>OY821788.1:19532709-20993334 GCA_963682175.1 Triglochin maritima
GTATACACCTTCATTAGTGTATAAGGGTATTACCCGTCCCGTTTACAACCCAACTTGGGTATAACATGATGCTCACCTTTAAACCTCAAGTCTGTCCTTCATAAAAATATCCTGTTGTCAAAACAACTATTCTGTTTCCTCCAACTCATTTCTTACATTTTACCAATAACTAAATAAATTTATATATCTCTATTTATATAATTGTATGCATGAATTATTACAAAAAATTGATACCAATTTGTTTTCATTTTCAAATTTTTAAAAATAGTTGTTAGAATCGATTAAAATTTATTTTTGTAATTTAATCAAACAAGATCTATTGTCATGGTTAATCTTTATTATATAGTCTTATTGTATAATTTTGTAACATATTGTCATAGTTTATGAAGACACTCATATAGATTAATTTTTAAAATATGATTTAGTATTTTTGTTAATTATTTTTTTAATTTTATGGATGGTAGAGCGAAATTGAGGAAAATATTTCCCTTTTCTATGGATGACACAAACATAAGGAAAATATGATTTAGTATTTTTGTTAAGTTTTTTGGAAATTATGGATGGTAGAGCGAAATTGAGGAAAATATTTTATTTTTCTATGGATCACACAAACGCAAGGAAAATACCGACATAATATGACATCTCGTTTGAATTTTCGGTGACAATTTTTACTTTAATCATAGATTTTTCACTGGATATTCTTGTTTCACTTGTTAATTGTTTTTATTTCGATTCTCTTCATTCATGAAATTGTGTTGATAAGCATCACAAAGTAGAAGATAAATAACATTTCAAAAGCACAATTTCAATTAATTTTAATCTTCACGTTACATCCGACAACAAAAATAGAAAGATGACAACAACTTGTGCAAAAAATAAAAACATGACAATGTTGAGATTTTTATTTATACCGCAAGTGCACGGCCGCGTTGAAGCGGTGGCAAGTACGGGTCGAACACAAGGAGGGAGAGATTCTTGTATTTTTGTGATTTTCGATTTAGGGGAAGAAAGAGAGGGAAATAATTTTTGGGTTTTAGATTTTTTTGGTTTTTTAATGTTCTAAAGCAAAAACAACAAGACTTAAAAACAAAATTAATATAGATGAGTCCAGCGGGTGGGAGATATGGATCTTCGAGTTAGATTAGGAGTCACGAAAATTATTATAAATCAAGTGAGATATTAAGTATCGTATGATAATTGATTTAACAAAAACTCATATGATCAAAACACTAACAAGAAGTTAAAATAAAAACGATTCCTCTTCTCTAACCCTAAATCCGTCACTCCCACCCTTTGGAGGGTTTTAGAAACCCATGGGGTGAAGATGAGGAGAAGGGGTCATGGAGATCATCGAGGGATTACAAAAAAGAAATATTACACTAAAACTATAACGTACGAAAATAAATGCAATTATACTAAACATGCAACAAAGTATTCTAAGAGAGAAAAAAAGAATCAAGAACAACTAAATTACTCTTCTGGAATTAAGAACAGGAAATATTAATCTAAAATTAAGCTTACAAAAGACAAAGACAATGGAGAAATAAAAGGGCAGAATTTTATTGCTATAGAAAAAAGTGTCTTGCAACATCGTGTTTAGGGCTATTTATAGCCGATACAAGAGAATCAATTACGCTAAAGGAAAGGACACGTGTTATTACAAGACAGGACGAAAATTGGAGGCACGGATCGAAGTCCATGCGGCGATTCCGCCGCATCTTGACCTTTAGATGCGGCGATTCCGCCGCACGGATGGTCCAGATCGTCTTGTGCTTTTGCGGGTGTGTTTTTGGTATGATTTAGGTGGCTTCCACGCATCCGAATTGATTCTTGCATATATTTGGAGATCCGAATTTAATTTTTTCTTGAATACTTCTCCAAAATAGCTTTTTAGTCCTTCTAATTTGCGATCAAGTCCTTGGCTCCTTTATGTGATCAATTGGATTTCAACTTGAGCTTGAATCTCTAGCTAATTGGTCTTTGTGATCTATTTGAGTCCACTACATGCGTTTTGGCTCGAATATTGGTAAATTGCATTGTAACTCCTGAATTCTGCACAATTGCTCAAAACAATACCTTAGTAGCATTTATTTATATAAAAATAATCTAAATGAAAGACATATGATGCAATGTATGCAATGCATCAAATACCCCTACACCTAGATTTTGCTAGTCTCGAGCAAAACAAAACATGAAAACTAAAAGTATGAAAGCAGGGAAATCCTAACTCACTTTCGTAGGAATCACGGTTGCACTTAGCATGTGCAACAAGCCTTTAAACCTCCAAGTTGCCTTAGAGGACGAGTTTTGTCTCGTGAGGGTTTTCAGTTGACACACCCACAAAGTCTTTATTCAATGTTTCATTAATAACTCTCAATATCTCCACCTCAACCTTATACATTTCACTTAGAATTCTTGCATGCTCATTATATAAATCAAACTCATAAAAATTCTGACTTGGTCTTTGTTCTTCCAATCATTCACACCACTAACCCTTCTACACATGTTATCACTTAAATTATTTTGCACGCCTCCTCTGGTGGTGAAGTATCATTTGGATCAACCATGGCATGGATCATTCTTCTAGCTTTGGGCCTTGAATATCTTTAAGTAATAATTTCCCCCCGTGATTCAACATATTTGCTTATTTGACACTTTTACCCTTTTGCATTCGTGTAGCGAGTTTGGTCGATAATCCCGAGCTGGCAGACTCAAGTTACCGGGTTTCAAGATACCCCTACGGACCAGTGACTCGAAGGCTTGGGCTTTTGTAATCATTTTGCAAGATATGCTTTCCTCACTTTTATTCCCTTTTTTTTTTTTTTTTTTTCAAGGCTTAATTGCTATCAGAAGTCCACACTTCCCGGTATATTTTCCTCAACCTCTGCTTTTTATCAACCACTTCAAAGATTTGATTCATCCAATTTAAGTGCATACATGTCTTAAAGGGTAATGAGTTATTTCTTTGGAACTTAGATTTATGTCATAATTTCTATAAGCTGAACAATATAATAAGGAAGAAAGACTCAATGCAAGTTGTACTTGGGTTTTGGTAGTTCAATCTTAAGCTATGTAATGAAACTTTTTTTTTATTTTTTTTTATGGAGAATTATATAAAAAAAACAAAAACAAAATAGATAGGTAGATAACTAGTCACCCCCCTACACCTATTTCATGCATTGCCCTCAATGTATGCAAAACTTGAATAATATAGGACATGCAAGAAAAATAAAGTTACCGCCTTCGGGATGACGACTCTCCACGGTCGGAGAGTGCTTTGTTCAGTTTGCTATTGAGGCGCTTCATCCCGCCCCACATTCGGGACCTATGCTCGTCAGAGTTTTCTGGGGTTGACTGAGCCCAGAATGTTGCGGAGTCTTCAGACGACTCACTTGATTGCATAGCATCCTCCATTTCTGGAGGTGTCCACAGGTCCGCTATAGTGCCACGGTAGGAGGATGTCTCTCGTTCCACCGTACAAGGGAGCATGTCGGCTTCGTACACCCAGAAAGACTCATAGGCCATAAAGTGCTTGCAGATAGTGGTGACGAGGCATGGTAGAGATTGGGAGTTGCGTTGGTGGCCTTCTGCAATGGTGGTCAGAAGCCGTCGGCACATACAGTAAGTGCGATCACGGGTCATCAGGGAGTGAACGATGCCCATCTCAACGGTGCGAAAAGAAGTGTTGTGGGTATTACTCGTGACATTTTGGCATGCCCACCTACATGCTGTAAAGACATTCCGGTACATGGATGTGCCCTTGATACCCCGATCACGGCTAAGCACACAATCTGGTCCCATGAGTGACCGATAGAAACTGAGTTCCTCGGATGGCAAAGTGGAGGCCCCTTGTGGTATGTCAGTCAAGTTGGAGATGATGTTGAGGTCAATCGCCCAGACTTTGTTTCTCCAATTCAGTAAAATGTACCCACTGTCCAGGTCTATGTTAGTGATACTGCTATAGAACTCCTCCACTAAGCTAGGGCAGTACACATCATCGTTATTATGGACCAAGTAGCTCCAACTCCGTGCTATGATTTCTTCGTAAAAGTGGGTGCCGTTTTGATCACTAACAAGCAACGGGTGGAAGTTCTTCTCAGGAAACACCATGGTGATAGAATACTGCTAAAGTGGTATATGTTAGATTTAGAAAAATAAGTCATGTATTTCCACCGTTTTCCACAATAAGTCATGTACCAATAATGAATTTTTTTTTTTTTTTTGAGATTTTTTTTTTTTTTTTTTTGAGAAATAAACTAAAACTTAATCAGAATGAGGAATTGCGTGTAAAAACACGACTTCCTCTGCAACATTGGAGGGACGATTTAAGTAGGGCTTCAATCGATGCCCGTTAACTTTAAAGTTTTCACCGTTCTCCGGATTACTGATCTCAACCGCTCCGTGAGGGAAAACAGTTTTGATCATGAAAGGGCCGGTCCAACGACTCTTTAGTTTGCCGGAAAAGAGATGAAGGCGAGAGTTATAGAGAAGGACCAACTGTGCAGGAGAAAAAGATTTCCTAACGATGGATTTATCATGAAAAACCTTGGTCTTTTCCTTATAAATTTTAGCATTCTCATAAGCCTCATTTCTTATTTCCTCAAGCTCAACTAAATCCAATTTTTGAGCATTACCAGCTGCCTCTAAATCCATATTTAGTTGCTTAATAGCCCAAAGGGCTCTATGCTCCAATTCGACCGGTAAGTGGCACGCTTTTCCAAAGACTAACCGGTAAGGGGACATTCCTAAATTGGTCTTGAAAGCGGTCCGATAGGCCCACAACGCATCATTAATTTTTACAGACCAATCCTTACGTGAGGCATTAACCGTTTTTTCCAGAATTTGCTTGATTTGTCTATTGGAGACCTCAACTTGTCCACTTGTTTGAGGGTGATACGGGGTAGCTAACTTATGAGTTATGGAATATTTTCTCATCAAAGCTTCAAATGATCGATTACAAAAATGAGTACCCCGGTCACTGATAATGGTACGTGGAGTACCGAATCGGGAGAAAATATTCTCCTTCAGAAATTTGACAACAACTTTGTTGTCATTGGATTTTGTGGGGATAGCCTCAACCCACTTGGACACATAGTCCACAGCTAGCAAGATATACTCCTTCCCAAAAGACATTGGAAACGGGCCCATAAAATCGATACCCCAAACATCGAAGATATCAACTATGAGAATAGGGTGTAGAGGCATCATGTCTCTACGAGAGAGTTTTCCTAGCATTTGACATCTAGAGCAAGAATTACAAAATGCAAATGCATCCTTAAATAGGGTGGGCCAATAAAATCCACACTGTAAAACTTTGGCTGCAGTTTTCTTAGCTCCAAAATGTCCTCCACATGCTTGGTCATGACAAAAAGATAGAATACGTGCAAATTCCTCCTCAGGAACACATCTTCTAATGATTTGATCCGAACAATACTTGAAAAGATATGGGTCATCCCAATAAAAATTCTTTACTAGGGACCGAAATTTGGCTTGATCGTTCTTAGACCATTCAGTCGGGGTCACACCAGTTACTAAGAAATTGACTATATCGGCGAACCATGGTTCGCCAGACACAGCCATAATCTGTTCATCCGGAAAGTTCTCATTCACTGGTGTGTTATTCACTGGGATAAGAGGAATTCTAGACAAGTGATCGGCGACTACATTTTCACAACCCTTTTTATCACGGATTTCGACATCAAATTCTTGCAGTAGTAAGATCCAACGCAATAAACGCGGCTTGGCATCCTTTTTGTTCACTAAATGTCTTATTGCCGCATGATCCGTGTAAATAATCACATGTGTGCCTATCAAATATTGTCGAAATTTTTCCAAGGCAAAAATGACTGCTAGAAATTCTTTCTCAGTTACCGTGTAGTTCAATTGGGCATCATTCAATGTTTTACTAGCATAATATATCACGTGAGGTTTCTTTTCAATTTTCTGACCCAACACCGCTCCTATGGCGTAATCCGATGCATCACACATTATCTCAAAGGGTTGGGTCCAATCGGGTGAATGAATAATGGGTGCCGACGTTAATTCCCTCGTAAGGTGGTTAAAGGACTCCAAACATTTATCAGAAAATTCAAACTTAGAGTCCTTCGCTAATAATTCAGTCAATGGTCTAGCCACCTTACTAAAGTCCTTGATAAACCTTCGATAGAATCCGGCATGCCCTAAAAATGAACGAATCTCTTTGACATTTGTTGGTGGAGGGAGATGCTTAATCAAATCCACCTTGGCTTTATCCACTTGAATGCCATCCTTAGACACAATGTGACCAAGTACTATTCCATTCTTAACCATGAAATGACATTTTTCCCAATTTAAGGTCAAGTTCTTCTCCTTACATCTTACTAGTACTAATTCCAAATGGTTCAAACAATTGGCAAAAGTGGGACCAAAGACAGAGAAATCATCCATGAAAATTTCCATGAAGTTATCCACCATATCAGAGAAGATGCTAACCATACATCTTTGAAATGTTGCAGGAGCATTGCACAAGCCAAAGGGCATGCGACGGAAAGCAAACGTGCCGAATGGGCACGTGAAGGTAGTTTTCTCCTGATCCTCAGGAGCGATAGGAATTTGGTTATAGCCGGAATATCCATCCAGAAAACAATAATACTCATATCCGGCCAACCGCTCTAACATTTGATCTATGAAAGGAAGAGGGAAGTGGTCCTTACGGGTTGCAGAATTCAGTTTCCTATAGTCAATGCAAATCCTCCAACCTGTTTGGATACGGGTCGGGACTAACTCATTAAGCTCATTCTCAACTACCGTAACTCCAGATTTCTTAGGGACAACCTGAACAGGACTAACCCACGCACTATCGGATATAGGGTATATAATTCCATTGTCCAACCACTTAAGTATTTCCTTTTTGACCGCCTCAGTTAGGACCGGGTTAAGCCGCCTTTGCGGATCCCTACGGGGTTGAGTATTATCTTCCAAATGGATCCTATGTTGGACTATAGATGGGCTAATCCCCTTGATATCGGCCATGGTCCATCCAATAGCTTCTTTATTCCTACTGAGGACTCTCAACAATTCATTCTCTTGATTGGGGGTCAAATCCGATGCTATGATAACTGGGAGGGTGGATGAGGGTCCTAAAAATGCATACTTCAATGTAGTAGGGAGGGGCTTCAACTCTAGTGATGGTGGTTCTTGTAGTGAGGGTTTGGATTGAGGTCTTGGTTCGGCTAAAAGTCCACCTAAGGCTGACCAATTGGGTGAAGATCGATTCGAACCTATATAATTGATTTGGTCACAAATTGTGCCCTCACCACTCAGGTTCTTTTGAAAATCAACTTCATCCAATTGGGTGAAATTTAAGTAATCCGAAATCAGCTCATCTTCACTACAATCCTGAATGTAATTCAATTCACTCGATTCATCAGAGAAAATTCCAGGTTGCTTCCCTAAGTTAAAAATATTTAGCTCAGCTGTCAAATTCCCAAATGACAATTTCATCAATCCATTCCTACAATTGATTAGGGCATTGGAAGTGGCTAAAAAAGGTCTTCCTAAGATCACAGGAATTTGATTGCTAGGGTTAGCAACAGGCTCCGTGTCTAAGACAACAAAGTCCACAGGAAATATGAATTCACCCACTTTGATCAGAACATCATCAACCACACCTCTAGGAATCTTAACAGATCTATCAGCCAATTGGAGTGTGGTCCTAGTCTGTTTAAGGTCTCCTATATCCAATTCTTTATATACAGAGTAGGGAAGCAGATTAACACTAGCACCCAAATCCAGCAAGGCCCTATTGATTAAGGTGTTACCAATTACACATGAAATAGTCGGACAACCAGGGTCTTTATATTTGATTTGTGTGGGTTGGGTTAACACAGAGCTTATATTTGCAGTTAAGAATGCTCTTTTTGGTACTTGTGTTTTCCTCTTCTTGGTGCATAAGTCTTTTAAGAATCTTGAATAAGGTGGAATTTGTTGAATAGCTTCTAATAAGGGGATGTTTACCTTTACTTGCTTAAAGACTTCCAACATTTTCTCCATTTGATTTGTATGATTCTTATTAAGTCTATTAGGGAATGGTGCTTTAGGAATGAATACTCTTTCAGGTTCAGTGGGTTCAATTTCAATTGGTTCCTCAGATTGAATTGGTGGCTCGTTGGATGGCTCAGGTGTGACAGAATTATTAGACTAATTAGCCAAGGGGTGAGTGACATTGTTATTAACAGATTTTCCAGATCTTAATGTAAGTATAGCATTAATGTTTTGATTTTGCTCTTCTTCTTGAACCATATGAACTAGTCTGTTGTTATTGTTCACATTAGGAGGTGGTGCATTATGTGGTACATTAGGTGGAGGCCTAATGTGTTGAGGATTGAATGGTTGAGGATTAAATGGTTGAGGTGGTTGATATGGCATATGTTGATGTGGTTGATATGCCATATGTTGATTATGTGGATTGTTAATTCTTGGGTTCACCTCGGGTTGGCTTGGGAATCTTCCTCTTTCTCTTTCACCTATAACTTGTGCTAATTGACTTACTTGAGTCTCTAGCTTTTGAAAAGATTGAGTAGTTGTTTGAACAAATGTTTTCATTAAGTTTTCCAAATCAGTTAATCGGCCATCACTATTATTGTTGTTGTTGTTTGAATACATTTGTTGTCTAGGTGGTTGGCCTTGCTGAGGCATGGGTGCATGATTTGAACTCCCTTGGCTCCATGAAAAATTGGGATGGTTGCGCCAACCTGGATTATAGGTTGACGAATAAGGGTCATTCCTAGGACGATTAAATGCAGCATTCACTTGTTCCATGTCCGAAGAAATGTGTGCACACTCCTCCAAAACATGACCGGTTTGACCACACCTAGAGCAAGAAACAGAAGAAATTTGATTTACTGGGGGTCGGGTTTGAAGCTCTAGGGTTTCCATCCTACGCATAAGGGTGGCTAATTTCGCTTCAGCAGCTATAGAAGCATCTACAGCTAAGACACCTGATCTGGATTGATTTGCTATTCTAGATCCAATACTTGGGTTGGTCGGTGCCCTAGCAGTGTCCCATTGCATACTATTATCAGCCAAGTCTTCAAGAAAAATCCAAGCATCATTCTCATTTTTGGACATAAAGCTTCCTTGACTTACAGATTCTAGCATAACTCTGGATGTAGGTGTCAATCCCTCATAGATAATTTGGCACAATTGCCATCTTGGGATTCCATGATGAGGGCATTGGGTCAGAAGGTGCTTAAATCTTTCTAAATAGGAATAGAATGGCTCGCTCTCAGATTGAACGAATGCACAAATTTCATTCCTAATCCTAATAGTCTTATGGTTGGGGAAATATTTCTTTAAAAACACTTGAACAAACTCAGCCCAACTCCTAATGGATCTTTCGGCTAGACTATATAGCCATTTTATAGCGTCGTCCTTCAGTGCTAGAGGCACGAATTTAAGACGCACTGCCTCCTCAGGGATATGCTGGTAATGCATAAGGGAGCAGATTTCCTCAAATTCTCTAAGGAAGAGATATGGATCTTCCTTAGAGGTGAACTTGGGCAACATACTCAGGTATTGTGCTTTGAGTTCGAAGTCGCGACCCGGTATGGTGGGCATAACGATGCACGATGGCTGAGCAGCCATCGTTGGGTAGCACCGATCCCTCAGAGTCATAGGTGGTGCAACAGGTGGGTCCACTACATTCTCACCCATTGGATCCAGGTGAGGTGGTGCAACAGGTGGATTGGGGCTAAGCTCTAGACTGGAATCTAGATGAACTCGTGAGAGTCGATTGCTCAAGTCCCGAACCCAAATCTGAGTGCACCGGTTTGAATTAATTTTTATTTATTTTTTTTTCAGAAAAAAAAAGAAAAAGAAAAAGAAAAAAAACAAACAATAGAAGGGGAAAAGATGAGAAAGGAATCCTAATCTAGAGAATTGAGGTGAGAAGAGAAAGACGACTCAGATGAGAAGGGAAACTTAACTCTAAAAGATAGATGAGAGGGTTGGTCAGAAGTTTCCTAAGCAAGCACGGTTCAAACAATCCTAGACCTAGTGTAGCTTAAGTCTAGACGACTCCTAACTGGTTGAGTCGAATTGATTTGCTTGATTCACCTCCCTCACTAATCAAACCAAATTGGCCAGGTAGTGTATAGCTAGTGGGGGCGCTTCCGACAGAGTCGGTGCCAATTAGACAACCACTTCGCTTGGAAGACTTTCGTCAACACAAAAACACTTCCTAGACACCAAATTGAATTCGATCGGCTTCAGGTCATAGCAAGTCAAACCAATTCTTCTCCTTAATTGAGTCGGAGTCCTTAGGGGCCAATGTCTAATTGATTTTAATTTTAAAGCTTGGGTGACACTTTAGGATTGTTATTTGTGGGCCACGGAAGGGTGATGAAATCCCCACCGTATCTTTTCCTACGGAGTTGCCCTTAAGATAGTTTAACTTAAATCTAGCAAAGATAGTCAAACATTGGTCTTTAGTGGGGGACAATTGCAAGGGTTATATGCAACTAATTTATATGCTTAAATGCAATCGATAAAAAACTGCGCACGTACCTTGCCTCCAGCACTCTTCAACAATGAATTGATTTGCAAAATTTAGCATGCATAATGCGAGAAAATCTCTAAATGATGCATGCACTAAGGCCTTTCTAATTTTGCAAAAATTTTAGGTCACAAGTTGAATAAGTGTCAATTATGGAAGTTTGCCCTACACATGCAATTCTACCAAGAAGGAAATTTTTCGAAAATAGAAATTTCGAGGAAAAGGCAACAAAGGTTACCTACGCACGCTCAGTCGGGTTCGCCGCCCGCTCTCGACAATTTCCAGCTTCTCTGCGCGTCCACCCAGAGATAGTTCGTGTCCAGGAAAAATTTCAGGCTCAGATCTCCACCCCGTGCGGCGTTTCCGCCGCAAACTACACTGCTGGTGCGGCGATTTCGCCGCTTGGTCAGCTTGGATTACGTCCGGATTTTTGCGTCGTCTCTAATACTTCCTGAAACGCACAGAGAAAACGTTAGATCGCGAAAAACCAAGATCCAAACAAACCAAACAAAAATCACAAAAAAAAAAAAACTTGGAATTCTCATCGCCTCCCCGGCAACGACGCCAAAAACTTGTTGAGATTTTTATTTATACCGCAAGTGCACGGCCGCGTTGAAGCGGTGGCAAGTACGGGTCGAACACAAGGAGGGAGAGATTCTTGTATTTTTGTGATTTTCGATTTAAGGGAAGAAAGAGAGGGAAATAATTTTTGGGTTTTAGATTTTTTTGGTTTTTTAATGTTCTAAAGCAAAAACAACAAGACTTAAAAAGAAAATTAATATAGATGAGTCCAGCGGGTGGGAGATATGGATCTTCGAGTTAGATTAGGAGTCACGAAAATTATTATAAATCAAGTGAGATATTAAGTATCGTATGATAATTGATTTAACAAAAACTCATATGATCAAAACACTAACAAGAAGTTAAAATAAAAACGATTCCTCTTCTCTAACCCTAAATCCGTCACTCCCACCCTTTGGAGGGTTTTAGAAACCCATGGGGTGAAGATGAGGAGAAGGGGTCATGGAGATCATCGAGGGATTACAAAAAAGAAATATTACACTAAAACTATAACGTACGAAAATAAATGCAATTATGCTAAACATGCAACAAAGTATTCTAAGAGAGAAAAAAAAGAATCAAGAACAACTAAATTACTCTTCTGGAATTAAGAACAGGAAATATTAATCTAAAATTAAGCTTACAAAAGACAAAGACAATGGAGAAATAAAAGGGCAGAATTTTATTGCTATAGAAAAAAGTGTCTTGCAACATCGTGTTTAGGGCTATTTATAGCCGATACAAGAGAATCAATTACGCTAAAGGAAAGGACACGTGTTATTACAAGACAGGACGAAAATTGGAGGCGCGGATCGAAGTCCATGCGGCGATTCCGCCGCATCTTGACCTTTAGATGCGGCGATTCCGCCGCACGGATGGTCCAGATCGTCTTGTGCTTTTGCGGGTGTGTTTTTGGTATGATTTAGGTGGCTTCCACGCATCCGAATTGATTCTTGCATATATTTGGAGATCCGAATTTAATTTTTTCTTGAATACTTCTCCAAAATAGCTTTTTAGTCCTTCTAATTTGCGATCAAGTCCCTGGCTCCTTTATGTGATCAATTGGATTTCAACTTGAGCTTGAATCTCTAGCTAATTGGTCTTTGTGATCTATTTGAGTCCACTACATGCGTTTTGGCTCGAATATTGGTAAATTGCATTGTAACTCCTGAATTCTGCACAATTGCTCAAAACAATACCTTAGTAGCATTTATTTATATAAAAATAATCTAAATGAAAGACATATGATGCAATGTATGCAATGCATCAGACAACAACAACTTGTGGAAAATAACATGACTAAATTCTACGTCTAGGAGCCAATGTGTTGATTGTCTTCCAGTCCTACACATGCTGGGGGAAGAACTTCTGGTTGAACTCAACCAGAAACTCATCCTCAGTCATGTCTGCTCGGTCCCTTATTACGACTCCAGAAGTCGCCTGCCACCAAGTCACCGCGTGCTCCTGGAACACAAAGGTCGCCAAGTCCACCTTCCTCTCTCAAGAACAGTGAATGACCCCAAAGATTCGCTGCATCTTGTAGACCCATTACTCAGCTGCATCCGGATTTACTCCACCTTGAAAGACAGGTGTATTCCACCTCATAAAATGCTTGTGGACTACCACATCTCCGTCCACCCAAGGACGCTCCATCTGATTCTCCACTAGGGCACCAAGGTGCCCCACTGCCTCGAGCAGCAACCGACGATCCTCCTCCCAGTCGCTCGTAGTCCCAGAGGATTCCGGCCTCCAACGTGGTTCCATAAGTCTGCCAAACATGCAAGAATGACCTATTACGAACAGAAATGCAATTCTAAAAGGGGAGAATTTACCGACAGGGTTTGGGCATGATTCCCCACTGGAGAGTCTTCAGATTCTTTATACTTTTGTGACCTACATGCTCTGATACCAAGCTGTAATACCCCCCGATCTTGTGGGTACACACACTGGGGAAACCAAACGAATTGTCACGATCAGAGTCACCCGTGACAACCGAAGTAGTTACAATAAAAAGTGATACAACCCGACGTACACGATAAAAGCATACATGGATAGACAATACAAGACACAAGCCAAAAAAGGAAATTATCCATATATGGAAACTAAAATCAGAAGCTATTACATCGAGTTCAATTCAAGGAACTACATCATAAATAATGCGGAATTAAAGATAACTGAAGAAGACAGGTCGACGAGTCCCTCGTGTACAAAATCCTCAGAAACATCTCAGTGAGACCCCTGTGGGAAACCTAAGTACTTGAGGTAAAATATTCAACAAATATGCGTGAGTTTTCAGTAAGAAAACCTTGTATGCCCCTGGTCGAAATGCAAGATAAAGAGTCATGCATGAAACCTAAAAGCAACACATGCAAACAACAAGAGGTCACGACTCTACATAGCCGCAACAATCGGGCGTCGCCTGATGGGATCCCACTACATAGGAATCTGACCACCAACCGTGCTTGTCTAATCCATGAGTGGGTCACCCAAAAGTGGAACCCACCATTGGCACAAAGCGGTCCTCTGGATTCAGACCCCATTGTGCGGCAAAGACTTGCATGATGCCATCGCAAGCTGGATATGCACGTCCTCTAGGAAATGATAGTGCGCACGTCTAGGTCTTATCTTACGCCTGGCCTCTCTACATAGAGGTCTTTCCATTAGGCATGTCTCCCTCATAACAATAGTTCCCAGATTAATTAAATTTCGGAAATGCACATGCGAAGCATCTAATGCATATAAACATATATAGGCATTCATAATACGACCAATACGAAGACCATGCTATGAGCGTCTACCATAAACCCATACACCTAATAGCATCCACAATAGTAATATATATGCATCTCTATATGGAAGCAAGGACATGACCACAACATTCGATCATACAACAATTCGCACAAGAGAAATACATGGAACTAGCAAGCTACGGGTCATGAGAAGTTGGTTATAAGACATATAATACCTAATGATATATTGCATGCATGAGTCCAGAATTTATTCACACATGTATTAAGGTAATAAGGAATGGCATAGTATCACAACGTGTTTTTTTCCAGGCCATGCAATGTAAGTCACAAATGCGGTAACACCCAATCATGAATGGCATACATGCACCCAAGAACTAGCCCTACATGCACCAATATAAATACACAAGGCAGGAAACAACTACGTGAATATTCTCAGATCATAAGATATAATCAAAATATGATAGAAAATATGTGTGCATGTACGAGGAGATGGAAAATAAATCTGGTCACCACAATACAAGCATATGACGACATCTATATGACACAATAGAAGCTAATCAGCTAGCTAAATTTCGTGGAACATAGATCATGGGTCCAGCAGCAACAATCTCACATGAACATGTAACCTATTGGCAGCAAAAGAAACATGATTAAGACACGTAAAATTATCATGTGAGACGCCTCAACAACAAACTATGTACCTACGGATTCATACGGCAATTTTAGGAAATAACAAGCAACGCAAGGAAACCACACACATGGATGAACCCGATGTATTCCCCCACAACCCAGCCACGCCTTCCCGGATTTCTCCACTCAACTAACCAGGGAACACGTGACAAAGGTTGTGATGAGCTGGGACAACCCAACCAGCCACCACATTGAATGACATCATTTTATGCTTATATTTGTATCTTATATCCATTATCTTACACCTAAGCTATGCTACGTGATGAGTTTTATGTTTGAATTTCAGAAATAAATAGGTTTGAAGAGATGAAGCATGAAAGGACCCAAAAGAAGGGAAAAAGGACTTAATTGTGAGACCTGGAGACTAAGATGTAAGGGAGAAGGACCTGAACGTAAGACCAAAGGACCAATGAGCAAAATAGAAAACTCCACACCATCATGGGGAGTATTTTGGCAATTCTATTCGGGTCGGAGCTCCAGCAAGTGAAGTAGATGCATCAAAGACCAACAAAGCCATCCAGAAAAGCCCAGAATAAAATTCAGCGTGATCCGGACCATATAGACCGCCAATTGGCGGTCCAAGACCGCTAATTGGTGGTCTGTTTTGGCCCAAATCAATTAAGATTTTGGTGGGTCGCATATTAGTGTGTATTTAGTCCATTGCTGGTATTTGTTTAGTCCCACATCGGGGGATTGTCCCGGATTGCCTTTTTATTTGGCTATAAATAGAACTCTTCACCTTCTATTGTAAACTACCCATTGTTTGGTGGCATTCTCTCAAGGTGGAGAAGAATGCTACCTTCAATGTGAGTCATTGTTAATAAAATAATTGTTCTAGTTTCTTTTAATCTTGTCTTTTAATTTGTGCATCCTTGTTTAGTCTTTCCTTTCCTTTCCTTTTAAGTTTATTTAGTATTTCTTGCTTGCTTAGTGTAGTTTCATTTCAGTATTATGCTTCATTTTCTTAATATAATTAGTGTAATGAGTAGTGAGTAGTTCCATCCCCACTTGGGGGGTGGAGAAATATGTGATATGATCATGTAGTGTATTAAGTGTGTGTTATCTTAATCCCTTGAGCTTTATATGATTTCCATAACCATCTAATGTGTTTTCACTCTTATCTTTGATATGCTAATGCTCTTGAATGAAGCTTAGTTTATGCTTTGATTAGTGGACCTATTTTATGGGGAATAATAAGGTTAGGATATGGATGGAATTAATATTGGAAACACAATTTGTAGTGTATGTACTCTTGTTGCCTTTACCTTAGTTAATGTCTTGTATGTTTTAATGATATTGGGTTATCTTAATTCATGTGGAGGCATAGTAGGGTCTAGTCTTTATACATGAGTTCATTTAGCTTCATTCCAATTATTGTTTTGTATGTTTTAATGATGTAGTCTTATCTTAATTCATGTGGAGGCAAAATTGGATGTAGTTTTATGATTTCATGCACTACATGTTGTGAGGAGCTTAATTAAACACACACACATCTTTATATTCACATTATTTCTCTAACCCCTATGGGGTTTAGTTTTATTGCTTATCTTTCATTTCCTCTTGCATTCTAGTGTAATTTAGTGTAATCAATCTTTCTCTCCTTTCTTTACCACTCGCCTTCGCACAAACCAAAGGTCGACACACCTCCCAGTGGACGACCCGTATTTGCCTCCGCTTCAACGCGGCCGTGCACTTGCGGTTAATATAAAACGAATCAATCACACATCCTAAGGTCTTGCCATACAACAGGCCAAACCAGGCTGGCTCTCCAATGCGCATGCACCCTAGTTGCCTGACTGGACAACTCACTTGTGCTGGATGGCCCTCCATCCAACATCCCCACTCGTTATCTCAAATTTGGGTTAGAATCATACCTGAGAGTTGAAGTAAAACATGCTCCAAGTCGCCGGAGAAAACTACTACCGCAACTGCTCCTTACCAACAACGCTTCCTACTGTCGCACCTCCTTGCAACTCACTGGACGAGTGGTTGGACTTGCTGGTCACCGGAGATGGGAAGGGAGGTTCAGAGGGGGAAGGGTGTGTGAGGAAGGAAGGAATGGGGGTTGTTGGCTTTTTGGCCATAATCTACAAGTGATCAAGCCTCAAGGAAGAATGGAATGAAGTCAAGACATGTAGTCAAGCCTTTTGAAGACATGTAATTTTTCCTTTATTTGAGTCTTAGGAATCTATTTGAACTTGAGCACACAAAATTTGTAACCTTATCACATACACACTAGGTTCCATGAAGTCACACACCAAATTTCACATCAATTGGACTTCAACAGATCACCCAAACCTTAGCCGAAAAATCATTTAATGTAAACCTAAATTGCCTATGCAAAATTGCCGACCGAAATGAGTTTTCCGTTCGACCATTTCTACCAGTTAATGGTTTCTCAAATGGTGATTTTACCTAGCTACCGGTCGCCCTTATTTGTCCTTTTGGTCGACCGTTTGTCCCGTATTTTTCGGACGACCATTATACTTGTCGTATTCTCCAATGGTCGTATTCATATTTTTTCACCTAACCCCTAAAATGTATTTAGCCACTGGTTGAACGATGCCTTTACGGTGGTCGATCGGATGAAGACATTTGTGTGCGCCTGAAGTGCCTATTATTTTCATTTGGACGTTTTCATTTATTGTGTTTGATTGACATCATTTCATGCTCATATTTGTATCTTATATCCATTATCTTACACCTAAGCAGTGCTACGTGACGAGTTTTATGTTTAGTTTTCAGGAATAAAGAGGTTTGAAGAGAAGAGCCATGAAAGGACCCAAAAGCAGGAAAAAGGACTTAATTGTGAGACCTAGGGACTGAGATGCAAGGGAGAAGGACCTGATCGTAAGACCGAAGGACCTAAGAGCAAAACAGGAAACTCCACACCATCATGGGGAGTATTTTGGCAATTCGATTCGGGTCGGAGCTCCAATAAACAAAGTAGATGCATCAAAGACCAACAAAGACCACCAGCAAAGCCCACAACCAAAACCAACTCGATCTTGATCATATAGACCGCCAATTGGCGGTCCATATGGCTCCAGATCCGCTAAGATTTGTGCTGGGCTTGTATTAGTGTATTCTTAGTCTATTTTTGGTATTGGTTTAGTCCCACATCGGGGGATAGTCCCAGATTAGCTTTTTCCATGCCTATAAATAGAACTCTTCACCTTCCATTGTAATTACCCATTGCTTGGTGGCATTCTCTCTACTAAGGAGTGAGCCTTGAAGCAAAAAGTCAAGGTGGAGAAGAATGCTACCTTCAATGTGAGTCATTTGTTAATAAAATAATTCTTCTAGTTTCTTTTAATCTTGTCTTTTAATTTGTGCATGTTTGTTTAGTCTTTCCTTTTATGCTTCTTTAATATTTCTTGCTTGATTAGTGTAGTTTCATTTCAGTATAATGCTTCATTTTGTTAGAGTAGTTAGTTTAAATATGTGTGAGTAGTTCCATCCCCATTTGGGGGGTGGAGAAATATGTGATATAATCATGTAGTGTATTAAGTGTGTGTTATCTTAATCCCTTGAGCTTTATATGATTTCCATAACCATTTAATGGGTCTCCACTCTTATCTTTGATATGCATATGCTCTTGAATGAAGCTTAGCCTATGCTTTGATTAGTGAACCTATTTTATGGGGAATGATAAGGTTAGGATATGGATGGAATTAATATAGGAAAAACAATTTGTAGTGCATGTACTCTTGTTGCCTTTACCTTAGCTAATGTCTTGTATGTTTTAATGATGTAGTCTTATCTTAATTTATGTGGAGGCATAGTAGGGTCTAGTCTTTATACATGAATTCATTTAGCTTCATTCCAATTATTGTCTTGTATGTTTTAATGATGTAGTCTTATCTTAATTCATGTGGAGGCAAAGTTGGATGTAGTTTTATGATTTCATGCACTACATGTTGTGAGGAGCTTAATGAACACACACACACTTCTTTATGTTCACATTATTTCTCTACCCCCTTTGGGGTTTAGTTTTTATTGCTTATCTTTTATTCCCTTTTGAATGCTAGAGTAGTTAGTGTAATCAATCTCTTCTTCCCCCTTTTTACCACTCGCCTTCGAACAAACCAAGTGTCGACACACCTCTCAGTGGACGACCCGTATTTACCATCGCTTCAACGTGGCCGTGCACTTGCGGTTAATATAAAACGAGATCAATCAGTGTTCAACCGATTAACCTTTACCTGGCCAAAACCCTCAGAACGGTCGACCACCCGTAGATGTAGTTCGACCATTAACTTAAGTCATAGCTCAATTGGTTCGACCATAGCTGAGGTTAGGTCAAACATTTCCTTATTCTTAAGAAAATGATCGACCGTTATCCCATACCAGCCAACCAATTTAGAACAGATTTTCTTAAGGAAACGGTCAACCGTTTATCCCGTACCGGTTGACCGATTTTGAATAGATTTGCTGAACCTGAGTTTCGGTTTTATGTATCTTACACAAACCTTCACCCAATCATCCCCAATGGCTATATCTCTTTAGGAGTTTACAAATAAAGGTTTCTGATTGATTCAGTTATAATACCACAAGTGCACGACGTCGGTGAAGACGCGACAAGTACGGGTCGTGTCCACGAGGAGCGCGTGCGAGTAAAAGTTCACAATACTCGAGTGGGAAAGGAAAAGAAAGAAATGAGATCGAATTACACAACTACACGTACTAAATCAGAAAACAAACGATAAAAATAAACCCCATAAGGGGTAGAGAAAGAATGTAGAAATGAGAATATGTGTACGTGTGTGTGTTCATTGGTGCTCATCACAACATGCAATACATGAAATCCATAAAACGAAATCCAACTTTGTCTCCACATGAAATAAGATAAAACTTTATCATTAAAACATACAAGACAATAATTGAGATGAGGCTAACATGAAAAGCATAATGACCAAACCCTAGTATGTCTCTACATGAAATAAGATTTAACATAATCATTAAAACATACAAGACATTAATTAGGATTTGGCCAACATGAGCACATGCATGCACATGTCATGTTTCCTCCTTATCCACTCCATCTTTATCCTCACCTCATCATTCCCCATAAAATAGGCCACTAATCTAAGCATGTGTTAAGTATGACTCAAGAGCATAAACACATCAAAGATAAGAGTGAAAATGCCATTAGATGGTTATTGAACTCATGTGGGGTTGAAAAGTTAGGATTAATACACACAATTAATGCATCACATAATCACATCACCTTATCCTCCACCCCCCAATGGGGATAGAGTACTCCCTACTCATCTCTAAACTCAAGAAAACAAAAAACAACACAAAACCATAATAGAAGTGTAGAAAACTAGATTAAGTAAAGACCAAACATAAAGGAAATTGCATCAAATGGAAGACATCAATGTAAAGAACAAGAATTAAACTAGATTGAAAAGAAAGATTACATGGTTGCTCCTCTTCTCCTCTATTACACTACTAATTAAGAAACTAAAACCTACTCAAATAAACAACAAATAAAACCTACTCTACTAAACAAGAAAGGAAACTAACCTAAAGAAGAGAGGGAGGAAGAAGAAGAAGAAAGGAGTCATTACAAGTCTATTTATAGAAGAAATAAGGGTTTGGATGGATTAAGAAGCAATCTGACTGTTGTAATAACTTTCTGTATAGTCTGGTGCGCCCAAATGATTGAGCTGGAGACACGGGAGAAATTGAGGGCAAATTGGGGCAAAATAATCCACCAGTGGAGGATCAAAATCTACCACTGGTGGATCTTTTGTGCCTGATTAGCCCCAATTTCTTCCAGGAACTTAAGTGTGGTATTTTGCACGTGGGGTGGAATCTTGGTCCGCTAGTTCGTGCCCGTTTGGTCTTAATTGTCCCAATACTCTTGAAGATCATGGTATTGAGGGATTTTTGCTCCTGAAGTATTTTTCATGTGTTCAGGTCGCTCTAGATTTCATCTGGGTCCATCCTGATTTGCAGATGGGTCCTCCTGCATTACAAACGGGTCCACTTTGCTTCATTTGAGTCATTTCTTCTTGCATTTTAGTCATTTATCTTCCTATCTTCTTGATTACCAAACACCTGAAACACCACAAAGAAACACTCGAGTAGAATAAAATTAGGATAAAATAAAGGATATATAACGTGAATGCAATGTATGATATGCTACTAATCAGTTCCGACACCTTATTTACGCAACCCTTCAACTTCTATTTGTCTCCTACACTACAGAGTAATCCTCCAACTCCCAAATTCCAAATCCTACACTCAAGAGCTTAAACTTCACAACTTCACCAAATCCAAATCATAGTCAAGTGTGCTCAAGTTAGAGAGTGTTTGTCACTCATTCCCTTTGTTCTCAAGGCAGTAAAGGTCTTGGTGAAAGCCCGAAGCATCCCTCTCAGATTGTGAAAGGAAGAAACCAAGTTCGGGAGGGTGTAAAGACATTCTCTCCCGGCCAGAATGGGGAGCAGATAGGGAAGACATAGGCGGAGCTCGTGGAATCGATCGAAGATTGAAAGAGAGGAAGTAGGACCCGGGTGGGGTGCCGAACCTCTATAAAATTGTTGTGTCTTTATTGTGGTTTGCATTGCCTCTTTTCCTACTTGTTAAATTTATTAGATTTATTAGGGCCTTACGATCCTACGACCCTACATGGGCAACAAAGGCTAGGGTTGCACCCTTATAAACCTCCACATGCACCACTTACCAAATTTCTCTCCAAGCATCTGCACCAAATCTCCCCTTGATTCTCCCTTCCGTTTCCTTGCAAAATCAAATCTTTGTTTGCTGACGTGGTGCTACCTCACATGCACACTCACCATGCCTCACACACCAGCCCAAGTGGTATGAAGAAAATTCTGAATCCAACGTCTCCCATGACCAAGCCAAAACCGATCGAGCCTAGTTGCACACGCATCCGACGTGCGACACCCACTCGACCAAAAAGGAAACTTTTCCCCAAAAGAAAACTTCCCCATAAAAGGAAACTTTTCCTCAGAAAGGAAACTTTCCCCAAGAAAAGTTGTTCCCGAAAAGGAAACTTTTCTCCGAAACTGGAAACTTTTCCCCGAAAATGGAAACTTTCCCAAAACAAGGACAACCACACAAACACAAGTAACCTACTTAAAAAACCATCACACAAGTATGAAGGATGAAAAAAGATTTTATTATAGTATCAGGGAAGCGGGTCTTACAGTTCTACCAAACCAATCTAACGTCAAAAATGATATCTAGCAAACCAAACTATCGCCAAATCCATTGGATGTGAGTGCTCTAATGATATGTCACTGGTAAAAGCACAAGATAATACGGTTACGCTCCATAGTCTTTCGGCTTCTCACCAACGGCAGGTGGATTATGTCTACACAAGTCCTCTTATTATGTAATCCTCATCATCGCTGGAGTAGTGACATTGTAGTGTTGGAAGGCCATTTGTTCGTGATTGAAACAGACTGAAATGGTACTAGATGTGGGACTAAGAAGGCCACGGAACACTGAAATATGACCAGCAACGAGAGGAATTTATAGACCCCATAAGGCTGTATTGAAAGATCACGTCAGTTTTATTTGTCTTTTGTGTGACTTTCTATTTATTGGATTTTTTTTGCGATCTTTTGTTTCATTGGATTTAAAGCACGAATATGTCATTTAAACTAATATTTGTCTATTAAACTGTAAAGGACACTTATCTTTTTTAAGGGTGGGCATGTCCTTTAATGGACTAATGTGTCCTTTAAAGCACGAGTCTGTCCTTGAAACTTTAAAGGGTCCTTAAATGACAAGCCTACCCTCACAAGGACCCCTATGTCCTTTAAAACACAATGCTAAACTTTAAACATGAAGTTTGTCCTGTAAAACTCATGTCTGCTTTTAAAGAATAAGTATGTTGCTTCATCAGGGATATCGATGGCTGAGATGCATTCGGTAGTCCGTGTAGCAAGTTTTGCTAAAACGAAATGGATTTGGTCGACTACTTACCTATAAGGTTTAAATTGTGTATGGGTTCCCATTTTGAATTTCCAAGGAGTGCATTGAAATCCAATTCTGTTAAATGACAACTATATCCTTTAAAGGATACTAAGGTCCTTTCTCAAGGAAAAGTGGACATGGATTCCCACTTATATCACCGATGTGAGATGTCCTTTCTAGGGTAAGATCTATTAATTGACCATAATATAGCTTATGCTATTGTGGGCCATGTAATGAAAGGTTTTGTCTTGCCAATTTAAGACAAGACAAGATTATATGCCACAAAGAGCTAAAGAAGAATATGGATTTTTTTAACGAATGATGAAATTGAGGAATATGGATTGGAAAAATTCTACATGATTAAGTTCTTAGTGTAAAGCTGTAATATAACTAATAAACATATGTTTGATATATATAGATTTAAAGTACAAACATGATTAGCACTATAATGATACAATAGTACACCACCACAAATTGTACATTTGCGAACACAAATAGTCGAATGCGAGTATTAATGCACGATTGCTACTTGTAATTCACACAAGTTAATATTAAGTGAGTAGTCAATTGAAATGCAATTATACAACACAATATAGGAAATACGATTACATCAAGTTTGCATGCAACGATCACATAGTCATTCAGGAAGTCAATAAACCATAAAGTGGAACATTGGTCAGAGTAGTACGTTCGGTAAGAAATTTCATTTTGTGGATTTGTGGTCAGTATATTCATCTAGCAATCTTGGCATATGGTTATCTTTTTCTAGGAAGGGTCTATGACTTCTAGATTCGATTCGACTTTGTTGATAGGGTTATTTGTGTACTCCTGGGAATCCATGTATACTTTTCCTTTTCCTTACCAACGTTTAAGGTGGGACCATGGGAAAGCAATGGAAACTCATGTGCAAAATAGACAACTGAACACATATTGGTTCATCGAATGAACAAATGTGTTAGTTGTCTAACTTTCGATGAATTGATTGGGAGAATGTCCATATGAATTGGTTGTTGATTTCATTTAGCAAATTCGATGACGTCAACTGGAAAGAATGGAAATCATTGGTGAGTTCTTCTATTCCTTTGTAATCGTGATCCACTAGCCCATGGACTTCTTCAATCTCATGGAAATTCCTATCCACAATCTTGTCGAGCTGATAAACCCACGAGGATTGATTTTCATTGAGCATTCAAACTGGATGGCCATTCGAGGCGAGTGTAGTGCCGAGACCATGAGTCGATTTCGGATCCCATCTTCGGTGAATTGCGGGTTCAATTAAAGTGGGAGCCAAAGATTGAGCGTCGACCATTTCTTCATCGTACGGGGATTGACCATCATTAGTGGAGTCGTCTTCTTAATTTCTGGGAGGTGCTTGACCAGTGGCCTTTTTCTCATCAATTTTCATATGTTTGAGCGTGTATTTGTGAATGATGATTTGTGATGATTTGAATAAATTGGAGTCGGAGCCTACTTTGAAGTTGTTCACCAATGAGGGAGATGATCACCAGAAAAAGGGAGAAATCTAAGCTGGAGGCAAGAGACATAGCACATGTGATTGATGATGAAGAGAGGCCAATTTGTGTAAGTCCCGATGCAAAGATGAATAATCATTTCATCATTTGATGATCGAGTTCATCTTTATGACATTTGTGAACGAAAAGATTGTAGGAGATGAATCGGCGAATGGCTTTACCAATGATTAGTAAATGAGTGACGGAGAGCTTTTATTGTGGTGGCATATTGGTTTGGTAACATCGACGAATTAATTGATGGAGCCACGTATCTCCTCCAAAGCCAAGTCATTGATGTCATCTCCGGTGCTTGGGAGATCGATGATCTCCCCAAGTAGGGAGGCGGTGAGAGTGAAAGAAACACCGTTGGTTTTAAATGTGAGGGCCTTTTGAGTGCCATCTTGAGCGGCGATTTATACAAGATTGGAATAAAATCCCGACAAATTTTGGAGGAAAATTCCACCAGAAGCTTGTTTTTGAAGAAATCACCCAGATGATCTTTGGCAAGAAAAGTTGAGAGACTGCTTTCCTTGAGATCGTTAATTACGATTTTCCACTCCGAAATAGGGTTGACACTATTATTCGATCAGAAGTGTTGCTCTGCCTTTTACTGGATGAAGATGTAGGATGGCGAGTAAGGGAAGAGCTCTTCTAGAATTTATTCCCCCATGCACCTTTGAGGTTGATGGGATGTTGGGATTAAGATGACTTTTCTTCACTGGAGGGACCAACTTCTTCCCTTTCTTCTCAGTCAATATCATAGTTGGCGTCGTCGCTTTCTGTGAGGCAAGAACCTTCTTAGGAGCCACTAAAAATTGGTGAAGATAGTAGGGATTGGAAGAATTTGAGTAGGAGAAAGAGTTTAGTATGTTTGTAGAAAAGATGGATGAAAAATGGTGTAAATGGGGACTTGTTAATATAAAAACATCAAGGGCAAATTGGGAAATTCACATCCAACAGTCATCCATTAATGGTGCGGATAACAGTTGGGAAGCTCTGGTTATCCATTAATGGTGCGGTTTGCGTCCAACCATTATCCATTAACTGGTTGTCCACACCTTTCAACGGTCGTCCATTAATGGTGTGGATAACCGCAACCGATCCGGTCATCTGAAATGTATGGACAGTGAATTCCCAATTTGAGTATGGAATTTTGGAACGTACGTCCGTGGAGGGGACTGTTTCCATTGTTTGTACACCGAATCCATGCCAAATTTTCCTTTTCGTTGGAAAGCATCAGAAACATATTTGTATGCGATCGTGTGAACCCCTTCGGTCCCTCGAAATCCCTAACTAGAATCATAGGTTCAGACATCCAAAATAGGTTCGGTCAATATAAGACAAATTCTTGGGAAATATTGTGCTAGAATGGTCAATGCAAGAGAAGATAAGATTATATGCCGCAAGAAGTTAAAGAATAATATGGATTTTTTAGCGAAGGAAGAAATTCAAGAATATGAATTGAAAAAATTCTACACGATTCAGGTTTTAGTGTAAGGTTGTAACCTGTAACACAATTAATAAATGGATGTTTGATATATAGATGTAATAGACAAACACGATTAGCACTATAAAGTATAAAGATACTTATTCTTTTAAAACACACGAGTCTATACTTTAAAACTCGAGCTATTCTTAAATCACAAGCCTGTCCTATGGATTTTTTAGCGAAGGAAGAAATTCAAGAATATAAATCGAAAAAATTCTACAGGATTCAGTTTTTAGTGTAAGGTTGTAATAACATAATTAATAAATGGATGTTTGATATATAGATGTAATAGACAAACACGATTAGCACTATAAAGTATAAAGATACTTATTCTTTTAAAACACACGAGTCTATACTTTAAAACTCGAGCTATTCTTAAATCACAAGCCTATCCTTAAATCACAAGCCTGCCCCTATACATGGAGTAATACAAATGGATATTTGCAAGAGGACTGATACTTGGACATCACGTGTCACCACACACCAACCACGTCAGCCAATTTTTAGGTTTTTTTTTTGGATTTTTTAAAGCAATTCAAAATTTGTTCTCCAATAGAGTGGGGAAAAGTTTGTTTCCCAAAAAAAGTGGTGGGAATGATTCTTTCCATAACAACAAACCAGGCTAAACCACATCTTTTTAAACAACTACCTTTTAGTTTTAAAAATGAACGGTGAATGTTCCTCCACTACGTCCAGTCACCGACCCCAACAAAAAGCCAAAACCAAAGAAATGACATCAAACATGGAAGTCCCAAACATGAAAGTCCAAAACATGGAAGTCCCAAGTACCAGCAGTAGAAAGCAGGTGAGTTGGTCGTCGTAAAAACACCATCGTCATTTTCACTGGTCTTGGATTTTCTTAATTTTATTTAAATCAAGCTTTTGACCACCATGGTGTGGTCGTGTTAAGTTTGTTATGGTTTGTGTCCTTTACCAGCCGGGGTCTGTCCTTTTGGATGGGGGTTGTGTAGTTGGAATCCAATGGAAGGAAAATGTATTCCCTTTGACGGTTTGACCCAGTATTTTCCTTGTGTTTGTGCGTATCTTGGAAAAGTGAAAATTTAGGGTTTAGGGTTATGAGATACATGGAAAAGTGAAGATGCCCCCCCCCCCCCCCCCCCGTCCGACCCTCTCCAGCTCTACGTCATCCCGTCTGGTCACCTTCGGTTATATTGCTTTCGGTCGCTATAAACCTTTGTTTATCAACAAAGAGTGTATTTGGTTGCGATATGTCTATATTCTTGATCAAATAACTGGAAGCGTATTGGTATTTTTCGTGTGAAGAAGGCTGAATACGCATGTCGCATATTACCTTCCTAAAATTTTCCATAATATAGGTATCCATATTGACGGGTTTAATTTGTTCCTCTGGAGTAAATTTTTCTGTGTTGGTACCTTCTTAAGTTCATTCTGGGTTGGTACGGGAATTTTCTTAATCACCTTCGCTCCTTCCACAAAAAGTATAGAAAAGGTTGTAAAGATTGACAAAATGTAGTGAGATCTCCATCAACTCCTACGCATTGCAGTATTTGTAAAAACAACACCTTCGACCACTAAGAGGCATGGCTGGTTCAGTTCGGACAACCAAGAAATGAATTCTCCAACAAAAAGCTACCTACCCAACTGAGGCACACAACATAATAAAAACATCGACATGAAAGCCATGGCTGGTTTGACAATTCAGGAAAAAAAAGTGCTTCTCAATTTAACAGTCCAAAGGGAAAGGTTGGGAAAAGTCCTGTTGTCTAAGGACGGGGGTCAGCAAACCTAAATGATCTAAAAGATCTAATCACTAAAGGCAAAGGTCTATCAACAGACGTAAGTGTATTTTCATTGTGTGAATCGAGTTTTAGTTTAATCCACTGAAATGACTAGTTAATTGTACTTATTTTAATGCACGTCATTTCCAATTGGATCCAATTCATGCGAACACCAATAGATAATGAAATTCCATTTGTTGTTGTAGAGGAACGAGATGCTTGCTCCCTATCAGCGAACCTTTTATGTAACTCCTTCAAAACCTTCATCACGTTACTCCAAATATTCTTCAGAGACAAAAGCCTCATCCCCGATGAGCATATAATTAGCAATGATGACATTCTTTCTTGATGTAGCATCCAAATTTTTAAGAATACAATTGTTTGAGATTTTAAGTTCAAAACCGCAAGTGCACGACCGTATTGGAAATACGGGTTGTGTCCAAGCGGAGTGAGTGTGGGTCATCGTCGACCATAGTCTAGGGGTGGAGAAATTCAAGATGGAGAATAACTAAACTAACTTAATAAAGCGACGTGAATCAACGAAAAAACTAATATAACTAGTCCCGTAGGAGGTGGAGAATCCATGCAAAAGTGTAGATGTGTGATTTGTGTGTATTTACAATTAAGTGCTCATGAGATGAATAATATGGAAATCTGTCATAACCATTATCCTAAGTGTGTCTCTACATGGATTAAGATTCAGCATCATCATTAAAACATACAAAATACTAATGAAGATAAGGCCAAAGAAAACCACAAGATTACATGTCAATCTTATCTATTTATCCACTTCAATCTTGTCTTCACCTCATCATTCCTCATAAAGTGGGCCCACTAACCAAAGCATGTGCTATGCATCTATTAGGACCATTAACACATCAAAGCTGAAAGTGAGAAAGCCATCAAAATGGCTATGGAGATCATTTGAAGCTCCAAGATTAAGAGTAAAACACACACAGATCTAACAACATCCACACTTAACATCATCCTCCACCTCCCAATGGGGATGGATTACTAACTATTCACCATGTTAACAAAGGAAACAGCACATCACATGTAAAGAAAACTAGATCTAATACAAACAAGATATAAACAACAACCACAAACTTTGATTAATGAAAAAGAAAGATTACAAGTGTTGTTCTCCACTCCTCCACTACTCTACTAGACAAGAAATAAACCTAACCTAATGAGGAGAAGAAGGAAGAACAAAGGGAAGAAGGATTACAACTGTATTTATAGAAGATTAGAGAGTCTGGATTAATCTGGGCGCCATAGGAAAGTACAAAATCAGATCTAGATGTTCTGTAGTGCTCTGAATCGACTATGCGACCCACTACAAAAATTGGGGCTCAAACGGACCTAGGGGTCCACCAATGGCAGATCTTTTCGGTATGATCCATCCCAAATTTCACTTGAGTTGGGGTGCACTCGGAGCTGGTTCGAGCCCGTTTGGTCTTAATTTTTGAATTACTCCTCAAGCTCATGAGATTATGGTCTTTTGGAACGAACATATTTTCTTTATGATCAGGTCCTTCCGAGGGTTTTCACCTAGGTCCTTCCTGACTTGCAATTTGGTCATTAACCATTACAAACATGTCAAAAAAGATTCCAAATCAATCATTTCTTCTTACATTTATGTCATTTTGCTTACTTTTTCTTCTTTATTACCTAAACCCTAAAATGTAACGAACAAATACCCGAGTAGTACAAATATGGGGTAAAAGAAAGGATATATAGCATGAATGATTCATATATTATGCTACTAATCAACCACCACCACCATCGTGGTGGGTACTATGGTAGTCCTTACACCACCGGTCGAGTATATACAAATCTAGAACATGATCCACGTTATTATGATAAAAAAATGATGAGTGTGTGGCCACAAATAATCCCACAATAGTGGTACATCTAACAACTTCAGGACAACTTCAAAATGTCCATTTCAAATTGTACCATGTACAACTTATATTTCCATGGTGAAAGAGAATTAACTTGATCCCTAGCTCTAATGTGGAATGAGAACATAGAGGACAACATGTCTTCACCGATAACACATGAATACAATATGTCACTGACTTGCCTTTGAAATAGCTTGAAGATGGAGACAGTGAACACTTCTTCAAACTATTTTTGAGTGTCTAGTTTGGTCATAAGTTGAGCATTGCGATGCTGAGAGTCGTAATCAGCTTGAGCTTCTTTCTCATGGTTTTGCTGGAGTGCCAAGTCATATTGGCTGACAAACTCTTTAAGGGGACTATTGGATTACATGAACCCTTCAAAAAAGCAATTCATGCTTTCACTTCTTTGTGTCGTACACATACCTACGAAATCAAAATAATTAGATTAAAAAAATCTAATGATGAGGAAGAAATTGTAAATTAGAGGGGCCATGTGTGCTACTACACGGGAAGCATATGAAAATTCATGAAGGAAATGAGTATTAATAAAGGCACCTAAACTTAATTTAAGGGTACGAGAGTTTAAGACTTCACCTGCCCAAAAGATATCATTAAGATAGGCGAGTACTCACATACTAGAAATCCAATAAATATAATCCAACAAAATGTTATCACTCTAACGAAGGCTGGAGACAACATCCAACCATCTAGACTCAAACTCCTCGGAATTTACGGAATCAAAAACATCATTACGTATTTAAGTTTAGTCTAGCATGCTCAAGTTCAACCTGATTTTATAATTCGACAGGCAAATATGGGATTGGCTAATTCGTCGTTGTGGACAGTAAGTCAAAGTTGTTGGCCCTCATTGAGAACGGACTTGAAGATGGCTGATGTGGTGTTTATCCTAGTGCATTTAAAAAAGAAATGACACTGCCAGTTAGTTGTTATAAACTACCCAGACTATACAATAAAGTAGTATAACTCCCACGAAGAAAGACATGAAGGTGCGATGAAAAAGGAGGAAGATAAGATGAGAAATGTGGTAACATGTTTTTGAATTAACCAGTACTTAAATTATATAATTAGGACGAGATACTTATACTTTTAGTACCTTCATCCTCGTTGTGTTCCTTTAAAGGTTGCCAGTATTGTGGCTCGCTTGTATGAAGAATTTGGTAAACCAGACATCACACCTTGTATGCACATTTTTGACCAATATTGTTCACAACAACTAGGAGGATCCTAAGTAACTTTAATCATTTTCATGTCTGGTTATACTACATGTGTGTGTAATCATAATGATAAATGTTAATAGGACCACTTGTGGAGCTTATGTATGCAACTATATTGTTATGATTTTGTATGGGGATAATCAAATGAAGTTCCCTCCTCAAGAAGTGGATAAGTTGATAACTCTCGTCTCTTTCTATTCCTTTCACATAACATAAAGTAGTTGAGTACGATGTAGATGATTTTGTCGTCCCGAAGCGAATGCGAGATTACATTTTGCACCCATCTTCCTGTGTGTGTTTGGGTTTCTATTTTTCTTTGTGTGTGTGATTCATTTCGAGGAATATGTAATGTTGAATTTTTCAATGGAATGTTCAATGGAATTTAAACTGATTACAAAATGTGTTAGTTAGGTTTGTGGTAGAAACACAAAGCTTAATTATTTTGGTGCCTAGGTGACCATAGGCCATCTTTACCCAACAAAATCATTAAGAACTGTATTTCTACCACCAACCTAACCTACACGTTTAGAAATCAGTTAGGATCACCATCTTTGTCAAACAAGATAATTTTGTGTGTGCTTGCATTTTTCTTTGTGTATGTGTTTCTGTTCGTGGAATATGTAATGTTGAATTTTTCAATTGAATGTTATATGGAAGCTTATAGTGTTCAATGGAATGTTTTGTTTTTATAACTTCGGATATGTAATGGAATTTTTTCAAATGCGGAAGCTTATAGTGTTCAATGGAATTTCATTATAGTGTTGGATATAATGTAAGATGGTCGATAGAAGAAACTGTAACCAAACTGTGAAGAAAGAGTAATGAAACGAAAAGAAAAAAATTGAGAGGACGGGCAATCCCCTCAAATTATAAATGTGAACATGACCATTTTGTGAGCTTATGTATTCAACTATATTGTTAAAATTTTAGATGGGGAGAATGAAATAAAGTTTCCTCCTCCAAATGTGAACAAGTTGATACCCGCATGGCTCTTGTTTTCCTTTCACATAACATAAAGTAGTCGAGTCCGACGTAGATGATTTTGTCATACAGAAGCGAATGCGGGATTACATTGTGGACCTATCTTCCTTAGATAACAATTTAGTTACCATAAAATTATGCCAATTTCTTTTGGTTTTGTAAATATAATGTTTTCTATATGTTGTTAATCAAAGTAGACACGTCCCAACTGGTCGCAACTGAACGACCCAGCTTGTTAATTAAGTTCTATCAATTTTTACATTTATTGCCACTGGCAACTGTAGTTACTGGCCCTCTCGGGACGTAGGTGTCCCGCTCAAGATGCAAAGGGACCTGATACATGGATGCCTGTTGTGGACGATTTTAGTCTCCATTCGGGACAAGTTAGGAGCCTAACTTGGAACAGTCTAAAATCATCCCTGTAAAATCCAACGATTTTAGTCTCATTTTAGTTTACTTACATGGTATGCTAAGAGATGCAGCCTTCCATTACAGGGTCTATAAAATCATCTATTGGTGTAGTGTACCTAAACCCTCTTGCATTCGTAGATCTAGTTATGTATTCGATCCACATTAAGAAATGACCTTCCAACACAATGCCAACAATGACCACTGAACTTATGAGGATGAGTACATCATTGGTAGACCAATATGGGAAGGTTGTCCACCCGTTGAAATACCTGGAGTTTCACGTATACCCTATCGCACCTGTAGGAGCGGTTTGAAGGCAATGGAGATGTGGTCCAACACTCCGAACCAACTTAGCAAAAAGTTCTGTATCTGTGGCTCTTCTAAGCCACCCTATCATTGTTCGTACTTCGTATGGGGCGACAGAACACAGGTACCATTGGTGGAGCAACCCGACAAGAGAATAACTGACCCAGGCACACGGAAGCTTCTTTGGAACCTTTCTAAGTTGAGTCAGACCCAGGAGATAAACAAAACCATATTTTAGGCTTACAATAGACATTTGAAAGAATCACACTCTTCCAATTGAGTTCGAAGATATTTCTAATTTTTTGTGGGTGTTTGTGCTTGTGTTTACGTTTATGTTTTTGTTTGTGTCTGTGTTTCTATCCGTATAATATAAATATATATATATATATATATATATATATATATATATGTTCATTATAGTGTTCGTTGGAATGTTTTGTTTGTACCTCTCTGGATATGTAATGTTGAATTTATCATACTATCGGAGAATTGTTGGTCTTATTTACATTTTAATATTATTGTGTTGATTTTGAATTATTTGACGAAACGGGTCAATACACGGGACGTCTCACTCCTACAATGGGATAGTTGAGTCCCGCATCGTGACAATTCTGCCATGATTAGGACGAATCTGCCAACCTCGGGAGTAGTCAGTCCCGTGATGGGACAATTCAATTTGTCTTGGTATGGGTCAGTCCCACGTGTGGACGAGTAAGTCCTCGTACCGTATGGTCGAGTCAGTCCGGAATATGGATGAGTCTATCCTGTTCAGGACGAAACTGCCAAGTTTGGGGGGTTTGGGATGATTCGGTCCCTTGACTGTTACATTCAAACCACGCTATGTGTGGACGAGTAAGTCATCCTCAAATTTGGACGAGTAAGTCAGCCTCGATTTTGGATGAGTATGTCCTGTGCGGGACGAATCTGCTGAGTTGATTCATTCCCACGACTGTTTCATTCAAATCGTGCTACGTCAATACATTAAATTCAATCGAAGGATTATAGCTTAAATTCTATCCAAGTAACGGGATTTTAACACAAATCCAAAAGCTGGTGGGGCAAGATTATGAACTTCCGTAGAGCATTTCATAAATTGTCTTACATAGTTGGTCTCCATTATCGACGTTATTTCATGGAATGCCTTTGTTTTAGATTCTACTACCCCCACCAATGCTGGAAATCCCAACCTTGTCACTTGACCTTACGTTGGAAAAATGCTAAACCCTAAATGGTCCTCCCTAATCCAGTCAACCCAGTCCCCCATGAACTGACGGGTCCCGTCCTGGTCACCAACCAAGTTAGTGTTTGCAGTTCTTTTACTTATTTTCAACAATGATAAAAGAGGATTATTTTGCCAAAAAGTGGAACGAGGGTTCAAATTCTTGGATCTAAAAATGATGATCCGATCTATGGTAATCTATTGCGTAAGACGTTTGCAAAAGGTAACGAACTTCCGTGAAACCCCATGAGATTGTTAACCTTCGACCAAGGCATCGGTCTTCCATATGACACAACTTTTCGCAAGACGGTTATCATCCGACCAACGCAGCGGTGCACCAAAATACATAACTTCTCCCGAGAAGTACACTTTGTGTAAAACCCGCTCTCCTGATTTTATAATAAAGTCCATCCTCATATTCGTGCTTGTGAGTTTTGTGTTTATAGTGTGCTTGTTGTGTTGCATGTTTATATTTGGTTTTGAGTAAGTTTCCTTTTTCCGAAAGATTTCCTTTTTGGTTGTGCGAGGTGTGGCACGTTGGGTGCGCGCATCTAAACTCGATCGATTTTGTTTATGGTGCGAGTGGTGTGAGAATTATTTTCTTGGAAACTTGGTCTTGTGCGTGGGAGGACTTGTAGGGTTAGGAAGGGTGAGGTGGCATGTGAATCAGCATGCACATTTCAAATCAGCATGGTTTTGGAAGGTAATTAAAGGAGAATATTGTGCTTTCATTGGATACTTATTTGGAGGTTGCATGCTTGGAAAGGCTAGAACCCTAGCCGTCACACCCTTCTCCTTCCCTCTCCATCCCCCACATGAAATTCTCTATTCTCCCCTCCTCTCCAGCATCTGGTGGCTGGAAACTCCAGCAAGTCAAGTAAGCAAAGGTGCAAGTGCAAGAGGCATCTAGCTAGCTAGCAAAGGAGGTAGCAATAGCTGATGTCAAGCAATCTCCGGGCTTATTCCTCTCCGAGTCAGGTATGCTTCTGGTCCAAAAGTAGGGTAACAAGGGGGTGTGTGGGATGGGCGTTCATCCAGCACCAAGGGGCTGTCGAGCCATGCATCTTGGGCACACACGCACGTTGCAAACTCAACCTAGTCGGGTGGGTGTTGCGTGAGTGGTTAGCTAGGACATCTGCCCCTTTCAACATGACTTTAAGTACAAGTTTCCCAGGTAGTTTGAGGAGAGAAACTAGGGAGGTTGTGGCTGGGACATGGGGGAGCATGTCGGGTGCATTCATGCATGTTTTTCTCGGTGTTGCGTGTTGCACCTTGGTCGTTGCTGGTTTCGTTGTTGCTTGGATAATGTGGACGTGTTGCCCATGCTGGATTTCGTGATTAATCTCATGTTTAGCTTGCTGTTAATATTGGATTAATCAAGGATTAATAAGATATTTGCCCAAAGCACTGACACATGGCGCGTCCCTATTGGACTACACATTTAGGTTTTAGGGTGGAGCCAACTATATAAGGAGGGGAGCCTCCCATTGGAGAGATGGATCTCATGTGCAAAACCCTAGCCTCCACCCTAACCTAGCCGCCACCTCCCTCTCCCTCAAATCCGTCCCTTCCACCATGTAGGACTCTTGGGTTGTGGATTTGTTCTTCTTCTCCAAGAGAGTAGAAGACCGGCCGGTGCTCAAGAAGACTCCGTGAGGTGATCGTCGAATCTTCTTCCACTGCCACAGGTTCTCTCCACCAAAGGTAAATCCAAACCTGTAGTCTAAATCGTAGTTTGCTAACATTGGTACCATAGCCATCTTGGTCACCTCTGAGTTTTTGGTTTTTAAGCACCTTTCTTTATTTCATTTGAGTTGAGATAATTTGGGTGGTTCTTAGAAAAAAAAATGAATACATATGTTGTTGCTATTTTTCTTTCTCTCCATTCATGCGCCTAGGGTTTGATGGCAAATCTCCTCACCCATGTGCATGTTTGTTTGTTTTTTTTCTTCGAATTCTATGTTGATCTTGCACCTACGGTTTGATGGTTGATTTCCTCACCTTGTGCATGTATCATTTTTTCGATTTTTTTTGGTTGATGAACCTAGGGTTTGGTGGTCGGTTTTTTTTGCTCCTCACCCGAGTACATGGTTTTTGGATGACTTGACTATGCGGCTAGGGTTTGATGGCATATTTTCCTCACCCTAGTGCATGACCTTTTTGATTCATGTTATACATGCGATTAGTATTACATGATTCATCATCCTTTTGCGCATAATATTTGTTTCATCTTTAAGCATGCATCTAGAGTTGAATATGGATGCTTCATTCTTGCGCATAATGTAGTTTTCTTGATATGCATGTGCCTAGGGTTACATGTTCATCTATGATTATTGCGCATAATGTGTATTCCATCCTTCAAGCATGCGGCTAGATTTTATTTTTCTCTGATTTTATGCGCATGTATGTTAAAGAGAAAGATGATGATTTTTGTTACAAGAGTTGGATATTGCATATATCTCATGATGTGATCATATATTTCGGATTATGTATCATATTTGTCTTTCAAAACTCTTGTTTATGCATCTAAGGATAGAAGGTTGTTGCCTTATTCATGTGTGTGCAATGTTTGATCATATATGCATGCATCTAGATGATTGCCGAATTAGATGATGATTGCCGAATTATGTACATGTTTGTTGCTAACATTCGGCTATGTGTTTCTTTTGGAATGATTGCATGCATTTCATTTGAAATATTTCCTTTTTGTCAAATGTGCATATATGTGTTGCCCTCCACCAAAGAATTTCGAATTTTTCTTTCCAATACAAGTAGCATAATTATTGTTGATTGCATGCTTATATTGATTAAGGAAAGATTGGCAAATTCTGAAATTTTTTAGAGGATATTATGGGCTGGAGTTTTATTGCCTTAAAAGTATTTTTTGAATGCTTTCCTTTGATGCACAAATATGTGTTGCTCTCCACCAAAGAATTTCGAATTTTTTCTTTCCTAATCAAAGTAGGATAATTTTTTATGCTATCATGATTATATTGATTAGCGAAAGAAGAAAGAAATTCTATTTTGAGAATGATTATTGTGGACATTGGTTGTTATTACCTAACACGTTTTTTGCCAATATTCGTGCACCAAAGACATGCATTGTTTCCTTATGCATTACTTCCTTCTTGTGTGAAAGAGGTGCACACTTTATGGTATTTTTTTTCATACGTCGGATTGTGCTAACATATGGAAAGATTGTGCTTGTATGGAATGAATGGTTGCTGATATTATTTACTGCCTTATTGAGAGTTGAGCGTAACTTCATTCATTCATTTCCATTTGCAATAGATATCGCAATGGGCTGTAATATTTATGGACTGTAATAATTATGGACTGTAAAAATTATGGACTGTGGACTGTTTATTTCCCTAAGGAGACGAGGGGCTCCTTTATTTATTTATTTCACGATATTATTGCTATAAGGCTCATGCAGGTTCCCGTCTAAGAGGCTAAATCCCTATGGGGGATCCTTAGCTTGATATGGAAGTAATGTAGCAATCGATTTCTGTGTGATCTTGATTGAACCTATATGCCTAGTGGGAGTTGCAAGGTAGAAGTGTTTTGTGTAAACCACCTTGCAACCGGCGGCAATACTTTCTTTATTTGCTGATTTGCCATGATTTAAACGTTTTTTTTTGGGTCATTAAATCACGATGGAGCTCAATATCTAGATTAGTAAAATGGCTTTATTAACTATTGCATGAGGATTTGATTGAATGCTTTATGTTTTCCTTTGGTCTGAATGCTATAGCTATTAAGTCAGTTTATTTTTATGACTATTGTAGCTCGTTGTATTTTATGCTAGAACTCATGTATCGCTATGTGTTTTTTGTCCTAGATTTTTATGACTGCTTCCAAAAGCATTGTCGCTGATCTGACTCGAGGAGATAAACTCAATGAAAGAAATTACGATATGTGGCATCGTAAAATTGAGTATCTCTTAGGGGATCAGGACATGTTAGAAAATATAACCCAAACTATGTCTCCCCCGAGGATGTGAACACTGCGCAGCATCGCTGATATATGGATGTCTATAATGCATGGAAAAAGAAAGACCGTATTGCTCGCATTACAATTCTGCGTTCGATGCGAGATGATCTGTTACTGCGGTTCGAAAAATTGCGAACTGCAAAGGCCTTGTGGGAAGCTGTGAAGTTTCAGTACGGAGTGACCTCCGTCACAAGGGCCCGCCAGCTTTGGCTCATGTTTGATGGGTATAAAATGCGCCAAGGTCACACAATGAGGCAGCATATTACCGCAATGTCAAACATGATAAGTGAGCTGAGCGCTGCCGGTCGTGTTAAGACCGATGAGGAGCAAGTGTCTGCTCTCATCAGATCATTGCCTTCGAAGAGTTGGGAGCATATTAAGGTCCATCTGACTCATGCTGATGACATCAGGACGTTTGACCAGGACACAAAACACCTAGAGCTGGAGGAGGACCGCATGCTTGCGGAAGCCCGTCTAACTGAAGTGTTTGCTGCTGAAGCTGGTGCTCCTCGGAGGAGTGCAGGTTTTAAGCGCAAAAGAGATAGAGCTCAGGGTTTTAAAGGCAAGAAGGGTGCAAACAAAAACAAAATAGAAAACAAAGCTGGAAAGAAACGACCTCGAGGATCCAGAGGTGGGAAAGATAAGTCTAATGTGACTTGTTTTAACTGCCGAAAGACTGGACATTTTGCTCGTGTGTGCACTGAGCAAAAGGTAATTACTGTGTGTAATCCCTCGAATTGTAACGTGACTAGTTCTGTGATGCTCACTGATCATTCTCCTGTGTGGATTGTGGATTCAGGTGCCACGGACCACGTGACAAAGGATCGTTCTGCCTTCGTGGAATATCGCCGTGTTCCAAGTGGGAGGCAAATAAACATGGCGAACAACACTAGCATTGAGGTTCTTGGAGTTGGCACATGCAAAGTGGCTTTGCGAAGTGGCCGGATCCTATTACTTCACGACGTGTTGTATGCACCAGCTATACGGCGAAATATTATTTCTATTGTTGTTTTGATGAGACATGGTTTTAAAGTTGTTTTTGAGAACAATAATATGGGTTTATACCTTGCTACCATTTATTATGGACGTGCCTTTCTTTCAGACGGTTTTATTGTGTTGGACGCAATTTATGATTTCAATTATAACACTAGTGCCTTTATGAGTCAAAGTTCCATGAATAATGATACGGTTATGTGGCATGCTAGACTAGGTCACATTGGTGTTGACCGGATGAACAGGTTGGCAAAGGAGGGGGTATTGGGAGAATGCTCCAAATTTGAATTGCCGACCTGTGAATCCTGTCTAGCTGGAAAGGCAACTAGAAAACCGTTCGGAAAAGCCATTAGCGCTACTTCTCCTTTAGAACTAATTCACTCGGATATTTGTGGACCTTTGAATGTGCGTACTAGACATGGACAAAGTTACTTCATCACATTCATTGATGACTTCACTAGATATGGTCATATTTATCTTATTTCTCACAAGTCAGAAGCTCTAGAATGTTTTAAGAGATTCATGAGCTTGGTAGAGAATCAATTGGATAATAAGATAAAAACTCTTAGAACGGATAGAGGTGGGGAGTATCTCTCCAAAATGTTCAAAGAGTTATGTGATGAAAAGGGGATATTTAGACAACTCACTATGCCTTATACTCCTCAGCAAAATGGTGTTGCCGAGAGAAGGAATAGAACGTTGCTAGACATGATTAGATCCATCATGGCGCATGCGAGCTTGCCAATTTTGTTTTGGGGAGATGCTTTAATGACTGCTGCCTATATCCTTAATAGTGTTCCTTCAAAATCGGTTCCCTCAACTCCATATGAATTATGGACAGAACGGAAGCCTGATTTTAGTCTGCTGCGTCCTTGGGGATGCGCGACATACATTCATTCTACTAGCTATCATTCATTCTCGCAACGGCATACATGTCCTTCACAAAAAGACACATGTCGTTGCGAGAATGAATGTATGTCGCGCATCCCCAAGGACGCAGCAGACTAAAATCCGGCTTCGGTCCTGTCCATAACTCATATGGAGTTGAGGGAACCGATTTTGAAGGAACTCTATTAAGGATATAGGCAGCAGTCATTAGAGCATCTCCCCAAAACAAAATTGGCAAGTTCGCATGCGCCATCATGGATCTAATCATGTCTAGCAACGTTCTATTCCTTCTCTCGGCAACACCATTTTGCTGAGGAGTATAAGGCATAGTGAGTTGTCTAAATATCCCCTTTTCATCACATAACTCTTTGAACATTTTGGAGAGATACTCCCCACCTCTATCCGTTCTAAGAGTTTTTATCTTATTATCCAATTGATTCTCTACCAAGCTCATGAATCTCTTAAAACATTCTAGAGCTTCTGACTTGGGAGAAATAAGATAAATATGACCATATCTAGTGAAGTCATCAATGAATGTGATGAAGTAACTTTGTCCATGTCTAGTACGCACATTCAAAGGTCCACAAATATCCGAGTGAATTAGTTCTAAAGGAGAAGTAGCCCTAATGGTTTTTCCAAACGGTTTTCTAGTTGCCTTTCCAGCTAGACAGGATTCACAGGTCGGCAATTCAAATTTGGAGCATTCTCCCAATACCCCCTCCTTTGCCAACCTGTTCATCCGGTCAACACCAATGTGACCTAGTCTAGCATGCCACATAACTGAATCATTATTCATGGAACTTTGACTCATAAAGGCACTAGTGTTATAATTGAAATCATAAATTGCGTCCAACACAATAAAACCGTCTGAAAAAAAGGCACGTCCATATAAATGGTAGCAAGGTATAAACCCATATTATTGTTCTCGAAAACAACTTTAAAACCATGTCTCATCAAAACAACAACAGAAATAATATTTCGTCGTATAGCTGGTGCATACAACACGTCGTGAAGTAATAGGATCCGGCCACTTCGCAAAGCCACTTTGCATGTGCCAACTCCAAGAACCTCAATGCTAGTGTTGTTCGCCATGTTCATTCACCTCCCACTTGGAACACGGCGATATTCCACGAAGGCAGAACGATCCTTTGTCACGTGGTCCGTGGCACCTGAATCCACAATCCACACAGGAGAATGATCAGTGAGCATCACAGAACTAGTCACGTAACAATTCGAGGGATTACACACAGTAATTACCTTTTGCTCAGTGCACTCACGAGCAAAATGTCCAGTCTTTCGGCAGTTAAAACAAGTCACATTAGACTTATATTTCCCACCTCTGGATCCTCGAGGTCGTTTCTTTCCAGCTTTGTTTTCTATTTTGTTTTTATTTGCACCCTTCTTGCCTTTAAAACCCTGAGCTCTATCTCTTTTGCGCTTAAAACCTGCACTCCTCCGAGGAGCGCCAGCTTCAGCAGCAAACACTTCAGTTAGAGGGCTTCCGCAAGCTTGCGGTCCTCCTCCAGCTCTAGGTGTTTTGCGGCCTGGTCAAACGTCCTGATGTCATCAGCATGAGTCAGATGGACCTTAATATGATCCCAACTCTTCGAAGGCAATGATCTGATGAGAGCAAACACTTACTCCTCATCGGTCTTAACACGACCGGCAGCGCTCAGCTCTCTTATCATGTTTGACATTGCGGTAATATGCTGCCTCATTGTGTGACCTTGGCGCATTTTATACCCATCAAACATGAGCCAAAGCTGGCGGGCCCTTGTGACGGAGGTCACTCCGTACTGAAACTCACAGCTTCCCACAAGGCCTTACAGTTCGCAATTTTTCAAACCGCAGTAAGAGATCATCTCGGATCAAACTCAGAATTGTAATGCGAGCAATACGGTCTTTCTTTTTCCATGCATTATAGACATCCATATTTCTGCGATGCTGCGCAGTGTTCACATCCTCGGGGGTAGACATAGTTTGGGTTATATTTTCTAACATGTCGTGATCCTCGAAGAGATACTCAATTTTACGATGCCACATATCGTAATTTCTTTCATTGAATTTATCTCCTCGAGTCAGATCAGCGACAATGCTTTTGGAAGCAGTCATAAAAATCTAGGACAAAAAACACATAGCGATACATGAGTTCTAGCATAAAATTCAACGAGCTACAATAGTCATAAAAATAAACTGACTTAATAGCTATAGCATTCAGACCAAAGGAAAACGTAAAGCATTCAATCAAATCCTCATGCAATAGTTAATAAAGCCATTTTACTAATCTAGATATTGAGCTCCATCGTGATTTAATGACCCCTAAAAAACGTTTAAATCATGGCAAATCAGCAAATAAAGAAAGTATTGCCGCCGGTTGCAAGGTGGTTTACACAAAACACTTCTACCTTGCAACTCCCACTAGGCATATAGTTCATGATAGGATAGTCGCCTTGATTAGGAATCAAGATGAGATCCTCTATGTTAGTGAGGATTGACATGAATTTTCCCACGATTCATGTGACCTATAGAAGCCAAGTGCGAGCATCACATGTGGCGCCCGGTGTCACCTGTATGGTGTTAAGGCGACAATGATGAAGCTCGAGTCAGGCGCAGAGGGGGTGCGACTGGACTAAGACTTGTATGGTGTTGAGAGACAGACATACTGTTGTGTACAGTATGATCCACCATAACATGTTTGTCATACAACATGTGTTGAGCGACCATTTGGAAGTGAAAGGATGGATCCCTTCTCCTTCACTGTGTGAGTCCAAGACTTGATTGTCATTAGTTACCCTCAGTGACCTTCGACGACACCATGAAGAAAAGAGTTGATGTGGCTACTTTGGGATGTTATCTATGACCATGAGAGATTCGGTCTAAAGAGGCATCTTCGGGAAAGGAGTCAACTCTGAGTGTAATGGTGGTATGGGGCGAAGGGAATGGTTTGACTCGACTGCACTAAAAGTATTTGCTGGGCCCAACTGTATTGGATATAGTAGCAAGTACCTTGAGGACAAGAAGGTAGTCTCTCTGAGGGATCGAGATGCCGTTCATGTCAAGTGAGTTTTTGAGTAAACCTGGGGAACTGTGATGTGCATTTGACTGCTGATTTATTGGTTTTTGAGGATGTTGTCATTCTGGCCTTCTAGTAAGGTTTCTAGTTTGGGACTCCTAAACTTCTAGTTTGGGATGTTGCAGGTGCATCACCGGTCGCACGACCCATTTGTCCGTATGATCGGAAGAGTGCATCTGTCGGGGACACAGATGATCTTGTATCGGGGATACATGATGAGAGACTTGCGTGTTGTGGATGCGTTCTTGGAGAGAGGAATAATTGTATATATCAGGGATGTATACATGTGTGTCGGGGACACATAGAGAGGTGACATATTGCCATTGTGTGATTGTAAGTATCAGGGATAGATGCATATGTGTCGGGGACACAAAAGCAAATGACATGTTGTTATCGTGCTATTGTGCAAGTGGGAGATATTGGAATAATCTAGGATTAATAAGATATTTGTCTAAAGCACTGACACATGGCGCGTCCCTATTGGACTACACATTTAGGGTTTAGGGTGGAGCCATCTATATAAGGAGGGAGCCTCCCATTGCAGAGATGGATCTCATGTGCAAAACCCTAGCCTCCACCCTAACCTAGCCGCCACCTCCCTCTCCCTCAAATCTGTCCCTTCCACCAAGTAGGACTCTTGGGTTGTGGATTTGTTCTTCTTCTCCAAGAGAGTAGAAGACTGGCCGGTGCTCAAGAAGACTCCGTGAGGTGATCGTCGAATCTTCTTCCGCTGCCACAGGTTCTCTCCACCAAAGGTAAATCCGAACCTGTAGTCTAAATCGTAGTTTCCTAACAGTTAAATACCATATGTTATGTACATTTTAGTTGCTGGGTTTCGGGATTATTTTTCAGGATTTAAGTTACCATATGTTATGTATATTTTCGTGGCTGGAATTCTTGATTATTTTCAGAATTTGTTGCTGATACAACATCACATGTTCATGTATATTTTAGTTTATGGAATTATATGATCTCATGATTAGCTTGATGTTAAATACCATATGTTATGTACATATTAGTTGCTTCTAAGACGTCGCATATGCATGTATTAATTGGTTTCTGGAAATTATATGATCCAAGTGGGTAGTTGCTGTTAAGATGTCGCATATGTATGTACATATTAGTTGCTGGGAAATTTTAGGATCTTCATGGTTTGTTTGTTGTCAATGTATCATATTTTTATACATTATTATTTGCTGTATTTTACGTGATCTTCATGATTAGTTTGCTACAATATATCATACATTCATGCATTATTAGTTGCTCTATTTTACATGATCTTCATGATTAGTTTGCTGTCAACATATCATACGTTCATGGATTATTAGTTGCTAGATATTACGTGATCTTCATGATTTGTTTGCTGTCAATGTATCATATGTTCATACATTATTATTTGCTGGATTTACGTGATCTTCATGATTAGTTTGTTGTCAATGTATCATATGTTCATACATTATTATTTGCTGGATTTTACGAAATCTTCTTGATTAGATGCTGTCAATATATCATATGTTCGTACATTATTATTTGCTGGATTTTACGTAATCTTCATGATTAATTTACTGTCAATGTACCATTTGTTTGTACATTATTATTTGCTTGATTTTACATGAACTTCATGATTAAATTGCTTTCAATAGATCATATATTCATGTGTTACTAGTTGCTAAAATTATGTTGTCTTCATGATTAATTTGTTGTCAATATGTCATATGTGCGTGTATTATTAGTTGTTGGATTCATGTGAGAGGTTCATGATTAATTCTCAGACTCTATGTTGTTATGGCACTTGTATTGCATAGTCTCATAACTATTGTTGTTGTTGTTATGTGTGTGATGATGTGGATGAATGTGTATTGGTCAAGAGTATGATATTATGATTAATGCTTCTTGACCCGTAGATGGAAAGACTTTATGTTGTGCATGGTTGTGTCGATTTAATCATGCTGTCGTAGGATAAGACCTAGACAGGACACTGTCATTTGCTACAGGACGAGCATTCCCAACCTCGCGATGGAATCATGTAGATCACGTGCCGCGAGTTGTGGTGTCAATCTGGAGGACCGTAGTGTACTGATTGACATCATATCATGCATATATTTGTGTCTTATATCCATTATCTTGAACCTAAACAATGCTACGTAACGAGTTTTATGTTTGAGTTTCAGGAATAAACATGATTTAGGAGAAGAGGCATAAAAGGACATAAAAGCAAGAAAAAGGACTAAGATGCACAAGAGAGGGACCCGAATGTAAAACCAAATGGCCATTGAGCAAATGAAGGAACTTCACACCATCATGATGAGTATTTTGGCAATTCGATTCGGGCTTGAGCTCCAACAACCGACTTGGGTGCCTCAAACATGAAGAAAACAAGCCAGACAACCACACTCCAAAACCAGGCCGGATCCAAACAATATAGACCGCCAATTGGCGGTCCAACACCGCTGATTGGCGGTCTATTTTGGTCCGGATCCGATAAAACTTTGTCGGGTCATGTATTAGGGTGTATTTAGTCTATGTTTGGTATGTGTTTAGTCCCATACCGGGGGATTGTCTCATATTACCTTTTCTATGGCTATAAATAGAACTCTTCCTCCTCCTTTGTATCCTACCCCATTGCTTGGTGGCATTCTCTCTACTTGGAGTAAAAGCCTTGAAGCAAAAAACTCAAGGATGAGAAGAATGCCACTTGTAATGTGAGTCATGTAAATAAAATAATTTTTTAGTTTCTTTTAATATTGTCTTTTAATTCTTGCATGCTTCTTTAGTTTAATTTCCATTCATTTAGCTTCCTTAATATTTCTTCTTTGCTTAGTTTAATTTCCTTTCAGTGGAATGTTTCATTTTGTTAATGTAGGTTGTAGTGTAATGATTAGTGAGTAGTTCCATCCCCATTTGGGGGTGGAGAATAATGTGATATGATTATGTGATGTATCGGGTGTGTGTGTTATCTTAATCCTTTGAGTCTTATATGATTTCCATAACCATCTTATGGGATTTCACTCTTGTCTTTGTTATGCTAATGCTCTTGAATGAAGCTTAGCATATGTTTAGATTGGTGGACCTATTTTATGGGGAATGATGAGGTGAAGATAAGGATGAAGTTGATAAAGGGAACATGGCTTGTAGTTGCATGTGCTTTTATTGGCCTTACCTTGATTAATGTCTTGTATGTTTTAATGATATTGTGTTATCTTATTTCATGTGGAGGCATAGTAGGGTTTGGTTTTTATACATGAGTTCATTTAGCTTCATTCCAATTATTGTCTTGTATGTTTTAATGATATTGTGTTATCTTATTTCATGTGGAGGCAAAGTTGGATTTAGTTTTATGATTTTCATGCACTACATGTTGTGATGAGCATAATTGAACACACACACATACACATATCTTTGTATTCACATTCTTTCTCTACCCCCTACGGGGTTTAGTTTTATTGCTGAATTTTCCAATTCCTTTCGCATTGTAGTGTAGTTTTGATCATAACTCCTTTCTCTCCTTTTTTTCCCACTCGCCTTCGAACAATCTAAAGTCGAAACACCTCCCTGTGGATCAACCTGTATTTGTCACCACTTCAACGCCGACGTGCACTTGCGGTTAATTAAACATTCAATCAAGTTTTTGTAACCGTTGTCGGGGAGGTGTTCTGTCCAGATTTTGGTTTGGACGATTCGAGTGGGTTTAATTTTTTGTTTTTAGTTTGTGTTTGTTTCAGGGATATCCAGGAATCCAGAGGAGGTCACTACGGAAATTAGACGAATAAATACGCCAAAGTGACGGCCAATCAGCAGTCTTGGACCGCCAATTGGCGGCCTGGTGAGTTGCTTTTTCTCCAATTTTTGTTGTGGTAGTTTATGTCTTCAATTTAGTTGTCTGGGAGTTCAAGTTTGCATGTTCTAACCAGTAGTTATCTCCCACATTAACAATCAATTCCCCTTTTAACACAACTTGGACCTTACAACTCAAAGCAAAAGAGTAGATCGATTGCCATCTAGGTCATGCATCATTTGTAGACCTTGCACGCTCTCGTCCTTCTTTTCTTTACATTCTTGTTGTTGATTTCTGGCGTGAGGTACGTGCACCCATTCTCTCATTCTTGCATGGTTAAAGCATGCATTAGTTAGTAGGGTGCATCGGGACAAGAGTGAGGTGAGTGTTTGATTGGAGAGTTGATTGCTAGATTAAGAATCAAAACGCTACTAAGGAGGGGTTGTCCCATACAAGATAAGGTGGGGGATTTCATCACCCTTCACTTTGCCTTAAAAATCACTCTTAATAAAAGTCTTAATTCTAAAAGCATGTAGACATTGGCCCTAAGGATTTCGGACGCACTAGGAGAGTGATCTAGTTGAGACCGTCATGACCTGATCGGCGTCGCCTACCTTATCGATAGTAGGAGGTATTGGATCTCCGGATCTGGTATCACTTGCTGGGCATTGTGGTCTTCGTTGTAGGGAGGTTAGGCTTGTCAAGACTAGTGATCTCGAATTTAGGCATCGTCTAGCCTAAGGACCCATAAGCCATAAATTGTTTGAGTCGTGCTTGCTAGATTAGGCTTCTACCTTCTCCCACAACCCATGCTAGCTCTAAGGATTCTGCCCTTCTCCTCTGAGTCATCTTCTTCTCACCTACTTCTACGTTCTAGTCTCCTGCCCTTTACACTCTTTGTTAGCATTTTAGGGTCAAGTCGAGCACTTTTTGCGAGCTTAGCCTAGTGGTGGTGAGACTGGTCGACTCGAGAGTTTTTTTGGTTGTTGAGATGGATGGTTACATGGGCGACCATCCATATCATTGTTGGGACCAGGAAAACTCTCCCTGGTACTCCAGACCCATGCATCCATGGGTGCCTCAGGCAAACACCCCGTATGGTTGGGGCAATATTAATTGTGTGACTGAGCAATCTTCATATTGGTGTACTATGAGAGAGGCACCAACTGTTAGACCACCATCTAGTTATGTCGGATCATATGTTGGTCAACAAACTCAGACATTACAAGAACCTTTGGCCTCTTTCATGCATGTGGTAGATGCCATGAGTGCGCTGATAGCTCCAGTAGTTGTACCGTGTGACTATTGCGGGTTGAGTGGTCATGTTATCGGGGAATGTCCTTATGTTCCCCCAGAGCCTGAGTATGAGCATACATTTTCCCAAAATGCTCAATATGACCATTACGCATCCGCGTACAACCGACAGGGATGGATTCATGGGGAGACAATTCTTATTAAAATTCTTATACATCATTTTCACCCCAGTATCCACCTCCCGAATACCCAAAATTCTACCAACACCCTACTTAAAATCATTGGACTCACTCTCAGCCCATCAACACCCAACCCCAAAATTTCCCAAGATCTGACTTGGATCTCATAGTTGACCGCATACCTGATTCCTTGAAACAAACTTTCCTTACGTTCATGGAAACCACTCAATAGTCCATACAAAATATGGCACTGCAAGTGAGTCAAATGACGTAGCAATTATGTGAACGTGAGGAGAGTAAATTTTCTTGTTAACATGAGGATTTATCCCTCTGATATCGAACCACCACCACATCCACCAATTCAAAGTACAATCTTTCAAAGTCAAACTCCTAGTCAGTCTGAGGGACTTGGGGTTTCAATTCATGATCACTTGGTGGAGGATTCGATTCTATTTGAGAAAAACATGGACCAGCTTCATTATGAGTCGGCACGGGATTGTGCCTTACCTTTTTGTCCCGTGGTCCTTGAGCCACAAGATCTTCATGTTGTGTCTCTTAAGGACTCACCATTGGTGGAGCAAGAGCTCCCTAGTACCCTTAATTTCAAATGACCTGATGAGAGTTTGCCTCTTACTATTGTTCCTGATCATCTTGGAAATGATGGAACATCAAACAACTACATTTCTAATGAGGGTATTAGGAGTTCTTTGGAGGATACCTTGGGTAAGAGACCAACTTTATGTTCACCTGGTGAGTCAGACATGCATAACGAGGTTCTTGACCTCATTCCGACCCACCAGCCTGTTGGTTGGAGAGTTTGGATTGACGATCATAACTTCAGTACCGCAATGGGAGAAACTCTTCTTCCGTTGCCCCTTATTTCCCAAACTCTTGAGAGGTTCAAGCTCTTTCAGTTTGATCCTTTGAATGAGACGTATATGCGTCTTATTCATGAACCTCTCCTTTCATCTTGTGCTCTTTCGGAGGGGGCCCAAACATGAGTATTCTGGCCTCGCATGGTGTCATGTTCCCTTTCCAAGTGCATTGACCCACTTTTGAGGTTCTCATTTGATGTCCTTTGACAAATGAAGATGGGAACTTATTTTTGTACATAGTTATTGATTGACATCATTTCATGCTCATATTTGTATCTTATATCCATTATCTTACACCTAAGCAATGCTACGTGACGAGTTTTATGTTTAGTTTTCAGGAATAAAGAGGTTTGAAGAGAAGAGCCATGAAAGGACCCAGAAGCAGGAAAAAGGACTTAATTGTGATACCTAGGGACTGAGATACAAGGGAGAAGGACCTGATCGTAAGACCGAAGGACCTAAGAGCAAAACAGGAAACTCCACACCATCATGGGGAGTATTTTGGCAATTCGATTCGGGTCGGAGCTCTAATAAACAAAGTAGATGCATCAAAGACCAACAAAGACCACCAGCAAAGCCCACAACCAAAACCAACTCGATCTGTATCATATAGACCGCCAATTGGTGGTCTTGGACCGCTAATTGGCGGTCCATATTGCTCCAGATCCGCTAAGCTTTGTGCTGGGCTTGTATTAGTGTATTCTTAGTCTATTTGTGGTAGTGGTTTAGTCCCACATCGGGGGATTGTCCCGGATTAGCTTTTTCCAAGCCTATAAATAGAACTCTTCACCTTCCATTGTAATCACCCATTGCTTGGTGGCATTCTCTCTACTAAGGAGTGCGCCTTGAAGCAAAAACTCAAGGTGGAGAAGAATGATACCTTCAATGTGAGTCATTGTTAATAAAATAATTGTTCTAGTTTTCTTTTAATGTTGTCTTTTAATTTGTGCATGCTTGTTTAGTCTTTCCTTTCCTTTTATGTTTCTTTAATACTTCTTGCCTTCTTAGTTAACTTTCATTTCAGTATTATGGTTTCTTTTGCTAATATAGTTAGTGTAATGAGTAGTGAGTAGTTCCATCCCCATTTGGCGGTGGAGAAATATGTGATATAATCATGTAGTGTATTAAGTGTGTGTTATCTTTATCCCTTGAGCTTTATATGATTTCCATAACCATCTAATGGGTTTTCACTCTTATCTTTGATATGCTAATGCTCTTGAATGAAGCTGAGCTTATGCTTTGATTAGTGGACCTATTTTATGGGGAATGATAAGGTTAGGATATGGATGAAGTTAATATTGGAAACGCAATTTGTAGTGTATGTGCTCTTGTTGCCTTTACCTTAGCTAATGTCTTGTATGTTTTAATGATGTAGTCTTATCTTAATTCATGTGGAGGCATAGTAGGGTCTAGTCTTTATACTTGAGTTCATGTAGCTTCATTCCAATTATTGTCTTGTATGTTTTAATGATGTAGTGTTATCTTAATTCATGTGGAGGGTGTTTAGTCTATTTCTAGTATTTTTTTAGTCCCATACCAGGGGATTGTCCTGGTTTACCTTTTTCTATGGCTATAAATAGAACTCTTCACCTTTCATTGTAGGCACTTCACATTTTGAGTGGCTATTCCTCCTACTTGAAGTGAGGCCTTGAAGCAAACACTAAAGTAGGAGGATGCTACTTGAATTGTGAGTCATTTTTAATAAAAGTTTCTTTGTTATGTTGTTTGTTTCATGTTGCTTATTTTACTTTGTTTGATTTAATTTTAATCTTAGTAGCTTAGTTAATTTGTTTTCCTTGCTTAGTGTAATAATTAGTTTAATGGGTAGTGAGTAGTTCCATCCCCCTTGGGGGGTGGAGTTGATGTTCATACATGCAAAAGAGAATGGAATGAATGCTTTATATTTTGATTGTGTTGATAAATGTGAATGTATGCTTGCTTGTTAGAGTAGAATACTACACTTGATGGGTTTTCCCATACATCTTAGACACCTCCCATGCTTGTTTAGGTTCTGAAATAACCAGCTTGTGTATATGAATGTTAATCAACTAGGTTAGTGAATGGATTGATAGGTCTTGCTATAACATTTAGACACTTCTTATGCATGAAAACACTACCTTCATTTTTGCTTAAAGAATGTGTTCTTCACCACCTCTTTGCATGTGTGCACTCACTCCACCCCTTAGGGGTTTTCCATTTCTGAATTCCAGCACACTTATTTCGTTCTTAGTTAAGTTTTAATTCATCGTTTGTTGTTTGCTTATGCATGCGTTACTTCATAGTGTAGTATAGCGTAGATTAGTATAATCAACTCTCTTCCCTCTTTGTTGCCACTTCATTTCTGACAAACAAGAGGTTGCTCACCTCCCTGTGGACGACCCGTATTTGCCACGTCTTCACCGACATCGTGCACTTGCGGTATTTAAAATGATTAAACAAGTTTTTTTGTGCCGTTGCCGGGGAGGTGCCAGTCCAGACTCTTGTTTAGACGATTCGAGTGGATTTAATTTGTGTTTTGTAGTTTTTCTTTGTTTCAGGAGACTTGGAGTCGGAAGGAGAGGCAGTTGGAGAAGTTTGGAGGAAAACTGGGCATTGTAGGCCGCCTATTAGCGGCCTAAGACCGCGAATTGGCGGTCTGGTGAGCTTTGTTTACCCTCTCCTTTCTTTGTCTTGTGGCCATAATTGATTTAGGAATCTGGGACTTGATTTGGCTTGTTCTGACTCTTAGATTGCTCCCAGATTAATAATCAACTTCCTTTAAGCAACTTGGACCCTAAAACCCAAAGCAAAACATTAGGCATTCTTTCTTGTTTAGGTCATGCATCATGTATGCGACTTAGGCACGTAGATTGTCTTTTATTTTAGCTTTATTTTTAATTGTTGAGTGCTGGCGTGAGGTACGCACCTTCTACTCTCATTCATGCATTTCTTATGAACATGCATTAGTTAGTAGGAAGTGCATTGAAATAAGTGTGAGTTGAGCGTTTGTTTGGAAAGTTGATTGTTAGAGTAAGACTCGAAAACGCTACTATGGAGGGGTTGTCCCATAAAAGATAAGGTAGGGGATTTCATCACCCTTTCCATCACCCCCACAAACCACACTAATCAAGAGCCTAATTTCTAAAATCAAGTAGACATTGGCCCTATGGATCTCAGACGCATTAGGAGAGTGATCCGGTCACGACCGTCATGGCCTGATCGGCGTTGCCCACTTTGTCGATAGTAGGAGAGACGAGATCTTCGGATCTTGGCTCACTTGTTGGGCTTTGTTGTCCTCATCGTACGGAGGTGAGGCATGTTGAGGCCGTGTGACCTTGCAGTTAGGCGTCGTCTAGTTGTAAGGACCTAGAGCGACCTTAGGATTGTTTGAGCCTTGTTTTCTTGTGTGCTTCTACTTGTACCCATCCACCGTAGCTTAAGGACTTCTTCCCTTCTCTCCTGAGTCATTCTTTCTCTCCTGTGTCCCCCCCCCCCGTCTTCTCCTCTATGCACATTCTTTGTTAAAAAAAAGTTTTGTTTTGTGTGTGTGCACCTTTGTGCATGCTTTCGTGGGCACGAGATGAGAGTGGCCGTGTGACGAGGCGCGTTGTCAACCCTGCTTCGGTAGTTGATTTCTCGACGCCTTCCTCCTCTCGTGTCGCACACAGTCCGGGTTCAATCGCTGCTAATTTCCGCGAGGAGGAGCAATTGCTGGACCCACTTATTCCACCTGTTCTACATGTTCTTCCTGTTGTCGCTCCCATACCTCTTCGTGATCGATGCTACCCGAGCCGTACCGCTCTACCCTCATGCTTCGTATTGCCAGAGGCAAATGGGAACCATTTTGAGGTTAAGCCTCAGTTTATTTCCATGCTCCCTCACTTCACTGGGAAAGGTGACCCCTATATCTTTCTCAGGGAATTTGAGGAGGTTTGTGCTATGTTCAAGCTGCAACAACTTAGCACAGACTCCATCAACCTTAGGCTTGTCCCCTTTGCGCTGAAGGATGATGCCAAGAAGTGGTTGTATAGCAACCAGGCGAATGCCTTTAGGACTTGGGATGAGTTTCAATCTGCATTCCTCAAGAAGTACTTTCCAAATCATCGGACTCAAAAATTGAGTAACGAAATCAATTCGTTCTATCAACATGAGACCAAATCATTCCATGCATACTTAGAGAGGTTCAAGGAGCTACTATCCTCATGCCCTCACCATGGCATCGAGTTGTGGTGCCTGTGTCAGATTGTCTACGAGGGTCTTCACATTCCATCTCGAACGCTCCTTGAGTACATGTGTCAAGGGGAGTTCTTAGGAAAAGATGAAAGGGAGGCATGGGCTTTCCTAGAAGACCTCGGTGAGAAAACCATGCAATGGGAGAGTGTAAGGGAACCACATGCATCATCTAGCATAGGAGCGAGGATCGCAAATGCAAGCTCGACTAGATCGGGTGCCGCATTTGCCGTCGATACCACTACGACCACCGAGGCACGCATGGCGGCATTAATGCACCGTATGGATTCGATTGAACTCCAAAACCAACAACGTTCACCTCACATGTCCACATCTGGTCCAGCTCCCTGTCATTCATGTGGTAGGATAGGTCATGTAGAAAGAGAGTGTGCGTCAATTCCTCCTGAGATGGAACATGTCAGCGCCATCTATGACAGAGCTAGGAATGACCCATACTCATCATCTTGTAATCCTGGATGGAGGAACCACCCCAATTTTTCATGGAACCAAAATAATGCCCCGGGTGGTCCTTCAAACTCCTCTCGACCACCTAACCAATCATACCAACCACCCATGCATGCACAATCTTATCAGCCACCCCAAACTCAAATCACCAATCAATTGGGTTTCCCAAATTCCAATAATATGGAAACCTGATTCAATTCGCTTGAGACCTTGACTCGTGGACTTGAAAACTCAATGAAAATTTTTATGTCAACCACAAGTCAAGTTCTCACTTCAAATCAGCACACCATCAAATCTCTAGAGCTTCAGATGGGCCAATTGACTCAGTTTGTACATGAAAGAGAGAGAGGGTCTCTGCCTAGCCAGTCTGAGGCTAACCTCCGCTTGTACCAGCAACAACACATGCAAAATGAGAATGTGGTACCTCGGGGGCGGCAAGTGAACCATGTGGAGGAACCTGTTCACCATGTCAATTCCATTGTAACCTTAAGGAATGGAAAGCAGGTTCACAATCACATTTCCTTGCCACACCCACCACCATCTATGCAACCCCTTAGTGGGAATGGTGGTGAAGAAGAGGCTGAGGGTGAGGGTAATACACCAACGTCTCCTTCTCAGGCACCGTAGAAAACCTACCTGCCAAAAACTCCCTATCCCAGTAGGTTAACCAAAAAGCAGAGTGACACAATGGACAAGATATTAGAGGTGTTTAAGCAAGTGAAGGTTAACAACCCCTTGTTGAATGTCGTCCAACAAATACCTCAATATGCCAAAGTGTTAAAAGATCTCTGCACAACCAAGAGGAAGACCAATGTTCCTAAGAAAGCATTCTTGGCTGCAAATATAAGCTCACTTTTGTCCAATCTCATCTACACAAAATACAAGGACCCTGGGTATCCGACTATTCAGTGTACAATAGGGGACATAGCATGAGTAATGTATTGCTTGATTTAGGATCGGCGGTCAACCTCCTCCCATTTTCTGTTTATCAACAGTTGAACTTGGGAGAATTGAAACCAACTAAGATCACCCTCCAATTGGCGGATAGATCCATTCGTATTCCATAGGGGATTATCAAGGACGTGCTTATCAAAGTTGGAGATTTTATATTTCCAGTCGATTTTATTATCCTCGATACCAATTCTGTTGCGCACACCCACTCTCAAATACCTTTGATTTTGTTAGACCATTTCTGGCGACCTCCAATGGCTTAATTAATTGTAGAAATGGTCTCATGAAGCTCTCATTCGGTAACATGTGTGTCGAGTTTCATGTGTTCAACTCTGGTATGCAACAGGAACCCATGGACCAACCTTTAAATCTCAATCTCATCCGCCAGTTAGAGAAAGCACCGCAAAATCAACGAACACCCCTAACACCAATGCAACCCATTCAGAATGTTTGTGGGCCCAGTGAAAACTCATTGCATGTCTTTGCAATGCCACAGAGTGAGCTGGCATGAAACATGAATGTCCAACGGGGGTGTTCGTTACATGATTCAGTTGAGACCATTAGTGAGGGGGACACACCTCATCATATGCCCATTCCAGAAGGTGTTGTCACCCCGTGTCCTAGGGCTATTGAGCCCTTTGAGCTTCAGATTGACTCCAACAAGGACCTACCTACGACCGAGATTATGCTTGATGATATAAATGATGGTGGGAGGTCCTCGTTGGATGACTTGGGGAGAAACCCCATTCTTAGTGATGCAGGTCTACTGCATCCATCGAATGAGCTTTAGGAACTCATTCTGATGCACCCACCTATTGGTTGGAGGGTTTTGTTCAATGAGGAACTAAACCCTAGTGAGGAAACACAACTTCACTCTTTCATGTTGCCTACACCCAACCAATATCATGAGGGGTTCGAGCCTTTCAGCTTTGACCTTTCACCCCTCATGACACCTCAGAGTACTAGTGAAGTTTGCCCATCTCGGCAAGTCTGTGGTCCTCATAACTCGATGTTCTCATTTGATGTTCCTTGACAAAATAATTATGAGAATATCTTTGTTGATGATATATCTTGTACAAAAAAAATAAAAAAAAATAAAAACAAAGAAAGAAACAAAAAAAATGAGTAATAAAATACTCCATGAGCGAGCATTGATTGTTGTGGGCCCCAACCCTTGTGTACTTGGACCCCATTTCTTCACGTATTTGTCTCCCTTCTTCAGTATCTCACAGGTTTTGAGGGAATTCGGGTTTGTGTCCATCACTATAACCATGAACTTCCTGTTGCACTTCATGTTGGTGAGATCTTCCCCTTTTCATGCATAAATCCATGTAGTATCTTGCTCACATTCATTGAGGACAATGCATGAAGTAGGTGTGGTGGGGTGTTTTACGTGTGTACATAGTTGAGTATTTTTCCTTTGATTTTGTTTTCTTTTGTGTGTTTTGATAGGGTCATGTTAGTGTGCTGCATTTAATATCGATATATCTGTTTGCCGTGATCCTTGGGTGACTTGTCTTCTTTTGCTTCCCTAGTACTTTAAAACTTTCACATTTCTTTCAAAATCTTCATGTGTTTGTGAAAGAAAATGTTTTGTGGGTTTTGCGTGTGTTTGGCATGTGCAAAACTGTTTAGAGGCAAAGTAAAAAGAAAGCTCCCAAAATTGTCTTGAACTTGATGCATTAGGATTTCTAGTTTACTGGCTTTAGGTCTTATCGAGTCGTTAGGATGCACCCTAGTTTTCCCTCGGGGGGCGAGTAATCATAGGGTTTCAGTACTCAAATTTAAAGAAGTCAACCCTGAACCTAGTGAGTCAATAATTCGTGTCGGTTAATATAAGGAAATTTGTTGTAGTCAAGGACCCTTTAAATCTTGTTGTGAGACATTAAGTGTTGGGGTTTTGGTTCATGTGCAGATAAGAAATGAGTGAGTAGGTGTTCTCTCTTCTCGCACGGCTCCTATTACTCGGGAAAGTAGGTCTAAGGGGACTTTGTGCCTAGTGCTCTCGAGTCATCTGACTTAGGATGCACCGACCGAACTCCCGTTCCACGGGTGGTAGGGATTGCCCTATGTGAAGATTTGGGGAAAGATGGACGAGATAGTGTAAGTCCTCACAGGCAATGATGCACGAAACCCGACCCTGGGAGAATCAAACACCAACCAATATAATGCTCCAAAGAAAAAGAAATAAAATAAAGAATCAAAAAGAAAGAAAAAAAGTAATACAAATAAGAACCTTAATGACCCTTACACTTTGTATCACTTGAGGATGTTGAGATTGTCCATGTCTTGAACTTAAGTCCTTAATTAACTTTCACGAATGATTCATTAGAGTGGGTGGACTGATTACATATATAGAGTCGGCTGGTAGTATTCCCGCGTCCCATAATCGACAAAATAAGTCCAACGAGTCTTGTAGCTAGGTTGAATAATGCATCTTTGTTCGGATTTTGTGGGTGTATCCGCTGAAAACCCTCAGGAGACAACACTCCTCCTCCTTGGCGACAATGAGGTTTAACGGCATGTTGCACGTGCTAAGTGCAACCATGATTCCTACGAAAGTGAGATAGGAATTCTTGTTTTTCGTATGCTTTTCTCTTTCTTTGTTTTGCTTGATTGACATCATTTCATGCTCATATTTGTATCTTATATCCATTATCTTACACCTAAGCAATGCTACGTGATGAGTTTTATGTTTAGTTTTCAGGAATAAAGAGGTTTGAAGAGAAGAGCCATGAAAGGACCCAAAAGCAGGAAAAAGGACTTAATTGTGAGACCTAGGGACTGAGATGCAAGATCGAAAGACCTGAACGTAAGATCAAAGGACCAATGAGCAAACTGTAGGATCGTGTGGGTTATGGGTCCACTAATCACTTTTAATCTAATCCACAATTCTCTACTTGATTAAGTAATCAAATGCGCAGCGGAATAAACAAACAAGTAGAGAAAGAAAGACAATGCAAACCACAAAAGATGCGTCGGTTTTTATAGAGGTTCGGCACCCCACCCGGGTCCTAGTCCTCTCTTGTAGACTCCGCTCGACTCCGCGAGCTCCGCCTACGTCTTCACTAACCACTCCCCGTTCCGGGCCGGGAGAGAACGCCTTTACACCACAAGCAACGCGAACAACCCTCGCTTGCTTGAATTCTTCCTCTCACAATCCGAGAGGGACACTTCGGGCTTTCACCGAAGTCCTTGCTTCTTTTGACAACTCTTGTAACTGAGTGGGATTCACTCTCTAATTGAGCACACTTTGAGTAGGATGAGTATATGATCAAGTGTGTGAAGTTTAGGCTTATGGAGTGTAGAATTGGGAGCTTTAAGGATTGAGGTTTCTCTCTAATGTATTGGGACAATTGGAGTTGGAGAGTTGTGTTAACAACAAGTCTTGATCCTCTATTTATAAGCTCCTAAGGTTTTCTAGCCGTTGGGGATAGATTTGATTGGGTTTTGTGCAAGATACACAAAGCAGAAAATCGGGCTGCAAATCTGTCCAGAACCGGTCGACCGAAACTACTAAACCGGTCGACCGTTCACTTGATTTCAAGGAGAACGGTCGAACAAAAGAATATTCGGTCGGACAAACGAGCTAGAACTTAACTCTACTTAAGTGAATCGGTCGAACCAAAGTATGGAGCGGTCGACCGAAAAGGGGATTCGATTGAGACAAAGGTCAATCGGTCGAACGAGAAATGTGTCGACCGATAGCAGGGAATTTTGTTTCTTGAAGAAATGTTCAACCGGTCGACCGAAACAAGGTCGTCGTTCGACCGGTTACCGAATGTATTTTGGGGTTAAGTTTGTTTTATACGAATACGACCGTTATAGGAATACGACAACAAAAACGGTCATATTAAAATCCGGGATCGGTCGACCGAAAAGGTAGAACCGGTCGACCGGTAGAGTTCGGTAAAATCACTGTGGAGAGTCTGTTATAAACCGGTCGAACTGAGAACTGGTTCGGTCGACCGGTTCACACAGGAAATCTGGGTTTAAGTTTATAAGTGATTTCCGACTAAGGTTTGGGTGATCTAATGAAGTCCAAATAATGTGAAATTTCGTGTGTGACTTCTATAGGGAACCTATTGTGTATGTGATTGATTTTTAACTCTTGTATGCTCAATTTACACATGTTCCTAAGACTCAAAATAAAATCAAGATTACAAGTCTTCATTTAGCTTTATTACAAATCTTGACTTGATTTCCTTCCTTCCATGAGTCTTGATCACCTGTAGAGGTTAGCACATGCAATATATATGCAATGCAATATGTGTGCTACTCTACATCATCATAATTAAGATTAGGTTAATTAAATCATCAAAACCTAGATTAAGGCCAAAAAGCCAACAATCTCCCCCTTTTTGATGATGGCTACCTATATCTTAATTCTATCTAAATACATGGAATTTGTATATGTAAACTATGCATATTAATGCTCCCCCTATGGATGTGCATAGTTTTTGTTCAATTTTATGCCAAATTCCAAGTTACCCCCTTAATTATCTCTCCCCCTTTGACATCCATCAAAAATAATAATTATTTAAGACTTTAAGCTTAGAATTTGGATGTCTTGTAATGAAGTTGCTCCCCCTAAATTTTGCACTTCATTACTCTAATAAAATATATAACATTTAAGCTCCCCCTATCAATAAGGCTAAATGGAAACAATGAGTATGATTCAAGTTAAGTTCATTTAAGTTTCAACTTAAGCCTTATTCTAACATCCATTTAAAATTTGGCATTTAGAATCAATGGATGTGATAAATGATTTGCAATGAATAGGGATAAATGATTTTCAATGAATTGAACTATATGATATGTCAATTAAGCATGTGAAACTAGATTAGCGCTAATTTTCAGAAAATTTCAAAGATAGAAATTTATACCAAACTTGAATCTTAATTAGCTCCAATCTCATTTGGTGATGCAACCGGATTCGAATTCGACGCTTTGGCTCACCCGGTCACCACCAATCTCCTCCTCAAGTACCTACAAGTGTAGATTTTGGTACCCAACCTACTTTGGGTCCTTGAACATTAGCTCTTGGGATCCAAACCATTTTGGTTTTGGGTGCCCACACACTTGAGGAACTATGGTTAATGAACATATGCTTACCATTTAGAGTAGTGTGAGATACATGGTTTTTCAATTTAAAATTGTAACCTAAACCATGTTTTTGCAAAGATTGCCTTTGACTACCTAATAGCATGTTAAGCATATGAGTTCCATTAGTGAATCTTTCTAAATCTTTTCTTAATTGCAAGTTAGAAGCTTGAAGATTTAGTTGATCACAATCTATAGGTGTTGCTCTTAATTTTTCAAGATTTGATGCGTTCTTTTCAAATTTAGCAATCACCTCATTCTTCTCATTTATGCATGTATCAATTTGGCTTTGAAGATCTTTGATTAACTTTCTAGCATTCTTGTTTTTATCACATATGATCTCATATTGTTTAACTAAATCATGGAATGCATTTTGAAGTTCATCATAAGAATAAGTTTCTTCTTTAGAACATGAACTATCACTAGCATATGATTTAGATGAGCAAGAATGTGATCTACTAGAGTAAGAGTTAGAGGATACCTCACTTCCTTCATCTTGAATTGCCATGAAGCATGAGTGAGCCACTTCTCTTCTACTTTGCAAGGAAGAAGACGATGATGATGGTGATGAAGAATCATCCCATGTAGCCTTGTGTGCTTCCTCCTTCCTTTCTCTTCTCTTGCTCTTCTCCTTTTCTTTTCTCCTCTCCCTTCTCTCCTTTTTCTTCTCCCCTTCTCTTCTCTCATTTTCACTCTCCTCCCTCTCTTTTTCTTTTTCTCTTTTCTCACTTCTTCTACCTCTTCTTTCATTCTTTTCTCCTTTATCCCTCTTGAGGTATTTGAAGAAGTCTTGGGCAAGGACCTCAATGTCCTCTTCTTCCACCCTCCTTGGCTCATCAAACTTTGCATGTAATGCCACCACGGAGTTTTTCTTTGAAGCTTCCTTCTCTCTTCGATGACTCAATTGGAGCTCATAGGCCATGAGATTTCCAATGAGTTCCTCCATCTTTAATTTTGAAAGATCGTGCGATTCTTCGATTGCCACGACCTTGTCTTCCCAATCGTTGCTCAATGACCGGAGGAATTTTCGAGTCATCTCTCCTTCATTTATCCTTCTTCCAAGAATCAAAAGAGAGTTAGTGATATCGGTGAAGCGAGTGTTCATGTCGCTTATGTTCTCACCGATTTGCATAGAAAATATTTCATATTTATGCATGAGGAGACTTATCCTAGTTTCTTTGGTTTTGCTATCACCCTCATGATGCATTTGTAACCTATGCCATATTTCATTTGCACTTTCACATCCCCTAATTCTATTGTATTCTCCCTCATTAAGGCCACAATAAAGAATATTCATAATTTTTGAATTCATTTCAATTTCTTTCATTTGAGCCCTAGATAGAGAATCTAAATCATCTTCATTTGGGGGTATGTATGGATTTTGAATAAACTTCCAATACTTAAGGTCATTTGATATTAAAAAGATTTTCATTCTATTTTTCCAATAATCATAATTTGACCCATTAAGCAAAGGAGGCCTTGTGGTGCATAAACCCTCTAAGTGATTAGATGTGCTAGCCATGCTAAAAATACGATTAAGTATAGAATTTAGCTAACAAGGCTCTGATACCAAATGTAGGATCGTGTGGGTTATGGGTCCACTAATCACTTTTAATCTAATCCACAATTCTCTACTTGATTAAGTAATCAAATGCGCAGCGGAATAAACAAACAAGTAGAGAAAGAAAGACAATGCAAACCACAAAAGATGCGTCGGTTTTTATAGAGGTTCGGCACCCCACCCGGGTCCTAGTCCTCTCTTGTAGACTCCGCTCGACTCCGCGAGCTCCGCCTACGTCTTCACTAACCACTCCCCGTTCCGGGCCGGGAGAGAACGCCTTTACACCACAAGCAACGCGAACAACCCTCGCTTGCTTGAATTCTTCCTCTCACAATCCGAGAGGGACACTTCGGGCTTTCACCGAAGTCCTTGCTTCTTTTGACAACTCTTGTAACTGAGTGGGATTCACTCTCTAATTGAGCACACTTTGAGTAGGATGAGTATATGATCAAGTGTGTGAAGTTTAGGCTTATGGAGTGTAGAATTGGGAGCTTTAAGGATTGAGGTTTCTCTCTAATGTATTGGGACAATTGGAGTTGGAGAGTTGTGTTAACAACAAGTCTTGATCCTCTATTTATAAGCTCCTAAGGTTTTCTAGCCGTTGGGGATAGATTTGATTGGGTTTTGTGCAAGATACACAAAGCAGAAAATCGGGCTGCAAATCTGTCCAGAACCGGTCGACCGAAACTACTAAACCGGTCGACCGTTCACTTGATTTCAAGGAGAACGGTCGAACAAAAGAATATTCGGTCGGACAAACGAGCTAGAACTTAACTCTACTTAAGTGAATCGGTCGAACCAAAGTATGGAGCGGTCGACCGAAAAGGGGATTCGGTTGAGACAAAGGTCAATCGGTCGAACGAGAAATGTGTCGACCGATAGCAGGGAATTTTGTTTCTTGAAGAAATGTTCAACCGGTCGACCGAAACAAGGTCGTCGTTCGACCGGTTACCGAATGTATTTTGGGGTTAAGTTTGTTTTATACGAATACGACCGTTATAGGAATACGACAAGAAAAACGGTCATATTAAAATCCGGGATCGGTCGACCGAAAAGGTAGAACCGGTCGACCGGTAGAGTTCGGTAAAATCACTGTGGAGAGTCTGTTATAAACCGGTCGAACTGAGAACTGGTTCGGTCGACCGGTTCACACAGGAAATCTGGGTTTAAGTTTATAAGTGATTTCCGACTAAGGTTTGGGTGATCTAATGAAGTCCAAATAATGTGAAATTTCGTGTGTGACTTCTATAGGGAACCTATTGTGTATGTGATTGATTTTTAACTCTTGTATGCTCAATTTACACATGTTCCTAAGACTCAAAATAAAATCAAGATTACAAGTCTTCATTTAGCTTTATTACAAATCTTGACTTGATTTCCTTCCTTCCATGAGTCTTGATCACCTGTAGAGGTTAGCACATGCAATATATATGCAATGCAATATGTGTGCTACTCTACATCATCATAATTAAGATTAGGTTAATTAAATCATCAAAACCTAGATTAAGGCCAAAAAGCCAACACAAACAAGAATACTTCACACCATCATGGGGAGTATTTTGGCAATTCTATTCGGGTCGGAGCTCCAAAAAGCAAAGTAGATGCATCAAAGACAAACAAAGCCTTCCAGAAAAGCCCAGAAGAAAATCCAGACCAATCAAAACACTGTAGACCGCTAATTAGCGGTCCAAGACCGCTAATTAACGGTCCCCTTTGGGCCAAAAGCCGCTAAGATTTCTGTGGGTTACGTATTAGTGTGTATTCAGTCCATTTCTGGTTTTTTGTTTAGTCCCACATCGGGGGATGGTCCCGGATTAGCTTTTTCCATGCCTATAAATAGAACTCTTCACCTTCTATTGTAATCACCCATTTCTTGGTGGCATTCTCTCTACTAAGGAGTGAGCCTTGAAGCAATAACTCAAGGTGGAAATGAATGCTACCTTCAATGTGAGTCATTTGTTAATAAAATAATTCTTCTAGTTTCTTTTAATCTTGTCTTTTAATTTGTGCATGTTTGTTTAGTCTTTCCTTTCCTTTTAAGCTTCTTTAATACTTCTTGCTTTCTTAGTTAACTTTCATTTCAGTATTATGCTCTCTTTTGTTAATATAGTTAGTGTAATGAGTAGTGAGTAGTTCCATCCCCATTTGGGGGGTGGAGAAATATGTGATATAATCATGTAGTGTATTAAGTGTGTGTTATTTTTATCCCTTGAGCTTTATATGATTTCCATAACCATCTAATGGGTTTTCACTCTTATCTTTGATATGCTAATGCTCTTGAATGAAGCTTAGCTTATGCTTTGATTAGTGGACCTATTTTATGGGGAATGATAAGGTTAGGATATGGATGAAGTTAATATTGGAAACATAATTTGTAGTGTATGTGCTCTTGTTGCCTTTACCTTAGCTAATGTCTTGTATGTTTTAATGATGTAGTCTTATCTTAATTCATGTGGAGGCATAGTAGGGTCTAGTCTTTATACTTGAGTTCATGTAGCTTCATTCCAATTATTGTCTTGTATGTTTTAATGATGTAGTCTTATCTTAATTCATGTAGACGCAAAGTTGGAGGTAGTTTTATGATTTCATGCACTACATGTTGTGAGGAGCTTAATGAACACACACACACTTCTTTATGTTCACATTATTTCCCTACCCCCTATGGGGCTTACTTTTATTGCTTATCTTCATTTCCTTTTTGCATCTTAGTGTAGTTTAGTGTAACCAACCCTTCTCTCCTTCTTTTTACCTCTCGCCTTCGAACAAACAAAGTGTCGACACACCTCCCAGTGGACGACCCGTATTTGTCACCGCTTCAACGCGGCCGTGCACTTGCGGTTAATATAAAACGATCAATCAAGTTTTTGGCGCCGTTGCCGGGGAGGTTCTCTGTCCAGACGTTGGTTTGGACGAGTCGAGGGGTTTTTAATTTTTTGTTTCCAGTTTTTTGTAGTTTCAGGGAACCTACGGATCAAGGGGAGGCTACTGGAGAAGTTTGAGGACCAGAAGCTACAAAAGGACCGCCAATCAGCGGTCTGGGACCGCCAATTGGCGGCCTGGTGAGCCTCAATTGTTCTCAAATTTGTTCCAGTTGTTATATTCTTCATGTTAGTTATCTGGGAGAAAAAATTTGCATGCTGTGACTTCTAATTTGCTCCCATATTTAATTTCAATCCCCTTTAATCAACTTGGACCATAAAACTCAAAGCAAAAGATTAGACTCCTTGCCATCTAGGTCATGCATCATGTGTAGACCTTGCATGCATTTGTCTTTTCTTTTCTTTACATTTTGTTGTTGATTGCTGGCGTGAGGTACGTGCACCCAAATCTCTCATTCATGCATGTTTCGATCATGCATTAGTTAGTAAGGTGCATCGGGACAAGAGTGAGAGAGCGTTTGATTGGAGCGATTGATTGCTAGATCTATGATTAAATCGCTACTAAGGAGGGGCTGTCCCACAAAAGATAAGGTGGGGGATTTCATCACCCTTTCCTTGGCCCCAAAAATCACTCATAATAAAGCCTTAACTAAAAGCAAGTAGACATTGGCCCTAAGGAATTCGGACGCACTAGGAGAGTAATCTAGTCGAGACCGTCATGACCTGATCGGCGTTGCCTACGTTGTCGATAGTAGGAGGTACTGGATCTCCGGATCTGGTATCACTTGCTGGGCATTGTGGTCCTCGTTGTAGGGAGGTGAGACGTGTCAAGGCTAGTGACCTCGAAGTTAGGCGTCGTCTAGCCTAAGGACCCATTGTCTTACATTGTTTGAGCCGTGCTTGCTAGATTAGTCTTCTACCCTCTCCCGTTACCCACGCTAGCTTTAGGATTCTCCCCTTCTCCTCTGAGTCATCTTCTTCTCACCTTCTTCTACATTATAGTCTCCTCCCCTTTACACTCTCTGGTAGCGTTTTAGGGTCGAGTCGAGCACTTTTTGCGAGTTTAGCCTCGTGGTGGTGAGAGTGGTCGACTCTAGAGTTCTTTGTTGTGATGGATGGTTACATGGGCGACCATCCATATCATTGTTGGGACCAGGACGATTCTCCCTGGTACTCCCGACCCATGCATCTTGGGGTGGCTCAGACTAACACCCCGTATGGTTGGGACAATCTTAATTTTGTGACTGAGCAATCTTCATATTGGGGTAGTATGAGAGAGGCACCGACTGCTAGACCACCATCTAGTTACGTCGGATCATATGTTGGTCATCAATCTGAGATATTACAAGAACCTTTGGCCTCTTTCATGCATGTGGTAGATGACATGGGTGCACCGGTGGCTCCAGTAGCTGTACCATGTGACTGTTGTGGGTTGAGTGGTCATGTTATAGGGGAATGTCCTTATGTTGCCCCTGAGCCTGGGTATGAGCACACATTTTCCCAAAATGCTCATTATGACCATTACGCATCCGCGTACAACCCGAGCGGGAAGGATTCGTGGGGAGACAATTCGTATTCAAATTCTTATACATCATTTCCACCCCAGTATCCTCCTCCCGAATACCCAGAATTCTACCAACACCCCACTTCAAATCATTGGACTCATTCTCAGCCCATCAACACCCAACCCCAAAATTTCCCAAGATCTGACTTGGACCTCCTCGTTGACCGCATACAAAATCTGACACTTCAAGTGAGTCAACTGACGCAACAATTAAGTGAGGAGAGTAACTTTTCGTGTCAACATGAGGATTCATCTTTTGATATCGAACCACCACCACATACACAAATTCAAAGCACAATCTTTCAAAGTCAAACTCCTAGTCAGTCTGAGGGACTTTGGGTTTCAATTCATGATCACTTGGTGGAGGATTCGATTCCAACTGAGAATAGCTTGGACCAGTTCTATTATGAGTCGGCACAGGATTGTGCCTTATCTTTTTGTCCCGTGGCCCTTGAGCCACATGATCTTATTGTTGTACCTCCTAAGGACTCACCTTTGGTGGAGCAAGAGCTCCCTACTACCCTTAATCTCATACGACCTGATGAGAGTTTAGCTCTCAATATTGTTCCTGATCATCTTGGAAATGATGGAACATCAAACAACTACATTGCTCATGAGGGATTTAGGAGTTCCTTGGAGGATACCTTGGGTATGAGACCCACTGTTTCTTCGCCTGGTGTGTCGGGCATGCCTAACGAGGTTCTTGACCTCGTTCCGACGCATCAGCCTATTGGTTGGAGAGTTTGGATTGACGATCATAACTTCAGCAGCGCAATGGGAGAAACTCTTCTTCTGTTGCCCCTCATTTCCCAAACTCTCGAGAGGTTCAAGCTCTTTCAGTTTGATCCTTTGAAAAAGATGCCTTTGCGTCCAATTCATGAACCTCTCATTTCTTCTGGTGCTCTTTGTGAAGGGGGCCCACGCATGAGTATTCTGGCCCCGCGTGGTGTCATGTTCCCTTTCCAAGTGCATTGACCCACTCTTGAGGTTCCCATTTGATGTCTTTTGACAAATGAAGATGGGAACTTATGTTTGTACATAGTTATATAAAAAAAAGAAAAAAATACAATAAAAGACTCCTTTAGTGAGCATCGATTGTTGTGGGCTCCAACCCTTGAGTATTTGGGCCCCATTTCTTTCACGTATTTGTATCCCTTCCTTAGTATCTCACAGGTTTTGAGGGAATTTGGGTTGTGTCCATCAACATAGCCAAAAACTTCCCTGTGTACTTCACGTTGGTGAGATCTATTCTTTTTCATGCCTAGCTCCATGTAGTATCTTGCTCGCATTCATTGAGGACAATGCATGAAGTAGGTGTGGGGGGGTGTTTTACGTGTGTACATAGTCGAGTCTTTTCTTTTGATTTTGTTTTCTTTTGTTTGCATTGTTAGGGACATGATAGTGTGCTGTATTTAATATCGATATATCTGCTTGCCATGATCCTTGGGTAACTTGTCTTCTTTTGCTTGCCTAGTGCTTCAAAATTTTCACATTTCTTTCAAAATATTCATGTGTTTGCGAAAGAAAATGTTTTGTGGGTTTTGCGTGTGTTTAGCATGTGCAAAACCGTTGAGAGGCAAAGTAAAAAGAAAGCTCCCAAAATTGTCTTGAACTTGATGCATTAGGATATTTAGTACAGTGGCTTTAGGATTTATTGAGTCGTTAGGATGCACCCCAGTTTTCCTTTGGGGGTGAGTAATCATAGGGTTTCAGTGCTCAAACATTTAAAGAATTCCACCCTGAACCTAGTGAGTCAATAATTCGTGTTTGTTAATTTAGGAAGTTTGTTGTAGTCAAGGACCCTTTAAATTCTGTTGTGAGACATTAAGTGTAGGGGTTTTGGTTCATGTGTAGATAAGAAATAAGTGAGTAGGTGTTCTCTCTTCTCGCACGGCTCCTATCACTCGGGAAAGTAGGCCTGAGGGGACTTTGTGCCTGGTGCTTTCGAGTCGTCTGACTTGGGATGCGCCGACCGAACTCCTGTTACACAGGTGGTAGGGATTGCCCTATGTGGAGATTTGGGGAAAGGTGTACGTGATAGTGTAAGTCCTCATGGGCAATGATGCACGAAACCTGACCCTGGGAGAATGAAGCTCCAACTAATAAAAAGAAAGAAAAAAAATGTGAAAAGAAACAAAAAGAAAAAAATGGTAATGCAAATAAGAACCATAATGGACTTTACACTTTGTATCACTTAAGGATGTTGAGGTTGTCCATGTCTTTCACTTAATTCCTTATTTAACTTGCACGAATGGTTTATTAGGCTAGGTGTGGACTGATTACCTATATAGAGTCGGCCCGTAGGATTACCGCGTCCATTGATCGACAAAATTTATCCAACGAGTCGAGTGTCTAGATTGAATAATGCATCTTGTTCGGATTTTGTGGGTATATCCGCTGAAAACCCTCAGGAGACAACACTCCTCCTCTTTGGCAACAAGAAGGTTTAACAGCTTGTTGCACGTGCTAAGTGCAACCGTGATTCCTACGAAAGTGAGTTAGGATTTCTTGTTTCTCGTTTGCTTTTCTCTTTCTTTGTTTTGCTCGGGACTAGCAAACACTTAGGTGTGGGGGTATTTGATTGACATCATTTCATGCTCATATTTGTATCTTATATCCATTATCTTACACCTAAGCAATGCTACGTGACGAGTTTTATGTTTAGTTTTCAGGAATAAAGAGGTTTGAAGAGAAGAGCCATGAAAGGACCCAAAAGCAGGAAAAAGGACTTAATTGTGAGACCTACGGACTGAGATGCAAGATCGAAAGACCTGAACGTAAGATCAAAGGACCAATGAGCAAACAAGAATACTTCACACCATCATGGCGAGTATTTTGGCAATTCTATTCGGGTCGGAGCTCCAAAAAGCAAAGTAGATGCATCAAAGACAAACAAATCCTTCCAGAAAAGCCCAGAAGAAAATCCAGACCAATCAAAACACTGTAGACCGCTAATTAGCGGTCCAAGACCGCTAATTAACGGTCCCTTTGGGCCAAAGCCGCTAAGATTACTGTGGGTTACGTATTAGTGTGTATTCAGTCCATTTCTGGTTTTTTGTTTAGTCCCACATCGGGGGATGGTCCCGGATTAGCTTTTTCCATGCCTATAAATAGAACTCTTCACCTTCTATTGTAATCACCCATTGCTTGGTGGCATTCTCTCTACTAAGGAGTGAGCCTTGAAGCAATAACTCAATGTGGAAATGAATGATACCTTCAGTGTGAGTCATTTGTTAATAAAATAATTCTTCTAGTTTCTTTTAATCTTGCTTTTAATTTGTGCATGTTTGTTTAGTCTTTCCTTTCCTTTTAAGCTTCTTTAATACTTCTTGCTTTCTTAGTTAACTTTCATTTCAGTATTATGCTCTCTTTTGTTAATATAGTTAGTGTAATGAGTAGTGAGTAGTTCCATCCCCATTTGGGGGGTGGAGAAATATGTGATATAATCATGTAGTGTATTAAGTGTGTGTTATTTTTATCCCTTGAGCTTTATATGATTTCCATAACCATCTAATGGGTTTTCACTCTTATCTTTGATATGCTAATGCTCTTGAATGAAGCTTAGCTTATGCTTTGATTAATGGACATATTTTATGGGGAATGATAAGGTTAGGATATGGATGAAGTTAATATTGGAAACATAATTTGTAGTGTATGTGCTCTTGTTGCCTTTACCTTAGCTAATGTCTTGTATGTTTTAATGATGTAATCTTATCTTAATTCATGTGGAGGCATAGTAGGGTCTAGTCTTTATACTTGAGTTCATGTAGCTTCATTCCAATTATTGTCTTGTATGTTTTAATGATGTAGTCTTATCTTAATTCACGTAGAGGCAAAGTTGGAGGTAGTTTTATGATTTCATGCACTACATGTTGTGAGGAGCTTAATGAACACACACACACACTTCTTTATGTTCACATTATTTCTCTACCCCCTATGGGGCTTAGTTTATTGCTTATCTTCATTTCCTTTTTGCATCTTAGTGTAGTTTAGTGTAACCAACCCTTCTCTCCTTCTTTTTACCTCTCGCCTTCGAACAAACCAAGTGTCGACACACCTCCCAGTGGAAGACCTGTATTTGCCACCGCTTCAACGCGGCCGTTCACTTGCGGTTAATATAAAACGATCAATCATTGCTCGGGACTAGCAAAAGTTAGGTGTGGGGGTATTTGATTGACATCATTTCATGCTTATATTTGTATCTTATATCCATTATCTTTCACCTAAACAATGCTACGTGACGAGTTTTATGTTTGAATTTCAGAAATAAATAGGTTTGAAGAGATGAAGCATAAAAGGACCCAAAAGCAGGGAAAAAAGACTCAATTGTGAGAACTGGGGACTAAGACACAAGGGAGAAGGACCTGAACATAAGACCAAAGGATCAATGAGCAAAACAGAAAACTCCACACCATCATGGGGAGTATTTTGGCAATTAAATTCGGGTAGGAGCTCCAATAAACAAAGTATATGCATCAAAGACCGACAAAGAAATCCAGAAAATCCCACAACAAATTCCAACCGGATCCAGAACTTATGGACCGCCAATTGGCAGTCTGGGACCGCTAATTGGCGGTCCGGATCTCTCTGAATCCGTTAAGAATTTGCGGGAACATGTATTAGAGGGTGTTTAGTCTATTTCTAGTATTTTTTAGTCCCATACCAGGGGATTGTCCTGGATTACCTTTTTCTATGGCTATAAATAGAACTCTTCACCTTCCATTGTAGGCACTTCACATTTTGAGTGGCTATTCCTCCTACTTGAAGTGAGGCCTTGAAGCAAACACTAAAGTAGGAGGATGCTACTTGAATTGTGAGTCATTTTTAATAAAAGTTTCTTTGTTATGTTGTTTGTTTCATGTTGCTTATTTTACTTTGTTTGATTTAATTTTAATCTTAGTAGCTTAGTTAATATGTTTTCCTTGCTTAGTGTAATAATTAGTTTAATGGGTAGTGAGTAGTTTCATCCCCTTTGGGGGTGGAGTTGATGTTCATATATGCAAAAGAGAATGGAATGAATGTTTTATATTTTGATTATGTTGATAAATGTGAATGTATGCTTGCTTGTTAGAGTAGAATACTACACTTGATGGGTTTTTCCATACATCATAGACACCTCCCATGCTTGTTTAGGTTCTGAAATAACCAGCTTGTGTATATGAATGTTAATCAACTAGGTTAGTGAATGGATTGATAGGTCTTGCCATAACATTTAGACACTTCCTTTGCATGAAAACACTACCTTCATTTTTGCTTAAAGAATGTGTTCTTCACCACCTCTTTGCATGTGTGCACTCACTCCACCCCTTAGGGGTTTTCCATTTCTGAATTCCATCACACTTATTTCGTTCTTAGTTAAGTTTTAATTCATCGTTAGTTGTTTGCTTGTGCATGTGTTACTTCGTAGTGTTGTATAGTGTAGATTAGTATAATCAACTCTCTTACCCCTTTGTTGCCACTTGATTTCTGACAAACAAAAGGCTGCTCACCTCCCTGTGGACGACCCGTATTTGCCACGTCTTCACCGACGTCGTGCACTTGCGGTATTTAAAACCATTAAACACCTATCACTCGGGAAATTAGGTATGAGGGGACTTTGTGCCTGGTGCTTTCGAGTCATCTGACTTGGGATGCACCGACCGAACTCCTATTACACGGGTGGTAGGGATTGCCCTATATGGAGATTTGGGGAAAGGTGTACGTGATAGTGTAAGTCCTCATAGGCAATGATGAACGAAACCTGACCCTGGGAGAATGAAACTCCAACTAGTAAGAAAAAGAAAGTAAGAAAAGAAACAAAAAGAAAAAAAGTAATGCAAATAAGAAACTTAATGGACTTTACACTTTGTAACACTTGAGGAGGTTAAGGTTGTCCATGTCTTTCACTTAAGTCCTTAATTAACTTGCACGAATAATTCATTAGGCTAGCTGTGTGGACTGGATACATATATAGAGTCGGCCGGTAGGATTACCGCGTCCAATGATCGACAAAATATGTCCAACAAGTCGAGTGTCTAGATTGAATAATGCTTCTATGTTCGGATTTTGTGGTATATCTACTGAAAACCCTCAGGAGACAACACTCCTCCACCTTGGCGATGAGGAGGTTTAACGGCTTGTTACACGTGCTAAGTGCAACTGTGATTCCTACGAAAATGAGTTAGGATTTCCGTGTTTTTCGTATGCCTTTTCCTTTCTTTCATTTTCTCTTTCTTTGTTTTGCTCGGGACTAGCAAAAGTTACGTATGGGGGTATTTGATTGACATCATATCATGCATATATTTGTGTCTTATATCCATTATCTTGAACCTAAACATGCTACGTAACGAGTTTTATGTTTGAGTTTCATGAATAAACATGATTGAGGAGAAGAAACATAAAAGGACCAAAAAGCAAGGAAAAGGACTAAGTTACAAGACTTATGGACTAATATGCACAAGAGAGGGACCCGAATGTAAAACCAAATGGCCATTGAGCAAATGAAGGAAATCCACACCATCATGAGGAGTATTTTGGCAATTCGATTCGGGATTGAGCTCCAACAACCGACTTGGGTGCCTCAAACATGAAGAAAACAAGCCAGACAACCACACTCCAAAACCAGGCCGAATCCAAACAATATAGACCGCCAATTGGCGGTCTGTTTTGGTCCGGATCTGATAAACTTTGTCGGGTCATGTATTAGGGTGTATTTAGTCTATTTTTGGTATGTGTTTAGTCCTATACCGGAGTATTGTCTCATATTACCTTTTTCTATGGATATAAATAAAACTCTTCCTCCTCCTTTGTATCCTAGCCCATTGCTTGGTGGCATTCTCTCTACTTGAAGTAAAAGCCTTGAAGCAAAAAACTCAAGGTGGAGAAGAATGCGAGTTGTAATGTGAGTCATGTAAATAAAAAAAAAATTTAGTTTCTTTTAATATTTTCTTTTAATTCTTGCATGCTTCTTTAGTTTAATTTCTTTCATTTAGCTTCTTTAATATTTCTTCTTTGCTTAGTTTAATTTCCTCTCAGTGGAATGTTGAATTTTGTTAATGTAGGTTGTAGTGTAATGATTAGTGAGTAGTTCCATCCCCATTTGGGGGTGGAGAATAATGTGATATGATTATGTGATGTATCGGGTGTGTGTGTAATCTTAATCCTTTGTGTCTTATATGATTTCCATAACCATCTAATGGGATTTCACTCTTGTCTTTGTTATGCTAATGCTCTTGAATGAAGCTTAGCATATGCTTAGACTAGTGGACCTATTTTATGGGGAATGATGAGGTGAGGATAAGGATGAAGTTGATAAAGGGAACATGGCTTCTAGTTGCATGTACTTTTGTTGCCCTTACCTTGATTAATGTCTTGTATGTTTTAATGATATTGTGTTATCTTATTTCATGTGGAGGCATAGTGGGGTTTGGTTTTTATACATGAGTTCATTTAGCTTCATACCAATTATTGTCTTGTATGTTTTAATGATATTGTGTTATGTTATTTCATGTGGAGGCAAAGTTGGATTTAGTTTTATGATTTTCATGCACTACATGTTGTGATGAGCATAATTGAACACACACACACATACACATATCTTTGAATTCACATTCTTTCTCTACCCCCTATGGGGTTTAGTTTTATTGCTGAATTTTCCAATTCCTTTCGCATTGTAGCGTAGTTTAGATCATCTCTTTTCCCTCCTTTCTTTCCCACTCGCCTTCGAACAAACTAAAGTCGACATAGCTCCCTGTGGATCGACCCATATTTGTCACCGCTTCAACGTGGTCGTGCACTTGCGGTTAATTAAAACGTTCAATCATGTACCGAGCGGTGGTTCACTTGTGGGTGACCCACTTGTTGATTAGACCAGTAGGGGGGTTCGTTCCTATGCAAAAGAACCACTTTGGGCGTAACCGCGAGTGGTAAAACTATGTAGAGTTGTCGCCTGGCGCAGCTATGTAGAGTTGTGCCTATTTTGTTGTGCATGTGTGGTAGATAGGTTCCATGCATAACTTCTTATCCTATTTTTGGACCTGGGGCATATGGAGTTTTCTTATTGAAAACTCACACATATATGTTGTTGTTTTTGCCTCAGGTACATAGGTTTTGCGACAGGGGTTGGACTGGAGGAGTTTCGAAGGATACTGTACATGAGTGGCACATCGACTAGATTCTTCACGTTATCATTTTGCTTCCGCATTATTCTATGATGTATTTCCTTTTTGAACTCAATGTAATGTCTTTGAATATTATTTCTATATATGGATAGTTTCCCATTTTGGTTTATGTCCCATTTTTAGTCTATCCATGTATGTTTTTTATTCAGTACGTCGTGTACGTGTCATCTTTTATTGTAACTATTTGGTCGTCACGGATGACTCTGATCGCGACAGTTTGCTTGGTTTCCCCAGCGTGCGGACCCACAAGATCGGGGGCGTTACACTTTGTCCATAGAGCTTTTCACCTTCCTTGCCAACTCACTCCAACTCTTTAAAACCCCCCTTCCCTAATCAAACCCAAATCAGAACCACGGTGAAAGTAGCAGGGCCCTCCAACCGCGACAATCCTCACTCTGTGCACTTTTGTTTTTGCAAAATTCCAGCCAAGTCTACGACAAGGGGCGTGGCTGGGGACCCTAATATGGTGTTCTTGAAGTATGCCCGCGTATTGGTGGTTTTCTGCGACCTTTTTTCACACTATTTTATTCCGATCATCATTTTTTATGATTTTTGTCTTAAAGCGGACCGACGTGGATGCCACTTCTTGCTGCGGAAGCATACGTGGTGGCGACTCTTGCTGATGTGTTCTGCACCGTCGACAAGAGAATGTTGGATATGTAGAGAACTTTTTTGCATAATTTTCATAGGTCTGTTGGGCATGTCGTCAAGCAAATGAAAGTTGATGCCCCTCCCCCTACCCCACCGCCCCGGTAAGGTCATCGCACCTTAACCCATACACTATTCATCTAGCAAGCAGAAGTGAAAGTCGAATAATGTGTGGTTTGAAATGTGGTAGCACGTGCGTCACGCAGCAAGTTCAACGTTCCATTGATGAAGACTCAGTTTGCATGCCTGAGCCTTCCGACAACGTCAATCCCATTCGGGTGGAACCACCATTTGAGGAGAATGCTTCCGACCAGGGTTCTGCATTTTAGACCATCGTATTTTTTTATTTTGAACAATCAAGATTTGTGTAACTGATGTATAGTCATGTCGCATTTTTTGTTTTGAACAATAAGGTTTCGTGTAACAAAACTATCAAGTTTCGCGTAACCAAAATGTTAATGTCATGTCGTCAAATATATTTAATGTATTTTTTTGCATGCTAGACGGGACAGTCACCTTACAAGGATACTTAGTTTGATAGAGGAATGACAATTGACAATTCACTAACATTAGTGTCATTTCAAGTTGAAGAATCTCAATTTGATCGTGCCATCCTCTCGCGGGACGAGATGGGACTTCCCCTTAACTTGACGATATTTCCACGCCAATCAAATATGGAAATCTTAGTGCATTTTCCCATAATAATTTAAAAAACAATCCCCAACCTCTTCCACTTTCCCCTTTCTACCCGACAAACTCTTTCCTATTTCTCATTATGTCGTTGATGTCATGTCCAATCCACCGCCAAGTTCATGTTAGACGTCGTAGTGGAAGTTTGTCGGAACATCAGCGTGTTCCTGGTATGTCATTTCCTACTACTTGCCAGAGCTAATGTTGATTTCGTTTTAAGGTTTAAAACTATTTTGTGAGTTACATTCCTCAGTTTTGGTTGAGCTAACATTTTTTGCATGCATGTTGGGTGTATAAACCAAAGCCTAATTCCTTGTACGTACCCAATAAAAGCTTATGTTTTAACTTCACCAGTTATAGATTAGACTACATCAATTTCATTATTGCTAGACCTAACCCATCACCCTCACCTCCCCCTCCTCCCCTTCCCCTTCCCTTTCCCCTTCTTCTTCTTTGAACCAAACCCTGACCCCCCCCCCCAAATTCAACCTAACCCGACCTCCTCTAAGCTCCGGTGAGCACTCCGGCGGCGGTGAGAATCTCTGGCAACTTTGCGATGGTGGCAAACTCTAGTGAATGTCTGCCACCCACCCTTGTTTTGGGGTTCCATGGGGTCGAAGGTGTGTGTGGTTGCGTTGATGGAGTTGTGGCAGCGGAATTGTGACAGTGGGATTCGACCGGAGTTGAGGCCGCGAGTTGCTGTCCGGACGGGCTTCGGCGGTGACTGGCTGGGTGTGGTTAGGATTAGGGATTGTTCTGATTTTGGGATATTTGAGATGAGACTCCTGGATGTTATTAGTATATGATTGATTGATTTAATTGGAAATTTTGTTGGAAAAATCCTGGATTTAATTCTATTTCAATAACTACTGAATAATTAGGTTAATTACTGGGAAAACCCTGGATTTAATTGTATTTTAATAAATAATGAATAATTAGGTTAATTGCTGGAAAACCCGGTTATTTAATGATATTGGATTAAATAATGAATAATTGGCTTAATTGTTGGAAAAACCCTGAACTTTGGAGAATTGTAGGAAATGACTTAATTTTAGGAAAATTGCTCTTTTTCCCTGGACTTTCCACCTATTTGTGGTAAACTATATTAGTTTGGTAATTTATTGTTTTTCCCCTGGACTTATGAGAATTGTGGTTTGTAAGGAAACTTAAGTGGAATTACATTTAGACCCCTATGCCTTTTTTGACTATGTGTTTTAGAGCTAGAGTTTTACCATGCAACTTTTATTGTTTTCTAGTCTTGTTTCATGCTTATTGCTCTAGGTTTTCGTTGGGGTTGTGTGACCCGTACTTTTTGGGTAAATTGTCTTTACCACTTCCCTTGTGTGATTTGTGAGAGGTTCATGGAACCAATTGTCCACCCACGTTGTGACAAGTCACCATTGGAGAATTGCTCAAGGACTCGGGCGTGTGGTGAGGATATTGTGTAAGGCGTGTATGACTAGATGTTAGGGTTTCCCCTGCATTGTGGTCGTCTGGGAGGGTCCACCCACGTTGTGACGAGTTACCACTGGAGCTGGGCTCGCGGACTTGGGCATGTGGTCTGATTCCCGGAGTTGGATGCGGAACTGGTCAGCTCACCAGCATTATGACGAGTGGCCGTTGGATTTGGGCTCACTGGCTCGGGCACATGGTTGGAGTAGGGCGTTGCCTTGTTGATTGAATGTGTGGTCTTGTCGAGGGTGCACTCTCGGCCTAGCTGGGACACGTGATCGCCTTGGGACATGTGATAGTTCAACCATGAGAGCAGGTTCAGTGTTGCCTTGTGTGTCGGATCTGCGGTAAGGTCGAGGTGCACGCTTGTCCTTGCTGGGACGCGTGGTCGCCTTGGGACAAGAGACCAGTGTGAGCCGAACGGACAACGTGGCCTTGTTCAGTGTACGGAGTCTTGTTATCGAGACTCACGCGTGGGTTGGGTGTGTGTGCAGGTGACACGCAGTAGGCGGTTGGAGGCGACTTGGGCGTGGGATGCTTTGATTGGATCTGTTGAGCTTGGTTGTCATGTATTTTCCTGCTCTTCTTAGTAATCATGTAGTAGGAATTCAGAGTTTCTTGTATTTCCCTTTTGCATTGTACTCTGACATTGAGATTATATTATGTTTTTAATTAAGGCCTCGACTTGACTATTTTTAGTTAATGTTCATTTTTCGCTTGTTATAGTTGTAATTGATTGTTGTGTCCTGAATGCGGACCAGGGGCGTTACAATTATGGATGCTACTTCCTTTATTGTGTACTTCTTGTATCGATGAAATGTTGGCTATTGATATTTGTAGTCCATTTGATTATAACTCATGTAGGTTTCGAATTCGATTCCTAGCAGTTAAATGTTGACAAACTGGATCAGCAATATGAGTGGTCATTCGTCCAAACATTGCCATGATTTTTTTGTCCCTTACGACCGCTCCTTCAAGGGTGTATATGGCAGCGATAGTTTCAAGGGTGCAATCACCGATGAGGCATGAATGCATGTTCAACAAGAAAACATCGTGGAGTCGCTTCCTGCCTCGCAATCAGTCCCCCTTTCTGAACCAGGAAATGGAGCCAGAACAAAGAAGGCACAATGGACTTTGGAACGCCACACGTTATTCCTCCAGTTGTGCGTTGATGGGGTTCGAGCTGGAAAATAGGCCTTCGCGGGTAATTAATCAAATTGGAAAGGAGAACCTCCAACGAAACTCCAATCAGGAAATAGGTTTGAGATACACACATCTACAACTAAAGAACCACTGAGAGAATTCAACAAAGAAATATGCAACATGGAAATGTTTGCAGTCACAACCTAGCTTAGGTGGAGTGCCAGACGGAGGACAGTTCAGATGGATGACTCGTGTTTCCATGTTGTTCATTAATATACCAACATGTTTCCAAATGTATGCCTCATTTAATGTCGAGTAATTTGTTAAATGTTTGCAAATGTTGTTACTGTTTTCTAATGTTTTAGATGTTTTCTAAAGTTTTGTTGGTGTTGTTACAGGTAAACTTTTGTTTGATGGATTTCAGATATTCACCATTAGAATTTGAAGATGAGATGAGGATCGTCTTCGACTCGGGTTTAACCGATGACTGGGTCCCACACAATCCCTTACAAATGGATGCTAGTGGGGATTGTCCATCAGGAAAAGTTAGTCCTCTCATAACAACAACCGTGAAGCAGATAAGGATGATGAGGGATTAGGAGAATTTTATGCAATGGATAGTAAACACTCCAGTACCCGAACCTCGCACTCCAAAAAAAAACATAAATAGGAAGAAGCTCCGGATCACTACTCCATATGACTGTTATTTGGGTGACCTCATAAAGGAAGTTTTTGGAGCAGTCAGGAGAAGTCAAAGACATGACAGGTTATCCAGCCGACATCGTCTATCCTCTTGTATTGTGCATGCAATTGTTCTAGGAGTGCGGCTTCTTTCCCAGAACAAAGGAGTGGGTGGATGTTGTATGTATGTTTGAAACATACTCGAAAAGAGATGTATTCATCGGTCTTGGAGATACAGAGAGTCGTCAGCTTTGGCTCACCCAGGAGCTTAACAAGAGTGACAAGTAGAACTAACTGCGACTAATCCCAAACTCCAAACATTGTCGAATGATGTGTGTTTTTAGATGTTCCAAACATTTTTTCCATTATGCGAGAAATGTAATGAGAACTAATCATGAAATGTGATATGTATCAATCTGATGTCATACAAGCATCAAGTAGAATAAAATCCAATGGCTGAACAGGACAGACTCGTCCTGAGCAGGACGTTTGCGACCTGCGCAGGACACTTGCATCATTTATTAAAACAATTTAATTAATAACTTGGCGCTCGGGATGCAAGTGTGTCCCGTCCGAAACGCATGTGTCACCAACAACATGTCACCATTAGATCAACCTATTTGTTAATTAGTTATGATTAATATTGGGTACTTCTATAGGTAAATACAAAGTTTCAAGTCTTCTATACAAAAGGAGGTTTCCCAACATAACATTTCTCTAGCACTACTAGACTACAATGCCAAGTAGTGTCTAAATATGTTACTTGAAATCTTCATTCTTTAGTTACTTATATAGGGAAATACCAAAACCCAAACATTATACTGAACTTGGGAAGCGCCAGCTTCAAAGGTCTGTGTCCAAATTATCCGGGTCGATTTTCACACTGGGCAGAATGTCCACAATCCCCAATAGTTTCCATGTTATTTCAGTTTGTTACCTTATCAGTCCCGTGAATTAAGCTCCTTATGTTTTTTAAATCGTGCTACGACAATACACTACAATCAAAAATCACGTTATGCACTCCAATGGCATTCTATGCTCCAAAATGAAACATTACGTAACTAGAATGCAAAAACACTATATTGCGTCCAAAAGCAACATAATTTATATTTGTCTAAGAAAAAAAACAAAAATGATTGTTCAATGCACAAAAAACTAAACAAAAAAGGCAAGTCTGAAACATAAAAAACAGTCAGAAACACCATCCGAATGGGTTTGACGTTCAGAACCGGCATGTCCGCGTCGCAACCACACTTGTGCTCCATTGATCGCGTTTTCCGCCTGCACTTCCTACTGGAAGGTCAATCTGCCTCCTCTCCAGCCACATCTCTCGAGGCCACACCCTCTTCTACTCCAGCCACCTCTCCGGAGATGGCTCCCGCTTTATTACGAGGTGGGCGAGGAAAACTGTCTATCAGTCGGTCCACAACCCGCTCTACAACACAGAAAGGCTAAACCCTCCATGTTGTTGTCCAACATCCTCTGCATTTGAACCATTCGACCATGTATAGTTGTAACGCATTGGTCAGAAATGCAACAACGTACTCCTCTACAATGACAAAATGACAGGGACGATGGTTATCCTGAAACAAGAGAGAATGAAAAAAGATGGTCAGATCAACTACAAACCTGACAATTTGGAGGTCCAATAAGTGACAATCAACGCACGAAACCACGACTACACTCAAAGAAAACTGTGGGCGGGCCCACCACACGTCACATCTGATAATTCGACGTCGGTAGGCCGCAAAAGCAGCAAGGAACGATGGAAGGACCGGAAACGGTTGACGAGTAAGAACCGTTAACCATAGCATTGAATTATAGGTTGGTTTGGTGGCGGTTAGAGGTGCCACGCCCAACAATGACTCCTCATATAGAAGTGTGGGGGAGACGAAATTGAATAGTCAAAGGATAATTAATATTTGAAGTTGAAGTGTCTCCTGGTCGATTTAAAATTCAGTGTTCAATGTTAAATATAGTTGGCTAGTCCCAATATGGGACACTTGCGTCCAGAGCGGGATAGTAGGACACACTCGTTCCTATACTTGACATTTGTGTCCGGAGCCAAAAAAACCATGTTAAAACATCAATGTTAAAAGACTTGTCAAAATCCCCCCTTTCAAAAACAATAATGCACAACCGTCGAGCATCCAAAATGAAAATGCCTCATGTTGATTGCTGAGGAACCATTCATGCGTTGTCCAATTGGAGTCACACAGAAAGGCCAAACCCTCCATGTTGTTGTCCGGGCAAAGTCGGATAATGAAAAAATTGTTACAATGTACTAATTTAGGTTCAACGTAAATTAACAAACAACGTCTATATCTAATTATCGTTGGCATCAGTTTGGTCATAGTCTTCAACCGACAACCAACAAAGTAGGCTGGAACTTGGGTTACAGTCATCATGAGTTGACAACCAACTAAGTAGACTATAGTAGGGGCGTTCAATACTGGAGCCCGTACTATCTTCCCTATCAGCTTCATCAGCCATCAGATCTTCTCTTTCGCCTAGTTTTGCATACACCCAAAATTTTATGATTTACAAATTCAATTCAACAAATTTATGAATGTACGAACTAACCAAAGACATCAAAACATCAATAAACATTGCTTTTGTTGGTCATCACTTCTATCTAATTAGTAATTAAACATTCATGAATCTAGAACCGCTATTTATATCTAGTTAAAACAAGTGAACCGAGGCACTTCATGGTTACCATAATAGTAACGTAATTGTTGGTTAATTATTTGCTATTAGGAAGTACTCAAAATTGAAGTTAATGGTAACATGAGAATTGAGAAACATAATGGTACAGGATTTGTGTTGCTTAAGTAAATCCTGGACGGCGCATTCATCTGGAGAATTCAAACACTTATGCCTTTTACATTTGAATACTTTACATTCCAAACGTTTTTACGAATGAATAAAATTGTTTAAAAGAATATCGTTTACGTGCATGAGCCGTTAAATGATCAGCAAGCCACTCAAAGAAATCAATATCACTTAAAATGATTATATCAAACACAAAAAAGACTAGTAATTAATCCTGATAAAATTCGTGCAAAAGGATATTTTTTTTTAAAAACTAAAAAAACAACATAAACCCATAATTATTGAAGGTTGTGCTCCCTGACTACTTCCCTAAATGGAGCTCCTACATCCTCATCCACATGCATAAGGTGCTAGCCTAGGGTCCTCGGACGGCGACCGGGAGGAAATCCCACGGTCGTTGGAGTCTCCTGCATGCAGACAACCTCATAGTTGCCTCACTGGACCTCAACGAAGTCAAGGTGCAACATCACGGGCGAGTTGTCCGGGGCTGTTTGAATTGGAGTTCAATAAAACAAACAAACGTCAAAAACTTTGTAGTGCATTTGTAAAGTCAATCTTAGAACCAAGATGTAATACACAATGTACCCAACATGTTTACCTGGAAGGGTGTCTGACGCCAGCCAGCCGAGCAACCTACTCCTCTAGCGACTCCAATTGGACCTGAATTCGCTCTAGGTCGTTAACCCGGTATTGAAGGTTAAAGACATATTCAAGATGGAACTCTACCATATCAATTACAGTTCGGGGGATGAGCCAACGTTTCCTCGTACACAAAAATGTGCAACGATGGGCGTCCTGCCTAAAAAAACCAAAACGCATGTTACGGACAAAAAGGGAAAAATTGAGAATGACCAAAAAGGAAAAACAACGAAGAAAGATCATCGTGTTTGGAGGAGTCAGGCAACAAAAATACTAGGAACCGACCGAGTTGAACGTACAAACTTGCTAGCACTTAGACCGAAGCCCACATAAATAGTTTTGTGGCTTTATTGGAAGAGGTTTCATGCAACATAGCGGAGGCAAAATGAATTGTTTGGGAAACGCAGAAGATGGAGGACTTTCGGAATTGTGTTGGTTTCACGCCTCTTCAACTCTACGGGAACGGTATTTGAGGGAACGTGACGAATGGGGGTCTTTTGTTCCTACCATGTAACAAAGTTTTTTCTCCCATCTCAATGTTCGTGTGCGTACAAGTTCACTTATAACAAGTTGGTTTGTGATGTTTTCAACGCGTTTGTCTTGATTCAATTTGATTCTAACAATGGTGTCATAATGTGGTTTCAAAACAATTGTTTTTTCCTAACAACACAAACAATTCAAAAACACGGAACATTGGAAATTTACTTAACAAACTAAATTGGACTACATATTAATGGTCTAACACTAAAAAAACAATCATTTGCAATGGGTATATTGTTAATTACGTTGTCTCATATTGGACAAGTTTTCAGAGAGAAGTATATATTTTTTAAAGTTGTTAATTAAGTTGAAACGACCCAGCTCGTTCAGTTAAACGACCTTGTTTCGTCGAACAACCCAGCTCATTTCCAGTGAACGACCAACTCGTTTGGTCAAACTACCCAACACGTTTCGTGATTTAGCTAAAGTTGGTTGATGTGTTAGAGAGAAGTACTTGTTTTTATTAAAACGAGCGAAGTTGTTGGTTGGACGTCCATCTTGGTGATCTTTTCAATATCTTCTCCACCTAGGATGACTCAGTCCCCCCACGGCACAACTCAGTCCCCTCTAGGGACAATACTGACCCTTTTCAGCCTCTCGAGTCAATTAAGTTTCCTCACAGGGCAGATAGGCCTCCCGTGGAATGGGACAATCCTCTCGCACGACAACAAAGAATCCTCTCGGGATGAAACAATCCCCTAACAGGACAATTGAGTCCCCTCGCCTGATGAGACAATACCATTTTCGGATGACTCAGTTTACGGTGATTTTTCTAGTTTACGACTCAGTCCCCTAAACCGTTGACGGGACAACTCAGCCCCTAACGTATGGTATTTGCACCCCAATATTTTACTTTTACGGTGCAAGGATTATCAGCATCTTCTCAAAAACAATTGGGTTGAAGTGGGGGCAAGTTTAGGTAACTCTATAAAAAGCAAGTCCCCTCACGGAATGACTCAGTCACCTCACTTGAATCCTTAGTCAACTTTCTTTTTACTGCCTTGGAATGTCCATAGCTGCTTCCATTTCTTGGCTTTTGTTTTTGGGGTCAGCTTGGCGAATTTCAAATTTAGGGTTTTTTTGGGTTTAGGGCGGACGAGAGGTTCTGATTTCCTGTCCAACCATCTCTCAAATTATCGGAAATGTTAAGTTTAAATGGGAAATTGTATTCTACATATTGACAGTGAGAACTAGAAAACACAACATGGAACTACATATATTAAAATTAATACAGAAACGAAGACACAAACACACACACAAAATTACTAATCTCTCCCAAAGGAAGAGACATTTCAAATCAAGTGTTGCCTGAATGCATAGAAAATAATGTGTTGCACCTCCATCGTCTAACCCTTCGCTATTGAGGATTTCACGCAGCCCTGGGTCCGTTACTATTTGGTCAGGTCCCTCCACTGGTGGTTTTGGTGTGCCATCGACCTAGACGAAGTATCGGCAAAAGAGGTGCGACATCTATGACATGCTGATGTAGAACTTGCAGCTAACGGTGTCGGGGATGGCAGACCACAACTCTGTGGCCTTGAAACCACACCTACATGTAGGGTAGTCGTAGGACCCCCAGTATGTCAATAATGGGATACCCTACCCATATCAGTCCTCAGGAAACCACTCGTCATCACTAGAGTACTTAAAGAGGGAATTTTGTTGGAAGACCATCTTTTACTGGAGTAGTGCTAGTTGGAATTGTGTTCGAAGGGTTTAGGGTTCAGGAAGTATGAATGGAATTCACTACAACCAATGATTTTATAGAAGGAATGGAACTATGGAACTAAAATGGCCACGGGTTTTTCGCATACCATGAATTGAAAGGGTTTTTCGAAAAAACGCGACTGTAAATGAAACGATTTTTCATGGGGTTTTTCATTCCGTCAGATGGTTGTTTGGCTTCCCCAAACTGGCATGGAGGGATTATTCATTCAAGTTGCACTAGTCCCGCCCTTTTGTCAACTATTTGATTTATTCCTTCATGTTGCACCAGTCGTGCCCTTTTATCAACTATTTGGTTTATTCCTTCAAGTTGCACTAGTCCTGCCCTTTTATCAACTATTTGATTTGTTTTCGAAATTTATGGCGTGATAGTCTAGTCGTCCGTTGGTTCATTAGTCCCCTCTCGGGACAGACCATTCCTCGCGAAATTGGTTAATATCGTCACAAAACCTCTTAACGTTGATCAACTTGATGAGATAATATTTAATTTAGGGATGTGTACTGTAAATCTATATGATCAAGATATTCGTGTTAAAACTTCCTTAATTGCCTCTAAATCATTCATGTGTTTGCTTCTGTTAATTTTTTGCTTGGATTTTTTGGATTTGGGGAGTGTTTAACTAAACTCTAGGTCCTTCGATCAAACGAGATGGCTCGTTTAGACTCGTCCCTATGCCCTATGTGGGACAGAGTCGTCCTGAGTAGGGCATGTCCTTATATGGGATTGAGTTGTCCATAGAGGGACACTGATCGTCTTGAGAGGGACACTTGTGTGAAAGTTCCCTTAACAAATTAATTTTAATTACATTTTAATGGTGTAACACTCAAAAACAATCATTTGTCGTTAATTAAGTTGTCTCATCTTGGACAAGTTGTTTCATGTCATATAGAGAAGTAGTTTTTTAAACCAGCCAAGTTTATAATTAAGTTGCAACGTTCCACTCTTTTTGACCGAACGGCCTAACTTTGTGATTTTTACAACCCCTTTATCTTGCCTACCATGTAACAAGTTCACTCGTTTTAAAACATATGATTTTCATAACAACAAAAATGGTTCAAAAATTGAACATACAATGTTCAATTAACAACTTAAATTGTACAATGGTCTAACATTCAAAAACAATCATCTGCAATTGGATTTGTGAAAGTTCTTTGGTTGTGGTGTCCTTTACGCTTGCAATGACCACAAATAATAACTTCAGGTTCCTGTCCTTTTGAGGAAATTCTCTTCTTCCTCCTACCACAATGTGGTTTTCATTACCCAAGGTATGATCTCAGGATTATCAGCATCTTCCCTATCAACTTCACGTATTGGAAAAATATGGGAGGCATATGTTGCACGATACATAGTAGAAGTCCAATTTAAACTACAATCATTGTGAATATTTTCTCCAAAGAATTGTATTGCTGCACAAACATGAGAACAAAGGATCCGAAGAATGCGTCATTTTCAACACGTGCAATTGAAGTGTTCTACGTTTACGGTGCAAGAAGGAGTTGTGTACCTCTATTATCATTCCCAGAACTGAAATCTAACATTCTACTCCTTGACATTCTGATATGTTTTTCTTAAGGATCTTTTCTACTTCAGGACACAAGTAATCAATCCACTCAGAGGATGCAATTCTCCTTCTACTAGAAAGTTTCATTATCTGCAAGTGAATTTGATCGACAAGTTCTGATATAGCAAGGTTTCTCGCCTCAAGAATCCACACATTTAAGCTCTACACCACATTTAAATACATATTTCCATTCGAATACATATTTCACCTTGGAAGAATGCATTTGCCCAATGTTTGGGTCCGGAGGAGTCAATGAATTTCTTCGCACGTTTAGAAATGGTAGATAAGTTATCATATGCTTCAGTAAACTCACAATGGACAGCATCCTGTGAGGAAAAAAGACAATGTATCATATACTTAGACATTATATTTTTAACATTAAAAGTCACGCTAGTTATTTCAAACAAGTTTTCTTAGCAACATATTGAAGAACTTGAACTTTAAAATTGTCTTCCAAGTAGCGTACACAATAGGCATGGTGAAAAGTTGGTAAAACTTGTTCAACAGATGAAGTGACACCTTTACAACGATCGAAGATGAATGTTAAAGGTATACTCGAATTTTCTTTAAGTTTTACAAAAACCATTCCCAATTTTCTTCGTTCTCGGTAGAAACTATGGTGAAAACCAACGGGAACATCTAATTCTGACCGTTGGCTCCAGTAGCCGCAAGAAGAATGCCTTGGAACTTTGTCTCAAAAAAATAGCATCTAAAAATAATAATGATCGACAATCATCTCTAAACCCGACTATAATTCCATTAAACGCCAAAACAATTCTTCTAAACCGTCACTTTCAGTGTCCCAAGCCAAGTCCACTAAAGAACCTGGATTGCTTGCAAGTACAATCTCTCGATACCATCTAAGTCTGTCAAAAGACATACTTTCAACTCCGTGTAACTTATTCATCGTTATCTTTTTACCTTGCCAAGCTCCAATGTATGTTATTTGCACCCCAAGTTCACGAAATATGTTTGTTCGCAATTCACATGGTCGATACGTTGACCGTTGTTTAAACATAGGCGTCACAATGTCAGCAAAAAAACTCTTTGATGTTCTGGGATGACTTGTTGTTCCAATTCTTATATGAGAAAACAATCAGAATGAGAGGATTTCATTGCATGCACATGCCATGAACAATTATCCTTTGCACAACAAGCGCGCGGTAACTCAGGAATGATAATTTCTCAGAAACTTGTAGTTGAAACCACAAGATATTGCATACTTTGTGAGACATTTTAAAAATGTCATAACAGTTCCAAATTCTTGACCAACACTTTCAATCTCCATTTCCCAACAATCGATCAGTCTATTCGGAGTACTTGTACCACTACTAAATTGCTTCTCCAATCTTCAACGGAATAGAATTGCGAATTGTCTACTGCGTTTGTGGAGAATGGTGAAGATTTCATTCTCTTTAATCCACTAGTAGTCTCATAGGGACTATTTGCTTTTGGTGTGCTCATTGGACTCAATTTAAAAAATGGAGTGTACAAGGGTTTCAAACAACAAAGCGAATTTAGGAACTTTTTTTTCTTCTGGAGTCACCTCCACAGTTGGTACATTGGTACCAGACTGTGTGTGCCTCCACGTCAGGAAACTCAATGTCGATGTGCACAACAACGTCAATTGTAACGCGAGACAAATCAAGTTTTCAGAGTAATAGAAAAAGGAAGATGTACATTGGCGTCCGTAACAAGAGTAGCAGTACTATCATCAACTTCTGGCACTTTATAAGAGAACTGTAGATTATGATATAAGCATTGCCAATATGATCAAACAAAGTCAACCAATTCAGTATGTGTGATATTCCTCCTTAATCTGTGGAGTTTGACTTGATTCTTATACCTAAACATAATCAAAAGCTCAGTTGAAGACCTGCATTAAAATCACACGAGAATAATTAGTTATTATAACAAAAAATTTAAAGATAAAAATCAATTACTAATGTTTGGAGGACCTAAGAAAGACTTTCAGAAACGACCCAGATTCTTAATTAAGTTGCAATGACCCAGGTCGTTTCGACCCGAGGGGTCAGACTAGTCCCGAGTGGGACATACTTGTTTGGTGCCGACCACTTGCGTCCTAAGTGGAACATACTCGTCTGGAACGTAACACATTTGCGTCCCAAGCGGGACGAAGCAGGACACTTGCGTCTCGGCGGGACAGACTCGTCTGGAGTGGGACACACTTGCATCCTGAGCAGGACAGAGTGCGATAGACTTGTCCCAAAAGAGACACTTGGGCCTCAAACCAACTGTTTGGAACGACTTTGCTTGTTTGGATAAAATGAGCCAACTGGTTTCGACCAACGAGTCAGCTTGTTGGACCAAACAAGCCAATTTTTTGGTTGACCGAGCCAATATGTTGGGACAAAATGAGCCAACTCGTTTGGAACAATGAGTCAGCTCGTTTGTGTAAGCGAATCAGCTTGTTTGGACCAAATCAGTGATGATTCAAACCCAATAGAAGATAATCGAAAATAAATGAAAAATGGTCCAAAAATTAATTGATAAAAGCGAAAAAAACCCAAAATAAAGCTTACATATGATGAAAATCGATCTTAATACTATAGTGTATTATGTATGATGGTTGGAGAGATTCTAGGATTTAGGGGAAAAATATGTTAGAATTAGGAATGTTGTGATGAAAAATTGTATGATTTGTAATTAGTGTAAAAAACAAGGACAAAATTGACATTTGATATTTTTTTAGGCCATGAAAAATCAACGACCCTCAAATAAATAGACCCTCAGTCAATGGCCTTTAATATATTTTCGGATCTACTTTGAAATTGAAATTTTATTCTTTATGAACAAACAAGGATATCAAAGCATGACAAATATAATTTGAAATTAGAAACCAACCAAGACGAAATAAACTTAGCTTGATTTGGTTTTAATTGTTCACCAAGATTATACAACACTACGCTTTACTAGGGAAGTTAAAATTAAGAAACATGGAACAAAGCCTTTAATTAACATTCGACCAACAAAAAAACAGATTAAAAAGATTCAGTTGGAATGATGGGTAATATTCCTCGGTATGGCTAATCTCATGAATCAATCACAAAGCACAATCTTTCATGTTGCCAATATTTTCATCAATAGGTTCTGTTACACAATTATGATTATTAAAAACATCCATACTTTCAAATGAGCAAATTAGAACTCAAGCCCTAAAGAAAACGCAATCAGGCGTAACACAAGACAAACAACATTTGCTATGTCATCGATATTTCTTCAGCAATTATTGCCATGAATGAATTTCTTTTAATGCTCCAACATATACTCCTATTCCAGGATCCTAGATCTGCTTCAAATGTAATTATCCTTGCAGAGAGATATAATACACCACCAATAACCAAAACACTTGGGCAAAAAAAATGGTGCAGAATCACCATAATGAGTAACTTTGGCCTCCATGTGCAAAGGCACCCAGGTTTTTTATCTCAACTTATTATAAGGACTTCTTAAGGTGCCACCATGATCAACACAGAGCACACAATTTCAGACTAATCGGAAACAAGTTGGATAATAATAGAATTTACAGCAACGGAAAATGTCGAACCAAAAAATGCTAAGGTAGCAAAACAACATTCAAAATCCATCCTGGCCAGTAGAAGCACCACCATACGGACCACCGCCACCATAACTGGGCCTCTCATTAGCAAAGCTAACTCGAATGTTCCGGCCTTGCAACTCCTACAGCACAAAGGAAGAAAATCAATGAGCATATAAAATCATTTATCCTAGTATTCACATGGAAAAAGATTTGAGAATTCAAGCTGAACAATGGTTTAATGTGTTGGAAAGCTATTAACTCAGAGATGCTAACAACCTGGCCATCCATGCTAGACATGGCTTGACTTGCAGACTCGTCCGTGGTGTAACCCACAAATCCAAACCCCCTTGATCTTCCAGTCATCCTATCTGTAATAACTCTAGCTGTATCATAGACAGTGAAAAGGAATTTAAATTTCTAATGTGAGTTGGCAATAAACACATAAGGCATATAATAAATGGGGATGGGGCATTTAATCTCACCCTCAGTCACTTCACCAAAGCTCGTAAAAGCTTCTCTCAGAGATTGATCATCAGTGCCATATGATAAACCTGAGAAAAAGTAACAAAAATAGAAAAAAGAAACAATCATTAACATAAGTAAATAAGGTGATGCAAAATGAAAGTACAACAGGAAAACAATACCGCCAATGAAAAGCTTCGTTGCCATGCAACGCACTACATTAAGCATGTGCGTTGAAGGAGCAGGACTGACTGCAAAACTACTCTTGCACATATTTTGCACCGCAAGGCGGCCTATCTTCCCAAGGGCTACCATATTGTGTTAATATAATGCAACAGTGTGAATCAAATAGTTTGAACCTGTATAAAATACAGAGAAAAGGTAAATGACATTAAATCCACGGTTACTGACTTCTATCTGCTAGCTATATGACTGATTGTTGAAAGGAGCCACAAGAAGAAGCTTATAATTTCCGTTTATGCTGCTACTAACTAATCTATGGCTTGAAAAACATTGCAGTGTAACACTTTTTAGTTCCTTAAACAGAACCAAAAAAGAAACTAACAGTGTGGTGGCTGTAACTGAAGTTCAGAAACTAAATCTAATTAACTGTTCCAAAGTAAGAACGAAGCCGAATGGTTAACATGATAGCATGTTTAGAAGAATCGTTGGTCCCCACAGTTATGTGTTCCCAAGCATTGCTTTACAGTCATAGGATACGATGCCTGAATGACACAGGATTTAATTTGTTGGGCACTACCATATAACCTGACAATATTTGAATCGAACAATTTGCTTGCTAAATTACGCAAAAGATCGCGATACCTCTTTCCATTTCTATTTTCAAGGTGATTGTTGGACTTAAAAAACAAGCACACATAAGAGAACAAGAGCGTGTACAAAAAATCATCCTAACGCAAAAGCAGAGATGAACATTATAACGAAGCAGCAAAGGAATATCGAAAAAACCATAAAACTTAAATGGCAACCTAAAAAATATAGAACCACCAATTAGGGGTCAGCGCATGAGGGCATTTAGATCTCCTATTCTTATTGGGAAAAATGTAATATTGGATGGTATAAATACCGGCTGAACAAAAGGAAAAACAGACAACAGATCGGAAGTGGGAAAGAATTAAGAAACGAAGTCGGGGAAGTAAGAGGGAAGAGAATGGGTGGAATGACTCACCGGGAGAAGTTTAGGCTGCGGAGAAGGGGCGAGAGGCGGGCGTACAAATGGTTAGGGTTTTAGGGACGACAGTAAAAGAAAATATCTGCCACAGTTGACTTGTTGAGGTCATCATTAATAAATTCTTGTTGGGCGTACAAATGGTTAGGGTTTTAGGGGCGACAGTAAAAAAATGTATTTTTCTTTCTGCTACGTTAAATTAACTGACCCACTCCCAAATTTTCTTTAACATTGTCCGAAATCCTCCCCCAAACACGATACATTCTCTTTCCTCTATATCATTTGAAGATCGATTCTAGGTAAAATAAAAAAAATTAAACTATTTTAAAAAATAAAAAAACATATTTTAAGAAAAAATATTCAAAAAAAGATTTTAAAAAATTTTAAAATGTATTATTATTATTTTTTACTAAATTAAAAAAAATAATGGGTGGGGGACATGTTCCCCCACCCGGCTGGTCGCCTGAGTGCACGAGCTAGGCGCCCAGAAAAGGGCACCCATTACGGGTGCCCTGATGTTATTGTTATTATTATATTGTATGGACACCTTGGTTGGAATAGGACCGGTTCAAGATGTGGCGTTTATTGGGTTGACATCAAGTTCGTTGTATGGTATGAAATTTTACAAATCCAAATAAAAATATTCTTCTGTAGTAAGTACTTTTTTGTATCCACGTAAGAAGTGGAAATGAATAAATTCAAACCGAAGCATATGCTAAACATTCATAAAGATCGTTAACACATCAAAGACAAGAGTGAAAAACCCATTAAAATGGTTTTGAAAATCATTTGAAGCTCCAAGATAAAGATTAAACACACACATTAATCTAACTACATCCACACTTCACATCATCCTCTACCCCGCAATGGGGATGGACAAACAACTCATCAACATGTAAAAAATCTAAATCTACTCAAGACAAAAAATATAAATGACATCAAATTAAAGACAAGAATGTAAAAACATGAAACTAAAACTTGATTAAGAAAGGCAAATTACAAAATGGTGCTCATTTTCTCCTCCACTACACTACTAAGCAAGAATTAAAACATACTCTACTAAACAACAAATAAAGCTAACCTAAGAAGAGAGGAAGGAAGAAGGGGAGAGGAAGGGGATTACAAATGTATTTATAGAAGATTAGAAGGTCTGGATTAATCTAGGTGCAATCGAACGGCTGAAAATCAGATCTAGATGTTCCGGAGTTCTCGGACCAGACAATCCGACCTGTTAGAGAATTTCTCTCGCAAACTGACCAACCGGATCCTCCAATAAAGGATCACCATTGGCAGATCATTTGGGTCGGATCACCCCCATATCTCTCTAGCAGCTTAAGTTAAACAATTACACACATGGGATGCACCAAGAGCCGTTGGTTCGAACCTGTTTGGTTTTAATTGTTGAATTACTCCTCAGGTTCACGAGATTATAGACTTTTACAACCAACATATTTTCTTTACGATCATGTCCCTCTGGTTTTCACCTAGGTCATTTTTTACTTGCAATCCGGTCTTTGAGAATTACAAGCAAGCCCAGAAGGCTTCCGAATAAGTCATTTCTTCTTGCATTTAGGTCATTTTCGCTTCATATCTCTTCCTTATCACCTAAATCCTGAAATGTATGAAACAAGTATCTGAGTAGCATAAATATTGGGTGAAATAAAGGATATATAACATGAATGAATCATATGATATGCTACTAATCATTGTCCTATTAAAGGCATGTTATCACTTAATAGGACAACACAGCTAATGGGAATCTCTTATCCATCTCTCGAGCAGGCCGGACCTCCCTCTGGTCGCCACGTTGTAGGATCGTGTGGGTTATGGGTCCACTAATCACTTTTAATCTAAACCCTAATTTTCTACTTGATTAAGCAAACAAATGCGCAGCGGAATAAACAAACAAGTAGAGAGAGAAAGACAATGCAAACCACAAAAGACGCGTCGGTTTTTTTAGAGGTTCGGCACCCCACCCGGGTCCTAGTCCTCTCTTGTAAGCTCCGCTCGACTCCGCGAGCTCCGCCTACGTCTTCACTAACCACTCCCCGTTCCGGGCCGGGAGAGAACGCCTTTACACCACAAGCAACGCGAACAACCCTCGCTTGCTTGAATTCTTCCTCTCACAATCCGAGAGGGACACTTCGGGCTTTCACCGAAGTCCTTGCTTCTTTTGACAACACTTGTAACTGAGTGGGATTCACTCTCTAATTGAGCACACTTTGAGTAGGATGAGTATATGATCAAATGTGTGAAGTTTAGGCTTAAAGAGTGTAGAATTGGGAGCTTTGAGGATTGAGGTTTCTCTCTAATGTATTGGGACAATTGGAGTTGGAGAATTGTGTTAACAACAAGTCTTGATCCTCTATTTATAAGCTCCTAAGGTATTCTAGCCGTTGGGGATAGATTTGATTGGGTTTTGTGCAAGATACACAAAGCAGAAAATCGGGCTGCAAATCTGTCCAGAACCGGTCGACCGAAACTAGTAAACCGGTCGACCGTTAACTTGATTTCAAAGAGAACGGTCGAACAAAAGAATATTCGGTCGGACAAACGAGCTAGAACTTAACTCTACTTAAGTGAATCGGTCGAACCAAAGTATGGGGCGGTCGACCGATAAGGGGATTCGGTTGAGACAAAGGTCAATTGGTCGAACGAGAAATGTGTCGACCGATAGCAGGGAATTTGGTTTCTGAAAATATGTTCAACCGGTCGACCGAAACAAGGTCTTCGTTCGACCGGTTACCGAGTGTATTTTGGGGTTAAGTTTTGTTTTATACGAATACGACCGTTATAGGAATACGACAAGAAAAACGGTCATATTAAAATCCGGGATCGGTCGACCGAAAAGGTAGAACCGGTCGACCGGTAGAGTTCGGTAAAATCACTGTGGAGAGTCTGTTATAAACCGGTCGAACTGAGAACTGGTTCGGTCGACCGGTTCACACAGGAAATCTGGGTTTAAGTTTATAAGTGATTTCCGACTAAGGTTTGGGTGATCTAATGAAGTCCAAATAATGTGAAATTTCGTGTGTGACTTCTATAGGAATCCTATTATGTATGTGATTGGTTTTTAACTCTTGTATGCTCAATTTACACATGTTCCTAAGACTCAAAATAAAATCAAGATTACAAGTCTTCATTTAGCTTTATTACAAATCTTGACTTGATTTCCTTCCTTCCATGAGTCTTGATCACCTGTAGAGGTTAGCACATGCAATATATATGCAATGCAATATGTGTGCTACTCTACATCATCATAATTAAGATTAGGTTAATTAAATCATCAAAACCTAGATTAAGGCCAAAAAGCCAACAATCTCCCCCTTTTTGATGATGGCAACCTATATCTTAATTCTATCTAAATACATGGAATTTGTATATGTAAACTATGCATATTAATGCTCCCCCTATGGATGTGCATAGTTTTTGTTAAATTTTATGCCAAATTCCAAGTTACCCCCTTAATTATCTCTCCCCCTTTGACATCCATCAAAAATAATAATTATTTAAGACTTTAAGCTTAGAATTTGGATGTCTTGTAATGAAGTTGCTCCCCCTAAATTTTGCACTTCATTACTCTAATAAAAGATATAACATTTAAGCTCCCTCTATCAATAAGGCTAAATGGAAACAATGAGTATGATTCAAGTTAAGTTCATTTAAGTTTCAACTTAAGCCTTATTCTAACATCCATTTAAAATTTGACATTTAGAATCAATGGATGTGATAAATGATTTGCAATGAATAGGGATAATGATTTTCAATGAATTGAACTATATGATATGTCAATTAAGCATGTGAAGCTAAATTAGAGCTAATTTAACATGAATTGTATAGATAGGAATTTATACCAATGTTGAATTCGAATTTAGCTCCAATCTCATTTGGTGATGCAACCGGATTTGAATTTGACTCTTGAGCTCACCCGGTCACCACCAATCTCCTCCTCAAGCTCCTACAAGAGTAGATTTAGGTACCCAAACAACTTTGGGTCCTTGAGTGTTAGCTTTGGGAATCCACACCATTTTGGTTTTGGGAGCCCACACACTTGAGGAAGTAGACTTAACAAATAAATGCTTGCCATTTAATGTAGTATGAGATACATGGTTTTTTAATTTAACATTGTATCCTAAACCATGTTTAGCTAAGGATTGTCTTTGACTACTCAAAAGCATATCAGGCATTTTTGTTCCTTTAGTGAACATTTCAAGATCTTTTCTTAATTGCATATTTGAGGCTTTAAGATCTACATGTTCATCAATAATGGGTGTTTTACTTAGACTAGCAAGTGATGATTCATTTGATTCAAGTCTAGCAATCACCTCATTCTTTTCATTCATGATTAATTCAATTTGGCATTTGAGATCATTTATAGTTTTTCTAGCATTTTTGTTCTTTTCACAAATGATCTCATATTGTTTAACTAAATCATGAAATGCATTTTGTAGCTCATCATGTGTATATGATTCATCATTAGCATTAGAGTTAGAGCTAGCACTAGAATATGATTTACTTGAGCATGAATTACTTCTAGTGGAATAAGATTTAGAGGAGTTAGAAGCTACCTCACTTTGTTCATCTTCAATGGCCATGAAGCATGAATGTGCAACCTCTCTTCTACTTTGTAAGGAAGAGGATGATGATGATGGAGATGAAGAGTCATCCCAAGTGGCTTTGTGAGCTTCCTCCTTCCTTTCTTTCCTCTTACTCTTCTCCTTTTCTCTTCTCCTCTCTCTTCTCTCATTTTTCTTCTCCCTCTCTTTTCTCTCATTTTCGCTCTCCTCCCTCTCTTTTTCTTTTTCTCTTTTCTCACTTCTTCTACCTCTTCTTTCATTCTTTTCTCCCTTATCCCTCTTGAGGTATTTGAAGAAGTCTTGGGCAAGGACCTCAATGTCCTCTTCTTCCACCCTCCTTGGCTCATCAAAATTTGCATGTAATGCTACCACGGAGTTTTTCTTTGAAGCTTCCTTCTCTCTTCGATGACTTAATTGGAGCTCATAGGCCATGAGATTTCCAATGAGTTCCTCCATCTTCAATTTTGAAAGATCGTGCGATTCTTCGATTGCCACGACCTTGTCTTCCCAATCGTTGCTCAAAGACCGGAGGAATTTTCGAGTCATCTCTCCTTCATTTATCCTTCTTCCAAGAATCAAAAGAGAGTTAGTGATATCGGTGAAGCGAGTGTTCATGTCGCTTATGTTCTCACCGATTTGCATAGAAAATATTTCATATTTATGCATGAGGAGACTTATCCTAGTTTCTTTGGTTTTGCTATCACCCTCATGATGCATTTGTAACCTATGCCATATTTCATTTGCACTTTCACATCCCCTAATTCTATTGTATTCTCCCTCATTAAGGCCACAATAAAGAATATTCATAATTTTTGAATTCATTTCAATTTCTTTCATTTGAGCCCTAGATAGAGAATCTAAATCATCTTCATTTGGGGGTATGTATGGATTTTGAATAAACTTCCAATACTTAAGGTCATTTGATATTAAAAAGATTTTCATTCTATTTTTCCAATAATCATAATTTGACCCATTAAGCAAAGGAGGCCTTGTGGTGCATAAACCCTCTAAGTGATTAGATGTGCTAGCCATGCTAAAAATACGATTAAGTATAGAATTTAGCTAACAAGGCTCTGATACCAAATGTAGGATAGTGTGGGTTATGGGTCCACTAATCACTTTTAATCTAAACCCTAATTTTCTACTTGATTAAGCAAACAAATGCGCAGCGGAATAAACAAACAAGTAGAGAGAGAAAGACAATGCAAACCACAAAAGACGCGTCGGTTTTTATAGAGGTTCGGCACCCCACCCGGGTCCTAGTCCTCTCTTGTAAGCTCCGCTCGACTCCGCGAGCTCCGCCTACGTCTTCACTAACCAGTCCCCGTTCCGGGCCGGGAGAGAACGCCTTTACACCACAAGCAACGCGAACAACCCTCGCTTGCTTGAATTCTTCCTCTCACAATCCGAGAGGGACACTTTGGGCTTTCACCGAAGTCCTTGCTTCTTTTGACAACACTTGTAACTGAGTGGGATTCACTCTCTAATTGAGCACACTTTGAGTAGGATGAGTATATGATCAAATGTGTGAAGTTTAGGCTTAAAGAGTGTAGAATTGGGAGCTTTGAGGATTGAGGTTTCTCTCTAATGTATTGGGACAATTGGAGTTGGAGAGTTGTGTTAACAACAAGTCTTGATCCTCTATTTATAAGCTCCTAAGGTATTCTAGCCGTTGGGGATAGATTTGATTGGGTTTTGTGCAAGATACACAAAGCAGAAAAATCGGGCTGCAAATCTGTCCAGAACCGGTCGACTGAAACTAGTAAACCGGTCGACCGTTAACTTGATTTCAAAGAGAACGGTCGAACAAAAGAATATTCGGTCGGACAAACGAGCTAGAACTTAACTCTACTTAAGTGAATCGGTCGAACCAAAGTATGGGGCGGTCGACCGATAAGGGGATTCGGTTGAGACAAAGGTCAATCGGTCGAACGAGAAATGTGTCGACCGATAGCAGGGAATTTGGTTTCTGAAAATATGTTCAACCGGTCGACCGAAACAAGGTCTTCGTTCGACCGGTTACCGAGTGTATTTTGGGGTTAAGTTTTGTTTTATACGAATACGACCGTTATAGGAATACGACAAGAAAAACGGTCATATTAAAATCCGGGATCGGTCGACCGAAAAGGTAGAACCGGTCGACCGGTAGAGTTCGGTAAAATCACTGTAGAGAGTCTGTTATAAACCGGTCGAACTGAGAACTGGTTCGGTCGACCGGTTCACACAGGAAATCTGGGTTTAAGTTTATAAGTGATTTCCGACTAAGGTTTGGGTGATCTAATGAAGTCCAAATAATGTGAAATTTCGTGTGTGACTTCTATAGGAATCCTATTATGTATGTGATTGGTTTTTAACTCTTGTATGCTCAATTTACACATGTTCCTAAGACTCAAAATAAAATCAAGATTACAAGTCTTCATTTAGCTTTATTACAAATCTTGACTTGATTTCCTTCCTTCCATGAGTCTTGATCACCTGTAGAGGTTAGCACATGCAATATATATGCAATGCAATATGTGTGCTACTCTACATCATCATAATTAAGATTAGGTTAATTAAATCATCAAAACCTAGATTAAGGCCAAAAAGCCAACACACGTTTGTTACTAGTTTTCCCGACTCTCCTCTCCACATTTAGGGACACAACCTTCCATTACAGGGTATGCGAAGAGACTCAACCTTTCATTACAACGTCTATTTAATCTTCGGTTGTAGTGTATTCCATTCATAGTTCCTAAACCCCATACCCTATTGCATTTGTAGTCCCATAGTGTATTCGATCCACCGAAAGAAATTGCCTTCCAACACAATTCCATCAAAGACTACTCCAGTAATGAAGATGGACACAATTCCATACCCTATTGCATTTGTAGTCCCATAACTGGTCGACCAACCTCGCCTCGCTTGAAATATGGGGAGTTTCATGTCTACCTATAGGTGCGGCTTCAAGGCAACGGTGTTGAGATCCAACACTCCAAAAAATAATTAGCAAGAGTGTAAAGTTGTTGTTTATGTGTCTGGAGTGGTGTTTATATAGGGGAGTTGGTGAAGAAATGGAACAATGAGAAGCAAAATGTGAGATAAGCTCAGGCAGAATTTGAGGGAAGTTTGGTCGACCGTGTGGGAAACGGTAGTCCGAAACAAGTTAAATGGATTGGTCAAATTTAAGATTCGATTGACCGACTAGGACTCGGATCACTGTTCACCATTTTCTAGTAACTATTTTCAATTTTGCCCTATTTAATTTTGGTTCACCGTTTCAAGGTGGACAGTAAGATTGGGTTGGCTCTGTTTATTTAAGTTCGGTTAACCGTTTATACTTCGGTAGACGTTAGCGTGTGTTTTCCCCTGACAACTGTGGCTTAAAAGTTGGTTGAAGGTAACAGTCAAGTGTCACGTGAAACTAGCCGTTGGGCGCCTAAAGCCAAGAAGGAATCGATTGACCGACAAGAGTTCGGTCGTCCAAAATTGGACAAGTCAGTTGGGCTCTATGCCTTAATTCAAATGCGACCGTTGGAGCAAAGTCCAAAACTGGTCTACGACATTTTAGTCGACCGAAGGTGTTTCGGTCGTCCGACTGGACAATTCCAGAGAGTATCCTACCGTTTAATTATGGGATGGTTTCAGTTATCCGATAGGTGTTCGGTGGACCAAACTAAGACGATTTTGGTTTACTGTGAAGGGTTCGATGGACCGAACGTGGTCGAGATAGAATCTTAATGCTCAAGTTTATGTATTTTCCTATGGACTCAATAATGGAAAATTACATGCCTCAGTCCAAAGCTTTGATCAAAAGTCTTCATTCTCGAGTCTTTGTCCCAATGCTACTTTGCTTGATGAATCTTGATCAACCTATTAAGATGATTACAAGTATACAAGTATGTATGTAATGCATGTAATCATGTTTGCTCACTTTGATTAATTATGTTGATTGATTAAGATTAGTTTGATTTATCATCAAAATTAATATAGATTAAGGCCAAAAGGCCAACAATCTCCCCTTTCGATGATGACAAACCTATATCTTTATGCTTGAGTTTGCTTCCAATTCCTTTCGATAGTGACAACGGCTTTATGAATTCGATCAAAATGATTTCTTTGAAGCTTTGAAACGATCTCTTCTTGCTTGAGCTGATTGCTACCAATCCTTTTCTTTCTAAGTATCTACAAATGAAGATTTTGGTATCCAAACAACCTTGGGTCCCATGACATTAATTTTTGGTACCCAAACTAAGGGTGCACATGGGTCGGGTTTGGGCTAGAACCCGACCCAACCTGAAAAATTTGGGTTTGGGAAAAACCCAACCCGAACTCGAACAAGATGTTGGCTTTTTGGCTAATAATCATGAATCCATTTTGATAATTAATCAACATATCAATAAACACATGTATCACTTAAAAGATCATTGCTTGCTACTTGTATTATTTAACGTTTCAGGAACCAAGTTTGAGTTGAATTGAGAGATGAAGATTGAAGCGTAGCTAGGTTTAAATTCTATGTATTTAGGTTACAAATGTAACTTGGCACTTGAAATCTTTCATTCATTGCATGACACTTAAAAAACCTATAGAAATCTCACATAACATTCCAATTATCTTAGACTTCAATAGAAAATCATTGAAACTCATTAGAAATCTAGAACAAGACTTCTGCACTCAAACAGTAGACCGGTAGAACCATTTCGTTCGACCGGATTTCAACAGACTATCCCAGAAAGATCATTTTGTCCAAAATGGTCGACCGACTTACATTTCCAGTCCGACCGTTCCCTCAATATGTTTTGCCTGTCTGAAATCGGTCGACCAAAATACCTATTTTGTTCGACCGTCTCACCTTGTCGAGTGATAGGAATTAGTTCATTCTATACAAATCCTTCAGCCTATCAGTTGTCGACACGTGTCCTGGTTAGTGAGACGTTCGGACGACCGAAACTTAGTTTTTGTTCGACCGATTGCATTTCCGTATTTGTATTAAATATTATCGTTATACTTGTCGTATACTCCAACGGTCGTATACAAATTTCTCACCTAACCCCTCTTTTGGATTTGATCTTCCGGTTGACCGAAAGTTCTTTAACGGTCGACCGAATCTTGAAAACTTCCCATACCCATTTTTACTGGGAGTTTTTAGTCGAACCCTCAATTCATTCTGTTCGACAGATTGCATTTGGTTTTATCTCGTCTAAAATCCAACAGGTCAAACGGTCGACCGAAACTCTCTTCACGGTCGACCGATATTTACATCTTTTCCAGATCAAGTCCTACTGGTCGTTTTCGGTCGAACTGGTGATCCAAACCGTTCGACCGATCACTTAAGTTCTAGCCAAATTGGACCGACCATTTGCATCTTCGCTCGACTGAACCATTTACTGTTGTATTCCGGTCGACCGAGTATCACGATCTTTCGCGACCGTTCGGGTCCTGAAATGTGTCCTGTCACTTCCTGACTTGTGAAAATGCACAACTTCTTACCATTTGAATTCCAACCGTTAGAACTAGTTTAGAGCTTGTAAATAGAGCTGAGAACACTCATCTAAGATCACCAATCTTCTCTAATCTCAAATCTCATTACTACTCTCATATTTGCTCTAAACACTTGTGGTCACATCTTTTCACTTGAAATCACCATCCTTTGATTGCATCATCCCTTTCAAGTGCTCAAGATTAGTTGTTGAAGTTAAGTCTTCAAGAGTTGTACTAAGCTTCCGGAGTGAAGCTCTTCTCGGATTGTGAGAAGGTGGTCCAAGCTAGGAGAGGGTGTTCGCAAAGCTTGTGGTGTAAAGGCGTGTTCTCGGCCCGCAACGGAGATCGAATTAGTGGAGGATGTGATCCGGTGGTTGGATCCAAACCTCTATACATTCGGAATTGTGGTTTGTTGTTCTCTCCTTCATATAAATTGTCTTAGCTTTTAATTTGGCATAGTTTGTTAAAAAACCTTAATTAGTCTATTCAGCCCACCCTTTAGACTAAGATTAGGGGCTAGTAGATCCTGCAATTGGTATCAAAGTCTTGTTAATTGCATTTAGACAAATTCACATTTGTAGCAATGACCCAACAACGAGAGGGATTTCACACCGGAAGACCTCCGTTGTTTGATGGAACCAACTATGCTTATTGGAAGAAACGTATGACCACGTTCATACAATCTTGTGATGTTAAACTATGGGTGTTCTTTCAAATACCATATACACAAAACAAACCATTAGAACGCATAGATGATGATGAATTAGCCATGATTCAAATGAATACTAAACTCATGAACATACTTATGTGTGGTTTGGCCGAAGAACAATATAGTAGAATTAACGCATGTGATTCCGCATTTGAAGCTTGGCATATGTTAGAAAGTCATTTTGAAGGACGATCATCGGTTAAGGAAACTATGATAGATTCATTTATGCAAAAGTATGAAATGTTTGCTATGAAACCGAATGAATCCATTAGCGAGATGCATACTGGATTTACTCTTATTACTAGCTCTTTGAAGAACCTTTGTAAGGTTTTGATTGAAAGTGATAGGGTACGAAAGTTTCTTAGGTCCTTGACTTTGGATTGGGAGAAAAAGACTACGGCAATTGAAGAAGTCAAAGATCTCTCAAAGTTGAAGATGGAGGATCTCATGGGAAGCCTCATGGCGTATGAGATTCAAATGGAAGAAAGAAGAGAGAAGGAGATGGAACGGGAAGGGTGTAGACGGAAAGAGAAGCAAATTGCTTTAAAAGCAACCTCGGATTCAGACGCAATTGAAGACAAGGACACCGATGAAGATGTTGCCTTCCTAACCCGCAACTTCAAGAAGTTCCTCTCCAAAATTTTTTTGCAAAATGACGAGGAGAATCTTCTCGGACATTCACTTGCTATGAGTGTAACAAAACCGGCCACATGAAGAAGGATTGCCCATTGCTTAGGGCGAGGGATCGTGAACGAAGAGAAGAAAAGAAATATCCTCCTAGAAGAGAAAGGGATGAGAGACCAAGAAGAGATAGAGATGAAAGGCCATCCCGAAAAGAAAGGAAGAGAGGCCTAGAAGACGTGACGATTACAAGAGAAGGGATCGTCGCGAAAAAGATGGGAAAAAGGCTCTCAAGGCTACTTGGGATGACTCAAGCTCATTAAATGACTCTGACTCCGAATACTCCCAAGAAGAAGAAGCACACATGTGTTTCATGGCGTCTAATGTCGATTCCGACTCGAGCCCTCCTCCATCACCAAAGACGAGTGATCAACCTCACGTGGTGGAGATTGACGACGATGAGGTATCCCTAAACGAAACACCTCCTTATGATGACTTGTTAGATGCTTTTCATGAACTTTTTTTTGCAAAGCTAAAGGGAGGCTTAGCCTCTAAGATTTTATTACTAAAGAACTGTTTACATCTACCAAATTTTTTTTGTTGAGTCCGCGGGTATATGCCACATGCATAACCGGCTTCTCCCTACCACCTAATTGAAATCACGTTAAGGACAAGTAGTTTAACGAAATACTTACATCTCATCAAATTTAAAAAGTTGGAATTAGTTCCAAGTGTCCTGAAAATGTCGCGCTTCTCCTTCATCTTTCGCGAGTTTTGAAGCTTGATCACCCATGCTCCGGATTATGTCTTTGACTACAACAATGGTAGCTTTCGGTTGCTACCTCTCGCCCTCAAAAATCCTACGGTTCCGCTCGTGCCAGCATTCGTGTATCGTAGCACTTAACAACCACCTTCGGACCACTCTGTCAAGTCGGCTTCCACTCGCATGCGATACCTCACTCTCTAGATTGCTTGCGACAGTTTGGTGGAGCTGCATGAGGTTGAGGAGGCACCTCCACACCTCCTTTGTGTATTGACAATTCCAGAAAAGGTGCTCCCTGTCTTCCTCTTGGTCTTCACATAGCACACAAGTTGGGTCGAGATTTACGACTCGCTTTATCATTTGCCGCTTTGTGAGCAAACGCCCATTCAATGCTCTCCAAGCTGTTAGTGTGTGCTTCGGGACAACAAATTTGTGCCATACCATCCCCGCCCAAGGGACTTTCCTGCCCGGTTGCCTCACCCAACTCCATACTTCCTTCATCCCAAGTGTTGCACCCATCCCATTTGGTCGAAACGGTCTATCCTTTCCTCCATGTATGTGCACTTGGTTTATCCTTGAACAAACTTCTTCCATCCTGCTGGATCGTGGGGGGAGGGAGGTTCCACGACCCTTCTATGATGAAGTACGATACCTTAACATCCCAAGGAACCCCCATCTCGTAGTGAAGCTGGTCACCCCAGCTTGTGCATTGAAACAGTTCACCACACCATGGAAATTGGAAAAACCGAATCACTTCCGCATTTCCCACCTCATATTGGATGTGTCTTCTAGCAATATCTCGGACTCGCAGCAGCCCACACCATGCCCATGAGGAGGTAGGTGGTGGTCTTGCAAGCCAAATGGAACGGTTCATAGGTGTTTTCACCGGACACACTTGGCCCAAAGAGAAGTGTTGTCCGCCACCACAAGCCAAAACTGCCGGAGAAGGCCCGCATCATTCCATTTTGTTAGCCTCCTTAATCTGAGGCCTCCTTCGTCTTTTGGAGTACATACATCCTTCCATGCCACCGCAACCCACTTCTTCTCCCCTCTCCAAATAAAATGGCACATAATGTTGTCCAATTCATGCAAGACGCTTCTTGGTAGAAGAAACACTGAAGTCCAATAAATGTTGAAAGACGTAAGAACACTCCGTACTAGCTCCACTCGCCTGGCCATAGAAAGGAGCTTTTGTTGCCATGTTGAGAGGCGAGCCTTGAGCTTGTTTATCAGTGGTACACAATGGGATCTCCCCATCCTTCTGGAAAATAATGGCAGTCCAAGATACACCATCGGAAAAGCCTTGCGTTCCATCACAAGGTGTGCTTCAATCCATGCTCCATGCATCCCGTCTCCCCCCATGAAGACCTGACTCTTCGAGGCATTAAATTTTAGACCCGAGCTTGCTGTAAATTCCTCGAGAATAATTCTAATGGCCCGAGCGTTTGCTTTAGTAGCCCTTGCGAAGAGTAGGACGTCGTCAGCAAACTAGAGGTGTGACACGATGGCATCTTCACAATATAAAGGCTCGAGTTTCTTTTCCATGACCGCCATCTTCACCATTTCACTCAACACCTCCATGCACATCACAAACAAGTAGGGGGCTAGGGGATCACCTTGTCGTAGACCATTTCTGGCTCGAAACAGCGTGGAGTTTGCCCTATTTACTGTCACCACAAACGATTCCTCCACACAAGCCAAAATCAGCCGTCTCCACTTATCCCGGAAGCCAAATCTCTTCAACACATGATCGACGAACTCCCAAGAGATTGAGTCATAGGCTTTCCTGATATCAAGCTTTATGCACATGCGTCCTTTCCCCTTCTCAAGGTGTAGGTTGTGGCAAAGATCGTGTGCAAGAAGAATGTTATCACTAATTCTTCGTCCTTGGACGAATGCGCTCTGATTTTCCCCAATCAGCCGTGGTAATATCTTCTTCAAGCGGTTGGCAAGGACTTTAGATGTGAACCTATACGTCATATTGCATAGAGCAATGAGCTGGAAGTCCTCCACCACCGTCGGTGCCTTTTTCTTCGGGATAATCGTGATGGATGTGTTGTTCCATTGCATGAGGACCCTTCCACTATCCAAACAAGACGCGACAACCTTTACCATGTCCCTCTGAATTATGCTCCATTCTGCCTTGAAAAACTTTGCATTGAAACCATCGCGCCCCGGCGCTTTATCAATATTGGCGTTCAACACGACATCTTGTAGTTCTTTTGGGTCCAACTTCCGTATTAAATCAGCCCCTCCTCCGCTGTAATTTGTGGTAGAATAATGGAATGTTTAAGGGGTTGCACCTGAAAACCATGAGCAAACAAATTAGCATAAAAAGACTGGAACGCTTCCCGGATGTCGTTCTCATCCTCCACTAGACTATCCTCCTCTCCCACTCGCCTAACTTTATTGGTGGCTCTCCTCACTCTAAGATGCGCATGGAAGAACCTAGTATTTCAGTCCCCCTCTTTCAACCACTTTACTCTGGATTTTTGTCATATAATGGACTCCTCCCAAGCAAGGACCCGGGCAAGAGTATCCTTTGCTGTGTTTTCAGCTTGAGCTAGCTCGCCACTACTAGGGTGAATAAGCCTTTGCCTCCTCACTTGCGCAAGAGAGTCCCTAGCCTCTCCCACCTTGTTTGTAACATTTCCAAAGGTGTTCCAACTCTACTTAATTAGTGCTTTCCTAACTTCGGTCAGCTTCCCAACCATACGAAACATGGGTGTACCTTTCACATATGTAGCCCAAGCTTGTTGCACAACTCCACCAAAGTCCTCGTGATCCGCCCAATGGTTCTCGAATATGAAAATCTTCTTTTTCCTCCGTTCATTTCCTTCCGTTTTCATGGCAAGCATAGTGTGATCACTCAAGTGCTTTTCACCAATAATGTAGAAAGAATTGGGGAACACCTCGAGCCATGCATTGTTCATTAATATTCGATCAAGCTTTGTCTCGATGCATGCACTTCCCTCGGATGAGTTGGACCAAGTGAAGTCGCCTCCCGTTGAGGGCATCTCAAGTAGTTGAATGGTGTCAAGACACTCATTAAGCTCCTGAATTGCCACCTCATTTCCAGCAGCTCCACCTCGTTTTTCGGTAGCCTTCCGAATAAAATTAAAATCCCCCAACCAGCCACGATTGCTCCCCATGTGGTGTCACTTCATTTAGGTCCCTCCACAATGCTCTCCTCTCCATATGTCCATTTTCACGATATATAGCCGTAAGAGCAAATTCAGTGTCGTCCTTCCTTAAGCTCCCAAGGAAATGGAGCAATTGAGTTGTTTCGAAAGTAACTCTCAAGTCTACCAGCTGGTCATTCCATAACACTAGAATGCGCCCCGAGTGCACAACCATGCAATTTGACGTCCAAGCATGAGGCCAAATTGCCCGCTTGAATCGCTCAAGTTTTTTATACTTAACCTTGTGCTCCACTAGGCAAACCACATCCGGATTTACCTCCCTTATGCGACCCCTGATCATGAGTGCGCGGCCGGGTCCGTTTGCGCCACGCACATTCCAAACTAAGACATTCATGGGTTTAAGGTACGGGGTGCCCCCCTTCCCTTCCGTACGCATATTTTTACTCCGACTACTTTTCCTCCCGGATCGCCTAAGTGGTGGTGGCGAGTATACCTTCTTAGTGCACGAGCCCTCACACTCTTCTTTCCGCCTTTCTTCAGCTCTCTCCATGTCTTGGTCCTCTAAATTTCGAAGTACCTCAAACATTCCCTCACTTGGGTGACCAAAATTCTTTGTACTCTCCTTTGTGCGTGCCACTTTAGTGGGTGAAGCCCACATCGCCTCCTCATGCACCAAAGAGGCTAGTCCACATAGCTTCTCATGATCTCCTTTCAAGGTGCCGTTTTCCTTCTCAATTCTTACACCTATTGCCTCCTGGTCTTGCTGGAATGTGTCACATTGAAATTCTCCCTCATGAAGCTCCTCCTCCTCATGCACATCACGTGTATCCCCATGCATGGGCTTGTTGCTAAATGCACCTCCCTCCCCCACTTCATGAGAGGAGCCCTCTAAGTTGTTTCCCTTGATTTGAATCATGTGAGCTTCTATTTTGTCTTTACCATGCTGACTTGGTCCTTCCTCAGCAGACTCTTCACACCTAGAGCACTCAAAGCGCATCCCATTGACTTGTCCCAAAATGGAAACATCACTTTCCTGCTCCACTCCACATTTCCCTTCTTCGACACCAATAGGGTCATTCCCAATTGCACCCATATCAGAAATCGTTTGGACCACTTTAGAGCCTCCCCCTTTGTCTCCTAAACTACTCCCTCTCATGTGACGAGGCTTCCCCTCATTGGTTGCCTCCAAAGAATTAGGAGAACAAGTGAGTATTTTAGACATGCAATATTTCTCCTTGAGATTTCTCTTAGCTTGCTCTCCACAAGTCACCTCCTCACTTGTCCCCCCATCCACCTCAGCACCTCTAGTGTCCACATCATCATCTCCTCCAGCAGCCTCTCTCTCCCCTCCCATCCGACCATCCCCTCCCATCTTCGGGATACCCATGGTGCGAGCTTCCTCCCTACGTCCATGGTTCACTCCTGATTGACATCATTTCATGCTTATATTTGTATCTTATATCCATTATCTGTCACCAAAATAATGCTACGTGACGAGTTTTATATTTAAATTTCAGAAATAAATAGGTTTGAAGAGAAGAGGCATAAAAGGACCTAAAAGCATGAAAAAGTACTGAGTTGAGAGACTCAAGGACTAAGATGCAAGATCGAAGAACCTGAACATAAGATCGAAGGACCAATGAGCAAAGAAGAATACTTCACACCATCATGGGGAGTATTTTGGCAATTCTATTCGGGTTGGAGCTCCAACAAGCAAAGTAGATGCATCAAAGACAAGCAAAACCATCCAGAAAAGCCCAGAAGAAAATCCAGAGCGATCCGAACACTGTAAACCGCTAATTTAATATCGATATACCTGCCTGCTATGATTCTTGGGTGAGTTTTCTTCTTTTGCTTGCCTAGTGCTTTAAAATTTTCACATTTCTTTCAAAATCTTTATGTGTTTGCGAAAGAAAATGTTTTTGTGGGTTTTGAGTGTGTTTGGCATGTGCAAAACCGTTGAGAGACAAAGTAAAAAGAAAGCTCCCAAATTTGTCTTGAACTTGATGCATTAGGATACGTAGTATACCGGCTATAGGTCTTATCGAGTCGTTAGGATGCACCCTGGTTTTCCCTCGTGGGGCGAGTAATCATAGGGTTTCAGTACTCAAACATTTAAAGAAGTCCACCCTGAACGTAGTGAGTCAATAATTCGTGTCGGTTAATATAAGGAATTTTGTTGTAGTCAAGGACCCTATAAATCTTGTTGTGAGACATTAAGTGTAGGAGTTTTGGTTCATGTGTAGATAAGAAAAAAGTGAGTAGGTATTCTCTCTTCTCGCATGGCTCCCATCACTCGGGAAATTAGGTCTGTGGGGACTTTGTACCTGGTGCTCTCGAGTCATCTGACTTAGGATGCACCGACCGAACTCCCGTTACACGGGTGGTAGGGATCGCCATATGTAGAGATTTGGGGGAAGGTGTATGTGATAGTGTAAGTCCTCACAGGCAAAGCTGCACGAAACCCGACCTTGGGAGAATCAAACACCAACCAATATAATGCTCCAAAGATAAAGAAAAATAAAGAAAAAGAAAAAAAGAAGTCAAATAAGAACCTTAATGGACCTTACACTTTGTATCACTTGAGGTTGTTGAGGTTGTCCATGTCTTGCACTTAACTCCTTGATTAACTTTCACAAATGATTCATTAGGCTAGGTATGTGGACTGATTACATATATAGAGTCGGCCCATAGCATTACCGCGTCCAATGATCGACAAAATAAGTCCAACAAGTCAAGTGTCTAGATTGAATAATGCATATTTGTTCGGATTTTGTGGGTATATCCGCTGAAAACCCTCAGGAGACAACACTCCTCCTTGGCGACAAGGAGGTTTAACGGATTGTTGCACGTGCTAAGTGCAATCATGATTCCTACGAAAGTGAGTTAGGATTTCTTATTTTTCGTATGCTTTTCTCTTTCTTTGTTTTGCCCCAGACTAGCAAAAGTTAGGTGTGGGGGTATTTGATTGACATCATTTCATGCTTATATTTGTATCTTATATCCATTATCTTTCACCTAAACAATGCTACGTGACGAGTTTTATCTTTAAATTTCAGAAATAAATAGGTTTGAAGAGAAGAGGCATAAAAGGACCTAAAAGCATGAAAAAGGACTGAGTTGAGAGACTCAAGGACTAAGATGCAAGATTGAAGGAACTGAACGTAAGATCGAAGGACCAATGAGCAAAGAAGAATACTTCACACCATCATGGGGAGTATTTTGGCAATTCTATTCGGGTCGGAGCTCCAACAAGCAAAGTAGATGCATCAAAGACAAGCAAAGCCATCGATACAAGCCCAGAAGAAAATCCAGAGAGATCCAAACACTGTAGACCGCTAATTTAATATCAATATACCTGCTTGCCATGATCCTTGGGTGACTTTTCTTCTTTTGCTTGCCTAGTGCTTTAAAATTTTCACATTTCTTTCAAAATCTTCATGTGTTTGCGAAAGAAAATGTTTTTGTGGGTTTTGCGTGTGTTTGGCATGTGCAAAACCGTTGATAGGCAAAGTAAAAAGAAAGCTCCCAAAATTGTCTTGAATTTGATGCCTTAGGATACGTAGTATACCGGCTTTAGGTCTTATCGAGTCGTTAGGATGCACCCTGGTTTTCCCTTGGGGGCGAGTAATCACAGGGTTTCAGTACTCAAACATTTAAAGAAGTCCACCCTGAACCCAGTGAGTCAATAATTCGTGTCGGTTAATATAAGGAAATTTGTTGTAGTCAAGGACCCTATAAATCTTGTTGTGAGACATTAAGTGTAGGGGTTTTGGTTCATGTGTAGATAAGAAAAAAGTGAGTAGGTATTCTCTCTTCGCACACGGCTCCTATCACTCGGGAAATTAGGTCTGAGGGGACTTTGTACCTGGTGCTCTCGAGTCATCTGACTTAGGATGCACCAACCGAACTCCCGTTACACGGGTGGTAGGGATCGCCTTATGTGGAGATTTGGGGGAAGGTGTACGTGATAGTGTAAGTCCTCACAGGCAATGCTGCATGAAACCCGACCCTGGGAGAATCAAACACCAACCAATATAATGCTCCAAAGATAAAGAAAAATAAAGAAAAATAGAAAATAGAAAAAGAAAAAAAGAAGTCAAATAAGAACCTTAATAAACCTTACACTTTGTGTCACTTGAGGATGTTGAGGTTGTCCATGTTTTGCACTTAACTCCTTGATTAACTTTCACGAATGATTCATTAGGCTAGGTGTGTGGACTGATTACATATATAGAGTCGGCCCATAGCATTACCGCGTCCAATGATCGACAAAATAAGTCCAACAAGTCAAGTGTCTAGATTGAATAATGCATATTTGTTCGGATTTTGTGGGTATATCCGCTGAAAACCCTCAGGAGACAACACTCCTCCTCCTTGGCGATAAGGAGGTTTAACGGCTTGTTGCACGTGCTAAGTGCAATCGTGATTCCTACGAAAGTGAGTTAGGATTTCTTATTTTTCGTATGCTTTTCTCTTTCTTTGTTTTGCCCGGGACTAGCAAAAGTTAGGTGTGGGGGTATTTGATTGACATCATTTCATGCTTATATTTGTATCTTATATCCATTATCTTTCACCTAAACAATGCTACGTGATGAGTTTTATCTTTAAATTTCAGAAATAAATAGGTTTGAAGAGAAGAGGCATAAAAGGACCTAAACGCATGAAAAATGACTGAGTTGAGAGACTCAATGACTAAGATGCAAGATCGAAGGAACTGAACGTAATATCGAAGGACCAATGAGCAAAGATGAATACTTCACACCATCATGGGGAGTATTTTGGCAATTCTATTCGGGTCGGAGCTCCAACAAGCAAAGTGGATGCATCAAAGACAAGCAAAGCCATCTAGACAAGCCCAGAAGAAAATCCAGAGCGATCCAAACACTATAGACCGCTAATTAGCGGTCCAAGACCGCTAATGGGCGGTCACTTTTGGTCCGGATCCGCTAAGATTTATGTGGAGCGTGTATTAGTGTGTATGTAGTCTATTGCTGGTAGTTTAGTCCCATACCAGGGGATTGTCCCGGATTACCTTTTTGTATGACTATAAATAGAACTCTTCACCTTCTATTGTATTCACCCATTGCTTGGTGGCATTCTCTCTACTTGGAGTAAGCCTTGGAGCAAAATCTCAAGGTGGAGAAGAATGCTACCTTCAATGTGAGTCATCTAATAAAATAATTTTTCCATTGTTTTGTTCTTATGTTTTTTTTATGCATGCTTAGCTTGTTTTATTTCTTTGATTCTAGGCTAAAGTAGTTAGAATGTTTCGTTTCTTCTTTAGTTTAATTGTTAGAGTAATGTGTAGTGAGTAGATCCATCCCCCTGTGGGGGTGGAGATGATGTTCATGCATGCATTAAAGAATGGATATGAATGCTTTATATTTTGATTGTGTTGATAAATGTGAATGTATGCTTGCTTCTTAGAGTAGAATACTACACTTGATGGGTTTTGCCACACATCTTAGACACCTCCCATGCTTGTTTAGGTTCTGAAATAACCAGCTTGTGTATATGAATGTTAATCAACTAGGTTAGTGAATAGATTGATAGGTTTTGCCATAACCTTTAGACACTTCCTATGCATGAAAACACTACCTACATTTGTGCCTATAGAATGCATTCTTCACCATCTTTTTACATGTGTGCACACACTCCACCCCTTAGGGGTTTTCTATTTCTGATTTCCAGCTTTCAATTTCCCTTGCTTTCGTTTTCCTTATTTGATGCTTACTCGTTTAGTGTAGTTAGTCTAGTTTAGTGTAATCACAACTTCTTGCCCTCTTTTCCCACTTGCCTTCGAAGAAACCAGAGTCTACACACCTCCTTGTGGATCGACCCATATTTGCCACCACTTCAACGCGGCCGTGCACTTGCGGTATTTAAAACGATTAAACTACTCCCTCAACGCCCTTGGACATACTCCTTACAAGCCCATTTCCAGCACTCTTCCTAGACACAACAACCCACTTATCAGCTTTTCCTTTGTGCTCCTCTCCTTGCTTGTTGATTATCCTCCTCTTCGGACATTTCTCCTCACCATGGCTGAACTCCATGCAGTTCTTACAATACCCGGGCCTCCATTCATACTCCACTAGAACTCGATGTGTGCCGGTGCCTTCCACTTCGGCCTCCACCCAACTCGGATAGGTGAAATCACGGGCCACTTCCACGCACACCCTTGCATAGGCCAACCTTCTCCCCGAGGCAGTGTGCTCATCCATGTATAGAGGTCTCCCAAGGAAACTAGCAATGTTGCTCAAAAGTCTTTGTGACCAGAATCGGAGGTCAAGCTCCGGTAGACGAATCCAAATGGGAACGATGGTGATGTTTCCCCTTGTCAAGACCACATCTGGTGCCCACTCTTGAACAACAAGTGAAGAACCACGAATGAACCATGGTCCCCTCTCTAGCACACGTTTCCTATCCTCTCCAAGAATGAATCGGAAGAGGAGAAACCCTTGACGTCTTTTGATGACCTCCACACCTCCAACTAAACTCCACATCTTGTGGAGGTGCTTCTCTAAAGTCGGCAAGTGTGGTCTGAAAGCGATGAAATAACCAACTAACACATTATCCCACCTCTTCAAGGCTTCAACCACTTCATGCTTGGAACATTTTGCCACCTTTTCTCCTCCCTTTATGGCCAGCTGGATGAACTTAAGGGCTGTGGATGCCTTTGGGCCAGCCACAAACAACTCGCTCCACTTCCTTGGGGGAGTTTTAGCACTCCCTAGAGGTGGTGCGTGCACTTCGTCCCCTAAGGCTGGGAATGAAGCATGCAATGGGGGTGGATGGAGAGCCTTTTTGCTGCCACACTCTCCATCTTCTTGCTGCCCACGAATAGGGCAAGAGTTGGGGTCCATTTTGCCGCGAAAAACCAATGCTTGTGATGGTGAAAGAGGTCGAAAACCCTAGAGAAACCAAGGTTTCCCATGCTGGTCGCCACTCCCTATCTCTCCTCTCATCTCTAGGCCTTGCAAACTACTTTTCATGAACTTGCCGAAAGTTATGAAATGATTTGTCATAAAAACAAATTAGCTAGAAAAGTGAATTTAGATCAATCTATCATATGTGACATGCCAACCAAAGAAATTGAGACTCTAAATGATGAGATAAAAATTCTGAAATCTACAAAAGATAGACATACAAATGAAGATCTCATTGCCAAAAATAAGCAACACACAAAAGATTTAGAGAAATTCACTTTAGGTAGAAAGATGCTTGGCATGCTTCTTTGAATACAAACTCAATCCCTAACAAAACATGGTCTAGGCTACAAGGGAGGTAAACAAATGAAACCCACATCCTAGTTTGTTAAAATGAATAACTCACTTGTTAAGAAAACAAATTATTCAATTGTTTGGGTACCTAAGACTACTAAAGTTTGGGTACCAAAAGCTAACCCTCAAGGACCCAAACAAATTTGGGTACCAAAGTCTTCACTTGTCTCTTTGTTTGTAGATAAAAGCAAGGAGAAAAGGGAAGTGGAATCTCGATAGTGGGTGCTCAAGGCACATGACAGGAGACTCCCAAGTTCTATCAAGCTTAAAGCCTAAGAAGGTAGGAACCGTCACATTTGGAGATAATGCTAAAGGACACATTGTCGGTATTGGCAATGTTGGTAATTCTACTACTCCAAATATTGAAAAAGTTTTATTAGTAGATGGGTTGAAACATAGCTTGCTTAGTGTTAGTCAATTAACCGATAAGAATTTTCTAGTTGTGTTTGATAAACATACTTGCCATATCATCTCTAAACATGACATGAAAATTGTTTTTAAAGGTTATAGGTCAAATAACATCTACATTGTGCATGTTGATAACCTTAGAAACTTAAATGTTGAAACTTTCTTAGTTGCCTCACATGACGAAGCTTGGTTATGACATAACCATTTGGGACATATTAGTATGTCACAATTGCACAAATTATCCAAACTTGAATTAGTTAGAGGACTACCAAAAACTGATTTAAAAAAGGACAAACTTTGTGATGCATGTCAATTTGGAAAACAATTTAAATCTTCCTTCAAATATCTAAATGTGGTGTCAACTTCAAAACCCCTTGAGCTTTTACACTTAGATCTAGGAGGGAAAAAATATGCATTTGTGATAATTGATGATTTTTCGAGATTTACTTGGGTTTTGTTTTTAGCAAACAAATATGATGCTTTTGAAAGATTTAAAAGTTTTTGCAAACATGTTCAAAGGGAAAAAATTCTAACATAATCACTATTCGTAGTGATCATGGAGGAGAATTTGAGAATGAATCATTTCAAAAGTTTTGTGAAAAATATGGAGTTGAGCATAACTTCTCATTTTCTAGCACTCCTCAACAAAATGGGGTAGTTGAGAGGAAAAATAGAACTCTTCAAGAAATGGCAAGAACAATGCTTGTGGAAAAAGGACTTCCAAAATATTTTTTGTGTGAAGTTAACATACATCTTGCTATGTTTTGAAGCGTGTTCTCATTAGACCTATTTTAAAGAAAACTCCTTTTGAACTTTGGCATGACCGGACTCCTAAAATTTCATACTTTAAAGCTTTTGGCTCAAAATATTTTGTCCTCAATACTAAAGACAACTTGGATAAATTTGATGTAAAATCTGATGAGGTCATCTTTTTAGGGTATTCCGATAGGAGTAAAGCATATAAAATCTACAATGAAGGAACAAGTTGTGTTGAGGAATCTCTACATGTTAACTTTGACGAGTTAGCTTGTGTAGATAACTCCTCTCTTTATGATGATTGCATGGATGTCATTAGACATGTATCATCACAAGATGTTCCTCTTGAGTCTCATCAAGAGCCTCCAAGTTCTCCACAAGAGGACATGGAGGATCTTCCTAAGGATTGGACCTATAGAAAGGATCATCCGAAGGACTTTGTGATAGGAGATGTCTCTCAAGGTGTGACAACACGTTCTAAAGCTCATGTAGTTTGTGATTATTATGTATTCATCTCTACATTAGAACCCAAGAAAGTAGAAAAAGCATGTAATGATGAATTTTGGCTAATGGCTATGCATGAAGAGCTAAATCAATTTGTTCGAAATGATGTATGGGAACTTGTTGAAAAACCTTCCAACCAAACGGCTATTGGAACCAAATGGATCTTTCGAAACAAACTTGACGAAGATGGGAATGTAGTTATAAACAAAGCTAGACTCGTTGCTCAAGGCTATTGCCAAGAGGAGGGTATAGACTTTGATGAAACTTATGCCCCCGTCGCTCGAATGGAAGCCATTCGCATGTTATTAGCATATGCATCTTACATTGACATAAAATTATTTCAATGGATGTTAAAAGTGTTTTCCTAAATGTCTTTATAAATGAAGAAGTTCATGTTGCACAACCCCCCGGATTTGTAAATGAAACTTATCAAAATCATGTGTTTAAACTTAAGAAGACTATTTATGGCCTCAAACAAGCTCCTCGAGCTTGGTATGAGCGGTTGAAGAACTTCTTAATCGACAAAGGTTTTTGTGTGGGTAAAGTGGATACCACTCTCTTTGTTAAAACTTATGATCATGATTTACTAGTGGTACAAATTTATGTTGATGATATAATTTTTAGTGCAAGTAACCCGCATCTTTGCAAAGAATTTTCCAAGTCTATGCAGGGGGAGTTCGAGATGAGCTTAATTGGTGAACTAAATTTCTTCCTCGGACTCCAAATTAAGCAAACTCAAGATGGGAACTTCATACACCAAGCAAAGTACACAAGAGAACTCCTAAGCACTTTGTTCTTGAAGATAGCAAGCCACACAACACTCCTATGAGCACTAGCACCAAGTTGGACAAATATGAAAATGGCAAGGAGGTAGATATCAAGAAATATCGAGGTATGATAGGATCCTTGCTTTATCTTACCGCTAGTCATCCGGATATTATGTTTTACGTCTGTTTATGTGCTCGTTTTCAAGCTTGTCCAAAAGAATCTCATTTCAATGGTTTAAAACGTATTTTTTGCTACCTCAAAGGATCAAGATTTTGGTTTGTTTTACCCCAAGACTAGGGCTTTTGATCTTGTTGCCTATAGCGACGCCGACTATGCCGGTTGCATTTTAGATCATAAAAGCACTAGTGGCACTTGCCAATTCTTGGGAAAATCGCTTGTCTTTTGGTTTAGTAAGAAACAAAATAGTGTTGCATTGTCGACAACCGAGGCCGAATATATTGACGCCGGTTGTGCATGTGCACAAGTCTTGTGGATGAGGCGAACCCTCAAAGACTTGAACTACTCCTATACTTTGTGATAATACAAGTGCAATAAATATTTGGAAAAATCCCATATTGCATTCTCGAACTAAACACATTGAGGTAAGACATCATTTTCATAGAGATCATGCAACAAAAGAAGACATTAAGCTTATATTTGTTCCCACAAATGATCAACTTGCGGACATCTTTACAAAACCTTTAAATGTTGATCATTTCTATCATATAAGACTAAATCTAGGCATATGCAATGTAAATGACGTATAACTTGGATATTTCATGCCACTCTTTTGAAATTTGCTACATGATTGAGGTTTCATTTCAAGGTTTTTGTGGATTTTTGGTGTGTTTTTCAACTGTTGGTTCTTTCAGATGTTGTTCGGTCGACCCGAAATCAAGTTTCGTTCGACCAGATTACTGTACTGCAAGTCAGTTTTTAAAATTTTGTCTCCATCGGTCGACCAAAATATTGTGTTCATTTGACCGGTTAGTTTGGTGTGTTGATTTTGTTTTTCCCTGGTGTGTTTCGGTCGACCGCATATTTTGCTCCGTTCGATCGTTTCTCTTCTGGTCGATCTGACTTAAGCTCACCTAAGTGTCCGGTCGAACCATTTTGTGCTTCGGTCGACCGTGGTGATGTTTCGGTCGACCGTGCGTGTGTTTTTGTCCAACCGAAAATCACCCAACAACTTTCCTTGTTTCACTCTTTCTTTGGTCGACCGACGATCTCTTTTCGTTTGACCGAAAAGCGACAATACGTGCCCAGTTTTTTCAAACTCCTCTTCCGGTCGCCGACTCTCTCCTTTCGTCCGACCGAAAAGCGACAGTGTGTGCCCTGTTCTTTCACACTTTCCTCTTGGTTGACCGACTCTCTATTCTCGTCCAACCGTTTTTGACCAGAGACTATGTAGTTGTGTGGTTTAATTTTTTTAACCACCGGTTGACCGGTGCATCCGAACGGTCGACTGTTTGTATCGTTTTAGCACCTTTTTAGGGCAATTACAAGGCTTTCCTCTTCACTTTTACCTTTCCTCTCTTCAAACCCTAAGTGCCCCCCTCCTCTTCCGGTCGACCGCCCGCTCTTTCCAGCCTTCCTCCACCCATTCCGGCCGTCCCACACCTCCATTTTTCGTGTCTCCAACATTTCTTCTCTTATGGGTCCCTCAAAGATGTCCATCTTCAAGAAACGAGCCACTCCGGAGAGGGTTACCGAGCCTCGATCAAAGAAGAAACAAGACTCACAACCCTCATCTTCTCGTGCTCCGGCTTCTCCGGTACCACATTTGCTTCATTTCTTCCCTATTGACGATGTCACTCAAAAGGCTGTTGGCTTTTTGGCCTTAATCTATGTTTTCATGATTTAATCAACCTAATCTTAATTATGATCATGTAGAGTAGCACACATATTGCATTGCATATATATTGATTTGTTCTAACCTTTACAGGTGATCAAGACTCAAGGAAGAAAGGAAAATCGAGTCAAGACATGTAATCAAGCTCTTTTGAAGACAGGTATTTTGTATTTTCTTTTAGGAATTTATGTAAATTGAGCATACTTGACCTAAAATCAACTTAAACACACACTAGGTTTCTTATAGAAGTCACACATGAAATTTCACATAATTTGGACTTCAATAGATCACCCAAACTTAGACCGGAAAACACTAAACCTAAACCCAAACTGCCTGCCCACTTTCGGTCGACCGATAAAGACCGTTCGGTCGACCGGGGGATCAATTATCTTATTTGTGTTTTCACTGCCCGGTTTCGGTCGACCGTATATGCCCTTTCGGTCGACCGTATGAACTTATTTTTCCGACCGTTTATTTTGTCGTATTATACCCAACGGTCGTATTCGTATTAACCAAAAATACCCCAAATACATTTCATGTATCGGTTGACCGAGGACCTTGTTCGGTCGACCGAATATCTGCCTCTTGACAAACCCGAACTGTTAGCCATCTACGATTGAATCTACAGGTTCAGAATTACCTTTGGTGGAGAGAACCTGTGGCAGCGGAATGGATCGGCGATCACCTCACGGAATCCTCTGGAGCACCGGTCGGTCTTCTACTCTCTTGGAGAAGAAGCACGAGTCCACAACCCAAGAGTCCACGGATTTGGCTTGGTGGAAGTGGATGGACGAATGGGAGAGAGAGGGAGAGGTGGCGGCTAGGGTTTGGTGGGGCTAGGGTTTGCACACCAGAATAATTCATCCAATGGGAGGCTCCCCTCCTTATATAGATGGCCCCACCCTAAACCCTAATGCGCAGCCAATGAGAGTGCGCCACGTGTCAGTGCTTTGGGCAAACATCATCTTAATCCTTAGATTAATCCAATATCTCCCACTTGCACAACAGCACGTCAACAACACATCATCTTCTTTTGTGTCCCTGACACATACGTATATATCCTCGATACATACAATCATAAGATGGCAATGTGTCACTGTTGAACGTTTTATTTAAACCGCAAGTGCACGGCCGTGATGAAGCGGTGGCAAGTACGGGTCGTCCTCAGGGAGGTGAGTAGGCTCTTGTTTATCCGAAATCAAGTGGCGAAAAGATGGAGAAGAGAGTGGATTATGGTACGCTACACTACACTACAAAGTATGAAATGTGAAAGAAGCAACCAAACAATGAAATAAGAACTAAGCTAAGAACAAAGGAAGAATGCTGGAATACAGAAATGGGAAAACCCCTAAGGGGTGGAGTGAGTGCACACAAGCAAAGAGGTGGGTGTAGAACACATTCTTTAAGCACATGAAGGTGGTGTTTATCAAGCATAGGAAGTGTCTAAATGTTATGGCAAAACCTATTAATCCTTTCACCAACTTAGTTGATTAACATTTACATATGCAAGGTGTTTATTTCAGAACCTAAACAAGCATGAGAGGTGTCTAATCATTTTGGCAAAACTCATCAAGTTATAAATTCTATCCTAAACAAGCAAGCATACATTCATGTTTGATCAACACATCAAAAATAAAGCATTCATCCCATTCTCTAATGCATGTATGTACATCTACTCCAGCCCCCAAAGGGGATGGAACTACTCACTAAACATTACACTAATTATTAAACTAAGCAAAGAAAGCATATTAAAACTAAGCTAGAAATAAAAGACGATTAAACTAAAACATGCACAAACAATAAAAGAAGCATAAACAAACAATGAAAGAAACACAAAACTTTATTGATAAAATGACTCACATTAAAAGTAGCATCCTCCTACTTTAGTGTGTGCTTCAAGGCCTCACTTCTAGTAGGAAGAATAGCCACTTAAAATTTGGAGTGATTACAATAGGAGGTGAAGAGTTCTATTTATAGCCATGGAAAAAGCTAATCCGGGACAATCCCCCGATGTGGGACTAAACAGATACCACAAATAGCCTAAACATCATCTAATACATGTGCTGGAGAAATTTGAGCGCATTTGGGCCAAAAGTGACCGCCAATTAGCGGTCTACAGTGTCCGGATCGCTCTGGAATTTCTTGTGGGCTTTTCTGGAAGGCTTTGTTGGTATTTGATGCATCTATGTTGCATGTTGGAGCTCCGACCCGAATCGAATTGGTAAAATACTCCCCATGATGGTGTGGAGTATTCTGTTTTGCTCTAAGGTCCTTCTGTCTTACGATCAGGTCCTTCTACCTTGCATCTTGGTCCCCAGATCTCACAATTCAGTCCTTTTTCCCAGCTTTTGGGTCCTTTTATGCTTCATCTCTTCAAACCTATTTATTCCTGAAAACTAAACATAAACTCGTGACATAGCATTGTTTAGGTGAAAGATAATGGATATAAGATACAAATATAAGCATGAAATGATGTCAATCAAATACCCCCACACCTAACTTTTGCTAGTCCCGAGCAAAACAAAGAAAGAGAAAAGCATGCGAAAAACAAGAAATCCTAACTCACTTTCGTAGGAATCACGGTTGCACTTAGCACGTGCAACAAGCCGTTAAACCTCCTTGTCGCCAAGGAGGAGGAGTGTTGTCTCCTGAGGGTTTTCAGCGGATATACCCACAAAATCCGAACGAGATGCATTAATCAATCTAGCTACACGACTCGTTGGACTTATTTTGTCGATCATGGGATGCGGTAATACTACGGGTCGACTCTATATATGTAATCAGTCCACACAACTAGCCTAATGAGTTATTCGTGAGAGTTAACTAAGGAATTAAGTGAAAGACATGGGCAACCTTAACTTCTGAATGTGATACAACGTGTAAAGTCCATTTTGGTTCTTATTTGACTCTTCTTCTTTTTTCTTTTTTTTCTTTTTGTTTGGAGCATTTATTGGTTGGTGTTTGATTCTCCCAGGGTCAGGTTTCGTGCATCATTGCCTATGAGGACTTACACTATCACATACACCTTCCCCCAAATCTCCACATAGGGCGATCCCTACCACCCGTGTAACGGAAGTTCCGTCGGTGCATCCCAAGTCAGATGACTCGAAAGCACCAGGCACAAAGTCCCCTCAAACCTACTTTCCCGAATGATAGGAGCCGTGCGAGAAGAGAGAACACCACTTATTTATTTATCTACATGGGAACCAAAACCCCTACACTTAAGTTTCACAAAAAGAGATTAAGGGCCCTTGACTACGACAAACTTCCTTATATTAAAAGACACGAATTATTTGACTCACTAGGTTCAGGGTGGACTTCTTTAAATGTTTGAGTGCTGAAACCCTATGATTACACGCCCCCCGAGGGAAAACCGGGGTACATCCTAACGACTCGATAAGACCTAAAGCCAGTAAACTAGATATCCTAATGCATCAAGTTCAAGACAATTTTGGGAGCTTTCTTTTTACTTTGCCTCTCAACGGTTTTGCACATGCTAAACACACGCAAAACCTACAAAAACATTTTCTTTCGCAAACACATGAAGATTTTGAAAGAAATGTGAAAATTTTGAAGCACTAGGCAAGCAAAAGAAGACAAGTCACCCAAGGATCATGGCAAGCAGATATATCGATATTAAATGCGGTACACTAACATGACCCTAACAATGCACACAAAAGAAAACAACAAAAAAAATCAAAAGAAAAGACTCGACTATATACACACGTAAAACACCCCCCACACCTACTTCATGCATTGTCCTCAATGAATGTGAACAAGATACTACATGTAGATATGCATGAAAAAGGAAAGATCTCACCAACATGAAGTACAAAGGGACATTCAGGGTCATGTTGATGGACACAAACCCAAATTCCCTCAAAACCTGTGAGAAGCTGAAGAAGGGAGATAAATACGTGATGAAATTAGGCCCAAGTACACAAGGGTTGGGGCCCACAACAATCGATGCTCACTGAAGGAGTCTTTTATTACACTTTTTTTTCTTTTTTCTTTTTTCTTTTTCTTTTCTTTTTTTTGTTTTTTTTAAGATCTATACATCAACCATGATATTCTCATAATTATTTGGTCAAGGAACATCAAATGAGAACATCAAGTTTTGAGGACCAGAGACTTCCGAGATGGGCAAACTTCACTGGTACTCTGAGGTGTCATGAGGGGTGGAAGGTCAAAGCTGAAAGGCTCGAACCCCTCATGATATTGGTTGGGTGTAGGCAACATGAAAGAGTGAAGATGTGTTGCCTCACTAGGGTTTAGTTGCTCATCGAACAAAATCCTCCAACCAATAGGCGGGTGCATCGGAATGAGTTCCTCAGGCTCATTCGATGGATGCAGCAGACTTGCATAACTAAGAATGGGGCTTCTCCCCAAGTCATCCAACACGGACCTCCCACCATCGTTTAGATCATCAAGCATAAGCTCGGTCATACGTGGGTCCTTGTTGGAGTCAATATGAAGCTCAAATGGCTCAATGGCCGTGGGACATGAGGTAGAGACATCTTCTGGTATAGGCATATGGTGAGGTGTCTCACTCTCACTAGTACTCTCAACTGAATCATGCAACGAACACTCCCTTTGGACATTCATGTTCGAGGCCAGCTCACTCTGTTGCATTGCAAAGACAGGCAATGAGTCTTCGCTGGGCTCACGAACATTCTCAATGGGTTGCATTGGGGTTAGGGGTGTTCGTTGATTTTGTGGTGCTTTCTCCAATTGGCGGATGAGATTTAGATTTAAAGGTTCATCCATGGGTTCCTGTTGCTTACCAGAGTTGAACACATGAAACTCGGCACTCATGTTACCGAATGAGAGCTTCATGAGACCATTTCTACAATTAATCAAGGCATTGGAGGTTGCCTGAAATGGTCTACCCAAAATCAAAGGTATTTGAGAGTGGGTGTTCGCAACAGGATTGGTATCGAGGACAACAAAATCGATTGGAAATATAAAATCTCCAACTTTGATAAGCACGTCCTCGATAATCCCCATGGGAATACGAATGGATCTATCCGCCAGTTGGAGGGTGATCTTAGTTGGTTTCAATTCTCCCAAGTTCAACTGTTGATAAACAGAGAATGGGAGGAGGTTGACCGCTGATCCTAAATCAAGCAAAACATTGCTCAATCTAGTGTCCCCTATCGTACACTGAATAGTAGGACACCCAGGGTCCTTGTATTTTGTGTAGGTGGGATTGGACAAAAGAGAGCTTATATTTGCAGCCAAGAATGCTTTCTTAGGAACATTGGTCTTCCTCTTGGTTGTGCAGAGATCCTTCAACACTTTGGCATATTGAGGTATTTGTTGGATGACATCCAACAAGGGGATGTTAACCTTTACTTGCTTAAACACCTCTAATATCTTGTCCATGTTGTCACTCTGCTTTTTGGTTAACCTATTTGGATAGGGAGCTTTTGGCAGGTAGGTTTTCTGTTGTGCCTGAGAAGAAAGCTTTGGTGTATTACCCTCACCCTCAGCTTCTTCTTCACCACCATTCCCACTGAGGGGCTGCATAGATAGTGGTGGGTGAGGCAAGGAAATGTGATTGTCAACCTGTTTTCCATTCCTTAAGGTCACAATGGAATTAACATGGTGAACAGGTTTCTCCACATGGTTCACTTGCCTCCCCCGAGGTACCACATTCTCATTTTGCATTTGTTGCTGTTGGTACATGCGGGGGTTAGCCTCAGGCTGGCTAGGAAAAGACACACACTCTCTCTCATGCACAGACTGAGCCAATTGGCCCATCTGAAGCTCTAGAGATTTCATGGTCTGCTGATTTGAAGTGAGAACTTGACTTGTGGTAGACATAAAAATTTTCATTGAGTTTTCAAGTCCACGAGTCAAGGTCTCAAGCGAATTGAATCGGGTATCCATATTATTGGAATTTGGGAAACCCGATTGATTGGTCGTTTGTGCTTGGGGTGGCTGATAGGAATGTGCATGCATGGGAGGTTGGTGTGATTGGTAAGGTGGTCTAGAGGAGTTTGAAGGACCACCCGGGGCATTATTTTGGTTCCATGAAAAATTGGGGTGGTTCCTCCATCCAGGGTTATAAGATGATGAGTATGGGTCATTCCTAGCTCTGTCATAGATGGCGTTGACACGCTCCATCTCAGGAGGAATGGACTCACACTCGCTTTCTACATGACCTATCCTACCACATGAATGACAAGGAACTGGACCAGATGTGGACATGTGAGGTGCACTTTGTTGGTTTTGGAGCTCAATCGAATCCATACGGCGCATTAAGGCCGCCATGCGTGCCTCGGTGGCCGTAGTGGTATCGATAGCAAATGCGGCACCCGATCTAGTCGAGTTTGCATTCGCGATCCTCGCTCCTATACTAGATGATGCAGGTGGTTCCCTCACACTCTCCCACTGCATGGTTTTCTCAGCGAGGTCTTCTAAGAAGGCCCATGCCTCCCTTTCATCCTTTCCCAAGAACTCTCCTTGACACATGGACTCAAGGAGCGTTCTGGACGGGATGTGAAGACCCTCATACACAATCAGACAAAGACGCCACAACTCAATGCCATGGTGAGGGCACGAGGAAAGTAGCTCTTTAAACCTCTCAAGATATGCATGAAATGGTTAGGTCTCATGTCGATAGAACGAATTGATTTCGTTCCTCAATTTTTGAGTCCGATGATTAGGAAAGTACTTCTTGAGGAATGCAGATTGAAACTCATCCCAAGTCCTAAAGGAAATCGCCTGGTTGTTGTACAACCACTTCTTGGCGTCATCCTTTAGTGCAAAAGGAACGAGCCTAAGATGGATGGAGTCTGTGCTAAGTTGTTGCAGCTTGAACATAGCACAGACCTCCTCAAATTCCCTGAGAAAGATATAGGGGTCACCTTTCCCAGTGAAATGAGGGAGCATGGAAATGAATTGAGGCTTAACCTCAAAATGGTTCCCATTAGCCTCTGGTAATACGATGCATGAGGGTAGAGCTGTACGGCTCGGGTAGCATCGATTACGAAGAGGTATGGGAACGACAACTGGAAGCACTGGTGGAGCAGGTGGGTCCAGCAACTGCTCCTCCTCACGGAAATTAGCAGCCATTGGACCCGAACTACGTGCGACACGAGAGGAGGGAGGTGTCGAGAAATCGATGACCGAAGCCTGATTGACAACGCTCCTCGTCAAACGACCACTCTCGTCTCGTGTCCACGAAAGCATGCACAAAGGTGCACACACAAACCACAACTCTTTTTTTTCAAAGAATGTACGTAGGGGAGAAGACGGGGGAACACAGGAGAGAAAGAATGACTCAGGAGAGAAGGGAAGAAGTCCTTAAGCTACGGCGGATGGGTACAGGTAGAAGCACACAAGCAAACAAGGCTCAAACAATCCTAAGGTCGCTATAGGTCCTTACAGCTAGACGACGCCTAACTGCGAGGTCACACGGCCTCAACACGCCTCACCTCCCTACAACGAGGACCACAAAGCCTAGCAAGTGAGCCAAGATCCAGAGATCTCGTCTCTCCTACTATCGACAAAGTGGGCAACGCCGATCAGGTCATGACGGTCGGGACCGGATCACTCTCCTAATGCGTCCGGGATTCTTAGGGCCAATGTCTACTTGATTTTAGAATTAGGCTCTTTATTAGTGTGGTTTGTGGGGCGAAGGAAAGGGTGATGAAATCCCCCACCTTATCTTTTATGGGACAGCCCCTCCTTAGTAGCGTTTTGGAGTCCTAATCTAGCAATCAACTCTCCAAACAAACGCTCAACTCACACTTGTTGCAATGCACTTCCTACTAACTAATGCATGTTCATACAAAATGCATGAATGAGAGTAGAAGGTGCGTACCTCACGCCAGCTCTCAGCAACAGAAAATAAAGCTAAGATAAAAGACAATCTAAATGCCTAAGTCACATACATGATGCATGTCCTAAACAACAAGAATGCCTAATCTTTTGCTTTGAGTTTTAGGGTCCAAGTTGCTTAAAGGAGGTTTGATTATTGATCTGGGAATAATCTAAGAGTCATAACATGCCAAATTGAGTCCCATACCACTATATCAGATAAAATAAACAAACCAAAGAAATAAGAGAGCGAGCTGAGCATACCAGACCGCCAATTGGCTGTCTCAGGCCGCGGATTGGCGGTCTACAGTGCCCAACTTGCTTCAAAACTTCTCCAGATGTTCCTCCTGCCGACTCCAAGTCTCCTGAAACAATGAAAAACTACAAAACACAAATTAAATCCACTCGAATCGTCCAAACAAGAGTCTGGACTGGCACCTCCCCGGCAACGGCGCCAAAAACTTGTTGAACGTTTTATTTAAACCGCAAGTGCACGGCCGCGATGAAGCGGTGGCAACTACGGGTCGTCCTCAGGGAGGTGAGTAGGCTCTTGTTTATCCGAAATCAAGTGGCGAAAAGATGGAGAAGAGAGTGGATTATGGTACGCTACACTACACTACAAAGTATGAAATGTGAAAGAAGCAACCAAACGATGAAATAAGAACTAAGCTAAGAACAAAGGAAGAATGCTGTAATACAGAAATGGGAAAACCCCTAAGGGGTGGAGTGAGTGCACACAAGCAAAGAGGTGGGTGTAGAATACATTCTTTAAGCACATGAAGGTGGTGTTTATCAAGCATAGGAAGTGTCTAAATGTTATGGCAAAACCTATCAATCTATTCACCAACTTAGTTGATTAACATTTACATATGCAAGGTGTTTATTTCAGAACCTAAACAAGCATGAGAGGTGTCTAATCATTTTGGCAAAACTCATTAATTTATAAATTCTATCCTAAACAAGCAAGCATACATTCATGTTTGATCAACACATCAAAAATAAAGCATTCATCCCATTCTCTAATGCATGTATGTACATCTACTCCAGCCCCCAAAGGGGATGGAACTACTCACTAAACATTACACTAATTATTAAACTAAGCAAAGAAAGCATATTAAAACTAAGCTAGAAATAAAAGACGATTAAACTAAAACATGCACAAACAATAAAAGAAGCATAAACAAACAATGAAAGAAACACAAAACTTTATTGATAAAATGACTCACATTAAAAGTAGCATCCTCCTACTTTAGTGTGTGCTTCAAGGCCTCACTTCTAGTAGGAAGAATAGTCACTTAAAATATGGAGTGATTACAATACGAGGTGAAGAGTTCTATTTATAGCCATGGAAAAAGCTAATGCGGGACAATCCCCCGATGTTGGACTAAACAGATACCACAAATAGCCTAAACATCATCTAATACATGTGCTGGAGAAATTTGAGCGCATTTGGGGCAAAAGTGACCGCCAATTAGCGGTCTACAGTGTCCGGATCGCTCTGGAATTTCTTGTGGGCTTTTCTGGAAGGCTTTGTTGGTATTTGATGCATCTATGTTGCATGTGGGAGCTCCGACCTGAATCGAATTGGTAAAATACTCCCCATGATGGTGTGGAGTATTCTGTTTTGCTCTTAGGTCCTTCTGTGTTACGATCAGGTTCTTCTCCCTTGCATCTTGGTCCCCAGATCTCACAATTCAGTCCTTTTTCCCAGCTTTTGGGTCCTTTTATGCTTCATCTCTTCAAACCTATTTATTCCTGAAAACTAAACATAAACTCATGACATAGCATTGTTTAGGTGAAAGATAATGGATATAAGATACAAATATAAGCATGAAATGATGTCAATCAGTCACCTCTTCATGTGTCCCCGACACATATGTATACATCCCTGATATATACAACTCTTTCTCTCTTCCAAGAATGCATCCACAACACGCAAGTCTCTGATCATGTATCCCCGATACAAGATCATCTGTGTCCCCAACACATGCACTCTTCCGATCATACGGACAAATGGGTCGTGCGACCGGTGATGCACCTGCAATTTAGGAGTCTCAAACTAGAAACCTTAGTAGAAGGCCAGAATGACAACATCCTAAAAAAACAATAAATAACCAGTCAAATGCACATCACAGTTCCCCAGGTTTACTCAGAAACTCACTTGACATGAACGGTATCTCGATCCCTCAGAGAGAATACCTTCTTGTCCTCAAGGTACTTGCTACTTTATCCAATACAGTTGGGCCCAACAAATACTTTTAGTGCAGTCGAGTCAAACCTTTCCCTTCGCCCCAGACCACCATTACACTCAGAGTTGACTCCTTTCCCGAAGATGCCTCTTTAGACCGAATCTCTCATGGTCATAGATAACATCCCAAAGTAGCCACATCAACTCTTTGATTCATGGTATCGTCGAAGGTCACTGAGGGCAACTAATGACAATCAAGTCTTGGACTCACACAGTGAAGGAGCAGGGATCCATCCTTTCACTTCCAATTGGTCGCTCAGCACATGTTGTATGACAAACATGTTATGGTGGATCATACTGTACACAACAGTATGTCTGTCTCTCAACACCAAACAAGTCCAAGTCCAGTCGCACCCCCTCTGCGCCTGACCCGAGCTTCATCATTGTCGCCTTAACACCATACAGGTGCCACCTGGCGCCACATGTGATGCTCGCACATGGCTTCTATAGGTCACATGAATTGTGGGAACATTCATGTCAATCCTCACCAACATAGAGGATCTCATCTTGATTCCTAATCAAGGCGACTGTCATATCATGAACTGCTCTGGATCTATCATACAAGATCTCCTCATGATCAGTCTCATCTCTGCTCGCTATCAAAAGCGCCAGAGGCGAATGCTCGTGTGAGTGAGCATTCTTCAGCCTATTGACAGAATAATATTTTATGCTAGAACAACTACATCAACCAAAACGGATATAGTCGAAGGAAAAACAATCACTCATAAAAGGAAGTTAGACATGCCAATACATCAAAGTCTACGTAAGCCTAAGGACTTCACATGAGACACAAACGAATCCTTAGCTATAGCCTTCGTAAGAGGGTCAGCTACCATAAGACTAGTAGACACATGTCTTAACACAACTTCCTTTCTCGCTATGATGTCCTTCACAAAATGATACCTAACCTGTATGTGTTTGGTCTTTCCATGATATTTAGGGTCTTTCACATAACAAAGGGCAGCCATGCTGTCACAATAGACAACAACATGCTCAGCAGATGTCTCTACTAGCCCAATATGTTGTAAGAACCTCCTCAACCAAACTGCCTCCTGTACTGCTGCAGAGCATGCAACATACTCTGCTTCCATAGTTGACAGGGCTATACAAGTTTGCTTCTTGCTGGACCATGAGATGACCCCATTAGCCAGCAAGAAAGCATAACCAGAGGTAGACTTCCTTTCATCAATGTCTCCAGCCCAATCGGCATCACTATAGCCAATCAGGCGGAGGTCTGATGCTTGGTAACACAGCATGTAGTTACTCGTTCCTCTGAGGTATCTCATGATTCTCTTGACTGCCTTCCAGTGCTCCATGCTTGGGTTGGACTGGTATCGACTCACCATGCCCACAACATAACAAATGTCTGGCCTAGTACACATCATAGCGTACATAAGGCTTCCCACAACATTTGAGTATGGAACCTTGCTCATTTTGGCCTTCTCTTCAAGAGTCTCAGGATGCTTATCAAGGCTCAAGTGCAAACCCTTCTCAACAGGAGTGTCGATTGGTTTGCATTTGTCCATATGGTATTTGTTCAAGATGCTGTTAATGTAAGTCTCTTGAGACAATCCCAGAAGTCTCTTGGACCTATCTCTAACAATCTTGACACCAAGGACGTAGCTAGCTTCACCCTTGTCCTTCATATCAAACGTGGAGGACAACCACTCTTTAGTGGATTTCAGCAACTCTTTGCTATTGCCAGCCATGAGTATGTCATCAACATACAAGGTCAGAATGACAAATATACCATTGGATCTTTTAACGTACACACAGTGATCTTCCTCAAGCATAGAGAACGTATTCTCTGATATAGCTTGATGGAAGCGAATGTTCCACTGTCTAGACGCTTGTTTTAAGCCATACAAGGATTTATTGAGCTTGCACACTTTGCGCTCTTGTCCTTTGACTTAAAAACCTTGAGGTTGATCCATATAGATCTCCTCCTCAAGTTCTCCATTGAGAAAAGCAGTCTTTACATCCATTTGGTAAAACTCTAAGTCCATCTGAGCTACAATAGCTAGCAGAAGGCGGATGGAGGCAAACCTAACCACGGGTGAAAAGGTTTCCTCAAAATCCATGCCTTCTCTTTGGGTGTAGCATTTGGCTACCAGTCTAGCCTTGAATCTATCAATAGATCCATCCGCCTTCCTCTTAATGTTGAGGATCCACTTGGCCCCAATGGCCTTTCGGTTCGGCGGTAAGTCGACCAAGTCCCAGACTCGATTAACTTTCGTTGACTACATCTCTTCCTTTATAGATTCTAACCACTCTTTAGCATTTGGCCCTTCCAAAGCCTCTTTCAAGGTCTCTGGTTCTTGCTCATCGATTACTGTCATCCCAGATGATTCATAATCAATTTCTTCTTGAGCTATTATGAGGGCCTCTTCCTCTAAGCGAAATCGCCCGCGAGGAATGAGCCCGCGTTCACTTCGACGTAGATGGGTATCTGATGGCTCATCCTCCGTGAGAGCTATTGGATCCACAACATTGCTGCTCTCACTAGGATTGACTGGTGGAACCTCATGTTCAATGATTGACATCATTTCATGCTCATATTTGTATCTTATATCCATTATCTTTCACCTAAACAATGCTATGTCACGAGTTTTATGTTTAGTTTTCAGGAATAAATAGGTTTGAAGAGATGAAACATAAAAGGACCCAAAAGCTGGGAAAAAGGACTGGATTGTGAGATCTGGGGACTAAGATGCAAGGGAGAAGGACCTGAACGCAAGACAGAGGGACCTAAGAGCAAAACAGAATACTTCACACCATCATGGGGAGTATTTTAGCAATTGGATTCGGGTCGGAGCTCCAACAAACCAACCAGATGCATCCAAGACCAAAAAACACTTCAAGCAAATCCCAGAAGAATATTCAACTGGATCCGGATCTTTTTGACCGCCAATTGGCGGTCCAAGGCCGCTAATTGGCGGTCACTTTTGGCCCAAATCCACCAAGTTTTCTCCTGGACGTGTATTAATGTTTGTTTAGGCTAGTTGTGATATTGGTTTAGTTCCACATCGGGGGATTGTCCCGGATTAGCTTTTTCCATGCCTATAAATAGAACTCTTCACCTCCTTTTGTAATCACTCCATATTTTAAGTGGCTATTATTCCTACTAGAAGTGAGGCCTTGAAGCACACACTAAAGTAGGAGGATGCTACTTTTAATGTGAGTCATTTTATCAATAAAGTTTTGTGTTTCTTTCATTGTTTGTTTTATGCTTCTTTTATTGTTTGTGCATGTTTTAGTTTAATCGTCTTTTAATTCTAGCTTAGTTTTAATATGCTTTCATTCCATAGTTTAATAATTAGTGTAATGTTTAGTGAGTAGTTCCATCCCCTTTGGGGGGTGGAGTAGATGTACATACATGCATTAGAGAATGGGATGAATGCTTTATTTTTGATATGTTGATAAAACATGAATGTATGCTTGCTTGTTTAGGATAGACTTGATAACTTGATGAGTTTTGCCAAAATGATTAGACACCTCTCATGCTTGTTTAGGTTCTGAAATAAACAACTTGCATATGTAAATGTTAATCAACTAAGTTGGTGAATAGATTGATAGGTTTTGCCATAACATTTAGACACTTCCTATGCTTGATAAACACCACCTTCATGTGCTTAAAGAATGTATTCTACACCCACCTCTTTGCATGTGTGCACTCACTCCACCCCTTAGGGGTTTTCCATTTCTGTATTCCAGCATTCCTCTTTTGTTCTTAGCTTAGTTGTTAGTTCATTGTTTGTTTCTTTCGTTCGCATTTCATACTTCTTAGCGTAGTTAAGTGTAGAGTAGCTTAATCAAACTTTCTCCCCCAATCTTTGCCACTTGATTTCGTACAAGCAAGAGGATACTCACCTCCCTGAGGACGACCCGTACTTGCCACCGCTTCATCGCGGCCGTGCACTTGCGGTTTTAAATTAAAACGTTCAACAAGTTTTTGGCGCCGTTGCCGGGGAGGTGCCAGTGCAGACTCTTGTTTGGACGATTTGAGTGGATTTAATTTTTGTTTTGTAGTTTTTCTTTGTTTCAGGAGACTTGGAGTGGTCAGGAGGAGCACCTAGAGATGTTTTGAAGCAAGCTGGGCACTGTAGACCGCCAATCAGCGGCCTGAGACCGCCAATTGGCAGTCTGGTAAGCTCAGCTCGCTCTCTTATTTCTTTGGTCTGTTTATTCTATCTGATATAGTGGTCTGGGACTTAATTTGGCATGTTTTGACTTATAGTTTGTTCCCAGATCAATAATCAAACCTCCTTTAAGCAACTTGGACCCTAAAACTCAAAGCAAAAGATTAGGCATTCTTTTTGTTTAGGCCATGCATCATGTATGTGACTTAGGCATTTAGATTGTCTTTTATCTTAGCTTTATTTTCTGTTGCTGAGAGCTAACGTGAGGTACGCACCTTCTACTCTCATTCATGCATTTCGTATGAACATGCATTAGTTAGTAGGAAGTGCATTGCAACAAGTGTGAGTTGAGCGTTGTTTGGAGAGTTGATTGCTAGATTTAGGACTCCAAAATGCTACTAAGGAGGGGTTGTCCCATAAAAGATAAGGTGGGGGATTTCATCACCCTTTCCTTTGCCCAAAAAACCACACTAATCAAGAGCCTAATTTTAAAATCAAGTAGACATTGGCCCTAAGGATCTTGGACGCATTAGGCGAGTGATCCGGTCCCGACCGTCATGACCTGATCAGCGTTACCCACTTTGTCGATAGTAGGAGAGACGAGATCTCCGGATCTTGACTCACTTGCTGGGCTTTGTGGTCCTCATCGTAGGGAGGTGAGGCGTGTTGAGGCCGTGTGACCTCGCAGTTAGGCGTCGTCTAGTTGTAAGGACCTATAGCGACCTTAGGATTGTTTGAGCCTTGTTTGCTTGTGTGCTTCTACCTGTACCCATCCGCCGTAGCTTAAGGACTTCTTCCCTTCTCTCCTGAGTCATTCTTTCTCTCCTGTGTTCCCCCGTCTTCTCCCCTACGTACATTCTTTGAAAAAAAAAGAGTTGTGGTTTGTGTGTGCACCTTTGTGCATGCTTTCGTGGACACGAGACGAGAGTGGTCGTTTGACGAGGAGCGTTGTCAATCAGGCTTCGGTCATCGATTTCTCGACACCTCCCTCCTCTCGTGTCGCACGTAGTTCGGGTCCAATGGCTGCTAATTTCCGTGAGGAGGAGCAGTTGCTGGACCCACCTGCTCCACCAGTGCTTCCAGTTGTCGTTCCCATACCTCTTCGTGATCGATGCTACCCGAGCCGTACAGCTCTACCCTCATGCATCGTATTACCAGAGGCTAATGGGAACCATTTTGAGGTTAAGCCTCAATTCATTTCCATTTTCCCTCATTTCACTGGGAAAGGTGACCCCTATATCTTTCTCAGGGAATTTGAGGAGGTCTGTGCTATGTTCAAGCTGCAACAACTTAGCACAGACTCCATCCATCTTAGGCTCGTTCCTTTTGCACTAAAGGATGACGCCAAGAAGTGGTTGTACAACAACCAGGCGATTTCCTTTAGGACTTGGGATGAGTTTCAATCTGCATTCCTCAAGAAGTACTTTCCTAATCATCGGACTCAAAAATTGAGGAACGAAATCAATTCGTTCTATCGACATGAGACCTAACCATTTCATGCATATCTTGAGAGGTTTCAAGAGCTACTTTCCTCGTGCCCTCACCATGGCATTGAGTTGTGGCGTCTTTGTCTGATTGTGTATGAGGGTCTTCACATCCCGTCCAGAACGCTCCTTGAGTCCATGTGTCAAGGAGAGTTCTTGGGAAAGGATGAAAGGGAGGCATGGGCCTTCTTAGAAGACCTCGCTGAGAAAACCATGCAGTGGGAGAGTGTGAGGGAACCACCTGCATCATCTAGTATAGGAGCGAGGATCGCGAATGCAAACTCGACTAGATCGGGTGCCGCATTTGCTATCGATACCACTACGGCCACCGAGGCACGCATGGCGGCCTTAATGCGCCGTATGGATTCGATTGAGCTCCAAAACCAACAAAGTGCACCTCACATGTCCACATCTGGTCCAGTTCCCTGTCATTCATGTGGTAGGATAGGTCATGTAGAAAGCGAGTGTGAGTCCATTCCTCCTGAGATGGAGCGTGTCAACGCCGTCTATGATAGAGCCAGGAATGACCCATACTCATCATCTTATAATCCTGGATGGAGGAACCACCCCAATTTTTCATGGAACCAAACTAATGCCCCGGTTGGTTCTTCCAACTCCTCTAGACCACATTACCAATCACACCAACCTCCCATGCATGCACATTCCTATCAGCCACCCCAAGCGCAAACCACCAATCCATCGGGTTTCCCAAATTCCAATAATATGGAAACCCGATTCAATTCTCTTGAGAACTTGACTCGTGGACTTGAAAACTCAATGAAAATTTTTGTCTACCACAAGTCAAGTTCTCACTTCAAATCAGCAGACCATGAAATCTCTAGAGCTTCAGATGGGCCAATTGGCTCAGTCTGTACATGAGAGAGAGAGAGGGTCTTTTCCTAGCCAGCCTGAGGCTAACCCCCGCATGTACCAATAACAACAAATGCAAAATGAGAATGTGGTACCTCGGGGGAGGCAAGTGAATCATGTGGAGGAACCTGTTCACCATGGCAATTCCATTGTGACCTTAAGGAATGGAAAACAGGTTGACAATCACATTTCCTTGCCGCTCCCACCACCATCTATGCAGCCCCTCAGTGGGAATGGTGGTGAAGAAGAAGCTGAGGGTGAGGGTAATACACCAAAGCTTTCTTCTCAAGCACAGCAGAAAACCTACCTGCCAAAAGCTCCCTATCCAAGTAGGTTGAACAAAAAGCAGAGTGACAACATGGACAAGATATTAGAGGTGTTTAAGCAAGTGAAGGTTAACATCCCCTTGTTGGATGTCATCCAACAAATACCTCAATATGCCAAAGTGTTGAAGGATCTCTGCACGACCAAGAGGAAGACCAATGTTCCTAAGAAAGCATTCTTGGCTGCAAATATCAGCTCACTTTTGTCCAATCCTACCTACACAAAATACAAGGACCCTGGGTGTCCTACTATTCAGTGTACGATAGGGGACACTAGACTGAGCAATGTTTTGCTTGATTTAGGATCAGCAGTCAACCTCCTCCCATTCTCTGTTTATCAACAGTTGAACTTGGGAGAATTGAAACCAACTAAGATCACCCTCCAATTGGCGGATAGATCCATTCGTATTCCCATGGGGATTATCGAGGATGTGCTTATGAAAGTTGGAGATTTTATATTTCCAGTCGATTTTGTTGTCCTCGATACCAATCCTGTTGCGAACACCCACTCTCAAATACCTTTGATTTTGGGTAGACCATTTCTGGCAACCTCCAATGCCTTGATTAATTGTAGAAATGGTCTCATGAAGCTCTCATTCGGTAACATGAGTGCCGAGTTTCATGTGTTCAACTCTGGTAAGCAACAGGAACCTATGGATGAACCTTTAAATCTAAATCTCATCCGCCAATTGGAGAAAGCACCACAAAATCAACGAACACCCCTAACCCCAATGCAACCCGTTGAGAATGTTCGAACATGAATGTCCAAAGGGAGTGTTCGTTGCATGATTCAGTTGAGAGTACTAGTGAGAGTGAGACACCTCATCATATGCCTATACCAGAAGGTGTCTCTACCTCATGTCCCATGGCCATTGAGCCATTTGAGCTTCATATTGACTCCAACAAGGACCCACCTTTGACCCAGCTTATGCTTGATGATCTAAATGATGGTGGGAGGTCCTTGTTGGATGACTTAGGGAGAAGCCCCATTCTTAGTAATGCAAGTCTGCTGCATCCATCGAATGAGCCTGAGGAACTCATTCCGATGCACCCGCCTATTGGTTGGAGGGTTTTGTTCGCTGAGCAATTAAACCCTAGTGAGGCAACACAACTTCATTCTTGGTTGCCCACACCCAACCAATATCATGAGGGGTTCGAGCCTTTCAGCTTTGACCTTTCACCCCTCATGACACCTCAGAGTACCAGTGGAGTTTGCCCATCTCGGCAAGTCTCTGGTCCTCATGACTTGATGTTCTCATTTGATGTTCCTTGACCGAATGATTATGAGAATATCTTGGTTGATGTATATATCTTGTAAAACAAAAACAAAAAAAAGAAAAAAAAAGTGTGTAATAAAAGACTCCTTCAGTGAGCATCGATTGTTGTGGGCCCCAACCCTTGTGTACTTGGGCCCAATTTCTTCACGTATTTATCTCCCTTCTTCAGCTTCTCACAGGTTTTGAGGGAATTTGGGTTTGTGTCCATCAACATGACCCTGAACGTGCCTTTGTACTTCATGTTGGTGAGATCTTTCCTTTTTCATGCATATATCCATGTAGTATCTTGTTCGCATTCATTGAGGACAATGCATGAAGTAGGTGTGGGGGGGGGGGGTGTTTTACATGTGTACATAGTCGAGTCTTTTCTTTTGATTTTGTTTTCTTTTGTGTGTATTGTTAGGGTCATGTTAGTGTGCCGCATTTAATATCGATATATCTGCTTGCCATGATCCTTGGGTGACTTGTCTTCTTTTGCTTGCGTAGTGCTTTAAAATTTTCACATTTCTTTCAAAATCTTCATGTTTTTGCAAAAGAAAATGTTTTTGTAGGTTTTGCGTGTGTTTAGCATGTGCAAAACCGTTGAGAGGCAAAGTAAAAAGAAAGCTCCCAAAATTGTCTTGAACTTGATGCATTAGGATATCTAGTTTACTGGCTTTAGGTCTTATCGAGTCGTTAGGATGCACCCCGGTTTTCCCTCGGGGGGGGGGGGGGGGTGTAATCATAGGGTTTCAGTACTCAAACATTTAAAGAAGTCCACCCTGAACCTAGTGAGTCAAATAATTCGTGTTTGTGAGTATAAGGAAGTTTGTCGTAGTCGAGGGCCCTTAATCTCTTTTTGTGAAACTTAAGTGTAGGGGTTTTGGTTCCCATATAAATAAATAAGTGGTGTTCTCTGTTCTCGCACGGCTCCTATCACTCGGGAAAGTAGGTCTGAGGGGACTTTGTGCCTGGTGCTTTCGAGTCATCTGACTTGGGATGCGCCGACCGAACTCCCGTTACACGGGTGTTAGGGATCGCCCTATGTGGAGATTTGGGGGAAGGTGTACGTGATAGTGTAAGTGCTCATAGACAATGATGCACGAAACCTGACCCTGGGAGAATCAAACACCAACCAATAAAATGCTCCAAAGAAAAAGAAAAAAAAATATAAAAAAATCAATCAAATAAGAACCAAAATGGACTTTACACATTGTATCACATTCAGAAGTTAAGGTTGCCCATGTCTTTCACTTATAAGTCTTTGGCTAACTTTCACGAATAACTCATTAGGCTAGGTGTGTGGACGGATTACATATATAGAGTCGACCCGTAGTATTACCGCGTCCCATGATCGACAAAATAAGTCCAACGAGTCATGTAGCTAGATTGATTAATGCATCTTGTTCGGATTTTGTGGGTATATCTGCTGAAAACCCTCAGGAGACAACACTCCTCCTCCTTGGCAACAGGGAGGTTTAACGGCTTGTTGCACGTGCTAAGTGCAACCGTGATTCCTACGAAAATGAGTTAGGATTTCTTGTTTTTCGCATGCTTTTCTCTTTCTTTGTTTTGCTCGGGACTAGCAATAGTTAGGTGTGGGGGTATTTGATTGACATCATTTCATGCTCATATTTGTATCTTATATCCATTATCTTTCACCTAAACAATGCTATGTCACGAGTTTTATGTTTAGTTTTCAGGAATAAATAGGTTTGAAGAGATGAAACATAAAAGGACCCAAAAGCTGGGAAAAAGGACTGGATTGTGAGATCTGGGGACTAAGATGCAAGGGAGAAGGACCTGAACGCAAGACAGAGGGACCTAAGAGCAAAACAGAATACTTCACACCATCATGGGGAGTATTTTAGCAATTGGATTCGGGTCGGAGCTCCAACAAACCAACCAGATGCATCCAAGACCAACAAACACTTCAAGCAAATCCCAGAAGAATATTCAACGGGATCCAGATCTTTTTGACCGCCAATTGGCGGTCCAAGACCGCTAATTGGCGGTCACTTTTGGCCCAAATCCACCAAGTTTTCTCCTGGACGTGTATTAATGTTTGTTAAGGCTAGTTTTGATATTGGTTTAGTCCCACATCGGGGGATTGTCCCGGATTAGCTTTTTCCACGCCTATAAATAGAACTCTTCACCTCCTTTTGTAATCACTCCATATTTTAAGTGGCTATTCTTCCTACTAGAAGTGAGGCCTTGAAGCACACACTAAAGTAGGAGGATGCTACTTTTAATGTGAGTCATTTTATCAATAAAGTTTTGTGTTTCTTTCATTGTTTGTTTTATGCTTCTTTTATTGTTTGTGCATGTTTTAGTTTAATCGTCTTTTAATTCTAGCTTAGTTTTAATATGCTTTCTTTCCATAGTTTAATAATTAGTGTAATGTTTAGTGAGTAGTTCCATCCCCTTTGGGGGGTGGAGTAGATGTACATACATGCATTAGAGAATGGGATGAATGCTTTGATTTCAATGTGTTGATTAAACATGAATGTATGCTTGCTTGTTTAGGATAGAATTTACAACTTGATGAGTTTTGCCAAAATGATTAGACACCTCTCATGTTTGTTTAGGTTCTGAAATAAACACCTTGCATATGTAAATGTTAATCAACTAAGTTGGTTAATAGATTGATAGGTTTTGTCATAACATTTAGACACTTCCTATGCTTGGTAAACACCACCTTCATGAGCTTAAAGAATGTATTCTACACCCACCTCTTTGCATGTGTGAACTCACTCCACCCCTTAGGGGTTTTCCATTTCTGTATTCTAGCATTCCTCTTTTGTTCTTAGCTTAGTTGTTAGTTCATTGTTTGTTTCTTTCGTTCGCATTTCATACTTCTTAGCGTAGTTAAGTGTAGAGTAGCTTAATGAAACTTTCTCCCCCAATCTTTGCCACTTAATTTTGTACAAGCAAGAGGCTACTCACCTCCCTGAGGACGACCCGTACTTGCCACCGCTTCATCGCGGCCGTGCACTTGCGGTTTTAAATTAAAACGTTCAACAAGTTTTTGAACGTGCACTTCCAGATCCTGCTCCCGTGGAGTGACAATGTCCTCATCTTGTCGTTCAAAGAAGTCCACTGACTCTTTGATAGCTCCAGCAAGGGTTGGAAAATCATTTTCCAAGAATGTGGCATCCCTAGACTCCAGTTTTGTCCTTATTTCATTCTTGTCTAACCGGATAAAAACATAACCTTTGGAGAGATTACTGTATTTTACAAAGATACACTTTTTCCCTCTAGGTCCTAGTTTTCCATATCGGTGACTAGCAGAATGAGTGTATGCCGCGCATCCCCAAGGACGCATCAGACTAAAATCAGGCTCCGTCATGTCCGTAACTCATATGGAGTTGAGGGAACCGATTTTGTTGGAACTCTATTGAGGATATAGGCAGCAGTCATTAGAGTATCTCCCCAAAACGAAATTGGTAAGCTCGCATGCGCCATCATGGATCTAACCATGTCTAGCAACGTTCTATTCCTTCTCTCGGCAACACCATTTTGCTGAGGAGTATAAGGCATAGTGAGTTGTCTAGATATCCCCTTTTCATCACATAACTCTTTGAACATTATGGAGAGATATTCACCACCTCTATCCGTTCTAAGAGTTTTTATCTTATTATCCAACTGATTCTCAACTAAGCTCATGAATTTCTTAAAACATTCTAGAGCTTCTGACTTGTGAGAAATAAGATAAATATGACCATATCTAGTGAAGTCATCAATGAATATGATGAAGTAACTGTGTCCATGTCTAGTACTCACATTCAAAGGTCCACAAATATCTGAGTGAATTAGTTCTAAAGGAGAAGTAGCCCTAATGGCTTTTCTGAACGGTTTTCTAGTTGCCTTTCCAGCTAGACAAGATTCACAGGTCGGCAATTCAAATCTGGAACATTCTCCTAATACCCCCTCCTTTGCCAACCTTTTCATCCGGTCAACACCAATGTGACCTAGTCTAGCATGCCACATAACTGAATCATTATTCATGGAACTTTGGCTCATAAAGGCACTAGTATTACGATTGAAATCATAAATTGCGTCCAACACAATAAAACCGTCTGAAAGGAAAGCATGTCCATAATAAATGTTAGAAATGTATAAACCCATATCATTGTTCTAAAAAACAACTTTAAAACCATGTCTCATCAAAACAACAACAGAAATAATATTTCGCCGTATAGCTGGTGCATACAACACGTCGTGAAGTAATAGGATCCGGCCACTTTGCAAAGCCACTTTGCATGTGCCAACTCCAAGAACTTCAATGCTAGTGTTGTTTGCCATGTTTATTCGCCTCCCACTTGGAACACGGCAATATTCCACGAAGGCAGAATGATCCGTTGTTACGTGGTCCGTGGCACCTGAATCCACAATCCACACAGGAGAATGATCAGTGAGCATCACAGAACTAGTCACGTTACAATTCGAGGGATTACACACATTAATTACCTTTTGCTCAGTGCACTCACGAGCGAAATGTCCAGTCTTTCGGCAGTTAAAACAAGTCACATTAGACTTATCTTTCCCACCTCTGGATCCTCGAGGTCGTTTCTTTCCACCTTTATTTTCTGCTTTGTTTGCATTTGCACCCTTCTTGCCTTTAAAACCCTGAGCTCTATCTCTTTTGCGCTTAAAACCTGCACTCCTCCGAGGAGCGCCAGCTTCAGCAGCAAACACTTCAATTATAGGGGCTTCCGCAAGCATGCGGTCCTCCTCCAGCTCTAGGTGTTTTGCGGCCTGGTCAAATGTCCTGATGTCATCAGCATGGGTCAGATGGACCTTCATATGCTCCCATCTCTTCAAAGGCAATGATCTGATGAGAGCAGACACTTGCTCCTCATCGGTCTTAGTACGACTGGCAGCACTCAGCTCGCTAATCATGTTTGACATTGCGGTAATATGCTACCTCATTGTGTGACCTTGGTGCATTTTATACCCATCAAACATAAGCCCAAGCTGACAGGCCCTTGTGACGGAGGGCACTCCGTACTAAAACTTCACAGCTTCCCACAAGGCCTTTGCAGTTCGAAACTTTTCGAACCGCAGTAACAGATCGTCCATCCAAAACGTTTTAAATCATGGCAAATCAACAAATAAAAAAAATATTTGCCGCCGGTTGCAAGGTGGTTCACGCAAAACACTTCTACCTTGCAACTCCCACTAGGCATGCGAGTTCCCAAAAATGGTTTTTAAAAAAACCCATCAACATCACACATATATGATTACTACATTACTTCCATATCGAGCTAATGATCCCCATTAGGGATTTAGCCTCGTCGACGGGAACCTGCATGAGTCTTATAGCAATAATATCGCAATAATAAAAAATAAAGGAGCCCCTCGTCTCCTTAGGGCAATAAATAGTCCACAGTCCATAATTATTACAGTCCATAAATATTACAGTCCATAAATATTACAGCCCATTGCGATAACTATTGCAAATGGAAATAAATGAATGAAATTACGCTCATCTCTCAATAAGGCAGTAAATAAAATCAGCAATCATTCATTCCATACGAGCTCAATCTTTCCATACGTTAGCACAATCCGACGTATGAAAAAAAATACCATAAAGTTTGCACCTCATTCAAACAATAAGGAAGTAATGCATAAGGAAACAATGCATGAATGGTGCATGAAAATAGGCAAAAAAACGTGTTAAGTAATGACAACCAATCTCCACAACAATCATTCTCAAAACAGATTTTTTTTTTCTTCTTTCCCTAATCAATATAATCATGATAGCACAAAATTATCCTACTTTGATTAGGAAAGAAAAATTCGAAATTATATGGTGGAGAGCAACACATATTTTTGCATCAAAGGAAAGCATCCAAACATGTTTTAAAGCAATAAAATTCCAGCCCATAATATCTCCAAAAAAATTCAGAATTAGCCAATCTTTCCATAATCAATATAAGCAAGCAATCAACAATAATTATGCTACTTGTAATGGAAAGAAAAATTCGAAATTCTTTGGTGGATGACATCACATATATGCACATTTGATGAAAAGGAAATATTTCAAATGAAATGCATGCAATCATTCCAAAAGAAATCCGAAAATTCTTAATGAGATTAACATATATGTGCATTCAATCATAAAGGAAATATTTCAAATGAAATGCATGAAATTATTCCAAAAGAAATCCGAAAAATCCTTAATGAGATTAATATATATGTGCATTCAATCATAAAGGAAATATTTCAAATGAAATGAATGCTCTCATTCCAAAAGTCCGAAATATACAATATGGTAACTCAATATTCATGTATGTGCGTGATTTTTGCAATCAACATCTAATCCTAGATGCATGCACATGTGATTAAAAATTACATATACATGAATAAGGCAACAAGCATCTAACCTTAGATGTATGTACAAGAGTTTAAAAAAATGCATAATCAAATCATACCATCCGAAATGTATGATCACATTATATGATACATGTAATAATTAACTCTTGTAAAATTATCATCATATTTCAAACAACATATATGCGCATATTATCAAGAACAAACAAACTCTAGCCGCAAGGTTCAAGGATGAAAGAAATATGCGCAACAAACATAGATTAACATGTAACCCTAGGTATATTCATCAAATGAAATCTAAGCTATGCGTAAGAATGAAATAATGATGAAACTTGTAATACAATACACATGTAATGAAATGAATCAAGAAAACACATGCGCAAGGGTGAGAAAAATGCCATCAAACCCTAGGCGCATGAAGAAGAGAAAAAAACTACACATGTATGCGATTTTTCTCAAAAACAACCGAAATTATTTCAACATATATGAAATAAGAAAGTGCTCAAAAAATTCGGAGGTGACCAAGATGGCTCTGGTACCAATGTTAGCAATCTTCGATTGAATCTACAGGTTCAGAATTACCTTTGGTGGAGAGAACCTGTGGCAGCGGAATGGATCGGCGATCACGTCATGGAATCCTCTGGAGCACTGTTCGGTCTTCTACTCTCTTGGAGAAGAAGCACGAGTCCACAACCCAAGAGTCTACAGATTTGGCTTGGTGGAAGTGGAGGGACGAATGGGAGAGAGAGGGAGAGGTGGCGGCTAGGGTTTGTACACCAGAATAATTCATCCAATGGGAGGCTCCCCTCCTTATATAGATGGCCCCACCCTAAACCCTAATGCGCAGCCAATGAGAGTGAGCCACGTGTCAGTGCTTTGGGCAAACATCATCTTAATCCTTAGATTAATCCAATACGAACTTCCTGGACAAAATCGGTCGACCGCAAGACCTTAGCTCGGTCGACCGAATTGATCATTATTTGTCAAACCCAAAGTGCCTGATGCAAATCGGAGTTTAACCGATCACTTAAGTGTACCTAAGTCGTAGCATTGGGCGGTCGACCGTTACCTAACCGGTCGACCGAACTGAGTTCAAAACTGCCAAACGGTCGACCGTTCGGACCGATATGGTCGACCGAATTAACTCAGAATTGGGTCCTGCGAGTTTCTGTTTTGTGTATCCTACACCAACACTCACCCAATCAACCCCAACGGATCTATTCTCTCTGATGCCTATATAAAGAGTTGTAAAACACATTTTAACTCAACTCTCCCACTACTATTTATCCAATACATTAGAGAGAAACTCCCAAGCTCAAATTTCCCCAATCCAACACTCCAAGCCTACACTACCACACCTTAGCATCAATTCCACATCATAAGCTAAATGTGCTCAAGTTAGAGAGTTTATTCCACTGAAGTTTTTGTTTGTGAAGAAGCAAGGACTTCGGTGAAAAACTGCCAAACGGTCGACCGTTCGGACCGATCCGGTCGACCGAATTAACTCAGAATTGGGTCCTGCGAGTTTCTGTTTTGTGTATCCTACACCAACACTCACCCAATCAACCCCAACGGATCTATTCTCTCTGATGCCTATATAAAGAGTTGTAAAACACATTTTAACTCAACTCTCCCACTACTATTTATCCAATACATTAGAGAGAAACTCCCAAGCTCAAATTTCCCCAATCCAACACTCCAAGCCTACACTACCACACCTTAGCATCAATTCCACATTATAAGCTAAATGTGCTCAAGTTAGAGAGTTTATTCCACTCAAGTTTTCGTTTGTGAAGAAGTAAGGACTTCGGTGAAAGCCTGAAGTGTTCCTCTCGGATTGTGAGAGAAGAAAGTCAAGCAAGCAAGGGTGTGCGCGGTGCTTGTTTTGTAAAAGGCGTTCTCTCCCGGCCCGGAACAGGGAGTGGACAGTGAAGTCGTGAGCGGAGCTCGAAGTGTCGAGCGGAGCTTGCAAGAGAGGACGTAGGCGGTGGCCGAACCTCTGTAAAAGCCCCGTGTCCATTGTGGTTTGCATTTCTTGTCTTTACTTGCTTGTTTGTTAGTTTAATTCCGCTGCACATCTTTGATAGTTCAAACAAGTAGGCAATTAGGATTAATTGTGATTAGCATTGCCGACCCTCACGATCCGACAAAGGCATGGGACGAAATCTTCTCGGTTGGCAACTTCATCCCTGTCGCAAGGTTGAGGTAGCCGATTTTGCTTCTTTTTCGTTAAAACCTTTGTTAGATGCAAATAGGCTTACTTACTCACTCACTAAACTTGCATCGAAACCCTATTATGCATTCCTCGTACAACAATTTTATTGCAATCTCCGTAAGGTCCCAAATTTTCCCATTTTAACCATTATGAAAAATGGCAAAGAATATAATGTTTCCCTGCATTCTTGGCCGAAACTCTACATCTTGATTCGGGGGGCACCCATATTTATCTTGATTATCCTCAAGGTGCTCTTCCCGGCACCGAAATTGAAAAAATTGTCAATGATTTATATGTAATTCCACCACCTCTTGTGAACGGTTGTTATAAACATAATGCGTCCCTCTTACATCCCGTTCCACGAATCCTTGCCCAAATCATATCGTATAACCTTCTTCCTAAATTCGGTCATCACAATGAGATCTCCAACATGGAGCTCATGTGCATCTACTGTATCTTCAAGAAAAACTTGGTTGATTGGCCATCGTTTATGATATTGCACATGACTCATCGTAGTGGTTCCTACCTTCCTTATCTGATGTGGCTCTCTGTTGTGTTTGAACATTGGAAGATCGATGTGGAGCCATTTCCCTCTTTGGTCTACAAATTTCCCATTTGTAAGACCACTCTCTCCAAAATGAAATCCATTCCTCCTCCTTTGTCACCTCATTCCTCTGCTGAAGAATCAACTGAAAATTCAGAAGAAGGAGAAGAAGAAGAGGCGTCTGAAGATCCGAGGTGGATGCCTTGTCATGTCCCTCGTAACTCTAGCTCTTAGTGGGGGTGAGGGAGACTCCGAAGTATGGTCTCAAGGGCAGTGGTTAGCTTCCACTTCCATTGTCTCCATCGCTTTCAACACCTGTCCGATCAGGTTAATGCTTTTGAAGCTTCTACATCTGCTCGGTTTGATGCGCTTGAGGCTTCTTCTACTGCCCGTCTTGATGCTCTTGAGGCTTCCTCTCATGCTCTTCATGATGCCACCTCTGCTCAGCTTAGTCGCATTGAAGCCTCTCTTGATTCTCTATCCTCGCTGCTTCGTGATCAGAGGCTTGGGTGATTTGGTGTTGTTTTATGGCGTGTGTGTTATTTTTTGAGTTGCTTTGAACTTAAGTTTGTGATGTATTTGCTTTAAACATTTGCTTATTGATGTATTTTGCTTTGACCTTATTGTGGTATTTGCTTTCCAAGTTAACTTTTGGTTGTTTGTTTTGAACTCAAAGTTGAATGCATGGTCTATTATTGTCTCTTTTTGGTTAATTATTTTCGCTTCCGTTACTCTATCTCATGATTTATCTTAAATTGAATATCATATTCATGAGTCTTTTTATTATTCCATAGGGGGAGAAATAAATGCATGCTTATAGATAGGGGGATCTATAAGATAGGGAAGCTTTAGATATTGGTTATTAATGATCAAATTTAAATTCAAGCATGTATTTAGATTGATAAGTTGTCATCATAAAAAAGGGAGATTATTGGCTTTTTGGCTAATAATCGTTAATCCGTTTTGATAATTAATCAACATATCAATAAACACATGTATCAATTAAAAGATCATTGCTTGCATATACTTGTATTATCTAACGTTTCAAGAACCAAGTTTGAGTTGAATTGAGAGATGAAGATTGAAGCGTAGCTAGGTTTAAATTCTATGTATTTAGGTTACAAATGTAACTTGGCACTTGAAATCTTTCATTCATTGCATTGCATCACACTTAGAAAACCTATAGAAGTCTCACATAACTTTCCAATTATCTTAGACTTCAATAGAAAATCATCGAAACTCATTAGAAATCTAGAACAAGACTTCTGCACTCAAACGGTCGACCGATAGAATCATTTGGTTCGACCAGATTTCAACAGACTATCCCAGAAAGCTTATTTTGTCCAAAATGGTCGACCGACTTACATTTCCAGTTCGACCGTTCCCTCAATATGTTTTGCCTGTCTGAAATCGGTCGACCAGCATATCCATTTAGTTCGACCGTTGCTTTAATCTATTTTGCCTGTCTGAAATCGGTCGACCGAAATACCTATTTTGTTCGACCATCTCACCTTGTCGAGTGATAGGAATTAGTTCATTCTACAAATCCTTCAGCCTATCAGTTGTCGACACGTGTCCTGGTTAGTGAGACGTTCGGTCGACCAAAACTTAGTTTTCGTTCGACCGATTGCATTTCCGTATTTGTATTACATATGACCGTTATACTTGTCGTATACTCGAACGGTCGTATACACATTTCTCACCTAACCCCTCTTATGGATTTGATCTTCCGGTCGACCGAAAGTTCCTTAACGGTCGACCGAATCTTGAAAACTTCCCATACGCATTTTTACTCGAAGTTTTCGGTCGAACCCTCAATTCATTCTGTTCGACGATTGCATTTGGTTTTATCTTGTATAAAATCCAACAAGTCAAACGGTCGACCGAAACTCTCATCACGGTCGACCGATATTTACATCTTTTCCAGATCAAGTCCTACTGGTCGTTTTCGGTCGAACTGGTGATCCAAACCGTTTGACCGATCACTTAAGTTCTAGCCAAATTGTACCGATTGTTTGCATCTTCGCTCGACCGAACCATTTACCGTTGTATTCCGGTCGACCGAGTATCACAATCCGGTCGACCGTTCGGGTCCTGAAATGTGTCCTGTCACTTCCTAACTTGTATTTTCTTGCACAACTTCTTACCATTTCAATCCCAACTGCTAGAACTAGTTTAGAGCTTATAAATAGAGCTGAGAACACTCATCTAAGATCACCAATCTTTCTCTAAGCTCAAATCTCATTACTACTCTCATATTTGCTCTAAACACTTGTGCTCACATCTTTTCACTTGAAATCACCATCCTTTGATTGCATCATCCATTTCAAGTGCTTAAGATTAGTTGCTGAAGTTAAGTCTTCAAGAGTTGTACTGAGCTTCCGGAGTGAAGCTCTTCTCGGATTGTGAGAAGGTGGTCCAAGCTAGGTGAGGGTGTTCGCAAAGCTTGTGGTGTAAAGGCGTGATCTCGGCCCACAACGGAGATCGGATTAGTGGAGGACGCGAAGTTGCTCGAGTAAGAGCAATTCGTAAGAGAGGACTAGGATCCGGTGGTTGGATCCAAACCTCTATACATCCGGAGTTGTGGTTTGTTGTTCTATCCTTCATATAAATTGTATTAGCTTTTAATTTGGCATAGTTTGTTAAACAACCTTAATTAGTCTATTCACCCCCCTTTAGACTAACATTAGGGGCTAGTAGATCCTATAGAAGAATCGATTCGGGTTCAACCAAACCCGGGCCGAAATTTTCGGGTTGGGTTGGGTCAGATCGGGTTGGACCCGAAATACAGGAAGTAGAAGTTTAGAGCACATCACAAATAAACGTAGTATAAAAATAACTCTTATCACAATCAACATTAAGGTAAAAGTGTTGGTCAACATTTTGTGTTGGGATCCAATGCTGGCATGGGTGCACAAATCCAATGTTTGTGATTTGAGAAACTTGAAGAGATGACTTGATAAAAATTCACACAATACAACAATCACGTACGAGAACTAAACAATGATTGTTTTTACTAATATTGCTTGGCAAGTTCATTCTGAAATAATACTGTTAAAACTATATGTACATGCCTTAAAAACATCTAGGAGGATAATAAAACTTCAAATTTTGCATATTTACTGACTGGAACTTCCAAGATCGAAGTCCACTGTGTAGTCATATTCAATCGTTGGAATCACGAAGGCATAAAATTTCAGGAACAAGAAAAGGTATCTGCAGAGCAGCACAAGATAAAAGCAAAGCTAATAGATAAGAGAGAATACACCAAATAGGGCAACAACTACTTGCATAAATGACCAAAAAAATCAAAGCATCAGTTGTCAACTTCAGGTTCAACTCCTCGTGACATTAGGACATCGATAATATTTTTCATAACAACTCCATGTTGGCATGGGTGCACCAATGCATGCTTCCCAGGCGCATGAGGGTGATCTTCAATGGTGACATTTTGTGTTGGGATCAAACACCGCGAGGAGGCGTCGAGGAGGAAGTCTCGTGGCTGCGATGAGGAGGGATCGACAGAGGGACATGGGGAGGGATCGATGGGGTGACCGCGAGGAGAGTGGGCGTGGATTTGGGGAATGCGGGCAGGGATTTAGGGAATGGATTTCGTTTAGGGTTAGGACTTAGGAACAGGAGGCCTTTAAAAATGGAGATGGACGATCCAGATTATTCAGGAAAAAAATTTGCTTAAAAAAATTCAGGTTTGGGTTGGGTCAACCCGACTCTTCAACCCGAACCCGATTTGAGAAATTCGGGTTTCAGCTTTACCAACCCAACCCGACCTGAACCCCTACCCAACTTGACACAACCCAACCCGACAAGTCCGATTCGGGTAGGTTTTTGGGTTCAAATTCGACCCGCATGCACCCTTAAACAAACCATTTTGGTCTTAGGTGTCCAAATACTTGAGGAACTCTTATTCACAAAGAAATGCCTTCCATTTATGGTAGTGTGAATAACATGGTTTTTGTAGTTGTTAACATAATATCCTAAACCATGTTGACTTTTAGGTCTTAATCTATGTTTTGATGATTTAATCAACCTAGTCTTAATAACAATCAAAAGTAGAGTAGAACACATTATGCATAGCATATATATTACCTTGTGCTAACTTCTATAGGTGATCAAGACTCAAGGAAGAATGGACTTCAAGTCAAGGCATGTAGTCAAGCTTTTGAAGACATGTAATTGTGTATTTCTTTTGAGTCTTAGGAACTTTGTATACTTGAGCATACTAGAGTAAATATCTACTCACATACACACTAGGTTCCTTTTAGAAGTCACGCACAAAATCTCAGATCAATTGGACTTCAATAGGTCACCTAAACTTAGACTGGAATATCACTTAACCTAAACCTAATCTGCCTGTGCCAATCGGTCCACCAAACCTGTTATCTGTTCGACTGATTGGATCTGTTACTTCAGTTAGCCAATAGTGATTTACCTTCTCGGTCGACCGTTTTGACCTTTTTGGTCGACCGCCTACACGTGTCACTTGACCGCTAGATTTGTCATTTTATACAATGGTCGGATTTCCCAAAACCCCAAAATACTTTGGCCCCCGGTCGACCGTTCCCTAGCCCGGTCCTAGATTACTCCTGTTTCCCAAAGTGCCTGGAAATCCCAAGACTTCGATCGACCGAACTTACACTTACTCTTGCCAAAATTCCCTGAACGATCGACCGAACTTACACTTACGCTTGCCAAAATTCCCTGAACGGTCGGCCGTCCCTTAGTTTAGTTCGACCATTCACTTAAGTGAACTTAAGTTATAGCCTTGTTTGTTCAACCACCCTTTGTTCGGTCGACCATTTTGTTCCTGGACTTCTCTGGACTTTTCTGGAATCCTTTTCTAGACGACCTTCGTTCGACCGTTAAGCCCGTTTCGGTCGATCGAACTTAACTCGAACTTAGCCTTTATATTTAGTATATTATCCAATAAAAGTGCTACTCTAGGTGTAATTGTATAAATTCAGGAATTAGACGAGATTATTACAAATACAAGGAAGGATGACCTAATGGAGCAAAGGTACATGAATTTATGCAAAATCAAAGGAGAAGTGGGATCAAAGTGCAAACTATCTTTTTTTATTAATTAAAAAAAAAGTCAAACTCAAAGAGGGATTTACGAGAGAATAGGAAGTGGAGAAGAGGAAGTTAAGTGAGAATAGGAGGTGGGAGAAAGTTGGAGTTACATGAGATATTATTATAAATATCAAAAGGAATCAACCCCACAAAGAGAGAGGTCAGAGACAAAGGCAAGGTGAAGGCCGTTTTGGGGATTTCATCTTGATCATCTTCGGTTTTTGTCGCGTCGAGCATTCGTCTTTCATTGTCGTTCATCTAGTTTGGTAGTTCAACAACTCTAGCAGTAGTATAATAGTTTCGTAGCAATTTACAGTTTGTAATTTTATTTTAATTAAAATATTGTATTAGTTTCTTACATATTATTTTAGATTCATTTGAATTATAATAAATAAATCAAATTCGTTTCATCCATTCACATGCATAGCTAATCCACCCCAATGATATATGAATCGATTATTTAATGGATGAATGTGTTAATTACGGTTACTTGCGTGATTTCATGTGCTTTAGATTAATTTCAGATTTAATTGTGTATGTATATCCCATATTGATTAATGTCTATTTCATTCTTAATCTATTGATAGGATGTATTTATACGATCATGAGATGAAATTCTCGAGTATGACATTATTTAATTAATTTATTTTAGGCATTCCGTACGGGACAATGAGATTCCTCTCGTTCCATTACTAGAACCTTATATTATTTTAATTAAATTAATGTATGAAAGTTTGTGTTGGAATCATGAGCTAGAATAAATTTTAAGTTTAATTATGATGCATGTATTGTTTGTTTCTTATTCTAATACTAGCTTTCTATGTTTTGATGCTTGAAAGTCCATGAATATTCTTCATGTTTGCTGATTGACATCATTTCATGCTTATATTTGTATCTTATATCCATTATCTTACACCTAAGCAATGCTACGTGACGAGTTTTATGTTTGAATTTCAGAAGTAAATAGGTTTGAGGAGATGAAGCATGAAAGGACCCAAAAGCAGGGAAAAATGACTTAATGGTGAGACCTGGGGACTAAGATGCAAGGGAGAAGGACCTGAACATAAGACCGAAGGACCAAAGAGCAAAACAGAAAACTCCACACCATCATGAGGAGTATTTTGGCAATTCTATTCGGGTCGGAGCTCCAACAAGTGAAGTAGATGCATCCAAGACCAACAAAGACATCCAGAAAAACCCAGAATAAAATCCAGCGTGATCCAGACCATATAGACCGTCAATTGGCGGTCCAAGACCACTAGTTGGCGATCTGTTTTGGCCCAAATCCGCTAAGATTTTGGTGGGTCGCGTATTAGTGTGTATTTGTCCATTTCTGGTATTTGTTTAGTCCCACATCGGGGGATTGTCCCGGATTGCCTTTTTCTTTGGCTATAAATAGAACTCTTCACCTTCTATTGTAAACTACCCATTGCTTGGTGGCATTCTCTCTACTAAGGAGTGAACCTTGAAGCCAAAACTCAAGGTGGAGAAGAATGCTACCTTCAATGTGAGTCATTATTAATAAAATAATTGTTCTAGTTTCTTTTAATCTTGTCTTTTAATTTGTGCATGCTTGTTTAGTCTTTCCTTTCCTTTTAAGTTTATTTAGTATTTCTTGCTTGCTTAGTGTAGTTTCATTTCAGTATTATGCTTCATTTTGTTAATATAGTTTGTGTAATGAGTAGTGAGTAGTTCCATCCCCACTTGGGGGGTGGAGAAATATGTGATATGATCATATAGTGTATTAAGTGTGTGTTATCTTAATCCCTTGAGCTTTATATGATTTTCATAACCATCTAATGAGTTTTCACTCTTATCTTTGATATGTTAATGCTCTTGAATGAAGCTTAGCTTATGCTTTGATTAGTGGACCTATTTTATGGGGAATGATAAGGTTAGGATATGGATGGAATTAATATTGGAAACACAATTTGTAGTGTATGTACTCTTGTTGCCTTTACCTTAGTTAATGTCTTGTATGTTTTAATGATATTTAGTTATCTTAATTCAAGTGGAGGCATAGTAGGGTCTAGTCTTTATACATGAGTTCATTTAGCTTCATTCCAATTATTGACTTGTATGTTTTAATGATGTAGTCTTATCTTAATTCATGTGGAGGGAAAGTTGGATGTAGTTTTATGATTTCATGCACTACATGTTGTGAGGAGCTTAATTGAACACACACACACATCTTTATATTCACATTATTTCTCTACCCCCTATGGGGTTTAGTTTTATTGCTTATCTTCATTTCCTTTTGCATTCTAGTGTAGTTTAGTGTAATCAATCTTTCTCTCCTTTCTTTACGACTCGCCTTCGCACAAACCAAACGTCGACACACCTCCCAGTGGACGACCTGTATTTGCCACCGCTTCAACGCGGCCGTGCACTTGCGGTTAATATAAAACGAATCAATCACTTGCTCTGCTAGATGGCCATTTAGGATAATGAAATCATTCATATTTGTTATCATGATTTAATTTAATGATTAGTGCTTTATTCAAAATTGCAACAATATGTGTATCCAGACAAGATCAGTTTATTATAACTCGACCCCGAGGGATTTTAAATCTGAAATTCTATACATTTTAACTAAATTAGATTAATTAGTTTAATTTTTGCATTAATATAATAGATAGTTTAGGAACCAACCGACTCATATTTTTTCCCGTACGAGTATGAGGAGTGAATTTAATTATATTCTCCTTGTGGATCGACCCGTATTTCCCACCACTATAAACGCAGTCGTGCACTTGTAGTAACAATATTAAACCCCAACAAATTTTTGGCATCATTGTCGGGGAGGATTGTTTTAATTTATTCACTCTTGCCGTTTCGGTGGGAGTTTGTGATAGTTTTGTGTTGTTTGATACATTTTTCAGGAATTTGTGGGCAAAAAGGAGCCCCAGGACAAAGTGGCACGTGAAAAATAATTGTGTCTTGTTGTTTCGTTCGACATAGTCAATGTTAGCAATCTACGATTGAATCTACATGTTCAGAATTACCTTTGGTGGAGAGAACCTGTGGCAGCGGAATGGATCGGCGATCACCTCACGGAATCCTCTGGAGCACCGGTCGGTCTTCTACTCTCTTGGAGATGAAGCACGAGTCCACAACCCAAGAGTCCACAGGCTTGGCTTGGTGGAAGTGGAGGGACGAATGGGAGAGAGAGGGAGAGGTGGCGGCTAGGGTTTGCACACCAGAATAATTCATCCAATGGGAGGCTCCCCTCCTTATATAGATGGCCCCACCCTAAACCTAATGTGCAGCCAATGAGAGTGCGCCACGTGTCAGTGCTTTGGGCAAACATCATCTTAATCCTTAGATTAATCCAATATCTCCCACTTGCACAACAACACGTCAACAACATGTCATCTTCTATTGTGTCCCTGACACATACGTATATATCCCCGATACATACAATCATAAGATGGCAATGTGTCACCTCTTCATGTGTCCCCGACACATATGTATACATCCCTGATATATACAACTATTTCTCTCTTCCAAGAATGCATCCACAACACGCAAGTCTCTGATCATGTATCCCCGATACAAGATCATCTGCGTCCCCGACACAAGCATTCTTCCGATCATACGGACAAATGGGTCGTGCGACCGGTGATGCACCTGCAATTTAGGAGTCTCAAACTAGAAACCTTACTAGAAGGCCAGAATGACAACATCCTCAAAAAACAATAAATAAGCAGTCAAATGCACATCACAGTTCCCAGGTTTACTCAGAAACTCACTTGACATGAACGGTATCTCGATCCCTCAAAGAGAATACCTTCTTGTCCTCAAGGTACTTGCTACTGTATCCAATACAGTTGGGCCCAGCAAATACTTTTAGTGCAGTCGAGTCAAACCTTTCCCTTCGCCCCAGACCACCATTACACTCAGAGTTGACTCCTTTCCCGAAGATGCCTCTTTAGACCGAATCTCTCATGGTCATAGATAACATCCCAAAGTAGCCACATCAACTCTTTGATTCATGGTGTCGTCGAAGGTCACTGAGGGCAACTAATGACAATCAAGTCTTGGACTCACACAGTGAAGGAGCAGGGATCCATCCTTTCACTTCCAAATGGTCGCTCAGCACATGTTGTATGACAAACATGTTATGGTGGATCATACTGTACACAACAGTATGTCTGTCTCTCAACACCATACAAGTCTTAGTCCAGTCGCACCCCCTCTGCGCCTGACCCGAGCTTCATCATTGTCGCCTTAACACCATACAGGTGCCACCTGACGCCACATGTGATGCTCGCACTTGGCTTCTATAGGTCACATGAATCGTGGGAACATTCATGTCAATCCTCACCAACATAGAGGATCTCATCTTGATTCCTAATCAAGGCGACTGTCATATCATGAACTGCTCTGGATCTATCATACAAGATCTCCTCAAGATCAGTCTCATCTCTGCTCACTATCAAAAGCGCTAGAGGCGAATGCTCGTGTGAGTGAGCATTCTTCAGCCTATTGACAGAATAATATTTTATGCTAGAACAACTACATCAACCAAAACGGATATAGTCGAAGGAAAAACAATCACTCATAAAAGGAAGTTAGACATGCCAATACATCAAAGTCTGCGTAAGCCTAAGGACTTCACATGAGACACAAACGAGTCCTTAGCTATAGCTTTGGTAAGAGGGTCAGCTACCATAAGACTAGTAGACACATGTGTTAACACAACTTCCCTTCTCGCTATGATGTCCTTCACAAAATGATACCTAACCTGTATGTGTTTGGTCTTTCCATGATATTTAGGGTCTTTCACATAACAAAGGGCAGCCATGGCTGCCACAATAGACAACAACAGTCTCAACAGATGTCTCTAGTAGCCCAGTATGTTGTAAGAACCTCCTCAACCAAATTGCCTCCTGTACTGCTGCAGAGCATGCAACATACTCTGCTTCCATAGTCGACAGATCTATACAAGTTTGCTTCTTGCTGGACCATGAGATGGCCCCATTAGCCAGCAAGAAAGCATAACCAGAGGTAGACTTCCTTTCATCAATGTCTCCCGCCCAATCGGCATCACTATAGCCAATCAGGCGGAGGTCTGATGCTTGGTAACACAGCATGTAGTTACTCGTTCCTCTGAGGTATCTCATGATTCTCTTGACTACCTTCCAGTGCTCCATGCTTGGGTTGGACTGGTATCGACTCACCATGCCCACAACGTAACAAATGTCTGGCCTAGTACACATCATAGCGTACATAAGGCTTCCCACAGCATTGGAGTATGGAACCTTGCTAATTTTGGCCTTCTCTTCAGGAGTCTCAGGATGCTTATCAAGGCTCAAGTGCAAACCCTTCTCAACAGGAGTGTCGATTGGTTTGCATTTGTCCATATGATATTTCTTCAAGATGCTGTTAATGTAAGTCTCTTGAGACAATCCCAGAAGTCTCTTGGACCTATCTCTAACAATCTTGACACCAAGGACGTAGCTAGCTTCACCCATGTCCTTCATATCAAACGTGGAGGACAACCACTCTTTAGTGGATTTCAACAACTCTTTGTTATTGCCAGCCATGAGTATGTCATCAACATACAAGGTCAGAATGACAAATTTACCATTGGATCTTTTAACGTACACACAGTGATCTTCCTCAAGCATAGAGAACGCATTCTCTGATATAGCTTGATGGAAGCGAATGTTCCACTGTCTAGACGCTTGTTTTAAGCCATACAAGGACTTATTGAGTTTGCACACTTTGCGCTCTTGTCCTTTGACTTCAAAACCTTGAGGTTGATCTATATAGATCTCCTCCTCAAGTTATCCATTGAGAAAAGCAGTCTTTACATCCATTTGGTAAAGCTCTAAGTCCATCTGAGCTACAATAGCTAGTGGAAGGAGGATGGAGGTAAACCTAACCACGGGTGAAAATGTTTCCTCAAAATCCATGCCTTCTCTTTGGGTGTAGCCTTTGGCTACCAGTCTAGCCTTGAATCTATCAATAGATCCATCTGCCTTCCTCTTAATCTTGAGGATCCACTTGGCCCCAATGGCCTTTCGGTTCGGCGGTAAGTCGACCAAGTCCCAGACTCGATTAACTTTCATCGACTCCATCTCTTCCTTTATAGCTTCTAACCACTCTTTAGCATTTGGCCCTTCCAAAGCCTCTTTCAAGGTCTCTGCTTCTTGCTCATCGATTACTGTCATCCCAGATGATTCATAATCAATTTCTTCTTGAGCTATTATGAGGGCCTCTTCCTCTAAGCGAAATCGCCTGCGAGGAATGAGCCCGTGTTTACTTCGACGCAGATGGGTATCTGATGGCTCATCCTCCGTGAGAGCTATCAGATCCTCAGCATTGCTGCTCCCACTAGGATTGACTGGTGGAACCTGATGTTCAACTTCCAGATCCTGCTCCCGTGGAGTAGCAATGTCCTCATCTTGTCGTTCAAAGAAGTCCACTGACTCTTTGATAACTCCAGCAAGGGTTGGAAAATCATTTTCCAAGAATGTGGCATCCCTAGCCTCCAGTTCCGTCCTTCTTTCATTCTCGTCTAACCCGATAAAAACATAATCTTTGGAGAGATCACTGTATTTTACAAAGATACACTTTTTCCCTCTAGGTCCTAGTTTTCCATATCGGTGACTAGCAGAATGAATGTATGCCGCGCATCCCCAAGGACGCAACATACTAAAATCAGGCTTCCGTCCTGTCCATAACTCATATGGAGTTGAGGGAACCGATTTTGTTGGAACTCTATTGAGGATATAGGCAGCAGTCATTAGAGCATCTCCCCAAAACGAAATTGGTAAGCTCGCATGCGCCATCATGGATCTAACCATGTCTAGCAACGTTCTATTCCTTCTCTCGGCAACACCATTTTGCTGAGGAGTGTAAGGCATAGTGAGTTGTCTAGATATCCCATTTTCATCACATAACTCTTTGAACATTATGGAGAGATATTCACCACCTCTATCCGTTCTAAGAGTTTTTATCTTATTATCCAACTTATTCTCAACTAAGCTCATGAATTTCTTAAAACATTCTAGAGCTTCTAACTTGTGAGAAATAAGATAAATATGACCATATCTAGTGAAGTCATCAATGAATGTGATAAAGTAACTTTGTCCATGTCTAGTACTCACATTCAAAGGTCCACAAATATCTGAGTGAATTAGTTCTAAAGGAGAAGTAGCCCTAATGGTTTTTCCGAACGGTTTTCTAGTTTCCTTTCCAGCTAGACAAGATTCACAGGTCGGCAATTCAAATCTGGAGCATTCTCCTAATACCCCCTCCTTTGCCAACCTGTTCATCCGGTCAACACCAATGTGACCTAGTCTAGCATGCCACAAAACTGAATCATTATTCATGGAACTTTGGCTCATAAAGGCACTAGTATTACGATTGAAATCATAAATTGCGTCCAACACAATAAAACCGTCTGAAAGGAAAGCATGTCCATAATAAATGTTAGAAAGGTATAAACCCATATCATTGTTCTCAAAAACAACTTTAAAACCATGTCTCATCAAAACAACAACATAAATAATATTTTGCCGTATAGCTGGTGCATACAACACGTCGTAAAGTAATAGGATCCGGCCACTTCGCAAAGCCACTTTGCATGTGCCAACTCCAAGAACTTCAATGCTAGTGTTGTTTGCCTTGTTTATTCGCCACCCAATTGGAACACGGCGATATTCCACGAAGGCAGAACGATCCTTTGTTACGTGGTCCGTGGCACCTGAATCCACAATCCACACAGGAGAATGATCAGTGAGCATCACAGAACTAGTCACGTTACAATTTGAGGGATTACACACAGTAATTAACTTTTGCTCAGTGCACTCACGAGCAAAATGTCCAGTCTTTCGGCAGTTAAAACAAGTCACATTAGACTTATCTTTCCCACCTCTGGATCCTCGAGGTCGTTTCTTTCCAGCTTTATCTTCTGCTTTGTTTGCATTTGCACCCTTCTTGCCTTTAAAACCCTGAGCTCTATTTCTTTTGCGCTTAAAACCTACACTCCTCCGAGGAGCGCCAGCTTTAGCAGCAAACACTCCAGCTCTAGGTGTTTTACGGCCTGGTCAAATGTCCTGATGTCATCAGCATGAGTCAGATGGACCTTCATATGCTCCCAACTCTTCGAAGGCAATGATCTGATGAGAGCAGACACTTGCTCCTCATCGGTCTTAGCACGACCGACAGCGCTCAACTCGCTAATCATGTTTGACATTGCGGTAATATATTGCCTCATTGTGTGACCTTGGCGCATTTTATACCCATCAAACATTAGCCCAAGCTGGCGGGCCCTTGTGACGGAGGTCACTCCGTACTGAAACTTCACAGGTTCCCACAAGGCCTTTGCTGTTCAGAACTTTTCGAACCACAGCAACAAATCGTCCCTCATTGAACTTAGAATTGTGATTCGAGCAATTCGGTCTTTCTTTTTCCATGCATTATAAACATCCAAGTTTCTGCGATGTTGCGCAGTATTCCCCTCCTCGGGGGGAGACATAGATTGGTTTATGTTTTCTAACATGTCCTGATCCTCTAAGAGATACTCAATTTTACGATGCCACAGATCATAATTTCTTTCATTGAGTTTATCTCCTCGAGTCAGATCAGCGACAATGCTTTTGGAAGCAGCCATAAAGAATCTAGGACAATCAAAAATACATAGCGATACATGAGTTCTAGCATAAAATATAACGAGCTACAATAGTCATAAAAAAATAAACTGACTTAATAGCTATAGCATTCAGACCAAAAGAAAACATAAAGCATTCGATCAAATCCTCATGCAATAGTTAATAAAGCCATTTTACTAATCTAGATATTGAGCTCCATCATGATTTAATGACCCAAAAAAAACGTTTTAAATCATGGCAAATCAACAAATAAAATAAAATATTTGCCGCCGGTTGCAAGGTGGTTCACATAAAACATTTCTACCTTGCAACTCCCACTAGGCATGCGAGTTCCCAAAAACGGTTTGCAAAAAAAAACCATCAACATCACACAGATATGATTACTACATTACTTCCATATCGAGCTAATGATCCCCATTAGGGATTTAGCCTCGTCGACGGGAACCTGAATGAGTCATTTAGCAATAATATCGCAATAATAAAAAATAAAGGAGCCCCTCGTCTCCTTAGGGCAATAAATAGTCCACAGTCCATAATTATTACAGTCCATAAATATTACAGTCCATAAATATTATAGCCCATTGCGATAACTATTGCAAATGGAAATAAATGAATGAAATTACGCTCAGCTCTCAATAAGGCAGTAAATAAAATCAGCAATCATTCATTCCATACGAGCTCAATCTTTCCATACGTTAGCACAATCCGACGTATGAAAAAAAATACCATAAAGTGTGCACCTCATTCAAACAATAAGGAAGTAATGCATAAGGAAACAATGCATGAATGGTGCAGGAAAATAGGCAAAAAAACGTGTTAGGTAATGACAACCAATCTCCACAACAATCATTCTCAAAACAAATTTTTTTTTCTTCTTTCCCTAATCAATATAATCATGATAGCACAAAATTATCCTACTTTGATTAGGAAAGAAAAATTCGAAATTATATGGTGGAGAGCAACACATATTTTTGCATCAAAGGAAAGCATCCAAACATGTTTTTAAGGCAATAAAATTCCAGCCCATAATATCTCCAAAAAAATTCAGAATTAGCCAATCTTTCCATAATCAATATAAGCAAGCAATCAACAATAATTATGCCACTTGTAATGGAAAGAAAAATTCGAAATTCTTTTGTGGATGGCATCACATATATCCACATTTGATGAAAAGGAAACATTTCAAATGAAGTGCATGCAATCATTCCAAAAGAAATCCGAAAATCCTTAATGAGATTAACATATATATGCATTCAATCATAAAGGAAATATTTCAAATGAAATGCATGCAATTATTCTAAAAGAAATCCAAAAAATCCTTAATGAGATTAATATATATGTGCATTCAATCATAAAGGAAATATTTCAAATGAAATGAATGCTCTCATTCCAAAAATCCGAAATATACAATATGGTAACTCAATATTCATGTATGTGCATGATTTTTGCAATCAACATCTAATCCTAGATACATGCACATGTGATTAAAAATTAGATATACATGAATAAGGCAACAAGCATCTAACCTTAGATGTATGTACAAGAGTTTAAAAAAAATGCACAATCAAATCATACCATCCAAAATGTATGATCACATTATATGATACATGCAATAATTAACTCTTGTAAAATTATCATCATATTTCAAACAACATATACGCGCATATTATCAAGAACAAACAAACTCTAGCCGCAAGGTTCAAGGATGAAAGAAATATGCGCAACAAACATATATTAACATGTAACCCTAGGTACATGCATCAAATGAAATCTAAGCTATGCGCAAGAATGAAATAATGATGAAACTTGTAATACAATACACATGTAATGAAATGAATCAAGAAAAACACATGCGCAAGGGTGAGAAAAATGCCATCAAACCCTAGGCGCATGAAGAAGAAAAAAAACTACACATGTATGCGATTTTTCTCAAAAACAACCGAAATTATTTCAACATATATGAAATAAGAAAGTGATCAAAAAATTCGGAGGTGACCAACCTGGCTCTGGTACCAATGTTAGCAATCTACGATTGAATCTACAGGTTCAGAATTACCTTTGGTGGAGAGAACCTGTGGCAGCGGAATGGATCGGCGATCACCTCACGGAATCCTCTGGAGCACCGGTCGGTCTTCTACTCTCTTGGAGAAGAAGCACGAGTCCACAACCCAAGAGTACACGGATTTGGCTTGGTGGAAGTGGAGGGACGAATGGGAGAGAGAGGGAGAGGTGGCGGCTAGGGTTTGCACACCAGAATAATTCATCCAATGGGAGGCTCCCCTCCTTATATAGATGGCCCCACCCTAAACCCTAATGCGCAGCCAATGAGAGTGCGCCACGTGTCAGTGCTTTGGGCAAACATCATCTTAATCCTTAGATTAATCCAATAAGTCGATCGATTCTAACAAAGGATACATGTTGTAGGGTTTTTAAGAAACCAATGGTCGACTGCTCCTCCGAGAGGGTGGACCGAAATCAGCTACAAGAGATAAACCCAAGCTTTCACAGGAAATCTACAATTGATAGGTTATCCTTGTATTTTGCTAAGTTCTGGTGAGATTGATCTAATTTATGCATTCCAGATAGATCACATAATTTTGTATCTGATTCATTATAGACAATTCATCATTTAGGGGGGTGTTTCACGAATGTTAGAATTATGATTAAGTTTTCTCGTTATTTTTCTTTTGTGTGTTTGTAGGTGGAAGATAGTGTGTTTACTTAATATTTCTCATGTTATATCACATATCATGATTTGTGTGTGACTTGTTTGTACTATTGTCTTTTTTTCTTCTTCTTTTATTTTCAAAAAAAGTTCACAAAATAGTGTTATTATTATTACTTATTGGTGTTTTTGAAAAGGTTTTGTCTGTGTTGCATTGTATTTAGTGTGAGCAATACATGCTAGTCTGAAAATAAGTCACAATGGTTGAGTGTGGATGCATTAGTTCACCTTGTTCGAAGGTCATTAGAGTATCTTAGTGTTGTGAGAACTTCCGAGTCATAATGAGGTATGTACACTGGGTTTCATGTATGAGACCTAATACTACACTCAACCTCTAGTTTAAGGAAGTGTTCAATAGGGTAGTTTGAAATTATTAAGGTGATGTGTCAATCGAATACTTTTTAATTAAGGGGGTTCAATATCTTTAGATGTGTCGTGTTTGTTGGGGGAATTTTACCCAAGAGTCATATCCAAAATTAACCCAGTGTGAAGTGGGAATAGAAGAAGTAGGAGTTTTTTTCCTTCTCGCACAACTCCTACCATTCAGGAAAGTAAGTCTGAGGGGGACTGAATACTGGTCAACAAGAGTTATCTGACTTAGGATTGACTGACGGAATCCCTCATAAACAATTTGGCAGAGCTGCCATAACTCAAATCCATGATGAGGGTACTGCTGGAGAAGGTCCTTGAACATCTCAAAGAAACCATGAAACAATTCGGTCTCGGTCTGATGCATTTGATGTATCTGGTGTCGTATCTGTTGAGTCTTCCTTTGAGGAAAAAATCTCTTCAGAAAGACGGTCACAAAGTCATCCCATGACCGAATCGAGCTCGTCGGGAGGCTATACATCCATTTCTTCGCATTATCCTTCAATGCGAAAGAAATCATCCTCAACCGGACTGAATCCTCGTCAAGCTGTTGAAGCTTGAACATGGAGCATACTTCCTCGAATTCGCGTATAAAGATATACGGATCCTCATTATTGGCAGTAAAGGTTGGAAGCATGCTCACATATTGAGGTTTCAGCTCATAGTTGTTCCCGCGAGCAGTGGGAACAACTATGCAAGAAGGCTGCTCGACCCGAACAGGATGGGTCCGCTCCCACAAAGTCATCGGTCTATCATGTCGAGCTAAAGGTGGTGGTGCACCAAGAACTCGATCCTGACCGAATCTCCCTTCCTCTCGAGTCAGAGGAGGAGGAGAAGGAGGTCTACGTGGTGGCGGAAGCAGACCGAGGTATTCTATGTATGGAACCCGATCTCCCCCGTCACCGCGAGACGACTCGGCTTCATGCTCCAAAGGAGCACGAGGCGGAGATGGTCGATCATCAAGACCGTCCATCTCAGAAGAATGCACTTTCTCGAGTCGAGCGCTCTCACCAGAACGAGCCCAACCTCGCATAAAATGCTCGACTCGACTCTAAAATAACACACAACAGAAGGTATACTAGAGGAGGAGACTAAACGTAGAGAATAGATGAGGAGAGGACTCAGGTGAGGAGGGAAGAATCCCTAGAGCTAGCGTGGGTAGTGGGATCAGGTAGAAGTTTAACTAGCAAGCACAGCTCAAACAATGTAAGGCAATGGGTCCTTAGGCTAGACGACGCCAAACTTCGAGGTCACTAGCCTCGACACGCCTCACCTCCCTACAACGAGGACCACAATGCCCAGCAAGTGATACCAGATCCGGAGATCCAGTACCTCCTACTATCGACAAGGAAGGCAACGCCGATCAGGTCATGACGGTCTCAACTAGATTACTCTCCTAGTGCGTCCGAAATCCTTAGGGCCAATGTCTACTTGCTTTTAGTTAAAGGTTTATTAAGAGTGATTTTTGGGGCCAAGGAAAGGGTGACGAAATCCCCCACCTTATCATTTATGGGACAGCCCCTCCTTAGTAGCGTTTTGATCCTAGATCTAGCAATCAATCGCTCCAATCAAACGCTCAACTCACTCTTGTCCTGATGCAATTCCTACTAACTAATGCGTGGGCATACAAGATGCATGAATGAGTGTAGGAAATGCGTACCTCACGCCAGCACTCAACAACTGAAAATAAAGCTAAAAGAAAAGACAACTATATGCCTAAGTCAATACATGATGCGTGACCTAAACAAGTATGAACGTCTAGTCTTTTGCTTTGGATTTTAGGGGCAAGTTGATTTATGGGGGAGTGATTAATGATCTGGGAGCAAACAAGAAGTCACAGCATGCAAAATAAGGCTCCCTGATAACACAAATTACAGAACTAACTACCAGAAAAAATTTGAAAGGACGAAACCCTCACCAGGCCGCCAATTGGCGGTCTCCAACCGCTGATTGGCGGTCCTTTTAGGTCTTCTATTCCTCAAATTTGTCCAGTAGCCTCCCCTTGACCTGATGGTTCCCTGAAACTAAGAAAGACTGGAAACAAAAAATTAAAAACCCCTCGAATCGTCCAAACAAACGTCTGGACAGAGCACCTCCCCGGAAACGGCGCCAAAAACTTGATTGATCGTTTTATTTAAGCCGCAAGTGCACGGCCGCGTTGAAGCGGTGGAAAATACGGGTCGTCCACTGGGAGGTGTGTCGACGATTGGTTTGTTCGAAGGTGAGAGGTAAAAGAAGGAGAGAAAGATGTATTACACTACACTACACTAATCTAAACTAGTAAACAAGCAAGCTGAAATGAAATAACTAAACAACTAAGCTAACAACTAATGAAGAGGATAAAAAGACATGAATGGAAATCCCTAAGGGGTGGAGTGTGTGTGTGTGCACATGAAATAAGTGTGGTGTTGAATGCATACAATAAGCTCAAGTTAGTTAGTGTTTGTTAATGCATAAGAGGTACCTAATGGCAAGACCTATCATTTACAACACTAAACTAATGTGATTAATATGAGCAATGCAAGGTTGTTATTAAGACACTTAGACAAGCATGGAATGTACCTAAGCTATGGCAGAAACCATCAAGTAAGGTTCTTAATAATTCAAGCAAGCATACTAATATCTTTCACAAACATTCATATTAAGCATTCAAACCATCTACATAACATGTACACACATCTACTCACCCCCAAAAGGGATGGAACTACTCACACATATTTAAACTAACTACTCTAATAAAATGAAGCATTATACTAAAATGAAACTATACTAATCAAGAAAGAAATATTAAAGAAGCATAAAACTAAACAAGCACCAAAGCAAACACATTAAAGGAAATTAACTAAGCAAGAATTAATAACTAATGAAAACATCTATTATTAACTCACTCAAATTACAAGCAGCTCTTCCTCCACCAGAGTTTTGCTTCAAGGTTTCACTCTTAGTAGGGAAGATGCCACCAAAGAGAGAGATGGATACAATGGGAGGTGAAGAGTTCTATTTATAAGCATGGAAAAAGCTAATCCGGGACAATCCCCCGATGTAGGACTAAACCAATACCAAAAATAGACTAAACACACATTAATACAAGTCCAGGAAAAAGCTTAGTGGATCTGAGCTCATCCAGACCGCCAATTGGCGGTCTATAAGGCCCAGATCCGTCTGGGTTTTGTGTTGGGCTTTGCTGCAAGTATTTCTTGGCCTTTGATGCATCTACTTGGTTTGTTGGAGCTCTAACCCGAATCGAATTGCCAAAATACTCCCCATGATGGTGTGGAGATTCCTGTTTTGCTCTTAGGTCCTTCGGTCTTACGATTAGGTCCTTCTCCCTTGCATCTTAGTCCCCAAGTCTCACAATTAGGTCCTTTTTCCTGCTTTTGGGTTCTTTCATGGCTCTTCTCTTCATTCCTGAAAACTAAACATAAAACTCGTCATGTAGCATTGCTTAGGTGTAAGATAATGGATATAAGATACAAATATGAGCATGAAATGATGTCAATCAACCATCAAGGGACAGTGGTCGCTGAGCTCTTTCCCATCCACATAACAAATTGCATCCGGGAAGCAATCGAACCACACGTGGGAGCAAAGAGCTCGATCAATCCGCGTCTCTATTCGTCCGGGCCCATGCGTCAAATTCGACCATGTGAAGTCGCCTCCTGCTGTTTGTACCTCAACCAAACTAGTTGTATCAATCCAATTGTTAAACTCCGCCATTGCCACCACATTGAACCCACCACCTCCACGCTTTTCCCATACACTCTGATGCATTGCATACATTGCATCATATGTCTTTCATTTAGATTAATTTTATATCAATAAATGCTACTAAGGTATGTGTTTAGTCTTATTTACAGAATACAGGGACCTGAATGCAAATTACCCATATCCCGAGCATAAATGTGTGCAAGAGACTCATTTCTGTCATAAAGACCAAGTTCAAGATTATCGGGATTCAAATGGAAGTTCATCCAAGCATAAAAGCATTCAAGGACCTAATTACAAAAAGGCCAAGGACTTAAGCACAAAAGTAGCCAGGGACTTAATTGCAAAAAGCCGAGGACCCGAATGCAAATTAAAGTACCAAAATATTATTTTGGAGAAGTTCTAAAGAAAAATCAATTTGGATCTCCAAATATATAAAGAATTAATTCGGAGCTCAAAAGAAAGGAAAGTAATCATCTGGATACGCATAGGACATTGAAATCATACCATAAGCACACAGGAAAAATCCGGATCGATTCTGAGCCAAAAAGGTGGCGATTCCGCCGCACTCATGTACAAATTGCGGCGATTTAGCCGCACAAAAGTTGATCCGTGCGCTCAAATTTTTACCAATGTTGTATTGACGAGTGTACTTGCCATTTATATATTGGGATCCCTTGTATCGCCTATAAATAGCCCCGAAACAATGTTGTAAAGGATGTTGATTTTTATTCCATAATATAGTAATAAAGTTTTGTTGTTTTATTTTGTGTTTTTAGTTTTCTTTTGTAATCTCTCTTGGACCCCTTCTCCTTCCTTCCATCCATGAGTTTCTAACTCTCTCCAAAGGGTGGGGGTGACGGATTTAAGGTGATGAGAAGAAGAATGAGGTTATTATTCTAATTTCGTGTTAGGATATTTTGATTACTTGAGTTTGTGTTAAATCATTTATCATGTAATGCTTTATAACTAATATGATTTATTATAAGTTTCTGATTTCTCTAATCAAAACCCGAAATCTAAACCTCCACCCGCTGGACTCTCACCCTTCTTTGCTTTATTCTTAATTTGTTTTCGTTGTTCTTGCTTTAGATAATTAAAAACCAAAAATCTCAAACCAAACCTATTTTCTCTCTCTTTCTTCCCCTAACTCGAAAATCACAGAAATAACAATCTCTCTCCCTCCTTGTGTTCGACCCGTACTTGCCACATCTTCATAGACGCCGTGCACTTGCGGTATAAATTTAAATTCCCACCAAGTTTTTGGCAACGTTGCCGGGGAGGCGACGCAGATTTTGTTTTTTTTGTTGATTTCGATTCTATTCTGTTTATCTTGTGCGCGATCTAAGTATCTGGATTTGTGTTTCAGGAGACAACAGAGTGCGCGGTGAAATCCAGGCACATTCTGAGCATCAAGGGTGGCGGAATCGCCGCACATCAAGAGCAACTTGCGGCGAAATCGCTGCACGTCTGAAGCGTATGGGCTTCAACTTTTTCTGGGGTCGTCTCCATCTCTGGGTGGACGCGTAGAGCATCTGAAAATTTCGAGAGCGCGCGGTGAACACGACTGAGCATTGCGTAGGTAACCTTTGTTGCCTTTTTCCTCGTAATATCTAGTTTCGGAAAATTTCCTTTTGTAGAACTGCACGTGTTAAGCTTAAATTCCATAATTGGCAATAATTCAACTCTGACCTAAAAATTGGCAAAATTAGAGGGACTTAGTGCACACATCATATAATGTTTTGTTTACATTATTCTTGCTAAATTCTTGCAAATTATTTTGATTGTTGAAGAGTGCTGGAGGAAAGGTACGTATCGCGTTTTAACGATTGCATTTAAGCATATAATTTAGTTTGCATACAACCTTGCAATTGCCCCCAATTAAAGACCAATGTTTGACTATCTTTGCTAGATTTAAGTTAAACTATCTTAAGGGCAACTCCGTAGGAAAAGATACGGTGGGGATTTCATCACCCTTCCGTAGCCCACAAATCACAATCCTAAAGTGTGACCTAAGCGTTAAAATTAAAATCAATTAGACATTGGCCCCTAAGGACTCGGACTCAATTAAAGAGAAGATTGGTTTGACTTGTTATGACTTGAAGCTGATCGAATTTAATTTGGTGTCTAGAAAGTGTTTTTATGTTGACGTAAGTCTTCCAAGCGAAGTGGTTGTCTAATTGGCACCGACTCTGTCGGAAGCGCCCCCACTAGCTATACACGGCCTGACAAAGTTGTTTGATTAGTGAGGGAGGTGAATCAAGCAAATCAATTCGACTCAACCAGTTAGGAGTCGTCTAGATTTAAACGACACTAGGTCTAGGATTGTTTGAACCGTGCTTGTTCAGGAAATTTCTGACCGACCCTCTTTTCTATCTTTAGAGTTAAGTTTCCCTTCTCATCTGAGTCGTCTTTCTCTTCTCTCCTCAATTCTCTGGATTAGGATTCCTTTCTCATCTTTCCCCTTTCTATTGTTTGTTTCCATTTTTTTGAAATTTTTTTATTAAAAAAAACAAAAAAAAATTGTAATTAATTCTTGAAATTGAATTTGGAATTTAAATTTCGAATTTGAATTCAAAAATTAATTCAAACCGGTGCACTCATATTTGGGTTCGGGACTTGAGCAATCGACTCTCACGAGTTCATCTAGATTCCAGTCTAGAGCTTAGCCCCGATCCAGCTGTTGCACCACCTCACCCGGATCCAATGGGTGATAATGTAGTGGACCCACCTGTTGCACAACCTATAACTCTGAGATCGATGCTACCCAGCGATGGCTGCTCAGCCATCGTGCATCGTTATGCCCACCATACAGGGTCGCGGCTTTGAACTTAAGGCACAATACATGTGTATGTTGCCTAAGTTCACCTCTAGGAAAGACCCATATCTCTTCCTTAGAGAATTTGAGGAAATCTGCTCTCTTATGCAATACCAGCATATCTCTGAGGAGGCAGTGCGTCTGAAATTCGTGCCTCTAGCACTGAAGGACGACGCTAAGAAATGGCTATATAGTCTAGCCGAAAGATCCATTAGGAGTTGGGCCGAGTTTGTTCAAGTGTTTTTAAAGAAATATTTCCCCAACCATAAGACTATGACGATTAGGAATGAAATTGTTGCATTCGTTCAATCTGAGAGCGAGCCGTTCTATTTCTATCTAGAAAGATTCAAAAGTGTGCTGACCCAATGCCCTCATCACGGAATTCCAAGATGGCAATTGTGCCAAATTATTTATGAGGGATTGACACCCACATCTAGGGTTATGGTAGAATCCGTAAGCCAAGTGAACTTTATGTCAAAAAATGAAAATGATGCCTGGACTTTTCTTGAGGATTTAGTTGAAAACAGTATGCAATGGGACAATGCTAGAACACCACTTAACTCAAGTATAGGATCTAGAATAGCAAGTCAACCCAAACCAGGTGTCTTAGCTGTAGATGCCAACATAGCGGCTGAAGCAAAACTAGCTACCCTTATGCGCAGAATGGAAAGTCTAGAGCTACAAACCCGAGTGAATCAAGCATCGTCTATCCCTTGCTCTAGATGTGGTCAGACTGGTCATTTAATGGAGAATTGTGCGGACTGGGAACAAGTTAATGCCACATTTAACCATGCTAGAAATGACCCATACGCATCAACCTATAACTCGGGTTGGCGTAATAATTCCAATTTCTCATCAAGCCAACAAGGTCAACCTCCTAGACAACAACCAAACCCGTATAACCAAAATAATACATCATCTGGGTTTAGTAACAATGGAGATCATGAGGTTAGGTTGACAAGCTTGGAAAATTTGATGAAAACCTTTATACAAACAACCAACCAGTCCTTCCACAGGCTAGAGACACAAGTCAGCCAACTCGCACAAATTGTAGGTGCAAGAGAAAAGGGTCAGTTTCCAAGTCAACCTGAGGTGAATCCAAGATCTAATAATTCATATCAGCCCTATCAACCACCTCTAGGAAATAACAACCCTAGACCGGTTCAAATGGTTAATGAGGAAGGACCGTTCCAACAAATAAATGATGTAGTATCATTACGGTCTGGAAGACAAGTTGATAACAATGTGGTAAATCCTAGAACGTCTAATCAATCTAGCCATCAAGCAACCACATATGACCTAACCATTGAACCTAAAGCCCCATTCCCCAATAGACTCAAGAAGAACTCAAGTGCACAAATGGAGAAAATCTTGGAAGTATTTAAGCAAGTTAAGGTGAATATTCCACTCTTAGATATGATTCAACAAATACCTGCTTATGCTAAATTCTTAAAAGATCTGTGCACTAAAAAGAGAAAAACAAACGTACCAAAGAAGTCTTTCTTAACTGCAAACATAAGCTCTATTCTGTCCAACTCATCTCCTATAAAATATAAGGATCCTGGGTGTCCCACAATTTCATGTTCAATAGGAGATACTTTTATCAACAAAGCCCTTCTAGACCTTGGTGCTAGTGTTAACCTACTCCCGTTCTCTGTCTACGAGCAACTCAACCTTGGTCCACTAAAACCCTCTAAGACAACCCTTCAATTTGCTGATTGCTCTATTAAGAAACCAAGAGGTGTAGTCAAGGACGTTTTGATCAAGGTGGGTGATTTCATTTACCCAGTGGATTTTGTCATTCTAGACACTGAACCTGTTGTCGATCCTAAGAGACCAATCCCTGTAATACTAGGCAGACCCTTGTTAGCCACTTCTAAAGCATTGATAAACTGTCGAAATGGGCTCATGCAATTATCTTTTGGGAACCTAAAAGCTGAATTTAATATCTTTCATGTTGATAGTGAGCCAGAAATAATATGCAATCAAAGTGATGTTGTGATGAGAGCACGTATCTATAAGATTTCTGAATCAAATAAATCATCACAAAATAAAAAAGGAAGTAAGAAAAAGGGGAGTAATTCTTCGACACACCCACCATCACTCGAGCAAATAAGAGAACCAATACATGTGAGGGGTGTGGAATCTGTGCCTCAGTGCAACATGTGGAACAATTCAACTGGATACATGCACCAACATGGTGTCATTCAATCCAGTTCTGACTATGGTTGACTCTGAGCAAATTCAACCCCTCTACCGTAAGTTGACTCAGGTAATAAGTGCATTTGCTTTTTCTTTGCATACATTGAGGACAATGCATGATTTAGGTGTGGGGGGGTATTTATCTATCTATCTGTTTTATTTTTCTGTTTTTTTTTAAATAAAAAAATCAATGTTCTATGACATAGCTTAAGATTGAACCGCCAAAATCCGTGTACAAATTGCATTGAGTTTTTGTTCCTTATTATATAGTTCTGCTTGTAGAAATTATGACATAAATCTAAGTCCAAAGAAATAACCCATTACCCTTTAAGACATGTATGCACTTAAATTGGATGAATCAAATCTTTGAAGTGGTTGATAAAAACTGAGGTTGAGGAAAATATACCGGCAAGTGTGGACTTCTGATAGCAATTAAGCCTTGAGGAAAATAAAAGTGGAATAAAAGTGAGGAAAGCACATTTTGCAAAATGATTACAAAAGCCCAAGCCTTTGAGTCACTGGTCCGTAGGAGTATCTTGAAACCCGGTAACTTGAGTCTACCAACTCGAGATTATCGACCAAACTCGCTACACGAATGCAAAAAGGGTAAAAGTGTCAGAAAAAGCAAATGTGTTGAATCACGGAAAAAGAAAAGAAAAGAAAAAAATTAAAAATACTCAAGGCCCAAAGCTAAAAGAATGTTCCATGCCATGGTTGATCCGAATGATACTTCACCACCAGAGGAGGCGTGCAAAATAATTTAAGTGATAACATGTGTAGAAGGGTTAGTGGTGTGAATGATGGAGGAACAAAGACCAACTCAGATTTTTTATAAGTTAGATTTGTATAATGAGCATGCAAGAATTCTAAGTGAGATGTATAAGGTTGAGGTGGAGATATTGAGAGCTATTAATGGAATGTTGAATTAAAACTTGGTGGGTGTGTCAACTGAAAACCCTCACGAGACAAAACTCGTCCTCTAAGGAAACTTGGGGGGTTTAAAGGCTTGTTGCACATGCTAAGTGCAACCGTGATTCCTAGGAAAGTGAGTTAGGATTTCTCTGTTTTCATTTTCTCTTATATTCTGTTTTGCTAGGGACTAGCAAAATCTAGGTGTGGGGGTATTTGATGCATTGCATACATTGCATCATATGTCTTTCATTTAGATTAATTTTATATCAATAAATGCTACTAAGGTATGTGTTTAGTCTAATTACAGAATACAGGGACCTGAATGCAAATTACCCATATCCCGAGCATAAATGTGTGCAAGAGACTCATTTCTGTCATAAAGACCAAGTTCAAGATTATCGGGATTCAAATGGAAGTTCATCCAAGCATAAAAGCATTCAAGGACCTAATTAAAAAAAGGCCAAGGACTTAAGCACAAAAGTAGTCAGGGACTTAATTGCAAAAAGCCGAGGACCCGAATGCAAATTAAAGTACCAAAATATTATTTTGGAGAAGTTCTAAAGAAAAATCAATTTGGATCTCCAAATATATAAAGAATTAATTCGGAGCTCAAAAGAAAGGAAAGTAATCATCTGGATACGCATAGGGCATTGAAATCATACCATAAGCACACAGGAAAAATCCGGATCGATTCTGAGCCAAAAAGGTGGCGATTCCGCCGCACCTCATGTACAAATTGTGGCGATTTAGCCGCACAAAAGTTGATCCGTGCGCTCAAATTTTTACCAATGTTGTATTACGCGTGTACTTGCCGTTTATATATTGGGATCCCTTGTATCGGCTATAAATAGCCCGAAATGATGTTGTAAAGGATGTTGATTTTTATTCCATAATTTAATAATAAAGTTTTGTTGTTTTATTTTGTGTTTTTAGTTTTCTTTTGTAATCTCTCTAGGACCCCTTCTCCTTCCTTCCATCCATGAGTTTCTAACTCTCTCCAAAGGGTGGGGGTGACGGATTTAGGGTGATGAGAAGAAGAATGAGGTTATTATTCTAATTTCGTGTTAGGATATTTTGATTACTTGAGTTTGTGTTAAATCATTTATCATGTAATGCTTTATAACTAATATGATTTATTATAAGTTTCTGATTTCTCTAATCAAATCCCGAAATCTAAACCTCCACCCGCTGGACTCTCACCCTTCTTTGCTTTATTCTTAATTTGTTTTCGTTGTTCTTTCTTTAGATAATTAAAAACCAAAAATCTCAAACGAAACCTATTTTCTCTCTCTTTCTTCCCCTAACTCGAAAATCACAGAAATAACAATCTCTCTCCCTCCTTGTGTTCGACTCGTACTTGCCACGTCTTCATAGACGTCGTGCACTTGCGGTATAAATTTAAATTCCCATCACACTCCTAATACAACTGAAAGTCCCCCACGCAAGGCCTCCCAAAGTGCTCTTCTCGTAACATAGTTGTTATTCCCATACACAAAGCTAATCGCGACTTGCTGACCTGTGGCCTGATCTATACCCGCCATGTGAACCAACTGGTCCGTCTCCCGGGTCTTCTGAAGTTGGTATTCCGAATCCTCCCAGAATTTACCACCTCGCTATTTGACTCCCAATTGTCTTGCCATATAGATTTAACTAACCTTGTCAGCCTCTTCTTCTTTACTTTGTGCTCAATGATACATGCCAAATCCGCTCTCCCCCGGTAAATTTTATCTCGGATCATGTACGGGCGCCCCCGGGCATTTGCACCACGTACTTTCCAGCAAAGGCACTTCATGGATGTGAGGTTGGGGAGCGAACTCCCTTATTCCCTCGATTACTTTTCCTTTTCTTGGCCACGTCCACCACCCTCACGTGCCTGAATGGATAAGGCGTTGTAGCTTCCTCGAGGCTGAGCTGTGAGGGTCCCCTCACGCGTTCTTGACTACCCTTACTAGTCAGCAAATTACTCTCGCCCTCCCCTTCCATCGCAGCAAGTAGGTGGAACTGATTTGGTGAGTGCGCCTCTTCTTCCATCCTCAAGACACCCCCATGCAGCCCATGCACCATCACCCTACGTGAATTTCCTGCACCCTCGTGTGCATGCTCCCCCATAGGCTGCTGGAGTCCACCCTTGTGCAACCATCCACTCGTATCTCCCCCACTTCAAGCTGCAAGACACCACTCCTTTGCAGCCCATGCAATCCCTCTAGCTCCCAACGTGAATCACTCTTATTTGGTGCACCTACACCTACTTCCTCCACTAAGCTTTGCCCATATTCCTTTTCCACATGTGACACCTTGCATGGAGAGGTCTTTTTGCTATTCTCAGCCCTACACATACCTTCCTCCACTAAGCCTTTCCCTCTTTCCTCTTCGGCACCCAACAAGGACTGTACTCCCCTTGAAGATGAGTCATGTTTGCTATTCTCTGCAGCACACAAACCTTCCACTCCACCTATCTCAATTCCCATTGGCTTCTCTCCATTACCTCCACCTATCTTAGCTTCTATTGGTCCCCTCCCTTTTCCAGACTCCTTCCCATTGGTTCCCACCTTCCTAGGTTTATCTTTTGCAGCTCCGCCCAAACAATTTCCTTCTTTGGTAGGGCTCTTGTTAGAGACAACAAGGGAGCTTCCCATCTCTCTTCCAGAACTGAGCATACTCTCCTCCTCTAACGGAATACTCACAATTCCGTTAGTCAAGGTACCCTTGCACCTCCCATCAGCCCCTTCACCGTTACACCCTTCCATTGCACTTGCTAGGCCTGCTGGAGCAGCACCCTTGGACAAAACTTCCAGCTCCGACAGCCCACTCGTCCCCTTGCTTCCATCACCAGCAACCCCTCCCCCACTACTCCCATTCTCGCCTTCTTTCTCCTTCCTTTTCTCCACCCACCTATTCCCTCGTCCCATAGCTTCCCTTCCAACAATGTACCTCTCCTTTGATCCCTTGCTAGGGCATCGAGCTTCGGAATGACCAAACATGGAACACAACTTACAAAACAAAGGCTTCCATTCGTACTCCAGAAAGACAACCTCACCCTCCTCCTTCTCATTTTGCACCAATATTTGTAATGGATAGTCGAAGTCACCGCTTACCTCCACACACACTCGGGCGTAACCTAACCGACGCCCCATTGCCGTGTTCTCATCCACGTACATCGGTGACCCTAACACACTTGCAATCGTGCCTAGGTGCTTCCTTGACCATAACTTCAGCTCCAAGTCGGGGAACCTCACCCAAATGGGAATCGTGCAAACCTTGTCCAAGGTTCTAATCCCAGCCGACCATGGTTGGAGGATAAGTGGCGCCCCCCTCACAAACCATGGACCATTTTCAAGAGCGAAAGTTCGATCGGTGTCTAGCGAGAATCTGAAAATCATCATATTGGAACCCCGTCGCACAATCTCTAACTCCCCTGAGATCCTCCACACCTTTGCTAAGTGCCTCTCAAGTGTGGGTAAATGGGGAGTGAACCCCACGAAATAACCCAACAACACCTTCTTCCATGCACCACTAGCTTCCTCTTGCTCTTTACCTGAGATAGTAGCAACCCTAGCACCTCCCTCCCCAATAGTTGGTGCAACGAAATCCAGGGAGGTGCTGGGCTTGACCCTCTTCTCAAAGAGCTCAGACCACTTGCGGGGCTGAGCAAGCTCCCTAGGCTGCTCCATATCCACACCTTTAGCTCCTTCACAGCCCATTTCAGCACTCCTTAGACTTGGAAACTCCTCCAAGTCGTTGAGGGCATCACTAGCACTCAAGGATTCTCCCATACTAGCACTAGCACTAGCAGGAAGGAGAACAAAAAACCAGATCCAAAACACGATTTAGGTTGAGAAATGGTGAAGAACTACCCTAGAAACCCAAGACTCTCCCATTCTCCCCCGAGATAAACAGTATATCTTCATTTTACTCTTCCATGAACAGAATTTTGTTCCATCAAAATATGGTGGTCTAGAAGAGCATGTTAGTGATTCTGAACCATAAGAGGTAGATGTGGATGCAATTTTGGCCATGCTTACTACGGTTAATTAGTTGATTTAAGCACCTATGCTCTGATACCAAATGTAGGATTGATGTGGCTCGCTAAATCTAATCACTTTTAAGCTTGAATCCCTACTTAAGCAAACAAGATGTGCAGCGGAAACAATTTAAACAAAGTAGGGAAGAAACAACCAAACCACACAAAAAATTCAAGGATTTTACAGAGGTTCGGCCACCCATCTACGTCCTATCTTGCAAGCTCCGCTCAACTCCACGAGCTCCGCTCACGACTTCACTATCCGCTCCCCAGTCCGGGCCGGGAGACAACGCCTTTACAAAGCAAGCTCCGCGAACAACTTCGCAAACTTGGTTTCCTCCTCTCACAATCCGAGAGGGATGCTTTGGGCTTTCACCGAAACCTCTACTTCTTTGACAGCAAGATTGTGTCGAACAACACTCTCTAACTGGAGCACACTTTTAGTGAATTTGGATATGATCAAAGGTGTGGCATTTAGGCTTGGAGTGTAGTGTAGGAGCTTTTGGGGTTGGGAGACTTCTCTCTAATGTATAAGACAATTATATGGGGGAGAGTTGTCTAAACAAGGTGTTCAATTCTTTTTTTTGCAAAGCAAAAGGGAGGCGCAACCTCGAATTTTATTGATTTGTGTAAACGGACTTACGTACAAACCAACCTAACAAACACACAACCAAGGCATTCGGAGCTTGCTGGGTACAAGCTCAGATTCGAATCTAGCACACTTCTATCACAAGTTCCACCATCTACGACAATGAATTACAGCATGCCCCGCATTGCTTAGCTATTACATAACTTAAATCTGCACCAACGAAAGAAAGAAACCCATTGCTACCTCCATGTTGTCGCAAATGTCACCCTCTCATACTCGTCTCCCTTTCCTTCCAGCATACCAAGCCCTTTTATCCGAATCAGATCCTTCACTTGCTGAATAATGGACTCCACTCTTCGTTCCTCACCCTCCATACATCGCCTATTCCGTTCAGCCCAACACTCAAACACCACAGCTCCCAAAGCTAACTTCAGCGTTAGTGCCCCATGCTTTGTAGGTGTACTCAATGTCTGAATCCTATAAATCTCCTCGAAGGTAGCTGCAGCCATGTGACCCATATCTCCTCCGATCCTCCGGATTTCTTCCCATACAATCTGGACGAATGGGCACTCCCAAAACAGGTGCTTTAACTCCTCGTAGGCATTCTTACATAGTGCACACCTTGACACCATGCATAGCTTTAGCCCCCTCCGTCTCATCATATCATGAGTAGGTAATTTCCCATGCATTGTCCTCCATAATGTTAACGCATGCTTTGGGACAGCCCATTTGTGCCACACCATTGTCCCCCACCTCACGACGGGTCGGTCCAGCTTGACCCACGTCCACGTATCCCTCAAGGTTAGTGTGCTTCGAGAGGCACCCATCCATGAGAGCTCGTCCTCCCCCTGGTCCACCTGGATAGTAGGCAATCGGGCCCAAAGTTGTGTGAGAGCTCGGGAGCGTAGTCGAGGCACTCTCCACCTACCATCTTCGAGGAAATGGGACACAGTGATATCCTGTGGAACCCCTAGATCATACCTCATTCTCTCCCCCTCTGGCAAGGTTAGAAGTGGCGGGCCACACCAAGGATCCTCAAAGAACTTCACCCTCCGCCCATCACCAAGTCTGAAAATCATTTTCTCCCTCGCCGTGTTCCGAACTCTCGTGAGACCTCGCCACGCCCAAGAGCAATTTGCTGAAGGCCGCATTATCCATATAGTCTTCCTCCTTAGGTACTTACTCCGTAAGCAAGAGGCCCAAAGGGATGTATCATGTGACGCAATGATCCAAAATAATCGTAGAAGGCCTGCATCGTTCCAATCCACCAATCGACGCAAACCGAGACCTCCTTCCCGCCTTGGAGTGCATATGTCCTCCCACGAGACAGCAGCCAATCGCTTCGTTCCCCCCCCCCAAACAAAATGCATCATCAATCTTTCCATTTCGTGAAGCACACTCCGTGGTACGAGGAAGGACGAAATCCAATAAATACTAAAGGACGTGAGCACACTACGCACTAGCTCCACTCGCCCCGCCATGGAGAGGAGCTTGCCCTTCCAAGAGCTCATCCTCCCCCGTACCTTGTCCAGGAGTGCTTCACAATGAGTCTTTGCAAACCTTGATGAAAAAAGTGGCAACCCAAGATATGACACCGGGAAGGTGCTCTGCTGCATTCGAAGATGGTTGCAAATCCACTCGCCATCCGGTGTGCTCCCTCCCACAAATACTTGGCTCTTAGAGTTGTTTAGTTGCAGCCCCGAGTAGCGTGAGAACTCATCCAGCACCTCTTTCAGCACGCGGGCATCAGTCTTTGTGGCACTCGTGAAAACCATTACGTCATCAGCAAACATCAAGTGCGAGACCGAGATCGAACCACATTTAACCGGTCGAAGCCCACCTCTCCTCTCCTCCCAACGCATCAAACCGTGCAGCACTTCCATGCAAAGCACAAAGAGGTATGGAGCCAATGGGTCACCTTGTCGGAGACCATTAGAAGCCACGAAAGGTCTCGAATGGGCACCATTTACATTCACAATGAAGGAGGCCTTCACGCACTCCCCCACCAGCTTCCTCCATTTGTCATTGAACCCGAGCCTACATTGCACCTCATCCAGAAATCTCCATGACACCGTGTCGTACGCCTTCCTCAAATCAATCTTGACAGCCATGCGTCCCAGTCCCTTTTCAGAATGCAAGTTGTGACATAATTCATGGGCCAGCAAAATGTTGTCCCCAATCCGACGCCCTCGGATGAACGCACTTTGGTTCTCACTAACAAGCTTGGGCAGCACGTCCTTCAACCTATTCGCAAGAATCTTGGAGATATAGCGATACACCATATTGCATAAGGAAATTGGGCGGTAGTCATCAATCGTAGTTGGGCCTCTCTTCTTTGGAATCAATGTAATCGCCGTATAATTTACTTGCTTGAGGAGTTTACCCTCGCGAAAGAACGAAGCAACAGCCTTAAGAAGATCATTCTTAATAACCTCCCAAGCCACCTTGAAAAACTTTGCATTAAAGTCGTCCGGTCCCGGTGCTTTGTCATTATTGGATTGCAACACCACGAATTCCAGCTCAGCCATGGTCACCGGACGTGTAAGCAGCCCAGCCTCCATAGTTTCTAACTTAGGAAGATCAATATCATCCGCAATGTTACCCCCCTGGACATTATAAGCAAATAAGTTAGCAAACCGGTGACGTATCGCCTCACGAATTTGATCCTCGTCCTCGATCGTCTCATCGCCTTCAACTATCCTACGCACTGTGTTGGTGGCTCTCCTCACCCTAAGAGAAGCATGGAAGAACCTTGAGTTAGAGTCACCTTCCCTCAACCATTTCACCCTAGATTTTCGTCGAGTAATCGACTCCTCAATCCCCAGTTGGTGGGATAGCTTATCCACTGCCTCGCTCTCCTTCCTTCTCAGTCCCTCCTCATCCGGAAAGCGCTCCATCTCCATTCGAATCTGCTGGAGCTCATGCCTTGCCTCAACAAGACGCTCGTTAACATTCCCAAACACCTCATCACTCCACGTCTTAAGTGTCCTCTTAACAGCCTCCAACTTCCCCACCACCCGATACATTGGGGTACCTACAACGTATGTCGACCACGCCTCCTTTACCACTCCCAAAAACTGGTCATGCCCAGCCCAAGCATTAACGAACCGGAACATCTTCTTCTTTCGCACACCATGAGGTTCGAGATCCACCATCAAAGGACAGTGGTCGCTGAGCTCTTTTCCATCCACATAACAAATTGCATCCGGAAAGCATTCGAACCACTCTTGGGAGCAAAGAGCTCGATCAATCCGCGTCTCTATCCGTCCGAGCCCAGGCGTCGAATTCGACCATGTGAAGTCGCCTCCTGCTGTTTGTACCTCAACCAAACTAGTTGTATCAATCCAGTTGTTGAACTCCGCCATGGCCACCGTATTTAACCCTCCACTTCCACGCTTCTCCCATACACTCCTAATACAATTAAAATCCCCCAAGACCATCCATGCTACGTCAGCAGCAGGTTTGCACCCACGCAAGGCCTCCCAAAGTGTTCTTCTCGTAACATAGTTGTTATCCCCATACACAAAGCTAATCACAACTTGCTGACTTGTGGCCCGCACTATACCCTCCATGTGAACCAGCTGATCCGTCTCCCGGGTCTTCTGAAGTTGGTATTCCGAATCCTTCCATAATACAAGGATCCTCCCAGAATTTACCACCTCGCTATTCGACTCCCAATTGTCTTGCCATATAGATTTAACAAACCTTGTCAGCCTCTTCTTCTTTACTTTGTGCTCAATAATACAAGCCAAATCCGCTCTCCCCCGGTGAATTTTATCTCGGATCATGTACGGGCGCCCCCGGGCATTTGCACCACGTACATTCCAGCAAAGGCACTTCATGGATGTGAGGTTGGGGAGCGAACTCCCTTATTCCCTCGATTACTTTTCCTTTTCTTTGCCACGTCCATCACTCTCATGTGCCTGAATGGATAAGGCGGTGTAACTTCCTCGAGTCTGAGCTGTGAGGGTCTCCTCATGCGTTCTTGACTACCATTTCTAGTCAGCAAATTACTCTCACCCTCCCCTTCAATCGCAGCAAGTAGATGGAACGGGTTTGTTGATTGCGCCTCTTCTTCCATCCTCAAGACACCCCATGCAGCCCATGAACCATCGCCGTACGTGAATTACCTTCACCCTCGTGTGCTTGCTCCCCCATAGTTTGCTGCAGTCCACCCTTATGCAACCATCCACTCCGTATCTCCCCCTCTTCAAGCTGCAAGACACCACTCCTTTGCAGCCCATTCAAACCCTCTAGTTCCCAACGTGAGTCACTCTTGTTTGGTGCACCTACACCTATTTCCTCCACTAATCTTTGCCCATAATCCATTTCCACACGTGACACCTTGCATGGAGAGGTCTTTTTGCTATTCTCAGCGCCACACAACCCTTCCTCCACTAAGGCTTTCCCTCTTTCCTCTTCTACACCCAACAAGGAATGTACACCCCTTGAAGATGAGTCCTCTTTGCTATTCTCAGCAGCACACAAACCTTCCACTCCACCTATCTCACTTCCCATTGGCTTCTCTCCATCACCTCCACCTACCTCAGCTTCTATTGGTCCCCTCCCTTTTCCAGCCTCCTTCCTATTGGTGCCCACCTCCCTAGGTTTATCTTTTGCAGCTCCACCCCAACGATTTCTTTCTATGGTAGGGCTCTTGTTAGAGACAACAAGGGAGCTTCCCATCTCTCTTCCAGAATTGAGCATACCCTCCTCCTCTAACGGAATACACACAATTCCGTTAGTCAAGCTACCAGTGCACCTCCCATCAGCCCCTTCACCGTTACACCCTTCCATTGCACTTGCTAGGCCTGCTAGAGCAGCACCCTTGGACAAAACTCCTAACTCCGACAGCCCACTCGTACCCTTGCTTCCATCACCAACAACCCCTCCTCCACTACTCCCCTTCTCGCCTTCCTTCTCCTTTCTTTTCTCCACCCACCTATGCCCTCGTCCCATAGCTTCCCTTCCAACAATGTACCTCTCCTTTGATCCCTTGCTGGGGCAACGAACTTCCGAATGACCAAACATGGAACACAACTTACAAAACAAAGGCTTCCATTCGTACTCCACAATGACAACCTCACCCTCCTCCTTCTCATTTTGCACCAATATTTGTAATGGATAGTCGAAGTCACCACTTACTTCCACACACACTCGGGCATAAGCTAACCGACGCCCCGTTGTCGTGTTCTCATCCATGTACATCGGTGACCCTAACACACTTGCAATCGTGTCAAGGTGCTTCCTTGACCAGAACTTCAGATCCAAGTCGGGGAACCTCACCCAAATGGGAATCGTGCAAACCTTGTCCAAGGTTTTAATGCCAGTCGACCATGGTTGGAGTATAAGTGGTGCCCCCCTCACAAACCATGGACCATTTTCGAGAGAGAAAATTCGATCGGTGTCTAGCGAGAATCTGAAAATCATCAAATTGGACCCCCATCGCACAATCTCTAACTCCCCCGAGATCCTCCACACCTTTGCTAAATGCCTCTCAAGTGTGGGTAAATGGGGAGAGAACCCCACGAAATAACCCAACAGCACCATCTTCCATGCACCACTAGCTTCCTCTTGCTCTTTACTCGAGATAGTAGCAACCCTAGCACCTCCCTCCCTAATAGTTGGTTCAACGAAATCTAGGGAGGTGCTGGGCTTGACCCTCTTCTCAAAGAGATTGGACCACTTGCGGGGCTGAGCAAACTCCCTAGGCTGCTCCGCATCCACACCTTTAGCTCCCTCACAGCCCATTTCAGCACTCCTTAGGCTTGGAAACTCCTCCAAGTCGATGAGGGCAGCACTAGCACTCAAAGGTTCTCCCATAGCAGGAAGGAGAACAAAAAACCAGATCCAAAACACGAATTAAGTTGAGAAATGGAGAAGAACTACCCTAGAAACCCAAGACTCTCCCATCGCCTCTCTCTCTCTCTTTCTCTCTCGCTTTCACTTCCTCCTTTCTAGCTTCACACAAGGTGTTCAATTCTCTATTTACAAGCTTCTAAGGTGTTATAACCGTTGTGACAAAAGTGGTAGATGAATGTGTGAGAAACACAAAATAGAAAAGCACAGGTCACTGTTCGGGTTAAGTTTGGTTGACCGAAAATGGTCTAACGGTCGACCGGAGTCTGTCCAGACATGGAGTCCAGAACAATCCAGAAATAAACGGTCGACCAAACATGGGGCTGTCGAACGAACATGGCCATAACTTAAGTGAACGGTCGAACCAAAAATGGGACGATGGACCAATTAAGTAGTCCAGATTTATTGTCCAGGAAAGTCCAGGGACAAACGGTCGAACAAAATGGTTGATTCGGTCGACCGACCAAAACTGGAACTACGAGGTTGGCAAAACGTTTATGTTCGGTCGACTTAAACTAGGTCCACGGTCGAACGGTGGTCACTTGTATTTTTTGGGTATGGATAAAAATTTGAATACGATCGTTGGTATAATACAATATGTCTAACGGTCAAATGACACGTGTAGACGGTCGAACAAAATGTTCAAAACGGTCGACCAGTTTAACACTATTGGCTAACAGATCAACTGATCCAATCGGTCAAACAGAGAACTCGTTCGGCCGACCGATGTTGGTCAGACAGTTCAGGTTTGGGTTTAGTGATTCCGGTCTAAGTTTGGGTGACCTATTGAAGTCCAAATGATCTGTGATTTTGTGTGTGTCTTCTATATGGAACCTAGTGTATGTGTGAGTGGCTTTTAACTCTTGTATGCTCAAGATCACATAGATTCCTAAGACTCAAAACAAATATAAATTACATGTCTTCAATAGCTTGATTACATGTCTTGACTTGAATTCTTTTCTTTCTTCAGTCTTGATCACCTGTAGATGTTATCACAAAGCAATATATATACTATGCAATATGTGTTCTACTCTAGATTGATTATTGTTAAGATTAGGTTGATTAAATCATCAAAACATGGATTAAGGCCTAAAAGCCAACAAAGATTTGTGTCATGTCATTCACCATTATGTGTATTCTTACACAACTCATTACTAATTTAATCCCAATGGCTAGATTAAGTTTAGAGCTGATAAATAGAGCTTAGAACACACTCCTTAGGTCACCAATCTTTCTCAAAGCTCAAATTCTCATACTACTCTCAAACTTGCTCTAAACTTCATTGTGCTCACATCTTTCCATTTGAATCATTACATTGCTCCCAACATTCATTCAAATTGCTCAAGATTAGGTTACTCAAGTGTTCTTATAAAGTGTTGTATTAGCTTCTTGTTTGAAGCTCTTCTCGGATTGTGAGAAGGTGGTCTAAGCTTGACGAGAGTGTTCGCAAGTTTGAAGTGTAAAGGCTCATCTCGGCCCGAAATGGAGATCAGATTGGTGGAGGATGCAAAGTTGCTCGAGGAGGAGCAATCGTAAGAGAGGACTAGGATCCGGTGGTTGGATCCAAACCTCTATACATCCGTGTTGTGGTTTGCTTCTCGCTTTCTCTTTACATTAAATTGTTCTTTCTTCATATTGCTTAATTTTTTAAAAAACGTTATTAGTCTATTCACCCCCCCCCCCCTTTAGACTATTCCTAGGGCCCATTAGATCCTACATTATATTGATACTGACAAATGCCATACATATCAGAGAACATATATATATATGATTAGTAGCTGATTGACATCATTTCATGCTTACATTTGTATCTTATATCCATTATCTTTCACCTAAACAATGCTATGTAACGAGCTTTATGTTTGAATTTCAGAAATAAAGTGGTTTGAAGAGAAGAGGCATGAAAGGACCTAAAAGAAGGAAAAAGGACTGAGTTGAGAGACTCGAGGACTAAGATGCAAGATCGAAGGACCTGAATGCAAGATAGAAGGACCAATGAGCAAACAAGAATACTCCACACCATCATGGGGAGTATTTTGGCAATTCTATTCGAGTCGGAGCTCCAGCAAGCAAGGTAGATGCATCAAAGGCCAACAAATCCATCCAGAAAAGCCCAGAACAAAAACCTGGCGGATCCAAACCCTGTAGACCGACCATTGGCGGTCTGGGACCGCTGATTGGCAGTCCGGGTTGGCCCGGGTCCGATAAGATTTCTGTGGAGCGTGTATTAGAGTGTGTTTAGGCTATTTTTGGTATTTGTTTAGTCCCATACCGGGGGATTGTCACCGATTACCTTTTTCTATGGCTATAAATAGAACTCCTCCTCCAACATTGTATTCTACCCATTGCTTGGTGGCATTCTCTCTACTTGGAGTAAAAGCCTTGAAGCAAAAACTCAAGGTGGAGAAGAATGCCACTTGTAATGTGAGTCATGTAAATAAAATAATTGCTCTTAGTTTCTTTTAATCTTGTCTTTTAACTCTTGCATGTTTCTTTAGTTTTATGTTCACTTCAATTAGCTTCTTTAATATTCCTTTCTTGCTTAGTTGAATTTCCTTTCCGTATAATGTTTCATTTTGTTAATGTAGTTAGTGTAATGAGTAGTGAGTAGTTCCATCCCCATTTGGTGGGTGGAGAAATATGTGATATCAACAATGTGATGTATTAGGTGTGTGTTATCTTAATCCATTGAACCTTACATGATTTCCATAACCATATAATGGGATTTCACTCTTGTCTTTGATATGCTATTGCTCTTGAATGAAGCTTAGTATATGCTTAGACTAGTGGACCTATTTTATGGGGAATAATAAGGTGAGGATATGGATGGAATTAATATTGGAAACATAATTTGTAGTTGAACCTGTGAGATTCTTAAACTGTTGCGTGTAGGGATGGATTCATGGGGAGACAATTCTTATTCAAATTCTTATACATAAGAATGATGGACATAAACCCAAATTCCTAAGAAACCTGTGAGATACTTAAGAAGGGATACAAATACGTTAAACAAAATGTGGCCCAAATACACAAGGGTTGGGGCCCACAACAACCAATGCTCACTTGTGGAGTCTTTTGTGTTTGTTTTTTTGTTTTATTTTTGTTTTATTTAATTTTTTTTCTTTCTAAACAAGATATATACATCAACAAGGATATTCTCATATTCATTTGGTCAAGGAACATCAACTGAGAACATCGAGTCATGCAGACAAGAAATTTGCCAAGATGGCCCGCTTCATTGGTACTCTGAGGTGTCATGAGGGGTGTACGTTCAAAGCTGAAAGGCTCGAACTCCTCATGATATTGGTTGGGCGTAGGCAACATGAATGAGTGGAGTTGTGTTGCCTCACTAGGGTTTAGTTTCTCATCAAACAAAACCCTCAAACTAATAGGTGGGTGCATCGAAATGAGTTCCTCAGGCTCATTCGAAGGATGTGGCACACCACTTTCACTAAGAATGGGGCTTCTCCCCAACTCATCAAACAACGACCACCCAAGCTCCTTTATATTATCAATTAGAAGCTCACTCGCAGGTGGGTCCTTGTTGGAGTCAAGATGAAGCACAAAAGGCTCAATTACCGTGGGACATGGGGTGGAGACACCTTCTGGTATGGGCATATGCTGAGGTGTGTCCCCCTCACTAACAGTCTCAACTAAATCGTCCAACTAACACTTCCTTTGCATATTCATGTTTGATTCCAGCTCACTCTATTGCATTACAAAGACAGACAATGAGTTTTCACTGGGCAAACAAATATTCTCAACGGGTTGCATTGGTGTTAGGGGTGTTTGTTGATTTTGTAGTGCTTTCTCTAATTGGCAGATGAGGTTGAGATTTAAAGGTTGGTCCATGGGCTCCTGTTGCCTACCATAGTTCAACACATGAAACTCGACACTCATTTTACCGAATGATAGCTTCATGAGACCATTTCTACAATTAATTAAGGAGTTAGAGGTTGCCAGAAATGGTCTACCCAAAATCAAAGGTATTTGAGAGTGGGTGTTTGCAATAGTGTTGGTATCGAGGATGACAAAATCTACCGGAAATATAAAATCTCCAACTTTGATAAGCACGTCCTCAATAATCCCCTTTGGGACACGAATGAATCTATCCGCAAATTGGAGGGTGATCTTAGTTGGTTTCAGTTCTCCCAAATTCAACTGTTGATAAACAGAAAATCGGAGGAGGTTGACCACTGATCCTAAATCAAGCAAAACATTACTCATACTAGTGTCCCCTATCATACACTGAATAGTAGGACACCCAGCGTCTTGTATTTTGTGTATGTGGGATTGGACAAAAGTGAGCTTACATTTGCAGCCAAGAATGCTTTCTTAGGAACATTGGTCTTCCTCTTGGTTGTGCAGAGATCTTTTAACACTTTGGCATATTGAGGTATTTGTTGGATGACATCCAACAATGAGATCTTAACTTTCTCTTGTCTGAAGACCTTTTATATCTTACCCATTGTGTCACTCTGTTTTTGGTTAACCTACTAGGATATGGAGCTTTTGGCAGTTAGGTTTTCTGCGGTGCCTGTGAAGGAGGCATTGGTGTATTACCCTCACCCTCAGGCTCTTCTTCACCATCATTCCCACTGAAGGGCTGCACAGATGGTGGTGGTGGTGGCAAGGAAATGTGATTGTCAATCTGTTTTCCATTCTTTAAGGTTACAATGGCATTGACATGGTGAACAAGTTTCTCGACATGGTTCACTTGCCGCCTCGAGGTACCAAACTCTCATTTTGCATGTGTTGTTGCTGGTACATGCGGGGGTTAGCCTCAGGCTAGCTTGGCAGAGTCCCTCTCTCTCTCTTTCATGTATAGACTGAGCCAATTGGCCCATCTGAAGCTCTAGAGATTTGATGGTCTGCTGATTTGAAGTGAGAACTTGACTTGTAGATGACATAAAAAATTTCATTGAATTTTCAAGTCCACGAGTAGAGGTCTCAAGCTAATTGAATCGGGTTTCCATATTGTTGGAATTTGGGAAACCCGATGATTAGTGATTTGAGCTTGGGGTGGCTAATAAGATTGTGCATGCATGGGAGGTTGGTGTGGTTGGTTAGGTTGTTGAGAGAAGTTTGAAGGATCACCCAGGGCATTATTGTGGTTCCATGAAAAATTAGGGTGGTTCCTCCATCTAGGGTTATATGATGATGAGTATGTGTCATTCCTGGATCTATCATAGATGACATTGACATGTTCCATCTCGGGCGAAATCTCTCCTCCTATATGACCTATCCTACCACATAGTGACAGGGAACCAAACCAGATGCGGACACATGAGACACACCTTGCTTGTTTTGGAGCTCAATCAAATCCATACGGCGCATCAAGGCTGCCAAGCGTGCCTTGATGGCCGTAGTGGTATCGATAGCAAATGCGATACCCGATCTAGTCGAGTTTGCATTTGCGATCCTTGCTCCTATGCTAAATGATGCTGGTGGTTACCTCACACTCTACCACTGCATGCTTTTCTCAGCGAGGTCTTCTAGGAAAGCCCATGCCTCCCTTTCATCCTTTCCTAAGAACTCTCCCTACATATGGACTCAAGAAGCATTCGGGACGGAATGTGAAGACCCTCAAAATTCTTTCAGTGCAAAGGGAACAAGCCTAAGGTGGATGGAGTCTGTGCTAAGTTGTTGCAGCTTGAACATAGCACAGACCTCCTCAAATTCCCTGAGAAAGATATAGGGGTCACCCTTCCCCGTGAAGTGAGGGAGCATGGATATAAACTGAGGCTTAACCTCAAAGTAGTTCCCATTCGCCTTTGGTAATACGATGCACGAAGGTAGAGCAGTACGGCTCGGGTAGCATCGATCACATAGAGAAATGGGAACAGGAACAGGTGGGACAGGTGGGTCCAGCAATTGCTCCTCCTCGCGGTACTGAGCAGCCATGGAACCCAGACCATGTGCGACACGAGAAGATGAAGGTGTCGAGAAATCGACTACCGAGGCAGGATTGATGACACACCTCGTCAAACGGCCACTCTCGTCTCGTGCCCACACAAGCATGCACAAAGGTGCACACACAAACCAAAACTTTTTTTTTGACAACTAAAATAGAATGTGCATAGAGGAGAAGACGGGAGGACACAGAAGAGAGAAAATGACTCAGGAGAGAAGGGAAGAAGTCCTTATGCTACGACGGGTAGGTACCGGTAGAAGCACACAAGTAAACAAGGCTCAAACAACCTAAAGTCGATAAAGGTCCTTACAGCTAGACGACGCCTAACTGCGAGGTCACGCGGCCTCAACACACCTCACCTCCCTACGACAAGGACCACAAAGCCCCAGAAGTGAGCCAAGATCCAGATATCTTGTCTCTCCTACTATCGACAGAGTAGGCGACGCCGATCAGGCCATGACGGTTGCGATCGGATCACTCTCTCAATGCACTCGAGACCTTAGGGGCAATGTCTACTTGATTTTAAAATTAGGCTCTTGATTAGTGTGGTTTTTGGGGCGAAGGAAAGGGTGATGAAATCCCCCACCTTATCTTATATGGGACATCCCTCCTTAGTAGTGTTTTGAAGTCTTAATCTAACAATCAACTCTCCAAACAAACGCTCAACTCACACTTGTCGCAATGCAAGTCCTACTAACTAATGCATGTTCATACGAAATGCATGAATGAGAGTAGGAAATGCATACCTCACGCCAGCACTCAGCAACTGAAAGTAAAGCTAAAATGAAAGACAATCTACATGCCTAAGTCTAGTACATGATGCATGACCTAAGCAAGCAAAAATGCCTAATCTTTTGCTTTGGGATTTAGGGTCCAAGTTGCATAAAGGGACATTGATTATTGATCTGGGACAAACTAAAAGCCAGAACATGCCAAATTGAGCCTCAGACTTCTATATCAGATACATAAACAAGCCAAAGAAAGTATAAGGGAAAACTAGATTACCAGACCGCCAGTTCGCGGTCTTAGACCGCGGATTCGCGGTCCAAACACCTCTGTTTGTCTCCCAACTTGTCCAGCTGCCTTCATTGAGTGTCAAAGTCTCCTGAAACAAAGAAAACTACAACACAAAAATTAAATCCACCTGAATCGTCCAGACCAGGGTCTGGACTGGCACCTCCCCAGCAACGGCGCCAAAAACGTGTTTAAACGTTTTATTAATTACCGCAAGTGCACGGCCACGATGAAGCGATGGCAAGTACGGATCGATCCGTAGGGAGGTGAGTAGCGTCTGGTTTGTCAGAAATCAAGTGGCGAATAAAGGGAGAAAATATATGATTATGCTAAAACTAAACTACACTAAACTAGTAAGAAGAAATGCGAAAGAAAGCAACGAAAGATTGGAAATCAAAAAGAGAAACCCCTAAGGGGTGGAGTGTGTGCACATATGAACTGAAATAAGTAATGAATAACGCATGTACGCATGTATGAGTGTGACAATACTAAGCATGGGAAGTGTCTAAATCTTATGGCAAAACCTATCAAAATTCCCCAACATGTAGATGATTAAAATACCCCCAACGAACATACAAAACATGCAAGTCTACACAATCAAAAATGCATCAAACATCCAAACTTCACAATATATATGAACATCATCTCGACCCCCCAAAGCGGATGGAACTACTCACTACACATTATGCTAGCAATTAAAGTAAAGAAGAACGAAGACATTTTAACTAATTTAGCCTAAGATCAAAGAAACAAGACTAAGCTAAGCATGCATAAACAAGAGACAACATGAGAACAAAACAAATGAAAAATTATTAAATGACTCACATTACTAGTAGCATCCACCTTGAGTTTTTGCTCCAAGGCTTACTCCAAGTAGAGAGAATGCCACCAAGCAATGGGTTAATACAAAGGAGAAGGAAGAATTCTATTTATAGTGCTAGAAAAAGGTGATCGGGGACAATCCCCCGATGTGAGACTTTTGAATCTACTACAAATGGATAAAGACAACATAATAAACAACCACCAGAAGCCGAATTGAAATTGGACAAAAATGGGCCACCAATTGGCGGTCCCGTGCCATTAATTGGCGGTCACTTTTTGTTCGATTTGCTCCAAATTTGTATATCTTCCTCAATGCTTCATTGTATTACGTTTGGTGCATCTGGATCGGTTGTTGGAGTGTCGGCCCGAATCTAATTGCCAAAATACTCCTCATGTTGGTGTGAAGTTTCTTGATTTTCTCATTGGTCCTTTTGGTTTACATCCGGGTCCTTCCTCTTACATTTCAGTCCATAAATCTCACAATTCAGTCGTTTCTCTTGCTCTAAGGTCCGTTTTGTATCTCTTCTTCTCACTTGTATTATTCCTGAAATTTAAACATAAAACTCGTTACGTAGCATTGCTTCGATTAAAAAGAGAGGATATAAGACACAAATATATGCATGATATGATGTCAATCAGGAATTTTTTAGGGAGGAATTTGGATACAAATTTTTATAGTTGGATTCGTCTATTGCGAGGAACTTGATTTTGCATTCTTTGTTTATTTTTTATTTTTTATGTAATTCTGTATGTATTGCACTGGAGGAATTCAGTGTGATATGGAATTTGCTTATATTTGATCGAAATGTGAAGGCTATGAGAATGTGTATCCTTAAGAATAGATATGACCTAAAGTTGGTGTACTAGATATCATGGTGCATCCTTAAGACTAGATACGACCTAAATCCGGTGTACTAGATATCCTAATGCATCATGTTCAAGTCAATTCTGGGAGCTTCTATTTTACTTTGACTATCAACGGTCTTGCACAAGCCAAACGCACATAAAACCCACAAAACACATTCTTTTGCAAATATATGAAGATTTAGAAAGAAATGTGAAAATTTAAAGCATTCGGTAAGCAAAAGAAGACAAGTCACCAAAGGATCATGGTATTATTGGATTAATCTGGGATTAATAAGCTATTTGCCCAAAGCACTGACACGTGGCACGTCCCTATTGGACTACACATTTAGGGTTTAGGGTGGAGCAATCTATATAAGGAGGGGAGCCTCCCATGGGATGGATGTTCATGTGTGCAAACCCTAGCCCCACGAAACCCTAGCCGCCACCTCTCCCTCTCTCTCCCATTCGTCCCTCCACCTCCACCAAGTCAATCCGTGGACTCTTGGGTTGTGGACACGTGCTTCTTCTCCAAGAGAGTAGAAGACCGACCGGTGATCCAGAGGATTCCTTGAGGTGATCGCCGATCCATTCGGCTGCCACAGGTTCTCTTCAAGAAGGTACTCCTGAACCTGTAGATCGTAATAATCTAACATTGGTACCAGAGCCATCTTGGTTACCTCCGAATTTTTTGAGCACTTTCTTATTTCATATATGTGTAGGATCGTGTGGGTTATGGGTCCACAAATTAGAGGCTAATTAACAAATTTAATCCTAATCACCTACTTGTTTAGACAATCAAAAGTTGCAGCGGAAATTAACACAACTACACAAGTAGGGAATAGAAAATGCAAACCACAAATCGACTCGGCGTTTTTATAGAGGTTCGGCACCCCACCCGGGTCCTAGTCCTCTCTTGCAAGCTCCGCTCGGATCACCGAGCTCCGCTCACGACTTCACTAACCACTCCCCGTTCCGGGCCGGGAGAGAACGCCTTTACAACCGTCAAACTCGCGAACAACCCTCGCCGAGCTTGGAATCTTCTTCTCACAATCCGAGAAGGATGCTTCGGGCTTTCACCGGAGCCTTTACTCTTTTGACAACCAATGAGAACTTGAGTGGAGCAACACTCTCTAAATCTTGAGCACACTTGAGTAGGATTAAGAAATGATCACTAAGTGTGGAAGGTTTGTAGCTTTGAGTGTTTGGGATTCTCTCTAAAGTTTGGGACAAGTTTGTAGTGGGAGAGTTGTGTTAAAATGTGTTTTACAACTCTATTTATAAGCATTAGAGAGAATAGAGCCGTTGGGGTTGATTGGGTATGAGTTGGTGAAGATACACAAAACAGAAACCTGTAGGACGCGATTCTGCCTAAAAACGGTCGACCGAATTTGGTATTCCGTTCGACCGTTTGGTCAAATTTCAGTTTTGACTTAAGTTAACTTAAGTTAACGGTCGAACGGGCTTAGGAGATCGGTCGACCGAATTAGTCCAGGCACTTCTGGGAGACCAAATTGTGTTGGTTCGGTCGACCGTTAGGAAAGTTTCGGTCGACCGGATGTTTGGAAATATGGGGTATTTGGGAATAATACGAATACGACCGTTGGGTATAATACGACAAAACAAACGGTCTGAAAATATGTGTAAACGGTCGAACGGAAAGCTTTCAACGGTCGACTGTTTTGGTCCAGGCAGTTCAAGTTTTGTTTAGGTGTTTTCCGGTTCTAATTTGGATGATCTATTGAACTCCAAATTATGTGAAATTTTGTGTGTGACTTCTATAGGGAACCTAGTGTGTGGTTGAGTACTTTTTAGCTCAAGTATGCTCAATTACTCAAGGTTCCTAAATACTCAAAGAAATACAAAATACATGTCTTCAAATGAGCTTGATTACATGTCTTGACTTGATTTCCTTTCTTCATGGAGTCTTGATCACCTGTAGAGGTTAGCACAAGGCAATATATATGCAATGCAACATGTGTGATACTCTACATTACCATAATTAAGATTAGGTTGATTAAATCATCAAAACATAAATTAAGGCCAAAAAGCCAACAATCTCCCCCTTTTTGATGATGGCAACCTATATCTTAACTATATCTTAATACATGGAATTTGTATATGTAAACTATGCATATTAATGCTCCCCCTATGGATGTGCATAGTTTTTGTTCAATTTTATGCCGAATTCCAAGTTACCCCCTTAATTATCTCTCCCCCTTTGACATCCATCAAAAACAACAATTAATAAGGACTTTAAGCATAGAATTTGGATGTCTTGTAATGAAGTTGCTCCCCCTAAGTTTTGCACTTCATTACACTAATAAAAGATATAACATTTAAGCTCCCCCTATCAATAAGGCTAAATGGAAACAATGAGTATGATTCAAGTTAAGTTCATTTAAGTTTCAACTTAAGCCTTATTCTAACATCCATTTAAAATTTGACATTTAAAATCAATGGATGTGGTAAATGATTTGCAATGAATTAAACTATATGATATGTCAATTAGGCATATGAAACTAGATTAGAGCTAATTTAACATGAATTGTATAGATAGGAATTTTATACCAATGTTGAATTCGAATTTAGCTCCAATCTCATTTGGTGATGCAACCGGATTTGAATTTGACTCTTGAGCTCACCCGGTCACCACCAATCTCCTCCTCAAGCTCCTACAAGTGTAGATTTAGGTACCCAAACAACTTTGGGTCCTTGAACATTAGCTTTTGGGATCCAAACCATTTTGGTTTTGGGTGCCCACACACTTGAGCAAGTAGACTTAACAAATAAATGCTTGCCATTTAAAGTAGTATGAGATACATGGTTTTTCAATTGCGCATTGTATCCTAAACCATGTTTAGCTAAGGATTGTCTTTGACTACCTAAAAGCATATCAAGCATTTTTGTTCCTTTAGTGAACATTTCTAGATCTTTCCTTAATTGCATATTTGAAGTTCTAAGATCTAAATGTTCATCAACAATAGGTGTTTTACTTAGACTAGCAAGTGATGATTCATTTGATTCAAGTCTAGCAACCACCTCATTCTTTTCATTCATGATTAATTCAATTTGGCATTTGAGATCATTTATAGTTTTTCTAGCATTTTTGTTCTTTTCACAAATGATCTCATGTTGTTTAACTAAATCATGAAATGCATTTTGAAGTTCTTCATGAGAATATGTTTCTTCTTTGGAACAAGAACTATCACTAGCATATGACTTAGATGAGCAAGAATGTGATCTACTAGAGTAAGAGTTAGAGGATACCTCACTTCCTTCATCTTGAATTGCCATGTAGCACATATGTGCATATTCCTTTGTTGATGAAGGTGTGGTTGATTTGGATGACGACGAAGACGATGAATCGTCCCAAGTAGCCTTGTGAGATTCCAACCTCTTCTCTTTTCTCTTACCCTTCTCCTTTTCTCTCCTTCTCTCCCTCCTCTCATTTTTCTTCTCCTTCTCTTTTCTCTCATTTCCACTCTCTTCCTTCTCCTTCTTTTCTCTCTTTTCACTTCTTCTCTCCCTCCTCTCATTTTTCTCTTCTTTATCCTTCTTGAGGTATTTGAAGAAGTCTTTTGCTAGGACTTCAATGTCCTCATCTTCTACACTCCTCCTTGGTTCATCTAAATTTGCATTTAATGCCAAGGTGGATTTCTTCTTGGTGGCTTCCTTCTCCTTCCGATGGTTGATTTGAAGTTCATAAGCCATCAAGTTTCCAATGAGCTCATCCATCTTTAATTTTGAAAGATCATGCGCCTCTTCAATTGCGACGACTTTATCTTCCCAATCGATTCTAAGTGACCGGAGGAACTTCCTTGTCATCTCTCCTTCATTGATTTTTCTTCCAAGAACCAAAAGAGAGTTAGTGATATCGGTGAAGCGAGTGTTCATTTCGCTTATGTTTTCACCGATTTGCATAGAAAAAATCTCATATTTATGCATGAGGAGACTAATACGGGTTTCCTTAGTTTTACTATCCCCCTCATGATGCATTTGTAGTCTATGCCATATCTCATGTGCACTAACACACCCTCTAATCCTATTATATTCACCCTCATTTAGCCCACAATATAGAATGTTCATGATTTTTGAGTTCATCTCAATTTCTTTCATTTTGGGCCTAGTGAGTGAATCTAATTCATCTTCATTTGGTGGTGTATGGATTCTGGAGAAACATCCAATACTTAAGGTCATTAGAAATTAGGAAAATCTTCATCCTATTCTTCCAATAATCATAATTTGACCCATTAAGCAAAGGAGGTCTAGTGGTGCATAATCCCTCTACATGATTAGATGTGCTAGCCATGCTAAAAATACGATTAAGTATAGAATTTAGCTAACAAGGCTCTGATACCAAATGTAGGATCGTGTGGGTTATGGGTCCACAAATTAGAGGCTAATTAACAAATTTAATCCTAATCACCTACTTGTTTAGACAATCAAAAGTTGCAGCGGAAATTAAAACAAATACACAAGTAGGGAATAGAAAATGCAAACCACAAATCGACTCGGCGTTTTTATAGAGGTTCGGCACCCCACCCGGGTCCTAGTCCTCTCTTGCAAGCTCCGCTCGGATCACCGAGCTCCGCTCACGACTTCACTAACCACTCCCCGTTCCGGGCCGGGAGAGAACGCCTTTACAACCGTCAAACTCGCGAACAACCCTCGCCGAGCTTGGAATCTTCTTCTCACAATCCGAGAAGGATGCTTCGGGCTTTCACCGGAGCCTTTACTCTTTTGACAACCAATGAGAACTTGCGTGGAGCAACACTCTCTAAATCTTTAGCACACTTGAGTAGGATTAAGAAATGATCACTAAGTGTGGAAGGTTTGTAGCTTTGAGTGTTTGAGATTCTCTCTAAAGTTTGGGACAAGTTTGTAGTGGGAGAGTTGTGTTAAAATGTGTTTTACAACTCTATTTATAAGCATTAGAGAGAATAGAGCTGTTGGGGTTGATTGGGTATGAGTTGGTGAAGATACACAAAACAGAAACATGCACGACGCAATTCTGCCTAAAAACGGTCGACCGAATTTGGTATTCCGTTCGACCGTTTGGTCAAATTTCAGCTTTGACTTAAGTTAACTTAAGTTAACGGTCGAACGGGCTCAGGAGATCGGTCAACCGAATTAGTCCAGGCACTTTTGGGAGACCAAATTGTGTTGGTTCGGTCGACCGTTAGGAAAGTTTCAGTCGACCGGATGTTTGGAAATATGGGGTATTTGGGAATAATACGAATACGACCGTTGGGTATAATACGACAAAACAAACGGTCTGAAAATTTATGTAAACGGTCGAACGGAAAGCTTTCAACGGTCGACCGTTTTGGTCGAGGCAGTTCTTGTTTTGTTTAGGTGTTTTCCGGTTCTAGTTTGGATGATCTATTGAAGTCCAAATTATGTGAAATTTTGTGTGTGACTTCTATAGGGAACCTAGTGTGTGGTTGAGTAGTTTTTAGCTCAAGTATGCTCAATTACACAAGGTTCCTAAATACTCAAAGAAATACAAAATACATGTCGTCAAATGAGCTTGATTACATGTCTTGACTTGATTTCCTTTCTTCATTGAGTCTTGATCACCTGTAGAGGTTAGCACAAGGCAATATATATGCAATGCAACATGTGTGCTACTCTACATGACCATAATTAAGATTAGGTTGATTAAATCATCAAAACATAAATTAAGGCCAAAAAGCCAACAATATGTTGAAGAAATTTCGGTTGTTTTTTAGAGAAATCGCATACATGTGTAGTTTTTTCTCTTCATCATGCGCCTAGGGTTTGATGACATATTTCCTCACCCTTGCGCATGTTTTCTTGATTCATTTCATTACATGTGAATTGTATTACAAGTTTCATCATTATTTCATTCTTGCGCATAGCTTAGATTTCATTTTATGCATGTACCTAGGGTTACATGTTAATCTATGTTTGTTGCGCATATTTCTTTCATCCTTCAAGCTTGTGGCTAGAGTTTGTTTGTTCTTGATAATATGCGAATATATGTTGTTTGAAATATGGTGATAATTTTACAAGAGTTAATTATTGCATGTATCATATAATGTGATCATACATTTCGGATGGTATGATTTGATTGTGCATTTTTTTCTAAACTCTTGTACATACATCTAAGGTTAGATGCTTGTTGCCTTATTCATGTATATGTAATTTTTAATCACATGTGCATGCATCTAGGATTAGATGTTGATTGCAAAATCATGCACATACATGAATATTGAGTTACATATTGTATAATTCGGATTTTTTTTTTTTGGAATGATAGCATGCATTTCATTTGAAATATTTCCTTTATGATTGAATGCACATATATGTTAATCTCATTAAGGATTTTTGAATTTTTGAAATGATAGCATGCATTTCATTTGAAATATTTCCTTTATGATTAAATGCACATATATGTTGATCTCATTAAGGAATTTTGGATTTTTTGGAATGAGAGCATTCATTTCATTTGAAATATTTCCTTTATGATTAAATGCACATATATGTTGATCTCATTGAGGATTTTCGGATTTTTTGGAATGAGAGCATTCATTTCATTTGAAATATTTCCTTTATGATTAAATGCAACATATATGTTGATCTCATTAAGGATTTTTGGATTTTTTTGGGAATGATAGCATGCATTTCATTTGAAATATTTCCTTTTCATCATATGTGCATATATGTGTTACCCTCCACCAAAGAATTTCGATTTTTTCTTTCCAATACAAGTAGCATAATTATTGTTGATTGCATGCTTATATTGATTAAGGAAAGATTGACTAATTCTGAATTTTTTTTGTGGGGATATTATGGCCTGGAGTTTTATTGCCTTAAATGTATTTTTGAATGCTTTCCTTTGATGCAGAAATATGTGTTGCTCTCCACCATAGAATTTCGGATTTTGTCTTTCCTAATCAAAGTAGGATAATTTTTTTGTGCTATCATGATTATATTGATTAGGGAAAGAAGAAAAAATAATCTGTTTTGAGAATGATTATTGTGGAGATTGGTTGTTATTACCTCACACGTTTTTTGCCAATATTCGTGCACCATAAATGCATTGTTTCCTTATGCATAACTTCCTTCTTGATTGAAAGAGGTGCACACTTTATGGTATTTTTTTCATACGTCAGATTGTGCTAACGTATGGAAAGATTGTGCTTGTATGGAATGAATGGTTGCTGATTTTATTTACTGCCTTATTGAGAGTTGAGCGTAATTTCATTCATTCATCTCCATTTGTAATAAATATCGCAATGGGCTGTAATATTTATGGACTGTAATATTTATGGATTGTGGACTGTTTATTGCCCTAAGGAGACGAGGGGCTCCTTTATTTTTATTATTGCGATATTATTGCTATAAGTCTCATGCAGGTTCCCGTCTAAAAGGCTAAATCCCTATGGGGGATCCTTAGCTTGATATGGAAGTAATGTAGCAATCGATTTCTGTGTGATCTTGATTGAATTTTTTTTGAAAGGAAATGTTTTTTTGGAACCTACATGCCTAGTGGGAGTTGCAAGGTAGAAGTGTTTTGTGTAAACCACCTTGCAACTGGCGGCAATACTTTCTTTATTTGCTGATTTGCCATGATTTAAACGTTTTTTTGGGTCATTAAATCATGATGGAGCTCAATATCTAGATTAGTAAAATGGTTTATTAACTATTGCATGAGGATTTGATCGAATGCTTTATGTTTTCCTTTGGTCTGAATGCTATAGCTATTAAGTCAGTTTATTTTTTATGACTATTGTAGCTCGTTGTATTTTATGCTAGAACTCATGTATCGCTATGTGGTTTTTTGTCCTAGATTTTTATGGCTGCTTCCAAAAGCATAGTCGCTGATCTGACTCGAGGAGATAAACTCAATGAAAGAAATTACGATATGTGGCATCGTAAAATTGAGTATCTCTTAGACGATCAGGACATGTTAGAAAATATAACCCAAACTATGTCTCCCCCCAAGGAGGGGACCACTGCGCAGCATCGCAGAAATATGGATGTCTATAATGCATGGAAAAAGACAGACCATATTGCTCGCATTACAATTCTGAGTTCGATGCGAGATGATCTGTTACTGCGGTTCGAAAAATTGCGCACTGCAAAGGCCTTGTGGGAAGCTGTGAAGTTTCAGTACGGAGTGACCTCCGTCACAAGGGCCCGCCAGCTTGGGCTCATGTTTGATGGGTATAAAATGCGCCAATGTCACACAATGAGGCAGCATATTACCGAGATGTCAAGCATGATTAGCGAGCTGAGCGCTGCCTGTCGTGCTAGGACCGATGAGGAGCAAGTGTCTGCTATCATCAGATCATTGCCTTCGAAGAGTTGGGAGCATATGAAGGTCCATCTGACCCATGCTGATGACATCAGGACATTTGACCCGGCCGCAAAACACCTAGAGCTGAAGGAGGACCGCATGCTTGCGGAAGCCCCTCTAACTGAAGTGTTTGTTGCTGAAGTTGGCGCTCCTCGGAGGAGTGTAGGTTTTAAGCGAAAAAGAGATAGAGCTCAAGGTTTTAAAGGCAAGAAGGGTGCAAATAAGAACAAAATAGAAAATAAAGCTGGAAAGAAACGACCTCGAGGATCTAGAGGTGGGAAAGATAAGTCTAATGTGACTTGTTTTAACTGCCGAAAGACTGGACATTTTGCTCGTGAGTGCACTGAGCAAAAGGTAATTATTGTTTGTAATCCCTCGAATTGTAACGTGACTAGTTCTCTGATGCTCACTGATTATTCTCCTGTGTGGATTGTGGATTCTGGTGCCACGGACCACGTAACAAAGGATCGTTCTGCCTTCGTGGAATATCACCGTGTTCCAAGTGGGAGGCGAATAAACATGGCAAACAACACTAGCATTGAAGTTCTTGGAGTTGGCACATGCAAAGTGGCTTTGCGAAGTGGCCGGATCCTATTACTTCACGACGTGTTGTATGCACCAGTTATACGGTGAAATATTAATTCTATTGTTGTTTTGATGAGACATGGTTTTAAAGTTGTTTTTGAGAACAATGATATGGGTTTATACCTTGGTAACATTTATTATAGACATGCCTTTCTTTCAGACGGTTTTATTGTGTTGGACGCAATTTATGATTTCGATCGTAATACTAGTGCCTTTATGAGCCAAAGTTCCATGAATAATGATTCAGTTATGTGGCATGCTAGACTAGGTCACATTGGTGTTGACCGGATGAACAGGTTGGCAAAGGAGGGGGTATTAGGAGAATGCTCCAAATTTGAATTGCCGACCTGTGACTCTTGTCTAGCTGGAAAGGCAACTAGAAAACCGTTCGGAAAAGCCATTAGGGCTACTTCTCCTTTAGAACTAATTCACTCGGATATTTGTGGACCTTTGAATGTGCGTACTAGACATGGACAAAGTTACTTCATCACATTTATTGATGACTACACTAGATATGGTCATATTTATCTTATTTCTGACAAGTCAGAAGCTCTAGAATGCTTTAAGAAATTCATGAGCTTGGTAGAGAATCAATTGGATAATAAGATAAAAACTCTCAGAATGGACATAGGTGGGGAGTATCTCTCCATAATGTTCAAGGAGTTATGTGATGAAAAGGGGATATCTAGACAACTCACTATGCCTTATACTCCTCAGCAAAATGGTGTTGCCGAGAGAAGGAATAGAACGTTGCTAGACATGGTTAGATCCATGATGGCGCATGCGAGCTTGCCAATTTCGTTTTGGGGAGATGCTCTAATGACTGCTGCCTATATCCTTAATAGAGTTCCAACTAAATCGGTTCCCTCAACTCCATATGAGTTATGGACAGGACGGAAGCCTGATTTGAGTCTGCTGCGTCCTTGGGGATGCGCGGCATACATTCATTCTACTAGTCACCGATATGGAAAACTAGGACCTAGAGGGAAAAAGTGTATCTTTGTAAAATACAATGATCTCTCCAAAGGTTATGTTTTTATAGGGTTAGACGAGAATGAAAGAAGGACAGAACTGGAGTCTAGGGATGCCACATTCTTGGAAAATGATTTTCCAACTCTTGCTGGAGCTATCGAAGAGTTAGTGGACTTCTTTGAACAACAAGATGAGGACATTGCCACTCCACGGGATCAGGATCTGGAAGTTGAACATGAAGTTCCACCAGTCAATCCTAGTGGGAGCAGCAATGCTGAGGATCCGATAGCTCTCACGGAGGATGAGCCATCAGATACCCATCTACGTCGAAGTAAACGCGGGCTCATTCCTCGTAGGTGGTTTCCCTTAGAGGAAGAGGCCCTCATGATATCTCAAGAAGAAATTGATTATGAATCATCTGGAATGACAATAATCGATGAGCAAGAATCGGAGACCTTGAAAGAGGCTTTGGAAGGTCTAAATGCTAAAGAGTGGTTAGAAGCTATAAAGGAAGAGTTGGAGTCGATGAAAGTTAATCGAGTCTGGGACTTGGTCGACTTACCGCCGAACCGAAAGGCCATTAGGGCCAAGTGGATCCTCAAGATTAAGAGGAAGGCGGATGGATCTATTGATAGATTCAAGGCTAGACTGGTAGCCAAAGGCTACACCAAAAGAGAAGGCGTGGATTTTAAGGAAACCTTTTCACCCGTGGTTAGGTTTGCCTCCATCCGCCTTTTGCTAGCTATTGTAGCTCAGATGGACTTAGAGCTTTACCAAATGGATGTAAAGACTGTTTTTCTCAATGGAGAACTTGAGGAGGAGATCTATATGGATCAACCTCAAGGTTTTGAAGTCAAAGGACAAGACGCAAAGTGTGCAAGCTCAAAAAGTCCTTGTACGGCTTAAAACAAGCGTCTAGACAGTGGAACATTCGCTTCCATCAAGCTATATCAGAGAATGCGTTCTCTATGCTTGAGGAAGATCACTGTGTGTACGTTAAAAGATCCAATGGTAAATTTGTCATTCTGACCTTGTATGTTGATGACATACTCATGGCTGGCAATAGCAAAGAGTTGCTGAAATCCACTAAAGAGTGGTTGTCCTCCATGTTTGATATGAAGGACATGGGTGAAGCTAGCTACGTCCTTGGTGTCAAGATTGTTAGAGATAGGTCCCAGAGACTTCTGGGATTGTCTCAAGAGACTTACATTAACAACATCTTGAAGAAATACCATATGGACAAATGCAAACCAATCGACACTCCTGTTGAGAAGGGCTTGTACTTGAGCCTTGATAAGCATCCTGAGACTCCTGAAGAGAAGGGAAAAATGAGCAAGGTTCCATACTCCAATGCTGTGGGAAGTCTTATGTACGCTATGATGTGTACTAGGACAGACATTTGTTATGCTGTGGGCATGGTGAGTCGATACCAGTCCAACCCAAGCATGGGGCACTGGAAGGCGGTCACGAGAATCATGAGATACCTCAGAGGAACGAGTAACTACATGCTGTGTTACCAAGCATCAGACCTCCGCCTGATTGGCTATAGTGATGCCGATTGGGCAGGAGACATTGATGAAAGGAAGTCGACCTCTGGTTATGCTTTCTTGCTGGCTAATGGGGCCATCTCATGGTCCAGCAAGAAGCAAACTTGTATAGCCCTGTCGACTGTGGAAGCAGAGTATGTTGCATGCTCTGCAGCAGTACAGGAGGCAGTTTGGTTGTGGAGGTTCTTACAACATACTGGGCTAGTAGAGACATCTGCTGAGCCTGTTGTTGTCTATTGTGACAGCATGGCTGCCCTTTGTTATGTGAAAGACCCTAAATATCATGGAAAGACCAAACACATATAGGTTAGGTATCATTTTGTGAAGGACATCATAGCGAGAAAGGAAGTTGTGTTAAGACATGTGTCTACTAGTCTTATGGTAGCTGACCCTCTTACCAAGGCTATAGCTAAGGACTCGTTTGTGTCTCATGTGAAGTCCTTAGGCTTACGCAAACTTTGATGTATTGGCATGTCTAACTTCCTTTTATGAGTGATTGTTTTTCCTTCGACTATATCCGTTTTGGTTGATGTAGTTGTTCTAGCATAAAATATTATTATGTCAATAGGCTGAAGAATGCTCACTCACATGAGCATTCGCGTCTGGCGCTTTTGATAGCGAGCAGAGATGAGACTGATCATGAGGAGATCTTGTATGATAGATCCAGAGCAGTTCATGATATGACAGTCGCCTTGATTAGGAATCAAGATGAGATCCTCTATGTTGGTGAGGATTGACATGAATGTTTCCACGATTCATGTGACCTATAGAAGCCAAGTGCGAGCATCACATGTGGTGCCAGGTGGCACCTGTATGGTGTTAAGGTGACAATGATGAAGCTCGGGTCAGGCGCAGAGGGGGTGCGACTGGACTAAGACTTGTATGGTGTTGAGAGACAGACATACTGTTGTATACAATATGATCCACCATAACATGTTTGTCATACAACATGTGTTGAGCGACCATTTGGAAGTGAAAGGATGGATCCCTGCTCCTTCACTGTGTGAGTCCAAGACTTGATTGTCATTAGTTGCCCTCACTGACCTTCGACGACACCATGAATCAAAGAGTTGATGTGGCTACTTTGGGATGTTATCTATGACCATGAGAGATTTGGTCTAAAGAGGCATCTTCGGGAAAAGAGTCAACTCTGAGTGTAATGGTGGTCTGGGGCGAAGGGAAAGGTTTGACTCGACTGCACTAAAAGTATTTGCTGGGCCCAACTGTATTGGATACAGTAGCAAGTACCTTGAGGACAAGAAGGTATTCTCTCTGAGGGATCGAGATACCGTTCATGTCAAGTGAGTTTCTGAGTAAACCTGGGGAACTGTGATGTGCATTTGACTGCTTATTTATTGTTTTTTTTGAGGATGTTGTCATTCTGGCCTTCTAGTAAGGGCTCTCGTTGCTGGCCCCAACCACACTAGAGGAAACCAGACCTCGACAATATCTGAAGTCTTTAGCAATTGGTCCAGTCGGCTAGCCATGGAGCAAGCAATAGTTGCACGCATGGCTAGTGCGTGACCGGTGAAGCTTTCCCAAAAATAGCCCCACCAACCATGCAAATGTCAGCCCAACCCCAGGCCAATGCCCCAATTCTCTCATCTACTCTTGGCTCAGACGCATACCTGAGAATTGAAGAAGAACACCCCAAGGTCGTCGGAATTGCTCCTGGTTGCCTCCTTCTCGCCTCCTATTCTAGTCGGCATTGCCTTCTCGATTGCCTACCGGAAGGATGGCCTGAAGGCCTGCTGGTTTCCGGAGTTAGGAAGCAAAAAGGAGAGGGAGAGGGGTGCGTGAGAGTGGGAGGTATTTGTGTGTGTGATTGATCAATTATAATACCGCAAGTGAATGGCCACGATGAAACGGTGGCAAGTACGGGTCGTGTCCACAAGGAGCGCGTGCAAGTCAAAATCCACCATACTCGAGTGGGAAAAGAAGAGAGAAATGAGGTTGGAATTAGACTACAACGCGTATGAAATCAGGAAACAAACAATAAAACTATACCCCGTAGGGGTAGAGAAAGAACATGGAAATGAAAATATGTTCACTATGTGTGTTCAATTGTGCTCATCACAACATGTAATACAAGAAATCCATAAACCAAATTCAACTTTGCCTCCACATGAAATAAGATAAAACGTTATCATTAAAGCATACAAGACAATAATTGAAATAAGGCTAACATGAGCACAAGTTAAATGACCACATCCAACTTTGTCCTCACGTGAAATAAGATTTGACACAATCATTAAAACATACAAGACAATAATTAGGATGAGGCCAAATTGAGGACATGCATGCACATGTCATGTTTCCTTCTTCCATTCCATCCTAATTCTCACCTCATCATTCCACACTAATCTAAGCATGTGCTAATCTTCACTCAAGAGCATTAGCACATCAAAGAAAAGACTGAAAATCTTATTAGATGGTTATGTAACTCATGTGAGGTTCAAAGGTAGGATTAACACACACACACTAATAAATCACATAATCACAACACCTTCTTCTTCACCCCCCAATGGGGATGGACTACTCTCTACTCATCTCTTAACTAAAGAAATCATAAAAATAACCCAAAACCATAATGCAAAATTCAGAAAACTAGATGAAGAAAAACAAGCACAAAGGAAATGACATCAAAGGAAAGACATCAAGTTAAAGAACATCAAACTATAACTTGATTAAGAAATAAGGTTACAAGGTTTCTCATCTTCTCCTCCTCTACACTAAAACCAACTCTAACAAACAAGAAATAAATTCTACTCTACTAAACAAGAAAAGATACTAACCTAAGGAGGAGAGGGATGAAGGAGAAGAAAGGAGGCATTACAAGTGTATTTATAGAAGATTAGAGGGTCTGGATGATTCTGGGCGATCGGACAACTACAAATTAGATCTGGATGTTGCATATTGCTCTGAGACAAGCACCAGGCCCACCACACAAATCTAGCTGCCAATTTCTTAACCGGATCCACCAGCGGCGGATTTTAATATGCCACCGGTGGATCATTTTTCTCCGATTGCCTTCAAATTTTGACCACAGCTTGAGTTAGCATAATAAACACGTGGGGTGCACCCGGAGCTGCTAGTTCGAGCTCATTTGGTTTTAGTTGTCGAATTACTCCTCAAGTTCAGGAAATTCTGGACTTTTGAAACCAACATATGTAACGCCCCCGATGTCGTGGGTACGTACACTGGGAAAGACTACAAGTGTCACGATCAGAGACCTCCACGATGACCGAAGGAGTTACGAAAGACAGACCAAACAATGATGAGACAATAAATAGAGAGATCATACATGGATAGACTAACATAAAACATAACTAAAAAGTGAGAGATTATCCATATATGGTAACAAGGTCAAATACATTACATCGCGTTCAAAAGGGAAATACATCATAAATAATGCGGAAGCAAAAGACAAACTGAAGAATCTGGTCGACGTGTCCCTCGTGTACAGAATCTTCGACTACTTGTCCAGTCTACCCTGTAGGAAACTAAGTACTTGCAAGCACCGTATCAACATATGTGTGAGTTTTCTATAAAGAAAACCCAGTATGCCCCTGACCTAATCGGAGTTATATGGAAGAATGCATGCAATCTATCTAAGACAAAAGCATTCGAAACAGAAACCGAAAAGCACATAATGCAACAGAAGGCTACAACTCCATCAGTCGTGCCAATCGGGTAACAACCGTAGAAATCCCTCCAAGGGAACCAGAATACCAACCATGTTGGTCAGAGCAGAACAGAAAAGCATCAAATGCAACAAAAGGCTACGACTCCATAAGCAGTGCCGGGCGGGCGCACCCGAACCATTCCTCGAAAGGAACCAGAACACCGGCCTCGCTAGTCAAAGGCGGTCACTCGACAGTGACCCACCGCTTGGCACAAAGCAGTGCGCCGGATAAGTGTCCCAATTCGCGGCAAGTGACCTACATGGTGCCATCGCGAACTTGTGAACACCTACACTGAGATAGAATGGCAGCGCGCCTGCCCAGGACTTATCTTACACCTGGCCTCCCAATGTGAAGGTCTTATGCGAATGGCCTCTGGAGCTAGAGGACCCACTCGTGGCCCGTCGGCCCAAAAAGACAGAACGTGCCCAGAATTATTAATCAGATTAAATGCAATGCAAGCTACTTAAGCATCTAAAATTTAATGCATCTACAGTGTATGGAATGAGCTCAAGGAGGAGTATTCGGATACCCTCCTTGCAGCCCCGAACCAACTCAGAAATCAGACATACCAATCAAGAATAAACGAAACTCACAACAGCAAACAAACATTACCGAATCAGTAAATTGATATAACAACTAATTTAGTCATCTACGGGTCATGATAGGGACGTTATGAGGTCTGAAATCTTAAGGGTCATAAACGAGAACAACATAACCCATCACATCAGACATAGATCAGCATGAACGGAGTAACATGCCATGCAAATAGTAGAAGATATCAAAATTGCACCACACTACAATCGACGATATGAATTATCAATTTCAGACCATACATGGAATCGAATTAAAATCTCAGAATATGATCAGATCATATGTGGGCATGAAATAACTTATATATTAGTAATACAACATGGTGAAACATGCACATAATATCAGAAGGCTGAATCTATCCAATATAATTATCTATGCGTACATTCGAAAGCATGTGTTGCATTAAGATATAATATGAATAACATATAACAAGAAGGAGTCCAATTTAGTTCCTGAGTGCATGCATATAGAAAATATCAGAGAATATAACCGAAATCAGATCATGAATGTATCATATGTGCTGCTGGACCAGAAATGACTCAAACCACGAATCACAGCAACCATCGCACACAATGCAACTGATAGCATCAGATAAATCACAGAAAAATACAAACCTCACAGCCATGCATATGGATCCCTGACCCATCCAAACCACATGCTCAGAGCATCCTTCCCAGGCTGTCTGAGGTGGGAGAAGGTCAGAGAAAGACTGTCTAAGCCATTCGGTCCAGCAACCGAGCAAGAAGCGCGTAAGATGCACCAACCTCATGGTTAACATCACTCTAGCGCACCATGCTCAGACCAAACAAGACAATCCGACTCCTCTCACCACTAGCCTCCCTAAGGTCCGTCCCCACCCCCTCCTGACCCCAGCCACCATCTAGAATGGCTGCACCAGCCAGCCGTCCAATGCTAGGAGTCAAAAGGGTTGAAGGCAAACCTTAGTTGGATCTTGTGTGCACCAGCCACACCCAACCAGATCCGTGGCCACCCTCAAACTCAGCCCAGAAGGAACACATTCACCTCTGGTTAGACCTCACCAGAGCTCGCCGGAGTCCCGGTACCACTGGCTGTCCCACAGCCAGCCCCATCTAGCACATGCACCATGCGCACGCTAGAGACAACTCGGTTGATGGTGCAACCGATTGCACCAACCACCAACATGGTGCTTGCCGGCCCTCCAGAGAACACCCCCTCCCATACAACTCTTCAAGGGTCTGGAGCATACCTGATTAGCAAGGAAGTTGCCTGAAATTAGCCAGAGATTCTGCCCACCAAACTTCTAGTCGCACCACAGGTTGCACTACACGTCGCTTCTAGCCTCGCTGGATTTGAAGTTTGTTGGAGCACCACCTGAGTGGCCTGACCACGTGGCTGAGGAGTGGAAGAGGTGGAGGAAATGTCTGGGAGGTGAAGAGGTGTGCAAGGGTTGGCTGGTGGGATAGGCTTTTTGTTAGCTTGCTAGGACTCTTCAATTTCCAAGCCTTCATGGCTAATCAAGCCACCTCAACACATGCCAAAAATGGCATCAGCAAAGACATCCAAAAGCCAAGAAAATGCACATCCAAACCCTAATGCAACCCTTCCAATTCCATGCCACATCAACACGGTTTTAGTCCAAAACCGAACCTACACTCACTCGGACCCAAATTGAGTCAAACGAGTCAAACAACCGCGCCCTTGCCCGATGTGTCGCACCCGATCGACCAACAAGAAATCTGATCAAATCTACCCAAACAAGCATGCCATAACACAATTTGACATTCCAAGAAGTCAATTATGCATAACCGTGGAGAGTGGACTTATTATTATTATAGTAGGAGAGCGGGTCTTACAACATATTTTCTTTACACTTAAGTCCCTCTGGGTTTTTCCTTGGGTCCTTCATGAGTTACAATCCAGTCCTTGGGCATTACAAACAAGTCCATAACCTTCCAAATCAGTCCATTCTTCTTGCGTGTAGGTCATTTTCTATTCCTTTCTCTTCTTTATTGCCTAAACCCTGAAACACATCAAATAAACACTCGAGTAACACAAAATTGGGGTGAAATAAAGGATATATAGAATGAATGCAATGTATGATATGCTACTAATCAATGTGTATCACGGCTAGGGTTGTAGCCCAAGTCATGCACAACAAATCTCCTTTCCAAATACCATTATATTGCATCCAAACGTTATCTTTCAAGATCCTCCCAAAATCTCCATGATCTCCCTTCCTAATCTAAGAGATTTTCATCCTTCATTTCTAAGTCACCCAAACCCAACGCACCATCCCTGTGGCAAAGAGAATTTGAATCAAAAGCCACACACTCCCAAAGTAAAACCGACCGAGCCTACTTGCACAAGTGCTCGACGTGCCACACCTGCTCGGCCAAAGAGGAAACTTTTCCCCGAAAGGAAACTTCTCCCAAAAAGGAAACTTTCCCCGAAGAGTGATTTCCCTCGAGAGGAATTGTTCCTGAAATGGAAACTTTTCCCGAAAAGGAAACTTTCCTTGAAATTGGAAACTTACCCCAAAACAAGGACAAACACACAAACACAAGAAAACAACATAACATACCATCACATAAGTGTTAAGGATGAAAAGATACTTTATTGTAGTATCAGGGACGCGAGTCTTACAGTGGTGGGGATTTGATATTACAAGATGAATCCTCATGTTGACAAGAAAGATTACCCTCCTCACGTTCACTTAATTGTTGTGTCATTTGACTCACTTGCATTTCCATAGTTTACAAGGAATTCAAGTTGGACTTCATCCAGAATTATGAATTTTTTTGGATTGGGTGTTGATGAGCTGAGAATGAGTCCAATGGTTGGAAGTCGAGTGTTGGTAGAATTCTGGGTATTTAGGAGGAGGATACTTAGGTAGGTATAATGTATGATACTGAGTATTTCTTTGGTTTCCCCATGAATATGTCATCCCTTGGTTATACGAGAATGCAAATGAGTCATAATGAGTACTATGGGGAAAAATATTATCATAATCGGGTTAAGGAGGAACATACGAACACTTTTCGAACACCTGACCACTTAAACTACTCTGGACATCTGACGTGGCTTCTGAAACCACCGATCCAGTCATACCCTCTACTGCACACGAAAGAGGCAAAAGTTTCTTGTGATGATTCGATCGAACTAGATGATGGTGTAGCAGTCAGTGCCTCTCTCATATTACCCCAATCTGAAGACTTCTCAACCACATAATTAAAATTGTCCCAACCATGATGGGTGTTTGTTTGAGGCACCCCATGATACATGGGTTAGGTATACCAGGGAGAGTGGTCCTGGTCCCAACAATGAATTGAATGATCACCTATGTAACCATCCATCTCGACAATAACCCTCTCAAATTGACTACTCTCACCACCACGAGATCAAGCTCGCATAAAAGCGCTCGACTCAACCCTAAAACACTAAGAGAATGTATAAAGGGGAGGAGACTAAATGATAGAAGTATAGGAGAAGAAGACTAAGGTAAGAACAGAAGAAACCTTAAGAGCTAGCATGGGTAAGGGTAGAAGCCAAATCTAGCAAACACGACTCAAACAAGCTTAGGTTGGTTATGGGTCCATAATCTAGACAATGCCTAACCGCGACTGCCCACACTCCTAAACTCCTCAACTCCTTTGGCCCAAGGTCACAAAGCCGAATGAGAAAGTCAAGAATCGAAGGTCCCAAAAGTCTTAATGCAACTAAGCAAACGACGACGTTCAGGCCATCATGTTGAGAATGGGGTTGTCTTCTAAGTGTTCCCGAGTGCTGGTAGTCGATGTCTACTTGAATTTAGATTACGGTTTTTTATTAGTGTGATTTTTGGGGCGAAGGAAGGTGTGATGAAATCCCCCACCCTAACTTTCACTTGGAAAACTGATTGATCATTTTATTTAAACCGCAAGTGCACGACCGCGTTGAAGCGGTGGCAAATACGGGTCGTCCACTGGGAGGTGTGTCGACGTTTGGTTTGTGCGAAGGCGAGTGGTAAAAAAATGGACAGAAAGATTGATTACACTAACTTCACTAGAATCCAAAATGAAATGAAATATAAGCAATAAAAACTAAACCCCATAGGGGGTAGAGAAATAATGTGAATATAAAGATGTGTGTGTGTGTGTTCAATTAAGCTCCTCACAACATGTAGTGCATGAAATCATAAAACTACATCCAGCTTTGCCTCCACATGAATTAAGATAAGACTACATCATTAAAACATACAAGACAATAATTGGAATGAAGCTAAATGAACTCATGTATAAAGACTAGATCCTACTATGCCTCCACATGAATTAAGATAACCCAATATCATTAAAACATACAAAACATTAACCAAGGTAAAGGCAACAAGAGTACATACACTACAACATGTGTTTCCAATATTAACTTCATCCATATCCTAACCTTATCATTCCCCATAAAATAGGTCCACTAATCAAAGCATAAGCTAAGCTTCATTCAAGAGAATTAGCATATCAAAGATAAGAGTGAAAACCCATTAAATGGTTATGGAAATCATATAAAGCTCAAGGGATAAAGATAAGACACACTTAATACACTAGATGATCATATCACATATTACTCCACCCCCCAAATGGGGATGGAACTACTCATACATATTTAAACTAACTACTCTAACAAAATGAAGCATTATACTGAAATGAAACTACACTAATCAAGCAAGAAATATTAAAGAAGCATAAAATAAAACAAACAAGCAAGCATGCATATGAAAGGAAATGAAACTAAGAGAGAAACAACACAATTAAAGGAAAAACATCTATTATTAACTCACTCAATACAAGCAGCCCTTCCTCCACCAGAGTTTTGCTTCAAGGCTCCACTCCTAGTAGGGAAGATGGCCACCAAAGAGGGAGATAGATTACATGAGAGGAGGGAGAGTTCTATTTATAGTCATAGAAAAAGGTAATCCGGGACAATCCCCCGATGTGGGACTAAACAAATACCAAAAATAGCCTAAACATCATCTAATACACGCTCTCCAGAAGTTTCATCGGATCCGGGAAGATCCGGACCGCCAATTGGCGGTCTACAGGATCCAGATCCGTCTGGTTTTGATGCTGGGATTTGCTTGATATGTTTGTTGGTCTTTGATGCATCTACTTTGTTTATTGGAGCTCCGACCCGAATCGAATTGTCAAAATACTCCCTCATTATGGTGTGGAGTTTTCTGTTTTGCTCTAAGGTCCTTTGGTCTTACGTTCAGGTCCTTCTCCCCTGCATCTTAGTCCCCAGGTCTCACAATTAAGTCATTTTTCCCTTCTTTTGGGTCCTTTCATGTCTCTTCTCTTCAAACCTCTTTATTTCTGAAATTCAAACATAAAACTCGTCACATAGCATTGGTTAGGTGTAAGATAATGGATATAAGATACAAATATAAGCATGAAATGATGTCAATCAAATACCCCCACACCTAAGTTTTTGCTTGTCCCGAGCAAAACAAAGAAAGAGAAAAACAAACGAGAAACAAGAAATCCTAACTCACTTTCGTAGGAATCACGGTTAAACTTAGCACATGCAACAAGCCGTTAAACCTCCATGTCGCCAAGGAGGAGGAGTGTTGTCTCCTGAGGGTTTTCAGCGGATATACCCACAAAATCCGAACAAGATGCATTATTCAGTCTACACACTCGACTCGTTGGACAAATTTTGTCGATCATTGGACAAGGTAATCCTACGGGCCGACTCTATATAGGTAATTGATACATTGCATACATTGCATCATGTCTTCATTTAGATTAATTTTATATCAATAAATGCTACTAAGGTATGTGTTTAGTTTTATTTACAGAGTATAGGGACCTGAATGCAAATTACCCATATCCCGAGCATAAACGCGTGCAAGAGACTCATTTCTATCATAAAGACCAAGTCAAGATTATCGGGTTTCAAGTGGAAGTCCATCCAAGCATAAAAGCATTCAAAGATCTAATTACAAAAAGACCAAGGACTTAAGCACAAAAGTAGTCAGGTACTTAATTGCAAAAAGCCGAGGACCCGACTACAAATTAAAGTACCAAAATATTATTTTGGAGAAGTTCTAAAGAAAAATCAATTTGGATCTCCAAATATATAAAGAAATAAATTCGGAGCTCAAAAGAAAGGGAAGAAATCAATCCAGACGCGCAAAGGACATTTAAATCATACCATAAACACACAGGAAAAATCCGAATCAAATATGAGCAAAAAAGGTGGCGATTCCACCGCACCCCATGAACAAATTGCGGTGATTCCGCCACACAAAAGTCGATCCGTGCGCTCAAATTTTTACCAGTTGCGTGTTGACGCATGTACTTTCCTATTTCATACTTGGATCCCTTGTATCGGCTATAAATAGCCCCCAAATTATGTTGTAAAGACGTTCTTCTCTTTAGCAATAAAATTCTGTTCTTTTATTTTGTTTTTTTAATTTTCTTTTGTAGTTTCTCTAGGACCCGTTCTCCTTCCCTCCATCCATGAGTTTCAAACTCTCTCCAAAGGGTGGGGGTGACGGATTTAGGGTAATGAGAAGAAGAATGATGTTATTATTTTAATTTCGTGTTAGTATATTTTGATTACTTGAGTTTATGTTGAATCATTTATCATGTAATGCTTCATAACTAACATGATTTATTATAAGTTTCTGACTTCTCTAATCTAAACCCTAAATCTAAACCTCCACCCAACGGAATTCACCTCTTTGTTCTTGTTCTAGTTTTAATTGTTCTTATTTCTTGCTTTAGATAATTAAAACCCAAAAATCTCAAAACCCAATTTATTCTTCTCTCCTTCTTTCCCCCAATCGAAATCACACTAATAACAAATCTCTCCCTCCTTGTGTTCGACCCGTATTGGCCACGTCTTCATTGACGTCGTGCACTTGCGGTATAAATTTAATTCTCATCAAGTTTTTGGCACCGTTGCCGGGGAGGCGACGCAGATTTTGTTTATTTTTGTGTTTTCGATTTTATTCTGTTTATCTTGTGCACGATCTAAGTATTTGGATTTGTGTTTCAGGAGACAACAGAGCGCGCGGCGAAATCTGAACGCAATCTGAGCAATAAAGGCGGCGGAATCGCCGCATATCAAGAAGAACTTGCGGCGGAATCGCCGCACAACAGAGGCTTCTAGGGTTCAAATTTTTCTGGGATCGTCGCCATCTCTGGGTGGACGCGTAGAGCATCTGGAAAGTTCGAGAGCGGGCGGTGAACCCGATTGAGCATTGCGTAGGTAACCTTTGTTGCCTTTTTCCTCGTACTCTCTAGTTTCGGAAAAATCCTCTTGTAGAACTGCACGTGTTAAGCTTAAATTCCATAATTGGTAATAATTCAACTTTGACCTAAAAATTGGCAAAACTAGAAGAACTTAGTGCATGCATCATATAATGTTTTGTTTGCATTATGTAATGCTTTATAACTAATGTGATTTATTATAAGTTTCAGAATTCTCTAAACAAAACCCGATCTCTAATCCCCCACCCGCTGGACTCTCATCCATCTTTGCTTTATTCTTAGTTTGTTTTTGTTATTCTTGCTTTAGATAATTAAAAAAACCAAAAATCTCAAACCAACCTTATTTTCTCTATCTTTCTTTCCTTAATTGAAAATCACAAAAATAACAATATCTCTCCCTCCTTGTGTTCGACCCGTACTTGCCACGTCTTCATTGACGTCGTGCAATTGCGGTATAAATAAAATTCTCATCAGTAATCAGTCCACACACCTAGCCTAATGAACCATTCGTGTAAGTTAAATAAGGAATTAAGTGAAAGACATGGACAACCTCAACATCCTCAAGTGATACAAAGTGTAAGGTCCATTAAGGTTCTTATTTGCATTACCATTTTTTCTTCTTTTTGTTTCTTTTCTCTTTTTTTTATTAGTTGGAGATTCATTCTCCCAGGGTCAGGTTTCATGCATCATTGCCCATGAGGACTTAAGCTATCACGTACACCTTTCCCCAAATCTCCACATAGGGCAATCCCTACAACCCGTGTAACAGGAGTTCGGTCGGTGCATCCCAAGTCAGATGACTCGAAAGCACCAGGCACAAAGTCCCCTTAGACCTACTTTCCCGAGTGATAGGAGCTGTGCGAGAAGAGAGAACACCTACTCACTTATTTCTTATCTACACATGAACCAAAACCCCTACACTTAATGTCTCACAACAAGATTTAAAGGGTCCTTGACTACAACAAACTTCCTTAAATTAACAGACACGAATTATTAATTCACTAGGTTCAGGGTGGACTTCTTTAAATGTTTGAGCACTGAAACCTTATGATTACTTACCCCCGAGGGAAAACTGGGGTGCATCCTAACGACTAGATAAATCCTAAAGCCACTATACTAGATATCCTAATGCATCAAGTTCAAGACAATTTTGGGAGCTTTCTTTTTACTCTGCCTCTCAACAGTTTTGCACATGCTAAACACAGACAAAACCCACAAAACATTTTCTTTTGCAAGCACATGAAGATTTTGTAAGAAATATTTAAATTTTAGGGCACTAGGCAAGCAAAAGAAGACAAGTCACCCAAGGATCATGGCAAGCAGATATATCGATATTAGATGCAGCACACTATCATGACCCTAACAATGCACACAAAAGAAAATAGAAAAAACAAAGGAAAAGACTCGACTATGTACACACGTAAAACACCCCCCACACACCTACTTCATGCATTGTCCTCAATGAATGTGAGCAAAAGACTACATGGAATTATGCATGAAAAAGGAAAGATCTCACCAACATGAAGCGCAAAAAGGATGTTCGTGGTTATGTTGATGGACACAACCCAAATTCCCGCAAAATCTGTAAGATGCAAAGGATGGGATACAAATACGTGAAAGAAATGGGGCCCAAATACTCAAGGGTTGGAGCCCACAATAATCGATGCTCACTGAAGGAGTCTTTTATTGTACTTTTTTTTATTTTTTGTCTTTCTTTTTCTCTTTTTTTTTAATTTTTTTTAACTATGTACAAAAATGGGCTCCCATCTTCATATGTCAAGGGACATCAAATGGGAAGTTGCCATCTCTCGAGCCAAAAATGCACATGCATGGGCTCGCGACATACAAATCAGAATTGCTTGACCACTTGATACCCTTATAAGCGTTGTGGTCGTTTGATCCCTCTTGAGAGTGAGCAAGATAGGAGGCATGAATGAGAGGTGAACCTCTATCAGCTTGAAGGGTATCAGGTGGTTGATTCTTAACCCGCATGGGGTCCTCAGCAGATACAGAATGAAGATCATATGGCCCAGAGGCCATAGGAATGGTATCTTGTGGCTCAAAAGTCACATGATCGAAAGGTTGTGGCTCAAGGGCCACGTGATCAAAAGGATGTGGCTCAAGGGCCACAAGATCAGAAGAATGTGGCTCAAGGGCCACAAGATCAAAAGGAGGTGGCGCTGAGGCCACATGATAAGAACATAAGGCACCTTCTTGTGCCAGCCCAGGTGAAACATCTTCACCACCTTCAGGATCTTCATCGAACAATTCTCTGAAGTACTTGAAGGTGCCCTCAACTTCAATTTCGTCCAAACCCTGGATAAGGTTGACCCCAACAGGGTCATTGAAGGCACCTTGCTTTTTGCCGATGGTGAAGATGTTGAAATCAGCGCATTGACTACCATAAGTCAAGCGCATCAGACCATTGCAACAATTGATCAATGCATTGGAAGTCGCAAGGAATGGTCGCACCAGAATGACAGGAATTTGTCCTAGTCGGTTTGGCACAGGTTCAGTATCCAAGACAAAGAAGTCGACTGGATAAATAAACTCTCCCACTTTTATCAGCACATCTTCCACCACACCCCTCGGCTTCTTCACAGACCTATCAGCCAATTGAAGAGTGGTTTTTGTTTGTTTGAGGTCTCCAAGACCGAGGTGGACGTAGATAGAATATGGCAGAAGATTAACAGATGCACCAAGGTCCAATAAGGCTCGATGTATGGACACATCACCAATCACACAAGAGATAGTAGGACAACCAGGGTCCTTGTACTTGACTTGCATGGGTTGTGCCAACAAAGAACTCACGTTAGCCCCAAGAAAAGCTTTCTTTGGAACATGAGTTTTTCTCTTTAGAACCTTGCCATAAGGTGACAATTGCTGAATCACCTCAACTAGAGGGATGTTCACCTTAACTTGCCGAAACATCTCAAGCATCTTGTCATGCTGATCAGATGTTTTCTTTTTAAGGCGCTCAGGGAATGGCGCCTTAGGGGCATAAGGGTGCGAAGGAACATCAGAATTCTTGTCCAAAGAAGCATGAGTGGGGACCTCAGAATCTGATTCCTTTGACACAAAAGGAGACAAGGGGACCTCACGGTTGGGCCCCATTGTCGAAGGAAATGTAGAAGGAACCTCAGGATCTGGCTCCCTCAGAGATGCAGGTATCACCGCGGGTCTGGTGACACCAAGAGATGGTGATGACAAGGAAGGCACCCCAATGTGGTTATCCACCTCCTTACCAGACCTCAAAGTATGAATCACATTAATGTGATGGGTCGGTTCAGAGGTAGAATGAGGTACAGGTGGCTTTCCATGAGAATGGGTACCCCGAGGATTCACCTTAGGTTGACTCGGGAACTGACCCTTCTCGCGTTCATGGAATTGATGAGCCAACTGGCTAACTTGCATTTTCAAAGCCTTGACTGTACTTTGCAATGATTGAAGGGTCGGATCACAAGAAGGGTCCTTGGGGTCAACCCGCTGGGGTGGTGGAGTCTGGTTAGAATAACCCGATGATGAGGCATGAGGAGGTTGGTAATTATGGTTCTGAGACCTTTGATGTGGAGGTTGGTAGGTCGCCGATGAACGTAGAGGTTGAGGTTGAGCGTGTGAGCTTTGACCGTGATCCCCACTAGGCCCCCAAGAGAAGTTAGGATGGTTACGCCATCCCGGGTTGTAGGAGTGACTGTACGGGTCATTACGGGGCCTCTGTTGATACATCGCATTTGCATGCTTAGTATCCCTCGGAGCGTAAGCGCATTCCAAGTCATCATGGCCCGTAAGTCCACACCTACTACACCCAGGAGTAGAGACCTGAGCTACAGGAGCTCGGTCCAACTCTAAACTCTCAATCCTACACCTGAGAGCAGCCAATTTCGCCTCAGACGCGATAGTTGACTCGAGATGATATGATCCTGCCCAACCAGAAGACCTGGCGGTTGGTGGCTCTCTCATGGTGTCCCACTCGAAGGTACTTCAGCCATGGACTCAAAAGTGTTGCATGTCTGCTCGATGGGTTTCATTTGGAAGTCACCCTGACACATCGACTCCAACAATGTGCGGGTGTTGTAGTTGATGCCCTCATAAACAATTTGGCACAGCTGCCATAGCTCAAGTCCATGATGAGGGCACTGCTGGACAAGGTCCTTGAACCTCTCAAAGAAACCATGAAAAGATTCAGTCTCAGTCTGATACATTTGATGTATCTGGTGCCGTATCTGTTGAGTTTTCCTTTGACGGAAAAATCTCTTCAGAAATACGGTCACAAAGTCATCCCAAGACCGAATGGAGCTCGCTGGGAGGCTGTACATCCATTTCTTCGTGTTATCCTTCAACGCGAAAGAAATCATCCTCAACCGGACTGAATCCTCGTCAAGCTGTTGAAGCTTGAACATGGAGCATACTTCCTCGAATTCACGTATAAAAATATACGGATCCTCCTTATTGGCAGTAAAGGTTGGAAGCATGCTCACATATTGAGGTTTAAGCTAATAGTTGTTCCCGCGAGCAGGGGGAAGAACTATGCAAGAAGGCTGCGCGGCTCGAACAGGATGGGTCCGTTCCCACAAAGTCATCAGTCTATGCTGTCGAGCTAAAGGTGGTGGTGCACCAAGAACTCGATCCTGACCAAATCTCCCTTCCTCTCGAGTCAGAGGAGGAGGAGAAGGAGGTCTACGTGGTGGTGGGAGCGGACCGAGGTAATCCATGTATGGAACCCGGTCTCCCTCGCCACCACGAGACGACTCGGCCTCTTGCTCCAAAGGAGCACGAGGCGGAGATGGTCGATCACCAAGACCATCCATCTCAGAAATATGCACTCTCTCTAGTCGAGCGCTCTCACCAGAACGAGCCCAACCTCGCATAAAAATGCTCGACTCGACTCTAAACAACACACAACAGAAGGTGTACTCAGAGGAGGAGACTACACGTAGAGAATAGATGAGGAGAGGACTCAGATGAGGAGGGAAGAATCCTTAGATCTAACGTGGGTAGTGGGATCAGGTAGAAGCCTAACTAGCAAGCACGGTTCAAACCACTTAAGGCTATGGGTCCTTAGGCTAGACGACGACTAACTTCGAGGTCACTAGCCTCGACACGCCTCACCTCCTTACAACGAGGATCACAATGCCCAGCAAGTGATACCAGATCCGGAGATCCAGTACCTCCTACTATCGAGAAGGTAGGCAACGCCGATCAGGTCATGACGGTCTCAACTAGATTACTCTCCTAGTGCGTCCGTAATCCTTAGGGCCAATGTCTACTTGCTTTTAGTTAAGGCTTGATTAAGAGTGATATTTGAGGCTAAGGAAAGGGTGATGAAATCCCCCACCATATCTTTTATGCGACAACCCCTCCTTAGTAGCACTTTGATCCTAAATCTAGCAATCAATCGCTCCAATCAAACGCTCAACTCACTCTTGTCCTGATACAATTCCTACTAACTAATGCGTGGGCATACAAGATGCATGAATGAGTGTAGGAAATGCGTACCTCACGCCAGCACTCGACAACTAAAAACAAAGCTAAAAGAAAAGACGACTATATGCCAAAGTCAAGTACATGATGCGTGACCTAAACAAGTAAGAACGTCTAGTCTTTTGCTTTGGATTTTAAGGCCAAGTTGATTAATGGGGGAGTGATTAATGATCTGGGAGCAAACTAGAAGTCACAGCATGCAAAATAGGTCTCCCAGATAACGAAAATGAAGAACACAACTACCAGAAGAAATATGGAAGCAAGAAGACCTCACCAGGCCGCCAATTGGCGGTCTCTGACCGCTGATTGGCGGTCCCTTTTGATGTTTAGCTACTCCAACTCCTCCAGTAGCCACCCCGTGAACTCTAGGATCCCTGAAACTAAGAAAAAATGGAAACAAAAAATTAAAAACTACTCGAATCATCCAAACAAAAGTCTGGACAGAGCCCCTCCCCGGCAACGACGCCAAAAACTTGATTGATCATTTTATTTAAACCGCAAGTGCACGGCCGCGTTGAAGCGGTGGTAAATACGGGTCGTCCACTGGGAGGTGTGTCGACGTTTGGTTTGTGCGAAGGCGAGTGGTAAAAAAATGGACATAAAGATTGATTACACTAACTTCACTAGAATCCAAAATGAAATGAAATATAAGCAATAAAAACCAAACCCCATAGGGGGTAGAGAAATAATATGAATATAAAGATGTGTGTGTGTGTGTGTTCAATTAAGATCCTCACAACATGTAGTGCATGAAATCATAAAACTACATCCAGCTTTGCCTCCACATGAATTAAGATAAGACTACATCATTAAAACATACAAGACAATAATTGGAATGAAGCTAAATGAACTCATGTATAAAGACTCGACCCTACTATGCCTCCACATGAATTAAGATAACCCAATATCATTAAAACATACAAAACATTAACCAAGGTAAAGGCAACAAGAGTACATACACTACAACTTGTGTTTCCAATATTAACTTCATCCATATCCTAACCTTATCATTCCCCATAAAATAGGTCCACTAATCAAAGCATAAGCTAAGCTTCATTCAAGAGCATTAGAATATCACAGATAAGAGTGAAAACCCATTAGATGGTTATGGAAATCATATAAAGCTCAAGGGATAAAGATAACACACACTTAATACACTACATGATCATATCACATATTACTCCACCCCCCAAATGGGGATGGAACTACTCACACATATTTAAACTAACTACTCTAACAAAATGAAGCGTTATACGAAAATGAAACTACACTAATGAAGCAAGAAATATTAAAGAAGCATAAAACAAAACAAACAAGCAAGCATGCATATGAAAGGAAATGAAACTAAGAGAGAAACAACACAATTAAAGTAAAAACATCTATTATTATCTCACTCAATACAAGCAGCCCTTCCTCCACCAGAGTTTTGCTTCAAGGCTTCACTCTTAGTAGGGAAGATGACCACCAAAGAGGGAGATAGATTACATGAGAGGAGGGAGAGTTCTATTTATAGCCATAGAAAAAGGTAATCCGGGACAATCCCCCGATGTGGGACTAAACAAATACCAAAAATAGCCTAAACATCATCTAGTACACGCTCTCCAGAAGTTTCACTAGATCCGGTTCCAGACCGCCAATTGGCAGTCGAGAGGATCCAGATCCATCTGGTTTTGATGTTGGGCTTTGCTTGATGTGTCTGTTAGTATTTGATGCATCTACTTTGTTTATTGGAGCTCCGACCCGAATCGAATTGTCAAAATACTCCCTCATGATGGTGTGGAGTTTTCTGTTTTGCTCTTAGGTACTTCGGTCTTACGTTCAGGTCCTTCTCCCTTGCATCTTAGTCCCCAGGTCTCACAATTAAGTCATTTTCCCTGCATTTGGGTCCTTTCATGTCTCTTCTCTTCAAACCTCTTTATTTCTGAAATTCAAACATAAAACTCGTCACTGATTGACATCATTTTATTCTCATACTTGTATCTTATATGCATTATCTTACACATAAGCAATGCTACGTGACAATTTTTATGTTTAGTTTTCAGGAATAAAGAGGTTTGAAGAGAAGAGCCATGAAATGACCCAAAAGCAGGAAAAAATGACTTAATTGTGAGACCTAGGGACTGAGATGCAATGGAGAAGGACCTGATCGTAAGACCGAAGGACCTAAGAGCAAAACAGGAAACTCCACACCATCATGGGGAGTATTTTGGCAATTCGATTCGGGTCGGAGCTCTAACAGACCGAGTAGAGGCATCCAAGACCAAGACACACTTCAAGAAAAGCCCACAAACAAATCCAGACGGATCTGGATCCTATAGGCCGCCAATTGGCGGTCTGAAACCGCCAATTGGCGGTCTGGATCATTTCAGATCCGATAAGTCTTCTCCTGGACGTATATTATGGTTTGTTTAGGCTATTTTTGGTATTGGTTCAGTCCCACATCGGGGGATTGTCCCAGATTAGCTTTTTCCATGCTTATAAATAGAACTCTTCACCTCTCATTGTATCCATCTCTCTCTTTGGTGGCCATCTTCCCTACTAAGAGTGAAGCCTTGAAGCAAAACTCTAGTGGAGGAAGGGCTGCTTGTAATCTGAGTGAGTTCATAATAGAAGTTTTCTTTAGCTTGTTAATTCTTGCTTAGTTGATTTCCTTTTATGTGTTTGCTTTGTTGCTTGTTTTGTTTTATGCTTCTTTAATATTTCTTGCTTGATTAGTAGAGTTTCATTTCGGTATTATGCTTTCTTTTGCTAATATAGTTAGTGTAATGAGTAGTGAGTAGTTCCATCCCCAATTGGGGGGTGGAGAAATATGTGATATAATCATATAGTGTATTAAGTGTGTGTTATCTTTATCCCTTGAGCTTTATATGATTTCCATAACCATCTAATGAGTTTTCACTCTTATCTTTGATATGCTAATGCTCTTGAATGAAGCTTAGCTTATGCATTGATTAGCTGACCTATTTTATGGGGAATGATAAGGTTAGGATATGGATGAAGTTATTATTGGAAACACAATTTGTAGTGTATGTGCTCTTGTTGCCTTTACCTTAGCTAATGTCTTGTATGTTTTAATGATGTAGTCTTATCTTAATTCATGTGGAGGCATAGTAGGGTCTAGTCTTTATACTTGAGTTCATGTAGCTTCATTCCAATTATTGTCTTGTATGTTTTAATGATGTAGTCTATCTTAATTCATGTGGAGGCAAAGTTGGATGTAGTTTTATGATTTCATGCACTACATGTTGTGAGGAGCTTAATGAACACACACACACACTTCTTTATGTTCACATTATTTCTCTACCCCATGTGGGGCTTAGTTTTATTGCTTATCTTCATTTCCTTTTTGCATCTTAGTGTAGTTTAGTGTAACCAACCCTTCTCTCCTTCTTTTTACCTCTCGCCTTCGAACAAACCAATTGTCGACACACCTCCCAGTGGACGACCCGTATTTGCCACCGCTTGAACGCGGCCGTGCACTTGTGGTTAATATAAAACGAGATCAGTCAAGTTTTTGGCGCCGTTGTCGGGGAGGTGCTCTGTCCAGACGTGGGTTTGGACGATTCGAGGGGTTTTTAATTTTTTGTTTTCAGTTTTTCTTAGTTTCAGGGAACCACAAGATCCAGGGGAGGCTACTACAGAAGTTTGAGGAAGGGAAGACCTAAACAGACCGCCAATCAGCGGTTGAAAACCGCCAATTAGCGGCCTGCTGAGAGTTTCTTTCCTTGAAATTTTTTCTGGTAGTTAGTGTTGAAATTTTTGTTATCTGGGAGCCCTATTTTGCATGCTGTGACTTCTGGTTTGCTCCCAGATCATTAAATCACTCCCCCATTAATCAACTTGGCCCTAAAATCCGAAGCAAAAGACTAGACGTGCTTATTTGTTTAGGTCACGCATCATGTATTGACTTAGGCATATAGTTGTCTTTTCTTTTAGCTTTATTTTCAGTTGTTGAGTGCTGGCGTGAGGTACGCATTTCCTACACTCATTCATGCATCTCGTATGCCCATGCATTAGTTAGTAGGAAGTGCATCAGGACAAGAGTGAGTGATCGTTTGATTGGAGCGATTGATTGCTAGATTTAGGATCAAAACGCTACTAAGGAGGGGTTGTCCCATAAAAGATAAGGTGGGGGATTTCATCACCCTTTCCTTGGCCCCAAAAACCACTCTTAATAAAGCCTTAACTAAAAGCAAGTAGACATTGGCCCTAAGGAATTCGGACGCACTAGGAGAGTAATCTAGTCGAGGCCGTCATGACCTGATCGGCGTTGCATACCTTGTCGATAGTAGGAGGTACTGGATCTACGGATCTGGTATCACTTGCTGGGCATTGTGGTCCTCGTTGTAGGGAGGTGAGGCGTGTCGAGGCTAGTGACCTCGAAGTTAGGCGTCGTCTAGCTTAAGTACCCATTGCCTTACATTGTTTGAGTCGTGCTTGCTAGTTAGGCTTCTTCCTGATCCCACTACCCACGCTAGCTCTAGGGATTCTTCCCTCCTCACCTGAGTCCTCTCTGTAGGATCGTGTGGGTTATGGGTCCACTAATCACTTTTAATCTAATCCCTAATTTTCTACTTGATTAAGCAAACAAATGCGCAGCGGAATAAACAAACAAGTAGAGAAAGAAACACAATGCAAACCACAAAAGACGCGTCGGTTTTTATAGAGGTTCGGCACCCCACCCGGGTCCTAGTCCTCTCTTGTCAGCTCCGCTCGACTCCGCGAGCTCCGCCTACGTCTTCACTAACCACTCCCCGTTCCGGGCCGGGAGAGAACGCCTTTACACCACAAGCAACGCGAACAACCCTCGCTTGCTTGAATTCTTCCTCTCACAATCCGAGAGGGACACTTCGGGCTTTCACCGAAGTCCTTGCTTCTTTTGACAACACTTGTAACTGAGTGGGATTCACTCTCTAATTGAGCACACTTTGAGTAGGATGAGTATATGATCAAATGTGTGAAGTTTAGGCTTAAAGAGTGTAGAATTGGAAGCTTTGAGGATTGATGTTTCTCTCTAATGTATTGGGACAATTGGAGTTGGAGAGTTGTGTTAACAACAAGTCTTGATCCTCTATTTATAAGCTCCTAAGGTATTCTAGCCATTGGGGATAGATTTGATTGGGTTTTGTGCAAGATACACAAAGCAGAAAATCGGGCTGCAAATCTGTCCAGAACCGGTCGACCGAAACTAGTAAACCGGTCGACCGTTAACATGATTTCAAAGAGAACGGTCGAACAAAAGAATATTCGGTCGGACAAACGAGCTAGAACTTAACTCTACTTAAGTTAAACGGTCGAACCAAAGTATGGGGCGGTCGACCGCTCAGGGGATTCGGTTGAGATAAAGGTGCAACGGTCGAACGAAGAATGAGTCGACCGATAGCAGGGAATTTTGTTTCTTGAAGAAATGTTCAACCGGTCGACCGAAACAAGGTCGTCGTTCGACCGGTTACCGAATGTATTTTGGGGTTAAGTTTGTTTTATACGAATACGACCGTTATAGGAATACGACAAGAAAAACGGCCATATTAAAATCCGGGATCGGTCGACCGAAAAGGTAAAACCGGTCGACCGGTAGAGTTCGGTAAAATCACTGTGGAGAGTCTGTTATAAACCGGTCGAACTGAGAACTGGTTCGGTCGACCGGTTCACACAGGAAATCTGGGTTTAAGTTTATAAGTGATTTCCGACTAAGGTTTGGGTGATCTAACGAAGTCCAAATAATGTGAAATTTCGTGTGTGACTTCTATAGGGAACCTATTGTGTATGTGATTGGTTTTTAACTCTTGTATGCTCAATTTACACATGTTCCTAAGACTCAAAATAAAATCAAGATTACAAGTCTTCATTTAGCTTTATTACAAATCTTGACTTGATTTTATTCCTTCCATGAGTCTTGATCACCTGTAGAGGTTAGCACATGCAATATATATGCAATGCAATATGTGTGCTACTCTACATCATCATAATTAAGATTAGGTTAATTAAATCATCAAAACCTAGATTAAGGCCAAAAAGCCAACAATCTCCCCCTTTTTGATGATGGCAACCTATATCTTAATTCTATCTAAACACATGGAATTTGTATATGTAAACTATGCATATTAATGCTCCCCCTATGGATGTGCATAGTTTTTGTTCAATTTTATGCGAAATTCCAAGTTACCCCCTTAATTATCTCTCCCCCTTTGACATCCATCAAAAATAATAATTATTTAAGACTTTAAGCTTAGAATTTGGATGTCTTGTAATGAAGTTGCTCCCCCTAAATTTTGCACTTCATTACTCTAATAAAAGATATAACATTTAAGCTCCCCCTATCAATAAGGCTAAATGGAAACAATGAGTATGATTCAAGTTAAGTTCATTTAAGTTTCAACTTAAGCCTTATTCTAACATACATTTAAAATTTGACATTTAGAATCAATGGATGTGATAAATGATTTGCAATGAATAGGGATAATGATTTTCAATGAATTGAACTATATGATATGTCAATTAAGCATGTGAAGCTAGATTAGAGCTAATTTAACATGAATTGTATAGATAGGAATTTATACCAATGTTGAATTTAAATTTAGCTCCAATCTCATTTGGTGATGCAACCGGATTTGAATTTGACTCTTGAGCTCACCCGGTCACCACCAATCTCCTCCTCAAGCTCCTACAAGAGTAGATTTAGGTACCCAAACAACTTTGGGTCCTTGAGTGTTAGCTTTGGGAATCCACACCATTTTGGTTTTGGGAGCCCACACACTTGAGGAAGTAGACTTAACAAATAAATGCTTGCCATTTAATGTAGTATGAGATACATGGTTTTTCAATTGAACATTGTATCCTAAACCATGTTTAGCTAAGGATTGTCTTTGACTACTCAAAAGCATGTCAAGCATTTTTGTTCCTTTAGTGAACATTTCAAGATCTTTTCTTAATTGCATATTTGAGGCTTTAAGATCTACATGTTCATCAATAATGGGTGTTTTACTTAGACTAGCAAGTGATGATTCATTTGATTCAAGTCTAGCAATCACCTCATTCTTTTCATTCATGATAAATTCAATTTGGCATTTGAGATCATTTATAGTTTTTCTAGCATTTTTGTTCTTTTCACAAATGATCTCATATTGTTTAACTAAATCATGAAATGCATTTTGTAGCTCATCATGTGTATATGATTCATCATTAGCATTAGAGTTAGAGCTAGCACTAGAATATGATTTACTTGAACATGAATTACTTCTAGTGGAATAAGATTTAGAGGAGTTAGAAGCTACCTCACTTTGTTCATCTTCAATGGCCATGAAGCATGAATGTGCAACCTCTCTTCTACTTTGTAAGGAAGAGGATGATGATGATGGAGATGAAGAGTCATCCCAAGTGGCTTTGTGAGCTTCCTCCTTCTTTTCTTTCCTGTTACTCTTCTCCTTTTCTCTTCTCCTCTCTCTTCTCTCATTTTTCTTCTCCCTCTCTTTTCTCTCATTTTCTCTCTCCTCCCTCTCTTTTTCTTTTTCTCTTTTCTCACTTCTTCTACCTCTTCTTTCATTCTTTTCTCCCTTATCCCTCTTGAGGTATTTGAAGAAGTCTTGGGCAAGGACCTCAATGTCCTCTTCTTCCACCCTCCTTGGCTCATCAAAATTTGCATGCAATACCACCATGCAGTTTTTCTTTGAAGCTTCCTTCTCTCTTCAATGACTCAATTGGAGCTCATAGGCCATGAGATTTCCAATGAGTTCCTCCATCTTCAATTTTGAAAGATCGTGCGATTCTTCGATTGCCACGACCTTGTCTTCCCAATCGTTGCTCAATGACCGGAGGAATTTTCGAGTCATCTCTCCTTCATTTATCCTTCTTCCAAGAATCAAAAGAGAGTTAGTGATATCGGTGAAGCGAGTGTTCATGTCGCTTATGTTCTCACCGATTTGCATAGAAAATATTTCATATTTATGCATGAGGAGACTTATCCTAGTTTCTTTGGTTTTGCTATCACCCTCATGATGCATTTGTAACATATGCCATATTTCATTTGCACTTTCACATCCCCTAATTCTATTGTATTCTCCCTCATTAAGGCCACAATAAAGAATATTCATAATTTTTGAATTCATTTCAATTTCTTTCATTTGAGCCCTAGATAGAGAATCTAAATCATCTTCATTTTGGGGTATGTAAGGATTTTGAATAAACTTCCAATACTTAAGGTCATTTGATATTAAAAAGATTTTCATTCTATTTTTCCAATAATCATAATTTGACCCATTAAGCAAAGGAGGTCTTGTGGTGCATAAACCCTCTAAGTGATTAGATGTGCTAGCCATGCTAAAAATACGATTAAGTATAGAATTTAGCTAACAAGGTTCTGATACCAAATGTAAGATCGTGTGGGTTATGGGTCCACTAATCACTTTTAATCTAATCCTTAATTTTCTACTTGATTAAGCAAACAAATGCGCAGCGGAATAAACAAACAAGTAGAGAAAGAAACACAATGCAAACCACAAAAGACGCGTCGGTTTTTATAGAGGTTCGGCACCCCACCCGGGTCCTAGTCCTCTCTTGTAAGCTCCGCTCGACACCGCGAGCTCCGCCTACGTCTTCACTAACCACTCCCCGTTCCGGGCCGGGAGAGAACGCCTTTACACCACAAGCAACGCGAACAACCCTCGCTTGCTTGAATTCTTCCTCTCACAATCCGAGAGGGACACTTCGGGCTTTCACCGAAGTCCTTGCTTCTTTTTACAACACTTGTAACTGAGTGCGATTCACTCTCTAATTGAGCACACTTTGAGTAGGATGAGTATATGATCAAATGTGTGAAGTTTAGGCTTAAAGAGTGTAGAATTGGGAGCATTGAGGATTGAGGTTTCTCTCTAATGTATTGGGACAATTGGAGTTGGAGAGTTGTGTTAACAACAAGTCTTGATCCTCTATTTATAAGCTCCTAAGGTATTCTAGCCGTTGGGGATAGATTTGATTGGGTTTTGTGCAAGATACACAAAGCAAAAAATCGGGCTGCAAATCTGTCCAGAACCGGTCGACCGAAACTAGTAAACCGGTCGACCGTTAACATGATTTCAAAGAGAACGGTCGAACAAAAGAATATTCGGTCGGACAAACGAGCTAGAACTTAACTCTACTTAAGTTAAACGGTCGAACCAAAGTATGGGGCGGTCGACCGCTCAGGGGATTCGGTTGAGATAAAGGTGCAACGGTCGAACGAAGAATGAGTCGACCGATAGCAGGGAATTTTGTTTCTTGAAGAAATGTTCAACCGGTCGACCGAAACAAGGTCGTCGTTCGACCGGTTACCGAATGTATTTTGGGGTTAAGTTTGTTTTATACGAATACGACCGTTATAGGAATACGACAAGAAAAACGGCCATATTAAAATCCGGGATCGGTCGACCGAAAAGGTAAAACCGGTCGACCGGTAGAGTTCGGTAAAATCACTGTGGAGAGTCTGTTATATACCGGTCGAACTGAGAACTGGTTCGGTCGACCGGTTCACACAGGAAATCTGGGTTTAAGTTTATAAGTGATTTCCGACTAAGGTTTGGGTGATCTAATGAAGTTCAAATAATGTGAAATTTCGTGTGTGACTTCTATAGGGAACCTATTGTGTATGTGATTGGTTTTTAACTCTTGTATGCTCAATTTACACATGTTCCTAAGACTCAAAATAAAATCAAGATTACAAGTCTTCATTTAGCTTTTTTACAAATCTTGACTTGATTTCCTTCCTTCCATGAGTCTTGATCACCTGTAGAGGTTAGCACATGCAATATATATGCAATGCAATATGTGTGCTACTCTACATCATCATAATTAAGATTAGGTTAATTAAATCATCAAAACCTAGATTAAGGCCAAAAAGCCAACACTCTCCTCATCTATTCTCTACGTATAGTCTCCTCCTCTAGTACACCTTCTGTTGTGTGTTAGTTTAGAGTCGAGTCGAGCATTTTATGCGAGGTTGGGCTCGTTCTGGTGAGAGCGCTCGACTCGAGAGAGTGCATTCTGCTGAGATGGACGGTCTTGGTGATCGACCATCTCCGCCTCGTGCTCCTTTGGAGCAAGAGGCCGAGTCGTCTCGTGGTGGCGAGGGAGACCGGGTTCCATACATGGAATACCTCGGTCCACTTCCGCCACCACGTAGACCTCCTTCTCCTCCTCCTCTGACTCGAGAGGAAGGGAGATTCGGTCAGGATCGAGTTCTTTGTGCACCACCACCTTTAGCTCGACATGATAGACCGATGACTTTGTGGGAGCGGACCCATCCTGTTCGGGCCGCGCAGCCTTCTTGCATAGTTGTTCCCCCTGCTCGCGGGAACAACTATGAACTGAAACCTCAATATGTGAGCATGCTTCCAACCTTTACTGCCAATAAGGAGGATCCGTATATCTTTATACGCGAATTCGAGGAAGTATGCTCCATGTTCAAGCTTCAACAGCTTCACGAGGATTCAGTCCGGTTGAGGATGATTTCTTTCGCATTGAAGGATAATGCGAAGAAATGGATGTATAGCCTCCCGGCGAGCTCGATTCGGTCATGGGATGACTTTGTGACCATCTTTCTGAAGAGATTTTTCCCTCAAAGGAAAACTCAACAGATACGGCACCAGATACATCAAATGTATCAGACCGAGACCGAATCGTTTCATGTTTTCTTTGAGAGGTTCAAGGACCTTCTCCAGCAGTGCCCTCATCATGGATTTGAGTTATGGCAGCTGTGCCAAATTGTTTATGAGGGCATCAACTACAACACCCGCACATTGTTGGAGTCGATGTGTCAGGGTGACTTCCAAATGAAACCCATCGAGGAGGCATGGGATACTTTTGAGTCCATGGCTGAACGTACCTTCGAGTGGGACACCATGAGAGAGCCACCAGCCGCCAGGTCTTCTGGTCGAGCTGGATCTTATCAAGTTGAGTCATCGATCGCGTCTGAGGCGAAAATGGCTGCTCTCATGCGTAGGATTGACAGTTTAGAGTTGGACCGAGCTCCTGTAGCTCAGGTCGCTACTCTCGAGTGTGGTAGGTGTGGACTTACGGGCCATGATGACTTGGAATGCGCTTACGCTCCAAGGGATACTGAGCATGCGAATGCGATGTATCAACAGAGGCCCCGTAACGACCCGTATAGTCACTCCTACAACCCGGGATGGCGTAACCATCCTAACTTCTCTTGGGGGTCTAGTGGAGGCCACGGTCAGAGCTCGCACGCTCAACCTCAACCTCCACCTTATCAACCCCCACGCCCATCGGCGACCTACCAACCCCCACATCAAAGGTCTCAGCACCAAAATTACCAACCTGCTCATGCCTCATCGTCGGGTTATTCTAACCAGACTCCATCACCCCAGCGGGTTGACTCGAAGGACCCTACTGTCGAACAAACCCTTCACACGTTCATACAGAGCATGCAATCCATGTTTGCGGCTGCAAACAATTCGGTCAAAGCATTGGAAATGCAAGTCAGCCAGTTGGCTAATCAGCTCCATGAACGCGAGAAGGGCCAATTACCGAGTCAACCCTAGGTGAATCCTCGGGGTACCCATTCTCAAGGAAGGACACCTTTACCTCATGCTACCTCTGAACCGACCCATCATATTAATGTGATTCATACTTTGAGGTATGGTAAGGAGGTGGATAACCACATTGGGGTGCCTTCCTTGTCATCACCATCTTTGAGGGAGCCGGATCCTGAGGCTTCCTCCACAAATACTTCCAGGAAGGAGCCAGATCCTGAGATTCTTTCTACATTTCCTTCGACAAAGGGGCCTAACCCTGAGGTCCCCTTGTCTCCTCTTGTGTCGAAGGAACCAGATTCTGAGGTCCCCACTCATGTTTCTTTGGACCAGAATTCTGAGGTTCCTTCGCACCATTATGCCCCGAAGGCGCCATTCCCTGAGCACCTTAAAAAGAAAACCTCTGATCAGCATGACAAGATGCTTGAGATGTTTCGGCACGTTAAGGTGAATATCCCTCTTTTGGAGGTGATTCAGCAAATGCCACCTTATGCCAAGGTTCTCAAGGACTTATGCACCAAGAAGAGAAAAACTCATGTTCCAAAGAAAGCTTTTCTTGTGGCTAACGTGAGTTCTTTGTTGGCACAACCCATGCAAGTCAACTACAAGGACCCTGGTTGTCCTACTATCTCTTGTGTGATTGGTGATGTGTCCATACATCGAGTCTTATTGGACCTTGGTGCATCTGTTAATCTTCTACCATATTCTGTCTACGTCCACCTCGGTCTTGGAGACCTCAAACAAACAAAGACCACTCTTCAATTGGCTGATAGGTCTATGAAGAAACCGAGGGGTGTGGTGGAAGATGTGCTGATCAAAGTGGGAGAGTTCATTTATCCAGTCGACTTCTTTGTCTTGGATACTGAACCTGTGCCAAACCCACTTGGACAAATTCCTGTCATTCTAGGGCGACCATTTCTTGCGACTTCCAATGCCTTGATCAATTGTCACAATGGTCTGATGCGCTTGACTTATGGTAGTCAATGCGCTGATTTCAACATCTTCACCATTGGCAAGAAGCCAGGTGCCTTTAATGACCCTGTTGAGGTCAACCTTATCCAGGGCTTGGATGAGATTGAAGTTGAGGGCACCTTCAAGTACTTTAGAGAATTGTTCGATGAAGATCCTGAAGGTGGTGAAGATGTTTCACCTGGGCTGGCACAAGAAGGTGCCTTATGTTCTGATCACGTGGCCTCAGTGCCACCTCCTTCTGATCTTGTGGCCCTTGAGCCACATTCTTCTGATCATGTGGCCCTTGAGCCACTTCTTTTTTATCACGTGGCCCTTGAGCCACATCCTTTTGAGCACGTGGCTTTTGAGCCACCAGATACTATTTTTATGGCCTCTCGGCCACATGCTCTTCATTCTGTATCTGCTGAGGACCCCATGTGGGTTAAGATTCAACCACCTGATACCCTTATACCTGATAGAGGTTCACCTCTCGTTCATGCCTCGTCTTTTGCTAACTCTAAAGAGGCATCAACCGACCACAATGCTTATAAGGGTGTCAGGTGGTCGAGCAATTCTGTTGTGTATGTTGCGAGCCCATGCATGCGCATTTCTGGCTCAAGAGATGGTGGGTTCCCATTTGATGTCCCTTGACATATGAAGATGGGAGCCCATTTGTTGTACATAAAAAAAACTCCTTCAGTGAGCATCGACTGTTGTGGGCCCCAACCCTTGAGTATTTGGGCCCCAATTTTTTCACGTATTTGTATCCCTTCCTTAGCATCTCACAGGTTTTGAGGGAATTTGGGTTGTGTCCATCAACATAGCCTCGAACTTCCATTTGTACTTCATGTTGGTGAGATCTCTCCTTTTTCATGCATAAATCCATGTAGTATCTTGCTCGCATTCATTGAGGACAATGCATGAAGTAGGTGTGGGGGGGTGTTTTTTGTGTGTACATAGTCGAGTCTTTTCTTTTGATTTTGCTTTCTTTTGTTTGCATTGTTAGGGTCATGTTAGTGTGCAGCATTTAATATCGATATATCTGCTTGCTATGATCCTTGGGTGACTTGTCTTCTTTTGCTTGCCTAGTGCTTTAAAATTTCCACATTTCTTTCAAAAATTTCATGTGTTAGCGAAAGAAAATGTTTTGTGGGTTTTGCGTGTGTTTAGCATGTGCAAAACCGTTGAGAGGCAAAGTAAAAAGAAAGATCCCAAAATTATCTTGAACTTGATGCATTAGGATATCTAGTACTGTGGCTTTAGGATTTATCGAGTCGTTAGGATGCACCCCAGTTTTCCTTTGGGGGTGAGTAATCATAGGGTTTCAGTGCTCAAACATTTAAAGAAGTCCACCCTGAACCTAGTGAGTCAATAATTCGTGTTTGTTAATTTAGGAAGTTTGTTGTAGTCAAGGACCCTCTTAATCTTGTTGTGAGACATTAGTGTAGGGGTTTTGGTTCATGTGTAGATAAGAAATAAGTGAGTAGGTGTTCTCTCTTCTCGCACGGCTCCTATCACTCGGGAAAGTAGGTCTGAGGGGACTTTGTGCCTGGTGCTTTCGAGTCATCTGACTTGGGATGCGCCGACCGAACTCCCGTTACACGGGTGGTAAGGACTGCCCTATGTGGAGATTTGGGGAAATGTGTACGTGATAGTGTAAGTCCTCATAGGCAATGATGCACGAAACCTGACCCTGGGAGAATGAAGCTCCAACCAAGAAAAAGAAAAGAAGAAAAAAAAATTGTGAAAAGACACAAAAAGAAAAAAAATTGGTAATGCAAATAAGAACCTTAATGGACCTTACACTTTGTATCACTTGAGGATGTTGAGGTTGTCCATGTCTTTCACTTAATTCCTTACTTAACTTGCACGATTGGTTCATTAGGTTAGTTGTGTGGACTGATTACCTATATAGAGTCGGCCCGTAGGATTACCGCGTCCAATGATCGACAACATATGTCCAACGAGTCGAGTGTCTAGATTGAATAATGCATCTTGTTCGGATTTTGTGGGTGTATCCGCTGAAAACCCTCAGGAGACAACACTACTCCTCCTTGGCAACAAGGAGTTTTAACGGCTTGTTGCACGTGCTAAGTGCAACCGTGATTCCTACGAAAGTGAGTTAGGATTTCTTCTTTCTCGTTTGCTTTTCTCTTTCTTTGTTTTGCTCGCGACTAGCAAAAACTTAGGTGTGGGGGTATTTGATTGACATCATTTCATGCTCATACTTGTATCTTATATCCATTATCTTACACCTAAGCAATGCTACGTGACGAGTTTTATGTTTAGTTTTCAGGAATAAAGAGGTTTGAAGAAAAGAGCCATGAAAGGACCCAAAAGTTGGAAAAAAGGACTTAATTGTGAGACCTAGGGACTGAGATGCAATGGAGAAGGACCTGATCGTAAGACCGAAGGACCTAAGAGCAAAACAGGAAACTCCACACCATCATGGGGAGTATTTTGGCAATTCGATTCGGGTCGGAGCTCCAACAGACCGAGTAGAGGCATCCAAGACCAAGACACACTTCAAGAAAAGCCCACAAACAAATCCAGACGGATCTGGATCCTATAGGCCGCCAATTGGCGGTCTAAAAACCGCCAATTGGCGGTCTGGATCATTCGAGATCCGATAAGTCTTCTCCTGGACGTGTATTATGGTTTGTTTAGGCTATTTTTGGTATTGGTTCAGTCTCACATCGGGGGATTGTCCCGGATTAGCTTTTTCCATGCTTATAAATAGAACTTTTCACCTCCCATTGTATCCATCTCTCTCTTTGGTGGCCATCTTCCCAACTAAGAGTGAAGCCTTGAAGCAAAACTCTAGTGGAGGAAGGGCTGCTTGTAATCTGAGTGAGTTCATAATAGAAGTTTTCTTTAGCTTGTTAATTCTTGCTTAGTTGATTTCCTTTTATGTGTTTGCTTTGTTGCTTGTTTTGTTTTATGCTTCTTTAATATTTCTTGTTTGATTAGTATAGTTTCATTTCGGTATTATGCTTTCTTTTGCTAATATAGTTAGTGTAATGAGTAGTGAGTAGTTCCATCCCCAATTGGGGGGTGGAGAAATATGTGATATAATCATGTAGTGTATTAAGTGTGTGTTATCTTTATCCCTTGAGCTTTATATGATTTCCATAACCATCTAATGAGTTTTCACTCTTATCTTTGATATGCTAATGCTCTTGAATGAAGCTTAGCTTATGCATTGATTAGTGGACCTATTTTATGGGGAATGATAAGGTTAGGATATGGATGAAGTTATTATTGGAAACACAATTTGTAGTGTATGTGCTCTTGTTGCCTTTACCTTAGCTAATGTCTTGTATGTTTTAATGATGTAGTCTTATCTTAATTCATGTGGAGGCATAGTAGGGTCTAGTCTTTATACTTGAGTTCATGTAGCTTCATTCCAATTATTGTCTTGTATGTTTTAATGATGTAGTCTATCTTAATTCATGTGGAGGCAAAGTTGGATGTAGTTTTATGATTTCATGCACTACATGTTGTGAGGAGCTTAATGAACACACACACACACACACTTCTTTATGTTCACATTATTTCTCTACCCCCTGTGGGGCTTAGTTTTATTGCTTATCTTCATTTCCTTTTTGCATCCTGTGGGGCTTAGTTTTATTACTTGCATGCTTAACCAACCCTTCTCTCCTTCTTTTTACCTCTCGCCTTCGAACAAACCAATTGTCGACACACCTCCCAGTGGACGACCCGTATTTGCCACCGCTTCAACGCGGTCGTGCACTTGCGGTTAATATAAAACATTCAACAGTCACGTAGCATTGCTTAGGTGTAAGATAATGGATATAAGATACAAATATAAACATGAAATGATGTCAATCAAAAACCCTCTTCGGGTAGTTTCATCCCTAGACTAACAATCAAGCCATTTAATCAAACACTAACCTCACTCTTATTCTAATGCATGCAAGCTAATGCATGAATGAGTGAATAAGGTGTCGTACCTCTAATGCATGAATGAGTGAATAAGGTGTCGTACCTCACGCAAGTAATCGATAATAGGAAATTAAAGCAAAGGTAAGACAATATGCGTGCAAGGCCTATGTATGGTGTATGACCTAGATGACACTCATCTACTCTTTTGCTTTGAGTTTTGAGCCCAATTGTCTTCAAATAAAGGACTATGCAAGTTAATTAATTTCTAGCATCAAAACAGAGCATATATGAAGTAGACAGTGATAGATATCAACTAAGAATAGAAAAAGGGAGTTTCCATAGAAACAAAAAACCAAAAATCCTCACCTAACCGCCATGGGCGGATGTATTGAGAATTGAACTTAATCCTAGGTGGCATCCTAGTCACTAGCCACATCACCTATGGAGGGTGAGTCATCTAGGAGTTGATGACTCAACAAGAAGGAAGACAAAAGGTTGTAGGAAAGGAAGAGACAAAGGGACTCTTAATTTTTTCTATGATTTTCGTACTATTTTATGATGCAATTTAAGTAGAGGTTGTAATGATCTTGAATGATCATCTTTATGTAGTTTATGTTATGTTTGTGTTTTAGGTTAAGTTGAAGAGTCTTTGTAAGTGCCTATATAAGCACAAGAGTTATCCATTTGTAAGACAAGCCAAAACAAGTCAAGTCAAGTGAGAAAGAAGAAAGAAAAGATGAGTGTTTGGTGCAAATCTCGTTTTGCTTGTGAGTGTTAAGTAGTTTGTTTTCTTCTTTCATTCGTGTCCACCAATTGAGTAGATCAAAGTATGGATCTAGTGATGGCAATAGAAGTCCCTCAGCATGGAGAACAAGGTGGGACAAAGCCGCACACCAGGCGCAACTTCTGAACAGCCAATTGGCGGTTTGGGACAGCTGGTTGGAGGTCCATGTGCGTCTGGTGGAGGGCAGCTTTCTGGGGTGGCTTGGTTTGGTGCTCCCCGTATTTCTCCCATGTCTAACAGGATGCAAATCTGCTACTGGTGGATGGTTTGGGGATTCTGGTCCCATTTGCTATAGTGTAGTTCCATGTCCACTTTGTCCCCTGTCCAGTAACAAAACAAAAAAGAAATGCAAGAAAAACAACCACAATGGTTGGAACAACAATGACTACGACCAACTCTCCTACAACGACGCCAAAAACTTGATTGATCGTTTCACTGACCGCCATTTACAATAACAAGATGATCATTTACAAGCAACAAGATAAACTCTAGATCTAGCATGAGACAAGTACCTAGTGTGACCATTATCCCATATATTACAAGTTTTAGCAAGTTACAAGCATAGCTCTACGTTAAGCATATAAAATGGCACAAGATAAGAAGCACCCATCACTAACACATCATATAATCTACATCACCTCCACCCCTAATGGGTGGATCTATTCACTGATCATAATAACAAGCATGGAAAGCAAGAGATTAAGACTAAACACGACATAAAACTCTAGCTAGAAAACTAACCGACAAAATCAAAAACTAATTGGATATAAAGAAAGCTAATGACAAGAGGAATCCAAATCTACCTTTAGATTAGCATAAGAGTAACATTACAACCTTCAAAGTCCACCTTCCTCTACTGCCCAAATTGGGTAAAAGCTAAGCAATTCTAATGGTAGAGGCTGAGAAGTGGAAGAAAGGTATGACAAACATTACTATTTATAGAAGAAAGAGTGGTGTACATGAATCTAGAACCAATCCGATGGCTGTAATCAACTTCTCATTGGTCTGCTGCACCCAATAAACACATTCGAGCCACAGAAGATATTAGGGGGGGGGGGGGGGGGTTGGACAAAAATCAACCGCCAGTGGTGGATTATTTGGCTCCAATATGCCATGATTTCTCCTAGAAGCTTAAGTATTGTATTTTATACGTGAGGTGCAGTCGTGGTCCGCTAGTTCAAGCCCGTTTGTTCTGAATTCCCCAAATACTCTTCAAGATCATGGTATTGAGGGATTTTTTTCTCTCAAAATGTTTTTCTTTCGTTCAGCTGCCTTCTGGTGTCATATGGGTCCTTCCTGAATAACAGATGGGTCCTTGAGCATGACAAACATGTCCAAGATGCTTCAATATTGTCATTTCTTCTTGCATTTAGGCCCTTTTTGGTTCCTTTCTCCTCTTTAGTACCTAAAGCATGAAACACATCAAACACACACTCGAGTAGTACAAATATGGGGTAAAATAAAGGATATATAACATGAATAAAATGTATGATATGCTACTAATCATACAACATGGAAAAGTTTCCCAATTCGGGGTAATAATGGACAACAATTCCGCCAACACATCGGGTCCCCCGAGGCACCCACCGCAGGCACACGCGGTCGTACAGAGAGTACACCACACACCCCCACTCGCGACTATACTAACCATGCGAGTTTTGTGAGGGTCGTGTGCACTTCCAAGTAATAGATACAAATCTCACATGGTCCTCAGGCCACAACTCACGTGGTCCTCCAGATGACCATCTCCGTCGACACAAAGGTCAGACGGTCAACTCATTCTGTGGAGTTGCGTAACACAATGCATTGGGATCCGTGATCCCTCAGGTCTACTACAGAGGACGACTCAATGATATGCAAAATGTCATACTAAAGCTCATAAATATAAAGGTGGCGCATGTACCAAGCCCCCGTACTTTTTGCACGGCAGTCCCTGCGTAGGCGCTACTATCGTACCTACCGTCACATCCTGGCTCATGCTCGATACCTTGGAGGATACCTTGGGTATGAGACCCACTTTTTGTTCTCCTTGTGTATCGGACATGCCTAACGAGGTTCTTGACCTCGTTCCGACACACCAGCCTGTTGGTTGGAGAGTTTGGATTGACGATCATAACTTCCGCACCGCAACGGGTGAAACTCTTCTTCCGTTGCCCCACATTTCCCAAACTCTTAAGAGGTTCAAGCTCTTTCAATTTGATCCTTTGAATGAGACGCCTTTGCGTCCAATTCATGAACCTCTCATTTCATCTTGTGCTCTTTGTGAAGGGGCCCCACGCATGAGTATTCTGGCCCCGCGTGGTGTCATATCCCCTTTCCAAGTGCATTGACCCACTCTTGAGGTTCCCATTTGATGCCTTTTGACAAATGAAGATGGGAACTTATGTTTGTACATAGTTATATATAAAAAAGAAAAAAAGGAAAAAAAGAAAAAGTACAATAAAAGACTCCTTTAGTGAGCATCGATTGTTGTGGGCTCCAACCTTTGTGTATTTGGGCTCCATTTCTTTCACATATTTGTATCCCTTCTTTAGCATCTCACAGGTTTTGAGGGAATTCGGGTTTGTGTCCATCAACATAACCGCGAACTTCCCTTTGTACTTCACGTTGGTGAGATCTATCCTTTTTCATGCATAAATCCATGTAGTATCTTGTTCGCATTCATTGAGGACAATGCATGAAGTAGGTGTGTGGGGGGGTATTTTACGTGTGTACATAGTCGAGTCTTTTCCTCTGATTTTTGTTTTCTTTTGTGTGCATTGTTAGGGTCATGTTAGTGTGCTGCATTTAATATCGATATATCTGCTTGCCATGATCCTTAGGTGACTTGTCTTCTTTTGCTTGCCTAGTGCTTCAAAATTTTCACTTTTCTTTCAAAATCTTCATGTGTTTGTGAAAGAAAATGTTTTGTGGGTTTTGTGTGTGTTTAGCATGTGCAAAACCGTTGAGAGGCAAAGTAAAAAAGAAAGCTCCCAAAATTGTCTTCAACTTGATGCATTAGGATATCTAGTACAGTGGCTTTAGGATTTATCTAGTCGTTAGGATGCAACCCCGTTGTCCCTTGGGGGTGAGTAATCATAGGGTTTCAGTGCTCAAACATTTAAAGAAGTCCACCCTGAACCTAGTCAGTCAATAATTCGTCTCTGTTAACTTAAGGAAGTTTGTTGTACTCAATGACCCTTTAAATCTTGTTGTGAGACATTAAGTGTAGGGATTTTGGTTCATGTGTAGATAAGAAATAAGTGAGTAGGTGTTCTCTCTTCTCGCACGACTTCTATCACTCGGGAAAGTAGGTCTGAGGGGACTTTGTGCCTGGTGCTTTCGAGTCATCTGACTTGGGATGCACCGACCGAACTCCTGTTACACGGGTGGTAGGGATTGCCTTATATGGAGATTTGGGGAAAGGTGTACGTGATAGTGTAAGTCCTCATGGGCAATGATGCATGAAACCTGACCCTGGGAGAATGAAACTCCAACTAATAAAAAAAAAGAGAAAAGAAACAAAAAGAAGAAAAAAATGGTAATGCAAATAAGAACCTTAATGGACCTTACACTTTGTATCACTTGAGGATGTTGAGGTTGTCCATGTATTTCACTTAATTCCTTATTTAACTTGCACGAATGGTTCATTAGGTTAGGTGCGTGGACTGATTACCTATATAGAGTCGGCCTGTAGGATTACCGCGTCCAATGATCGACAACATATGTCCAACGAGTCGAGTGTCTAGATTGAATAATGCATCTTGTTCGGATTTTTGGGTATATCCGCTGAAAACCCTCAGTAGACAACACTCCTCCTCCTTGGCAACAAGGAGGTTTAACGGCTTGTTGCACGTGCAAAGTGCAACCGTGATTCATACGAAAGTGAGTTAGGATTTCTTGCTTCCCGTTTGCTTTTCTCTTTCTCTGTTTTGCTCGAGACTAGCAAAAACTTAGGTGTGTGGGTATTTGATTAACATCATTTCATGCTTATATTTGTATCTTATATCCATTATCTTACACCTAAGCAATGCTACGTGACGAGTTTTATGTTTGAATTTCAGAAATAAATAGGTTTGAAGAGATGAAGCATAAAAGGACCCAAAAGCAGAGAAAAAAGACTTAATTGTGAGACCTGGGGACTAAGATGCAAGGGAGAAGGACCTGAATGTAAGACCGAAGGACCAAAGAGCAAAACAGAAAACTCCACACCATCGTGGGGAGTATTTTAGCAATTCTATTCGGGTCGGAGCTCGAACAAGTGAAGTAGATGCATCAAAGACCAACAAAGACATCCAGAAAAGCCCAGAATAAAATCCAGTGTGATCCGGACCATATAGACCACCAATTGGCGGTCCAAGACCGCTACTTGGCTGTCTGTTTTGGCCCAAATTAATCCGCTAAGATTTTGGTGGGTCGCGTATTAGTGTGTATTTAGTCCATTTCTGGTATTTGTTTAGTCCCACACTGGGGGATTGTCCTGAATTACCTTTTTCTATGGCTATAAATAGAACTCTTAACATTCTATTGTAATCACCCATTGCTTGGTGGCATTCTCTCTACCTTCAATGTGAGTCATTGTTAATAAAATAATTGTTCTAGTTTCTTTTAATCTTGTCTTTTAATTTGTGCATGCTTGTTTAGTCTTTCCTTTCCTTTTAAGTTTATTTAGTATTTCTTGCTTGCTTAGTGTAGTTTCATTTCAGTATAACGCTTCATTTTGTTAGAGTAGTTAGTTTAAATATGTGTGAGTAGTTCCATCCCCATTTGGGGGTGGAGTAATATGTGATATGATCATGTAGTGTATTAAGTGTGTGTTATCTTTATCCCTTGAGCTTTATATGATTTCCATAACCATCTAATGGGTTTTCACTCTTATCTTTGATATGCTATAATGCACTTGAATGAAGCTTAGCTGATGCTTTGATTAGTGGACCTATTTTATGGGGAACGATAAGGTTAGGATATGGATGAAGTTAATATTGGAAACACAAGTTGTAGTGTATGTACTCTTGTTGCCTTTACCTTGGTTAATGTCTTGTATGTTTTAATGATATTGGGTTATCTTAATTCATGTGGAGGCATAGTAGGGTCTAGTCTTTATACATGAGTTCATTTAGCTTCATTCCAATTATTGTCTTGTATGTTTTAATGATGTAGTCTTATCTTAATTCATGTGGAGGCAAAGTTGGATGTAGTTTTATGATTTCATGCACTACATGTTGTGAGGAGCTTAATTGAACACACACACACACATCTTTATATTCACATTATGTCTCGACCCCTATGGGGTTTAGTTTTATTGCTTATCTTTCATTTCCTCTTACATTCTAGTGTAATTTAGTGTAATCAATCTTTCTCTCCTTTCTTTACCACTCGCCTTCGCACAAACCAAACGTCGACACACCTCCCAGTGGACGACCCGTATTTGCCACCGCTTCAACGCGGCCGTGCACTTGCGGTTAATATAAAATGATCAATCACGCCCTCGTGCCCATGCACCCATGCGTTGCTGGGCGATGCCTCGTGTCAGCCGACGTCTGGCCCGCATCGGCCGGAATGAGGTCCTCTAGTGACCTCCTCACCACCTCCGGCCATCATCACCCCTCCAGCAGCCTCCTCCTCTGGGGAACAGCACGTGACCATCGGCATGTCGGGTGGCCAGCCAAGCCACCAACTGACTTGTCCTTGCCGTGCCGATCGGTCATGCAGTTGTTCGGTAGGTCCTCCCTCTTGGCAAGCATTCTGCCGACCTATGCTTGTCGTCTACGAGGCTTCCGGCCTGCCGACTGTGACCCACCACCACTCTCAGACACTTGTCTGAGTTAAACTACAACTTGGCATACCTTTTCTCGAGTTCGCCGTAGCTCGCTGTCAACCACCTCCCTTGTGCCCGAGCACCCCCGCCAGCCACCCAGCCACACGACCAATTCCTTTTGCCATGCACCACACCAGCCTCACCTCTTCAAGCAACAACCATTGTTGGCCACACCTCTTCAAGCAACAACCATCGCCGCATCCTTGCTGGCTGCACACCGCTGCTGGCTGGAGCTCCGACAGTCGTTGCTCGCTGACAGTAGAGATGGAGTTGGAGAGGAAACAGTTGGAGTGGAAGAGGTGAGAGTTGTGTGTGCTTTTCTCTTCCACCACACACACACCAATCACACACATGGACACTGATGCCTCAACACTCTTACCCATACCTACCCCAAAGTCAAAGCACACCCCCTAATCACTCCAAATCATATTTGGACTTAACATAATTCCTTTCCGCTAGTGACTTTGCGTCAAAAACCACTGACCTTACGATTTCTCCATGGCTTGCTCTTCTAAATCGATGGTTTAAATGCTAATTTCTGAAAATGAACTTCGGCAAGCTTGTAGAGAATGTGGTTATCTCAGACTGCTATCAATTGAAGAAATGTGTCGGCAGGTAATCTTATACCCGACCCAACTTCTTTATTTTTCTTCTTTATTATTCACTTCTTGTTACTGCCAAATTCAAAGAAGATAATGTCAACACTCTCTAATCCTTCTTACAAAATAAAATACCATTATGGACCAATTGTCCTGTGCAGGGCAAAAGAACTACTTTCCATTGTACTTTTTTAGTTTTTGTACGATACCTTTTTTTGATCTTAATGCTTTCCTTATTCCATTTTGTCCATCTTAATATTCCTTTTAAGATTCCCATTCAATATAGCATGTCCGTGGGGTTCTAGCAGAACTAGACGCTTGTCGTTCTTCTACATATCTCACTCCAAATATGGCATCTTCTTGCATTACTATTTTTGAATATTTTACTAAAGCATATAATTATTTTTCCATCTTAGACTGGCTGGATTTGTCTCTTAATCGTGCATTGCCTTCTTGCCTTTTATTCTTTCTAGGTACTCTCCATGTTACTGCTTGGTAAACTATTTTTCTTTTAAAGTTCCATTTTGCTTATCTGCAGCCACTGCGCAGCATTCACCATATCTTGGAATGTAAGACCTGAAGATGTTGTTGTACCTACTTTATCTTCTTTGCCTGATGAAGTTGTCGATACAGTTTGTAAGACCCACCCTCCTAAGTTAATAATAAGTTCATTCTCATCCTTCATGCTTGCATGGTTTTATGCTCATTGCATGCTCATGATGTGTGCATTTATTTTTCTTTCGTGGAAGTTTCCATGTTCAGGAAAGTTTCCTTTTGGGTCGTGCATGGTGTGGCACGCTGGACGCGATCGATTAGACCCGATCGATTTTGTTGTGGGGTGTGTGGCATTAGGCTATTTCTCTCTTGGCCACTTGGACTTGTGCATGGGAGACTAGGTGGGGTCGGCTAGGGTGAGGTGGCGTGTGAGTCAGCAAATTAAAATTTGAATTGGAGCAAGGATCGAAGGAAATCATGGTGCAATCAAGTATTTCCTATCTTAGAAGGAGGATGCATGGATTGCCCAACCCTATCCGTCACTCTCCTTATTCTCTCCCTCTCACACTCGCAAACCATCACCACCCCCTTCCTCCTCTCTGATGACCAGGCGACCAACATCTCTGGTAAGGCAGCAACTCCGACGACTTTAGATGCGCAAGGAAGAGAGGCACGCGTGTGAAGAGGCGGGCTGTAGCAGTTCTCCGGCGATATTCGGAGCACTTTCTCTCTCAACTCAGTTATGCCTTAGGCCATGGATAGAGTAGAAAGTGGAGGGTGTTGGCTGGGAGGGCCGGTTGTTATACATTTTACTATTAACCGCAAGTGCACGACCGTCGGTGAAGACGAGGCAAGTACTGGTCAATCCGCAGGGAGCGTTGCAAACCTTTGAGTGAGCGAAATCAAGTGGTAAAAAATGTGGAAGAAGAGATTATTACGCTACTACTAAAAGGACGACTACACTAAGAATGCAAAACAAACTAGATTACGATGCAAATGCAAAGTAGGTAATGCAGCAAACGATGTGGAACCAAATATTGATGAATCCCCTGAGGGGTGGAATGTGTACACATATTGTACGATTTTGTTCCCCTATGTATATATATATTCTAAAAAAATTATACATGCATACAAGATCGATTTCCATATTTTCAACAATTTCATTCACATTGTTTTACATTTATTCTAATATCATTTAATCTATTTATATTTATTAAAACAAATGTAATAGGATCATACCCAAAGGTTCTCTAAAACCTTTACGAATATCCGGAGTTGTGTCACACGTCGAATTGCCGGTTGATTTGCCTCCAAGTGTTCACCAAACTGTAAGCAAGATTAGAGAGAAAGGAGTTAGCCAATCAATCTCAAATTAAGCTTAGAATCTAGCTAATAACCCCTCTAAAGCTCCCTGAGATTTAATCTCTAAAAGCTTGAAATAATTAAGAGAAATTTGGATGGATTAGTGGAGAGGGTTGGGAGAGAGGGAATTTTGCATTTTCCTAAAACAAGTATGGAGAGGAGACCTATTGTAGGCTCTCCCAACACCCACATCAAGGGCTACCCATTAACCTATGACATCTTGCTTTTCTCTCCCTAAAACCAAGTACAAATTGACATATAATCATCCTTAAAAACATTTGACCATAATTGGAACAAATCCAGCCCATGATCAACATTAATCTCTTAATAATTCAAGGCAAAATCGTGTCGAACGGTCGACCGAAATCACCAGTCGGTTGATCGAACGGTTAATTCTTTGACAAGTTCGGTCGGACCGTGAGCTAAACCTTCGACCGAATATCCATCAAGATGAGTCCCTGGAAATTTACGGTCGAACCACGTCTCACTCCGGTCGACAGTTTACTTACCAAAATTGCTCAAGGTAAATTTCGGTCGACCGTGTCGCTATACCGGTCGACCGTTATATCACCAAAAAATTTCCTGGAGATTTTCGGTCGACTCATCGGCATCCGATCTTTGTTCAGTCGAATGTTCTGAAAAACCCGGTCGACCGATCTCAAAATGGTCTACCGTTTTGACCCAATTTTTTCCTTTGTCAAATTTTGGATTTACATCCACCAAAATTTGATGCTTAGGGTTTTGGAAAATTCATATCATGTAACATATTATCTTATGCAATATCAAACTATTACACCCCATAATACATACATCTCATATGAATTTATTCATGATTCAAATTATGTAAATTTTCATAAAATATTGATTTAATCGATTCACCACGTGTATCCCATTTCACATGAAACCCGATAGACCATATGAATACAAAATCAAACTTCTTGTTTCCCAGTTTTGTGGTGTGACCTATAGGAGGATCTAAGCTATATTGACAGTGATATCAAACACTTAATATCAAAAACTATAAACAGTATGTGGCTACACATTATAGTAACCCAATTAGCATAAATGTCTTTTTCATTCGAAGTAAGCACGATCCATTTAGTGATGTGGAGGCATCACTTGTTAGCAATCTACGATTGAATCTACAGGTTAAGAATTACCTTTGGTGGAGAGAACCTGTGGCAGCGGAATGGATCGACGATCACCTCACGGAATCCTCCGGAGCACCGGTCGGTCTTCTAGTCTCTTGGAGAAGAAGCACGAGTCCACAACCCAAGAGTCCACAGATTTGGCTTGGTGGAAGTGGGGGGACGAATGGGAGAGAGAGGCAGAGGTGGCGGCTAGGGTTTGGTGGGGCTAGGGTTTGCACACCAGAATAATTCATCCAATGGGAGGCTCCCCTCCTTATATAGACGGCCCCACCCTAAACCCTAATGCGCAGCCAATGAGAGTGTGCCACGTGTCAGTGCTTTGGGTAAACATCATCTTAATCCTTAGATTAATCCAATATCACTTGTGTCTATCCCTTGCCTCATGATATTAAGAATATATACAAAGTACAAATGTGTCACCTTTGTATTATATATTCAATTTTTGATCTCTTAAGCTAATTGTAAATATGTAACTTAACTCCACATTGTGCACATTATAATTTTGCTTTATCAATGAGCCACTAATATCATCACTTAAATTTAGAGGGGAAATGATATTCTTTTGACTAGCTATCTTTTCCAGCACAAGTCGAGCTCAACCAACTATTGCCTTTATCACTATGCTCTCATTGATAGTTTTTGACAATAATCAAATTGAATATTTCTTATGTGAAAAGGCATAAGTACAATATCTTACGATTCAAGACACAGTGAAAACATTAATGACACATAACACAAATCTATAATGTTTCACTCACTAGGTCTATTCAATATATAAAAGTAACCATTTTCCTCTTTTATATACTCGTGTCATCAAATATTTGTAGAGCTACAATAATCGATGACCAACACGACAATCTTATCTCGGTAATTAGTGTTCAATGTCAATTACCATGATTGGGAATAACTTTTGATTAATGTAAATCATTATCTTTTAGAGCTCTATAGTTAAAGACCAAGAGTCACTTCCTTAACACTTCTAAAGGACGAGTACAATGATCAATGCACAAAATGTTTGCACATCTCATTCATAATAATTGACATATAAAAGTAAAACTTTTAGAACACATTCCTTTCACAATTGAGGTGAGAGAAGTGGTGAATGACACATGAAAGCTTGTATGTGTGTGTGTCATGTGTGTCTTCAAGCATAGGAAGTGTCTAAATATTTGGCAAGACCTATCAATCCATTCACACAACATATAGTAATTACTACTTGATTATCACAAGAAGAGGCTCAGCATGAGAAGTGTCTATAATGATGGCATGACTCATAAAAAACCGGGACGAAGAGTCTCTTCCTTAACACTTCTAAAAGACGAATACAATGATCAAGGAACAAAATGTTTGCACATGCAATTCATAATAACTAACATATCAAAGTAAAACTTTTTGAACATATTTCTTTCAATCTCCCACTTGTTATCAAAGTTTTGTTTCACATACATTCCCAATGTATAAAACAATAATAACTTCGGTAACCCTCTCTAATCACTCATCAAGCCACTCCACATGGTTCCTCAGACCTATGGACTCGAAATGCATTTCGCCTTTGGCTTGGGATAAATGTTTGGGGAATGGATCAACTGTGTTGTTGTTTGTGTCCACCCGTAATAAATTTATTTCACCTTGTGATGGGATTTGGGATCCTTGATTTGAGAGATAGATGTACTATTGTCGCAAAATAGCTCTATTGGTCTCTCACTCAAGGGAACTATTCCAAGATCTTCAAGGAATTTCTTAATCCACACTCCTTCCTTGCTCACTTCAGCGATAACCACAACTTCTAAGGCGGTGATTGAGTCAGCCGTAGTGGTTTGCTTCCAGCTATGCCAACTCACGGCTCCATCATTCAGAAGGAAGACATATCCTGATTAAGACCTCATATCGCCGGGATCACTCATGAAACTCACATCTGAATAGCACTCGACTATCAGCTCCCTTTGTCCTCCATAAACAAGAAACTTATCTTTGGTCCGGTTATGGTACCTAAGAATATTCTTGACCGCAGTCCAATGATCGGGACCTGCGTTGGATTGGTGACGACTTGTCACGCTCAAAGCATACGAGACATCGAATCTTGTGCAAGTCATCGCGTACATGATCACTCCTATTGTTGAATTATAAGGAATATCTTTTATGTACTTCAAGTCTTTACGTGATTCAACACGTTGAGACTTCTTGAGTTGCACACCCATACTCATTGTCACATTGCTCTTTTTGGAGTTGTTCATGTTGAACCTTTCCAAGACCTTGTCAATGTATGTACGTTGACTTAGGCCAATGCGTCTACGAGATATATCTCTATATCTTGATTCCCAAGATGTATTGACCATCACCCATGTCTTTCATTGAAAATGCAGATTTCAATGAACTTCTCGTTTGCTCTAGCGAAAGTATATGGTTTCCCATGAGGAGTATGACATCAACATATAAGATCAAAAACATTGTGTGGCTCCCACTAACATTCTTGTATATACAAGGCTCTTCCTTAGTTTGGACGAAGTGAATCTTTTTGACTTCCTCGTCAAAGTAATTGTTCCAACTCCTTGATGCTTGTTTCAATCCATAAATGGATCGTTGAAGCTTGCATACTTTTTTGTTATTCTTTGGATCTTCAAAACCTTGAGATTGTACCATGTACACATCCTCCTCCAAGTTCCCATTAAGGGACACTATTTTGACATCCATTTATCATACCTCATAATCATGAAATGCGGTAATAGTGAGCATAATCCGAATAGGCTTGAACGTGGCAACCGGTGAAAAAGTTTCAGCATAGTCAATTCCTTGAACTTGAGTGAAACCTTTTGCTACAAGCCTTGCTTTGTACATTGTCAAGTTCCCATCCATGTCCATCTTTCTCTTAAAGACCCATTTGCTTTGAACGGATTTCTTTCCTTGAGGAAGGTCAACCAAGTTCCATACTTGATTGTCATACATGGATTCTATTTCGGATTCCATGGCTTTAAACCATAGTTTGGAGTCTTCTCTTTCCATTGCTTCTTGAAAGGTCGAGGGATCATTGATATCAAGTACCATCATCTCATGAATTCCTAAATACATATCGGGTTTCTTCCTTTCCCTCATAGACCTTCTGTGTTCTTTTTGTTCTACGTGTACTTATTGAACTTTTTCCACAATTTCTTACGGAATTTGTTCATGTTCGATTCTCAAACATACACTAGGCGAGGATGATTGAGTTTGACTCACAATTGCTTGCGAGGGTCTCTCACTTACGCTCCCACTAACCAAAGGAACCTTGATTGACATCATCTCATGCTTACATTTGTATCTTATATCCATTATATTTCACCTAAACAATGCTACGTGACGAGTTTTATGTTTGAATTTCAGAAATAAATAGTTTTGAAGAGAAGAGGCATAAAAGGACCTAAAAGCATGAAAAATGACTGAGTTGAGGGACTCAAGGACAAAGATGCAAGATCGAAGGACCTGAACGTAAGATCGAATGACCAATGAGGAAACAAGAATACTTCACACCATCATGGGGAGTATTTTGGCAAGTCTGTTGGGGTCGGAGCTCCAACAAGAGAAGTAGGTGCATCACAGACAAGCCAAGCGATTCAGAAAAGCCTAGAAGAAAATCCAGAGCGATCCGAACACTGTAGACCGCCAATTGGCGGTCTTTTTTGGTCCGGATCCGCTAAGATTTATCTAGGTCGTGTATTAGAGTGTATTTAGTCTATGTTTGGTATTTGTTTAGTCCCATACCGGGGGATTGTCCCGGATTACCTTTTTCTATGACTATAAATAGAACTCTTCACCTTCTATTGTAATAACTCAGTGCTTGGTGGCTACTTGGAGTAAGCCTTGAAGCAAAACTCAAGGTGGAGAAGAGTGCTACCTTCAATGTGAGTCATTTTAATAAAATAATTGTACTTAGTTTCTTTTAATCTTGTCTTTTAATTCTTGCATGCTTCTTTATTTTACTTTCCTTTCCTTTTAGCTTCTTTAATATTTCTTGCTTTCTTAGGTTTATTTCATTTCAGTAGAATATTTAATTTTAATGTATGATGTAGTGTAATGATTAGTGAGTAGTTCCATCCCCTTTGGGGGTGGAGTAGATGTTTATACATGTTATGTAGATGGAACAAATGCTAGACATTGTTGTTTGTGAGAGATGTTGGTATGCTTGTTTGAATTAATAAGAACTTTTACTTGATGGTTTCTGCCATAATGTTTCGGTACATTCGATGCTTGTTATGTTCTTAATAACAAACTTGTCATGCTCATATTAATAACCTAGGTTAGTGCTTTAAATGATAGGTCTTGCCATTAGGTACTTCTTATGCATTAACAAACACTAACTACACTTGAGATTATTGTATGCATTCACCACACTTATTTCATGTGTACACACACACTCCACCACTTAGGGGTTTTCCATTCCTGATTTCTATCTTCTTTTAATTGCTGCTTAGTTTAGTTTGTTTTGCGCTTTCATTTCCTCCTTTCTAGTTTACTAGTTTAGTTTAGTATAGTTTAGTTTTATCAATCCTTTCTCTCCTTTCTTTCCCACTCACCTTCGAACAAACCAAAGTCGCCACACGTCCCTGTGGATCGACCCGTATTTGCCACCGCTTCAACGCGGCCGTGCACTTGCGGTTAATTAAAACATATCAATCATGTTTTTGGTGTCGTTGCAAGGAGGTGTTCTGTCCAGACTTTGGTTTGGACGATTCGAGTGGTTTTAATTTTTTGTTTTTAGTTTTTATTTATTTCAGGGATTCTGAGGATTAAGGGGAGGATACTGGAGGAATTGGAGCACAAAAACTTCAACAGAGACCGCCAATCAGCGGTTTGGGACCGCTAATTGGCGGCTTGGTGAGCTTCATTTGCTCTCGGTTTTGTTCTGGTTGTTCTTTACTTCAGTGTAGTTCTCTGGGAGCGCAATCTTGCTTGCTGTGACTTGTAGTTTGCTCCAGATCATTAATCACTACCATATTAATCAACCTGGCCATTAAAATCCAAAGCAAAAGATTAGACATTCTTACATGTTTAGGTCATGCATCATATACTTGACTTAGCCACGTAGTTGTCTTTTATTTTAGCTTTATTTTCAGTTGTTGAGTGCTGGCGTGAGGTATGCATTTCTTACACTCGTTCATGTATTTTTGTATGACCATGCATTAGTTAGTAGGAATTGCATCAGGACAAGAGTGAGGTGAGTGCTTGTTTGGTGAGTTGCTTGCTAGCCTAAGATTTCAAAACGTCTTTAAGGGGCATCACCTATAGTATTCAAAGATAAGGTGGGGGATTTCATCACCCCTCCCTTAGCCCCCAAAAGCACACTCAAATAAAACCTTAATCTAAAAGCAAGTACACATTGGCCATTAGGACTCGGGCGCATTAGGAGAGTGATCGACTCGAGAGTTCTTTGTCGTGATGGATGGTTACATGGGCGACCATCCATATCATTGTAGGGACCAGGACAAATCTCCCTGGTACTCCGGACCTATGCATCTTGGGGTGCCTCAGACAAACACCCCGTATGGTTGGGACAATCTTCATTGTTTGACTGAGCAATCTTCATATTAGGGTAATATGAGAGAGGCACCGACTGCTAGACCATCATCTAGTTACGTCGTATCGTATGTTGGTTCTCCAACTGAGATGTTGCAAGAACCTTTGGCCTCTTTCATGCATGTGGTAGATGACATGAGTGCACCGGTGGCTCCAGTAGCCGTACCGTGTGACTAGTGTGGGTTGAGTGGTCATGTTATCGGGGAATGTTCTTATGTTCCCCTAGAGACTGAGTATGAGCATACCTTTTCCCAAAATGCTCTATATGACCATTACGGATCCGCGTACAACCCGAGAGAGATGGATTCGTGGGGAGACAATTCTTATTCAAATTCTTATACGTGAGATTGGTAAATTCTTATGTTGTTTCTTTATGCATGCTTAGCTTAGTTTTATTTCTTTGATTGTAGGCTAAAGTAGTTAGAATGTTTCCTTTCTCCTTTTGTTTAATTGTTAGAATAATGTGTAGTGAGTAGATCCATCCCCCTTTGGGGGTGGAGATGATGTTCATACATGCATTAAAGAATGGATATAAATGCTTTATATTTTGATTGTGTTGATAAATGTGAATGTATGCTTGCTTGTTAGAGTACAATACTACACTTGATGGGTTTTGCCACAAATCTTAGACACCTCCCATGCTTATTTAGGTTATGAAATAACCAGCTTGTGTATATGAATGTTAATCAACTAGGTTAGTGAATGAATTGATAGGTTTTGCCATAACCTTTAGACACTTCCTATGCATGAAAACACTACCTACATTTGTGCCTATAGAATGCATACTTCACCATCTTTTTACATGTGTGCACACACTCCACCCCTAGGGGTTTTTGTCTACTTCATTCCAGCTTAGTTTTACATTCTTTTAGTTTTGATTCGAAGTAATCGTTAGTTGTTTTACTTTGCATTTTTCTTCTTAGTACTTTAGTGTAGATTAGCATAGACAAACTCTTCTTCTTTTTTGTTGCCACTTGATTTCTGAAAAACCAGAGGTTACTCACCTCCCTGAGGATTGACCCGTACTTGCCACCACTTCAACGCGGCTGTGCACTTGCGGTATTTAAAACGATTAAACAAGTTTTTGGCGTCGTTGCCAGGGAGGTGCCAGTTCAGACTCTGGTTTGGACGATTCGAGTGGATTTAATTTATGTTTTGTTGTTTTCTTTGTTTCAGGAAGCTCTGGAGCTCAAGGGAAGACATCCGGAGAAATTCTGAGGCAAACAGCAAGCTTCCGACCGCCAATCAGCGGTCTGGTAAGCTTTGTTGCTCTTGTTCTTCCTTTGGCTTGTTTCTTTATCTGTTAGAGTGATCTGGGGATCAATTTGGCATTTTCTGACTTTTAGTTTGCCCCCAGATCAATAATCTATCTCCCTTTAAGAAACTTGGACCTTAAAACCCAAAGCAAAAGATTAGGCATTCTATCTTGTTTAGGTCATGCACCATGTACTCGACTTAGACACGTAGATTACATTTTCTTTTAGCTTTACTTTCAGTTTCTGAGCGCTGGCGTGAGGTACGCATTTCCGACTCTCATTCATGCATTTCGTATGAACATGCATTAGTTAGTAGGAAGTGCATTGCAACAAGTGTGAGTTGAGCGTGTGTTTGGAGAGTTGATTGCTAGATTAAGACTCCAAAACGCTACTAAGGGGGGGTTGTCCCATATATGATAAGGTGAGGGACTTCATCACCCTTTCCTTCACCCCAAAAACCACACTAATCAAGAGCCTAATTTTAAAATCAAGTAGACATTGGCCCTAAGGATTTTGGGTGCATTAGGAGAGTGATCTGGTCCCGACCGTCATGGCCTGATCGGCGTCGCCCACTCTGTCGATAGTAGGAGAGACAAGATCTCCGGATCTTGACTCACTTGTTGGGCTTTGTGGTCCTCGTCGTAGGGAGGTAAGGCGTGTTGAGGCCGTGTGACCTCGCAGTTTGGCGTCGTCTAGCTGTAAGGACCTATAGCAACCTTAGTATTGTTTGAGCCTTGTTTGCTTGTGTGATTCTACCTGTACTCACCCGCCGTAGCATAAGGACGTCTTCCCTTCTCTCCTGAGTCATTCTCTCTCTTCTGTGTCACTCCGTCTTCTCCTCTACGCACATTCATTGTTTTTAAAAAAAAAGTTTTGGTTTTTGTGTGTGCACTTTTGTGCATGCTTGTGTGGGCACGAGACGAGAGTGGCTGTTTGACGAGGCATTTCGTCAACCCTGCTTCGGTAGTCGATTTATCGATGCCTCCCTCCTCTCGTGTCGCACACAGTCCGGGTTCAATGGCTGCTAATTTCCGCGAGGAGCAGCAGTTGCTGGAGCCACCTGTCCCACATGTTCCACATGTTCGTCCTGTTATGGTCCCATACCTCTTCGTTATCGATGCTACCCGAGCCGTACCGCTCTAACCTCATGCATCGTATTACCAGAGGCAAATGGGAACCACTTTGAGGTTACGCCTCAATTAATTTCCATGCTCCCTCACTTCACTGGGAAGGGTGACCCCTATATCTTTCTCAGGGAACTTGAGGAGATTTGTGCTATGTTCAAGCTGCAACAACTTAGCACAGACTCGATCCATCTTAGGCTAGTCCCTTTTGCACTAAAGGATGATGCGAAGAAGTGGTTCTACAGCAACCAGGCAAATGCCTTTGGACTTGGGATGAATTTCAATCTGCATTCCTCAAGAAGTACTTTCCAAATCATCGGACTCAAAAATTGAGGAACGAAATAATTTCGCTCTATCATCAACTTGAGACCGAAACATTTCATGAATATTTAGAGAGATTCAAGGAGCTACTATCCTCATGCCCTCACCATGGCATCGAGTTGTGGCGCCTTTGTCAGATTGTCTACGAGGGTCTTCATATCCCGTCCCGAACGCTCCTTGAGTCCATGTGTCAAGGAGAGTTCTTAGGAAAGGATGAAAGGGAAGCATGGGCGTTCCTAGAAGACCTCACCGAGAAAACCATGTAGTGGGAGAGTGTGAGGGAACCACCTGCATCATCCAGCATACGACCGAGGATCGCGAATGCAAACTCAACTAGATCGGGTGCCGCATTTGCTGTCGATACCACTACGGCCACCGAGGCGTGCATGGCGACCTTAATGTGCCGTATGGATTCGATTGAGCTCCAAAACCAACAAGGTGCACCCCACGTGTCCACATCTGGTCCAGTTCCCTGTCATTCATGTGGTAGGATAGGTCATGTTGGAAGCGAGTGTGCGTCCATTCCTCCTGAGATGGAACATGTCAACACCATCTATGATAGGGCTAGGAATGACCCATACTCATCATCTTATAATCCTGGATGGAGGAACCACCCTAATTTTTCATGGAACCAAAATAATACCCCGGGTGGTCCTTCAAACTCCTCTCAACCACCTAACCAACCACACCAACCTCCTATGCATGCACAATCTTATCAGCCACCCAAGCTCAAATCACCAATCAATCGGTTTCCCAAATTCCAACAATATGGAAACCCGATTCAATTCACTTGAGACCTTGACTCATGGACTTGAAAACTCAATGAAATTTTTTATGTCAACCACATGTCAAGTTCTCACTTCAAATAAGCAGACCATCAAATCTCTAGAGCTTCAAATGGGCCAATTGGCCCAGTCTGTACATGAAAGAGAGATAGGGTCTCTGCCTAGCCAGCCTGAAGCTAACCCCCGCATGTACCAGCAACAAAACATGCAAAATGAGAATGTGGTACCTCGGGGGCGGCAAGTGAACCATGTGGAGGAACCTATTCACCATGTCAATGCCATTGTAACCTTAAGGAATGGAATGCAGGTTGACAATCACATTTCCTTGCCACCACCACCATCTATGCAGCCCCTCAGTGGGTATGGTGGTGAAGAAGAGGCTGAGGGTGAGGGTAATACACCAATGTCTCCTTCTCATGCACCATAGAAAACCTACCTGCGAAAAGCTCCCTATCCTAGTAGGTTAAGCAAAAAGCATAGTAACACAATGGATAAGATATAAAAGGTCTTCAGACAAGTGAAGGTTAACATCCCATTGTTGGATGTCATCCAACAAATACCTCAATATGCCAAAGTGTTAAAAGATCTCTGCACAACCAAGAGGAAGACCAATGTTCCTAAGAAAACATTCTTGGCTGCAAATGTAAGCTCACTTTTGTCCAATCCCACCTACACAAAATACAAGGACCCTGGGTGTCCAACTATTCAGTGTACGATAGGGGACACTAGCATGAGTAATGTATTGCTTGATTTACGATCGGCGGTCAACCTCCTCCCATTTTTCTGTTTATCAACAGTTGAGCTTGGGAGAATTGAAACCAACTAAGATCACCCTCCAATTGGCGGATAGATCCATTCATATTCCAAAGGGGATTATTGAGGATGTGCTTATCAAAGTTGGAGATTTTATATTTCCAGTCGATTTTGTCATCCTCGATACCAACCCGGTTGCAAACACCCGCTCTCAAATACCTTTGATTTTGGGTAGACCATTTCCGGCAACCTCCAACGCCTTAATTAATTGTAGAAATAGTCTCATGAAGCTCTCATTCGGTAACATGAGTGCTGAGTTTCATGTGTTCAACTCTGGTACGCAACAGGAGCCCATGGACCAACCTTTAAATCTCAATCTCGTCCGCCAATTAGAGAAAGCACCACAAAATCAATGAACACCCCTAACACCAATGCTCTCATTCGGTAACTTGAGAATGTTTGTGGCCCAGCGAAAACTCATTGCCTTTCTTTGCAATGTAACAGAGTGAGCTGGCATCAAACATGAATGTCCAAAGGGAGTGTTCGTTGCATTATTCAGTTAGACCACTAGTGGGGGGGACACACCTCAGCATATGCCCATTCCAGAAGGTGTCGCCACCCCGTGTCCCAGGGCTATTGAGACCTTTGAGCTTCATATTGACTCCAAGAAGGACCTACCTACGACCGAGCTTATGCTTGATGATATAAAGGATGGTAGGAGGTCCTTGTTGGATGACTTGGGGAGAAGCTCCATTCTTAGTGATGTAGTTGTGCTGCATCCATCGAAAGAGCCTGAGGAACTCATTCTGATGCACCCACCTATTGGTTGGACGGTTTTGTTCGATGAGCAACTAAACCCTAGTGAGGCAACACAACTTCACTCATTCATGTTGCCTACACCCAACCAATATCATGAGGCGTTCGAGCCTTTCAGCTTTGACCTTTCACCCTTCATGACACCTCAGAATACCAGTGAAGTTTGCCGCTCGGCAAGTCTCTGGTCCGCATCACTCGTTGTTCTCATTTGATGTTCATTTACCAAATGATTTTGAGAATATCTTTGTTGATGTATATATCTTTTTTAGAAAAAGAAAAAAAAAGAAAAAGAAGAAGAAGAAGAAGAAGAAGAACAAAGAAAAAAAAGTACAATAAAAGACTCCATGAGCAAGCATTGATTGTTGTGGGCCCCAACCCTTGTGTATTTGGGCCCCATTTTGTTTGACGTATTTGTCTCCATTCTTTAGTATCTCATAGGATTTTAGGAATTCGATGTTTTGTCCATCAACATGACCATGAAACTTTCCTTATGCTTCACGTTGGTGAGATCTTTTCTTTCTCATGCATAAATCCATGTAGTATCTATGCTCACATTCATTGAGGACAATGCATGAAGTAGGTGTGGGGGGGTTGTTTTACGTGTGTACATAGTCGAGTCTTTTCTTTTGATTTTTCTATTTTCTTTTGTGTGCATTGTTAGGGTCATGATAGTGTGCTGCATTTAATATCGATATATCTGCTTGGTATGATCGTTGGGTGACTAGTCCTCTTTTTCTTACCTAGTGCTTTACATTTTCACATTTCTTTCAAAATCTTCATGTGTTTGCGAAAGAAATGTTTTGTTGGTTTCACGTGTGTTTAGCATGTGCAAAACCGTTGAGAGGCAAAGTAAAAAGAAAGCTCCCAAATTTTTCTAGAACTTGATGCATTAGGATATCTAGTATACCGGCTTTAGGTATTATCGAGTCGTTAGGATGCACCCCGATTTTCCCTCGGGGGGCGAGTAATCATAGGGTTTCAGTACTCAAACATTTAAAGAAGTCCACCCTGAACCTAGTGACTCAATAATTCGTGTCCTATAAGGAAATTTGTTGTAGTCAAGGACCCTTTAAATCTTGTTGTGAGACATTAAGTGTAGGGGTTTTGGTTTATGTTTAGATAAGAAATAAGTGATTAGGTGTTCTCTCTTCTCGCACGGCTCCTATCACTCGGGAAATTAGGTCTGAGGGGACTTTGTGCCTTGTGCTTTTGAGTCATCTGACTTGGGATGCACCGACCTAACTCCCGTTACACAGGTGGTAGGGATTGCCGTATGTGGAGATTTGGGGAAGGGTGTACGTGATAGTGTAAGTCCTCGTAGGAAATGATGCACGAAACCTGACCCTAGGAGAAAGAAACTCCAACTTTTAAGAAAAAGAAAACAAAAGAAAAAGTAAGAAAAGAAACAAAAAGAAAAATAAATGGTAATGCAAATAAGAACCTTAATGGACTTTAAACTTTGTATCACATGAGGATGTTGAGGTTGTCCATGTCTTGTACTTAAGTCCTTAATTAACTTGTACGAATGATTCACTAGGCTAGGTGTGTGGATTGATTACATTTATAGAGTCGGCCAGTAGTATTACCGCGTCCAATGATCGACAAAATAAGTCGAACAAGTCGAGTGTCTAGAATGAATAATGCATCTTTGTTCGGATTTTGTGGGTATATCCGCTAAAAACCCTCAGGAGACAACACCCTCCTCCTTAGAGACAAGGAGATTTAACGGCCTGTTGCACGTGCTAAGTGCAACCGTGATTCCTACGAAAGTGAGTTAGGATTTCTTGTTTTTCGTATGCTTTTCTCTTTCTTTGTTTTGCTCGGGACTAGCAAAAGTTAGGTGTGGGGTTATTTGATTGACATCATTTCATGCTTATATATGTATCTTATATCCATTATCTTTCACCTAAACTGTAATATCCTGAATTTTTTAGTTGAGGTAATAATCAAATATCTTAATGAACTAATTAAGATTGTTGGATGATTGTGTGGTTTTAGGAGAAGATGGAATATTGAGAAGAAAAAGATGGAGATTTTGAGGCAAGTACTGATTCGTTATTCTTCAGTTTCATATCATGTATGTCTCTCTTGATATCCGTAGTTGCATGCATGCTGAGTATTGATATGCATATGATTGCATGGATATGCATATGATTGCATGGTGGTGTTTCGGTTGACATGACTTGTGGCTGTATGTATGTTTCTAGCTGAGCCACATAGGAAAGAGCTACCTAGCGGGCAGCGTGGAGCCACCCGAGAGAGGAAAGGGCTGCCTGTCGTTAGTGTGGAGCTACCAGGTGTGCGTCTGACAGATTGATAGATTTCAGAAGCACAGGATGTGGTCGAATCTGAATGGGGGTTTCAGATTGTTATGCATGCATTTTATTTGTGATGCATGTCTCTTGATTGTGCTTATTGACTGAATGTCATATTCTGTATTATTTTCCGCATGATTCTGATTCTGATTGATTGATGATTGGTACTTGCGGGCTGTCGAGCTCACAATTTTTTCATTATATTTTTCAGATTAATTATGGGCCTATCAGATGTATTTAAATATCAGAGTGCGCAGCGGTCAGGTTCGTGGATTGTATCTTAACGCACCGGGTTCGGGCGGGTGAGCAGTTGTCCGGACTCGGGGCGTTACATAAACAATGCTACGTGACTAGTTTTATGTTTGAATTTCAGAAATAAATAGGTTTGAAGAGAAGAGGCATAAAAGGACCTAAAAGCATGAAAAAGGACTGAGTTGAGAGACTCAAGGACTAATATGCAAGATCGAAGGACCTGAATGTAAGATCGAAGGACCAATAAGGAAACAAAAATACATCACACCATTATGGGGAGTATTTTGGCAATTCTATTCGGGTCAGAGCTCCAGCAAGTGATGTAGACGCATCAAAGACCACCAAAGACATCCAGAAAAGCTCACACGAAACAACGGCCGGATCCAAACAATATAGACCGCCAATTGGCGGTCTGTTTTGATCCGGATCCGTTAAGATTTCGTTGGGTCGCATATTTGTGTGTATTTAGTCTATTTCTGGTATTTGTTTAGTCCCATACCGGGGATTGTCCCGGATTACCTTTTCTGTGGCTATAAATAGAACTCTTCACCTTCTTTTGTATTTACCCATTGCTTGGTGGCATTCTCTCTACTTGGAGTAAGCCTTGGAGCAAAATCTCAAGGTGGAGGAGAATGCTACCTTTATGTGAGTCATCTAATAAAATAATTTTTCCATTGTTTTGTTCTTATGTTTTTTTTATGCATGCTTAGCTTAGTTTTATTTCTTTGATTCTAGGCTAAAGTAGTTAGAATGTTTTTTTTCTTCTTTAGTTTAATTGTTAGAGTAATGTGTAGTGAGTAGATCCATCCCCCTATGGGGGTGGAGATGATGTTCATGCATGCATTAAAGAATGGATATGAATGCTTTATATTTTGATTGTGTTGATAAATGTGAATGTATGCTTGCTTCTTAGAGTAGAATACTACACTTGATGGGTTTTGCTACACATCTTAGACACCACCCATGCTTGTTTAGGTTCTGAAATAACCAGCTTGTGTATATGAATGTTAATCAACTAGGTTAGTGAATGGATTGATAGGTTTTGCCATAACCTTTAGACACTTCCTATGCATGAAAACACTACCTACATTTGTGCCTATAGAATGCATTATTCACCATCTTTTTACATGTGTGCACACACTCCACCCCTAGGGGTCTTTCTCTTCTTCATTCCAGCTTAGTTTTACATTCTTTTAGTTTTGATTCGAAGTAATCGTTAGTTGCTTTACTTTGCATTTTTCTTCTTTTTTGTTAGTTTCTCCCTTTTTGTTGCCACTTGATTTCTGAAAAACCAGAGCTTACTCACCTCCCTGAGGATCGACCAATACTTGCCACCACTTCAACCTGGATGTGCACTTGCGGTATTTAAAACGATTAAATAACGTGCTAAGTGCAATCGTGATTCCTACGAAAGTGAGTTAGGATTTCCCTATTTTTCGTATGCTTTTTCCTTTTTTCATTTTTTCCTTTCTTTGTTTTGCTCGGGACTAGCAAAAATTAAGTGTGGGGGAATTTGATTGACATCATATCTTGCATATATTTATGTCTTATATCCTCTATATTTAATCGAAGCAATGCTACGTAACGAGTTTTATGTTTAAATTTCTGGAATAAAACAAGTGAGAAAAAGAGATACAAAAAGTACCTAAGTGCAAGAGAAAGGATTGAATTGTGAGATTTATGGACTGAAATGCAAGAGGAATGACCCGGATGAAAACCAAAAGGACCAATGAGAAAATCAAGAAACTCCACACCAACATGAGGAGTATTTTGGCAATTAGATTCAGGTCGACACTCAAAAAACCAATCTGGATGTGTTTAATTGTTTTAAATACCACAAGTGCACGACCGCGTTGAAGCGGTGGCAAATACGGGTCGATCCACAAGGAGGTGTGTAGACTCTGGTTTGTTCGAAGGCAAGTGGGAAAAGAGGGGAAGAAGTTGTGATTACACTAAACTAGACTAACTACACTAAACGAGTAAGCATCAAACAAGGAAAATAAAATCGAGGGAAATTGAAAGCTGGAAATAAGAAATGGAAAACCCCTAAGGGGTGGAGTGTGTGCACACATGTAAAAAGATGGTGAAGAATGCATTCTATAGGCACAAATGTAGGTAGTGTTTTCATGCACAGGAAGTGTCTAAAGGTTATGGCAAAACCTATCCATCCATTCACTAACCTAGTTGATTAACATTCATATACACAAGCTGGTTATTTTAGAACCTAAACAAGCATGGGAGGTGTCTAAGATGTGTGGCAAAACCCATCAAGCGTAGTGTTCTACTCTAACAAGCAAGCATACATTCACATTTATCAACACAATCAAAATATAAAGCATTCATATCCATTCATTAATGCATGTATGAACATCATCTCCACCACCAAAGGGGGATATATCAACTCACTACATATTACTCTAATAATTAAACTAAAGAAAAAAAGAAACATTCTAACTACTTTAGCCTAGAATCAAAGAAATAAAACTAAGCTAAGCAATCATAAAGAAACAACATAAGAACAAAGCAATGGAAAAATTATTTTATTAGATGACTCACATTGAAGGTAGCATTCTTCTCCACCTTAAGAATTTGCTCCAAGGCTTACTCCAAGTAGAGAGAATGCCACCAAGCAATGGGTGAATACAATAGAAGGTGAAGAGTTCTATTTATAGTCATAGAAAAAGGTAATCCGGGACAATCCCCCGGTATGGGACTAAACAAATACCAGAAATAGACTAAATACACACTAATACACGCTTCACATAAATATTAGCCGATCTGGACGAAAAGTGACCGCCAATTAGCTGTATTGGACCGCGAATTAGCAATCTACAGTGTTCGGATCGCTCTTGATTTTCTTGTGGGCTTTTCCGGAAGGCTTTGTTTGTCTTTGATGCATCTACTTTGCTTGTTGGAGCTCCGACCCGAATAGAATTGTCAAAATACTCCCCATGATGGTGTGAAGTATTCTTGTTTTCTCATTGGTCCTTCGATCTTACGTTCAGGTCCTACGATCTTGCATCTTAGTCCTTGAGTCTCTCAACTCAGTCCTTTTTCATACTTTTAGGTCCTTTTATGCCTCTTCTCTTCAAACCTATTTATTTCTGAAATTAAAACATAAAACTCGTCACGTAGCATTGTTTAGGTGAAAGATAATGGATATAAGATACAAATATAAGCATGAAATGATGTCAACCAGGATGCACCAAACGTAATAAAATGAAGCATTGAGGAAGATATACAAATTTGGAGCAAATCAAAAAAAGTGACCGCCAATTGGTGGGCCATTTTTGTCCAATTTCAATGTGGGTTCTTGTGGTTGTTTATTAGGTTGTGTTTATCCATTGGTAGTAGTTTCATTAGTCCCACATCTGGGGATTGTCCCAAATTACATTTGTATTCACTCATTGCTTGGTGGCATTCTCTCTACTTGAAGTAAGCCTTGGAGAAAAAACTCAAGGTGGAGAAGAATGCTACTAGTAATGTGCGTCACTTAATAAAATAAATTTTCATTTGTTTTGTTCTCATGTTGTCTCTTTTTTATGCATGCTTAGCTTAGTCTTGTTTCTTTGATCTTAGGCTAAATTAGTTGGAATGTCTCCTTTCTTCTTTACTTTAATTGCTAGCATAATGTGCAGTAAGTAGTTTCATCCCCTTTGGGGGGTGGAGATGATGTTCATATATATTGTGAAGTTTGGATGTTTGATGAATTTTTGATTTTGTAGACTTGCATGTTTTGTATGTTCATTGGGAGTATTTTAATCATCTACATGTTGGGGATTTTTAATGGGTTTGCCATAAGATTTAGACACTTCCCATGCTTAGTTTTCTCATGTTTATTGACTGAAATTTCCTGTTGAATATGCTACATGTTAGTTATGTGTTTGTATTTGTGTTTGCTTGCTTGATTGATTGAAAAAACTTTGTTTGATGGGTTTTGCCATAACATTTAGACACATCCCATGCATACCTTTGTTCTTCACATGAGTTTATAGTTTTTGATGAGTCTTGCCATATGTTTAGACACTTCTCATGCTGAGCCTAATCTTATGATAATGAAGTAGTAATTGCTGATACATTGTGTGAATGGATTGATAGGTTTTGTCACATCTTTAGACACTTCCTATGCATGGCAACACACACACGAAACACACATACATGCGTCATTCATCACTTATTTCACCTCATATGGGCACACACTCCACCCCTTAGGGGTTTCTCTTTCTGATTTCCAATCTTTCATTGCTTTCTTTCGCATTTCTTCTTACTAGTTTAGTGTAGTTTAGGTTGAGCGTAATCACATATTTTCTCCCTTTATTCGACACTTGATTTCTGACAAACCAGAGGCTACTCAACTCCCTGCGTATCGACTTGTACTTGCCACCGCTTCATCGTGGTTGTGCACTTGCAGTAATTAATAAAACGTTTAAACAATTCCAAAACAATTCCAAAACCGAACAAGCAAATAACTCCAAATAGAACTTCGGTGTTCGATCGGAGACAAACCATCAAAGTCATTAGAAACTAAATTTCAGAAATTGGCATAAATTCAGCATATATTTTGAAAATTATGGTCTAGATAAAAATAGATGAAACTTGGTATCATGTGTTACACAAGAGCATGCAGCAGAGAACTTCTCTTTATCAAGAAAAATATGAATACTTGAAAATCTATTAACTGAAAAACACGTGCATACGCAAAATACTTAAAAATAGATGAAACTTGGTATTAAAAAAACTATTTACTTTAAAATCTAAATTCTTGCCATTTATAATCTCAATTTTTCATGTTGTCATGTGTCCAAGGTGAGATGCTTAAACCTGGCTAATAGAGGTGAAATGTAAGAAACATACCAACTTGCGGCCAACAAAGGGAACTTCTCTTTATCAAGAAAAATATGAATACTTACACTCATTTGGACTGATTTAGACATGAGAAATGGAAATATAGACATAATTAGGGCTTACAAATCATACCTATCAATAACTTTAATTAACTGCAAAAAAACGTGCTCCGAGTTCAGCATAAATTAATTCCTGATTATGAGAACTGCAAATCAAAAATAAAAATGATAAAAGCAACAAACTCAAAGTTATAAACAAAAATGTTTGACTGCAGTGGCTTGATGATTTGTTTGACCTACACAATTATTTTTTTATAAACCGACATAAGTAAATAACTACTTTCATACTGCCAATGGACATAAATAAATGATGAAAATTCAGATCGAATGAGTTAATCAACATTGTTTACATATAAGATATATGTTTACACATTGGAACGCAAAATTCAATAATTGAAAACTGTAAAGGATTTCTTAATGAAAACCTGGAATCTGCAAAGGCCAGGAAAGGAGTCGAGTTGATCCTAAATCACTACAGTAATGTCTAGTGGATGTCTGAAAAGTTCCTCTAGAAAGCCAGCTTACAGTGGACAATAAGCACAAAACAAACATGATATATTTCATGTTACCTCTGTTTAAACAAAAAAATTGTAAATACCTGGACCGAATCGAATCTTCATTTTATAAAACGTGTAGACTTGTGTTAGATATATACTCATAAAACAGGCGACTAGGAACAAACATTGTCAAAAAAGAAAAAAGAAAGGGAAAATTCAAAAATCATATGAACTCCTAAAAACACATATGTGAAAGAAATAAAAAAGTCTACAACAAAATTGATAGCTTTTGTGCCAATAAATGTAAAAACACATATTATAGTCAAATCTAGACGCACAAACTTGTTATTATGGTAAGTACTTAACCAAGTAGACTGCTTTAATTTTAATATCACATTCCAAATTAAAATTTAGAGTATGAACTAGTGCAACAAACAACTTCCAATGGAGCCACACGTAGGTAAACCTATGAAAGTTATCAAATAAAAAGAGAGTAAATCTTACCAAAAAATGTTTTACAAGTACTGCTTATTCATCATGAAAAGCCACTAAGTAGGGGTGATGTCCAGCCAGAGGTTGGGGTGGTTCTAGGTTTGGGTGCGGCCGATTGGGGATTGTGGTGGTGGTGGTTAGGAGTTTTGGCGGTGGCCGATTAGGGTTTGGAGGACGAAAATGTTTTTCCAAAACATGAACTTCCACACACCCAAACACACACAAACAACAAAAGGCAAACACAAAACAACACGAATCCAACCACTAAAAAATGCAAATCGCTATAAAATCATTAAGCGGTGTAATGAAATAGTGATTGACATCATATCATGCATATATCTGTGCCTTATATCCTCTATTTTGAACTTAAGCATTGCTACATAATGGGTTTTATGTTTAAGTTTCAGGAATTAAACATGTTTGAGAAGAAGAGACATAAAAAAGACCTGAACGCAAGAAAATAACTTAATTGTGAGACTTATGGACTAATATGCAAGAGGAAAGCACCCGGATGTAAACCAAAAGGACAAATAAGCAAATCGAGAAACTGCACACCACCATGAGGAGTATTTTGGCAATTAGATCCGGGCCCAAACACCAACAACCAAATCGGGTTCACCAAACATAAAGAAATCAAGCTAGAAACGGGTCACCCAAAACCAGACTTGTTCAGGACAATCCAAAGCCCCAATAGGCAGTCCAAGACCGCTGATTGCCAGTTAGATTTGCTCCGGATTCGACTAGCTTCAGCCGAGTGTTGTATTATTGTGTATTTAGTCCATTTATGGTATACATTTTAGTCCCCTACTGGGGGATTGTCCCCGATTATCTTTTTTATGACTATAAATCTAACTCATCCTCTTCCCTTGTAATGTACTACATGCATGGTGGCTAATACCTCCACTTAGAGTAAAGCCTTGGCGCAAAATCTCAAGTGGAGAGATCCTACTTGTCATGTGAGTCATGAATAAAATAAATCTATTCTTAGTTCATGTTGTGCCTCTTTTATTGCTTGCATGCTTAGCGTAATTTCGTTTCATTAATCTAAGTATACTTAGTTAACATGTTTTCTTCTCTTAACATAATAGTTAGCTTAATGATTAGCGAGTAGTTCCATCCCCTTTGAGGAGTGGAGATGATGTACATATGTGTTGGTTCGGATGTTTCATGAATTTTTTATTGTGTAGACATGCATGTTTGTATGTTCATCGTGGGTGTTTTAATCATATACATGTTGGGGGATTTTTGATGGGTTTTGCCATAAGATTTAGACAGTTACCATGCTTAGTTTCCTCATGTTTATTGACTGAAATTTTCTGTTGAATATGATACATGTTAGTTATGTGTTTGTATTTGTGTTTGCTTGATTGATTGATTGAGGAACTTTGTTTTGATGGGTTTTTCCATAAGATTTAGACACCTCCCATGCTTAGCTTTATTCTTCACATGAGTTCATTGTTTTTGATGAGTCTTGCCATATCCTTAGACACTTCTCATGATGAGCCTAGTCTCATGATAATCAAGTAGTAATTGTCTATCCGTTGTGTGAATGGATAGATAGGTTTTCCCACATCTTTAGACACTTCCTATGCATGAAGACACACACATGACACACACATAAATGCTTACATGCATCATTCATCACTTATCACTTCATATGTGCACGCACTTGACTGATTACGGGTTTCTTTTCCTGAATTCAAATCTTTTTTAGGTCTTCAGTTAGTTTTAGTCAATCTTCAGTTTCTTTCTTTTGCATTACTTAACTGTCAATTTAGTGTAGTCTCGTTTAGTGTAATCATATCTCTTCTCCTCTCTTTTTTTCCACTTGATGTCGGACAAATTAGAGACTACTCACCTCCCTGTGGATCGATTCGTACCTGCCCCGTCTTCACCGACGGCTGTGCACTTGCGATTAATTAATAAAATGTTTCAATCAAATTTTTGGCGCCGTTACAGGGGAGGTGCGCAGTCCAGACTCTAGTTTGGACGATTCGAGTGGATTTAATTTTTTGTTTGTAGTTGTTCTTTGTTTCAGGAGGCTCTAAAGATCAAGGGAAGTAACTACGAGAAATTTGTAGGCAAACAGAGCCACATTGACCCACAATCAGCGGCCTGAGACCGTCAACTGGCGGTCTGGTGAGCTCCTTTTTTCTCCTTCTTTCTTTGGTCTATTTCTACACTCAACATAGTGGTGTGGGGCTCAAAGTGGCATGTTTTTACCTGTAGTTTGCCCCCAGATCAATAATCAATCCTCTTTTATACAACTTGGCCACTAAAACCTAAAGAAAAATAATAGGCATTCTTACTTGTTTAGGTCATGCATCATATACTTGAGTTAGGCACGGAGTTTGTCTTTTATTTTAGCTTCACTTTTAGTTGTTGAGCACTGGCGTGAAGTACGCATTTCCTACTCTCACTCATGCATTTTCTATGACCATGCATTAGTTAGTAGGAATTGCATTGAAACAAATGTGAGTTGAGTGTTTGTTTAGATAGTTGATTTCGAGATTAAGACTTCAAAACACTACTAAGGAGGGATCGTCCCATATAAGATAAGGTAGGGAATTTCATCACCCTTTCCTTTGCCCCAAAGATCACATTTTAAAAACAACACAAATCTAACAACTTAAAAATGCAAATCGCAAGAAAATCTTTAACTGGTGTAATGAAATAGCATTCTTGGGAACTATCTTACCACCGTGATAGATCGAAGCGCGAGGAGCACTGGAGGTCTGATTGGGGTCTGGGAGGGGTATAGGAAGGTCACCAGAGGTCGAAGAGGGCCATCCGAGGTCAGAGAGGGGCACAAGAGTTCGGAGAGATGTGCAAGAGGAGAGACGGTGGTAGTGGGGGGCGGGGAATTGATGGTTTCAGGTGGGAGAGGCGATTTGGTTAGGGGTCGGGTGAGGATTCGAGTTTTGTGTAAAATGTACGGGTTAACTTTTCATCCATGGGAGTTATCTGTGGCTGATTCTCCCCTATCCATTGTTGATATCTGAATCAGCGACGGATCCTAGAACTACGGATCCACCTACAATGGTTGTAGGCCCAATTTCTTGTAGTGCAGCCTCCACCAATAAAATAGCTTTGGTTTTACCCAATTTTTGCAGTAGAGAAAGGTGGGGTTTGAAGCTTGTAATGTTACTCTTTTGCTAATCTAAAGGTAGATTTGGATTCCTCTTGTCATTAGCTTTCTTTCCATCCAATTACTTTTTGATTTTGTTGGTTAGTTTTCTAGTTAGAGTTTTATGCCATGTTTAGTCTTAATTTCTTGCTTTCCATGCTTGTTATTATTAGTGAGTAGATCCACCCCATTTGTGGTGGACGTGATGTAGATTATGTGATGTGTTGCTGATGGGTTCTTCTTATTTGTACCATTTTATATGCTTATTGTAGATTTATGCATGTAACTTGCTAAAAGTTGTATTAGATGGGATAATGGCCACACTAGGTACTTGTCTCATGGTAAATCACTGTTGTAAATGGTCATTTTGTTATGGTAAATGGCTTGTTATGTATGGATGCTTGATTAGTAGAGAATGCATGAATGTATTGAACTGTATGGATGGTTAATTGATGCCCTAATGTACACACTAGGTCCTTGGTTCATTCTTGAGAACCCAAAGTGCATTTTCACTTCATGTCTAACTATATTAGTCATGTATTCATGTAAATGTAGTTGATGTTAATTAGACTCCACACTAGTTTCTAGTTGATTTCACCTACTTTACACACTTGTGCCTCATGTCATCAAGAACCACTCACACACACACACCTACACACCTCCACTCCATGGGAGCTTTGTTTAATTGTTGATTAATTCATTGTTTGGTGTAGTTAGTTTAAATAATCCCTTCATTCTCCTCTCATTTCCCACTCGAGTATGGTAGTCACAACAACACTCACAACTCCTTGAGGTTCGACCCGTATTTGCCACGCCTTCACCGACGTCGTGCACTTGCGGTTACCATGGAGTGGAGGTGTGTAGGTATGTGTGTGTGAGTGTCTCTTCATTTCAATTAAGAACAAGTGTAGTTTGTGTGGCATACAAGTAGAAGCTAGTGTAGAATCTAAGTGTAGGATACACAACACTACATGGCAAACCATTAACATGCATATCTCACATGAAGTTGAGGTTGATTTTAGACTATCAAGCATGCAACAAGTACCTAGTGTGGCCATTAGAGCATCAATCAATCCTACATACAACCTAAATCATTCATGTGAATGTGCACCAAATATGGATCCATACCTAACAAGTCATTCTCATTAAACCGTTACAAGCAACAAGACAAACTCTAAAGCTAGCAAGAGATAAGTACCGAGTGTGGACATTATCTCATCTAATACAAGTTTAAGCATGCAACAAGTATATATCTACATTAAGCATATAAAATGGCACAAATAAAAGAACCCATCACTAGCACATAATCTACTCACCTCCACCCTCAATGGGGGATGGAACTAGTCACTACTCATTAAGAAAAATGAAATTAAACTAGGCATGCAAGAATTGAAAAGAGACAACATAAAACTAACAAAACATTCCTTATTGCTCACTCACTTACAAGTAGCATCTCTCCACCAGAGTTTTGCTCCAAGGCTTTACTCCTAGTAGAGAGATTGGTTACCAAGAGAGGAGATATTTACAATGGAGGAGAAAGAATTCCATTTATAGTTATAGAACAAGGTAATCAGGGACAATCCCCCGATGTGGGACTAATGAAACATTCTCTGAACACACATAAACACGTAACCTATATCCGGGCAAAACCGGGTCAGATTCTGAGAAAACTGGGCCGCTAATTGGTGGTCTTGGACATCCAATTGGCGGTCATTATTTCCCTGATCCGACCAATTTTGGGATATCTTCTTTAGTTCTTCAATTCTTCACATGGGGTGCACTCGGATCGGTTATTGGAGTTTAGGCCCTGATCTAATTGCCAAAATACTCCTCATGATGGTGTGGAGTTTCTTGATTTTCTTATTGGTCCTTTTGGTTTACATCCGGGTCCTTCTCTCTGACATCTCAGTCCATAAGTCTTGCAACGTAGTCCTTTTCCTTGCTTTTAAGTCCTTTTTTGAGTTTCTTCTTCTCAAACTTGTTTATTGCTACAAGTATAGATCTACATTAAGCATATAAAATGGAAAAAAAATAAAAGAACTCATCACTAGCATATAATCTACTCACCTCCACCCCCAACGGGGGATGGAACTACTCACTACTCATTAAGAAAAATGAAATTAAACTAAGCATGCAAGAACTGAAAAGAGACAGTATAAAACTAACAAAACATTCTTTATTGCTCACTCACTTACAAGTAGCATCTCTCCACCAGTGTTTTGCTCCAAGGCTTTACTCCAAGTAGAGAGAATGCCCACCAAGAGAGGAGATGTTTACAATGGAGGAGGAATAATTCTATTTATAGTCACAAATAGGTAATCGGGAATAATACCCCGATGTGGGACTAATGAAACATTCCCAGAACAGACATAAACATATAACCCATATCCAGGTGAAACTGGGTCGGATTCTGAGAAAAACGGACTGCCAATTGGCGATCATTTTTTCCCAGATCCGACCCATTTTCGGATATCTTCTTTAGTTCTTCAATTCATCACATGGGGGGCACTCGGATTGGTTATTGGAGTTTAGGCCCGTATCTAATTGCCAAAATACTCCTCATGATGCTGTGGAGTTTCTTGATTTGCTTATTGGTCCTTTTGGTTTACAACCGGGTCGTTCTCTCTTGTATGTCAGTCCATAAGTCTTGCAACTTAGTCCTTTTCCTTGCTTTTAAGTCCTTTTTTGAGTCTCTTCTTCTCAAACCTGTTTATTCTTGAAACTTAAACATAAAACTCAATACGTAACATTGCTTAGGCTAAAAATAATGGATATATGACACAAATATATGCATTATATGATTTCCCACACTTAAGTTTTGCTAGTCTCGAGCAAAACAAAGAAAGAGAAAAATGGAGGAAAGGAAAAATCATTCGTAAAACAGGGAAATCCTAACTCACTTTCATTGGAATCACGGTTGTACTTAGCACGTGCAACAAGCCATTAAACCTCTTTGTCGCCAAGGAGGAGGAGTGATGTCTCATTAGGGTTTTCAGTGGATATACCCACAAAATCTGAACATTGATGCATTATTCAAACTAGCAACTTGTTGGACCTATTTTTGTTGGACCTATTTTTGTTGATCATTGGACACAGTAATCCTACGGGCCGACTCTTTATATGTATCCAGTCCACACACCTAGGTTAATGAATAATTTGTGCAAGTTAATGGACTTATGTGAAAAACATGGACAACCTTAATATCCTCAAGTGATACAAAATGTAAAGTTCATTAAGGTTCTTATTTGCATTACCTTTTTTCCTTTTGTTCTTTTTTTCTTCTACTTGGCTTATAATTCTCCTAGGGTCAGGTTTCGTGGATCATTGCCTATACGGACTTACACTATCACGTACACCTTTTCCCACATCTCCACATAGGGCGATCCCTACACCCGTGTAATAGGAGTTTGGTCGGTGCATCCCAAGTCAGATGACCCAAAAGCACCAGGCAGAAAACCCCCTCGGACCTAATTTCCCAAGTGATAGGAGCCGTGCGAGAAGAGAGAATACCTACTCACTTCTTTCTTATCTACACATGAACCAAAACCCCTACACATAAGGTTTCACAACAGGATTTTAAGGGTCCTTGACTACAACAAACTTTCTTATACTAACAGACACGAATTATTCAACTCACTAGGTTCAGGGTGGACTTCATTATTTGTTTGAGTACTGAAACCCTATGATTACTATCCACCCAAGAGAAAACCGGGATGCATCCTAATGACTAGATAAGGCCTAAAGCCGGTATACTAGATATCTTATTGCATCATGTTTAAGACAATTTTCGGAGCTTCCTTTTATTTTGCCACTCAACGGTTTTGCACATGCCAAACACACGCCAAACCCACAAAACATTTTCTTTCACAAACACATGAAGATTTTGAAAGAAATGAAAATTTTAAAGCACCAGGCAAGCAAAAGAAGACAAGTCACCCAAGGATGATGGCATAACAGATATATCAATATTAAATGAAGCACACTATCATGACCCTAACAATTCAAATAAAATAAAACGAAAAAAATAAATAAAAAAGATTCCACTATGTACACACGTAAAACACCCCCACACTTACTTCATGCATTGTCCTCAATGAATGTGAGCATAATACTGCATGAATTTTGCATGAAAAAGTTAAGATCTCACCAAACTTTGAAGCACAAGGAAAGTTTCATGGTCATGTTGATGGACACAAACCTGAATTTCCCTCTAAACCTGTGAAATACTGAAGAAGGGAGACAAATACATGAAAGAAATTGGGCCCAAATAAACAAGGGCTGCAGCCCACAACAAGCTATGCTCACTCATGGAGTCTTTTTATTTTTATTTTTATTTTTCTTTTTATATATTTCTTTTTCTTTTTTTGAAATGACTATGTACAAAAATGGGGCTCCTATTTGCATTTGTTAAGGAACATCAAATGGGAATCTGCCATCTCTCGAGCCAGAAATGCAACTACATGGGCTCGCAACATAAGAAACAGGAGGATTGTTGAGAGGTTTATGAACCAAGGATGGTGGTTCATGCCTCTCAAAATCAGGGTAAGTAAAAGGAAATGGAAACAAAGATGTTTCCACTCGACGATAGAGTTGAGGGTCATCAATGTATAGCCTCCAACCGATATTTGAGTGCACCGGGATCATTTCATCCACACAAGGTGACACTGTGGACTTATAACTCATATGGCGATGTCCAAAAATAGAATTGCTTGACCACCTGACTCCCTTATAATCATTGTGGTCGTTTGATGCCTCTTAAAAGCATGAATGGGAGGTGAATCTCTGTCTGGTGGTTTGAAATGTAGGGTATCAGGTGATTGATTCTTAACCCACATGGGATCCTCAACAGATATAGAGTGAAGAGCAGGTGGCCCAGAGGCCACAAAAATGGTATCTTATGGCTCAAGAGCCACATGATCGAAAGGATGTGGCTCAAAGGCCACAGGATAACAAGATAAGGCATCTTCTTGTACCAGCCTAGGTGAGATATCTTCACCACCATCAGGATTTCCATCGAACAACTCTCTGAAATACTTGAAGGTGCCTTCGACTTCAATCTCATCCGTGCCCTGGATATGGTTGACCCCAATAGGGTCATCGAAGGCACCTGGCTTCTGGTCGATGGTGAAGATGTTGAAATCAGTGCATTGTCTACCATATGTCAAGCGCATCAGACCATTGCGACAATTGATCAAGGCATTGGAAGTTGCTAGAAATGGTCGCCCCAAAATAACTGGAATTTGTCCAAGTAGGTTTGGCACACGTTCAGTATCCAAAATAAAAAAATCGACTGAATAAATGAACTCTCCCACTTTGATCAGAACATCTTCCACCATGCCCCTCGGTTTCTTCATAGACCTATCAGCCAATTGAAGAGTGGTTTTTGTTTGTTTGAGGTCTCCAAGACCGAGGTAGACGTAGACCAAATATTGCAGAAGATTAATGATTGAGATCATATCATGCATATATTTGTCTTATATCCATTATCTTGAGCCTAAACAATGCTACGTAATGAGTTTTATGTTTGAGTTTTAGGAATGAACATGATTGAGGAGAAGAGGCATAAAAGGACCTAGAAGCAACGAAAAAGACTGAGATGGAAGACTTGTGGACTGAGATGCAAGAGGGGAGGACCCGGATGAAAGCCTAAAGGACCAATGAGAAAATCAGGAAACTCCACACAATCATGAGGAGTATTTTGGAAATTAAATCCGGGCCCAACCATCAACAACCGAATTGGGTTCATCAAACACCAAGAAATCAATCCAGAACCGAGCCACCAAAATCCAGACTCGATCCAACACTTATAGACCGCCAATTAGCGGTCCATTTGGATCCAAACCCGATAAGACTTGGTCGGGTGTTGTATTTGCATGTATTTAGTCCATTTATGGTATGCGTTTAGTGCCATACCGGGAGATTGTCCCGGATTACCTTTTTCTATGGCTATAAATAGAACTCCTCCTCCGCCATTGTATTCTACCCATTGCTTGGTGGCATTGTCTCTACTTGGAGTAAGGCTTGAAGAAAAACTCAAGGTGGAGAAGAGTGCTACCTTCAATGTGAGTTATTTAATAGAATAATTGTTCTTAGTTTCTTTTAATCTTGTCTTTTAATTCTTGCATGCTTCTTTAGTTTTACTTTCCTTTCCTTTTAGCTTCTTTAATATTCCTTACTTTCTTAGGTTAATTTCATTTCAGTAGAATGTTTCATTTTAATTTATGTTGTAGTGTAATGATTAGTGAGTAGTTTCATCCCCTTTGCGGGTGGAGTAGATGTTTATACATGTTATGTAGATGGAATGAATGCTAGACATTGTTGTTTGTGAGAGATGTTAGTATGCTTGTTTGAATTAATAAGAACTTTTACTTGATGGTTTCTGCCATAATGTTTAGGTACATTCCATGGTTGTTATGTTCTTAATAACAAACTTGTCATGCTCATATTAATCACCTAGGTTAGTGCTTTAAATGATAGGTCTTGCCATTAGGTACTTCTTATGCATTAACAAACACTAACTGCACTTCGGCTTATTGTATGCATTCACCACACTTATTTCATGTGTACACACACACTCCACCCCTTAGGGGTTTTCCATTCCTGATTTCTATCTTCTTTTATTAGGTGCTTAGTTTAGTTTGTTTTGTGCTTTCATTTCCTCCTTTCTAGTTTACTGGTTTAGTTTAGTATAGTTTAGCTTAATAAACCCTTTCTCACCTTTCTTTCCCACTCGCCTTCGAACAAACCAGAGTCGGCACACCTCCCTGTGGATCGACCTGTATTTGCCACCGCTTCAACACGACCGTGCACTTGCGGTTAATTAAAACATATCAAACAAGTTTTTGGCGCCGTTGCCGGGGAGGTGCTCTGTCCAGACTTTTGTTTGGACGATTTGAGTGGTTTTAATTTTTCTTTTTTAGTTTTGGTTTGTTGCAGGGGTTGTAAGAAGCAAGGGGAGGATACTGGAGAAACTGGGGAAACAATTGAGCAAAAGGTACCGCCAATCAGCGGTCTGAAACTGCCAATTGGTGGCCTGGTGAGTTGTGTTCTTCCCAAATTTTGTTTCGGTAGTTTATGCTTTCATAATAGTGATCTGGGAGTTCTATTTTGCATCTTTTAACATGTAGTTATCTCCCAGATTAACAATGAATCCCCTTTAATCAACTTGGACCACAAAACTCAAAGCAAAAGATTAGACTTCTTGTCATCTAGGTCATGCATCATTTGTATACCTTGCACGCATTTGTCTTTTCTTTGCTTTACATTTTTGTTGTTGATTGCTAGCGTGAGGTACGTGCACCCAAATCTCTCATTCATGCATGTTTCGATCATGCATTAGTTAGTAAGGTGCATCGGGACAAGAGTGAGTTGAGCGTTTGATTGGAGTGTTGATTGCTAGATTTAAGATCAAAATGCTACTAAGGAGTGGTTGTCCCATAAAAGATAAGGTGGGGGATTTCATCACCCTTTCCTTGACCCCAAAAATCAGCCTTAAGAAAGCCTTAATTCTAAAAGCAAGTAGACTTTGGCCGTAAGGATTTTGGACGCACTAAGAGAGTGATCTAGTTGAGACCGTCATGGCCTGATCGGCGTTGCCTACCTTGTCGATAGTAGGAGGTACTGGATCTCCGGATCTGGTATCACTTGCTGGGCATTGTGGTCTTCATTGTAGGGAGGTGAGGCGTGTCGAGACTAGTGACCTCAAAGTTAGGCGTTGTCTAGCCTAAGGACCCATTGCCTTACATTGTTTGAGTCGTTCTTGCTAGATTAGGCTTCTACCCTCTCCCACTACCCACGCTAGTTTCTAGGGATTCTTCCCTTCTCCTCTGAGTCATCTTCTTCTCACCTACTTCTACGTTCTAGTGTCCTCCCCTTTACACTCTCTGGTAGCGTTTTAGGGTCAGTCAAGCACTTTTTACGAGCTTAGTCTCGTGGTGGTGAGAGTGGTCGACTCGAGAGTTTTTTGTTGAGATGGATGGTTACATGCTCGACCATCCATATCATTGTTGGGATCAGGACAATTCTTCCTTGTATTCCGGACCCATGCAACCTGGGGTGGCTCAGACTAACACCCTGTATGGTTGGGACAATCTTAATTGTGTGACTTAGCAATCATCATATTGGGGTAATATGAGAGAGGCACTGACTGCTAGACCACCATCTAGTTACGTTGGATCAAATGTTGGTCATCAAACTGAGACATTGCAAGAACCATTGGCCTCTTTCGTGCATGTGGTAGAAGAGATGAGTGCACCGGTGGCTCCAGTAGCCGTACCGTGTCACTGCTGTGGATTGAGTGGTCATGTTTTCGGGGAATGTCCTTATGTTCCTCCAGAGCATGAGTATGAGCATACTTTTTCCCAAAATGCTCAATATGACCATTACGCATCGGCGTACAACCTGAGAGGGATGGATTCGTGGGGAGACAATTCTTATTCAAATTCTTATACATCATTTTCACCCCAGTATCCTCCTCCCGAATACCCAGAATTCTACCAACACCCCAGTTCAAATCATTGGACTCATTCTCAGCCCATCAACACCCAACCCCAAAATTTCCCAAGCTCTGACTTGGGCCTCATAGTTCACCGCATACATGATTCCTTGAAACAAACTTTCCTTACGTTCATGGAACCCACTCAACAGTCCATACAAAATATGGCACTGCAAGTGAGTCAAATGACGCAGCAATGACGTGAATGTGAGGAGAGTAACTTTTCTTGTCAACATGAGGATTCATCAATTAACAGATGCACCAAGGTCCAATAAAGCTCAATGTATTGACACCTCACCAATCACACAAGAAATTGTAGGACGACCAGGGTCCTTGTATTTGACTTGCGTGGGTTGTGCCAACAATGAACTCACATTAGCAGCAAGGAAAGCTTTGTTGGGAACATTGGTTTTCCTCTTCTTGGTGCATAAATCCTTGAGAACCTTGGCATAAGGTGGCATTTGCTGAATCACCTCCAACAGAGGAATGTTCACCTTAACTTGTCGAAAGATCTCAAGCATTTTATCATGCTGATCAGAAGTTTTCTTTTTAAGGTGCTCAGGGAATGACGCCTTCGGGGCATAAGGGTCTTTCGAAGGAACCTCAAAATTCTGGTCCAGAGAAACATGAGTGGGGACCTCAGAATCTGATTCCTTCGACACAAGATGAGAGAAGGGGACCTCAGGGATCGGCCCCACTGTCGAAATAAATGTAGAAGGAATCTGAAGAACAAGCTCCTTTGTGGAAGTATTTGTTGAAAGAACCTCAGGATTCGTCTCCTTCATAGATGCAGGTATCACCGCAAGTATGGCTGGTGACACCAAGAGATGGTGATTGCAAGGAAGGCAACCCAATTTGGTTGTCCACCTCCTTACCTGACCTCAAAGTATGAATCATATTAACATGATGGGTCAGTTCAGAGGTAGCTCGAGGTACTGGTGACCTTCCTTGAGATTGTGTACCCCGGTGATTTACCTCAGGTTGACTTGGGAATTGACCATTCTCACATTCATGGAGCTAATGAGCCAATTGCCTAACTTGCGCTTCCAATGCTTTAACCGTGGAGTTATTGGCTTCAAGAATGGTTTGCATGCTCTATATGAACGCCTGAAGGGTTTGTTCAATAGTGGAGTCCCTGGGTCAACCCACTGAGGTAGAGTCTGACTAGAATAACCCGATGGTGAAGCCTGAGTAGGTTGGTAAGTATAGGGCTGTGACCTTTGATGTGGGGGTTGGTAGGTCACCGATTGGCATGGAGGGTGATAAGGTGGACGTTGTGGTTGAGCGTGCGAGCTTTGACCGTGGCCCCCACTAGGCCCCCAAGAGAAGTTAGGGTGGTTTCGCCATCCTAGGTTGTTGGAGTGACTGTATGGGTCATGGGGCCTTTGTTGATACATCGCATTTGCATGCTTAGTATCACTTAGAGTGTAAGCACATTACAAGTCAGTATGTCTCATAAGTCCACACTTACTACACGCGGGAGTAGCGACCAGAGCTACAGGAGCTCGGTCCAACTCTAAACTCTCAATCCTACGTATGAGAGTAGCCATTTTTGCCTTAGACACAATAGGTGACTCAACTTGATATGATCCAGCTCGACCAGAAGACCTGACGGCTACTGGCTCTATCATGGTGTCCCACTCAAAGGTACGTTCAGCCATTAATTCAAAGGTGTCTCATGCATCATCGATGAGTTTCATTTGGAAATCACCTTGACACATCGACTCCAACAATGTGAGTGTATTGTAGTTAAGGCCCTCATTAGTCTATCCCGTCGAGCTAAGGGTGGTGGTGCACCAATAACTTGATCTTGACCGAATCCCTCTTCCTCCCGAGTCGAAGGAGGAGGCGAAGGAGGTCTACATGGAGGTGGGAGTAGACCGACGTAATCCATGTATGGACCCCAGTCTCCCCATCTCCATGAGACGACTCGGCCTCACGCTCCAAAGGAGCATGCAGAGATGGGAAATCACCTAGACCGTCCATCTCAGAAAAATGCACTCTCTTAGGTGGAGCGCTCTCACCAGAACGAGCCCAACCTCGCATAAAATGCTCAAGTCGACTCTAAAACAACACACAACGGAAGGTGTAATCAGAGAAAGAGACTACTCGTAGAATATAGATGAGGAGAAGACTCAGATGAGAAGTGACGAATCCCTAGATCTAGCGTGGGTAGTGGGAGAAGGTAGAAGCCTATCTAACAAACAAGGCTCACACAACCTACGGTCATTATAGGTCCTTACAGCTAGACGACTACTAACTACAAGGTCAATCGGCCTCAACACGCCTCACCTCCCAATGACGAAGACCATAGAGCCCAGCAAGTGAGCCAAGATCCGGAGATCTCGTCTCTCCTACTATCGACAAAGTGGGCGACGCCAATCAGGCCATGACGGTTGTGACCGGATCACTCTCCTAATGCGTTTGAGTCCCAGTGGCCAATATCTACTTGCTTTTAGATTTAAGGCTTTTGATTACGGGTGATTTTTGGGACTAAGGAAAGGGTGATGAAATCCCTCACCTTATCTTGTATGGGACAACCCCCCTTAGTAATGTTTTGAACTTAAGCTAGCAATCAACTCTCCAATCAATCACTCGCCTCACTCTTCTTACAATGCACCTTATTAACTAATGCATGCTCTAACCATGCATAAATGAGAGAACAGGTGCATGTACTTCACGTTAGCAATCGAAAAATAGGAAATTAAAGAAAAAGAATGATAATATGCGCACAAGGTCTACAGATGATGTAAGACCTAGATGGCAAATAATATAGTCTTTTGCTTTGAGTTTTAGGGTCCAAGTTGTCTTAAAAAGGGGAATTGATTGTCTGGGAGCAAAATACAGGTCAAAACATGCCAAATTGAGCTCCCAGACCACTAGATTGAAATACAAAACAACCAGAAGAAAATTTGGAGCAAAATAAGCTCACCAGGTCGCCAATTGGCGGTCCCAGACCGCTGATTGGTTGTCCAAATAGCTGCCCTCTTCTCCAAATTTCTCCAGGTGCCTCCCCTAGATGCTGAGATATCCTTAAAACAAACAAAAACTAAAAACAAAAGATTAAACCCACTCGATTCGTCCAAACCAGGGTCTGGACAGAGCACCTCCCCAGCAACGACACCAAAAACGTGATGTGTTCGTTTTAAGTACCGCAAGTGCACGACATCGGTGAAGACATGGAAAATACGGGTCGATCCACAAGGAGGCGTGTCGACTCTGGTTCTTCCGAAGGTAAGTGGGAAAAAACGAAAAGAAGTTGTTGATTATGCTAACTACACTAACTACGAATGAACTAATAATTAAACTAAACCCCCATTGAGTGGAGGTGTGTAGGTATGTGTGTGTGAGTGAGTCTTCATTTCAATTAGGAACAAGTATAGTTTGTGTGGCATGCAAGTAGAAGCTAGTGTAAAATCTAAGTGTAGGATACACAACACTACATGGCAAACCATGAACATGCATATCTCACATGAAGTTGAGGTTGATTTTAGATTATCAAGCATTCAACAAGTACCTAGTATGGCCATTAGAGCATCAATCAATCCTACATACAACCTAAATCATTCATGTGAATGTGCACCAAACATGGATCCATACCTAACAAGTCATTCTCATTAAACCATTACAAGCAACAAGATAAACTCTAAAGCTAGCAAGAGATAAGTACCTAGTGTGGACATTATCTCATCTAATACAAGTTTAAGCATGCTACAAGTATATATCTACATTAATCATATAAAATGGCACAAATAAAAGAAGTCGTCACTAGCACATAATCTACTCACCTCCACCCTCAACGGGGAATGGAACTAGTCACTACTCATTAAGAAAAATGAAATTAAACTAAGCATGCAAGAATTGAAAAGAGACAATATAAAACTAACAAAACATTCTTTATTGCTCACTCACTTACAAGTAGCATCTCTCCACCAGAGTTTTGCTCCAATGCTTTACTCCTAGTAGAGAGATTGGCTACCAGGAGAGGAGATATATACAATGGAGGAGAAAGAGTTCTATTTATAGTTATAGAACAAGGTAATCAGGGACAATCCCCCGATGTGGGACTAATGAAACATTCTCTGAACAGACATAAACACGTAACCCATATCCGAGCAAAACCAGGTCAGATTATGAGAAAAATGGACCGCTAATTGGTGGTCTTGGACCTCCAATTGGCGGTCACTATTTCCCTAATCCGACCCATTTTCGGGTATCTTCTTAAGTTCTTCAATTCTTCAGATGGGGTGCACTCGGATCAGTTATTGGAGTTTAGGCCCGAATCTAATTGTCAAAATACTCCTCATGATGGTGTGAAGTTTCTTGATTTTCTTATTGGTCCTTTTGGTTTACATCCGGGTCCTTTTCTCTGGCATCTCAGTCCATAAGTCTTGCAACTTAGTCCTTTTCCTTGCTTTTAAGTCCTTTTTTGAGTCTCTTCTTCTCAAACTTCTTTATTCCTAAAACTCAAATATAAAACTCGTTACGTAGCATTATTTAGGCTAAAACTAAATGATATAAGACACAAATATATGCATGATATGATGTCACTCAGTTGTGATTGTCGAACTGAGACTCGAGCCTCTGATAGTTTCAAGGATCGTGCAGGCTTAGAGTGGAGATGATGAGTTGGCTGTAAAGGAAGGATCTATTTTTAGTATAGGGGTGGATGTGGGTCTAAGGTTCAAGAACCATATCTAGGTGCCTAAGATGGAAGATCTGAGGAAGGAAATCATGGAGGAGGCACCTGAAGCCCGAGACTCTATCCATTCGGGGAGCACAAACATGTTCAAGGACCTGCAGCGGAACTTCTGGTGGAAGGGTATAAATTGGAACATAGCAGAATTTGTATCCATATGTTTGGTCTATCAGTAGGTGAAGATTGAGCACCAGAGACCAACAGGACTGATATAGAGGATTGAGCTGCTACAGTGGAAGTGGGAGCATGTGACGATGAACTTTGTCATAGGTCTACCTGTAATAACCTAAACTAAACATCTTAATTAACTAAACCTAAACCTAATTAACCTTAATTAATTATGCATGGAGAGCAGGAGGTGTTGGAAGGAGAGGGAGAGGGAGTTGGTTGGCTTTGGTTGGTTAAGGTTTAGGTGAATGATGATTGGATTTAAGAGAGGTGAGTTTGCCTATTTAAAGGGCACTTGAGATCAAGTTGACGTTTTGCTTCATTGTTGGATTATCCAGAGAGTGAGAGAGAGGCTTTCGGAGAAGAAGAAGGAGGAGAAGAAGGTGAAGTGTTGAGTTGAAGTAGCCAAAGTTTGGGAGGCTTCTTCAACCGTCAAAAAGGTATGCCAAATCTCCATTATAACTCACTTATGCCTAGTGAGTGTTGGGGATCGACGTTGGTGTCGAATTCCCCGTCGGAATTCAACCAATTCAGAGGTTGAAGACGACGATCGGTCGACCGGTGCCTGTGGGCAGTCGACCGATCCTATTATTATATTGATGTTTACCCGCGAACGGTCGAACGATGTCTTAGGACGGTCGACCGTTATGCCAGATTTGTGCGGGAAAAAGGGGTATGCTGTTATCGGTCGAACGGGACCACTCAGCCGGTCGACCGAATAACGATGAGAATGGGTCGGTTGGGGATTTTGACTTATTAAACGGTCGAACGTCCTTTACCTTGTTCGACCGATCCATTCGATGCTAAGTCGGTTGGGAGCTTTGACCATCAAAACGGTCGACCGCTCTTTAACTCTCGGTCGACCGACTGAGCATTTATTTAAGCGGTATAGTGCTTGTGTTGGTTCGGTCGAACTGTATTTCAGTTCCGGTCGACCGAACGAGACTTGGGCAAAATATTGAAAGTCCTGTTATCGGTCGAACGGCCCCCTTGGTTCGACCGGTCGGATATATATATTATATAAAATTGTATAGCGTAGACCATCCAAACGGTCGACCGCTAGATGACTTTTGTTCGACCGATTGGTCGGTAATTCGGTTGGCGTGGTTCGACCGGTAGATTTGTTTGTACAGTACTGTGTACTGTGTGGGGGACCGGTCGACCGGTGTGCTTGTAGCGGTCGACCGATCTACCGCAGGTTGGTGGATTTATCCACACGCGATCCGTCGATGTCAGGTCGACTACCGGCTCCGAGGCGACGGTCGATTACCGGCTTTGAGAGCTACGGATTTCACCTTCGACGAAGGCGTATTATTGTTGTACCTTTTTCCTCTCTTACCGAGCGGGGTGTGAGGGATGTGTACCGTAAACCTTGGGCAGTTTGCGAGGGTTTAGCGGTAGGCCGAGGATGTTCCGGCAGGGTGCGCGTTAGACGACTCTTGGGGGAGCAGTGGCTGTCGTCTGACCCGAGTTGTGTATTCGGCGGGCTGACTCGCTCCTTGGGTGCGGCGTGTACCGGGGGTTCCTTCCTGCACTTTTTGGGGAGCAGTGGTGTCGACTGACCCTTGTGAGGCAGCGGTGGACTGACTTGACCCTAGTGGCAGGAGTGGTTCAGTGCCGCGGAGGCGGTGAGGGCATTATTGTGGGCCCGAGGCGGATGATCATGTGCATAGCATTGCATTGTCTTTAATTCCTTTTTATATTTTTAGGAGGTTTGGTATACGGGGTTCCTGCAGGGAACTCAGGCATGTTTGTTGTTTGCATTTCAGGTAGCGAGCAGGGTTAGAGTTTGAGGTGGTGACCGAGGACGGTACCCCCGAGATCGGATCCTGTAGTTGTCTTCTTCTTTTGAGGTGATTACATGTTGTATAGCTTTTGTTGTAATCACAGTCAGTCGGTATAGTCTGTATAGTTGACTTCCACGTGGGTCTGTACATTATATATTTTATATATATATGTTGGTTTATTTTCCCGTGACGTGCCCAGTGTTGACCGTTGACGGTCTTTATTATTGTTTAAATTTTCCGCTGTTTTCGGGTACGTTACAATTTGGTATCAGAGCGTTGATCTCGGCGTACTTGTCCAAAGAAACCACCTTTGAGTTAGGAGTTAGGTCTAGAGGATCATGCATGCACAGATTATATTGATATTGTCTTGTTTCCTTTGGCAGATGCCTCCTAGGCGGGAGAAGGCGGTTGCCCATACTCGCGGTGAGAGTGAGACTGCGAGGGATGAGGCTTGGGAGGATGAGCGTCGGACGTTGTTCGATACGGTCGGACGTCTGACAGAGATGCTACAGCAGCAGACGGCACAGACTGGGCAGACGGGGACTGGCGCTATGCATGACCGGTTTATGCGCCAGCATCCGCCTACCTTTCTGGGGCAGTACGACGCAGAGGCTGCGGAGGAGTGGATCTTCACTATGCAGAAGATCTTCAGTGCGATTGGTTGTCCTCCAGAGGCGAGAGTGGGCCTGGCTACTTATGTTTTGGGCGGTGCTGCGTCCAACTGGTGGAGGTCCACATCTGCAGTAGTGTTTGCGGACAGAGATGATATAGCCTGGGAGGAGTTCGTTGGCGAGTTCAACGAGCAGTATTTTCCGCAGCATGTCCAGGACGAGAAGAGGGAGGAGTTTCTGAGTCTTCAGCAGGGAGACATGACCTTGGCAGGCTACATCGGGAAGTTCAACGTCCTAGAGCGTTACTGTCCCGAGATGTATATTACTCAGGAGCAGAGAGCAGGGAAGTTCGTCCGAGGGCTCCGGAAGCAGCTGAGGACGAAGGTGCTGACACACATGCCGAGTACGTTGGCCGATGCAGTGAAGAGTGCTACTGTTCTTGATCGTGACTACAGGGAGAACTACCAGGATGAGAGGAGGCCATCGGGTAGGTTCTCTGGGAGGCCAGGAGGTCAGACTGGAGGGAATCCGGGCAAGAGGCCCCGGTTCGAGGGAGCAGGAGCTGCAGTACCACGACCTGAGCCTTGTGGTACTTGTGGGAGGTTTCACTCCGGGCCGTGCTTCACCCCCGGAGCATGTCATGGTTGTGGCCAGCTGGGTCACTTTATCAGGAGCTGTCCGAGCCGAGGAGCTGGGCCGAGCAGACCACCGGGTTTACCCGCACCAGGCAGAGGAGGAGGCGGAGGTAGACCACCTTTCCGACCACAGCAGGGGCAGCGCACTGGCAGAGTTTTCACCATCCAGGCAGAGGAGGCTCGAGATGGAGGCGCTGTCGTGGAAGGTACCCTTCTTGTCGCAGGTTCAGTAGCTAGGGTGTTATTTGATTGTGGCGCGACACACTCGTTCATCTCAGAGCGATTTGCGGGAGTGTTGGGCTGTACCCTTGCGATGTTGACTGCCACTTTGGAAGTCAGCACACCCCTGGGTCTGGTGGGCACTGTGGGGAGATTTGTCCCCGGCGCCACGGTTGTTTCGGGAGATCAGGAGTTTCCGGCAGACCTGGTCTTGCTACCGATGGAGGACTTTGATGTCATACTTGGGATGGATTGGCTGTCCCAATATGATGTTCGAGTCTTGTGCCGTGAGAAGAAGATTTTGATCCCGAGGATGGGTTTGCCTGATATTCTGATTAGAGGGATCAAAAGCAGAGGGGGTCGCATTATTGTATCTGCTGTGAGAGCTCAGAGACTGTTGCAGCAGGGTTGTGCAGCATTTCTGGCGACACTTGTGGTTGCGGAGGCAGAGTCTCAGAGGCTAGAGGACATTGAGGTGGTGCAGGAGTTCGCGGATGTTTTTCCAGCGGAGATTCCAGGTTTACCACCACACCGGGAGTTGGAGTTCGGCATTGAGTTGGTAGCCGGCACTACACCACAGTCGAAGGCTCCATACCGGATGGCACCTGCTGAGTTGACAGAGTTGAAGAAGCAATTGCAGGAGTTGATGGACTCTGGATTTATCAGACCGAGCGTCTCGCCTTGGGGTGCACCAGTTTTGTTTGTGAAGAAGAAGGACGGATCCTTGAGGATGTGCATAGACTACAGGATGCTGAACCAGGTGACGGTGAAGAATAGGTATCCCTTACCTAGGATCGAGGACCTCTTTGACCAGCTGCAGTCAGCGAAGGTTTTCTCGAAGATTGACCTGCGTTCAGGATATCACCAGTTGAGGATCCGAGATGAGGACATCCAGAAGACAGCCTTCAGGACGAGATATGGACACTATGAGTTCTTGGTGATGCCATTTGGATTGACGAATGCTCCGGCAGCGTTCATGGATCTGATGCACCGGACATTCAGGCAGTACATTGATATATTTGTGATTGTCTTCGTGGATGACATCTTGATCTATTCACCAGATGTGGAGCAGCACAGAGAGCATCTGAGGATTGTACTCAGCATCTTGAGGGCTCAGCAGTTATATGCTAAGTTCTCAAAGTGCGAGTTTTGGTTGGACAGAGTGGCATTCCTCGGACACATTGTATCGGCAGAGGGGATATCAGTAGATCCGGCGAAGGTAGAGGCGGTGACACAGTGGAGGACCCCTACGAGCGTGACGGAGATTAGGAGCTTTGTTGGATTGGCGGGTTATTACCGTCGCTTCATCAAAGACTTCTCGAGATTGGCAGCACCACTGACGGCTCTGACGCAGAAGGGAGTCACTTTTGTTTGGTCGCAGAAGTGCGAGGACAGCTTTCGGGAGCTGAAGAGACTGTTGACTACAGCACCAGTTTTATCATTGCCGAGTGGCACGGGTGGATTCGTGATTTATAGCGACGCTTCAGGTGTTGGCTTAGGATGTGTACTTATGCAGCACGGGAGGGTGATCGCGTACGCATCCAGACAGCTGAAGGTCCATGAGAGGAATTACCCGACACATGATTTAGAGTTAGCAGCAGTGGTTCATGCACTGAAGACCTGGAGACACTATCTTTATGGCGAGCAGTTCGAGGTGTTTACAGATCATCAGAGTCTGAAGTACCTGTTCTCGCAGAAGGAGCTGAACATGAGGCAGCGCAGATGGCTTGAGTTCATTAAGGACTATGACTTCACTATCTCTTACCATCCGGGGAAGGCGAACACAGTTGCAGACGCTTTGAGCCGGAAGGTGGAGGTATCAGTAGCAGGCCTATGCATTCAGGAGTGGCGACTGCTGGAGTCTCTAGCAGAGTGGAGGCCATTTGCTGATAGCTCTGAGGGCGCAGTGATTGCCGGATTGAGAGTAGAGCCTCAGACAGTATCAGCAGTGATTCATGCTCAGACTACAGATGAAGAGTTGAGCAGTTTGTTACAGTTAGCTGCCAGAGATGGGTCAGACTTCAGAGTTGGAGTGGATGGAGGTCTGAGATTCAGAGACCGTATCTGGGTGCCAAAGACAGAGGACCTGAGACATGATATCATGGAGGAGGCACACAGATCGAGATATTCCATTCATCCAGGGAGCACCAAGATGTACAAAGACCTGCAGCGGAACTTCTGGTGGCGAGGTATGAAGAAGGACGTTGCAGACTTCGTGTCGAGGTGTTTGGTCTGTCAGCAGGTGAAGATCGAGCACCAGAGACCAGCAGGGCAGATGCAGAGGATTGAGTTGCCCGAGTGGAAGTGGGAGCACGTGACGATGGATTTTGTTACGGGGCTACCGAAGACACGGAGATTCCACGACGCGATTTGGGTTATAGTCGATCGACTGACCAAGTCAGCGCATTTCTTAGCTATTAAGACCACTCTTGCTCTGGAGGGTCTAGCTAAGTTATATATTGAGGAGATTGTCAGACTTCATGGCGTACCAGTCAGTATCATTTCAGACAGAGATCCCAGATTCACTTCGAGATTTTGGGAGAGTCTACACAGAGCACTGGGGACACGTCTGAAGTTTAGCACAGCTTTCCATCCACAGACAGATGGCCAGTCAGAGCGGACGATACAGACTTTGGAGGACATGCTGAGAGCGTGTACACTTGACTGGGCAGGACATTGGGATGAGCATTTGCCGTTGATCGAGTTCGCCTACAACAACAGCTACCATTCGAGTATTGGAATGGCACCCTATGAGGCATTATACGGGAGACCGTGTAGATCGCCGGTATGCTGGAGTGATGTGGGCGAGAGACAGCTAGTTGGACCTGACATTATTCAGTTGTATTCAGAGAAGGTCGACGTGATTCGGAGACGACTAGCTACGGCGCAGAGCAGGCAGAAGAGTTATGCTGATACGCGGAGGCGTGAGCTGACTTTTGAGGTAGGAGATCATGTCTTCCTGAAGATCTCGCCTTCCAGAGGGGTAATGAGATTCGGGAAGAAGGGGAAGCTGAGTCCGAGATATGTCGGACCGTTTGAGATATTGGATCGGGTTGGTGAGGTGGCGTATAGGATTGCTTTACCGCCACAGTTTGCAGGACTTCACAACATCTTCCATGTTTCTATGCTGAGGAAGTACGTGGCCGATCCAGCTCATGTGATAGAGATATCAGTACCGGAGATCCAGCAGGATTTGTCATTAGATGAGAGACCAGTTGAGATTGTGGATCAGATGGTACATCAGCTCAGGAGGAGAGCGATTCCTATGGTGAAGGTCAGGTGGCAGCATCACACTGACAGAGAGGCTACCTGGGAGATCGAGGAGGATGTCAGGAAGCAGTATCCAGAGTTGTTTCGGTAAGTCAGTTGTTTCGAATTTCGCGGACGAAATTCTTTTAAGGAGGGTAGATTGTAATAACCTAAACTAAACATCTTAATTAACTAAACCTAAACCTAATTAACCTTAATTAATTATGCATGGAGAGCAGGAGGTGTTGGAAGGAGAGGGAGAGGGAGTTGGTTGGCTTTGGTTGGTTAAGGTTTAGGTGAATGATGATTGGATTTAAGAGAGGTGAGTTTGCCTATTTAAAGGGCACTTGAGATCAAGTTGACGTTTTGCTTCATTGTTGGATTATCCAGAGAGTGAGAGAGAGGCTTTCGGAGAAGAAGAAGGAGGAGAAGAAGGTGAAGTGTTGAGTTGAAGTAGCCAAAGTTTGGGAGGCTTCTTCAACCGTCAAAAAGGTATGCCAAATCTCCATTATAACTCACTTATGCCTAGTGAGTGTTGGGGATCGACGTTGGTGTCGAATTCCCCGTCGGAATTCAACCAATTCAGAGGTTGAAGACGACGATCGGTCGACCGGTGCCTGTGGGCAGTCGACCGATCCTATTATTATATTGATGTTTACCCGCGAACGGTCGAACGATGTCTTAGGACGGTCGACCGTTATGCCAGATTTGTGCGGGAAAAAGGGGTATGCTGTTATCGGTCGAACGGGACCACTCAGCCGGTCGACCGAATAACGATGAGAATGGGTCGGTTGGGGATTTTGACTTATTAAACGGTCGAACGTCCTTTACCTTGTTCGACCGATCCATTCGATGCTAAGTCGGTTGGGAGCTTTGACCATCAAAACGGTCGACCGCTCTTTAACTCTCGGTCGACCGACTGAGCATTTATTTAAGCGGTATAGTGCTTGTGTTGGTTCGGTCGAACTGTATTTCAGTTCCGGTCGACCGAACGAGACTTGGGCAAAATATTGAAAGTCCTGTTATCGGTCGAACGGCCCCCTTGGTTCGACCGGTCGGATATATATATTATATAAAATTGTATAGCGTAGACCATCCAAACGGTCGACCGCTAGATGACTTTTGTTCGACCGATTGGTCGGTAATTCGGTTGGCGTGGTTCGACCGGTAGATTTGTTTGTACAGTACTGTGTACTGTGTGGGGGACCGGTCGACCGGTGTGCTTGTAGCGGTCGACCGATCTACCGCAGGTTGGTGGATTTATCCACACGCGATCCGTCGATGTCAGGTCGACTACCGGCTCCGAGGCGACGGTCGATTACCGGCTTTGAGAGCTACGGATTTCACCTTCGACGAAGGCGTATTATTGTTGTACCTTTTTCCTCTCTTACCGAGCGGGGTGTGAGGGATGTGTACCGTAAACCTTGGGCAGTTTGCGAGGGTTTAGCGGTAGGCCGAGGATGTTCCGGCAGGGTGCGCGTTAGACGACTCTTGGGGGAGCAGTGGCTGTCGTCTGACCCGAGTTGTGTATTCGGCGGGCTGACTCGCTCCTTGGGTGCGGCGTGTACCGGGGGTTCCTTCCTGCACTTTTTGGGGAGCAGTGGTGTCGACTGACCCTTGTGAGGCAGCGGTGGACTGACTTGACCCTAGTGGCAGGAGTGGTTCAGTGCCGCGGAGGCGGTGAGGGCATTATTGTGGGCCCGAGGCGGATGATCATGTGCATAGCATTGCATTGTCTTTAATTCCTTTTTATATTTTTAGGAGGTTTGGTATACGGGGTTCCTGCAGGGAACTCAGGCATGTTTGTTGTTTGCATTTCAGGTAGCAAGCAGGGTTAGAGTTTGAGGTGGTGACCGAGGACGGTACCCCCGAGATCGGATCCTGTAGTTGTCTTCTTCTTTTGAGGTGATTACATGTTGTATAGCTTTTGTTGTAATCACAGTCAGTCGGTATAGTCTGTATAGTTGACTTCCACGTGGGTCTGTACATTATATATTTTATATATATATGTTGGTTTATTTTCCCGTGACGTGCCCAGTGTTGACCGTTGACGGTCTTTATTATTGTTTAAATTTTCCGCTGTTTTCGGGTACGTTACACTACCGAAGTCGAAAAGTTTTCATGATGCGATTTAAGTCATCGTAGATCGACTGACCAAGTCGACACACTTCTTCGCAATCAGGAGCACATTGCCTTTGGAGGGTCTAGCTAAGTTATATATCAAGGAGATAGTCAGACTGCACGGAGTACCAGGGAGCATCATATCTGATCGAGACCCCAGGTTTACATCCAGGTTTTTGGGGAGTTTGCAAAAGACATTGGGGACGTGGTCGATGTTCAGTACAGCTTTTCATCTGTAGACAGACGGTCAGTTGGAGAGGACTATCCAAGCATTATAGTAGATGCTGAGAGGTTGCACTCTGGATTGGGCAGGACATTGGGATGATCACTTGCCATTGATTGAGTTTTCCTAGAACAACAACTTCAACGCGACTATTGGCATTACACAGTATGAAGCATTGTATGGGAGGTCATGCAGATCACTAGTTGGCTAGAGTGATGTAGGCGAGAGGCAGTTGGTTGGGCCTGAGCTTGTGAAAATGTATACAAAGAAGGTCGATGTAATAAAAAAATGGTTTGCATCAGTACAGAGTTGACAGAAGAGCATAGACGAGAGTTGAGCTTTGAGGTCGGCGACCATGTATTTCTGAAGATCTCCCCTGCTAGGGGAGTAATTAGGTTTGGAAGGAAGGGGAAGCTCAGTCCTAGGTATGTCGGACCATTTCAGATTTTGGACCGCATTAAAGAGGTTGCCTACCGGATTGCCTTGCCACCGTAGTTTTCGGGTCTTCACAATGTCTTCTATGTATCGATGTTGAGGAAGTATATCGAACATCATTGACATAGAGGTTCCAGAGATCCATCAGGATATGTCTCTGCAGGAGAAGCCTGTGGAGATCGTGGATCACATGGAGCACCAGCTCAGGAGGAGGACCATTCCGATGGTGAAGGTGCGATGGTATCTCCATAGATCGAGGAGGAAGTTAGGAAGTACCTGGAGCTCTTTGGTTAGTTGCCTATTTCAAATTTCACAGACGAAATTTGAATTGGGAGGGTGGATTGTTAAGTCATAATCTAATTTCGAGTGATTAATCATGATTGGGAGAAAATCAAAGGAGGTGGTTTATTGGTTTGGTTTGGTGTGTTTAAGCATGCTTAATGGGTTGGATTTGTGCTAAAGATTTATTTGACTTGGTTGTGCTTGGAGAGGCATGTAGGGATATGGTGGGGTGTGCTTTGACTTTGGGGTAGGTATGGGTAGCAGTGTTGAAGCATGGGTGTCTATGTGTGTGGTTGGTTTGTGTGTGTGCTGGAAGAGAAAATCACACACAACTCTTACCTTTTGCACTCCAACTCTTTCCTCTCCCACTCTGTCTTCATCTCCCTCCTCCATCCCTACTACCGGCGAGTTGTGGAAGCCGGAGCTCTGGCCTGCAGCGGTGGGCAGCCAACAAGGAGGCCGATGGTGGTTGCTGCTTGAAGTGGTATCGCCAATTGTGCTTGTTTCTTGAAGTGGTGAGGACCGCATGGTGCACGGCAAATGGAAGTCGTCATGTGGCTAGGTGGCTGCCGGAGGTGCTTGGGCGCAAGGGAGGTGGTTGACGACGAACTCCAGCGAAATCGAGAAAAGGTGTGCCCAGTTGTCGTTTAACTCACACAAGTGTGTGAGAGTGGTGGTGGCTCACCACCGACAGGCCGAAGGCCCCGGCGATGATGAGCATAGGCCAGCGGGATGCTTCCAGGAAGGAGGACCTATCAGATGGCGGCTTTGTCGTCCGGTATGGCAAGGACAAGCCGGGTGTTGGCTTGGTCGGCCACCCGACATGACCATCGTTAGTTGTTTCCGTAGAGGAGGAGGTTGTCGAAGAGGCGGCAATGGTCGGAGGTGGTAAGGAGGTCGCCGAAGGACCGGACGTCGGTAGACCTGAGTGTTTGTAGCATATCATACATTGCCTGGCGTGGCCTGGTGAGTATCAGTATATCCTTTATTTTACTCCAATTTTGTGGTACTCGAGTATTTGTTTGTGGTATTTAAGGTATTAGGTAATAAAGAAGAGAAAGGAAGAGAAAAGGACTGAAATGCAAGAAGAAAGGACTCAGACCTATTTGTCATGCACAAGGACCCATCTGTAAATCAGGAAGGACCCAAATGAAATCCAGAGGGACCTGAACGCAAGAAAAATATTTCAATGGAAAAAATCCCTCAATACCATGATCTTGAAGAGCATTTGGGTAATTAAGACCAAACGGGCTCGAACCAGCGGACCAAAAGTGCACACCACGTGCAAAATACAACATGTAAGATGTTGGTTGAAATTGGGGCCGATAGGCACAAAAGCTCCGCCAATGGCAGATTTTAATCCGCCATTGGCCGAAGATTTTGACCCAATCGCCCCCAATTTCTCTCGTGGCTTCATCTCAATTACAAGGGTGCACCAGATCATAGAGAAAGTTATTACAGCCGTCAGATTGCTTCTGAATCCATCGAAACCCTTATTTCTTCTATAAATACCATTGTAATCCCTCCTCTCCTCTTCTTCTTCTTGCTTCTCCATTAGTTTTCAGTTTATTTTGCTGCTCATTAGTGTAAGAGGAGAAGAAGGAGAAACTTTGTTAGCTTTTATTTCAATATAGTATTTTTGTTCTTTACATTAATATCTTTACTTTGATGCAATTTTTTTATGTTTGTCTTTTCTTAATCTATTTTTCTTCATTTCCTTCATGGGTGTGTCTTATTTCTATGTTTTCTTTAGTTTAGAGATGAGTAGGGAGTAGTCCATCCCCATTGGGGGTGGAGAAGTTGTTGTGATTATGTGATGTATTAAGTGTGTTAATCCTAACCTTTGAACCTCACATGAGTTCCATAACTATCTAATGGGATTTTCACTCCTATCTTTGATGTGCTAATGCTCTTGAATGATGCTTAGCACATGCTTAGATTAGAGGTCCTATTTTATGGGGAATGATGAGGTGAGGATAAGAATGAAGTGGAAGAACTAAACATAACATGTGCATGCATGTACTCATGTTGGCCTTATCCTAATTAATGTCTTGTATGTTTTAATAATTGTGTTAAATCATATTTCATGTGGAGACATAGTTTGATTTGGTCATTATGCATGTGCTCCTATTAGCCTCATTTCAATAATTGTCTTGTCTGTTTTAATGATATGATTTATCTTATTTCACGTGGAAACAAAGTTGGATTTGGTTTATATGGATTTCATGTATTAGATGTTCTGATGAGAACGAATTAACACACGTACACATATCTTCATTCCCTCTATCTTTCTCTACCCCTTAGGGATTTATTTTTATCGTTTGTTTCATGATTTAATTCGCATCGTAGTTAATTCCGATCGCATTTTTCTCTTTTCTTTCCTCACTCGAGTATTGTGCATTTCGACTCACACGCTCCCTGAGGATGCGACCCATACTTGCCACCGATTCATCGTGACCATGCCCTTACGGCATTATAACTAATCAATCACCTAGCGTTGCAGAACGTGGGCACGTGGGCATGGGGGCTAGAGAGCATAGAGGCGAGGCCTGAGCATGTGAGCATAGGTGAGGCGCAAGCGATGGGCAAGGTGTGAGTGAGGCACGGCAGGCGAGGTGACACCATTGACGTTAGAGTGTTGTGTAGAATTGTTCATCGGAAGCCCGTGTCCTCGCCTCAAGCGTAAGCCGGGAGGTGACGGTAGGTGACACGGTCGCGCCTGCCCAGGGACCGCCGACCGAAACGTGTGGAGGCTTGGTACACATGACACCTTTATATTTATGAGCTTTTGTATGGCATTTTGCGTATCATTGACTCGTCCTATGTAGTAGACGTGAGGGATCACGGATCCCAATGCATTATATTACGTAGCTCCACAGAGAGAGATGACCGTTCGATCCTTGTGTCGGTGGAGATGGCCGTCCGAACTTGTTTCGGCGGGAATGGTTGTCCGGGTTGTGGCACAGTTCGACGGGTATGGCCAACCAGAGCAACAACTCTAGCAGGAGTTGTTGCCTGAGGACCACGAGATCATATCTATATCTATGACTCGGAAGTGTGCGCGACCCTCATTGAACCCTCATGATTAGTGTAGTCGTGAGTGGGGGTGTGTCGTGTACTCTCCGTAAGACCGTGTGTACCTGCGGTGGGTGCCCTTGGGGGACCTGATGTTGTTGATGGGACTGTTGTCCATTATTGCCCTGGATTGGGAATGTTTTCCCAGTTGTACTTTTATACCATGTGATAGGTGGACTTACATAGTATGATAGGTTCATTACATTTATACATTCATACATTTATAGGTGGACTTAATATACGGGGTTTTCATTATGAAAACTTAGGCATTTATGATGTTTGCATTTCAGGACCCCGTTAGGTACTGAGTGGGTGGCGACTGAGGGAGATTAGACCACGGACTGGATCCTCCAGTCTTATCTCCTAGGTTGGTGATGTTATCTGTTTTTTGTACTTTCTTGTCTTCACTGTAATCAAAATTTGAACCCTCTTGTAATGGTGCACCTTATTTTTAGTATTATTAGTAATTTCTCCGTTAATTTTGGATTTATGTCTCTTGAATTGTCGTTTAGATTTTTTGCTTTTTCGGGGACGTTACATTATGTGCAAATATACTCTCGACTACCAAATCAAGGAGCCTTTAGCACCAAGGTTGCACTTATAAGATAAGGGAACTATAATGTCAATTTATTACTTTGAAAAACATATGTCTAGATGATTCTCTTAAATAATAAGAAAACTTCTTATAGTTGCCTCAACTAATCCATGATATCAACATTGCACATTGAATTATCAAACTAACAATTTAAACACCATAAAGTTTCAAATAAATATTTTCTAACATTTGCTTTACTTTTGTGTGGCAAGACAAGATCTTACTTAATTGTTATAATGCAATTTTTAAAATACAGAAATAAATAATGTATTTTGACTAAACCATCCAACATCTCATAACTATTTCACATGATATCATAAAGTTTGACATTTAAAGTAAATTAAAAACGACAACAACCACATACCGTCGTAAGAAGTAGTCTCACTTAAAACCTTGCATAAAACAAAGTAAAAGAATCAAGAGCAATATTGTTTACAATTATATTACTACGGAAGTCAATATCATACTTAGGGTTGTGCATGTTTCGGTCTGGTCCGAGTTTTTGGATCGGACCGGACCGATCGGTCCGGGTTCGGTCCGGATCGAATCTGACCGGTCTAGGTTTCGGTCCGGACCCCGGGACAAGTTCAGTTTTCGGTCCGGTCCGGGTTTTTGGACCCGATACAAAATCCAATTTTTCCCTCAAAAACCCAGTCTGGTCCGAGTTTTTGGACCGGACCGATCAGTCCGGGTTCGGTCTGGACCAAACCTATTGGTCCGGTCTTCGGTCCAGACCCCGGAGAGCATCCGGGTTCGGTCTGGTCCGGGTCCGGACCGATGCTCAACCCTAATCATACTAATGTAATTTTGCCACCACACATTCCCCACTTACAACAACCTCGTCGTTTACACAAACCAATTGTAAAATGTCATTTTCTACTTTTGAAATAGGCACCAATGATCCAGATTTTAACATGTCCTATTTCACAATTCAAATTTTGAACATCAAGTTATCTGTGGAAGAATTTGGTACGGGTGCAGGCAGGAAGTAACTTATCATCATTTTGGTTGATAAATTAAGTCTTGATAAGTAACAACTTAAGAGAAAAAATAAAACCAAATGCAATTCTGATAAGTCTCAAGAGATTAAATGAACTTGACTAATTGTCGGTGCAAAAATAAGATTGATGATTTTTCGAAATCAGAAAGTCATATATTCAAAATAAGCTAACCCTCTACAAGATAGAACTCTGGACTTCGATGGGAGACAAAACATCAAACTTGGTATCATCTGAAATTCCAGAAATGGGCATAACTTCAGCAGATTTTTTGAAAATTATGGTCTAGATAAAAATAGATAAAACTTGGTATCATTTGTAACGCCCATAATGCGCACGAGGGACACAATAGTCAATAATGAACTAAAATGATCTAAAAGGGACATTAATTAAAAATAGTCAAGTTGAGGCCTCAAATTAAAACAAAGATGAACTCAAGTCAGAGTACTATGCGGAAGGAAAAATATAAGAAACACTAAATTCCAACTACAAGACTACTGAGGGGAGTATAAAAATACATGACAATCGAGTTGAACAGATCGAATCCACGCGTCCCAAGCCCAAGTCACTTCCAACCGCCTACCACGTCCCACCTGCACACGTCCAAGTTGTTATGATCGATGGCCTTCTAATCACTATACTAATTGAGGGATTAACAAAGAAGACAACTGCAAACCACAAAATCGTTGACATCGGAGTTTAGAGAGGTTCCGCACCGCACCTGGTCTTAGTACTCCTTGCAAGTCTCATTCGATCCTCCGAGCCTCGCTTATGGTTCCACTAATAATATCTCCGTTCTGGGCCGAGATCAACGTCGTTTACAACACCGTGAGCCTCACAAACAATCCTCGCCTTGCTCATGTCTCCTCTCACAACCCGAGAGGGAGCTTCCTCGAAGCTTTACTACTTGGTGATTCTTTGATATGAAAATGGAATCACAATCTAACACTCTATACTTGAGTACACTTGGATATTGATATCGAATATCGAATGGATATGCAAGTTGTGAAGTTTTGACTTGAGTTTAGAAGAACGAGAGCTTGAAGATGAAGAGGATATGGCTTTGAGTATGGGATCTATAAGGAGTGTTCAAGTATGTTAAAACTAAGATATGGGACCCTATTTATAAGCCTTCAAGCTCTACTAGCTGTTTGGGAGTTGGTGGGTGATTGACATCATTTCATGCTTATATTTGTACCTTATATCCATTATCTTACTTCTAAGCAATGCTACGTAACGAGTTTTATGTTTGAATTTCAGAAATAAAGAGGTTTGAAGAGAAGAGCCATGAAAGGACCCAAAAGCAGGAAAAATAACTTAATTGTGAGACCTGGGGACTAAGATGCAAGGGAGAAAGACCTGAACGTAAGACCGAAGTACCAAAGAGCAAAACAGAAAACTCCACACCATCATGGGGAGTATTTTGGCAATTCGATTCGGTTCGGAGCTCCAATAAACAAAGTAGATGCATCAAAGACCAACAAAGACCACCAGCAAAGCCCACAACAAATCCCAGATGAATCCAAATCCGATAGACCGTCAATTGGCGGTCCAGATCACTCTGGATCCGCTTGGATTTGTGGAGCACATGTATTAGTGTATTCTTAGTCTATTTTTGGTATTGGTTTAGTCCCACATCGGGGGATTGTCCCGGATTAGCTTTTTCCATGCTTATAAATAGAACTCTTCACCTTCCATTGTATATCTCCCTCTTTGGTGGCCTTCTTCCCTACTAAGAGTGAAGCCTTGAAGCAAAACTCTGGTGTAGGAAGGGCTGCTTGTATTGAGTGAGTTAATAATAGATGTTTTCCTTTAATTGTGTTGTTTCTCTCTTAGTTTAATTTCCTTTCATATGCATGCTTGCTTGTTTGTTTTGTTTTATGCTTCATTAATATTTCTTGCTTGATTAGTGTAGTTTAATTTCAGTATAATGCTTCATTTTGTTAGAGTAGTTAGTTTAAATATGTGTGAGTAGTTCCATCCCCATTTGGGGGGTGGAGAAATATGTGATATGATCATGTAGTGTATTAAGTGTGTGTTATCTTAATCCCTTGAGCTTTATATGATTTCCATAACCATGTAATGGGTTTTCACTCTTATCTTTGATATGTGAATGCTCTTGAATGAAGCTTAGCTTATGCTTTGATTAGTGGACCTATTTTATGGGGAATGATAAGGTTAGGATATGGATGGAATTAATATTGGAAACACAATTTGTAGTGTATGTACGCTTGTTGCCTTTACCTTAGTTAATGTCTTGTATGTTTTAATGATATTGGGTTATCTTAATTCATGTGGAGGCATAGTAGGGTCTAGTCTTTATACATGAGTTCATTTAGCTTCATTCCAATTATTGTCTTGTATGTTTTAATGATGTAGTCTTATCTTAATTCATGTGGAGGCAAAGTTGGATGTAGTTTTATGATTTCATGCACTACATGTTGTGAGGAGCTTAATTGAACACACACACATCTTTCTATTCACATTATTTCTCTACCCCTATGGGGTTTAGTTTTATTGCTTCTCTTCCTTTCCTTTTTTCATTGTAGTGTAGTTTAGTGTAACCAACCTTTCTCTCCTTTCTTTACCACTCGCCTTCGTACAAACCAAACGACGACACACCTCCAAGTGGATGACCCGTATTTGCCACCGCTTCAACGCGGCCGTGCACTTGCGGTTTAAATAAAATGATCAATCAGCAGCAAGGATTTTCTTTAAGCTCGGGCAGAATTAAGATCCAGTTTGGTCGACCGTTTATGTAACAGTAGTCTGAGACACTACAAATGGATTAGTCATATATAAGCACTCGGTTGACCGAATATACTTCGGATCACCGTTCACCAACTTCCAGTAACGATTTTAAATTTAAGCCTATTTAATTTCGATTAACCGAATTCCATTCGGTTCACTGTTCCAATGTGGACAGTAAGATTGTTTGGGATCTGATTACTCAAGTTTGGTTGACCGTGTATACATCAGTTGACCGAAGTTAGCACGGGACTTGCGCCGACAGTTAAGGCTCAAATAGGGACAACGGACAAGTGCCACATGTAAATAGTTGTTGGGCGCCTAAAGCCGAGAAGGACTTGATTGATAGATAGGCATTCGGTCGTCTGAATTTGGAAAAGTCAATTGGGCTCTAAGATTCGATTCAAATGTAACCGTTGGAGCAAAGTCCAAAAATGGTCCAACGCTATTCAGTGGACCGAAGGTGTTTTGGTCGTCCGTTAGGACAATTCTAGAGAGCATCCTATCGTGTACTGATGGGTATGATTTGGTTGTCCGATAGGTGTCCGGTGAACCGAACTGGAAGGGTTTCGGTTGACCGTGAAAGGTCCGGTTTACCGAATCTTGACAGGACAGAATCCTAGTTCTTAAGTTTACATTAAACCTTATGGAGTCAATAAATGGAAAATTACATCTCTTGGTCCAAAGATTTCATTAGAATTCTTAAGTCTTGATGTCTTTCTCCCAATACTCCTTTTCTTGATTATGTTGATCAACCTATTAAGATGATTGCAAGTAGACAAGTATCTACGCAATGCATGTAATTGTGTTAGGTTGATTGATTAAGATTGGTTTGATTAATTATCAAAATTAATATTGTAAGACCCGCTCTCCTGCCACTCTATTAAGTATTATTCACCCTTATACTCGTTTTATGTGTTATCTTCTTGTTTGTTGTGTGTTTTGTGCTTTTATGCTTGGTTTCAGAAAAGTTTCCTTTTAGGAGAGTTAAAGCGACTCGTGGTCGAGTGTGTCCCGTTAGGAAGTTTTGCAATCGGTTGACTTAATCGGGTCGATCTGGTGCAAGTCGCGTGTGTGGGTTGGCTTCCGCTTTGGTAGGCGTGTAGGGCTGAGGTGTGAAGTTTGGGTGACATTGCTGCCATGTCAGCCATAGGGGATCTCTTGAGATTTGCAAACTTTTGAATTGTGTGCTTTTTGATAGGTTATTATTGGCCTTCAATTGCAATTATTCTTTTCCTTTTGTGTTTGATTCGTTGAGAAACACGAACCCTTCCCAGTTGTCCCCTACCTCCCTCCCCTTCTCTTCTCCACACCATCCACCTTAGACCACCTCCATCTCCCTCTCGGGCGTGCTACTGGGCTGATCTTCGGTGAGTTTTGTAAAGCAAGCAAGTGGGCATCATTTGTATGGCTAGAAGAAGCTTGGTGGATTGATCTTTGGCCAACTCAGGCACCATCTGGCGGATCAAGTATGCTCCTAACTCTGATGAGTTTTATGGGAGGGGGTGTTGGTTGGAGGGACCTGCCAGCACCATGTGGTGGTTGGTGCAATCATAGCACCACCAACCGGATCCTCTCTAGCACACACATGCAGCATACGCTAGATAGGGTTGGCTGTGGGGCAGCCAGATTCGCCGGAGCTCTGGTGAGGTCCGACTAGAGGTGAAGGTGTTCTCTTTGGGTTGAGTTTAAAGGTGGTCTCGGATATAGTGGGGTGTGGCTGGTGCAGCTACTCTAGTCGGTGGTTGGGGTCAGGAGAGGGTGGAGATGGATCCTAGGGAGGTTAAGGTTGGGACGGATTGGGGCTAGCTCACTTGGTCTGAGCTGGGGATGCTAGGGTGGGCTGACCTTGTAGTTGGTGGACTCGTGCGACTCTTGCTCAGTTGATAGACCGAATGGCTAGACTGACCTCCTCCGACTTTCTCCCATCCAGACTGGCTTTGTAGGGGTGTACTAAGCATGTGGTCGGGTTGGATTCGGGTAGCATATGCACGGTTGTGATCTTATATTTTTCTACAATTTAATTGATGATATCGGTTGTGTGTGGCATGTGTTGTTAATATGATTTGTTAGTCGAATTGATTCTGGTCCCGCGGTAGATGTCATATATATTCATGACTTGATATTGTGTATATCCCCCGATATTAATGTCATGTTCTCATTTAGAAATGATATTATATCCATCCATACTATACACTGCCCATTATAAGCTTTTTTGCCATGTGTAACCTAATGCATGCATGTATACTATCTATGGATGTATATATGTGTGTGTGTGTGTGTAGCTTCCTGGTATCATATGCATTTTTTCCCATGTTGTATCACTGATATATGTGTTGTCTCATGTCCACATAAGATCTAATCATGTTCTGAGATTTTAGTTCCGACCACATGTATGCTCTGAAATTGATAATGCATGTCATCGATCGTTGTGTGGTGCGATTTTGATATCTTCTACTGGTGTGCATGTTTATATTACTCCTTTCACATCTATATGTTACTGATGTGATGTGTTATGTTGTGGTCATGTTTGATCCTTAGGATATTAGACCTTATAACATATTTATCATGACCCGTAGAGGACTCAATTAGTTGTTAGACCGTTTTAACAATCCAGTTAAGATTGGTTGTGGTCGTGGATGCAATTGCTCCCTGATTTGGGACGTTTGGTTCTGATTTTATTGGGGCTATGAGGAGGGTGTTCCTATCCCTCCTTGAACTCGTTCTGGACCCTGTAGCTACATTAGACTATATAGCTTTAAGTAGCTTGCATTGCATATAATCTGATAAGTAATTCTGGGCACATTCTTTTTTCTGGGCCGACGGGTCACGAGTGGGTTCTCTAGCTTCAGAGGCCGTTCGCATAAGAACTCTATGTGGAGTCCTGGACAGGCACGTCTTCATTCTGTGTCAAGTTAGATGTTCCCAAGTTCGTGATGGCACCATGTAGGTTTATTTCCGTGATTTGGGGAGTCTATCTGGCATACTGTTTTCTACCACGTAGTGGGTCACTGTCGAGTGACCTACTTCTGTTCTGACCAGCGTGGCTGGTGTTATGCTTCCTTTTAGAGTAATTTACTTGGGTGAGCCCGACTTGTATGGTCGTTGGAGTCGTAGCCTTCTGTTGCATATTATGATTTTCTGTTATGATTCTGATGCTTTGGTCCTACTCTAAACTGCATTTATTCTTCTGTAAAACTCTGATTGGGTCAGGGGGATACTGGGTTTTCTTTATTGAAACTCACGCATGTGTTGATGTTGTGCTTCAGGTACTTAGGTTACTACAAGGAGAACTGGACGAGTTGTCAAAGATTCTGTACACGAGTGACTCATCGATCAGAGTCTTCAATTATCTTTACTTCCATTTTATGATATTGTGTTCCCTTTTTGAAACTCAGGTTTTGTAATGAATCGTTCATATATGGATATTCTGTTATTTTATATGTCAGCTATCCATGTATGTCTTTATATATTGCGGAGTAAGTCGGTATTGTCTTTCTTTTGTAACTCCTTCGGTCGTCGCGGAGGTGTCTGATTGCGACACTTGAGTTCGTTCCCAGTGTGCGTACCCGCGAGATTAGGGGCATTACAATAGATTAAGGACAAAAAGCCAGCAATCTCCCCAATTTTTGATGATGACAAACCTATATCTTAATACTTGAGATTCAATTTAAGTTCTCCCATTTTCTATATGATTATTCCCTTATATATATGTAATCTATGCATGTATTAGATAGTCTCCCTAACAATATAAATAGTATGAGTAAATTGTGAAGGATCTTATATGGCCCTAATTAATCTAATCAAATTAGTTTTATCTCTACTAAAAAATGCAGCGGAAACTATAAACAAACAAGTAGAGAAAAGACAAGCAAACCACAATGGAAACGAGGATTTTACAGAGCTTCGGTCACTCGCCTACGTCCTCTCTTGCAATCTCCGCTTGACACTTCGAGCTCCGCTCAGGACTTCACTATCTGCTCCCCATTCCTGGCCGGGAGACAACGCCTTTACAATCTTCAAACTAATGGACAATCCTCGCCTAGCTTGGAATCCACTTCTCACAATACGAGAAGGATGCTTTGTGCTTTCATAGGAGCCTTTACTCTTTTGAACAAAGAACTTGAGTGGAACAACACTCTCTAGCTTGAGCACACTTTGAGTATAATGTGGAATTGATCAACGATGTAGAACTTTAGGCTTGGAGTGAATGTTTTGGAGCTTTGAGGATTGGGAGACTTCTATCTAGTGTTTGAGACAATTTGGAATAGGAGACTGTCTAAACAATGTGTTTGCTCGTCTATTTATAAGCTCCTAAAGTTTTCTAGCTGTTGGGGAAGAGTTGATTGATTTGTGTGTAAGATACAGAAAATAGAAATAGAAGTTCTACAATTCTGTCCCGCAACGGTCGACCAAAATGAGTCAAATGGTCGACCGATTGAAGTCCAAAAATGAAGTCCAGAAAGTGCCCGGAACAATCGATCGAACGAACAAAGCGGCGGTCGAACAAAATAATTCAGTCGGTAGACCGTTCCGGGGGTTTTCGCGAGGGTAAAGGTAATCGGTCGAACGAAAGGTGCTTCGATTGATAACATGAACTTTTGGGCTCAAGATATTGAAAGGAATGTGTTCTAAAAGTTTTACTTTTATATGTCAATTGTTATGAATTAGATGTGCAAACATTTTCTTCCTTGATTATTGTATTCGTCTTTTGGAAGTGTTAAGGAAGATGTTCTTGGTCTTTAACCGTAGAGCTCTAAAAGATAATGGTTTACATAAATCAAAAGTTATTCACAATAATGGTAATTAACATGGAACATTAATTACAGAGATAAGATTGTCGTGTTGGTCATCGAGTATTGTAGCTCTACAAATATTTGATGACACGAGTATATAAAAGAGGAAAATGATTACTTTTATATATTGAATAGACCCACCAAGTAAAACATTATGGAATTGTGTTATGTGTATTAATGTTTTCACTGTGTCTTAAATCCTAAGATATGAGACTTATATCTTCTCACATAAGAAGTGTTTGATTTGATTATTGTCAAATGTTATCAATGAGCATAGTGATAAAGGCAATAGTTGGTTGAGTTTGACGTATGCTGGAAAAGATAGCTAGTCAAAAGATTGTCATTGCCCATCTTAATTGAGTAATGATATTAGTCGGCCCCTTGATAAAGCAAAATTAGAATGTGCACAATGAAACTTGAGTTAAGTTACAAAGTTATAATTAGCTTAAAGAGATCAAGAAATTAATATAATACAAAGGTGACCCATTTCTACTTTGTATATATTCTTAATATCATATGGCAAGGGATAGACACAAGTGGTGCATTTACATCACTAAATGGATTGTGTTTGGTTCGAGTGGAACAAGACATCTATGCTAATTGGGTAACTATATTGTGTAGCTAGATACCGCTTATAGTTTGAGATATTGAGGGGTTAATATCGCTGCCAATTTAGCTTAGAGATTCCTATAGGTCACATCACAAAACTGAGAAACAAGAAGCTTGATTTTGAGTTCAGATGATGTGTCGGGTTTCATGTGAAAATGGACACATGTGGTGAATCAATAAAATCAATATGTCACGAAAAATTGACATAATTAGAATCATGAAAAAAATCATATAAGGTGTGTATATTATGGGGTGTAATTGGTTTAACATTACATAGGATAATATATTACATAACATATGAATTTTCTAAATCCCTAAAAGATCAAATTTTGTTGGAGATAATCCCAAAATTTGATAAAGGCAAAAATCGGACAAAACGGACGAACATTTTCAGAGACCGGTCGACCGAAATTCAACAGAAGATATTATGTGTGTGAACGGTCGACCGGATAGGACGTGTCGGTCAACCGAAAAACTCCAGTAGTGCAAATAGATTATCATTATGGTCGTCAAATAAGTCGTGGTTCGACCAAAACCTTCCAGAAACTTCCGTCAATTTTTCTTGGTGGTAATCGGTTGACAGACTTTTGACTCAGTCCTACCAAAAACTTCTAGATGTCGATTCTCGTGTTGAATCGGTCGACCATTTGTGTGTTCTATTCGACCAGAAAATCACAGTAGCTTTGTTAGCGTGTGATGGGTCGACCGAATCATTTCATGGGCCAACCGAAATCACGTTTTACTAACAATCGGTCGACCGATTGGTTAATTGCGGTCGACCGTTTCATACGGTTTTGCAAGAATTATTAAGAGAATAATATAGATCAAGGGTCGACCGATTGGTTAATAGCGATCGACCGTTTCATATGGTTATGCCAGAATTATTAAGAGAATAATATAGATCAAGGGCTGCATTAATTCCAGTTGTGGTCAAACGTTTCTAAGGATGATTATGTGGCAAATTGTGATTGGTTTATGATTGTGTTCGTTTTAAATTATTGCAAGTGCACGACGTCGGTGAAGACGCGGAAAATATGGGTCGATCCGTGGGGAGGTGAGTTGATTCTGGTTTTCACAAAATCAAGTGGCAGAAAGGGGGGAAGAAGTTGTGACTACACTAACTAAACTACACTAAACTAGCGCAAAACAATCCAAGAAGATGAAAGCACGAGACGAACTAAAACTAAACTAAATGTCTAATAAAAGGAAGCTGGAAATTAGGAAGAGAGACCTCTGAGGGGTGGAGTGAGTGTACACATGCAAAGAGATGGTGAAGAATGTATTTCAATAGGCACAAATGTAGGTAGTGCTTTCATGTATACGAGGTGTCTAATGGTCATAGCAAAACCTATCAATCCAATCACTACCTAGTTGATTAACATTCACATACACAAGTTGGTTATTTCAGAACCTAAACAAGTATGGGAGGTGTCTAATAGTTGTGGCAAAACCCATCAACTGAAGTGTTCTACTCTAAACAAGCAAGCATACATTCACATTTATCAACACATTTCAAAATAAAGTATTTATTTCCATTCTTTATTGCATGTGTAAACATCATCTCCACCTCCCAAAGGTGGATGGAACTACTCACATATTATTAGACTAACATGCATATTAAGGAAAGAAAACATGCTAATTAATTCTATGATGATTAAAACAAACAAAGTTAACTAACCATGCATGAATTCAAAAGAGAGAATATGACGAAACTAACAAAACATCTTTTATTACTCACTCACACTAAAAGTAGCCTCTCTCCACCAGAGTTTTGCTCCAAGGATTTACTCCTAGTAGAGGGGATGACCACAAAGAGAGGTGATATCTTACAAAGGAGGAGGAAGAGTTCTATTTATAGTCACAGAAAAAGGTAACCCGGGACAATCCCCTGGTATGAGACTAATGCACTACTAAATATAGACATAAAACACTCTAATACATGACCCGCCAAAATCTTGTCGGATCCAGAGACAACCCAACCGCCAATCAGCGGTCTTGGACCGCTAATTGGCGATCTATGGACTCTGGATCGGGTCTGGATTTGGAGTGAGCTTGTCTGGCTTGATTTCTTCGTGTGTGATGCACCCTAGATGGTTGTTGGAGTTTAGGCCCGAATCAAATTACCAAAATACTCACTCATGATGGTGTGAAATTTCTTGATTCGCTCGTTAGTCCTTTTGGTTTACATCCGAGTACTTTTCTTGCTTTTAGGTCCTTTTTGTGCCTCTTCTCCTCAAACCTGCTTATTCCTGAAACTTAAACATAAAACTCATTATGTAGCATTATTTAGTTGAAAGATAATAGATATAAGACACAAATGTATGCATGATATGATGTCAATTAAATACCCCCACACCTAACTTTTGCTAGTCCCGAGAAAAACAAAGAAATAGAAAAATGAAAGAAACAAAAACATACGTAGAACAAGGAAATCCTAACTCACTTTCGTAGGAATCATGGTTGCACTTAGCATGTGCAACAAGCCGTTAAACCTCCCTGTCGCCAAGTAGGAGGAGTGTTGTCTCCTAACGGTTTTCAGCGGATACACCCACAAATTCTGAACATAGATGCATTATTCAACTAGCAACACGATTCGTTGGACTCATTTTCGTCGATCATTGGACACGGTAATTCTACGGGCCGACTCTATATATGTAATCAGTCTACACACCTAGCCTAGGGAACCATTTGTGAAAGTTAATTAAGGACTTAAGTGAAAGACAAGGGCAACCTTAACATCATCAAGTGACCAAAAGTGTAAAGTCCATTAAGGTTCTTATTTGCATTGTTGTCTCTTTCCTTTTTTCCTTTTTCTTTTTCTTCTTTCTTCTTATTCTTCTTCTTTTCCATTTTTTTAAGTTGGTGTGTGATTATCCCAGGGTTAGGTTTCGTGCATCATTTCCTATGAGGACTAACACTATCACGTACATCTTTCCCCACATCTCCACATAGGGCAATCCCTACCACCTGTATAACGGGAGTTCAGTCGGTGCATCCCAAGTCAGATGACTCGAAAGCACCAGGAACAAAGTCCCCTCGGACCTAATTTCCCGAGTGATAGGAGCCGTGCGAGAAGAGAGAACACCTACTCACTTCTTTGTTATCTAAACATGAACCAAAACCCCTACACATAAGGTTTCACAATAGGAGTTTAAGTGTCCTTGAATACAACAAACTTCCTCATACTAACAGACACGAATTATTCAACTCACTAGGTTCAGGGTGGATTTCATTATTTGTTTGAGTACTGAAACCCTATGATTACTCTCCACCTGAGAGAAACCGAGATGCATCCTAACGACTAGATAAGGCCTAAACCATGTTTATGCAAAGATTTTTTTTGACTACCTATGAGCATATCAAACATTTTCTTTCCAATTGTGAATCTTTCAAGATCTTTTTGTAATTAAACATTCTTAGCAAGAAGATCTTGTGTATCATCACTACATGAAGGTTTTACATTTAGAGTTGCAATTTCATCAATTAAATTAGAGTTCTCTAATGCAATTTGATCATGACTAGAAAGCAAATCATTTTTCTCATTTATGATAGATTCAATTTGAGATTGTAGGTCATTGATTTTCTTTCTAGCTACTTTGTTTCTTTGACAAATTTTCTCAAATTTCTCAAGCAATTCATTGAATTCACTTTGAATTTCATTATATGAATTTGAATGATTTGAATCAATTGAATCGCCACTAGAGCAAGAAGAAACCTCACTATCTTCATCTTCTATTGCCATGAAGCACATCGAGGCGAATTTGCCTTCAATTGATGAAGATGATCAATCATCCAAAGTTGCTTTGAGAGCTTTCTTCTTCTCTTTTCTCTTGCTCTTCTACTTTTCTTTTCTCCTTTTACTTCCTTAAGGAACTCCTTGAATTTCTATGTCACAAATTCTTCTTCAATGTCACCATCTCCTTTGTTGGAATTGGCGACCACATGTAGCACCAAGGATTTCTTGGCTCCCTTGTCCTCCCGGTCCTTCATTTGTATCTCATTTGTCATGAGACTACCCATATGTTCCTCGACCGACAACGTTGTGAGATCTTGCGCTTCTTCGATAGCGGTTGTCTTCTCCACCCAATCGTCGGTGAGTGACCGGACAATCTTTCGACTCATTTCTCCCTTGATAAAAATGTTGCCAAGTGCTTTAAGAGAGTTAATGATCTCGGTGAAGCAAGTGTGCATCTCGCTTATGTTCTTACCGGATTGCATACAAAAAAGTTCATATTTATGCATAAGTAAGCTAATCCAAGTTTCTTTCATTCTACTAGACCCTCGTGATGCATTTTTAATGTATGCCAAATGTCATAAGCACTTTCACAACCTCTTACCATATTGTATTCCCCTTCATTTAATATACAATACGTTCCTTATGTGGGAGTTCATGTCCGCTTCCATAATTTTGGGCTTAGTATGGGACAAGATTTCATTATCATTTGGAGGTGTGTATGGGTTTAAAATGGATATCCAATATTTCAAATAATTTGAGTGCAAATAGATTATCATTCTGGTCGTCAAATAATCATAGTTTAAGCCATGAAACAAGGGTGACCTAGTTGTGGACAATCCCTCACAATGATTAGAAGTAGATGTCATGCTCAATTACAATTAAGTAAATGAAATTAGCAACCTAATGCTCTGATAGCAATTGTTAGGATCGATGACCCTCTAATCACTAAACTAATTGCAGAATTAAAACAATATTTGAGGGATTAAGGGAGAAGACAATTGCAAACCACAAAATCATCGACACTGGACATTAGAGAGGTTCGTCACCGCACCCAGTCCTCCTCGCAAGCCTCGCTCAATCATCTGTGCCTCGTTTATGGTTCAACTAACTAGTCTCCGTTCCGGGCCGAGATCATTGTCATTTACAACACCGAGCCTCGCGAACAATCCTCACATCGCTCGTGTCTCCTCTTACAACCTGAGGGGGAGCGTCCTCAAAGGTATACAACTTGGTGATTCTTTGATAAGGAAATGGAATCACAATCTGACACAATATACTTGAGCACACTTGGATATTGATATGGAATGGATATGCAAGTCGTGAAGTTTCGGCTTGAGTGTAGAAGAATGAGAGCTTGAAGATGAAGAGGATTTGGCTTTGGCTTTGAATATGGGATCAATAGGGAGTGTTCAAGTATGCTAAAACTAAGATATGGAACCCTATTTACAAGCCTTCAAGCTCTACTAGTCATTTGGGAGTTAGTGGTTATGGACCAATGAGAAGCAATGATTTGCTTTAAGTTGTGGTAGAATTTAGACCAGGTTCGGTCTACCGTTATTGTAACGGTAGTCCGAGACACTACAAATGGATTGGTCATCTATAAGCACTCAGTTGACCGAATGTACTTCGGATCACCATTCACCAATGATTGACATCATATCATGCATATATTTGTGTCTTATATCCTTTATTTTTAGCCTAAGGAATACTACGTAACGAGTTTTATGTTTAAGTTTCAGGAATAAACAGGTTTGAGAAGAAGAGACTCAAAAAGGACTTAAAAGCAAGGAAAAGGACTAAGTTGCAAGACTTATGGACTGAGATGCAAGAGTAAAGGACCCGGATGTAAACCAAAAGCACCAATAAACAAATCAAGAAACTCCACACCATCATAAGGAGTATTTTGGCAATTAGATCCGTGCCTAAACTCCAATAACCGATCCGAGTGCACCCCATGTGAAGAATTGAAGAATTAAAGCAGACATCCGAAAATGGGTCAGATCCGGGGAAATGTGACCGCCAGTTAGCGGTCCATTTTTCTCAGTATCCAACTCGGTTTCTCCCAGATATGGGTTATGTGTTTATGTATATTCTGGGAATGTTTCATTAGTCCCACATCGGGGAATTGTCCCCGGTTACCATTTTCTATGACTCTAAATAGAATTTTTCCTCCTCCTTTGTATTTACCCAATGCTTGGTGGCATTCTCTCTGCTTGGTGGCATTCACTCTACTTGGAGTAAGCCTTGGAGAAAAACTGAAGATGGAGAAGAATGATACTTGCAATGTGAGTCATGTAAATAAAATAATTCTTCATAGTTTGTTTTAATGTTGTCTTCTCTTTTAATGCTTGCATACTTAGTTTAATTTCGTTTTGTCTTCTTTTCTTAATCAGTAGTGAGTAGTTTCATCCCACTTTGGGGGTGGAGATGATGTACATATTTGTTGTGAAGTTTGGATGTTTCATGAACTTTTTGATTGTGTAGACTTGCATGTTTGTATGTTCATTGGAGATATTTTAATCATCTACATGTTGGGGGATTTTGATGTGTTTTGCCATAAGATTTAGACACTTCCCATGCTTAGTTTCCACATGTTTATTGACTGAAATTTCCTGTTGAATATGCTACATGTTAGTTATGTGTTTGTATTTGTGTTTGCTTGCTTCATTGATTGAAGAAACTTTGTTTTCATTGGTTGTACCATAAGATTTAGACACCTCCCATGCTTAGCTTTGTTCTTTACATGAGTTCATGGTTTTTGATGAGTCTTGCCACATCTTTAGACACTTCTCATGCTGAGCCTAGTGTTATGCTAATCAAGTAGTAATTGTCGATATGTTGTGTGAAGGGATTGATAGGTTTTGCCAAATCTTTAGACACTTTCTCTGCATGAAGACACACACACATGACACACACACATACAAGCTTACGTACGTCATTCATCATTTATTTTACTTCATATGTGCACACACTCCACCCCTTAGGGGTTTCCATTCCTGATTCACATCTTTCTTTGATAGTACTTAGTTTAGTTTAGATTTCTCTGGCTTTCGATTTCTCTAGCTTTCATTTGTTTTATTTGTGCTTGCTAGTTTCGTATAATCCACTTCTTCCCCTCTTTTCTGACTTGCCTTCGAACAAACCAGAGTCGACACACCTCCCTGTGGATCGATCTGTGTTTGTCACGTCTTCACCGATGCCATGCACTTGTGGTATTGAAAACGAACACATCAAGTTTTCGGCGTCATTGTTGGGGAGGTGCTCTTTCCAAACTCTGGTTTGGACGATTTGAGTGGGTTTAATCTTTTGTTTTTAGTGTTTGTTTGTTTGTTTCAGTGACATCTCAGTATTCAGAGGAGGCACCAGGAGAAATTTTATGAAGAGGGCAACTATTTGGACCGCCAATCAGCGGCCTGGTGAGCTTCTTTTGCTCCAAATTTTCTTCTGGTTGTTTTTTATTTCAATCTAGTGGTCTGTGAGCTCAATTTGGCATGTTGTGACCTATAGTTTGCTCCCATATCAATCAATTCACTTTTTAAGACAACTTGGACCATAAAACTCGAAGGAAAAGATAGATTAATTGTCATCTAGGTCATGCATCACTTGTAGACCTCGCATGCACATTGTCTTTCATTTGCTTTAAATTCCTGTTGTTGATTGCTGGCGTGAGGTACGTGCACCCGTTCTCTCGTTCATGCATGGTTAGAGCATGCATTAGTAAGTAAGGTGCATTGTAACAAGAGTGAGGTGAGTGCTTCTTGGGCGAATTGCTTGCTATCCTAAGATGTCAAAACATCTTTAAGGAGCATCACCTATAGTCTTCAAAGATAACGTTGGGGATTTCATCACCCCTCCCTTAGCCCCATAAAACACACTCAAGTAAAGCCTTAATTTAAAATCAAGTAGACATTGGCCTATAGGACTCGGGCACATTAGGAGAGTGATCCGTCCACGACCGTCATAGCTTGATCGGCGTCGCCCACTTTGTCGATAGCAAGAGAGACGAGATCTCCGGATCTTGGCTCACTTACTGGGCTTTGTGGTCTTCGTCTTAGGGAGGTGAGGCGTGTTGAGGCAACATGAGCTCGAAGTTAGGCGTCGTCTAGATTAAGGACCCATAGTCAGCCTAAGCTTGTTTTAGCCGTGTTTGCTAGACTAGGCTTCTACCCTCACCCTATTGAAGGGAATGTGTTCTAAAAGTTTTACTTTTAAATGTAAATTATTATGAATTGAATGAGAAAACATTTTGTTCCTTATTTATGTTATTCGTCTTTTAGAAGTGTTAAGGAAGAGGCTCTTGGTCCTTAACCGTAGAGCTCTAAAAGATATTGGTTTACATAAAACAAAAGATATTCGCAATCATGGTAATTAACATGGGACATTAATTACCGAGTTAAGATTGTCGTGTTGGTCATAGATCATTGTAGCTCTACAAGTGAGTGACAACACAGGTACACAAAAGAGGAAAATATTACTTTTATATACTGAATAGACCTAATAAGTAAAACATTATACAATTGTGTTTTCTGTGTCATTAATGTTTTACTGTGTCTTTGGTCCTTTGATATGAGACTTGTATCCGATCACTTAAGAAATGTTTGATTAGACTAGTGTCTTGAACTATCGATGAGTGTAGTGTAAAGGCATTGGTTGGTTAAGTATGACTTTTGTTGGAGAAGATAGTTAGTCAAAAGATTATCATTGCCCCTCTTAATTGAGTGATGATATTAGTGGGCCTCTTGATAAAGTAAAGTTATAATGTGCACAATGTGATTTGAGTTAAGTCACATATTTATAACTAGCTTAAAGAGATCAAGAAATGAATACTAAGACAAAGATGACACAATACTACTTTGTGTGTATTCTTAATATCATGAGGCAAGGGACGGACACAAGTGGTGCACTCCATCACTAAATGGATCGGGTTTTGGTTCGAGTGGAATTAAGACATCTAACTAATTGGGAGCTATAATGTGTAGCTAAATACCGCTTATAGCTTGTGATATTAAGTTCTTAATATCACTGCCAACTTAGTTTAGATCCTCCCATAGGTCACACCACAAAACTGGGAAAGAAGAAATGGGGATTTTGAGTTCATAAGATGTGTCGGGTTTCATGTAGAAAATATGACACATGTGGTGAACAAGCAAAATCAAAATTATGTTGTGATTTATAACATAATTAGAATCTAAATTAAATTCATATGTGATGTAAATATTATGGGGTGTAATGATTAATCATTACATAGGATAATATGTTACATAAGTTATGAATTTACTACTAATCCCGAAATGTCAAATTTTGTAGGGGTGAAACCGAAATTTGACAATTCTGCAGAACAGTGCACAACCGGTCGACCGAACAACAGTAAACGGTCGACCGATAGGTGCACGGTCGACCGGAAGCGTCTCGACCGATAACAGGGAATTTCCGTCTGTTCGGAACGGTCGACCGAATCTATCGGTCGGTCGACCGAACATTGCGATGAAATATTCTACTATTGCGAACGGTCGACCAAATGTCGAACGGTCGACCGGACCTCGTACGCGGTCGACCGGCCAGACGGTTTTATGCAGAATTAATTTAAAAATTAATTAGATCATGCATGGAATTGGTCCATAATTGATTTAACTCGTGGCTAAGATTATTTGTTAGCAAATAATGGATGGTTAGATGGAAGTTTGCATGAAATCATGGGCAAGGGGTTGCACATGAATAGGTAATTCGGAGAGAACTTTTAAATACAAGTTTATCTCGTTACCTCAATTATCTAATTCATTATTTTCTTGTGCAAAATTCTCTCTCCATAATTCTCCACGAAATTCCATTAATTCTTGAGTTTAGTTTTAGTTCTTCAGAGATCATCTTCTCAAGGGAACTAAAGAGGGGTTAGTAATTGGATTCTAAACCCTATTGGAGATTGAGAGGCTAGCTCTTCTCTCTCCAATCTTGTTTAGAGTTTGGTCAATACTCTGGGGCATCCGGCGCAGCGACCAGCATCCTCAACGTCTCCGGATCATCAAGAAGTTTTAGAGAACTTCTAGGTATGAATTTCGGAGCCTATGTTTGTTTTAATAAAGTTTTGAAACTAGTTATTGAAACAAACTGATGCATGCATGAAACAAATCATAGAAAATTTGTAATTGATCCTTATTGTGCATAAAAATTTCGAAAATAAATATGTACAATTAAACATGAAATCCTACACCTATACCACGCTAGTTTTAGGGATTTTTCCCTTCTCCTCTGAGTCATCATCTTCTGTCATTCCTCTACGTTCTAGTCTCCTCCCCTTTACACTCTTTGTTAGCGTTTTAGGGTCGAGTCGAGAACTTTTTGCGAGCTCGGCCTCATGGTGGTGAGAGTGGTCGACTCGAGAGTTCTTTGTCGAGATGGATGGTTACATGTGCGACCATCCATATCATTGTTGGGACCAGGACAATTCTCCCTGGTACTCTGAGCTAGACATCCTGGGGTGCCTCGGACAAACACCCTGTATGGTTGGGACAATCTTAATTATGTGGCTAAGCAATTTTCATGTTGGGGTAATATGAGAGAGACACTGACTGCTATACCACCATCTAGTTATGTCGGATCATTTGTTGGTCAACAAACTGAGATATTACAAGAACCTTTGACCTCCTTCATGCATATGGTAGATGACATGAGTGCACCGGTAGCTCCAGTAGTTGTACCGTGTGACTATTGCGGGTTGAGTGGTCGTGTTTTCAGGGAATGTCCTTATGTTCACAAGAGTCTGAGTATGAGCACACATTTTCCGAATATGCTCAATGTAACCTTTACGTATCCGCGTACAACCCGAGAGGGAAGGATTTGTGGGGAGATAATTCTTATTCAAATTATCATACATCATTTACACCCTAGTATCCTCCTTTCGAATACCAAGAATTCTACCAACACCCTACTCCCAATCATTGGACTCATTCTCAGCCCATCAACACCCAACCCTAAAATTTACTAAGGTCTGACTTGAGCCTCACAGTTGACCATATACATGATTCCTTGAAACAAACTCTCCTTACGTTCATGGAAACCACTAAACAATCCATGCAAGATATGACAATGCAAGTGAGTCAAATCACGCAACAATTACGTGAACGTGAGGAGGGTAACTTTTCTTGTCAACATGAGGATTTGTCTTCTGGTATCGAACCACCACTACATCCAAAAATTCAAAGCACAATCTTTCAAAGTGAAACTCCAAGTCAATCTGAGGGACTTGGGGTTTCAATTCACGGTCACATGGTGGGGGATTCGATCCAAATTGAGAATATTAGAAACCAGCGTCATTATGAGTCGGCACAGCATTGTGCCTTATCTTTTTGTCTCGTGGACCTTGAGTCACATCATCTTTATGTTGTGACTCTTAAGGACTCATCTCTGGTGGAACAAGAGTTCCCTAGTACCCTTAATTTCAAACGACCTGATGAAAGTTTATCTCTCACTATTGTTCATGTTCAACTTGAAAATGATGGGACATCAAACAACTACATTGCCAATGAGAGTATTGGGAGTTCCTTAGAGGATACCTTGGGTAACAGACTCACTTTTTGTTCGCCTAGTGAGTCGGACATGCATAACGAGGTTCTTGAAATCGTTCCGACCCACCAGCATGTTGGTTGGAGAGTTTTGATTGACGATCATAACTTCAGTTCCACAGCGGGAGAATCTCTTCGTCCGTTGCACATTATTTCTCAAACTTTTAAGAGGTTCAATCTCTTTCAGTTTGATCATGTGAATGAGACACCTTTGCGTCTAATTCGTCAACATTTCCTTGCATCTTGTGCTCTTTGTGAGACGGCCCACGCATGAGTATTTGGCCCTACGTGGTGTCATGTTCTCATTCCAAGTGCATTGACCCACTTTTGAGGTTACCATTTGATGTCATTTGACAAATGAAGATGGGAACTTATTTTTGTATATAGTTATATTTAAAAAAAACAATAAAATACTCCACCAGTGAGCACTAATTGTTGGGATGCACCGACCGAACTCCCGTTAAACGGGTGGTAGGGATCGCCCTATTTGGAGATGTGGGGGAAAGGTGTACGTGATAGTGTAAGTCCTCATAGGCAATGATGCATGAAACCTGACCCTCGGAGAATTACACACCAACTAGAAGAACAAAAAAAGAAAAAAAGAAAAAAAAATAAAAAAGAAAAAATGGCAATGTAAATCAACCTTAATGGACTTTACATTTTGTATCACTTGAGGATGTTAAGGTTGCCCATGTCTTTCACTTAAGTCCTTAATTAACTTGCACGAATGGTTCCCTAGGCTAGGTGTGTGGACTGATTACATATATAGAGTCGGTCTGTAGAATTACCGTGTCCAATGGTCGACGAAAATGAGTCCAATGAGTCGTGTTACTATGTTGAATAATGCATCAATAATCGGATTTTGTGGGTGTATCCGCTAAAAACCGTCAGGAGACAACACTCCTCCTTGCCGACAAGAAGTTTTAACGGCTTGTTGCACGTGCCAAGTGGAATTGTGATTCCTACAAAAGTGAGTTAGGACTTCCCTATTTTACGAATGATTTTTCCTTTCTTTCATTTTTCTCTTTCTTTGTTTTGCTCGGGACTAGCAGAAGTTAGGTGTGGAGGTATTTGATTGACATTATATCATGCATATATTTGTGTCTTATAAGCTTTATTTTTAGCCTAAGCAATGCTACCTAACGAGTTTTATGTTTAAGTTTCAAGAATAAACAAGTTTGAGAAGAAGAGACTCAAAAAGGACTTAAAAGCAAGGAAAATGACTAAGTTGCAAGACTTAGCGACTGAGATGCAAAAGAGAAGGATCCGGATGTAAACCAAAAAGACCAATAAGTAAATCAAGAAACTACACACCATTATAAGGAGTATTTTGGCAATTAGATCCGGACCTAAACTCCAATAACTGAACCGCGCGCACCCCATGTGAAGAATTGAAGAACTAAAGCAAATATCCAAAAATAGGTCGGATCCGGGGAAACGTGACCGCCATTTGGCAGTCCAAGGCCGTCGAGTAGAGGTCCGTTTCTCTTAGAATCTGACCCAGTTTCGCCTGGATATGGGTTATGTGTTTATGTCTATTCTGGGAATATTTAATTAGTCCCACATCGGGGATTGTCCCTGGTTACTTTTTTCTATGACTATAAATAGAACTCTTCCTCCTCCTTTGTATTTGTCAATTGCTTCGTGGCATTCTCTCTACTTGGAGTAAGCCTTGGAGCAAAACTCAAGGTGGAGAAGAATGTTACTTGTAATGTGAGTCATGTAAATAAAATAATTGTTCATAGTTTGTTTTAATGTTGTCTTCTCTTTTAATGCTTGCATGCTTAGTTTAATTTCGTTTTGTCTTCTTTTCTTAATAAGTAGTGAGTAGTTTCGTCCCCCTTTGGGGGTGGAGATGAAGTACATATATGTTGTGAAGTTTGGATGTTTGATGAACTTTTTGATTGTGTGGACTTTCATGTTTGTATGTTCATTGAGGGTATTTTAATCATCTACATGTTGGGCGATTTTTTATGGGTTTCGCAATAAGATTTAGACACTTTCCATTCTTAGTTTCCTCATGTTTATTAACTGAAATTTCCTATTGAATATGCTACATGTTAGTTATGTGTTTCTATTTGTATTTGCTTGCTTGATTGATTGAAGAAACTTTGTTTTCATTGGTTATGCCATAAGATTTAGACACCTCCCATGCTTAGCTTTGTTCTTTACATGAGTGCATGGTTTTTAATGAGTCTTGTCATATCCTTAGACACTTCTCATGCTGAGCCTAGTCTTATGCTAATCAAGTAGTAATTGTCGATACGTTGTGTGAAGGGATTGATATGTTTTGCCAAATCTTTAGACATTTCCTATGCATGAAGACACACACATGACACACACACATACATGCTTACGTACCTCATTCATCATTTATTTTACTTCATATGTGCACACACTCCACCCCTTAGGGGTTTCCATTCCTTATTCGCATCTTTCTTTGATAGTACTTAGTTTAGTTTATATTTCTCGGGCTTTTGATTTCTCTAGCTTTCGTTTGTTTTATTTGTGCTTGCTAGTTTAGTATAATCAACTTCTTTCCCTCGTTTCTCACTTGCCTTCGAATGAACCAGAGTCAACACACCTCCCTATGGATCGAACCGTATTTGTCACGTCTTCACTGACGTCGTGCACTTACGGTATTTAAAACAAACACATCAACCAACTTTCAGTAACTATTTTCAATTTTTCCCTATTTAATTTTGGTTAACCGAATTCCATTCGGTTCACCATACCACGGTGGATAGTACGATCATTTGGGCTCAGATTACTCAAGTTCGGTTGACTGTGTATACCTTGGTTGTCTAAAATTAGCGTGGGTTTTGTGCTGACAGTTATGGCTCAAATAGTCATTGGGTACAACGGTCAAGTGCCACGTGTAAATAGTCGTTGGGTGCCTAAAGACAAGAAGGACTTGGCTAAGCATTAGACATTCTGTCGCCCGAATTTGGACATGTCAATTGGACGCTAAGGCTCGATTCAAGTGTGACCATTGGAGCAGAGTCAAAAAACGGTCCAAGGCTATTCAGTGGACCAAAGGTGTTTTGGTCATCCGTTAGAACAATTCTAGAGAGCATCCTATCGTGTACTGATGGGTATGATTCAGTTGTCCGATAGGTGTTCGGTGGACTGAACTGCAAAGCTTTCGGTTGACCGTGAAGGGTCCAGTTCACCGAATTTTGACAGGACAAAATCTTAGTGCTCAAGTTTATATTAAACATTATGGACTCAATAAATAAAAAATTACAATCTTGGTCCAAAGTTTTGATTACAACTGTTGTGTCTTGATGTCTTTGTCCCAATACTCTGTTTCTTGATTATCTTGATCAACCTATTAAGATGACTGCAAGTATAGAATATGTATGCAATGCATGTAATTGTGTTTGCTCACTTTGCTTGATTAGGTTGATTGATTAAGATTTGTTTTATTAATCATCAAACTTTATATATATTAAGGCCAAAAAGGCAACACAAGTCACGCCTAGCTCTCAAATCAAGACTCAGTACACCACCGCAACCCGACACCGAACAGATTCTATTCATCCCTGACAACTCACACTGGTCACATGTCCCAAGGCGATCATGCACCCAGCAAAGCCAAGAGTGTACCTCGACCCCACTGTGCATCCAACCCACAAGGGAACACCCTCAACCCAATCTCACGGTAGAACTGTCACACGTCGCAGGTGACCACGTACGTGACCTGCCAGGCCGAGGCTGAGTGTGCATCCTCGACAAGACCGTGCATCAGTCCCACAAGGCAACACCCTACTCCAACCACGCGCCCGAGCCTGCAAGCCCAGCTCCAGTTGTCACCCGTAACAACGTTGGCAAGCTGACCAGTTCCGCGTCCGTCTTCGGGAATCCAACCACAGCGCCCGAGCCCGCAAGCCTAGTTCTAGCGGTCACTCGTAACAACACTGGTAAACCATCCCGGACAGCCACAAACAACGTGGCAATAGTGCTTCGGGAATGCAACCACAACGCCCAAGCCCGTAGCGCAGCTCTAGTAGTCACTCGTAACAATGCTAGTAAACCATCCCGGGCCACCCCAAAAAAGGAAACACCCAAACATCTAGTCATACGTGCCTCACACGCTATCTCCCTGCCACCCCACGCCCGAACCCGTAACTAATGCTCTTAAACGGCCACTCGTCACAACGTGGGTGGACAACCGGTTCCGCGAACCTCTTACAATCTCACAAGGTAAGGAGGTAAACACAATTTACCCCCAAAATGCATGGGTCAACAACCCTAAAAAGATATAGAGCAATAACCATTAACAAGAGTATAAAATCATTTAAGCAGCATGAAGAAACTATAGCTCTAAACCCACAACCAAAGGTACATGGGTATCAACGTAATTCTACTAAAGTTTTCTTAAAATTCTCAAAAAGTCAGGGGAAAAATAGTAAATTACCCAACTAATGTAATTTACTACAAATATATATAAAGTCAAGGGAAAAAAGGGCAAATAGTCCAATTATTACTTTATTAAAAATTACTATTAAATCTAGGGTTTTCAAGGCAATTTATCCAGTTATTAACTATTTAACCAAATACAATTAAATTACAGAATTTATTCAGCAAATATTCCAATTATTAAACAATCAATCAATACCACTAAATTCCATGGATAATATGCAAAATATCCAATTAAAATCTTCCAATTACTAATCAAACAATTACGTTATATCCGGGGTTTATTACCAATTATCCAATTATTACTTAACTATCCAAATACAAAGAACTTTATCTGCACAATGCAAAATGCCCAACATCAACACAAACCCCTAGCCAACCCTAGCCAACACAAACCCCAAGCCAACACAAACAAAAACACAAACACACAAAAAATTACTAATCTCTCCCAAGTCAATTGGAAGAGACTGCTCCAATGATATGTCGCGTGCAGGTACACCATATAATATCGGTGAGCTCTAGAGTCTGCTACCTTCTCGCCAGCGTCGAAAAAGTGTATGAACGTGTAAGGAACATTGAATGTGAATTTGGAAAACCGTACAAACGAGCAAACGACAAAAGTAGTTGGAAAAAAAGATCCATATTTTTTGATCTCCCTTACTGGAAAACTTTAGAAGTTAGACATTGTATTGATGTGATGCACGTAGAGAAAAATGTTTGTGATAGTCTTGTTGGCACTTTTTTGAACATACCTGGTAAAACCAAAGATGGATATAATGCAAGACTTGATCTTGTTGATATTGGTATACGAGCAATGTTGGCACCAGAGAAGAAAGGAGATCGGAATTACTTACCTCCAGCTAGTTATACATTGTCTAGAAAGGAGAAAAGAATTCGCTGTCAGTGTTTGCACGATGTAAGGGTTTCACGAGGTTATTCTTCAAATATCAGTAGTCTTGTTGTTATGAAGGATTTGAAACTTGTGGGGATGAAGTCTCACAATTGTCACACTTTAATGCAGCAGTTGTCACCTGTAGCACTCAGATCCATATTACCGAAAGATGTTAGACATGCAATAATAAAGTTGTGTTCCTTTTTCAATAAGATTTGCAGTAAAGTGGTTGATCCTGTGCAGTTAGATAAGTTACAGAATGAAATTGTGGTCACATTATGTCAGTTGGAGATGTTTTTCCCCCCTACTTTTTTCGACATTATGATTCATCTTGTTATTCATTTGGTTAGAGAAGTTAAATTGTGCGGACCAGTTTTTTTAAGGTGGATGTATCCTTTCGAGCGTTATATGAAAGTGTTGAAAGGTTATTGCAAAAATCGTCAAAGACCAGATGCTAGTATTATTGAAGGATACATAGCTGAGGAGGTTATCAAGTTTTGCACTGGATACCTAGCAAACCCCAAAACTGTTGGACTTCCGAAGAATCGTCATGATAAACGTGCCGATGGTAAAGGGACACGTGGGATGAAAATGTTAAATCCAAATGGCGATGACTTAATGACAGCATATTTTTATGTGTTGTGCAATTCGAATGAAGTTCAACCTTACCTAAATGAACACATGAAGTTTCTAAAGGAAAGAAATCCTTTGTGGAGTGATCAACAAGTAATTAATAGTCACAATAAGAATTTCATCTCTTGGTTCAAAAATCTAGCATACAAGCGTGATGTTTCTGAGACGATACAGTGGTTGGCTTACGATCCGCATTCTGTTGTTATAAGTTACAGTGGTTATGATATCAATGGATATTCTTTCTACACAGTTTGTGAAGATGCGAAAAGTGTTGTTCAGAAAAGTGGCGTCACCTTAATAGCAGAGTCTTTGCAGGTGTCTAGTTCTAAAGACAAGAATCATGTATACGCCGACATGTCCTATTACGGTGTAATTGAAGACATATGGGAGCTAGACTTTGTTAAATTCAAAGTACCTATATTTAGATGCAAGTGGGCTGATAATAAAAATGGAGTTCGAGTGGATGACTATGGCTTCACTTTAATTGATTTTTCAAAAAAAAGGTATAAAGGAGAACCTTTTATTCTAGCTTCCCAAGCGAAACAAGTCTTCTATGTGGCTGATCCATGTGATAAGAAATGGGCAATAATTTTGGAAGGGAAGAAAAAAATTGTATCAGATGATAGCCTGATCGAGTATGAAGAGACACCACCTTTCTCTAAGCAAGCACCTGAGTTGAACTCAGTAGATGAAGAAATAAATGTTGAGACTTGTATGATTAGAGATGACCACGGTGAAGGTATATGGATTGAAAATCCATTAAGGAAAAAAAACAGTAAAGGTGCAAATTTTCTGTTGTAACACATTGTAATAGACATTTAATGTCTTTACCTTATTTAATTACTTGAATTTATCTTTTATAGTATAATGGCTCCAAAAAAGAAACCCACTTCCTCCGAGTCTGAAGGCTCGAAGACATACAGTACAGGAGGTCCTTGTCTCATGAAAGAATTCATGGGGAGAAGAAATAGAGACGGTAGAGTTCCAATCCAGTTTGATGACCGTCTTTAGCCGTTAGGCATGCTGTCTGATAATTGGAAAAAAAATTCTGGGTAGCTTAGCGAGGGCCAAAGTTGATATTTGTTTATCCAGTTGGGCTGATGTAGATGAGAAGTTGAAGGACACAATATGGGATAATGTGCAGGTAATGATTCCATTATAGATTTCTATAGTTTTAGTCGAACTTTTGATATATATAAAGTTAACGTGTTGTAGGAATCTTTTGAGTTCGAATCCACTGACAAGTTGAAGAAAAAGTGGATGACATACATGTCAGTTCCTTGGAGGGATTTCAAAACAAATTTAACGAACAAGTACATATTCGGAGACTACCAGGATAGAAATCCATGCGATGTCTATAACTTTATCACTCCGAATCAATGGGAGCTATTCAGAAAATCTAGAGATAGCCCGGAGTTTGAGGTAACTGAGTTTAATTTATAATATAGTAACTGAGTTTCAAAACAAACTTGTTAGTTATTGATTTTAGTGACAATCTAATAAACTTGATTTTAGGCCATCCGAGCAAAAAACCAAAAGATTAGATCTTCTAACAAGTATACACATCGTATGTCTCGAGCGGGGTACCAAAAGTTAGAAGCACAAATGATGGCTGAAAAAATGGCTCAGAAGAAATAGGAGGCAAGTAACTCTGGTATGAGTGAGGAGCAAACAAGTAACCTATCTCCTCCTTCTCCCGTAGCTCGTTGTGATTCTTGGAAGAGAGCGAGAGTAAACTCCAGAGGGGAGTACGTCACAGACGAGTCGCAAGCGATCAGCTTGAAGATAGTAAGTTGCATCACTTATATATATGTTATTAATTCAGAATCATTAATTTTATATTTTTCAAATGTTAGTAAATATTGTTTTAAACTTAGGACTCTCTGAAGTTGAGAGAATCTCAAGGTGAATTTGCTTCCGATGGTCGGAATGATATTCTACGCGAGGCCTTGGGAAACGACGAACACCCCGGTCGTGTGCGAGGGGTAGGGAGTAGAGTTGGACTTCGACAATATTATGGGAAGACTCAGCGGTCTACTTCGTCGACTGGTCATACCAAATGCCATCAAGAGATCGCAGATTTGAAGAATACGTTGCAACTTGTTTTGGAAAGATTGGATCGTTTGCCTACTTCTCCTACCCGTCGTAAGACCTGTTCTTCCGCGGAGACTACTCCTCCAGTTCCGCCAGTGTTCCACCCTGATCGACAAGATGATTTCGTGTCTCATTCTCGAGAATTGGCCCTCGTCGACGGTCCCTCGTTTGGAAAGTTCGCGGATGGATCTAGATGTGCTTTATTTGTCGAAGACCCTGATCGAAGATTGGTGGGACACGGGAAAGTTTATAACATCTCCAGACACCACTTCACAGAGGTAGGAGAGGGAGAATTGAAGGTTGCAGTTGAGAGTTGCTTTGATCCTGGGGCTTTTGTGCCATTTCCGGAAGAAGAGATTGTTACTCTCGGCGATGCTATCGGTGGGTTCGTGCGGTGGCCTAGTTATTTAGTAGAGCTAAACGACAAACATGAGGTATAGTTTAACTTCGAAAGACTTTAAACTTCAAATTTTTTAACAATTGTATTTTAATGGTTGTATACATATCTGTAAGGTGTCAAGCCCCCGGAGCAAGGGGTCAAACAACCAATCTCCTCAGAAATATGCTGGTATTGCATAAGGGAGTAGATTTCCTCAAATTCTCTAAGGAAGAGATATGGGTCTTCCTTAGAGGTGAACTTGGGCAACATACTCATGTATTGTGCCTCCTCAGAGATATATTTACAGTGGAGGCACGAATTTAAGACGCACTGCCTCCTCACAGATATGCTGGTATTGCATAAGGGAGCATATTTCCTCAAATTCTCTAAGGAAGAGATATGGGTCTTCCTTAGAGGTGAACTTGGGCAACATACTCATGTATTGTGCCTTCAGTTCGAAGTCGCGACCCGGTATGATGGGCATAACAATGCACGATGGCTGAGCAGCCATCGTTGGGTAGCATCGATCCCTCAGAGTCCTAGGCGGGTCCACTACATTCTGGGGCTAAGCTCTAAACTAGAATCTAGATGAACTCGTGAGAGTCGATTGCTCAAGTCCCGAACCCAAATCTGAGTGCACCGGTTTGAATCAATTTTTGAATTCAAATTTGAAATTTAAATTCCAAATTCAATTTCAAGAATCAATTACTTTTTCTTTTTTTTATAATTTTTTTTCAAAAATGGAAACAAACAATAGAAGGGGAAAGATGAGAAAGGAATCCTAATCTAGAGAATTGAGATGAGAAGGGAAAGAAGACTCAGATGAGAAGGGAAACTTAACTCTAAAAGATATATAAGAGGGTTGGTCAGAAGTTTCCTAAACAAGCACGATTCAAACAATCCTATACCTAATGTCGCTTAAATCTAGACGACTCCTAACAGGTTGAGTCGAATTGGTTCGCTTGATTCACCTCCCCCACTAATCAAACCAAATTGGCCAGGCAGTGTATAGCTAGTGGGGGCGCTTCCGCCAAAGTCGGTGCCAATTAGACAACCACTTCGTTTGGAAGACTTACGTCATCACAAAAACACTTTCTAGACACCAAATTAAATTCGATCAGCTTCAAGTCATAGCAAGTCAAACCAATCTTCTCCATAATTGAGTCCGAGTCCTTAGGGGTCAATGTCTAATTGATTTTAATTTTAAGGCTTGGGTGACACATTAGGATTGTGATTTGTGGGCCACGGAAGGGTGATGAAATCCCCACCGTATCTTTGCCTACGGAGTTGCCCTTAAGATGGTTTAACTTAAATCTATCAAAGATAGTCAAACATTGGTCTTTAGTTGGGGGACAATTGCAAGGTTGTATGAAAACTAAATTATATGCTTAAATGCAATCGATAAAAACCGCGCACGTACCTTGCCTCCAGCACTCTTCAACAAAAAATAATTTGCAAGAATTTAGCAAGAATAATGCAAACGAAACACTATATGATGCATGTACTAATTCTTTCTAATTTTGCCAATTTTTAGGTCAGAGTTGAAATATTGCCAATTATGGAATTTGAGCTTAACACGTGCAGTTCTACAAAAAGGAAATTTTCTGAAAATAGAAATTACGAGGAAAAAGGCAACAAAGGTTACCTACTTACGCTCAGTCGGGTTCGCCGACCGCTCTCGAAAATTTCCAGTTGCTCTACGCGTCCACCCAGAGATGGAGACGACCCCAGAAAAATTGAAGCCCAGATGCTTCAGACGTGCGGCGGATCCGCCGCAGATTGTTCTTTAGGTGCGGCGATTTCGCCGCCCTTCTTGCTCCGACTATGCCCGGATTTCGCCGCGCACTCCATTGTCTTCTGAAACGCAAACCCAAATAGTTAGATCGCGCACACGATAAACAGAAAAGAATCGAAATCACCAAAAATAAATAAAATCTTCGTCGCCTCCCCGGCAACGGCGCCAAACACTTGATGAGAATTTTATTTATACCGCAAGTGCACGACGTTAATGAAGACGTGGCAAGTACGGGTCGAACACAAGGAGGGAGAGATATTGTTATTTTTTTTATTTTCGATTAAGGAAAGAAAGAGAGAGAAATAAGGTTGGTTTGAGATTTTGGATTTTTAATTTTCTAAAGCAAAAACAACAAAAACAAACTAAGAATAAAGCAAATATGGATGAGAGTCCAGCGGGTGGGGGCTTAGATATCGGGTTTTGTTTAGAGAAATCTGAAACTTATAATAAATCACATTAGTTATAAAGCATTACATGATAAATGACTCAACATAAACTCAAGTAATCAAAATATACAAACACGACATTAAAATAATAACATCATTCTTCTTCTCGTCACCCTAAATCCGTCATAATGCATTGCATACATTGCATCATATGTCTCTCAATTAGATTAATTTTATATCAATAAATGCTACTAAGGTATGTGTTTAGTCTTATTTACGGAACACAGGGACCTGAATGCAAATTACCTATATCCCGGTAGGGGTATCTTAAAACCCGGTAACTTAAAACCCGGTAACTTGAGTCTGCCAGCTCGGGATTATCGACCAAACTCGCTACACGAATGCAAAAAGGGTAAAAGTGTCAGAAAAAGCAAATGTGTTGAATCACGGAAAAAGAAAAGAGAAAAAATAAATAAATATAATACTCAAGGCCCAAAGCTAAAAGAATGATCCATGCCATGGTTGATCCGAATGATACTTCAACACCAGAGGAGGCGTGCAAAATAATTTAAGTGATAACATGTGTAGAAGGGTTAGTGGTGTGAATGTTGGAAGAACAAAGACCAAGTGACACTTTTTATAAGTTAGATTCATATAATGAGCATGCAAGAATTCTTAGTGAGATGTATAAGGTTGAGGTGGAGATATTGAGAGTTATTAATGGAATCTTGAATTAAGACTTTGTGGGTGTGTCAACTGAAAACCCTCACGAGACAAAACTCGTCCTCTAAGGAAACTTGGGGGTTTAAAGGCTTGTTGCACATGCTAAGTGCAACCGTGATTCCTACGAAAGCGAGTTAGGATTTCCCTGTTTTCATTTTCTTATATTCTGTTTTGCTAGGGACTAGCAAAATCTAGGTGTGGGGGTATTTGATGCATCGCATACATTGCATCATATGTCTCTCATTTAGATTAATTTTATATAATAAATGCTACTAAGGTATGTGTTTAGTCTTATTTACAGAACACATGGACCTGAATGCAAATTACCTATATCCTGAGCATAAATGCGTGCAAGTGGCTCATTTCTATCATAAAGACCAAGTCAAGATTATCGGGATTCAAATGGAAGTCCATCCAAGCATAAAAGCATTCAAATACCTAATCACAAAAAGGCCAAGGCTTTAACACAAAAGTAGCCAGGGACTTAATTGCAAAAAGCAGAGGACCCGAATGCAAATTAAAGTACCAAAATATTATTTTGGAGAAGTTCTAAAGAAAATCCAATTTGCATCTCCAAATATATGAAGGAATTAATTTGGAGCTCAAAAGAAAGGAAAGAAATCATCCAGACGCGCAAAGGATATTGAAATCATACCATAAACACACCGGAAAAATCCAGATTAAATCAGAGCATATATTGGGGCGAAATCGCCGCATATTACATGCATTGTGCGGCGGAAACGCTGCCCCCTTGTCGATCCGTGGCTCTGGATTTTGTCCAGTCGTGTCTCGCCACGTGTACTTTCCTATTTTATACCTAGGTCCCTTGTATCGGCTATAAATAGCCCTGAAACGTTGTGTAGAGGATGTTCTTAGTTTTATGTTCTTATTTCTAGCTTTTAGTTTTTGTACCATATTTTAGTAATAAAATTCTGTCTTTTATTTCTTGTTTTTAGTTTTCTTTTGTAGTTTCTCTAGGACACCTTCTCCCTCCCTCCATCTATGAGTTTCTAACTCTTTCCAAAGGGTGGGGGTGACGGATTTAGGGTGATGAGAAGAGAAGATGTTATTATTTTAATTTCGTATTAGTATGTTTTGATTACTTGAGTTTATGTTAAATCATTTATCATGTAATGCTTTATAACTAATGTGATTTATTATAAGTTTCAGAATTCTCTAATCTAAACCCGATATCTAAACCTCCACCCAACGGATTTCACCATCTTTGCTTTATTTTTAATTTGTTTTTGTTGTTCGTGCTTTAGATAATTAAAAAAAACCAAAAATCTCAAAACCAACCATATTTCTCCCGTTCTCTTCCTTAATCGAAAATCACAAAATAACAAGATCTCTCCCTCCTTGTGTTCGACCCGTACTTGCCACGTCTTCATTGACGCCGTGCACTTGCGGTATAAATTTAATTCTCATCACGTCACCCCCACCCTTTGGAGAGAGTTAGAAACTCATGAATGGAGGGAAGGAGAAGGGGTCCTAGAGAAACTACAAAACAAAACTAAAAACACGAAATAAACCAACAGAATTTTATTGCTAAAGAATGGAATAAAACTAGTTCTTTTTACAACATAATCTCGGGGCTATTTATAGCCGATACAAGGGACCCAAGTATAAAATAGGAAAGTACACTCGTCAACATGCAACTGGACAAAAGCGCGACCCGCGTATCCACAGGGGTGCGGCAGAAATGCCGCAATTTACATGTAATTGCGGCGGAATCGCCGCAATTCTGGATCAGATTTGATCCGGATTTTTCCTGTGTGTTTATGGTATGATTTAGCTGTCCTTTGCGCGTCCGGATTGATTTCTATCCTTTCTTTTGAGCTCCGAATTAATTTCTTCATATATTTGGAGATCCAAATTGATATTTCTCCAAAATAATATTTTGGTACTCGTAATTTGCAGTCGGGGCCTCGGCTTTTTGCAATTAAGTCCCTGGCTTTTTTGTGCTTATGTCCTTGGCCTTTTTGTAATTAGGTCTTTGAATGCTTTTACGCTTGGATGGACTTCAATTTGAACCCCGATAATCTGGAACTTGGTCTTTATGACAGAAATGAGTCTTTTGCACGCGTTTATGCTCGGTATATAGGTAATTTGCATTCAGGTCCCTGTATTCTATAAATAAGACTAAACACATACCTTAGTAGCATTTATTGATATAAAGTTAATCTAAATGAACGACATATGATGCAATGTATGCAATGCATCATGTTGAATGTCAATTGTGTATGCTTTGTATGTTTGTGCATGTATGGTTGTATGTTTGTGTTTGTGCATGTATGCTTGTGTGTTTGTGCTTGTATGTATATGTGGATAAAATTGTGAGTATTTGTAAACAAATTTATAGGTGAACGAATTTGGTGCAGTTGTATGTACACGAATACGATGACTAAAAACAATTTCGTCGGATGCTTTTTTTTTTGTCCAGGTTTAGGAATAGATGGTGCATGTTTTAATTAGCCGATGTTTATTCCTCTGAAGAAAGGAATAGACGTCGGTTGTAGTATGAATCCGACATATATTCATTTGGAATGGACGTCGAATGTTAGTTCGCCGACGTCTATGCCTAAAGAATATACGTCGTCTGTTATATCACCGACGTCTATCCCTAAAGAATAGACGTCGGGTGTTCTATCGACCGACGTCTATGCGTTAACGAATAGACGTCGGGTGTTCTATTGACCGACGTCTATGCGTTAACGAATAGACGTCGGCTGTAGTATGAATCCTACGTATATTCTTTAGGTATAGACGTCGGCTATATGATAGCCGACGTCTATGTATAGACGACACACACATAGACGTCGGATAGGGGAGTTCTTATATCCGACGTATATTCCCTTTTCTGTAGTAGTGTAAGTACCTCATTATATTTTATAATAACTTCAATTTTATTATGTTTCATTTGGGAATCATAAAGAAAATTAGCATTGATATGATTGATAAAGTAATTGGAACATGAGTGATTTTTAGTGATCATTGGATGTTAGCTGTGGTAGAATTTGTTACGTGGATGGCCTATTGGTTTGATCCTTTGGCATCGGAGGAACCCAGGAAAGATTTAAAGGGTATCATTCAATTATAAATTATTTAGAATAATTTCATTCATATTCTAAGTTACTTTGTTGTTATTGAATGTTTGAATCCATTTTCGAACCTTTACATATTTTGGTAAAGGCCTTGAGATCTGTAAATACTCGGGTTTGTCATGAAGGTAAGTAGATTCAGTAATGTTGGTTTTGATAATATCCATTGTACTTTACATTAATTTTGTTATTTTCCGAATATACCTGACATCTTAATTGTAGTAACATGAACAACTTGGAAATACTGAATGCAGTTACTACATACTGAGGTATGTTGACCAACTTATTGAGATGAGAGTGACATCGGGAGATTTAAGATTGGTAAATTTTGATATTGATCTTATGTTGCATTATATATGTTTTGTGGCACATTTTATACGTTTATAAATGCGTTTGTTTACTTAGCAATGGTTCGAAGATTCCCTTGAACAATTTTCTTAGGAAGAAATAGACATGATGCAAAGAAGTGATCTTCTTTTTTCATCAGTCATATGTTGTTAGCAACTTAATTGATAAATGTATGCTTATCGGGTGACGTTGTCATCATTAAGTTTTTATTATAATAGATGAATATATACATGATATCATTGGTGTTGAAGTGTCGGATTTTCAACCTAACATTTAGACCAAACCAAACTATAAAGTAGGAGCTGAGACATTATAGCCCTATTAAGCCTACTAACTGAGAATTCTGGTATGACATATATGTGTAACAACAACATAGTTTATAGACAATTCATATAGACCAAAGGTAGGTGAATTGAAGGAACATAGTTTACAACACAAACATAATTTACACCACAAAGATAGTTTAGAAGACTACCTTCAGCTGAACAGCCTTACAACTTCAAACTTTTTGCAAGTGTACGTCTATTTTAGTTTGATGTACAAATTAAAACTTTTGAGATTGTGTGTAATAGGTTAACGGATATATATATATATATATATATGACACTTTCGTATATACATTTGAAGGTTCCTAGTGTCAACATATATATATATATAATATTTTCTGAATATACATTTGCAGTACACAATCAGATCTATAAGCGATGATTAGAATTTTACGTGGTGTATGCGTGTTTCAATTGCAAGGAATTGTATGTGATGTATTAATTTTGTTTCAATCGTAGTGAATATTATGAAAAATAAAAAATAAAATCAGAATTTAACAAAAAATCAATTAAGGACACAACATGTCGGTTATTTCGTTGAAATCGACGTGGAATTTCAAAAAAAATCAATAAATGACATAACACGTCAGTGTGTTTGGAAGAAATCGACGTGGTATTTACATATAGCACGTCGGTGATAGTTTAATATCTGACGTTGTCTGTAACTGTTATTTAAATAAAAATACCTACCACATCGGTAGTGGTTTGCACCAAACGACGTGGTATATTCTATAATTTGATTTTTTTTTCGAATTTTTTTTCATAATAAGACATACCAAGTTCGCCTTCTTTTTCAACCGACGTGGTGTGTCTACAGGCCACGATGGTCATTTGCCAACAAACCAACATGGTATGGCCAATTATTGGATTTTTTTCCAATTTTTTGGTTTTAATAATCGAACATACCACGTCTGTCTTTTGGGTGTGGCATTGTATTGCCTATATACCACGTCAGTGTTACTATTACCTATCGACGTGATATACCTACATATATACCACGTCGGATTACTGCCTAACATGATATGCTCTCCCTTACCACGTCAGTTAGCTAGGGTTGGTCACTCGACGTGATAAGTCAAAAAACCAAATTAATAATCTTGTATTGCAACAGTGATTATTGAAAATATTATGATTTTTTTTAAATTCAGCTGAAGGTAACTTGACCGAATGTGAATTTTATATATTTTAAAATTTGAATACAATAAGCATGTAAGTTGCAATCAATCAGTTGATAAACAAATAAAGGATTTAAACTAATGCCATGAGATTTATACGAGTTATACAGTTGTGATGAAAAATCCTCACCAGGCCATCCCCACCATCAAGTTGCATTTCATTAACTTATTGATGTCTTTTTTTGCTTTAAAACTGTTGGTAGTTTAAACTAGAATCGCAAAACACTTAAACAAAACTTGAACTTCCATGACAAAATCGGTCGACCGGAACGAGTTCATCGTTCGACCGATTGGGTTTGTTTATTTTGTTACAGACTCAAGTGTTAAATCGGTCGACCGTTTAGATACTTTTGTTCAACGGTATACACGTATCACATGACCGTTAGACTTGTCGTATTCTTCAACGGTCGGATTTCCCAAAACCCTCATTTTACCAAACTTTCGGTCGACCGAAACATACCTAGCGGTCGACCAATAAAACAAAACTTGGTCGCCCTGAACACTCTGGAAGTTTTCGGTCGAACGTCTCCTAGACATTGGTCGACCGAAACTCAATTTCTTCCCAATCCCAGAAGTGCCTGGAAATGTCTGGTCGAACTGACCATTTTCTTTTTTCTTCTGATCCATCATTTACCAGACCAAAACCCCCAAACGGTCAACCCATCCAAAACCTTAGTTTGACCATTCACTTAAGTGAACTTAAGTTATAGCCAATTTTGACGAACTGGTCGACCGGTATGCCCATTTCGATCGACCTAATTAGTCCTGAAATGTGACTTGCACTTCACTGTTTTGTGTTTCTTACGCAAACTCTTACAAAACTTGTCCCAACTGCTATAACTCACTTAGAGCTTATAAATAGAGTTGTCCAAGGCACATTTACACAACTCTCCTACACATATTTGCCTCCTACATTAGAGAGATCATGTCAAACACTCCAAGCCTCAATTTCCACACTTAAGATCAATTCTTATCTTTCTCAAGTGTACTCAAGTTTAGAGAGTGATTGTCACACTCAAGTTTGTTGCTGCAAAAGTCTTGTAAAGGTTTCGGTGAAAGCCCGAAACATCCATCTCGGATTGCGAAAGGAGGAGCCAAGCTCGGCGAGGGTTGTTCGCGAACTTTAAGATTGTAAAGGTGTTCTCTCCCGATAAACGTTCAATTGTAGATAAACGTTCTAAAATCTAAATGTGAATTTAGAAATTGAAATTCTATAAAATAGGAATATACGTTGCAATCTTTTTATCAATTAACAAATACAGGATTCAAACTTACATGGTCATGATAAATCCCCACCAAGCCACCACATCATCAAGACATCAAATTGCACAATTATTTCATTAACTAATTAACGTCTTTTTCGCTTTGAAATTTTGGGTAGTTTGATGGTTTTAATCGGGTTTTATTCAAATTTTTATATAATGATATAATAATGATTACGTACGTAATCATATACTTTTTTTTCTGTGGGTTGCGACCTATGATGATTTTGTAATTCGACAACTAATTTGACTCCCCTGAGGCGGCCTCTCTCAATCTCTTTTCGTTAGTAACCAAGATCGGGATAATCCTGTTGGAGAGATCGGAACTATATAGATATGTATAATTAAATCAATCGGAGAGAACCACATTTCAATGATGGGATATTTTGCATAATAACTTCAACGTCATCTATAGAAATAATTTCAATAATTCTATAATTGAAGTTTGATGCATTTTAAAAATATTTTTGATTAATGAAGAGCTAGAGCGAGAACTCTCATTTTGCGGTTAGGACGTCACAGTGAGTCTTGAACAACCTAAAATATTCTTTGATGATTTTAGAATAACATAAATCTATGATTCATGTCTGATTTGAATTACAAAACAGTGCAATTAACGCGTCTTCTTCATATTAAAAGGTCGACGTCATCTTCATATTATTCAAGTCATCAAAAGTAATATGAAACTGGGGCATCCGTTTACCAACTACAATTAATAAGAAGGTACGGGTACGATTTTTGTACACATTTAAAAAATTATACACATTTACCCATACTCATTTACTCGTTTAATAAATGAGGTTGGTACAGGTATACCTCTACCCATACCCGTTTACTCGTTTAATTATTTAATTAATATATAAATTAATATATAATATATAGTTAGTAACACCAAACAGCGAAAAACTACGATTAATAATATATAATTAAACTTCAATTTGTTTTGTTTATTTAGTAGTACCAAATAGTGAAGAACTACAACACAAGTCTTTTGTTTTTGTTTATGTTTTGTAATTTGGAATTATGTGATGTCTCAGTGAGCACAATTTAATAATACACGTAATACCCATTATACCCATCCCGTACCCGTTTTTTAAACGAGTATGGGGCGGGTAGGATCGAGTACAACAACATTTAAACGGGTATATATCTATACATGCTTAGTTAGACATGTATGAATATGGGTATACCCGTTCCCCATTCCGTTTACCCTCCTAATCAAAAGTGTATAAGAATAATTTAATTGCATCAACATTATTGTTATTTTCAATGGAAAAATCTCCACAAACATCAAGAGACAACCTATTGACCACACAACCTTCAGGGCTATAAATTCCACGTACCCTCTCAATAAACTGACACATAAGCCAAAAATGGCTTCTATAAACCATATGGCTCATCACCATGCTCTCTCGTTGTTACAGTACGTCTGCTTCACCTGTGACGGCTGCCGGCAAACCAGCTCAGGCCGTGCTTATGGGTGTCAGCGTTGCGACTTCACCATGCACCCCACATGCGTTACACTTCCAGATCGACTCGATTTAGCTCGACACCGACACCTATTGGTGCTCGACTACCTTCATGTCCCTCGACGTGCTTTCGTGTGCGACATGTGTGACAATCGGATTGCTGGGTTGTACTATTGTTGCCGAGGGTGCAATTACGACGTCCACCTTAGGTGTGCCGCACGTGCGCTCCATGAGGAGGAGGAAGAGGAGGAGAATGTAAGGGTGGTTGTACAGACTACATTCATTGCCGCTCTTCTTGCTCTTGCTGATGATAGGGATTGATGTGTGGATGAACTTGGTTATTGAGTTTCATGTTTGAGTTCATATCGCTGTTGCTCAGTTCCACTATCGTTGTTTGTGGCGTGAGGAGTGATCGGTGTGCTTCCCTCCCTTGTGTGACGAATTTGAATGTTGTGCAAGAGTATTTATTTGTTTTGTAGACGCGTAAACGTTTGTCCCGTCCTGTGACTGCGATATTATTAACATGCCATTTTTATTTTCGGTGCTTAACCTTGTCATATTTATGTTTCATTAATTTGATCATCAACTTGTTAGTTCTTAGGAGGATAAGGTTCTAACTTAAAGATGGGTGGCACATATTTATGATGATCCTTTTTAATTTACGATTGGTGGCTTTAAAATAAGGGAAAGTATACATTCAAGATTTGTCAATGGCTTTCTTTTATTTATCCTGTTGCGTCATAGTATTTTGAAATTCCGATACTTGCCAATGCCATCACTTGATTTTTCCTTTGTTAGGATAAATTTTCGAATTTTTAATTATCATATGTAAGGATTTTGAACAAAAGTAAATACGATGGAAAGAGTAATACCATCTTATGTGAAATAAGCATAAAATTATCGTCAATTAATAATTTAAAATATATACACCATACAAATCATAACTGAACATTAATATCAACAACAACAACAACAACAACAAAACTTTTTATCCCAAACTAGTTGGGACAGGCTAGAAATGAAACTCTAAGGAGTCACGGTTCAGACGCGTGAATCGTCTTCTTCCACGCATTTCTATCTAATGCATATTCTCGAGGAACATTCCAATCTTTTAAATCTCTTTTGACCGATTCCTCCCAAGTCAATCGTGGTCTGCCTCTTCCTCTTTTTATGTCTTCGATCCGATTCAATACTCCTCTTCTTATAGGTGCCTCCAGAGGTCTTCTTTGTACATGTCCATACAATCTCAGTCTGTACGTGTTGGATAACTTTCTATTCCTTTGGAGCAACTCCAACTCTCTCACGAATGTCTTCATTTCTAATCCGATTCATTCGCGTATGGTCACACATCCACCTCAACACCCTCATTTCAGTTACACTCATCTTTTGTTTATGTTGTCTTTTAGTGGCCCAACATTCCACACCATATAGCATTGCAGGTCTTATTACGGTTCTATAGAACTTTCCTTTTAACTTAAGTGGAATTTTCTTGTCACATAAGACACATGAGGCTTGTCGTCATTTCATCCATCCTGCTCTAATGGAAATTAATATCAATATGGAAATTTTAATAACATTGATATGCTTTAATATATGTTAATTTAGACAACAACAAATCCCAGCATTTTCAGATATAATGTCAATGTATATTGTAAACTATAGAATTTGTTTAAACATATTCATCGAAACAAAACGATGTGACACAAATTTATATTGAAATGATACAAATTCTTTCAGAAGTACGTTGCAATTGCTTTTCATTCTCCACAAATAGCACACAAATATTTAATCGTTGTTCCTGAGTCATGTCAATCGATCATCGAGTAAACCAGCACAAATACATCATGTGTCCAAGTTAAGTGCGCCAGGTTTTTTAGTGTTTTTTAAGCGTAGAAACCATTTTCAATATTGTTGCAACAAGTAGGTTATTTCAATTTTCACTTGAAAATTATCCCTACTATTGTAACACTCCTAGTCCACAATCGGGACACAACAATCAATCACAACTATAAGAAACAAATAAGGGACACCAGGTAACAATAATCAAGTCAATGCCTCAATTAAAAACATATCTTAAAATCAAGATCAGAGTAGATCAAGGGACATCAACCTGATCCGAGTACAATGCGGAAGGGAAATACAAGAAACTCTGAACATTCTTATTACATGAGTATGAAAAGGGTAGGAAAATACATAACAACCGAGCCCACTGATCCAGTCCACGCGTCCTAGCCCAAGTCTCCTCCAGCCACCTATCACATCTCACCTGCACACCCACAATTCACGCATGAGTCTTAAATCAAGACTATGTACGCCACCCCAACCTGACACTGAACAAGGTCTAGCCATCTATGATGACTCACACTAACTGAGCAACGTCGTCCACACGGCTCACAAACCAAACTAGGTCACGCCGTCTACACGACTCACACTGGTCTCGTGTGCCAAGACGACCACGCATCCCAACGAAGCCGAGCGTGCACCTCGATCCCACTGCGCATCTGATCCACAAGACAACACTCAACCCGCTCTTACAGTAGAATTGTCATACGTCCCAAGGTGACCATGCGTCCCGACCAGGCCGATTGTGCACCCTCGAATAGACAGTTTATCAGGCCACAAGGCAACACCATACTCCAACCACACACCTGAGCCGCGAGCCCAGCTCCAGCGGTCACTCGTCACAACGCTGGTGGGCTGACCTATAGTGGACTTTAGGCTTGCTTTGAGCTTGATGGCTTGGTTAGGTTTCAAACCTTCCTTATTCCTACACTAGATTAAGGACTTCATCTCCTCTCTCCTGAGTCATTCTTTTCTCATCTTTATGTCTCCGGATCTGCTCATCTACGAACATCTTCTTTTAAATTGAATTTTTATTTATTTCCTTCAATAATAACTATCATTTTTTCTTAATATTTAGATTGAAATGGATCGAGAGTGGATTCTTTCAAACCGATTGAGTGGTGAGTATGAGAACGGAGTAAATATGTTCTTAGAAGTTGCCAAAATACATTCAAAAAAACCGAATGACAGAGACATGACGTATTGTCTGTGCAATAAGTGTCATAATATGTCAGTGTTAACTTTTCGGAAAATAAAAGATCATTTCTTTGAGAAAGGTTTTTTACCCAAGTTACAGACGGTGGATATGGCACGGCGAAAATGAATCATTTAGTTGTTCCGAGAATGACGGAGATAATGTTAGTGTGGGAGATCACTTAGAGGAAATAGTTCAAGATATGACAGAAAATGTTGTCGTCCAACCCCAATTTACTTGGTAGTTTGTTGAGTGACAATGAGAAGTCGTTGTATAAGGGTTGCACTAAATTCACTAGATTGTCAGTTGTGTTGAAGTTGTACAATTTAAGAGCAGGAAATGGTTGGACCGATGTCAGTTTCATATCACTGTTGAAGCTATTGAAAGAGATGCTTTCAGATGATAATGAGCTGTCAGATAGAACTTATGATGCTAAGAAAGTGTTGTGTCCAATGGGAATGGAATATACGAAGATACATGCATGCCCGAACGATTTTATATTGTATAGGGGTGAGTTTGAAAACTTACATTCCTGTCCAGATGTAATGTTTCACGATACAAAATGAAATGCAGTGGACCAAACCACAATGTAGAGGCTGATGAGATGAAAATCAAAGGACCTCCAGCTAAGATTTTGTGGTATCTTCCGATAATTCATTGTACATCATGATTATCGACGTGCAAGTGAAGTAAGTGTTTTCTTTTGTATAAGATCAAATGTATTGAATAATTTTATCGTAATTGTAATAAAATGTAATTTTTACTCTTATAGACACCTTTATGACACCAGAAGGTCAGTCTTTCCCGACGATCAACTATTTGGATTTATCAATCCATCTACCTATATATACGGGAATGACAATAAATCGGGTCAGCTTGGGACTCTCATGAAAGAAGAAGACAAAATATATTATATGCTCCCTTATCATGAGAGGTAAACTTGTTAATAGTGGAATTTTATTTTGTAATAAACTTCTAATTATATATATAAATAAGGCTCATTGGATGTTTATCGTTGTATGCCCCGCGACTAATTTGACATATTGGTTTGATCCGTTGGGGTCGAATAAATCAAGGGACTCCATAAAGAAACTTGTAAATCTGTAAGTTTGTTCTAATCATCATGTTTGTAATCTGTGGATTTTTATTAGTATTATTGAATTCATGTTCAATAACTTGTGCTACTCAACACAATGAAGGTTTACAGAGCGTTAGTTGGCAGGAGAACAACCCCAAAAGCTGGAGTAACATGACATGGAATGGGAGTAAGTTCTTTCTCCCATTTTTGTTATTTAAGTTAAGTAATGGAACATATATTTAGCGAATTTATATGTTTGTAGTACCGCAAGCAGACTGGAAATACGGAATGTGGTTACTACGTGATGAGAAACATGACAGAAATCCTCGAATTTACAATTCAAGACGTATCCCTATCCGAGGTAATATATATATATATATATATATCATTATTCAGTTGTATAATTGTAGTTTCATTATCTAGATTTAATATTTTTAACTCGTATTTTTATTGTCTTCCAAAAGAATAGTGATCCCTACTCGCAACAGGAACCTGATGATACTCGCGACCGATGGGCTCACTATTTTATCAGAAACATGTTAATGAACTAAGAGGTTCTCATAACACTAACACATTTTTTGTAATTTATTTAGCTAGTTTACTTGTATTACAAACATACAATGGTATGCCTTAATATAATCACCTACTTTTTGGAATGAGAATGCCAAGTGTTTGTGTATGAATGTCAAGTGTGTTGGATGATTATTTGTATGTATTTGTGAATGAATTTGGTGCAGGATGATTGCTATTTTTTTGTCCAGGTTTAGGAATAGACGTCGGTTGTTTGTATTATTCAACGTCTATGCTTTTCAAAAAGATATAGACGTCGGTTGTTATATACGACCGACATCTATTCCTAGACAATAGACGTCGATTAGGCTAGACCACCACGTCTATTCTTCGACAACAGACGTCGATTAGGCTAGACGACCGACGTCTATTGTCTAGGTATAGACGTCGATCGTATATAACAGCCGACGTCTATACCTAACTAATAGACATCGGTCATTAAGCGACCGACGTCTATGTATATACAATGTATACATAGACGTCAGGTCTGGGGAGCCTTATATCAGACGTATATACCCCGTATATCTGACGTATATTCCATTTTCTACAGTAGTGCATGCACTAGGTTTACGCAATTACCCCCTTAAACTTTACGTTTTGGTCGGAAACCCCATAGCAAGACCCATGTTTCTGTCTTACATTACTTGCAATACCAAGGCTTGAGTTACCTTTTGACTTAGGGTGGTGGACGACTACTAGGGATGAACGAAGATATGGTATTAGGTGATAAGAAGAGGTTTGAGGGTGGTATAGTGTGTGAAAGGAATTGATTCATGTCTTAAGGTGTTTTTGAGTTTTTTGGTGTATTATTTTCTTTAGCATAATGGTTCTAATAGGATGTGTTTGTTGGTTTTAGGTCTTAATCTATGTTTTGATGATTTAATTAACTTAATTTTAATCACATTCAAATGTAGTGTAACACACATTATACATAGTATATATATTGCATTGTGCTAATATCTACAGGTGATCAAGACTCAAGGAATAAAGGAATGAAGTCAAGACATGTAATCAAAGTTTATTGAAGACATGTATTTTTACTTTCATTTGAGTCTTATGAATCTTTGTGACCTTGAGCATACAAGAGTTGCAATCTATTCACCGACCCTCAAGGTTCATTGTAGAAGTCACACACCAAGTTTCACATCAATTGGACTTCAATAGATCACCCAAACCTATGCCGGAAAATCACTTAAACCAAACCTAAACATTTTTTGTGCAAAACAGTCGACCGGAACCAGTTCTTTGTTCGACCATTTTTACCATTTATTCAGTTAACCAATAGTGATTTCACCTAGCACAACCGGTCGACCTATTTTTACCTTTTCGGTCAACCGATTGGCCCATATTTTCCGGAGCACCGTTATACTTGTCATATTATACAACGGTCATATTCATATTTCCTCCTAACTCTAAAACATATTTGGTCACCGGTCGAATTTTGACCTGAAAATGGTCGACCGGCTGAAGACAATTTGTGCACCAAAAATGCATGTTATTTTCGGTCGAACGAACCCTCCTTTTGTGTTCGACCGATTCACCTTGACTTGGCCAAAACCCTCATTACGGTCGATCGTCCCCTAGATTTAGTTCGATCGTTCACTTAAGTTATAACTATTAGGTTCGACCATAGTTTAAGTTGGTTCGAACGTTTCCTTAATTTCATGGAAACGGTCGACCGTTCATCCCGAGTCGGTCGACCAGTTTAGGACAGATTTGCTGAACTTAAAATTCTATTTTGTGTATCTTACACAAACATCGACCAAATCTCGCCAACGGCTACAAACCTTTAGGAGCTTATAAATAGAGGTTCATATACCTTATTTAGATATCTGAATACTCCAAACTCACACATACACTAAAGAGAAGTCTCCTACTACAAAATTCTCAATCCTATACACTCCAAGCTTAACTTCCACACTCTTGATCCAAATCTTATCATACTCAAAGTATGCTCAAAGTTAGAGTGTCAATACTCTTGGTTACTTGTGCTGTCAAATATTGTAAAGGTTTTGGTGAAAGCCCAAAGCATCCCTCTCAAGTTGTGAGAGGAAGAAATCAAGCTTGCAAGGGTGTTCGCAAGGCTTGCTTTGTAAAATGTTCTCTCCCAGCCCGGAACGGGGAGTAGATAGTGAATACGTATGCGAAGCTCGTGCAATCGAGCGAAGCTTGCAAGAGAGGAAGTAAGATCCGGTGGTGGATCCGAACCTCTATAAAATCGTTGCGTCTTTTGTGGTTTGCATATTTCTTTCCCTACTCGTTTTTATTGTTTATTTTCGCTACATATTTAAGTAGTGTTTAACATTTTGATTATATTTATTAGGGGCCATAACAATCCTACAGTGTTTTGTGGATGAGTTGGTTATTGTGTTATTAGTGTGTTTAAGGTCGGGTTTGAGGTTGTGGAGGTTTAATTTAGGGATTGGTGCAAATTTCATGGTGAAATTAGGGTTAAAGCATTTTACCAATTAAGTTTTGAAGCGATTTTTAGTACTAACTTAAAGGGTAGGGGCTGATTAGGGTGAATTAAGGTATTTAAGGACTCTGTTAAGGGTTTTGTGTCAATTAGTGGGTTTGTGGTTTAAGATAGCTTACCTATTAGGTTTAGTCGTGATTCGGGCCTCAGTTTGCTTAATAAAGTATAATTTTGCTGAATTGGTCTTAGTTAGGCGTGAAGTGGTGAAAATTGGGGTTCCATGTTGTGGTTTTAGGATTGGTTTAGGGTTTGGGGATGAGATCTATCCAGGATTAGGGGTTCGACCGGGTCAGTTGATTGGTGAGTTTTATTGTTATTTAGGTGTTTGGTTACGTAATTGTGGTCTATTAAGAGTGGGATTGTGTCTTAGGGTTTGTATGAATTGTCTTAGGGCATGTCTAAGGCTTTAGATTAGTTTTGGTTTAAGTGTCGTCAGGCTTGCTAGGAGTCGAGAGAGATATGTTGTTTGTATAGGGTTTGGGTCCGGTCGGGAATCAAATTGTTGCCTGGCTACGGTTTGATTAAGTCAGGTGGACATGTGGACTAGCCTATTTGGGGTGGGTCGTATAGGTCTATATATGATAGCGTTGGCAATACGATTGCCGACCTATAAGGGTTTTATGTTTTTGGAAGACTTTCACTTAAGGTTTGGTCAATGAGTCAGGTAGAGATTTTGGGGGATCCTTTAGGTAGGTCTTCTAGGTAGGATAAGGCGAAGGATTAGAAGTTGGTGACAAAAGAGTTAGGGTATTCGTTTGATACTTTAATGGAGTTTTACTCTGCTTAATTCTTTGGTGAGGTTGTCTACAGTAATAATAGCAATTTGATAAAGGTGTAATATTAAAACACGGGGAGTTTGGTAATAGGTACATTAATAGATGCAACTACCTATGATTTGATAACTTTTATTTCTTATGTGATTTTTTTCTGAATTTCCGTCATAACATGTATCCTTTAAAGGAACCATTCATGATTTCAGATTCTAGTGGTGACTCACACCCAAAGGGGTGTAACACTTAGTTCCATCATGATACGGGATTCTAGTTAGATGTGACTCTCATTGCTAATGATGTAGCATTCAGTTCCCACCACAAAAGACAATTCTTTTGGGATGCATCTCACAGCGTCTATTAGTCATTTATCATAGATCATAATCATTCGAGGCAATCCGGTGTCACAATGACATATACTTAATCATGCTTGTGCTTTATGACATTTTTAATTGTACTTTACAAGACATATAAATTGCATTGATCATAATTTGTTTTCCTTACATTTATAGTATTTGATTTTTACATGCAAGTATATATACCTATATATTCATATCAGAGAACATATACTTAACTGCTATTCGTCGCCGTAAAACTACTTAAATCGCCAGTACAGATTACCATTTTGCCTTTCTACCCTTTTTACTTATATAACTCTTCATTTCACTCTTATAACACCACTCCCTCTTCATATTACTCTTCTATTAACCAGATACAATGTCTCGGAGGCCAAGAAAAGAACCAGCGGATGCCCCGGATTACTAAAATCTGGTAAATTGCCTTGTTTATTTTAATTAATTTTTAAATAAAAAAATTGGGTGGGGCGTCCGCGAGAGATGCCCGACCCAACGGTCGAGCGGCCGCCAGAGCCGCCTCCCCCAATTAATTTTTTTTAATTTATTTAAATTGATTATAAATTGTGATAAATTTAAAATAAATTGAATATTATGTTAATAATGAATTCAATTAGTTTAGTAAATTGTTTACTGATTATAAATTGTGATAATTACTAAATAAATTGATTATTAAGTTAATAATTAGTTTAATTATTTTAGTAAGGAATTATTGATTAAAACTTGTGATAATAGCTAAATAAATTGATTATTATGTTAATAATTAGTTGTGTACGATTTTAGTAAAGGATTATTGATTAATTGTGATAATTGCTAAATAAATCGATTATTAAGTTAATAATTAGTTTAATTATTTTAGTAAATCCATTGATAAAATTTTATTTTTAAAATTGAATTAATAGTCATCGGGTTACCGTGGAGGAAAAGGGAAATCAATTCCCTTACGCGTGGTACGTAGTGTAGCAGATGAGTCAGGTCCTCGTCATCCACGTACACAGGGTATTTCTACTTCAGTTAGGGGAGAGAGAGATCTTTTACGTCGTCGTCAGACACCTGGGGATTCTTTCGACGACGAGGATGATTCAGATGAGTTGAGGAGTCACGACGAGAGTGACGATGGGGGCCGGTATGGCTTGGGGCAACAGGAGGAGGCGATACATCAGTACGGTCGAGGACGGGGGCGAGATTGTAGTCCTTCGGCTGAGTGGGTCATTAGGAAGGGTCGAGGTGACTGGTTTGTGACCGGTGATTCTAGTTCGTGCACTGTAGACGCCCGAGCTCAGAAGAAGAAGACGGGTGAGGACGAGTCTTGGATCATCACGGATATGATGCCCGGTGGTCCTCTAGATGGCAGCGTCATTCCGAGTTTCGGAGGCCACATCGCCAGACGCATCTGGGATGGTGAGGATCGGAACGTTTTGAAGTGCCATAATCAGCACAGAGCATGTACGACATTGCAGGCTTGGCGTTCAGTGATGACTAATGATATGACGGCGACCGTTAGTGACAGTGGATTGGGTCACTTGCCGTATAGCATGTTTTCCTACATTGACATGCCGTTGATTTCGGCTATCGTGGAGTGGTGGCAGCCTGACACCAACACTTTCCACTTGCCTTTCGGAGAGATGACGATCATGTTGCATGACGTCTTTCAGATTCTGCACATTCCTGTTGAGGGTCCTATGGTCAGTGCGCAGGCACCGACATCTGAGTTGAAGTTATTTGTATCTGAGTTCCTGGGTGTCAGCTTGGAGGGTCTTGGGCGGGATAGCTCATTTTGGAGTGGGGGTGGTGTTAGTATCGATGTTGTGGACGAGTGTTGCAGACGGAGGCAACCACCACGGACTGAGGATACGCAGATGACTGCTTACCTCTTCTTACTGCTAGGTTGCGTCTTGTTTGTCGACAAGAGTGGTTCCAGAGTCAGACTACGCGACCTATTGGAGGCGAGAGAGCCAGATACCTTTGGTCAGTACTCATGGGGGTCAGCGACGTTGGCATATCTGTATCGCCAGCTGGGTATATCGAGTCGTGCAGATTGTTCTGGGATTACAGGTTGTCTTACACTGCTGCAGGCTTGGATCTATGAGTATTTTCCTACTTTCCGCCCGCATCGGGAGCGGAAGATTATTGAGTGTGGTCATCCTCGTTCGCGTATGTGGGCTGTCTGGGCCGAGGATAAGAGCGAGGTTCAACTTCTTTCTATTCATAGACGGCTAGATCAGATGACTGCATCGCAGGTATATAATGTATATATCATTCACGTTTATTTAAATTTCAACTTTATTATTATTAACGTATAAACGTTTAGGTCGAGTGGTTGCCGTATGGTCCTGAGTCTGTTGTAGCTGTGCCGAGGACTACATTTATGGGCGTTATTCGTTATAGGAATATCACGGAGCCTTATTTACCTGATTGCGTGTTACGTCAGTTAGGTTACGTTCAGGTGATCCCGGTTGACATCCCGACGCCCGAGCATGCGGTACGGTCTGCGATTGCGACGACGTACGACGTCAAGCATAGCGTTTCGTTCGCGGAATCAGTTTGGAGAACATTTCCGAGAGTAGGACGACTTCACCTGGACGATCTGAGTCGTAGCCGCGACCCCTCCACTTGTGATGCAGATTATTTGTAGTGGTTCGGTAGGTGCTCACATCCACTTATCGTACGCGGTATCATTCCGAGACAGGAGAGACCACTGGATAGGACATGTGCCGATGCGGTAAGTTTATCTAATTTTATTTGTAATTGTAATGTATATTTTGTTATTATTGTTAATGTACGCTAATTTTTATGTTACATATAGTGGATGAGTAGGGTGATACGGTGTACGCAGTCGTTCTTTCGACAAAGAGACAGGATGCCGACTGAGGATACCAGACTTGCATGTACAGATTTGGATCGCCTCATCGAGAATTGGAACAACCAGTTGGGCATTTCGGACCATGATTCGGATGCTGAGTTGTAGTGCACTTGCTCTTACTTTCGTTTTATTTTATGTTGCACTATTACTACATTTGTTGGTATTTGTTTATGCTTATTTGTCTACTCTTATTATTTATTTCTTACGAACATATCTTCTACTTATTTCATTGACTATCGTATTTTTAATATTTATTTCTCACAAACATATTTTCTACTTATTTCTTTAGATATGAAATAATACTTAAATTTAAAATCTGGTAAAAGAAAAACACGATATAAGTACAAATACACGATATATTATACATTACCAATGCATTACAAATTACAATCAATATGTACTACGTAACCGGTTCCAATACGTCATCCTACTTTCGTATTGATCCTCCCATCCAACAACACTCTCATCTCGCATTTGATACCACAAGGTCACTATAGGAGGTACTGGGAAATCATCAGCTAGTTCCAAACGAATAAAATGTCTGTAACTCCCTAAATGAGCAATGACCAACTCTCTGACAGGCCTCGCCATGGCAGACGTACTCTCCCAAGGTAGCACAGTAAGACACGGGAACAACGAACCATCCGTTCCCATTGAGAAATACATGACCGCACACTTGTAAAAATTAGCAATCGGAAACAAGTCGGCCCAAACCTCCATATAATTATCCTCGTCACAAGCTCCCCCACCCCAATCAATTCGTTGACGAGCCTCTACCACATTGTCAAAATAGACACTCTCATAAATAGGAAGTGCACCTATCTCATTAGAAATCGCACGACGGGAGTACGACCAGTTGTCTTGACCACCATGGAAGACATCGGCAACACATCGAAATCCACAGTTGCCATCAGCACGTACGTCATTCCACCTCTCCAGAAATGGTAAAATCATTCCTGGCAGTCTATCAACATATGGGAAATTATCCACATCAATCTGTCCGGACACTGTAAGATAGATAAATAGCAATTCATTAAAACAAAAAAATTAGAAGATAATATATTCAACCCCAAATTTATTTATTTTGCAAGGCAAAAAGGGAGGCTTAGCCTCGAAGTATATTACTTAAGTAAAGATTACAACCTACCAAAAAATTTGAAAAGAAGTGTGCGGGGCATACTATATGCATACCCGGCCTCTTACCTACTAATACATGTACTTAGGAGCTGACAAGGACCATAGTAGGTAAAGACAAAAGAAGTTTCCTTCATATACAACGTGTCAATCAAGCAAAAAAACTAACTCCTAACTCCACGTGATCTGGAAATCATGCTCCTCCACATCATCCTTCGCAATATTCTTGATCCTATCCCATAGGCAACGAATGGTGTCTTTGATAGCAGCAACTATATCCTTTGGCAATGCCTTTTCTCCCTCGAAGATTCTACGATTCCGTTCACGCCAGCACTCGTGTATCATGGCATTAAAGACCCATCTTCTTACCACATTTCCAAGCCGGCTACCACGTGCATGTGATAGTCGTATCGCTTCTCCTTCTAGAAATCGTGCATGTCGGTCACTGATTTTCAGTAAGTGTAGAAGGGCTACCCAAACCTCCTTGATAAGCATACACCCCCAGAAGAGGTGCTCCAAGTCCTCCTCGTCCCTCTCACAAAGGTTGCAAACCAGGTCGTGCTTTGCACCGCGTTGATTCATAAGTTTCTTTGTGAGTAACCGACCCCTCAATGCCCTCCAAGCCGTGAGTGTGTGCTTTGGGATAGCATGCTTGTGCCACACCATACCAGCCCACGCAACCTTTCTTCCTAGTGGCTTAACCCATGTCCACACCTCTCTTATACCAAGCATGATACTCTTGCCATCTATCCTCCTGGGCTGGTCGACGCCTTCATGGATTGGAGTGTTTGCTATCCTCGAGTGAATTTCCTCCATCAATGTAGATCTTGGGGGTGGGGGGGGGGCAGCATCCACACTCCTTCTTTGATAAAGTATGAGACTTTTATGTCCCAAGGCACTCACAACTCAAAATGTAATCGGTCCCCCCAACTTTCACACTGGAATGGCTGTCCACACCAAGGATATTGGAAGAACCGGATATCTTCACCATTTCCCACCTCATACCGGATATGCCGTCTCGTTATGTCCCTAACTCTGAGGAGCCCCTTCCAAGCCCAAGACGAGGTGGGTGGAGGGCGTGCTAGCCAGATTGACCGGTTGTTCAAGTATTTCCGGTGCACACACTTGACCCAAAGGGAGTGTTCGTCCGCCACCACAAGCCAGAATAGACGCAAAAGACCAACATCATTCCAGTCCGATAGGCGTTTGAGACCAAGGCCACCTTCATCATTTGGTGTGCATATATCTCTCCATGCTACCGCAGCCCACTTTCTTGGACCTCCCCAAATAAAGTGGCACATGAGACTCTCGATTTCTTGTAAGGTTTTTCCAGGGAATGAGGAACGTGGACGTCCAATACACACTTAGGGACACAAGCACACTTCTTACAAGCTCCACCCTTCCGGCAATGGATAAGAAGTTTTGCTGCCATGTGATCAGTCGTGCTTTCACCTTGTTCACAAGTGTCGTGCAATAGGTTTTCCCTATCCTTCCCGAGAACAATGGCAACCCAAGAGGTGACAGGAAAATCCTTTCGTTCCATCCGAAGATGTGCTGCAATCCATGCGTCATCCCGTGCTTCACCTCCCATAAATATTTGGCTTTTTGATACACTAAAGGTCAGCCCCGAACAAGACGTGAAGTCCTCGAGTACACCTCTAATTGCCCTTGCATTTGCCTTTGTTGCTTTCACAAATAGGAGGACGCCATCAGCAAAAAGGAGATGCGATACAGCAATATCACCACAAGTAAGCGGCTGAATGCGCCCATCTATAACCGCCTTCTTCACCATCTCGCTCAAGACTTCCATACACATAACAAAGAGGTAGGGAGCCAAAGGATCACCTTGTCTCAATCCATTTCTGGCCACGAAACTTGAGGAATTTGCACCATTCTGCGTCACCACAAACGAGGCCCGAACACAATTCATGATGAGGCGTCTCCACTTAACTGGGAAAGCAAAGCGCTCCAAAACTCCATCCAAGAAAGTCCATGAGATGGAATCATATGCTTTCCGTATATCAAGTTTTATACACACTCTTCATTTTCCTTTGTCGAGGTGGAGGTTATGACATAGCTCATGTGCAATGAGAATGTTGTCCCCAATCCGCTGGCCTTTGACAAAAGCACTTTGATTTTCTCCAATAAGGCGTGGCAGCAACTTCTTTAGGCGGTTGGCAAGCACCTTTGATGTGAAACTATACGTCATATTGCACAAAGCTATGGGTCTATAGTCCTCTACTGAAACCGGTGCCTTCTTCTTGGGGATGAGCGTAAGTGATGTAGAGTTCCATTGGGCCAGCACCTTCACGTTGTCCATACAGGAGTGTATGGCCTTAAACATGTCTTTTTTATGAGCTCCCATGCAGCTTTGAAGAATTTAGCATTGAAACCATCGGGTCCCGACGCTTTATCAACGTTTGCGTTCAGCAATACATCCTCCAACTCTTTCATGTCAAGGTCACGCAATAGATCCGCCCCTTCTCCAGACGGAGGTGTGGTAAGAGAGGGAGAGGGGAATGGGTTTCACCTGCAAATCATTAGCAAATAAGTTAGTATAAAAACGTCGGAAGGCATCCCGAATCGCACCCTCCTCTTCAATGATGGTGGCACCCTCACACACTCGTCTCACTTGGTTTGTGGCTCTCCTCACTAGAAGGTGTGCATGGAAAAACCTAGTGTTCCGGTCCCCCTCTTTTAACCACTTCAACCTTGATTTTTGTCGGGTGATAGACTCCTCCCAAGCAAGAGTTCGAGCAAGGTAGTCCTTTGCAGCCAATTCTGCGCAGGAGAGGTCAGCATCAAGGGGGTTTGTAAGATGTTTCCTCACTCCCTCGAGCGCAGCACGAGCCTCTCTTTCCTTGTTCGTGACATTCCCAAACTTTGAGCTACTCCACCGAACAAGCATCTTCTTGACTTCTTGTAGTTTTGCTGCCACTCGAAACATGGGTGTCCCCTCACGTAGGTGGACCAAGCACTTGCAACCAGCCTATGGAAGTCCTCATGGTCAGCCCAATGATTTTCGAAACGAAACATCTTCTTTTTCCGCCCTGCATTGCCGTCCGTCTTCATAATAAGCATTGTGTGATTACTCAAATCCTTTGCTCCCACAAGATAGTAGGATTCCGGAAATAACTCAAGCCACGCATTATTTATCAAAATCCGGTTAATCTGCGTCTCAATACATGCACTACCTTCGAAAGAATTTGACCACGTAAACTCCCCCCGGTGGACGACATCTCAGGGAGTTCGAGGGCATCAATACACTCATTAAATTCTGCCATAGCAACCTCATTTGCAGCAATCCCTCCTCTCTTTTTGCTCACCCTCCGAATGCAATTGAAGTCACCCCCCACCATCATGGCCTAGATGCGGGTGGTGCTACTTGGAGAAGGTCACTCCACAGGTGATGCCGATCCACATGCCCATTATCACCATAGACAGTCGTGAGGTCGAAGTCAAGTTCGTCCCTCATCCAACGTGCCCTGAAGTGTAGTAGTTGTGATGTTTCAAAGGCAACCCTCATATCCATTATTTGGTCATTCCAAAGAACCAAAATTCGGCCCGAGTCCATAACCAAACTATTTGACATCCAAGCACTAGGCCAAATCGCTCTTTTGAAGCGCTCAATCTTCTTAAGCTTCACCTTATGTTCCACAAGGCAAACCACATCCGGGTTCACCTCCTTTATACGACCCCTAATCATAAGTGCACGGTCGTGTCCATTTGCACCGTGCACATTCCACACTAGGATATTCATGGGTTTAAGGTGCGGGGTGACCCCCTTTACCTCCACATGGAAATGTTTTACTACTGATCTCCCTACCGGAGCGTCGAAGAGTTAGAGACGGGGAGCTAGCTTGCTGCACATGAGTCTCTCTACTTCCTTGATCTTCCATCATAGAACTCGCTTCACTCCTAAGGAGGTCAAATTTTCCCCCATTTTGCACGTTGCTAGTCTTTGGGACTTCCTTTCCTCGGGCCACCCTCGAGGGAGATATCCAACCATTCTCCTTATACATCAATGAAGCTAGCCCACTTGGTTCATGCTCCTCCTCCTTGGTTTGTCCCCCACATTCAACTAGCCCACTATCTTTGTGCGTAATGTGTTCCTTGAACATTTCATTTGTATTATGTGCATGACTCACACTCCCATCACGTGTTCTTCTATGTCTCCAGCCCATGCAAGCATACCACTTCTCTATACTCACTCCCTTCACCTTGAAAGGCCCCCACTAAGTGTCCCCCACCCAATCCCAAACCATCCTCATGTGAGGCAAGTGCTTCCAAAGCAACCCCACTAACAAGTTTGGAATGTTGCCCACTTTCTTCAGCTAGGACCTCCTTCACTAATGAGGCCCCAATCATTTCCACCTGGTCCCCCCCTTCATTCTTTGCAAGAGAGCTGCTCCTCTCCTTATTGGCCTAGCTTTGTGTAGAGGACTCACCTCCCTCCCCATTGGTTGGTCCAGAAATAGGCCTAGCACTTTTCCCACCCACTTCTCTTTGCCTTATTTGTCCACCAATGAGATCTCCCCCTTGTAATCCCAATCTACAAACCGTTGGGCTCCTTGGAGAGAGATCCAAATTGTCTTGACACATGATATGTCTTATACCACTAAGCCTCTCCTCATGTGCACCTTCCAATCAGATTTGTTCCTCACTTAGTTGATTACTTCCTAATGCATCTTGTGCCACCTTACCCACCTTTCCACATGGCATCTCCACACTCGTGTCTATCTCCACCTCAGCTCCCCCTCCCTCCACGTCACCATCCGTACCATCCTCTCCTCTCCTCTCTCCCTCTCCCTCCGACCAGCAAGCTCAAGGTTTCCCACTATGTCCTCAACGTCCTTTCCTTGATCAAGCACTCTCTCGAACGGGCCATCCTCCCTACTTCCACTAGCATTCTCATTTCCAGCCCCTCCTTTGCTAACCACAATCCATCTTCCAGCCTTTTCTTTTGGGGCCTCCACATGCTTCATGGCAGCCACTCGTACCCTTGGACACTTCTCCAAGGTGTGGCCGAACTCCCTACAACCCAAGCAAAAACCGGGTTTCCATTCATACTCAACAAACACTCGATGTGTTTTGCCTTCCTCAACTTGAACGTCCACCCAACTTAGGTATGTGAACTCATGCCCAATCTCCACACAAACCCTAGCAAAGGCCAGCCTCCTTCCCGAAGCGGTGTGCTCATCCATGTACAACGACCACCCGAGGACACTTACAATGTTGCTCAACATCTTGCTTGACCAAAACCGGAGGTCAAGCTCTGGGAGACGGATCCAAATTGGAACGGTGGATAGGCTGGCCCTCTTCAAGACTACATCCGGAGCCCACTCTTGAACCATAAGGGGACACCCACGAATGAACCATGGGCCTCCTTCAGGCACACGTTTCCTATCCTCTCCAAGGGTAAATCGGAAGAGAAGGAAACCTTGACTCGTTTTGATGATCTCCATGCATCCAACCAAACCCCACATCTTGTGTAGGTGCTTCTCAAGTATTGGCAAATGTGGTTTAAAAGCAATGAAGTAACCAACTAATACCTTATCCTATCTCTTCAAAGCATCTAGCACTTCTTGCTTGGAGCACAACGCCACTTTTTCTCCTCCCTTGAACGCCGGGGGAACGAACTCTAGGGTCGTGGAAACCCTTGGGCCAGCCTTGAACAAATCACTCCACGTCCTTGGGGGAGAAGAAGAACTCCCTAGAAGTGGGGCGTGAGCTTTATCCCCCACGTTTGGGGTGAAGCCATGCGAAGTTTGGGGATGGAGATCCTCATTTGTGCCACAATCTCCACCCTCTAGGAAAACATTTGTAGAACTCAGCTGGGGAACCATTTTGGTGCAAGAATCAAGAGGTTTGGTGGGGAAAAGAGGTCGGAACCCTAGAGAAAGCTAGGTTTCCCACAATCGCCACTCCTTCTCTCTCTCCTCCTATCATTTTCTCTCCCTCATCTATTTCTCTCTCCTCTTGCTTCGTTTGTTCTTCTCTCTCCCCATATTTAGATTAGTGATATATATTAAATAACAACAAAGATAACGTCAAACCAGATCTTGTGCCCGTGTTCACGGACGATCGAGAGGAATTGGAAGACCGACCACGACCCTTGCTCCTACTACTGCCAGACCGACCACGACCTCGCTCAGCATACTCGAAGGCACTCGGGTCCCGGCGTGTCGACTTTCCCCTAGGTCAACCTCGTACCTTTATATTTTCTGCGGGTTCTCCATAGTTCCGAAATCTCATCAACGAGCTTCCGAAAATGCTCGACGTCTTGTGCTGACTGATCCACAAACTCTGTCATCTGGACTCCTTCTCCAATGACAAGTGTTTTCCAGAATGGATGAATCTGCTCTAAATAAATTCCATCACCTGATGCAAAACACTCGTACATGGTACATGCACAAGGAATCCCATGTGATGTCAGAAAAGCACACCCGCAACGATATTCAACTTCATTACTTAAATCATGCATTCTCTTCAACTCCTGAGCCAATAACAACAAGCAGCGATGTGAAACTCAGCCATTTATATGCTGAAACAAAGGACCTATGTAGTTTGCCACAATTCGACGTCTTGAATCTTCAAGAAAGTTCCGAATATTCGTCAGCTGCATTTCAATAGCCAAGTTCACACGGTCGAAAAGAGTGTCGAGAGCGGTAGTCGATGTAGTGATCCACTCTTTCAGAGCCGAATGTGCACTTTCCACCCTGCAGTTCGTAGTGTTGCCGAAATGAAGAACTTTATTCGTCCAATTCAACACAAACTTTTCTTTATGCACCAACCACGTGTCTTGCACATACTCCGTCAGCATTGGCCAGGACTTGTAAGAATCTTTCAGATTACGGACTGCTCTATCATAATCCGTCTGTGAATCAGAAAACATGACTTTCCTCCACTTTCCACGCCTAAAAATCTCTGCAGACTGCTTGTCCTTGCCGAAAACGTGGTATACGTAGTTGTACACGTCTTTGTTGATATGCCAGGTGCATAGTAAATGAGCAGACTCAGGAAAAACCTCTGCCACTGGTCGCATCAGACCCAACTCCCGGTCCGTTACTATTACAGTCGCGCTAACAATATCCAATAACAGATCTCGCAACCTCTCCAACACCCACTGGTAACTAGACTCGGTCTCATCCTTCAAAATCGCATATCCGACGAGGAAATCCATGTTTGTTGGAGTAACCCCAACCATCTCAAACAAAGGCATCTTGTACTTGTTCGTCTTATACGTCGAATCCATGCAGATTACGAATGGGTATGTACACAACAACTGAACTGAAGTCGAATGTGCCAAAAATACGTGAGTGGGGACATTAGTTTCTTCATCTGCCACAATCTAATGCAAATAGTTATGCTACACTGCCTGACTGAGAAACTGTACGTGGGATTTCTGTCTTCAGATTTCGTCATCCTCATGTACTCTCTGAAGTTATAAATGTGTCTTGGATTGGGATTATCGTCCGGGAATTTCTCCTTTACCGCCAACAAAATGTTATGTGGTCTTGCTTGTGCCTCTGCCATATCACGAACAATTTGCTTGGCCCAGCACTAAATCCGCTGACCTGTCGGTGACCCTCTGAATAAACTGCAAGTGCGTGGTTGTGTTGCCCATGGGTGCTACTAGAAACAACGACCCATCCATCACGATCCCGTCGCTCAACGACTTTTACCAAAAAACGACAACCGCAACCTTTTCTTTTTGTGTTCTTTCGCAGTGCAATACTCGTATCACGAGAACTCATTTCACGTCTGCGATCACATCTCAGGTAACAATCCATCCGATTATCTGCTTTTGGACTGTAAGATGATATAACCAAAAAAAATTCAGCTCCTATTGCAACTTGTTTCGCCCATTTACAAGTTTCCTCGATTGTTGTAAATATTTCTTTACTATCAAAAAGCTCACTGTAATCTACTCTATCACCACCGAAATCTTGCAACGGAACCTGAAAAAAATTAATTTCACAGAAAATTTAAAAAAACGGGCGTCTGCCCAAAATGCCTCCACCAAGGTGGAGGCGTCTTAGCCAGACGCTCGAGTCGGGAAAAAAATCCGCCCTCGTTACCTCGCCGGATCCAGGTGCTTCGTCAGACATTTTCGTGGTGTTGGTACTAGGAATGTGAGTAAAACTGAGTTAAAAACATTGTTTAAAGATACGGGACGAAATGTGTATTAATTGATTCGTTAAGGGCAAAAAGGTAATTTTTGGGGCAATTTAAGAATTTTCCGGCGATGAATAGTAACCCCCAACATATAATGAGTCTCCTTCCTGTTAAGGAACAGATAGTAAACCTAAATATGGAAAGGCGGAGTGATAAAACAACAAATACTAAGGCATATATAATTTAAACAAGCTGTTTATATAATAAAACCTACGTGCATATGATTGAAAGTTATGAAAGTTGATCATAAATGAACACCATTAACCTACTGATGAACAGACAAATAACTAATTGATCTAGATAAGATTTTAAAAGGTTATGATTTGGACACTAACAAGCATTCAACAATCTGGACACTCAGAAGTAATCACTTGACTTACAAAGGTTACATATATTACAAATGACTTTATCAAATTATAAAATTTTATCAAAAATTAGTATTACTAGTTTACCAACTAACAAAGAAATATTTACTTGATTCTTACAGAATAAAAAGTTAAAAACTAAACACCAACCAGTGTTTTGCAGTCCGGACGGTACAAGTTCCTTTGACTTTGACATTCCATAAATATTACATAAGTGCTTAAAAAATAAAATATTTTACCATAACGCGCTATACCAGGTAAATAAGCAATCACGAAAGAATTTCTAGATTTTGTTAAGGGAATAAAATGGTGTACCACTGTACCCCGAACATTAAGGGAAGTTCTGCTGTTTCGATGGCATTAGCTTTCTTAAGTTTCATAATACTTTTAATAAAATATTCTTATAAAATTACAAAAATTTAATAGAACATAGTGGTATGATTTCATTGTCTTTTTTATGAAGAATTTCGTGATTCCATCAAGGGAATAAAAGGTTATGCTAATTTGTAAGGGTACTAGCATGTAGGCCTTGAGGTCTATTTGTAACTTCAGTCAATTCTATCAAATAATTACAACGGGGAAGGTCAATGAGCTTCGTTCATCAACCTTGTCGGCCCAAATAGGGACCTTTATACACAAACAATTTAAAATATATCTACTGCTTATATGAGAGTATATTAGGAAACGACGAACACCCCGGTCGTGTGCGAGGGGTAGGGAGTAGAGTTGGACTTCGACAATATTATGGGAAGACTCAACGGTCTACTTCGTCGACTGGTCATACCAAATGCCAGCAAGAGATCGCAGATTTGAAGAATACGTTGCAACTTGTTTTGGAAAGATTGGATCGTTTGCCTACTTCTCCTACCCGTCGTAAGACCAGTTCTTCCGTGGAGACTACTCCTCCAGTTCCGCCAGTGTTCCACCCTGATCGACAAGATGATTTCGTGTCTCATTCTCGAGAATTGGCCCTCGTCGACCGTCCCTCGTTTGGGAAGTTTGCGGATGGATCTAGATGTGCTTTATTTGTCGAAGATCCTGATCGAAGATTGGTGGGACACGGGAAAGTTTATAACATCTCCAGACACCACTTCAAAGAGGTAGGAGAGGGAGAATTGAAGGTTGCAGTTGAGAGTTGCTTAGATCCTGGGGCTTTCGTGCCATTTCCGGAAGAAGAGATTGTTACTCTCGGCGATGCTATCGACAAACATGAGGTATAGTTTAACTTTGAAAGACTTTAAACTTCAAATTGTTAACAATTGTATTTTAACGGTTGTATACATATCTGTAAGGTCTCAAGCCCCCGGAGCAGAGGGTCAAACAACCAATCTCCGATCAACATTAATTCGCTTCCAAGTAGGTGCAAAATGTTGTATCAATGTATGGTAGGTAGGGAAGCACAATCCTTAAGTACCTGGGACTTGGAGGGGGATAAAGGGTTGCCTACCGCTTTGTACGTCACCAAAGAGGATATCTTGCAGTTCATGGCGATGGATTCGTTGTGTATCATGATTATCGACGTGCAAGTGAAGTAAGTGTTTTTTGTATACAATGAAAAGTATTGAATAATTTTATCAAAACTGTAATAAATTATAATTTTTATACTTGTAGACATCTTTACGACGCCAGAAGGTCAATCTTTCCCGAGGATCAAGTATTTGGATTTATCAGTCCATCTACATATATATACGGGAATGACGATAAATCGGGTCAACTTGGGACATTCTTTAAAGAAGAAGACAAAAGATATTATCTGCTCCCTTATCATGAGAGGTAAACTTTGTAATTCAAAGTGAAATTTTATTTTGTAATAAGCTTCTAATTATATATATAACAGGGCTCATTGGATGCTTGTCGTTGTATGCCCCAAGACTAATTCGGCATATTGGTTTGATCCGTTGGGGTCGAATAAACCAAGGGACTCAATAAAGAAACTTCTAAATATGTAAGTTCGTTTAGTCGTGAAAAAAGTAATTCGTGGATTTTTATTAGTATTATTGAATGATATTTTAGCTTGTGCTACTCAGGGCAATTAAGGTTTACAGAGCTTTAGGTGGTAGGAGAACAACCACAAAAGCAGGAATAACATGGCATGGAATGAGAGTACGTTCTATCCCATTTTTGTTAATTAAGTTAGGAACAAATATTTAGCGAATTCTTATGTTTGTAGTACCGGAAGCAGGTTGGAAATACGGAATGCGGTTACTACGTGATGAGATACATGGAGGAAATCCTCGATGCGGCAACTCAAGACGTATTCATATCCGAGGTAATGTAGATCGTTATTCAATTATATAGTTGTATAGTTTCAATATTTAGTTTTTAATATTCAACACACTTGTATTTTTTTGATAGGTTTTCCCAAAAAGTAGTGATCCCTACTCGCAACAGGAGCTCGATGAAACTTGCGACCGATGGGCTCGCTATTTCATCAGAAACAAGTTGACAAACCTACACTTTATGCCTTAATATAATCGCCTTAATTTTAGAATGAATTAATTGCAAGTGTGTTGTGATGAGAATTTTATTTATACCGCAAGTGCACGGCGTCAATGAAGACGTGGCAAGTACGGGTCTAACACAAGGAGGGAGAGATATTGTTATTTTTGTGATTTTCGATTAAGGAAAGGAAGAGAGAGAAATAAGGTTGGTTTGAGATTTTGGATTTTTAATTTTCTAAAGCAAGAACAACAAAAACAAACTAAGAATAAAGCAAATATGGATGAGAGTCCAGCGGGTGGGGGTTTAGATATCAGGTTTTGTTTAGAGAAAATCTGAAAATTATAATAAATCACATTAGTTATAAAGCATTACATGATAAATGACTCAACATAAACTCAAGTAATCAAACTATACTAACACGAAATTAAAATAATAACATCATTCTTCTTCTCGTCACCCTAAATCTGTCACCCCCACCCTTTGGAGAGAGTTAGAAACTCGTGGATGGAGGGAAGGAGAAGGGGTCCTACAGAAACTACAAAAGAAAACTAAAACCACGAAATAAACCAACAGAATTTATTGCTAAAGAATGGAATAAAACTAGTTCTTTTTACAACATAATCTCGGGGCTATTTATAGCCGATACAAGGGACCCAAGTATAAAATAGGAAAGTACACGCGTCAACATGCAACTGGACAAAAGCGCGACCCACGGATCTACAGGGGTGCGGCGGAAATTCCGCAATTTACATGTAATGTGCGGCGGAATCGCCGCAATTCTGGATCAGATTTGATCCGGATTTTTCCTATGTGTTTATGGTATGATTTAGCTGTCCTTTGCGCGTCCGGATTGATTTCTTTCCTTTCTTTTGAGCTCCGAATTAATTTCTTCATATATTTGGAGATCCAAATTGATTTTTCTTCAAAATAATATTTTGGTACTCGTAATTTGCAATCGGGTCCTCGGTTTTTTGCAATTAAGTCCCTGGCCTTTTTGTGCTTAAGTCCTTGGCCTTTTTGTAATTAGGTTTTTGAATGCTTTTACGCTTGGATGGACTTCAATTTGAACCCCGATAATCTAGAACTTGGTCTTTATGACAGAAATGAGTCTTTTGCACGCGTTTATGCTCTGGATATTGGTAATTTGCATTTAGGTCCCTGTATTCTGTAAATAAGACTAAACACATACCTTAGTAGCATTTATTGATATAAAGTTAATCTAAATGAACGACATATGATGCAATGTATGCAATGCATCAAATACCCCCACATCTAGATTTTGCTAGTCCCTAGCAAAACAAAATATAAGAAAAACGAAAACAGGGAAATCCTAACTCATTTTCGTAGGAATCACGGTTGCACTTAGCATGTGCAACAAGCCTTTAAACCCCTAAGTTTCCTTAGAGGACGAGTTTTGTCTCGTGAGGGTTTTCAGTTGTCACACCCACAAAGTCTTAATTCAACATTTCATTAATAACTCTCAATATCTCCACCTCAACCTTATACATCTCACTTAGAATTCTTGCATGCTCATTATATAAATCTAACTCATAAAAAATCTGACATGGTCTTCATTCCTCCAATATTCACACCACTAACCCTTCTACACATGTTATCACTTAAATTATTTTGCACGCCTCCCCTGGTGGTGAAGTATCATTCGGATCAACCATGGCATGGATCATTCTTTTAACTTTGGGCCTTGAGTATCTTAAAGTATTTTTATTTTTTATTTTTTTTTTCTTTTCGTGATTCAACACATTTGTTTTTTTTAGACTTTCACCCTTTTTGCATTCGTGTAGCGAGTTTGGTCGATAATCCCGAGCTGGCAGACTCAAGTTACCGGGTTTTAAGATACCCCTACGGACCAGTGACTCGAAGGCTTGGGCTTTTGTAATCATTTTGCAAGATGTACTTTCCTCACTTTTATTCCCCTTTTATTTTCCTCAAGGCTTAATTGCTATTAGAAGTCCACACTTCCCGGTATATTTTCCTCAACCTCTGCTTTTTATCAACCACTTCAAAGATTTGATTCATCCAATTTAAGTGCATACATGTCTTAAAGGGTAATTGGTTATTTATTTGGAACTTAGATTTATGTCATAGTTTCTACAAGCAGAACTATATAATAAGGAACAAAAACTCAATGCAATTTGTACACGGGTTTTGGCAGTTCAATCTTAAGCTATGTCATGGAGCATTGAATAATTTTTTTTTAAACCAACAGAATATATAGATAGATAGATAGATAGATAGATAGATAAACACCCCCCACACCTAAATCATGCATTGTCCTCAATGTATGCAAAGATAACGCAAATGCACTTATTACCTGAGTCAACTTGCGGTAGAGGGATTGAATTTGCTCAGAGTCATCCATAGTCAGAACTGGATTGAATGTCACCATGTTGGTGCATGTATCCAGTTGAATTGTTCCCCATGTTGCCCTGAGAGTCCTGAGGTAAAGATTCCACACCCCTCACATGTGTTGGTTCTCTTATTTGCTCGAGTGGTGGTGGTTGGGTAGATGAATTACTCCCCTTTTTCTCACTTTCTTTTTTATTTTGTGATGATTTATTTGATTCAGAAATCTTATAGATACGCGATCTCATCACAACATCACTTTGATTGCATACTCTTTCTGGTTCACTATCAACATGAAAGATATTAAATTCAGCTTTTAAGTTTCCAAAAGATAGTTGCATGAGCCCATTTCGACAATTTATCAAAGCATCAGAAGTGGCTAAAAAGGGTCTGCCTAGTATTACAGGGATTTGTCTCTTAGGATTGACAACAGGTTCAGTGTCTAGAACGACAAAATCCACTGGGTAAATGAAATCACCAACCTTAATCAAAACATCCTCTACTATACCTCTTGGTTTCATAACAGAGCAATCAGCAAATTGAAGGGTTGTCTTAGAGGGTTTTAGTGGACCAAGGTTTAGATGCTCATAGACAGAGAACGGGAGTAGGTTAACACTAGCACCAAGGTCTAGAAGGGCTTTGTTGATAAAAGTATCTCCTATAGCACATGAAATTGTGGGACACCCAGGGTCCTTATACTTTATAGGAGACGAGTTGGACAGAATAGAGCTTATGTTTGCAGTTAAGAATGTCTTCTTTGGTACGTTCGTTTTTCTCTTCTTAGTGCACAGATCCTTTAAGAATTTAGCATAAGCAGGTATTTGTTGAATCATATCTAGGAGTGGAATATTCACTTTAACTTGCTTAAATACTTCCAAGATTTTCTCCATTTTTGCACTTGAGCTCTTCTTTAGTCTATTGGGGAATGGGGCTTTAGGAACATAGACTCGCTTAGGTTTAGCTATAGGGTCAGGTTGACTAGGTGGGTTGGGCTTTTCAAATTGGACTTCAGGTTCAATGGTCAGGTCACATGTGGGTGCTTGACGGCTAGATTGATTAGGAGTCCTAGGATTTACCACATTGTTATCAACTTGTTTTCCGGACCGTAATGATACAACTGCATTTATTTGTTGGAACGGTCCCTCCTCATGAACCATTTGAACCGGTCTAGGGTTGTTACTTCCTAGAGGTGGTTGATAGGGCTGATATTGATTATTAGGTCTTCGATTCACCTCAGGTTGACTTGGAAACTGACCCTTTTCTCTTTCACCTACAATTTGGGCTAGTTGGTTGACTTGTGTTTCTAGCCTTTGGAAGGATTGGGTGGTTGTTTGCATAAAAGTTTTAACCAAATTTTCCAAGCTTGTCAACCTAACATCATAATCTCCATTGTTACTAAACCCAGATGATGTATTATTTTGGTTATACGGGTTTGGTTGTTGTCTAGGAGTTTGATCTTGTTGGCTCCATGAAAAATTGGGATGATTACGCCCACCCGGGTTATATGTTGATGCGTATGGGTCATTTCTAGAATGGTTAAATGTGGCATTAACTTGTTCCAAGTACGCACAATCCTCCTTTATATGACCAGTTTGACCACATTTAGAGCAAGGGATAGAAGAGGCTTGATTCACTAGGGGTCAGGTTTTTAGCTCTAGACTTTCCATTCTACGCATAAGGGTAGCTAGTTTTGCTTCAGCAGCTACAGTAGCATCTACAGCTAAGTTACCTGGTTTGGGTTGACTTGCTATTCTAGATCCAATACTCGGGTTAATCGGTGCTCTAGTATTGTCCCATTGCATACTATTTTTGGCTAAATCCTCAAGAAAAATCCAAGCATCATTCTCATTTTTGGACATGAATTTTCCTTGGCTTACAGATTATACCATAACCCTAGATGTAGGTGTCAATCCCTCATAAATAATTTGGCACAATTGCCATCTTGGAATTCCATGATGAGGGCATTGGGTCAACAGACTTTTAAATCTTTCTAAATAGGAATATAACAGCTCCCTCTCAGATTGAACGAATGCAACAATTTCATTCCTAATCCTAATAGTCTTATGGTTGGGGAAATATTTCTTTAAGAATACTTGAACAAACTCGGCCCAACTCCTAATAGATCTTTCGGCTAGACTATATAGTCCTTTCTTAGCGTCGTCTTTCAGTGCTAGAGGCACGAATTTAAGACGCACTGCCTCCAGAGAGATATGCTGGTATTGCATAAGGGAGCAGAATTCCTCAAATTCTCTAAGGAAGAGATATGGGTCTTCCTTAGAGGTGAACTTGGGCAACATACTCATGTATTGTGCCTTCAGTTCGAAGTCGCGACCCGGTATGATGGGCATAACGATGCACGATGGCTGAGCAGCCATCGTTGGGTAGCATCGATCCCTCAGAGTCCTAGGCGGGTCCACTACATTCTGGGTCTAATCTCTAGACTGGAATCTAGATGAACTCGTGAGAGTCGATTGCTCAAGTCCCGAACCCAAATCTGAGTGCACCGGTTTGAATCAATTTTTGAATTCAAATTTGAAATTTAAATTCCAAATTCAATTTCAAGAATCAAATACTTTTTCTTTTTTTTATAATTTTTTTTTCAAAAATGGAAACAAATAATAGAAGGGGGAAAGATGAGAAAGGAATCCTAATCTAGAGAATTGAGATGAGAAGAGAAAGAAGACTCAGATGAGAAGGGAAACTTAACTCTAAAAGATAGATAAGAGGGTTGGTCAGAAGTTTCCTAAACAAGCACGGTTCAAACAATCCTAGACCTAATGTCGCTTAAATCTAGACGACTCCTAACAGGTTGAGTCGAATTGGTTCACTTGATTCACCTACCTCACTAATCAAACCAAATTGGCCAGGCAGTGTATAGCTAGTGGGGGCGCTTCCGACAGAGTCGGTGCCAATTAGACAACCACTTCGCTTGGAAGACTTACGTCAACACAAAAACACTTTCTAGACACCAAATTAAATTCGATCAGCTTCAAGTCATAGCAAGTCAAACCAATCTTCTCCTTAATTGAGTCTGAGTCCTTAGGGGTTAATGTCTAATTGATTTTAATTTTAAGGCTTGGGTGACACTTTAGGATTGTGATTTGTGGGCCACGGAAGGGTGATGAAATCCCCACCATATCTTTTCCTACGGAGTTGCCCTTAAGATAGTTTAACTTAAATCTAGCAAAGATAGTCAAACATTGGTCTTTAGTTGGGGGACAATTGCAAGGTTGTATGGAAACTAAATTATATGCTTAAATGCAATCGATAAAAACCGCGCACGTACCTTGCCTCCAGCACTCTTCAAACAAAAATAATTTGCAAGAATTTAGCAAGAATAATGCAAACAAAACACTATATGATGCATGTACTAATTCTTTCTAATTTTGCCAATTTTTAGGTCAGAGTTGAATTATTGCCAATTATGGAATTTGAGCTAAATACGTGCAGTTCTACAAAAAGGAAATTTTCCGAAAATAGAAATTACGACGAATAAGTCAACAAAGGTTACCTACGCACGCTCAGTCGGGTTCGCCGCCCGCTCTCGAAAATTTCCAGTTGCTCTACGCGTCCACCCAGAGATGGAGACGACCACAGAAAAAATTGAAGCCCAGATGCTTCAGACGTGCGGCGGATCCGCCGCAGATTGTTCTTTAGGTGCGGCGATTTCGCCGCCCTTCTTGCTCCGACTGTGCCCGGATTTCGCCGCGCACTCCGTTGCCTACTGAAACGCAAACCCAAATAGTTAGATCGCGCACACGATAAACAGAAAAGAATCGAAATCACCAAAAATAAACAAAATCTTCGTCGCCTCCTCGGTAACGGCGCCAAACACTTGATGAGAATTTTATTTATACCGCAAGTGCACGACGTCAATGAAGACGTGGCCAGTACGGGTCGAACACAAGGAGGGAGAGATATTGTTATTTTTGTGATTTTCGATTAAGGAAAGAAAGAGAGAGAAATAAGGTTGGTTTGAGATTTTGGATTTTTAATTTTCTAAAGCAAGAACAACAAAAACAAACTAAGAATAAAGCAAATATGGATGAGAGTCCAGCGGGTGGGGGCTTAGATATCGGGTTTTGTTAAGAGAAATCTGAAACTTATAATAAATCACATTAGTTATAAAGAATTACATGATAAATGACTCAACATAAACTCAAGTAATCAAAATATACTAACACGAAATTAAAATAATAACATCATTCTTCTTCTCGTCACCCTAAATCCGTCACCCCCACCCTTTGGAGTGAGTTAGAAACTCATGAATGGAGGGAAGGAGAAGGGGTCCTAGAGAAACTACAAAAGAAAACTAAAAACACGAAATAAACCAACAGAATTTTATTGCTAAAGAATGGAATAAAACTAGTTCTTTTTACAACATAATCTCGGGGCTATTTATAGCCGATACAAGGGACCCAAGTATAAAATAGGAAAGTACACGCGTCAACATGCAACTGGACAAAAGCGCGACCCGCGGATCCACAGGGGTGCGGCAGAAACGTCGCAATTTACATGTAATGTGCGGCGGAATCGCCGTAATTCTGAATCAAATTTTATCCGGATTTTTCCTGTGTGTATGGTATGATTTAGCTGTCCTTTGCGCGTCCGGAATGATTTCTTTCCTTTCTTTTGAGCTCCGAATTAATTTCTTCATATATTTGGAGATCCAAGTTGATATTTCTCCAAAATAATATTTTGGTACTCGTAATTTGCAGTCGGGGCCTCGACTTTTTGCAATTAAGTCCCTAGCCTTTTTGTGCTTAAGTCCTTGGCCTTTTTGTAATTAGGTCTTTGATTGGTTTTACGCTTGGATGGACTTCAATTTGAACCCCGATAATCTGGAACTTGGTCTTTATGACAGAAATGAGTCTTTTACACGCGTTTATGCTCGGGATATAGGTAATTTGCATTCAGGTCCCTGTATTCTATAAATAAGACTAAACACATATCTTAGTAGCATTTATTAATATAAAGTTAATCTAAATGAACGACATATGATGCAATGCATCAAGTTGAATGTCAATTGTGTATGCTTTGTATGTTTGTGCATGTATGGTTGTATGTTTGTGTTTGTGCATGTATGCTTGTGTGTTTGTGCTTGTATGTATATGTGGATGAAATTGTGAGTATTTGTAAACAAGTTTATAGGTGAACAAATTTGGTGTAGTTGTATGTACACAAATACGATGACTAAAAACAATTTCGTCGGATGCTTTTTTTTGTCCAGGTTTAGGAATAGACGACGGCTGTTTTAATTAGCCGATGTTTATTCCTCTGAAGAAAGGAATAGACGTCGGCTGTAGTATGAATCCGACGTATATTCATTTGGAATGGACGTCGAATGTTAGTTCGCCGACGTCTATGCCTAAAGAATATACGTCGTCTGTTATATCACCGACGTCTATCCCTAAAGAATAGACGTCGGGTGTTCTATCGACCGACGTCTATGCGTTAACGAATAGACGTCGGGTGTTCTATTGACCGACGTCTATGCGTTAACGAATAGACGTCGGCTGTAGTATGAATCCTACGTATATTCTTTAGGTATAGACGTCGGCTATATGATAGCCGACGTCTATGTATAGACGACGCACACATAGACGTCGGATAGGGGAGTTCTTATATCCGACGTATATTCCCTTTTCTGTAGTAGTGTAAGTACCTCATTATATTTTATAATAACTTCAATTTTATTATGTTTCATTTGGGAATCATAAAGAAAATTAGCATTGATATGATTGATAAAGTAATTTGAACATGAGTGATTTTTAGTGATCATTGGATGTTAGCTGTGGTAGAATTTGTTACGTGGATGGCCTATTGGTTTGATCCTTTGGCATCGGAGGAACCCAGGAAAGATTTAAAGGGTATCATTCAATTATAAATTATTTAGAATAATTTCATTCATATTCTAAGTTACTTTGTTGTTATTGAATGTTTGAATCCATTTTCGAACCTTTACATATTTTGGTAAAGGCCTTGAGATCTGTAAATACTCGGGTTTGTCATGAAGGTAAGTAGATTCAGTAATGTTGGTTTTGATAATATCCATTGTACTTTACATTAATTTTGTTATTTTCCGAATATACATGACATCTTAATTGTAGTAACATGAACAACTTGGAAATACTGAATGCAGTTACTACATACTAAGGTATGTTGACCAACTTATTGAGATGAGAGTGACATCGGGAGATTTAAGATTGGTAAATTTTGATATTGATCTTATGTTGCATTATATATGTTTTGTGGCACATTTTATACGTTTATAAATGCGTTTGTTTTCTTAGCAATGGTTCGAAGATTCCCTTGAACAATTTTCTTAGGAAGAAATAGACATGATGCAAAGAAGTGATCTTATTTTTTCATCAGTCATATGTTGTTAGCAACTTAATTGATAAATGTATGCTTATCGGGTGACGTTGTCATCTTTAAGTTTTTATTATAATAGATGAATATATACATGATATCATTGGTGTTGAAGTGTAGGATTTTCAACCTAACATTTAGACCAAACCAAACTATAAAGCAGGAGCTGAGACATTATAGCCTTATTAAGTCTACTAACTGAGAATTCTGGTATGACATATATGTGTAACAACAACATAGTTTATAGACAATTCATATAGACCAAAGGTAGGTGAATTGAAGGAACATAGTTTACAACACAAACATAATTTACACCACAAAGATAGTTTAGAACACTACCTTCAGCTGAACAGCCTTACAACTTCAAACTTTTTGCAAGTGTACGTCTATTTTAGTTTGATGTACAAATTAAAACTTTTGAGATTGTGTGTAATAGGTTAACGGATATATATATATATATATATATATATATATGACACTTTGGTATATACATTTGAAGGTTCCTAGTGTCAACATATATATATATATATAATATTTTCTGAATATACATTTGCAGTACACAATCAGATCTATAAGCGATGATTAGAATTTTGCGTGGTGTATGCGTGTTTCAATTGCAAGGAATTGTATGTGATGTATTAATTTTGTTTCAATCGTAGTGAATATTATGAAAAATAAAAAATAAAATCAGAATTTAACAAAAAAATCAATTAAGGACACAACATGTCGGTTATTTCGTTGAAATCGACGTGGAATTTCAAAAAAAAATCAATAAATGACATAACACGTCGGTGTGTTTGGAAGAAATCGACGTGGTATTTACATATAGCACGTCAGTGATAGCTTAATATCTGACGTTGTCTGGAACTGTTATTTAAATAAAAATACCTACCACATCGGTAGTGGTTTGCACCAAACGACGTGGTATATTCTATAATTTGATATATTTTTTTCGAAATTTTTTTCATAATAAGACATACCTAGTTCGCCTTCTTTTTCAACCGACATGGTGTGTCTACAGGCCACGATGGTCATTTGCCAACAAACCAACATGGTATGGCCAATTATTGGATTTTTTTCCAATTTTTTGGTTTTAATAATCGAACATACCACGTCTGTCTTTTGGGTGTGGCGTGGTATTGCCTATATACCACGTCAGTGTTACTATTACCTATCGACGTGATATACCTACATATATACCACGTCGGATTACTGGCTAACATGATATGCTCTCCCTTACCACGTCGGTTAGCTAGGGTTGGTCACTCGACGTGATAAGTCAAAAAACCAAATTAATAATCTTGTATTGCAACAGTGATTATTGAAATTATTATGATTTTTTTTTAAATTCAGCTGAAGGTAACTTGACCGAATGTGAATTTTATATATTTTAAAATTTGAATACAATAAGCATGTAAGTTGCAATCAATCAGTTGATAAACAAATAAAGGATTTAAACTAATGCCATGAGATATATACGAGTTATACAGTTGTGATGAAAAATCCTCACCAGGCCATCCCCACCATCAAGTTGCATTTCATTAACTTATTGATGTCTTTTTTGCTTTAAAACTGTGGGTTGTTTAAACTAGAATCGGAAAATACTTAAACAAAACTTGAACTTCCATGACCAAATCGGTCGACCGGAACGAGTTCGTCGTTCGACCGATTGGGTATGTTTATTTTGTTACATACTCAAGTGTTAAATCGATCGACCGTTTAGATACTTTTGTTCAACGGTATACACGTATCACATGACCGTTATACTTGTCGTATTCTTCAACGGTCGGATTTCCCAAAACCCTAATTTTACCAAACTTTCGGTCCACCGAAACTTACCTAGCAGTCGACCAATCAAACAAAACTTGGTCGCCCTGAACACTCTGGAAGTTTTCGGTCGAACGTCTCCAAGACATTGGTCAACCGAAACTCAATTTCTTCCCAATCCCAGAAGTGCCTGGAAATGTCTAGTCGAACCGACCATTTTCTTTTTTCTTCTGATCCATCATTTACCAAACGAAAACCCCCAAACGGTCAACCCATACAAAACCTTAGTTTGACCATTCACTTAAGTGAACTTAAGTTATAGCCAATTTTGACCAACTGGTCGACCAGTATGCCCATTTCGGTCGACCGAATTAGTCCTGAAATGTGACTTGCACTTCACTGTTTTGTGTTTCTTACGCAAACTCTTACAAAACTTGTCCCAACGGCTATAACTCACTTAGAGCTTATAAATAGAGTTGTCCAAGGCACATTTACACAACTCTCCTACACATATTTGCCTCCTACATTGGAGAGATCATGTCAAACACTCCAAGCCTCAATTTCCACACTTAAGATCAATTCTTATCTTTCTCAAGTGTACTCAAGTTTAGAGAGTGATTGTCACACTCAAGTTTGTTGCTGCAAAAGTCTTGTAAAGGTTTCGGTGAAAGCCCGAAACATCCATCTCGGATTGCGAAAGGAGGAGCCAAGCTCGGCGAGGGTTGTTCGCGAACTTTAAGATTGTAAAGGTGTTCTCTCCCGATAAACGTTCAATTGTAGATAAACGTTCTAAAATCTAAATGTGAATTTAGAAATTGAAATTCTATAAAATAGGAATATACGTTGCAATCTTTTTATCAATTAACAAATACAGGATTCAAACTTACTTGGTCATGATAAATCCCCACCAAGCGACCACATCATCAAGACATCAAATTGCACAATTATTTCATTAACTAATTAACGTCTTTTTCGCTTTGAAATTTTGGGTAGTTTGATGGTTTTAATCGGGTTTTATTCAAATTTTTATATAATGATATAATAATGATTACGTAATCATATACTTTTTTTTCTGTGGGTTGCGACCTATGATGATTTTGTAATTCGACAACTAACCAAGATCGGGATAATCCTGTTGGAGAGATAGGAACTAGATAGATATGTATAATTAAATCAATCGGAGAGAACCAATTTTCAATGATGGGATATTTTGCATAATAACTTCAACGTCATCTATAGAAATAATTTCAATAATTCTATAATTGAAGTTTCATGCATTTTAAAAATAATTTTGATTAATGAAGAGCTAGAGCGAGAACTCTCATTTTGCGGTTAGGACGTCACAGTGAGTCTTGAACAACCTAAATTATTCTTTGATGATTTTAGAATAACATAAATCTATGATTCATGTCTGATTTGAATTACAAAACAGTGCAATTAACGCGTCTTCTTCATATTAAAAGGTCGACGTCATCTTCATATTATTCAAGTCATCAAAAGTAATATGTAACTGGGGCATCCGTTTACCCACTACAATTAATAAGAAGATACGGGTACGATTTTTGTACCCATTTAAAAAATTATACACATTTACCCATACTCATTTACTCGTTTAATAAATAAGGTTGGTACAGGTATACATCTACCCATACCCGTTTACTCGTTTAATTATTTAATTAATATATAAATTAATATATAATATATAGTTAGTAACACCAAACAGCGAAAAACTACGATTAATAATATATAATTAAATTCAATTTGTTTTGTTTATTTAGTAGTACCAAACAGTGAAGAACTACAACACAAGTCTTTTGTTTTTGTTTATGTTTTGTAATTTGGAATTATGTGATGTCTCAATGAGCACAATTTAATAATACACGCAATACCCATTATACCCATCCCGTACCCGTTTTTTAAACGAGTATGGGGCGGGTACGATCGAGTACAACAACATTTAAATGGGTATATATCTATACATGCTTAGTTAGACATGTATGAATATGGGTATACCCGTTCCGTTTACCCTCCAAATCAAAAGTCCATAAGAATAATTTAATTGCATCTGTTGTGAAACAAAGATGAAAGATTGGGAGATGGAGAGAGGTACGTATTTCTTCTCTTGTGTTGTTACTAAACATGTACAATAATCCCCAATATATAGGGTGAGGATGTAGTAGGAGTTACAACCAAAATAAATGGAATTACACCACATAAGTAAGAGTAAAACCTACATAAACTATTGGGGGTTAAGAAGGTGAATCATCCACAAGACTTTTGGAATTCTTAACACTCCCCCTTGGATGATCACATTTATACGCTAGGGATGCTGCCTCGTTAAAAACCTTACCAAGAAAAACCCAGTGGGATAAAAACCTGGTCAAGGGAAAAAGAGTGCAGCGTGTATAATGCTCCCCCTGACTTTAGCAAACATTCTTCAAACGACGAACACCAATCTTGTGAACAAGCCCCTCAAAAATTTTAGTAGGCAACGCCTTTGTAAATAAATCCACAAGATTCTCGCATGATCTGATTTGACAGACATCTATCTCTCCATTCTTTTGTAAATCATGCGTTGAGAAGAACTTTGGTGAAATGTGCTTTGTCTTGTCTCCTTTGATATAACCTTCCTTTATTTGGGCAATGCATGCGCTATTATCTTCATACAACAATGTTGGCTTGTCCTTTATTCCTTCAAGACCACATTCCTTTTGTATGTGTTGGATTACTGATCTCAACCATACACATTCTCGACTAGCTTCATATAATGCAATCAATTCTGCTTGATTTGAAGATGTTGCCGTCAGGGTCTGTTTTGTCGATCGCCATGAAATGGCGGTGCCACCATATGTGAACAAGTATCCTGTTTGTGATTTTGCTTTGTGGGGGTCTGATAGATATCCAGCATCTGAATATCCAATAAGTTCGGACTTCGAGTCCTTTCTATAAAATAACCCCATATCACGTGTCCCACTAAGGTAGCGGAATACATGTTTGATTCCTTTCCAATGCCTATATGTTGGCTCAGAGCTGTATCTTGCTAGAAGGTTCACAGCAAAACTTATATCAGGTCGTGTATTATTAGCAAGATACATTAAAGCTCCAATAGCGCTTAGATACGGTACTCCAGGACCGAGGACTTTGTCACCCTTTTCTCGGGGACGAAAGGGATCTTTTTCACTTATAAGTGATCGAACGACCATTGGTGAACTCAATGGATGAGCTTTATCCATATTAAAGTGTTTTAACATCTTCTCTATATAATTTGCTTGGTGAATAAAAATTCCACTCGGAAAATGCTCGATCTGCAGGCCGAGGCAAAATTTAGTTACACCAAGGTCTTTCATCTCAAATTCAGTTTTCAAGTATTGAGCTGTAATCTCAATATTCTTTGGCATCCCAATAATATTTAAATCATCAACATATACAGCTATAATCGTAAAACCAGATGAAGATTTTTTAATGAAAACACATGGACATATGGAGTCATTTTTGAATCCTTCGCTCAGAAGACTTTTGCTTAGACGATTGCACCACATTCGTCCAGATTGTTTTAATCCATATAAGGATCTTTTTAGTTGTATGGAGTACAACCCTCGCGGTTTGGAAGTACAAGTTTCTGGTAGTTTTAGTCCTTCAGGGACTTTCATATAAATGTTTGTATCTAATGACCCATATAGATAAGCAGTAACCACATCCATGAGTTGCATTTGAAGTCTATTTATGACTGTGAGACTGTTAAGAAATCTTAGTGTTGTCGCATCCACTACAGGTGAATACGTTTCTTCATAATCAACACCGGGTATTTGGGTGAAACCTTGAGCCACAAGTCGGGCTTTATATCTTACAATCTCATTTTTCTCATTTCTCTTTATCGACAACACCCATTTGAACCCCACAGGTTTCACGTCATTGGGTGTAAGCACCACAGGTCCAAAAACATTATGTTTTTCAAGCGAATGCAATTCTGCTTGTATTGCATTTTTCCATTGTGCCCAATCATTTCTTTGTCGACATTCTTCAATAGATTTTGGCTCACAATATTCAACATTCATTACTTCATTTGCTATAGCATATGAAAAATTTTCATCAGCGATGGTTTCGTCTCGATTCCATCTTTTCTGATTGTGCACATAATTTATTGAGATCTCATCTGCATTTTCATTTTTAGACACTTCGGTCTCTCGTTGGTCTATGTTGTCATTTTGTTCTTTCACTACCTCTTCAGGGGTATGGATAATATTAGCAGTAACATCTTCAGGTGCTACGCTTTTCTCTTTCCTTTTTCTTGGTTTTATATCCTTTGACCCAATTGGTCGTCCACGTTTTCGGTGGATATTTAACTCATTTGACAACTTAGGAATATCGACTTTTGCTGGTGCATTTTCAGCATGTATATGTGATTTTGTAACTTTCTTTGCATCTGTAAATGCATCTGGTAATTCGCTTGCAATTCTTTGCAAATGAATAATCTTTTGAACTTCTTGTTCACATTGGTTTGTACGGGGATCAAGATGGGACAATGAAGATGCATTCCAAGTAATTTCAGATTTTTCCATCTTCTGTTTTTCTCCCCCTAAGATTGGGAATACTTTTTCATCAAAATTACAATCAGCAAAGCGTGCTGTAAAAATATCACCAGTTAATGGCTCCAAATATTTAATAATCGATGGAGACTCAAAACCGATGTAAATTCCCAATCTTCTTTGAGGTCCCATCTTTGTACGTTGTGGTGGGGTTATTGGGACATAAACCGCACAACCAAATTTTTTTAAATGGGATAAATTTGGTTCTCTACCAGAGACCAGCTGTAAAGGGGAATATTTATGATAAGTTGTCGGTCTTATTCTGATAAGTGCCGCAGCATGTAAAATGGCATGACCCCAAAGAGATTGTGGTAATTTTGAATTCATAAGTAATGGTCTTGCAATTAGTTGCAATCTCTTAATTAGAGATTCAGCTAGACCATTTTGTGTATGAACATGAGCAACCGGATGCTCAATTGTAATACCAACTGACATGCAGTAGTCATTAAATGTTTGGGACGTAAATTCTCCTGCATTGTCCAATCGGATTTTCTTAATTGGATAATCAGGAAAATGTGCCCTCAATTTTATCAATTCTGCTAGAAGTCTAGCAAATGCAACATTTCTAGTTGACAAGAGACTAACATGTGACCATCGGGTGGATGCATCTATCAACACCATAAAATTTCGAAATGGTCCACATGGAGGGGCAATGGGTCCACAAATATCACCTTGAATTCTCTCTAAAAATAAAGGAGATTCATCTTTAATTTTGCTTGTGGACGGTCGGATTATCAGTTTTCCAAGAGAGCATGCTGCACATGAAAGCTCTTTCGATGATATAATTTTCATATCCTTCAGGGAATGACCATTTGAATTTTCAATAATTTTTCGCATCATTATATCACCGGGGTGTCCCAATCTATCATGCCAAAGATTATAATTCACTTGATCAACTAACTTCCGGTTAGTGACCATATTTGATTCCAAAGGGGTGATATAAGTGCAATATAATCCCGATGAAAATGCTTTCATCCTTTCTAAAACGATTTTGTTACCATTCACGATGGAGATAATGTGAAGGTATTCATCATTATTTTGATTTATAGTTTCAAGATGATAGTCATTACGACCTATATCCTTGAAACTTAGTAGATTTCTTCTGGATCTACTAGAATATAAAGCATCACTTATTTGTAATTTCGTGCCATTGGGCAACAAAATACAAGCTCTTCCGGAGCCTTCAATCAAATTACTAGTGCCAGAAAATGTGTTAACACTTGTCTTCGAGAAATGTAATTCGGAAAAGAAGGTTGTATTTTTCAAAATCGTATTTGTTGTTCCACTATCTACTAGACATTGATCTCCATCACTCATGATAGTATCAACCATGTCTTTGTCCTAAAAAAAAGAAGGAAATAGAGCAAAAATTATCTTTTTGTATATATAGTATCATAATACTATTGTATAAATTTTTAAGGAAAAACAAAAGCAAATATTATATTATAAAGACACAAGTCTTACATTTTTTTTTTTGGAAATGAAAAAACATCGAAAATAGTATGTAGGAAAACCAAACTAAGCATTTTGATGGACATTTCCATCATTGACAGAAACATCGATATTGTCATCATTTAAAAGAAAATCCGAAATATCTAAATGAGTGTCCATGATCATTCCATCTTGGTTGTTTTCAACCAAGTTCATTTCGGCACCTTCTTTTTTCTTGAGTGATGCTTGATAAAGATCAACAAGGTGCTTGGGCGTACGACATATACGCGACCATTGATTTGTCATGCCGCATTTGTAGCAAGCATTCTCATATTTCTTTGGAGGATTTTGCACTTGATTTCCTCTAGCATTTTTTCCATGATTATTTGCATTGACATCATGACCACCACGATGACTACGGCCACGTCCATGACCACGTCCTTGATGTTTCCCGCGTCCATATGCGCGACCACGACCACGTCCACGTTTACGATTGTAAGATGCCGCATTCGCTTCACGGAATGGGTCGCGTTTGCGTTTGTGATTAGCCTCATTCACTTCAGGGAATGGAGTGGAACTAGTGGGTCGAGCTTGATGATTTTTCATCAAAAGTTCATTATTTTGCTCAGCAACAAGAAGACATGATATTAGTTCCGAATATTTCTTAAAACCACGTTCCCGATATTGCTGCTGCAGGAGCATATTCGAGGCGTGGAATGTGGAGAATGTTTTCTCTAACATGTCATTATCAGTAATTATTTCTCCACATAATTTAAGTTCAGATGAGATTCGGAACATAGCAGAATTATACTCGCTTACAGATTTAAAATCTTGTAATCGCAAATGAATCCACTCGTAGCGAGCTTTTGGGAGAATCACTTGTTTTTGGTGGTCATACCTTTCTTTCAAGTTTTTCCATAACTCTAACGGATCTTTCACCGTTAGATATTCGGCTTTTAATCCCTCATGGAGATGATGCCGGAGAAAAATCATTGCTTTGGCACGCTCCTGCGGGGAGACCTTATTTTCATCTTTAATTGTTTCTCCAAGATTATTTGCCGTAAGATGGATCTCCGCATCGAGAGTCCAAGGGAGATAATTTTTCCCCGAGATATCAAGGGCGGCAAATTCAAGCTTTGTGAGGTTTGTCATGGTAATAGCTTGAACCTTGAGTGATACCAAAGATTTTAGTGTTAGCGGTAGAACACTCGTGCTGATAACGTGTTGTGAAACAAAGATGAAAGATTGGGAGATGGAGAGAGGTATGTATTTTTTCTCTTGTGTTGTGACTAAACATGTACAATAATCCCCTATATATAGGGTGAGGATGTAGTAGGAGTTACAACCAAAATAAATGGAATTACACCACATAAGTAAGAGTAAAACCTACATAAACTATTGGGGATTAAGAAGGTGAATCATCCACAAGACTTTTGGAATTTTTAACAGCATCAACATTATTGTTATTTTCAATGGAAAAATCTCCACAAACATCAAGAGACAACCTATTGACCACACAACCTTCGGGGCTATAAATTCCACGTACCCTCTCAATAAACTGACACAAGCCAAAAATGGCTTCTATAAACCATATGGCTCATCACCATGCTCTCTCGTCGTTGCAGTACGTCTGCTTCACCTGTGACGGCTGCCGGCAAACCAGCTCAGGCCGTGCTTATGGGTGTCAGCGTTGCGACTTCGCCATGCACCCCACATGCGTTACACTTCCAGATCGACTCGATTTAGCTCGACACCGACACCTATTGGTGCTCGACTACCTTCATGTCCCTCGACGTGGTTTCGTGTGCGACATGTGTGACAATCGGATTGCTGGGTTGTACTATTGTTGCCGAGGGTGCAATTACGACGTCCACCTTAGGTGTGCCGCACGTGCGCTCCATGAGGAGGAGGAAGAGGAGGAGAATGTAAGGGTGGTTGTACAGACTACATTCATTGCCGCTCTTCTTGCTCTTGCTGATGATAGGGATTGATGTGTGGATGAACTTGGTTATTGAGTTTCATGTTTGAGTTCATATCGCTGTTGCTCAGTTCCACTATCGTTGTTTGTGGCGTGAGGAGTGATCGGTGTGCTTCCATCCCTTGTGTGACGAATTTGAATGTTGTGCAAGAGTATTTATTTGTTTTGTAGACGCGTAAACGTTTGTCCCGTCCTGTGACTGCGATATTATTAACATGCCATTTTTATTTTCGGTGCTTAACCTTGTCATATTTATGTTTCATTAATTTGATCATCAACTTGTTAGTTCTTGGGAGGATAAGGTTCTAACTTAAAGATGGGTGGCACATATTTATGATGATCCTTTTTAATTTACGATTGGTGGCTTTAAAATAAGGGAAAGTATACATTCAAGATTTGTCAATGGCTTTCTTTTATTTATCCTGTTGCATCATAGTATTTTGAAATTCCGATACTTGCCAATGCCATCACTTGATTTTTCCTTTGTTAGGATAAATTTTCGAATTTTTAATTATCATATGTAAGGATTTTGAACAAAAGTAAATACGATGGAAAGAGTAATACCATCTTATGTGAAATAAGCATAAAATTATCGTCAATTAATAATTTAAAATATATACACCATACAAATCATAACTGAACATTAATATCAACAACAACAACAACAATAAAACTTTTTATCCCAAACTAGTTGGGACAGGCTAGAAATGAAACTCTAAGGAGTCACGGTTCAGGCACGTGAATCGTCTTCTTCCACGCGTTTTTATCTAATGCATATTCTCGAGGAACATCCCAATCTTTTAAATCTCTTTTAACCGCTTCCTCCCAAGTCAATCGTGGTCTGCCTCTTCGATCCGATTCAATACCCCTCTTCTTATAGGTGCCTCCAGAGGTCTTCTTTGTACATGTCCATACAATCTCAGTCTGTGTTGGATAACTTTCTCTTCCATTGGAGCAACTCCAACTCTCTCACGAATGTCTTCATTTCTAATCTGATTGATTCGCGTGTGGTCACACATCCACCTCAACACCCTCATTTCAGTTACATTCATCTTTTGTATATGTTGTCTTTTAGTGGCCCAACATTCCGCACCATATAGCATTACAGGTCTTATTACGGTTCTATAGAACTTTCATTTTAACTTAAGTGGAATTTTCTTGTCACATAAGACACCTGAGGCTTGTCGTCATTTCATTCATCCTGCTCTAATGGAAATTAATATCAATATGGAAATTTTAATAACATCGATATGCTTTAATATATGTTAATTTAGACAACATCAAATCCCACATTTTCAGATATAATGTCAATGTATATTGTAAACTATAGAATTTGTTTAAACATATTCATCGAAACAAAACGATGTGACACAAATTTATATTGAAATGGTACAAATTCTTTCAGAAGTACGTTGCAATTGCTTTTCATTCTCCACAAATAGCACACAAATATTTAATCGTTGTTCCTGAGTCATGTCAATCGATCATCGAGTAAACCAGCACAAATACATCATGTGTCCAAGTTAAGTGCGCCAGATTTTTTAGTGTTTTTTAAGCGTAGAAACCATTTTCAATATTGTTGCAACAAGTAGGTTATTTCAATTTTCACTTGAAAATTATCCCTACTATTGTAACACTCCTAATCCACAATCGGGACACAACAATCAATCACAACTATAAGAAACAAATAAGGGACATCAGCTAACAATAATCAAGTCGATGCCTCAATTAAAAACATATCTTAAAATCAAGATCAGAGTAGATCAAGGGACATCAACTTGATCAGAGTACAATACGGAAGGGAAATACAAGAAACTCTGAACATTCTTATTACATGAGTATTAAAAGGGTAGGAAAATACATAACAACTGAGCCCACTGATCCAGTCCACGCGTCCTAGCCCAAGTCTCCTCCAGCCACCTATCACATCTCGATCACCTGCACACACCCACAATTCACGCCTGAGTCTTAAATCAAGACTATGTACGCCACCCCAACCTGACACTGAACAAGGTCTAGCCATCTATGATGACTCACACTAACTGAACAACGTCGTCCACACGGCTCACAAACCAAACTAGGTCACGCCGTCTACACGACTCACACTGGTCTCGTGTCCCAAGACGACCACGCATCCCAACGAAGCCGAGCGTGCCCCTCGATCCCACTGCGTATCTGATCCACAAGACAACACTCAACCCGCTCTTACAGTAGAATTGTCACACGTCCCAAGGTGACCATGCGTCCCGACCAGACCGATCGTGCACCCTCGACAAGATAGTGCATCAGGCCACAAGGCAACACCATACTCCAACCACACACCTGACCCACGAGCCCAGCTCCAGCGGTCACTCGTCACAACGCTGGTGGGCTGACCTATAGTGGACTTTAGGCTTGCTTTGAGCTTGATTGCTTGGTTAGGTTTCTAACCTTCCTTATTCCTACACTAGATTAAGGACTTCATCTCCTCTCTCCAGAGTCATTCTTTTCTCATCTTTATGTCTCCGGATCTTCTCATCTACGAACATCTTCTTTTAAATTGAATTTTTATTTATTTCCTTCAATAATAACTATCATTTTTCTTAATATTTAGATTGAAATGGATCGAGAGTGGATTCTTTCAAACCTATTGAGTGGTGAGTATGAGAACGGAGTAAATATGTTTAATAGAGGTTGCCAAAAAACATTCAAAAAAACCGAATGACAGAGACATGACGTATTGTCTGTGCAATAAGTGTCATAATATGTCAGTGTTAACTTTTCGGAAAATAAAAGATCATTTCTTTGAGAAAGGTTTCTACCCAAGTTACAGACGGTGGATATGGCACGGCGAAAATGAATCATTTAGTTGTTCCGAGAATGACGGAGATAATGTTAGTGTGGGAGATCACTTAGAGGAAATAGTTCAAGATATGACTGAAAAGTTTTCGTCCAACCCCAATTTACTTGGTAGTTTGTTGAGTGACAATGAGAAGTCGTTGTATAAGGGTTGCACTAAATTCACTAGATTGTCAGCGGTGTTGAAGTTGTACAATTTAAAAGCAGGAAATGGTTGGACCGATGTCAGTTTCATATCACTGTTGAAGTTATTGAAAGAGATGCTTTCAGATGATAATGAGCTGTCAGATAGAACTTATGATGCTAAGAAAGTGTTGTGTCCAATGGGAATGGAATATACGAAGATACATGCATGCCCGAACGATTTTATATTGTATAGGGGTGAGTTTGAAAACTTACATTCCTGTCCAGATGTAATGTTTCACGATACAAAATGAAATGCAGTGGACCAAACCACAATGTAGAGGCTGATGAGATGAAAATCAAAGGACCTCCAGCTAAGATTTTGTGGTATCTTCCGATAATTCATTATACATCATGATTATCGACGTGCAAGTGAAGCAAGCGTTTTCTTTTGTATAAGATCAAATGTATCGAATAATTTTATCGTAACTGTAATAAAATGTAATTTTTACTCTTATAGACACCTTTATGACGCCAGAAGGTCAGTCTTTCCCGACGATCAACTATTTGGATTTATCAATCCATCTACCTATATATACGGGAATGACAATAAATCGGGTCAGCTTGGGACTCTCATGAAAGAAGAAGACAAAATATATTATATGCTCCCTTATCATGAGAGGTAAACTTGTTAATAGTGGAATTTTATTTTGTAATAAACTTCTAATTATATATATAAATAGGGCTCATTGGATGTTTATCGTTGTATGCCCCGCGACTAATTTGACATATTGGTTTGATCCGTTGGGGTCGAATAAACCAAGGGACTCCATAAAGAAACTTGTAAATCTGTAGGTTTGTTCTAATCATCATGTTTGTAATCTATGGATTTTTATTAGTATTATTGAATTCATGTCCAATAACTTGTGCTACTCAACACAATGAAGGTTTACAGAGCGTTAGGTGGCGGGAGAACAACCCCAAAAGATGGAGTAACATGACATGGAATGGGAGTAAGTTCTTTCTCCCATTTTTGTTATTTAAGTTAAGTAATGGAACATATATTTAGCGAATTTATATGTTTGTAGTACAGCAAGCAGACTGGAAATAGGGAACGTGGTTACTTCGTGATGAGATACATGACAGAAATCCTCGAATTTGCAATTCAAGACGTATCTCTATCCGAGGTAATATATATCGTTATTCAGTTGTATAATTGTAGTTTCATTATCTAGATTTAATATTTTGTAACTTGTATTTTTATTGTCTTCCAAAAGAATAGTGATCCTTACTCGCAACAGGAACCTGATGATACTCGCGACCGATGGGCTCACTATTTTATCAGAAACATGTTACTGAACTAAGAGGTTCTCATAACACTAACACATTTTTTGTAATTTATTTAGCTAGTTTACTTGTATTACAAACATACAATGGTATGCCTTAATATAATCACCTACTTTTTGGAATGAGAATGCCAAGTGTTTGTGTATGAATGTCAAGTGTGTTGGATGATTATTTGTATGCATTTGTGAATGAATTTGGTGCAGGATGATTGCTATCTTTTTTGTCCAGGTTTAGGAATAGACGTCGGTTGTTTGTATTATCCAAGGTCTATGCTTTTCAAAAAGGTATAGACGTCGATTGTTAAATACGACCGACGTCTATTCCTAGACAATAGACGTCGATTAGGCTAGACCACTGACGTCTATTCTTAGACAATAGAAGTCGATTAGGCTAGACGACCGACGTCTATTGTCTAGGTATAGACGTCGATCGTATATAACAGCCGACGTCTATACCTAACTAATAGACATCGGTCATTAAGCGACCGACGTCTATGTATATACAATGTATACATAGAAGTCAGGTCTGGGGAGCCTTATATCAGACGTATATACCCCGTATATCTGACGTATATTCCATTTTCTACAGTAGTGTATGCACTAGGTTTACGCAATTACCCCCTTAAACTTTACGTTTTGGTCGGAAACCCGATAGCAAGACCCATGTTTCTGTCTTACATTACTTGCAATACCAAGGCTTGAGTTACCTTTTGACTTAGGGTGGTGGACGACTACTAGGGATGAATGAAGATATGGTATTAGGTGATAAGCAAGAGGTTTGAGGGTGGTATAGTGTGTGAAAGGAATTGATTCATGTCTTAAGGTGTTTTTGAGTTTTTTGGTGTATTATTTTATTTAGCATAATGGTTCTAATAGGATGTGTTTGTTGGTTTTAGGTCTTAATCTATGTTTTGATGATTTAATTAACTTAATTTTAATCACATTCAAATGTAGTGTAACACACATTATACATAGTATATATATTGCATTGTGCTAATATCTACAGGTGATCAAGACTCAAGGAATAAAGGAATGAAGTCAAGACATGTAATCAAAGTTTATTGAAGACATGAATTTTTATTTTCATTTGAGTCTTATGAATCTTTGTGACCTTGAGCATACAAGAGTTGCAATCTATTCACCAACCCACAAGGTTCATTGTAGAAGTCACACACCAAGTTTCACATCAATTGGACTTCAATAGATCACCCAAACCTTAGCCGGAAAATCACTTAAACCAAACCTAAACATTGTTTGTGCAAAACAGTCGACCAGAACCAATTCTTTGTTCGACCATTTTTACCATTTATTCAGTTAAGCAATAGTGATTTCACCTAGCACAACCGGTCGACCTATTTTTACCTTTTCGGTCAACCGATTGGCCCATATTTTCCGGACCACCGTTATACTTGTCATATTATACAACGGTCATATTCATATTTCCTCCTAACTCCAAAACATATTTGGTCACCGGTCGAATTTTGACCTGAAAATGGTCGACCGGCTGAAGACAATTTGTGCACCAAAAATGCATGTTATTTTCGGTCGAACGAACCCTCCTTTTGTGTTCGACCGATTCACCTTGACTTGGCCAAAACCCTCAGTACGGTCGATCGTCCCCTAGATTTAGTTCGATCGTTCACTTAAGTTATAACTATTAGGTTCGACCGTAGTTTAAGTTGGTTCGAATGTTTCCTTAATTTCATGGAAACGGTCGACCGTTCATCCCAAGTCGGTCGACCAGTTTAGGACAGATTTGCTGAACTTAAAATTCTATTTTGTGTATCTTACACAAACTTCAACCAAATCTCCCCAATGGCTACAAACCTTTAGGAGCTTATAAATAGAGGTTCATATACCTTATTTAGATATCTCAATACTCCAAACTCACACATACACTAAAGAGAAGTCTCCTACTACAAAATCCTCAATCCTATACACTCCAAGCTTAACTTCCACACTCTTGATCCAAATCTTATCATACTCAAAGTATGCTCAAAGTTAGAGTGTCAATACTCTTGGTTACTTGTGCTGTCAAATATTGTAAAGGTTTTGGTGAAAGCCCAAAGCATCCCTCTCAAGTTGTGAGAGGAAGAAATCAAGCTTGCAAGGGTGTTCGCAAGGCTTGCTTTGTAAGATGTTTTCTCCCAGCCCGGAACGGGGAGTAGATAGTGAAGACGTAGGCGAAGCTCGTGGAATCGAGCGAAGCTTGCAAGAGAGGAAGTAAGATCCGGTGGTCGATCCGAACCTCTATAAAATCGTTGCGTCTTTTGTGGTTTGCATATTTCTTTCCCTACTCATTTTTATTGTTTATTTTCGCTACATATTTAAGTAGTGTTTAACATTTTGATTATATTTATTAGGGGCCATAACGATCCTACAATGTTTTGTGGATGAGGTGGTTATTGTGTTATTAGTGTGTTTAAGGTCGGGTTTGAGGTTGTGGAGGTTTGATTTAGGGATTGGTGCAAATTTCATGGTGAAATTAGGGTTAAAGCACTTTACCAATTAAGTTTTGAAGCGATTTTTAGTACTAACTTAAAGGGTAGGGTCTTATTAGGGTGAATTAAGGTATTTAAGGACTCTGTTAAGGGTTTTGTGTCAATTAGTGGGTTTGTGGTTTAAGATAGCTTACCTATTAGGTTTAATCGTGATTCGGGCCTCAGTTTGCTTAATAAAGTATAATTTTACTGAATTGGTCTTAGTTAGGCGTGAAGTGGTGAAAATTGGGGTTCCATGTTGTGGTTTTAGGATTGGTTTAGGGTTTGGGGATGAGATCTATCCAGGATTAGGGGTTCGACCGTGTTAGTTGATTGGTGAGTTTTATTGTTATTTAGGTGTTTGGTTACGTAATTGTGGTTTATTAAGAGTGGGATTGTGTCTTAGGGTTTGTATGAATTGTCTTAGGGCATGTCTAAGGCTTTAGATTAGTTTTGGTTTAAGTGTCGTCAGGCTTGCTAGGAGTCGAGAGAGATATGCTGTTTGTATAGGGTTTGGGTCCGGTCGGGAATCAAATTGTTGCCTGGCTACGGTTTGATTAAGTCGGGTGGACATGTGGACTAACCTTTTTGGGGTGGGTCGTATAGGTCTATATATGATAGCGTTGGCAATACGATTGCCGACCTATAAGGGTTTTATGTTTTTGGAAGACTTTCACTTAAGGTTTGGTCAATGAGTCAGGTAGAGATTTTGGGGGATCCTTTAGGTAGGTCTTCTAGGTAGGATAAGGCGAAGGATTAGAAGTTGGTGACAAAAGAGTTAGGGTATTCGTTTGATACTTTAATGGAGTTTTACTCTGCTTAATTCTTTGGTGAGGTTGTCTACAGTAATAATAGCAATTTGAGAAATGTGTAATATTAAAACACGGGCAGTTTGGTAATAGGTACATTAATAGATGCAACTACCTATGATTTGATAACTTTTATTTCTTATGTGATTTTTTCAGAATTTCCGTCATAACATGTATCCTTTAAAGGAACCATTCATGATTTCAGATTCTAGTGGTGACTCACACCCAAAGGGGTGTAACACTTAGTTCCATCATGATACGGAATTCTAGTTATATGTCACTCTCATTGCTAATGATGTAGCATTCAATTCCCACCACAAAAGTCAATTCTTTTGGGATGCATCTCACAGCGTCTATTAGTCATTTATCATAGATCATAATCATTCGAGGCAATCCGGTGTCACAATGACATATACTTAATCATGCTTGTGCTTTATGACATTTTTAATTGTACTTTACAAGACATATAAATTGCATTGATCATAATTTGTTTTCCTTACATTTATAGTATTTGATTTTTACATGCAAGTATATACACCTATATATTCATATCAGAGAACATATACTTAACTGCTATTCGTCGCAGTAAAACAACTTAAATCGCCAATACATATTACCATTTTGCCTTTCTACCCTTTCCACTTATATAACTATTCATTTCACTCTTCTAACACCTCTCTCTTCATATTACTCTTCTATTAACCAGATACAATGTCTCGCAGGCCAAGAAAAGAACCAGCGGATGCCCCGGATTACTAAAATCTAGTAAATTGCCTTATTTATTTTCATTAATTTTTTAAATAAATAAAAAATTGGGTGGGGCGTCCGCGGGAGACGCCCGACCCAACGGTCGAGCGGCCGCCGGAGCCGCCTCCCCCAATTTAATTTTTTATTTATTTATTTAAATTTATTATAAATTGTGATAAATTTAAAATAAATTGAATATTCTGTTAATAATGAATTAAATTAGTTTAGTAAATTCTTTGTTGATTATAAATTGTGATAATTACTAAATAAATCGATTATTAAGTTAATAATTAGTTTAATTTTTTTAGTAAGGAATTATTGATTAAAAGTTGTGATAATAGCTAAATAAATTGATTATTATGTTAATAATTAGTTGTGTACGATTTTAGTAAAGGATTATTGATTAATTGTGTTAATTGCAAAATAAATCGATTATTAAGTTAATAATTAGTTTAATTATTTTAGTAAATCCATTGATAAAATTTTATTTTTAAAATTGAATTAATAGTCATCGGGTTACCGTGGAGGAAAAGGGAAATCAATTCCTTTACGCGCGGTACGTAGTGTAGCAGATAAGTCAGGTCCTCGTCATCCACGTACACAGGGTATTTCTACTTCAGTTAGGGGAGAGAGAGATCTTTTACGTCGTCGTCAGACACCTGGGGATTCTTTCGACGACGAGGATGATTCAGATGAGTTGAGGAGTCACGACGAGAGTGACGATGGGGGCCGGTATGGCTTGGGGCAACAGGAGGAGGCGATACATCAGTAAGGTCGAGGACGGGGGTGAGATTGTAGTCCTTCGGCTGAGTGGGTCATTAGGAAGGGTCGAGGTGACCGGTTTGTGACCGGTGATTCTAGTTCGTGCACTGTAGACGCCCGAGCTCAGAAGAAGAAGAGGGGTGAGGACGAGTCTTGGATCATCACGGATATGATGCCCGGTGGTCCTCTAGATGGCAGCGTCATTCCGAGTTTCAGAGGCCACATCACCAGACGCATCTGGGATGGCGAGGATCGGAACGTTTTGAAGTGCCATAATCAGCACAGAGCATGTACGACATTGCAGGCTTGGCGTTCAGTGATGACTGATGATATGACGGCGACCGTTAGTGGCAGTGGATTGGGTCACTTGCCGTATAGCATGTTTTCCTGCATTGACATGCCGTTGATTTCGGCTTTCGTGGAGTGGTGGCAGCCTGACACCAACACTTTCCACTTGCCGTTCGGAGAGATGACGATCATGTTGCATGACGTCTTTCAGATTCTGCACATAACTGTTGAGGGTCCTATGGTCAGTGCGCAGGCACCAACATCTGAGTTGAAGTTTATTTGTATCTGAGTTCCTGGGTGTCAGCTTGGAGGGTCTTGGGCGGGATAGCTCATTTTGGAGTGGCGGTGGTGTTAGTATCGATGTTGTGGACGAGTGTTGCAGACGGAGGCGACCACCACGGACTGAGGATACGCAGATGACTGCTTACCTCTTCTTACTGCTAGGCTGCGTCTTGTTTGTCGACAAGAGTGGTTCCAGAGTTAGACTACGCGACCTATTGGAGGTGAGAGAGCCAGATACCATTGGTCAGTACTCATGGGGGTCAGCGACGTTGGCATATCTGTATCGCCAGCTGGGTATATCGAGTCGTGCAGATTGTTCTGGGATTACAGGTTGTCTTACACTGCTACAGGTTTGGATCTATGAGTATTTTCCTACTTTCCGCCCGCATCGGGAGCGGAAGATTATTGAGTGTGGTCATCCTCGTTCGCGTATGTGGGTTGTCTGGGCCGAGGATAAGAGCGAGGTTCGACTTCTTTCTATTCATAGACGGCTAGATCAGATGACTGCATCGCAGGTATATAATGTATATATCATTCACGTTTATTTAAATTTCAACTTTATTATTATTAACGTATAAATGTTTAGGTGGAGTGGTTGCCGTATGGTCCTAAGTCTGTTGTAGCTGTGCCGAGGACTACATTTCTAGGCGTTATTCGTTATAGGAATATCACGGAGCCTTATTTACCTGATCGCGTGTTACGTCAGTTAGGTTACGTTCAGGTGATCCCGGTTGACATCCCGACGCCCGAGCATGCGGTACGGTCTGCGATTGCGACGACGTACGACGTCAAGCATAGCGTTTCGTTCGCGGAATCAGTTTGGAGAACATTTCCGAGAGTAGGATGACTTCACCTAGACGATCTGAGTCGTAGCCGCGACCCCTCCACTTGTGATGCAGATTATTTGTAGTGGTTCGGTAGGTGCTCACATCCACTTATCGTACGCGGTATCATTCCGAGACAGGAGAGACCACTGGATAGGACATGTGCCGATGCGGTAAGTTTATCTAATTTTATTTGTAATTGTAATTTATATTTTGTTATTATTGTTAATGTACGCTAATTTTTATGTTACATACAATGGATGAGTAGGGCGATACGGTGTACGCAGTCGTTCTTTCGACAAAGAGACAGGATGCCGACTGAGGATACGAGACTTGCATGTACAGATTTGAATCGCCTCATCGAGGATTGGAACAACCAGTTGGGCATTTCGGACCATGATTCGGATGCTGAGTTGTAGTTCACTTGCTCTTACTTTCGTTTTATTTTATGTTGCACTATTACTACATTTGTTGGTATTTGCTTATGCTTATCTGTCTACTCTTATTATTTATTTCTTACGAACATATCTTCTACTTATTTCATGGACTATCGTATTTTTAATATTTATTTCTCACAAACATATTTTCTACTTATTTCTTTAGATATCAAATACTACTTAAATTTAAAATCTGGTAAAAGAAAAGCACGATATAAGTACAAATACACGATATATTATACATTACCAATGCATTACAAATTACAATCAATATGTACTACGTAACCGGTTCCAATACGTCATCCTACTTTCGTACTGATCCTCCCATCCAACAACACTCTCATCTCGCATTTGATACCACAAGGTCACTATAGGAGGTACTGGGAAATCATCAGCTAGTTCCAAACGAATAAAATGTCTGTAACTCCCTAAATGAGCAATGACCAACTCTTTGACAGGCCTCGTCATGGCAGACGTACTCTCCCAAGGTAGCACAGTAAGACACGGGAACAACGAACCATCCGTTCCCATTGAGAAATACATGACCGCACACTTGTAAAAATTAGCAATCGGAAACAAGTCGGCCCAAACCTTCATATAATTATCCTCGTCACAAGCTCCCCCACCCCAATCAATTCGTTGACGAGCCTCTACCACATTGTTAAAATAGACACTCTCATAAATAGGAAGTGCACCTATCTCATTAGAAATCGCACGACGGGAGTACGACCAGTTGTGTTGACCACCATGGAAGACATCGGCAACACATCGAAATCCACAGTTGCCATCAGCACGTACGTCATTCCACCTCTCCAGTAATGGTAAAATCATTCATGGCAGTCTATCAACATATGGGAAATTATCCACGTCAATCCGGTGTCACAATGACATATACTTAATCATGCTTGTGCTTTATGACATTTTTAATTGTACTTTACAAGACATATAAATTGCATTGATCATAATTTGTTTTCCTTACATTTATAGTATTTGATTTTTACATGCAAGTATATACACCTATATATTCATATCAGAGAACATATACTTAACTGCTATTCGTCGCAGTAAAACAACTTAAATCGCCAATACATATTACCATTTTGCCTTTCTACCCTTTCCACTTATATAACTATTCATTTCACTCTTCTAACACCTCTCTCTTCATATTACTCTTCTATTAACCAGATACAATGTCTCGCAGGCCAAGAAAAGAACCAGCGGATGCCCCGGATTACTAAAATCTAGTAAATTGCCTTATTTATTTTCATTAATTTTTTAAATAAATAAAAAATTGGGTGGGGCGTCCGCGGGAGACGCCCGACCCAACGGTCGAGCGGCCGCCGGAGCCGCCTCCCCCAATTTAATTTTTTATTTATTTATTTAAATTTATTATAAATTGTGATAAATTTAAAATAAATTGAATATTCTGTTAATAATGAATTAAATTAGTTTAGTAAATTCTTTGTTGATTATAAATTGTGATAATTACTAAATAAATCGATTATTAAGTTAATAATTAGTTTAATTTTTTTAGTAAGGAATTATTGATTAAAAGTTGTGATAATAGCTAAATAAATTGATTATTATGTTAATAATTAGTTGTGTACGATTTTAGTAAAGGATTATTGATTAATTGTGTTAATTGCAAAATAAATCGATTATTAAGTTAATAATTAGTTTAATTATTTTAGTAAATCCATTGATAAAATTTTATTTTTAAAATTGAATTAATAGTCATCGGGTTACCGTGGAGGAAAAGGGAAATCAATTCCTTTACGCGCGGTACGTAGTGTAGCAGATAAGTCAGGTCCTCGTCATCCACGTACACAGGGTATTTCTACTTCAGTTAGGGGAGAGAGAGATCTTTTACGTCGTCGTCAGACACCTGGGGATTCTTTCGACGACGAGGATGATTCAGATGAGTTGAGGAGTCACGACGAGAGTGACGATGGGGGCCGGTATGGCTTGGGGCAACAGGAGGAGGCGATACATCAGTAAGGTCGAGGACGGGGGTGAGATTGTAGTCCTTCGGCTGAGTGGGTCATTAGGAAGGGTCGAGGTGACCGGTTTGTGACCGGTGATTCTAGTTCGTGCACTGTAGACGCCCGAGCTCAGAAGAAGAAGAGGGGTGAGGACGAGTCTTGGATCATCACGGATATGATGCCCGGTGGTCCTCTAGATGGCAGCGTCATTCCGAGTTTCAGAGGCCACATCACCAGACGCATCTGGGATGGCGAGGATCGGAACGTTTTGAAGTGCCATAATCAGCACAGAGCATGTACGACATTGCAGGCTTGGCGTTCAGTGATGACTGATGATATGACGGCGACCGTTAGTGGCAGTGGATTGGGTCACTTGCCGTATAGCATGTTTTCCTGCATTGACATGCCGTTGATTTCGGCTTTCGTGGAGTGGTGGCAGCCTGACACCAACACTTTCCACTTGCCGTTCGGAGAGATGACGATCATGTTGCATGACGTCTTTCAGATTCTGCACATAACTGTTGAGGGTCCTATGGTCAGTGCGCAGGCACCAACATCTGAGTTGAAGTTTATTTGTATCTGAGTTCCTGGGTGTCAGCTTGGAGGGTCTTGGGCGGGATAGCTCATTTTGGAGTGGCGGTGGTGTTAGTATCGATGTTGTGGACGAGTGTTGCAGACGGAGGCGACCACCACGGACTGAGGATACGCAGATGACTGCTTACCTCTTCTTACTGCTAGGCTGCGTCTTGTTTGTCGACAAGAGTGGTTCCAGAGTTAGACTACGCGACCTATTGGAGGTGAGAGAGCCAGATACCATTGGTCAGTACTCATGGGGGTCAGCGACGTTGGCATATCTGTATCGCCAGCTGGGTATATCGAGTCGTGCAGATTGTTCTGGGATTACAGGTTGTCTTACACTGCTACAGGTTTGGATCTATGAGTATTTTCCTACTTTCCGCCCGCATCGGGAGCGGAAGATTATTGAGTGTGGTCATCCTCGTTCGCGTATGTGGGTTGTCTGGGCCGAGGATAAGAGCGAGGTTCGACTTCTTTCTATTCATAGACGGCTAGATCAGATGACTGCATCGCAGGTATATAATGTATATATCATTCACGTTTATTTAAATTTCAACTTTATTATTATTAACGTATAAATGTTTAGGTGGAGTGGTTGCCGTATGGTCCTAAGTCTGTTGTAGCTGTGCCGAGGACTACATTTCTAGGCGTTATTCGTTATAGGAATATCACGGAGCCTTATTTACCTGATCGCGTGTTACGTCAGTTAGGTTACGTTCAGGTGATCCCGGTTGACATCCCGACGCCCGAGCATGCGGTACGGTCTGCGATTGCGACGACGTACGACGTCAAGCATAGCGTTTCGTTCGCGGAATCAGTTTGGAGAACATTTCCGAGAGTAGGATGACTTCACCTGGACGATCTGAGTCGTAGTCGCGACCCCTCCACTTGTGATGCAGATTATTTGTAGTGGTTCGGTAGGTGCTCACATCCACTTATCGTACGCGGTATCATTCCGAGACAGGAGAGACCACTGGATAGGACATGTGCCGATGCGGTAAGTTTATCTAATTTTATTTGTAATTGTAATTTATATTTTGTTATTATTGTTAATGTACGCTAATTTTTATGTTACATACAATGGATGAGTAGGGCGATACGGTGTACGCAGTCGTTCTTTCGACAAAGAGACAGGATGCCGACTGAGGATACGAGACTTGCATGTACAGATTTGAATCGCCTCATCGAGGATTGGAACAACCAGTTGGGCATTTGGGACCATGATTCAGATGCTGAGTTGTAGTTCACTTGCTCTTACTTTCGTTTTATTTTATGTTGCACTATTACTACATTTGTTGGTATTTGCTTATGCTTATCTGTCTACTCTTATTATTTATTTCTTACGAACATATCTTCTACTTATTTCATTGACTATCGTATTTTTAATATTTATTTCTCACAAACATATTTTCTACTTATTTCTTTAGATATCAAATACTACTTAAATTTAAAATCTGGTAAAAGAAAAGCACGATATAAGTACAAATACACGATATATTATACATTACCAATGCATTACAAATTACAATCAATATGTACTACGTAACCGGTTCCAATACGTCATCCTACTTTCGTACTGATCCTCCCATCCAACAACACTCTCATCTCGCATTTGATACCACAAGGTCACTATAGGAGGTACTGGGAAATCATCAGCTAGTTCCAAACGAATAAAATGTCTGTAACTCCCTAAATGAGCAATGACCAACTCTTTGACAGGCCTCGTCATGGCAGACGTACTCTCCCAAGGTAGCACAGTAAGACACGGGAACAACGAACCATCCGTTCCCATTGAGAAATACATGACCGCACACTTGTAAAAATTAGCAATCGGAAACAAGTCGGCCCAAACCTTCATATAATTATCCTCGTCACAAGCTCCCCCACCCCAATCAATTCGTTGACGAGCCTCTACCACATTGTTAAAATAGACACTCTCATAAATAGGAAGTGCACCTATCTCATTAGAAATCGCACGACGGGAGTACGACCAGTTGTGTTGACCACCATGGAAGACATCGGCAACACATCGAAATCCACAGTTGCCATCAGCACGTACGTCATTCCACCTCTCCAGTAATGGTAAAATCATTCATGGCAGTCTATCAACATATGGGAAATTATCCACGTCAATCCGGTGTCACAATGACATATACTTAATCATGCTTGTGCTTTATGACATTTTTAATTGTACTTTACAAGACATATAAATTGCATTGATCATAATTTGTTTTCCTTACATTTATAGTATTTGATTTTTACATGCAAGTATATACACCTATATATTCATATCAGAGAACATATACTTAACTGCTATTCGTCGCAGTAAAACAACTTAAATCGCCAATACATATTACCATTTTGCCTTTCTACCCTTTCCACTTATATAACTATTCATTTCACTCTTCTAACACCTCTCTCTTCATATTACTCTTCTATTAACCAGATACAATGTCTCGCAGGCCAAGAAAAGAACCAGCGGATGCCCCGGATTACTAAAATCTAGTAAATTGCCTTATTTATTTTCATTAATTTTTTAAATAAATAAAAAATTGGGTGGGGCGTCCGCGGGAGACGCCCGACCCAACGGTCGAGCGGCCGCCGGAGCCGCCTCCCCCAATTTAATTTTTTTTTAATTTATTTAAATTTATTATAAATTGTGATAAATTTAAAATAAATTGAATATTCTGTTAATAATGAATTAAATTAGTTTAGTAAATTCTTTGTTGATTATAAATTGTGATAATTACTAAATAAATCGATTATTAAGTTAATAATTAGTTTAATTTTTTTAGTAAGGAATTATTGATTAAAACTTGTGATAATAGCTAAATAAATTGATTATTATGTTAATAATTAGTTGTGTACGATTTTAGTAAAGGATTATTGATTAATTGTGTTAATTGCAAAATAAATCGATTATTAAGTTAATAATTAGTTTAATTATTTTAGTAAATCCATTGATAAAATTTTATTTTTAAAATTGAATTAATAGTCATCGGGTTACCGTGGAGGAAAAGGGAAATCAATTCCTTTACGCGCGGTACGTAGTGTAGCAGATAAGTCAGGTCCTCGTCATCCACGTACACAGGGTATTTCTACTTCAGTTAGGGGAGAGAGAGATCTTTTACGTCGTCGTCAGACACCTGGGGATTCTTTCGACGACGAGGATGATTCAGATGAGTTGAGGAGTCACGACGAGAGTGACGATGGGGGCCGGTATGGCTTGGGGCAACAGGAGGAGGCGATACATCAGTAAGGTCGAGGACGGGGGTGAGATTGTAGTCCTTCGGCTGAGTGGGTCATTAGGAAGGGTCGAGGTGACCGGTTTGTGACCGGTGATTCTAGTTCGTGCACTGTAGACGCCCGAGCTCAGAAGAAGAAGAGGGGTGAGGACGAGTCTTGGATCATCACGGATATGATGCCCGGTGGTCCTCTAGATGGCAGCGTCATTCCGAGTTTCAGAGGCCACATCACCAGACGCATCTGGGATGGCGAGGATCGGAACGTTTTGAAGTGCCATAATCAGCACAGAGCATGTACGACATTGCAGGCTTGGCGTTCAGTGATGACTGATGATATGACGGCGACCGTTAGTGGCAGTGGATTGGGTCACTTGCCGTATAGCATGTTTTCCTGCATTGACATGCCGTTGATTTCGGCTTTCGTGGAGTGGTGGCAGCCTGACACCAACACTTTCCACTTGCCGTTCGGAGAGATGACGATCATGTTGCATGACGTCTTTCAGATTCTGCACATAACTGTTGAGGGTCCTATGGTCAGTGCGCAGGCACCAACATCTGAGTTGAAGTTTATTTGTATCTGAGTTCCTGGGTGTCAGCTTGGAGGGTCTTGGGCGGGATAGCTCATTTTGGAGTGGCGGTGGTGTTAGTATCGATGTTGTGGACGAGTGTTGCAGACGGAGGCGACCACCACGGACTGAGGATACGCAGATGACTGCTTACCTCTTCTTACTGCTAGGCTGCGTCTTGTTTGTCGACAAGAGTGGTTCCAGAGTTAGACTACGCGACCTATTGGAGGTGAGAGAGCCAGATACCATTGGTCAGTACTCATGGGGGTCAGCGACGTTGGCATATCTGTATCGCCAGCTGGGTATATCGAGTCGTGCAGATTGTTCTGGGATTACAGGTTGTCTTACACTGCTACAGGTTTGGATCTATGAGTATTTTCCTACTTTCCGCCCGCATCGGGAGCGGAAGATTATTGAGTGTGGTCATCCTCGTTCGCGTATGTGGGTTGTCTGGGCCGAGGATAAGAGCGAGGTTCGACTTCTTTCTATTCATAGACGGCTAGATCAGATGACTGCATCGCAGGTATATAATGTATATATCATTCACGTTTATTTAAATTTCAACTTTATTATTATTAACGTATAAATGTTTAGGTGGAGTGGTTGCCGTATGGTCCTAAGTCTGTTGTAGCTGTGCCGAGGACTACATTTCTAGGCGTTATTCGTTATAGGAATATCACGGAGCCTTATTTACCTGATCGCGTGTTACGTCAGTTAGGTTACGTTCAGGTGATCCCGGTTGACATCCCGACGCCCGAGCATGCGGTACGGTCTGCGATTGCGACGACGTACGACGTCAAGCATAGCGTTTCGTTCGCGGAATCAGTTTGGAGAACATTTCCGAGAGTAGGATGACTTCACCTGGACGATCTGAGTCGTAGTCGCGACCCCTCCACTTGTGATGCAGATTATTTGTAGTGGTTCGGTAGGTGCTCACATCCACTTATCGTACGCGGTATCATTCCGAGACAGGAGAGACCACTGGATAGGACATGTGCCGATGCGGTAAGTTTATCTAATTTTATTTGTAATTGTAATTTATATTTTGTTATTATTGTTAATGTACGCTAATTTTTATGTTACATACAATGGATGAGTAGGGCGATACGGTGTACGCAGTCGTTCTTTCGACAAAGAGACAGGATGCCGACTGAGGATACGAGACTTGCATGTACAGATTTGAATCGCCTCATCGAGGATTGGAACAACCAGTTGGGCATTTGGGACCATGATTCAGATGCTGAGTTGTAGTTCACTTGCTCTTACTTTCGTTTTATTTTATGTTGCACTATTACTACATTTGTTGGTATTTGCTTATGCTTATCTGTCTACTCTTATTATTTATTTCTTACGAACATATCTTCTACTTATTTCATTGACTATCGTATTTTTAATATTTATTTCTCACAAACATATTTTCTACTTATTTCTTTAGATATCAAATACTACTTAAATTTAAAATCTGGTAAAAGAAAAGCACGATATAAGTACAAATACACGATATATTATACATTACCAATGCATTACAAATTACAATCAATATGTACTACGTAACCGGTTCCAATACGTCATCCTACTTTCGTACTGATCCTCCCATCCAACAACACTCTCATCTCGCATTTGATACCACAAGGTCACTATAGGAGGTACTGGGAAATCATCAGCTAGTTCCAAACGAATAAAATGTCTGTAACTCCCTAAATGAGCAATGACCAACTCTTTGACAGGCCTCGTCATGGCAGACGTACTCTCCCAAGGTAGCACAGTAAGACACGGGAACAACGAACCATCCGTTCCCATTGAGAAATACATGACCGCACACTTGTAAAAATTAGCAATCGGAAACAAGTCGGCCCAAACCTTCATATAATTATCCTCGTCACAAGCTCCCCCACCCCAATCAATTCGTTGACGAGCCTCTACCACATTGTTAAAATAGACACTCTCATAAATAGGAAGTGCACCTATCTCATTAGAAATCGCACGACGGGAGTACGACCAGTTGTGTTGACCACCATGGAAGACATCGGCAACACATCGAAATCCACAGTTGCCATCAGCACGTACGTCATTCCACCTCTCCAGTAATGGTAAAATCATTCATGGCAGTCTATCAACATATGGGAAATTATCCACGTCAATCCGGTGTCACAATGACATATACTTAATCATGCTTGTGCTTTATGACATTTTTAATTGTACTTTACAAGACATATAAATTGCATTGATCATAATTTGTTTTCCTTACATTTATAGTATTTGATTTTTACATGCAAGTATATACACCTATATATTCATATCAGAGAACATATACTTAACTGCTATTCGTCGCAGTAAAACAACTTAAATCGCCAATACATATTACCATTTTGCCTTTCTACCCTTTCCACTTATATAACTATTCATTTCACTCTTCTAACACCTCTCTCTTCATATTACTCTTCTATTAACCAGATACAATGTCTCGCAGGCCAAGAAAAGAACCAGCGGATGCCCCGGATTACTAAAATCTAGTAAATTGCCTTATTTATTTTCATTAATTTTTTAAATAAATAAAAAATTGGGTGGGGCGTCCGCGGGAGACGCCCGACCCAACGGTCGAGCGGCCGCCGGAGCCGCCTCCCCCAATTTAATTTTTTTTTAATTTATTTAAATTTATTATAAATTGTGATAAATTTAAAATAAATTGAATATTCTGTTAATAATGAATTAAATTAGTTTAGTAAATTCTTTGTTGATTATAAATTGTGATAATTACTAAATAAATCGATTATTAAGTTAATAATTAGTTTAATTTTTTTAGTAAGGAATTATTGATTAAAAGTTGTGATAATAGCTAAATAAATTGATTATTATGTTAATAATTAGTTGTGTACGATTTTAGTAAAGGATTATTGATTAATTGTGTTAATTGCAAAATAAATCGATTATTAAGTTAATAATTAGTTTAATTATTTTAGTAAATCCATTGATAAAATTTTATTTTTAAAATTGAATTAATAGTCATCGGGTTACCGTGGAGGAAAAGGGAAATCAATTCCTTTACGCGCGGTACGTAGTGTAGCAGATAAGTCAGGTCCTCGTCATCCACGTACACAGGGTATTTCTACTTCAGTTAGGGGAGAGAGAGATCTTTTACGTCGTCGTCAGACACCTGGGGATTCTTTCGACGACGAGGATGATTCAGATGAGTTGAGGAGTCACGACGAGAGTGACGATGGGGGCCGGTATGGCTTGGGGCAACAGGAGGAGGCGATACATCAGTAAGGTCGAGGACGGGGGTGAGATTGTAGTCCTTCGGCTGAGTGGGTCATTAGGAAGGGTCGAGGTGACCGGTTTGTGACCGGTGATTCTAGTTCGTGCACTGTAGACGCCCGAGCTCAGAAGAAGAAGAGGGGTGAGGACGAGTCTTGGATCATCACGGATATGATGCCCGGTGGTCCTCTAGATGGCAGCGTCATTCCGAGTTTCAGAGGCCACATCACCAGACGCATCTGGGATGGCGAGGATCGGAACGTTTTGAAGTGCCATAATCAGCACAGAGCATGTACGACATTGCAGGCTTGGCGTTCAGTGATGACTGATGATATGACGGCGACCGTTAGTGGCAGTGGATTGGGTCACTTGCCGTATAGCATGTTTTCCTGCATTGACATGCCGTTGATTTCGGCTTTCGTGGAGTGGTGGCAGCCTGACACCAACACTTTCCACTTGCCGTTCGGAGAGATGACGATCATGTTGCATGACGTCTTTCAGATTCTGCACATAACTGTTGAGGGTCCTATGGTCAGTGCGCAGGCACCAACATCTGAGTTGAAGTTTATTTGTATCTGAGTTCCTGGGTGTCAGCTTGGAGGGTCTTGGGCGGGATAGCTCATTTTGGAGTGGCGGTGGTGTTAGTATCGATGTTGTGGACGAGTGTTGCAGACGGAGGCGACCACCACGGACTGAGGATACGCAGATGACTGCTTACCTCTTCTTACTGCTAGGCTGCGTCTTGTTTGTCGACAAGAGTGGTTCCAGAGTTAGACTACGCGACCTATTGGAGGTGAGAGAGCCAGATACCATTGGTCAGTACTCATGGGGGTCAGCGACGTTGGCATATCTGTATCGCCAGCTGGGTATATCGAGTCGTGCAGATTGTTCTGGGATTACAGGTTGTCTTACACTGCTACAGGTTTGGATCTATGAGTATTTTCCTACTTTCCGCCCGCATCGGGAGCGGAAGATTATTGAGTGTGGTCATCCTCGTTCGCGTATGTGGGTTGTCTGGGCCGAGGATAAGAGCGAGGTTCGACTTCTTTCTATTCATAGACGGCTAGATCAGATGACTGCATCGCAGGTATATAATGTATATATCATTCACGTTTATTTAAATTTCAACTTTATTATTATTAACGTATAAATGTTTAGGTGGAGTGGTTGCCGTATGGTCCTAAGTCTGTTGTAGCTGTGCCGAGGACTACATTTCTAGGCGTTATTCGTTATAGGAATATCACGGAGCCTTATTTACCTGATCGCGTGTTACGTCAGTTAGGTTACGTTCAGGTGATCCCGGTTGACATCCCGACGCCCGAGCATGCGGTACGGTCTGCGATTGCGACGACGTACGACGTCAAGCATAGCGTTTCGTTCGCGGAATCAGTTTGGAGAACATTTCCGAGAGTAGGATGACTTCACCTAGACGATCTGAGTCGTAGCCGCGACCCCTCCACTTGTGATGCAGATTATTTGTAGTGGTTCGGTAGGTGCTCACATCCACTTATCGTACGCGGTATCATTCCGAGACAGGAGAGACCACTGGATAGGACATGTGCCGATGCGGTAAGTTTATCTAATTTTATTTGTAATTGTAATTTATATTTTGTTATTATTGTTAATGTACGCTAATTTTTATGTTACATACAATGGATGAGTAGGGCGATACGGTGTACGCAGTCGTTCTTTCGACAAAGAGACAGGATGCCGACTGAGGATACGAGACTTGCATGTACAGATTTGAATCGCCTCATCGAGGATTGGAACAACCAGTTGGGCATTTCGGACCATGATTCGGATGCTGAGTTGTAGTTCACTTGCTCTTACTTTCGTTTTATTTTATGTTGCACTATTACTACATTTGTTGGTATTTGCTTATGCTTATCTGTCTACTCTTATTATTTATTTCTTACGAACATATCTTCTACTTATTTCATTGACTATCGTATTTTTAATATTTATTTCTCACAAACATATTTTCTACTTATTTCTTTAGATATCAAATACTACTTAAATTTAAAATCTGGTAAAAGAAAAGCACGATATAAGTACAAATACACGATATATTATACATTACCAATGCATTACAAATTACAATCAATATGTACTACGTAACCGGTTCCAATACGTCATCCTACTTTCGTACTGATCCTCCCATCCAACAACACTCTCATCTCGCATTTGATACCACAAGGTCACTATAGGAGGTACTGGGAAATCATCAGCTAGTTCCAAACGAATAAAATGTCTGTAACTCCCTAAATGAGCAATGACCAACTCTTTGACAGGCCTCGTCATGGCAGACGTACTCTCCCAAGGTAGCACAGTAAGACACGGGAACAACGAACCATCCGTTCCCATTGAGAAATACATGACCGCACACTTGTAAAAATTAGCAATCGGAAACAAGTCGGCCCAAACCTTCATATAATTATCCTCGTCACAAGCTCCCCCACCCCAATCAATTCGTTGACGAGCCTCTACCACATTGTTAAAATAGACACTCTCATAAATAGGAAGTGCACCTATCTCATTAGAAATCGCACGACGGGAGTACGACCAGTTGTGTTGACCACCATGGAAGACATCGGCAACACATCGAAATCCACAGTTGCCATCAGCACGTACGTCATTCCACCTCTCCAGTAATGGTAAAATCATTCATGGCAGTCTATCAACATATGGGAAATTATCCACGTCAATCCGTCCGGACACTGTAAGATAGATAAATAGCAATTCATTAAAACAAAAAAATTAGAAGATAATATATTGAACCCCAAATTTATTTATTTTGCAAGGCAAAAAGGGAGGCTTAGCCTCGAAGTATATTACTGAAGTAAAGATTACAACCTACCAAATTTTTTGAAAAGAAGTGTGCGGGGCATACTATATGCATACCCGGCCTCTTACCTACTAATACATGTACTTAGGAGCTGACAAGGACCATAGTAGGTAAAGACAAAAGAAGTTTCCTTCATATACAACGTGTCAATCAGGCAAAACACTAACTCCTAACTCCACGTGATCTGGAAATCATGCTCCTCCGCATCATCCTTTGCAATATTCTTCACCCTATACCATAGGCAACGAATGGTGTCTTTGATGGCAGCAACTATATCCTTTGGCAATGCCTTTTCTCCCTCGAAGATTCTACGATTCCGTTCAAGCCAGCACTTGTGTATCATGGCATTAAAGACCCATCTTCTTACCACATTTCCAAGCCAGCTACCATGTGCATGTGATAGTCGTATCGCTTCTCCTTCTAGCGATCGTGCATGTCGGTCACTGATTTTTAGTAAGTGTAGAAGGGCTACCCAAACCTCCTTGATAAACATACACCCCCAGAAGAGGTGCTCCAAGTCCTCCTCGTCCCTCTCACAAAGGTTGCAAACCAGGTCGTGCTTTGCACCGCGTTGATTCATAAGTTTCTTTGTGAGTAACCGACCCCTCAATGCCCTCCAAGCCGTGACTGCGTGCTTTGGGATAGCATGCTTGTGCCACACCATACCAGCCCACACAACCTTTCTTCCTAGTGGCTTAACCCATGTCCACACCTCTCTTATACCAAGCACGATACCCTTGCCATCTATCCTCTTGGGCTGGTCGACGCCTCCATGTATTGGAGTGTTTGCTATCCTCGAGTGAATTTCCTCCATCAATGAAGATCTTGGGGGGGGGGGGGGGGGGGGGGGTAGCATCCACACTCCTTCTTTGATAAAGTATGAGACTTTTATGTCCCAAGGCACTCCCAACTCATAATGTAATCGGTCCCCCCAACTTTCACACTGGAATGGCTGTCCACACCAAGGATATTGGAAGAACCGGATATCTTCACCATTTCCCACCTCATACCGGATATGCCATCTCGCTATGTCCCTAACTCTGAGGAGCCCCTTCCAAGCCCAAGAGGAGGTGGGTGGGGGGCGTGCTAGCCAGATTGACCGGTTCTTCAAGTATTTCCGGCGCACACACTTGACCCAAAGGGAGTATTCGTCCGCCACCACAAGCCAGAATAGACGCAAAAGACCAACATCATTCCAGTCCGATAGGCGTTTGAGACCAAGGCCACCTTCATCATTTGGTGTGCATATATCTCTCCATGCTACCGCAGCCCACTTTCTTGGACCTCCCCAAATAAAGTGGCACATGAGACTCTCGATTTCTTGTAAGGTTGTCCAGGGAATGAGGAACGCGGACGTCCAATACACACTTAGGGACACAAGCACACTTCTTACAAGCTCCACCCTTCCGGCAATGGATAAGAAGTTTTGCTGCCATGTGATCAGTCGTGCTTTCACCTTGTTCACAAGTGTCGTGCAATAGGTTTTCCCTATCCTTCCCGAGAACAATGGCAACCCAAGAGGTGACAGGAAAATCCTTTCGTTCCATCCGAAGATGTGCTGCAATCCATGCGTCATCCCGTGCTTCACCTCCCATAAATATTTGGCTTTTTGATACACTAAAGCTCAGCCCCGAACAAGACGTGAAGTCCTCGAGTACACCTCTAATTGCCCTTGCATTTGCCTTTGTTGCTTTCACAAATAGGAGGACGTCATCAGCAAAAAGGAGATGCGATACAGCAATATCCCCACAAGTAAGCGGTTGAATGCGCCCATCTATAACCGCCTTCTTCACCATCTCGCTCAAGACTTCCATACACATAACAAAGAGGTAGGGAGCCAAAGGATCACCTTGTCTCAATCCATTTCTGGCCACGAAACTTGAGGAATTTGCACCATTCTGCGTCACCGCAAACGAGACCCGAACACAATTCATGATGAGGCGTCTCCACTTAACCGGGAAAGCAAAGCGCTCCAAAACTCCATCCAAGAAAGTCCATGAGATGGAATCATATGCTTTCCGTATATCAAGTTTTATACACATTCTTCATTTTCCTTTGTCGAGGTGGAGGTTATGACATAGCTCATGTGCAATGAGAACGTTGTCCCCAATCCGCTGGCCTTTGACAAAAGCACTTTGATTTTCTCCAATAAGGCGTGGCAGCAACTTCTTTAGGTGGTTTGCAAGCACCTTTGATGTGAATCTATACGTCATATTGCCCAAAGCTATGGGTCTATAGTCCTCTACTGAAACCGGTGCCTTCTTCTTGGGGATGAGCGTAAGTGATGTAGAGTTCCATTGGGCCAGCACCTTCCCGTTGTCCATACAGGAGTGTATGGCCTTAAACATGTCTTTTTTATGAGCTCCCATGCAGCTTTGAAGAATTTAGCATTGAAACCATCGGGTCCCGGCGCTTTATCAACGTTTGCGTTCAGCACTACATCCTCCAACTCTTTCATGTCAAGGTCACGCAATAGATCCGCCCCTTCCTCCAGACGGAGGTGTGGTAAAGAGAGGGAGAGGGGAATGGGTCTCACCTGCAAACTTTGAGCTATTCCACCGAACAAGCATCTTCTTGACTTCTTGTAGTTTTGCTGCCACTCGAAACATGGGTGTGCCCCTCACGTAGGTGGACCAAGCACTTGCAACCAGCCTATGGAAGTCCTCATGGTCAGCCCAATGATTTTAACGAAACATCTTTTTTTTCCGCCTTGCATTGTCGTCCGTCTTCATAATAAGCATTGTGTGATCACTCAAATCCTTTGCTCCCACAAGATAGTAGGATTCCGGAAATAACTCAAGCCACGCATTATTTTCAAAATCTGGTTAATCCGCGTCTCAATATATGCACTACCTTCGAAAGAATTTAACCACGTAAACTCCCCCCGGTGGACGGCATCTCAAGGAGTTCGAGGGCATCAATACACTCATTAAATTCTGCCATAGCAACCTCATTTGCAGCAATCCCTCCTCTCTTTTCGCTCACCCTCCGAATGCAATTGAAGTCGCCCCCCACCATCCATGGCCTAGATGCGGGTGGTGCTACTTGGAGAAGGTCACTCCACAGGTGATGCTGATCCACATGCCCATTATCACCATAGAAAGTCGTGAGGTCGAAGTCAAGGTCGTCCCTCATCCAACGTGCCCTGAAGTGTAGTAGTTGTGATGTTTCATAGGCAACCCTCATATCCATTATTTGGTCATTCCAAAGAACCAAAATTCGGCCCGAGTCCATTTTGCACATTGCTAGTCTTTGGGACTTCCTTTCCTCGGGCCACCCTCGAGGGAGATATCCAACCATTCTCCGTATGCATCAATGAAGCTAGCCCACTTGGTTCATGCTCCTCCTCCTTGGTCTGTCCCCCACATTCAACTAGCCCACTATCTTTGTGCGTAATGTGTTCCTTGCCCATTTCATTTGTATTATGTGCATGACTCACACTCCCATCACGTGTTCTTCTATGTCTCCAGCCCATGCAAGCATACCACTTCTCTATACTCACTCCCTTCACCTTGAAAGCCCCCCACTAAGTGTCCCCCACCCAATCCCAAACCATCCTCACGTGAGGCAAGTGCTTCCAAAGCAACCCCACTAACACGTTTGGAATGTTGCCCACTTTCTTCAGCTAGGACCTCCTTCACTAATGAGACCCCAATCATTTCCACCTGGTCCCCTCCTTCATTCTTTGCAAGAGAGCTGCTCCTCTCCTTATTGGCCTAGCTTTGTGTAGAGCACTCACCTCCCTCCCCATTGGTTGGTCCAGAAATAGGCCTAGCACTTTTCCCACCCACTTCTCTTTGCCCTATTTGTCCACCAATGAGATCTCCCCCTTGTAATCCCAATCTACAAACCGTGGGGCTCCTTGGAGAGAGATCCAAATTGTCTTGACACATGATATGTCTTATACCACTAAGCCTCTCCTCATGTGCACCTTCCAATCGGATTTGTTCCTCACTTAGTTGATTACCTCCTAATGCACCTTGTGCCACCTTACCCACCTTTCCACATGGCATCTCCACACTCGTGTCTATCTCCACCTCAGCTCCCCCTCCCTCCACGCCACCATCCCTACCATCCTCTCCTCTCCTCTCTCCCTCTCCCTCTGACCAGCAAGCTCAAGGTTTCCCACTATGTCCTCAACGTCCTTTCCTTGATCAAGCACTCTCTCGAACGGACCATCCTCCCTACTTCCACCAGCATTCTCATTTCCAGCCCCTCCTTTGCTAACCACAATCCATCTTCCAGCCTTTTCTTTTGGGGCCTCCACATGCTTCATGGCAGCCACTCGTACCCTTGGACACTTCTCCAAGGTGTGGCCGAACTCCCTACAACCCAGGCAATAACCGGGTCGCCATTCATACTCAACAAACACTCGATGTGTTTCGCCTTCCTCAACTTGAACGTCCACCCAACTTAGGTATGTGAACTCATGCCCAATCTCCACACAAACCCTAGCAAAGGCCAGCCTCCTTCCCGAAGCGGTGTGCTCATCCATGTACAACGACCACCCGAGGACACTTACAATGTTGCTCAACATCTTGCTTGACCAAAACCGGAGGTCAAGCTCTGGGAGACGGATCCAAATTGGAACGGTGGAGAGGCTAGTCCTCTTCAAGACTACATCCGGAGCCCACTCATGAACCATAAGGGGACACCCACGAATGAACCATGGGCCTCCTTCAGGCACACGTTTCCTATCCTCTCCAAGGGTAAATCGGAAGAGAAGGAAACCTTGACTCCTTTTGATGATCTCCATGCATCCAACCAAACCCCACATCTTGTGTAGGTGCTTCTCAAGTGTTGGCAAATGTGGTTTAAAAGCAATGAAGTAACCAACTAATACCTTATCCCATCTCTTCAAAGCATCTAGCACTTCTTGCTTGGAGCACAACGCCACTTTTTCTCCTCCCTTGACAGCCGGAGGAACGAACTCTAGGGCCGTGGAAACCCTTGGGCCAGCCTTGAACAAATCACTCCACGTCCTTGGGGGAGAAGAAGAACTCCCTAGAAGTGGGGCGTGAGCTTTATCCCCCACGTTTGGGGTGAAGCCATGTGAAGTTTGGGGATGGAGATCCTCATTTGTGCCACAATCTCCACAATCTCCACCCTCTAGGAAAACATTTGTAGAACTCAGCATGGGAACCATTTTGGTGCAAGAATCAAGAGGTTTGGTGGGGAAAAGAGGTCGGAACCCTAGAGAAAGCTAGGTTTCCCACAATCGCCACTCCTTCTCTCTCTCCTCCTATCATTTTTTCTCCCTCATCTATTTCTCTCTCCTCTTGCTTCATTTGTTCTTCTCTCTCCCCATATTTAGCTTAGTGATATATATTAAATAACAACAAAGATATATATTAAATAACAACAAAGATAACGTCAAACCAGATCCTGTGCCCGTGTTCACGGACGACGGAGAGGAATTGGAAGACCGACCACGACCCTTGCTCCTACTACTGCCAGACCGACCACGACCTCGCTCAGCATACTCGAAGGCACTCTGGTCCCGGCGTGTCGACTTTCCCCTAGGTCGACCTCGTACCTTAATATTTTCTGCGGGTTCTCCATAGTTCCAAAATCTCATCAACGAGCTTCCGAAAATGCTCGACGTCTTGTGCTGACTGATCCACAAACTCTGTCATCTGGACTCCTTCTCCAATGACAAGTGTTTTCCAGAATGGATGAATCTGCTCTAAATAAATTCCATCACCTGACGCAAAACACTCGTACATGGTACATGCACAAGGAATCCCATGTGATGTCAGAAAAGCACACCCGCAACGATATTCAACTTCATTACTTAAGTCATGCACTCTCTTCAATTCCTGAGTCAATAACAACAAGCAGCGATGCTAAACTCAACCATTTATATGCTGAAACAAAGGACCTATGTAGTTTGCCACAATTCGACGTCTTGAATCTTCAAGAAAGTTCCGAATATTCGTCAGCTGCATTTCAATAGCCAAGTTCACGCGGTCGAAAAGAGTGTCGAGAGCGGCAGTCGATGTAGTGATCCACTCTTTCAGAGCCGAATGTGCACTTTCCACCCTGCAGTTCGTAGTGTTGCCGAAATGAAGAACTTTATTCGTCCAATTCAACACAAACTTTTCTTTATGCACCAACCATGTGTCTTGCACATACTCCGTCAGCACTGGCCAGGACTTGTAAGAATCTTTCAGATTACGGACTGCTCTATCATAATCCGTCTGTGAATCAGAAAACATGACTTTCCTCCACTTTCCACGCCTAAAAATCTCTGCAGACTGCTTGTCCTTGCCGAAAACGTGGTATGCGTAGTTGTACACGTCTTTGTTGATATGCCAGGTGCATAGTAAATGAGCAGACTCAGGAAAAACCTCTGCCACTGGTCGCATCAGACCCAACTCCTGGTTCGTTACTATTGCAGTCGCGCTAACAATATCCAATAACTGATCTCGCAACCTCTCCAACACCCACTGGTAACTAGACTCGGTCTCATCCTTCAAAATCGCATATCCAACGAGGAAATTCATGTTTGTTGGAGTAACCCCAACCATCTCAAACAAAGGCATCTTGTACTTGTTCGTCTTATACGTCGAATCCATGCAGATTACGAATGGGTATGTACACAACAACTGAACTGAAGTCAGATGTGCCAAAAATACGTGAGTGGGGACATTAGTTTCTTCATCTGCCACAATCTAATGCAAATAGTTATGCTACACTGCCTGACTGAGAAACTGCTGCGTGGGATTTCTGTCTTCAGATTTCGTCATCCTCATGTACTCTCTGAAGTTATAAATGTGTCTTTGATTGGGATTATCGTCCAGGAATTTCTCCTTTACCGCCAACAAAATGTTACGTGGTCTTGCTTGTGCCTCTATCATATCACGTACAATTTGCTTGGCCCCAGCACTAAGTCCGTTGACCTGTCGGTTAACCTCTGAATAAACTGCAAGTGCGTGGTTGTGCTGCCCATAGGTGCTACTAGAAACAACAACTCATCCATCACGATCCCGTCGCTCAACCACTTTTACCAAAAAACGACAACCGCAACCTTTTGTTTTTGTGTTCTTTCGCAGTGCAATACTCGTATCACGAGAACTCATTTCACGTCTGCGATCACATCTCAGGTAACAATCCATCTGGTTATCTGCTTTTGGTTTGTAAGATGATATAACCAAAAAAAATTCAGCTCCTATTGCAACTTGTTTCGCCCATTTACAAGCTTCCTCGATTGTTGTAAATATTTCTTTACTATCAAAAAGCTCACTGTAATCTACTCCATCACCACCGAAATCTTGCAACGGAACTTGAAAAAAATTAATTTAACAGAAAATTTAAAAAAACGGGCGTCTGCCCAAAATGCCTCCACCAAGGTGGAGGCGTCTTAGCCAGACGCCCGAGTCGGGAAAAAATTCCGCTCTCGTTACCTCGCCGGATCCAGGTGTTTCGTCAGACATTTTCGTGGTGTTGGTACTAGGAATGCGAGTAAAACTGAGTTAAAAACATTGTTTAAAGATACGGGACGAAATGTGTATTAATTGATTTGTTAAGGGCAAAAAGGTAATTTTTGGGGCAATTTAAGTAATTTTCCAACGATGAATAGTAACCCCCAACATATAATGAGTCTCCTTCCTATTAAGGAACAAATAGTAAACCTGAATATGGAAGGGGGTGACAAAACAACAAATACTAAGGCATATATAATTTAAACAAGTTGTTTATATAATAAAACCTACATGCATATGATTGAAAGTTATGAAAGTTGATCATAAATGAACACCATTAACCTACTGATGAATAGACAAATAACTAATTGATCTAGATAAGATTTTAAAAGGTTATGATTTGGACACTAACAAGCATTCAACAATCTGGACACTCAGAAGTAATCACTTGACTTACAAAGGTTACATATATTACAAATGACTTTATCAAATTATAAAATTTTATCAAAAATTAGTATTAGTAGTTTACCAACTAACAAAGAAATAATTACTTGATTCTTACGGAATAAAAAGTTAAAAACTAAACACCAACCAGTGTTTTGCAGTCCGGACGGTTCAAGTTCCTTTGACTTTGACATTCCATAAATATTACATAAGTGCTTAAAAAATAAAATATTTTACCATAACGCGGTATAACGAGTAAATAAGCAATCACGAAAGAATTTCTAGATTTTGTTAAGGGAATAAAATGGTGTACCACTGTACCCCGAACATTAAGGGAAGTTCTGCTGTTTCGATGGCATTAGCTTTCTTAAGTTTCATAATACTTTTAATAAAATATTCTTATAAAATTACAAAAATTTAATAGAACATAGTGGTATGATTTCATTGTCTTTTTTATGAAGAATTTCGTGATTCCATCAAGGGAATAAAAGGTTATGCTAATTTGTAAGGGTACTAGCATGTAGGCCTTGAGGTCTATTTGTAACTTCAGTCGATTCTATCAAATAATTACAACGGGGAAGGTCAATGAGCTTCGTTCATCAACCTTGTCGGCCCAAATAGGGGCCTTTATACACAAACAATTGAAAATATATCTACTGCTTATATGAGAGTATATTGGGAAACGACGAACACCCCGGTCGTGTGCGAGGGGTAGGGAGTAGAGTTGGACTTCGACAATAATATGGGAAGACTCAACGGTCTACTTCGTCAACTGGTCATACCAAATGCCAGCAAGAGATATCAGATTTGAAGAATACGTTGCAACTTATTTTGGAAAGATTGGATCGTTTGTCTACTTCTCCTACCCGTCGTAAGACCGGTTCTTCCGCGGAGACTACTCCTCCAGTTCCGCCAGTGTTCCACCCTGATCGACAAGATGATTTCGTGTCTCATTCTCGAGAATTGGCCCTCGTCGACGGTCCCTCGTTTGGAAAGTTTGCGGATGGATCTAGATGTGCTTTATTTGTCGAAGACCCTGATCGAAGATTGGTGGGACACGGGAAAGTTTATAACATCTCCAGACACCACTTCACAGAGGTAGGAGAGGGAGAATTGAAGGTTGCAGTTGAGAGTTGCTTAGATCCTGTGGCTTTTGTGCCATTTCCGGAAGAAGAGATTGTTACTCTCGGCGATGCTATCGGTGGGTTCGTGCGGTGGCCTAGTTATTTAGTAGAGCTAAACGACAAACATGAGGTATAGTTTAACTTTGAAAGACTTTAAACTTCAAATTTGTTTACAATTGTATTTTAACGGTTGTATACATATCTGTAAGGTCTCAAGCCCCCGGAGCAAAGGGTCAAACAACCAATCTCCGATCAACATTAATTCGCTTCCAAGTAGGTGCAAAATGTTGTATCAATGTATGGTAGGTAGGGAAGCACAATCCTTAAGTACCTGGGACTTGGAGGGGATAAAGGGTTGCCTACCGCTTTGTACGTCACCAAAGAGGATATCTTGCAGTTCATGGCGATGGATTCGCTGTGTATCTTGATTATCGACGTGCAAGTGAAGTAAGTGTTTGTTGTATACAATGAAAAGTATTGAATAATTTTATCAAAACTGTAATAAATTATAATTTTTATACTTGTAGACATCTTTACGACGCTAGAAGGTCAATCTTTCCCGAGGATCAAGTATTTGGATTTATCAGTCCATCTACATATATATACGGGAATGACGATAAATCGGGTCAACTTGGGACATTCTTTAAAGAAGAAGACAAAAGATATTATCTGCTCCCTTATCATGAGAGGTAAACTTTGTAATTCAAAGTGAAATTTTATTTTGTAATAAGCTTCTAATTATATATATAACAGGGCTCATTGGATGCTTGTCGTTGTATGCCCCAAGACTAATTCGGCATATTGCTTTGATCCGTTGGGGTCGAATAAACCAAGGGACTCAATAAAGAAACTTCTAATTATGTAAGTTCGTTTAGTCGTGAAAAAAGTAATTCGTGGATTTTTATTAGTATTATTGAATGATATTTTAACTTGTGCTACTCAGGGCAATTAAGGTTTATAGAGCTTTGGATGGTAGGAGAACAACCACAAAAGCAGGAATAACATGGCATGGAATGAGAGTACGTTCTATCCCATTTTTGTTAATTAAGTTAGGAACAAATATTTAGCGAATTCCTATGTTTGTAGTACCGGAAGCAGGTTGGAAATACGGAATGCGGTTACTACGTGATGAGATACATGGAGCAAATCCTCGATGCGGCAACTCAAGACGTATGCATATTCGAGGTAATGTAGATCGTTATTCAATTGTATAGTTGTATAGTTTCAATATTTAGTTATTAATATTCAACACACTTGTATTTTTTTGATAGGTTTTCCCAAAAAGTAGTGATCCCTACTCGCAACAGGAGCTCGATGAAACTCGCGACCGATGGGCTCGTTATTTCATCAGAAACATGTTGACGAACTAAGAGGTTCTCCTGCCAATAGTATTTTTTGTAATTTAGTTAACAAGTGCACTTGTATTACAAACCTACACTTTATGCCTTAATATAATCGCCTTAATTTTAGAATGAATTAATTGCAAGTGTGTTGTGATTAGAATTTTATTTATACCACAAGTGCACGGCGTCAATGAAGACGTGGCAAGTACGGGTCGAACACAAGGAGGGATAGATATTGTTATTTTTGTGATTTTCGATTAAGGAAAGGAAGAGAGAGAAATAAGGTTGGTTTGAGATTTTTAATTTTTAATTTTCTAAAGCAAGAACAACAAAAACAAACTAAGAATAAAGCAAATATGGATGAGAGTCCAGCGGGTGGGGGTTTAGATATCGGGTTTTGTTTAGAGAAATCTGAAAATTATAATAAATCACATTAGTTATAAAGCATTACATGATAAATGACTCAACATAAACTCAAGTAATCAAAATATACTAACACGACATTAAAATAATAACATCATTCTTCTTCTCGTCACCCTAAATCCGTCACCCCCACCCTTTGGAGAGAGTTAGAAACTCATGGATGGAGGGAAGGAGAAGGGGTCCTGGAGAAACTACAAAAGAAAACTAAAAACACGAAATAAACCAACAGAATTTTATTGCTAAAGAATGGAATAAAACTAGTTCTTTTTACAACATAATCTCGGGGCTATTTATAGCCGATTCAAGGGACCCAAGTATAAAATAGGAAAGTACACGCGTCAACATGCAACTGGACAAAAGCGCGACCCGCGGATCCACAGGGGTGCGGTGGAAACGCCGCAATTTACATGTAATGTGCGGCGGAATCGCCGCAATTCTGGATCAGATTTGATCTGAATTTTTCCTGTGTGTTTATGGTATGATTTAGCTGTCATTTGCGCGTCTGGATTGATTTCTTTCCTTTCTTTTGAGCTCTGAATTAATTTCTTCATATATTTGGAGATCCAAATTGATATTTCTCCAAAATAATATTTTGGTACTCGTAATTTGCAGTCGAGGCCTCGGCGTTTTGCAATTAAGTCCCTGGCCTTTTTGTGCTTAAGTCCTTGGCCTTATAGTAATTAGGTCTTTAAATACGTTTACGCTTGGATGGACTTCAATTTGAACCTCGATAATCTGGAACTTGGTCTTTATGACAGAAATGAGTCTTTTGCACGTGTTTATGCTCGGGATATAGGTAATTTGCATTCAGGTCCCTGTATTCTATAAATAAGACTAAACACATACCTTAGTAGCATTTATTGATATAAAGTTAATCTAAATGAACGGCATATGATGCAATGTATGCAATGCATCATGTTGAATGTCAATTGTGTATGCTTTGTATGTTTGTGCATGTATGGTTGTATGTTTGTGTTTGTGCATGTATGCTTGTGTGTTTGTGCTTGTATGTATATGTGGATGAAATTGTGAGTATTTGTAAACAAATTTATAGGTGAACGAATTTGGTGCAGTTGTATGTACACGAATACGATGACTAAAAACAATTTCGTCGGATGCTTTTTTTTGTCCAGGTTTAGGAATAGACGACGGCTGTTTTAATTAGCCGATGTTTATTCCTCTGAAGAAAGGAATAGACGTCGGTTGTAGTATGAATCCGACGTATATTCATTTGAAATGGACGTTGAATGTTAGTTCACCAAAGTCTATGCCTAAAGAATATACTTCGTCTGTTATATCACCGACGTCTATCCCTAAAGAATAGACGTCGGGTGTTGTATCGACTGACGTTTATGCGTTAACGAATAGACGTCGGCTGTAGTATGAATCCGACGTATCTTCTTTAGGTATAGACGTCGGCTATATGATAGTCGACGTCTATGTATAGACAATGCACACATAGACGTCGGATAGGGGAGTGCTTATATCCGACGTATATAGCCCCGTACATCCGACGTATATTCCCTTTTCTGTAGTAGTGTAAGTACCTCATTATATTTTATAATAACTTCAATTTTATTATGTTTCATTTGGGAATCATAAATAAAATTAGCATTGGTATGATTGATAAAGTAATTTGAACATGAGTGATTTTTAGTGATCATTGGATGTTAGCTGTGGTAGAATTTGTTACGTGGATGGCATATTGGTTTGATCCTTTGGCATCGGAGGAACCCAGGAAAGATTTAAAGGGTATCATTCAATTATAAATTATTTAGAATAATTTCATTCATATTCTAAGTTACTTTGTTGTTATTGAATGTTTGAATCCATTTTCGAACCTTTACATATTTTGGTAAAGGCCTTGAGATCTGTAAATACTCGGGTTTGTCATGAAGGTAAGTAGATTCAGTAATGTTGGTTTTGATAATATCCATTGTACTTTACATTAATTTTGTTATTTTCTGAATATACATGACATCTTAATTGTAGTAACATGAACAACTTGGAAATACTGAATGCAGTTACTACATACTGAGGTATGTTGACCAACTTATTGAGATGAGAGTGACATCGGGAGATTTAAGATTGGTAAATTTTGATATTGATCTTATGTGGCATTATATATGTTTTGTGGCACATTTTATACGTTTATAAATGCGTTTGTTTACTTAGCAATGGTTCGAAGATTCCCTTGAACAATTTTCTTAGGAAGAAATAGACATGATGCAAAGAAGTGATCTTCTTTTTTCATCAGTCATATGTTGTTAGCAACTTAATTGATAAATGTATGCTTATCGGGTGACGTTGTCATCTTTAAGTTTTTATTATAATAGATGAATATATACATGATATCATTGGTGTTGAAGTGTAGGATTTTCAACCTAACATTTAGACCAAACCAAACTATAAAGCAGGAGCTGAGACATTATAGCCCTATTAAGCCTACTAATTGAGAATTCTGGTATGACATATATGTGTAACAACAACATAGTTTATAGACAATTCATATAGACCAAAGGTAGGTGAATTGAAGGAACATAGTTCACAACACAAACATAATTTACACCACAAAGATAGTTTAGAACACTACCTTCAGTTGAACAGCCTTACAACTTCAAACTTTTTGCAAGTGTACGTCTATTTTAGTTTGATGTACAAATTAAAACTTTTGAGATTGTGTGTAATAGGTTAACGGATATATATATATATATGACACTTTGGTATATACATTTGAAGGTTCCTAGTGTAAACATATATATATATATATATATATATATATATAATTTTGCGTGGTGTATGCATGTTTCAATTGCAAGGAATTGTATGTGATGTATTAATTTTGTTTCAATCGTAGTGAATATTATGAAAAATAAAAAATAAAATCAGAATTAAACAAAAAAATAAATTAAGGACACAACATGTCGGCTATTTCGTTGAAATCGACGTGGAATTTCACAAAAAATTCAATAAACGACATAACACGTTGGTGTTTTTGGAAGAAATCGACGTGGTATTTACATATAGCACGTCGGTGATAGCTTAATATCTGACGTTGTCTGGAACTGTTATTTAAATAAAAATACCTACCACATCGGTAGTGGTTTGCACCAAACGACGTGGTATATTCTATAATTTGATTTTTTTTTCATAATAAGACATACCAAGTTCGCCTTCTTTTTCAACCGACGTGGTGTGTCTACAGACAAAGATGGTCATTTGCCAACAAACCAACATGGTATGGCCAATTATTGGATTTTTTTCCAAATTTTTGGTTTTAATAATCGAACATACCACGTCTGTCTTTTGGGTGTGGCGTGGTATTGCCTATATACCACGTCAGTGTTACTATTACCTATCGACGTGATATACCTACATATATACCACGTCGGATTACTGGCTAACATGATATGCTCTCCCTTACCACATCGGTTAGCTAGGGTTGGTCACTCGACGTGATAAGTCAAAAAACCAAATTAATAATCTTGTATTGCAACAGTGATTATTGAAAATATTATGACTTTTTTTAAATTCAGCTGAAGGTAACTTGACCGAATGTGAATTTTATATTTTAAAATTTCAATACAATAAGCATGTAAGTTGCAATCAATCAGTTGATAAACAAATAAAGGATTTAAACTAATGCCATGAGATATATACGAGTTATACAGTTGTGATGAAAAATCCTCACCAGGCCATCCCCACCATCAAGTTGCATTTCATTAACTTATTGATGTCTTTTTTGCTTTAAAACTGTGGGTAGTTTAAACTAGAATCGGAAAACACTTAAACAAAACTTGAACTTCCATGACCAAATCGGTCGACCGGAACGAGTTCATCGTTCGACCGATTGGGTTTGTTTATTTGTTACAGACTCAAGTGTTAAATCGGTCGACCGTTTAGATACTTTTGTTCAACGGTATACACGTATCACATGACCGTTAGACTTGTCGTATTCTTCAACGGTCAGATTTCCCAAAACCCTAATTTTACCAAACTTTCGGTCGACCGAAACTTACCTAGCGGTCGACCAATCAAACAAAACTTGGTCGCCCTGAACACTCTGGAAGTTTTCGGTCGAACGTCTCCTAGATATTGGTCGACCGAAACTCAATTTCTTCCCAATCCCAGAAGTGCCTGGAAATGTCTGGTCGAACCGACCATTTTCTTTTTTCTTCTGATCCATCATTTACCAAACCAAAACCCCCAAACGGTCAACCCATCCAAAACCTTAGTTTGACCATTCACTTAAGTGAACTTAAGTTATAGCCAATTTTGACCAACTGGTCGATCGGTATGCCAATTTTGGTCGACCGAATTAGTCCTGAAATGTGACTTGCACTTCACTGTTTTGTGTTTCTTACGCAAACTCTTACAAAAATTGTCCCAACGGCTATAACTCACTTAGAGCTTATAAATAGAGTTGTCCAAGGCACATTTACACAACTCTCCTACACATATTTGCGTCCTACATTAGAGAGATCATGTCAAACACTCCAAGCCTCAATTTCTACACTTAAGATCAATTCTTATCTTTCTCAAGTGTACTCAAGTTTAGAGAGTGATTGTCACACTCAAGTTTGTTGCTGCAAAAGTCTTGTAAAGGTTTCGGTGAAAGCCCGAAACATCCATCTCGGATTGCGAAAGGAAGAGCCAAGCTCGGCGAGGGTTGTTCGCGAACTTTAACATTGTAAAGGCGTTCTCTCCTGATAAACGTTCAATTGTAGATAAACGTTCTAAAATCTAAATGTGAATTTAGAAATTGAAATTCTATAAAATAGGAATATACGTTGCAATCTTTTTATCAATTAACAAATACAGGATTCAAACTTACATGGTCATGATAAATCCCCACCAAGCCACCACATCATCAAGACATCAAATTGCACAATTATTTCATTAACTAATTAACGTCTTTTTCGCTTTGAAATTTTGGGTAGTTTGATGGTTTTAATCGGGTTTTATTCAAATTTTTATATAATGATATAATAATGATTACGTAATCATATACTTTTTTTCTGTGGGTTGCGACCTATGATGATTTTGTAATTCGACAACTAATTTGACTCCCCTGAGGCGGCCTCTCACAATCTCTTTTCGTTAGTAACCAAGATCGGGATAATACTGTTGGAGAGATCAGAACTAGATAGATATGTATAATTAAATCAATCGGAGAGAACCAACTTTCAATGATGGGATATTTTGCATAATAACTTCAACGTCATCTATAGAAATAATTTCAATAATTCTACAATTGAAGTTTGATGCATTTTAAAAATAATTTTGATTAATGAAGAGCTAGAGCGAGAACTCTCATTTTGCGGTTAGCACGTCACAGTGAGTCTTGAACAACCTAAAATATTCTTTGATGATTTTAGAATAACATAAATCTGTGATTCATGTCTGATTTGAATTACAAAACAGTGCAATTAACGCGTCTTCTTCATATTAAAAGGTCGACGTCATCTTCATATTATTCAAGTCATCAAAAGTAATATGTAACTGGGGCATCCGTTTACCCACTACAATTAATAAGAAGGTACGGGTACGATTTTTGTACACATTTAAACAATTATACACATTTACCCATACTCATTTACTCGTTTAATAAATGAGGTTGGTACAGGTATACCTCTGCCCATACCCGTTTACTCGTTTAATTATTTAATTAATATATAAATTAATATATAATATATAGTTAGTAACACCAAACAGCGAAAAACTACGATTAATAATATATAATTAAACTTCAATTTGTTTTGTTTATTTAGAAGTACCAAACAGTGAAGAACTACAACACAAGTCTTTTGTTTTTGTTTATGTTTTGTAATTTGGAATTATGTGATGTCTCAATGAGCACAATTTAATAATACACGCAATACCTATTATACCCATCCCGTACCTGTTTTTTAAACGAGTATGGGGCGGGTACGATCGAGTACAACAACATTTGAACGGGTATATATCTATACATGCTTAGTTAGACATGTATGAATATGGGTATACCCGTTCCGTTTACCCTCCTAATCAAAAGTGTATAAGAATAATTTAATTGCATCACCATTATTGTTATTTTCAATGCAAAAATCTCCACAAACATCAAGAGACAACCTATTGACCCCACAACCTTCAGGGCTATAAATTTCACGTACCCTCTCAATAAACTGACACATAAGCGAAAAATGGCTTCTATAAACCATATGGCTCATCACCATGCTCTCTCGTCGTTGCAGTACGTCTGCTTCACCTGTGACGGATGCCGGCAAACCAGCTCAGGCCGTGCTTATGGGTGTCAGCGTTGCGACTTCGCCATGCACCCCACATGCGTTAGACTTCCAGATCGACTCGATTTAGCTCGACACCGACACCTATTGGTGCTCGACTACCTTCATGTCCCTCGACGTGGTTTCGTGTGCGACATGTGTGACAATCGGATTGCCGGGTTGTACTATTGTTGCCGAGGGTGCAATTACGACGTCCACCTTAGGTGTGCCGCACGTGCGCTCCATGAGGAGGAGGAAGAGGAGGAGAATGTAAGGGTGGTTGTACAGACTACATTCATTGCCGCTCTTCTTGCTCTTGCTGATGATAGGGATTGATGTGTGGATGAACTTGGTTATTGAGTTTCATGTTTGAGTTCATATCGCTGTTGCTCAGTTCCACTATCGTTGTTTGTGGCGTGAGGAGTGATCGGTGTGCTTCCATCCCTTGTGAGACGAATTTGAATGTTGTGCAAGAGTATTTATTGGTTTTGTTGACGCGTAAACGTTTGTCCCGTCCTGTGACTGCGATATTATTAACATGCCATTTTTATTTTCGGTGCTTAACCTTGTCATATTTATGTTTCATTAATTTGATCATCAACTTGTTAGTTCTTGGGAGGATAAGGTTCTAACTTAAAGATGGGTGGCACATATTTATGATGATCCTTTTTAATTTACGATTGGTGGCTTTAAAATAAGGGAAAGTATACATTCAAGATTTGTCAATGGCTTTCTTTTATTTATCCTGTTGCATCATAGTATTTTGAAATTCCGATACTTGCCAATGCCATCACTTGATTTTTCCTTTGTTAGGATAAATTTTTGAATTTTTAATTATCATATGTAAGGATTTTGAACAAAAGTAAATACGATGGAAAGAGTAATACCATCTTATGTGAAATAAGCATAAAATTATCGTCAATTAATAATTTAAAATATATACACCATACAAATCATAACTGAACATTAATATCAACAACAACAACAACAAAACTTTTTATCCCAAACTAGTTGGGTCAGGCTAGAAATGAAACTCTAAGAAGTCACGGTTCAGGCACGTGAATCGTCTTCTTCCACGCGTTTCTATCTAATGCATATTATCGAGGAACATTCCAATCTTTTAAATCTCTTTTGACCGCTTCCTCCCAAGTCAATCGTGGTCTGCCTCTTCCTCTTTTTATGTCTTCGATCCGATTCAATACACCCTCTTCTTATAGGTGCCTCCAGATGTCTTCTTTGTTCGATAACTTTCTCTTCCATTGGAGCAACTCCAACTCTCTCACGAATGTCTTCATTTCTAATCCGATTCATTCGCGTATGGTCACCCATCCACCTCAACACCCTCATTTCAGTTACACTCATCTTTTGTATATGTTGTCTTTTAGTGGCCCAACATTCCGCACCATATAGCATTGCAGGTCTTATTACAGTTCTATAGAACTTTCCTTTTAACTTAAGTGGAATTTTCTTGTCACATAAGACACATGAGGCTTGTCGTCATTTCATCCATCCTGCTCTAATGGAAATTAATATCAATATGGAAATTTTAATAACATTGATATGCTTTAATATATGTTAATTTAGACAACAACAAATCCCAGCATTTTCAGATATAATGTCAATGTATATTGTAAACTATAGAATTTGTTTAAACATATTCATCGAAACAAAACGATGTGACACAAATTTATATTGAAATGATACAAATTCTTTCAGAAGTACGTTGCAATTGCTTTTCATTCTCCACAAATAGCACACAAATATTTAATCGTTGTTCCTGAGTCATGTCAATCGATCATCGAGTAAACCAGCACAAATACATCATGTGTCCAAGTTAAGTGCGCCAGATTTTTTAGTGTTTTTTAAGCGTAGAAACCATTTTCAATATTGTTGCAACAAGTAGGTTATTTCAATTTTCACTTGAAAATTATCCCTACTATTGTAACACTCCTAATCCACAATCGGGACACAACAATCAATCACAACTATAAGAAACAAATAAGGGACACCAGGTAACAATAATCAAGTCGATGCCTCAATTAAAAACATATCTTAAAATCAAGATCAGAGTAGATCAAGGGACATCAACCTGATCCGAGTACAATGCGGAAGGGAAATACAAGAAACTCTGAACATTCTTATTACATGAGTATTAAAAGGGTAGGAAAATACATAACAACTGAGCCCACTGATCCAGTCCACGCGTCCTAGCCCAAGTCTCCTCCAGCCACCTATCACATCTCACCTGCACACCCACAATTCACGCCTGAGTCTTAAATCAAGACTATGTACGCCACCCCAACCTGACACTGAACAAGGTCTAGCCATCTATGATGACTCACACTAACTGAGCAACGTCGTCCATACGGCTCACAAACCAAACTAGGTCACGCCGTCTACACGACTCACACAGGTCTCGTGTCCCAAGACGACCACGCATCCCAAAGAAGCCGAGCATGCACCTCGATCCCACCGCGCATCTGATCCACAAGACAACACTCAACCCGCTCTTACAGTAGAATTGTCACACGTCCCAAGGTGATCATGCGTCCCAACCAGGCCGATCGTGCACCCTCGACAAGACAGTGCATCAGGCCACAAGGCAACACCATACTCCAACCACACACCTGAGCCGCGAGCCCAGCTCCAGCGGTCACTCGTCACAACGCTGGTGAGCTGACCTATAGTGAACTTTAGGCTTGCTTTGAGCTTGATTGCTTGGTTAGGTTTGTAACCTTCCTTATTCCTACACTAGATTAAGGACTTCATCTCCTCTCTCCTGAGTCATTCTTTTCTCATCTTTATGTCTCCGGATCTTCTCATCTACGAACATCTTCTTTTGAATTGAATTTTTAATTATTTCCTTCAATAATAACTATCATTTTTCTTAATATTTGGATTGAAATGGATCGAGAGTGGATTCTTTCAAACCGATTGAGTGGTGAGTATGAGAACGGAGTAAATATGTTCTTAGAGGTTGCCAAAAAACATTCAAAAAAACCGAATGACAGAGACATGACGTATTGTCTGTGCAATAAGTGTCATAATATGTCAGTGTTAACTTTTCGGAAAATAAAAGATCATTTCTTTGAGAAAGGTTTCTACCCAAGTTACAGACGGTGGATATGGCACGGCGAAAATGAATCATTTAGTTGTTCCGAGAATGACGGAGATAATGTTAGTGTGGGAGATCACTTAGAGGAAATAGTTCAAGATATGACTGAAAAGTTTTCGTCCAACCCCAATTACTTGGTAGTTTGTTGAGTGACAATGAGAAGTCGTTGTATAAGGGTTGCACTAAATTCACTAGATTGTCAGTGGTGTTGAAGTTGTACAATTTAAAAGCAGGAAATGGTTGGACCGATATCAGTTTCATATCACTGTTGAAAGAGATGCTTTCAGATGATAATGAGTTGTCAGATAGAACGTATGATGCTAAGAAAGTGTTGTGTCCAATGGGAATGGAATATACGAAGATACATGCATGCCCGAACGATTTTATATTGTATAGGGGTGAGTTTGAAAACTTACATTCCTGTCCAGATGTAATGTTTCACGATACAAAATGAAATGCAGTGGACCAAACCACAATGTAGAGGCTGATGAGATGAAAATCAAAGGACCTCCAGCTAAGATTTTGTGGTATCTTCCGATAATTCATTGTACATCATGATTATCGACGTGCAAGTGAAGTAAGTGTTTTCTTTTGTATAAGATCAAATGTATTGAATAATTTTATCGTAACTGTAATAAAATGTAATTTTTACTCTTATAGACACCTTTATGATGCCAGAAGGTCAGTCTTTCCCGAAGATCAACTATTTGGATTTATCAATCCATCTACCTATCTATACGGGAATGACAATAAATCGGGTCAGCTTGGGACTCTCATAAAAGAAGAAGACAAAATATATTATCTGCTCCCTTATCATGAGATGTAAACTTGTTAATAGTGGAATTTTATTTTGTAATAAACTTCTAATTATATATATAAATAGGGCTCATTGGATGTTTATCGTTGTATGCCCCGCGACTAATTTGACATATTGGTTTGATCTGTTGGGGTCGAATACACCAAGGGACTCCATAAAGAAACTTGTAAATCTGTAAGTTTGTTCTAATCATCATGTTTGTAATCTGTGGATTTTTATTAGTATTATTGAATTCATGTTCAATAACTTGTGCTACTCAACACAATGAAGGTTACAGAGCGTTAGGTGGCAGGAGAACAACCCCAAAAGCTGGAGTAACATGACATGGAATGGGAGTAAGTTCTTTCTCCCATTTTTGTTATTTAAGTTAAGTAATGGAACATATATTTAGCGAATTTATATGTTTGTAGTACCGCAAGCAGACTGGAAATACGGAATGTGGTTACTACGTGATGAGATACATGACAGAAATCCTCGAATTTGCAATTCAAGACGTATCCCTATCCGAGGTAATATATATCGTTATTCAGTTGTATAATTGTAGTTTCATTATCTAGATTTAATATTTTTAACTTGTATTTTTATTGTCTTCCAAAAGAATAGTGATCCCTACTCGCAACAGGAACTTGATGATACTCGCGACCGATGGGCTCACTATTTTATCAGAAACATGTTAATGAACTAAGAGGTTCTCATAACACTAACACATTTTTTGTAATTTATTTAGCTAGTTTACTTGTATTACAAACATACAATGGTGTGCCTTAATAAAATCACCTACTTTTTGGAATGAGAATGCCAAGTGTTTGTGTATGAATGTCAAGTGTGTTGGATGATTATTTGTATGTATTTGTGAATGAATTTGGTGCAGGATGATTGCTATTTTTTTTTGTCCAGGTTTAGGAATAGACGTCGGTTGTTTGTATTATCCAACGTCTATGCTTTTCAAAAAGGTATAGACATCGGTTGTTATATACGACCGACGTCTATTCCTAGACAATAGACGTCGATTAGGCTAGACCACCGACGTCTATTCTTAGAAAATAGACGTCGATTAGGCTAGACCACCGACGTCTATTGTCTAGGTATAGACGTCGATCGTATATAACAGCCGACGTCTATACCTAACTAATAGACATCGGTCAATAAGCGACCGACGTCTATGTATATACAATGTATACATAGAAGTCAGGTCTGGGGAGCCTTATATCAGACGTATATACCCCGTATATCTGACGTATATTCCATTTTCTACAGTAGTGTATGCACTAGGTTTACGCAATTACCCCCTTAAACTTTACGTTTTGGTCGGAAACCCGATAGCAAGACCCATGTTTCTGTCTTACATTACTTGCAATACCAAGGGTTGAGTTACCTTTTGACTTAGGGTGGTGGACGACTACTAGGGATGAACGAAGATATGGTATTAGGTGATAAGCAAGAGGTTTGAGGGTGGTATAGTGTGTGAAAGTAATTGATTCATGTCATAAGGTGTTTTTGAGTTTTTTGGTGTATTATTTTATTTAGCATAATGGTTCTAATAGGATGTGTTTGTTGGTTTTAGGTCTTAATCTATGTTTTGATGATTTAATTAACTTAATTTTAATCACATTCAAATGTAGTGTAACACACATTATACATAGTATATATATTGCATTGTGCTAATATCTACAGGTGATCAAGACTCAAGGAATAAAGGAATGAAGTCAAGACATGTAATCAAAGTTTATTGAAGACATGTATTTTTACTTTCATTTGAGTCTTATGAATCTTTGTGACCTTGAGCATACAAGAGTTGTAATCTATTCACCAACCCACAAGGTTCATTGTAGAAGTCACACACCAAGTTTCACATCAATTGGACTTCAATAGATCACCCAAACCTTAGCCGGAAAATCACTTAAACCAAACCTAAACATTGTTTGTGCAAAACAGTCGACCGGAACCAGTTCTTTGTTCGACCATTTTTACCATTTATTCAGTTAACCAATAGTGATTTCACCTAGCACAACCGGTCGACCTATTTTTACCTTTTCGGTCAACCGATTGGCCCATATTTTCCGGACCACCGTTATACTTGTCATATTATACAACGGTTATATTCATATTTTCTCCTAACTTCAAAACCTATTTGGTCACCGGTCGAATTTTGACCTGAAAATGGTCGACCGGCTGAAGACAATTTGTGCACCAAAAATGCATGTTATTTTCGGTCGAACGAACCCTCCTTTTGTGTTCGACCGATTCACCTTGACTTGGCCAAAACCCTCAGTACGGTCGATCGTCCCCTAGATGTAGTTTGATCGTTCACTTAAGTTATAACTATTAGGTTCGACCGTAGTTTAAGTTGGTTCGAACGTTTCCTTAATTTCATGGAAACGGTCGACCGTTGATCCCGAGTCGGTCGACCAGTTTAGGACAGATTTGCTGAACTTAAAATTCTATTTTGTGTATCTTACACAAACTTCAACCAAATCTCCCCAACGGCTACAAACCTTTAGGAGCTTATAAATAGAGGTTCATATACCTTATTTAGATATCTCAATACTCCAAACTCACACATACACTAAAGAGAAGTCTCCTACTCCAAAATTCTCAATCATATACACTCCAAGCTTAACTTCCACACTCTTGATCCAAATCTTATCATACTCAAAGTATGCTCAAAGTTAGAGTGTCAATACTCTTGGTTACTTGTGCTGTCAAATATTGTAAAGGTTTTGGTGAAAGCCCAAAGCATCCCTCTCAAGTTGTGAGAGGAAGAAATCAAGCTTGCAAGGGTGTTCACAAGGCTTGCTTTGTAAGATGTTCTCTCCCAGCCCGGAACGGGGAGTAGATAGTGAAGACGTAGGCGAAGCTCGTGGAATTGAGCGAAGCTTGCAAGAGAGGAAGTAAGATCCGGTGGTCGATCCGAACCTCTATAAAATCATTGCGTCTTTTGTGGTTTGCATATTTCTTTCCCTAATCGTTTTTATTGTTTATTTTCACTACATATTTAAGTTGTGTTTAACATTTTGATTATATTTATTAGGGGCCATAACGATCCTACAGTGTTTTGTGGATGAGGTGGTTATTGTGTTATTAGTGTGTTTAAGGTCGGGTTTGAGGTTGTGGAGGTTTGATTTAGGGATTGGTGCAAATTTCATGGTGAAATTAGGGTTAAAGCACTTTACCAATTATGTTTTGAAGTGATTTTTGTACTAACTTAAAGGGTAGGGGCTGATATGGGTGAATTAAGGTATTTAAGGACTCTGTTAAGGGTTTTGTGTCAATTAGTGGGTTTGTGGTTTAAGATAGCTTACCTATTAGGTTTAGTCGTGATTCGGGCCTCAATTTGCTTAATAAAGTATAATTTTGCTGAATTGGTCTTAGTTAGGCGTGAAGTGGTGAAAATTGGGGTTCCATGTTGTGGTTTTAGGATTGGTTTAGGGTTTGGGGATGAGATCTATCCAGGATTAGGGGTTCGACCGGGTCAGTTGATTGGTGAGTTTTATTGTTATTTAGGTGTTTGGTTACGTAATTGTGGTTTATTAAGAGTGGGATTGTGTCTTAGGGTTTGTATGAAATGTCTTAGGGCATGTCTAAGGCTTTAGATTAGTTTTGGTTTAAGTGTCGTCAGGCTTGCTAGGAGTCGAGAGAGATATGTTGTTTGTATAAGGTTTGAGTCCGGTCGGGAATCAAATTGTTGCCTGGCTACGGTTTGATTAAGTCGGGTGGACATGTGGACTAACCTTTTTGGGGTGGGTCGTATAGGTCTATATATGATAGCGTTGGCAATACGATTGCCGACCTATAAGGGTTTTATGTTTTTGGAAGACTTTCACTTAAGGTTTGGTCAATGAGTCAGGTAGAGATTTTGGGGGATCCTTTAGGTAGGTCTTCTAGGTAGGATAAGGCGAAGGATTAGAAGTTGGTGACAAAAGAGTTAGGGTATTCGTTTGATACTTTAATGGAGTTTTACTCTGCTTAATTCTTTGGTGAGGTTGTCTACAGTAATAATAGCATTTTGAGAAAGGTGTAATATTAAAACACGGGCAGTTTGGTAATAGGTACATTAATAGATGCAACTACCTATGATTTGATAACTTTTATTTCTTATGTGATTTTTTCTGAATTTCCGTCATAACATGTATCCTTTAAAGGAACCATTCATGATTTCAGATTCTAGTGGTGACTCACACCCAAAGGGGTGTAACACTTAGTTCCATCATGATACGGAATTCTAGTTATATGTCACTCTCATTGCTAATGATGTAGCATTCAATTCCCACCACAAAAGTCAATTCTTTTGGGATGCATCTCACAGCGTCTATTAGTCATTTATCATAGATCATAATCATTCGAGGCAATCCGGTGTCACAATGACATATACTTAATCATGCTTGTGCTTTATGACATTTTTAATTGTACTTTACAAGACATATAAATTGCATTGATCATAATTTGTTTTCCTTACATTTATAGTATTTGATTTTTACATGCAAGTATATACACCTATATATTCATATCAGAGAACATATACTTAACTGCTATTCGTCGCAGTAAAACAACTTAAATCGCCAATACATATTACCATTTTGCCTTTCTACCCTTTCCACTTATATAACTATTCATTTCACTCTTCTAACACCTCTCTCTTCATATTACTCTTCTATTAACCAGATACAATGTCTCGGAGGCCAAGAAAAGAACCAGCGGATGCCCCAGATTACTAAAATCTGGTAAATTGCCTTGTTTATTTTAATTAAATTTTTAAATGAAAAAAATTGGGTGGGGCGTCCGCGGGAGACGCCCGACCCAACGGTCGAGCGGCCGCCGGAGCCGCCTCCCCCAATTTAATATTTTAATTTATTTAAATTGATTATAAATTGTGATAAATTTAAAATAAATTGAATATTATGTTAATAATGAATTAAATTAGTTTAGTAAATTCATTATTGATTATAAATTGTGATAATTACTAAATAAATCGATTAATAAGTTAATAATTAGTTTAATTATTTTGGTAAGGAATTATTGATTAAAAGTTGTTATAATAGCTAAATAAATTGATTATTATGTTAATAATTAGTTGTGTACGATTTTAGTCAAGGATTATTGATTAATTGTGATAATTGCTAAATAAATCGATTATTAAGTTAATAATTAGTTTAATTATTTTAGTAAATCCATTGATAAAATTTTATTTTTAAATTTGAATTAATAGTCATCGGGTTACCGTGTAGGAAAAGGGAAATCAATTCCCTTACGCGCGGTACGTAGTGTAGCAGATGAGTCAGGTCCTCGTCATCCACGTACACAGGGTATTTCTACTTCAGTTAGGGGAGAGAGAGATCTTTTACGTCGTCGTCAGACACCTAGGGATTCTTTCGACGACGAGGATGATTCAGATGAGTTGAGGAGTCACGACGAGAGTGACGATGGGGGCCGGTATGGCTTGGGGCAACAGGAAGAGGCGATACATCAGTACGGTCGAGGACGGGGGCGAGATTGTAGTCCTTCGGCTGAGTGGGTCATTAGGAAGGGTCGAGGTGACCGGTTTGTGACCGGTGATTCTAGTTCGTGCACTGTAGACGCCCGAGCTCAGAAGAAGAAGAGGGGTGAGGACGAGTCTTGGATCATCACGGATATGATGCCCGGTGGTCCCCTAGATGGCAGCGTCATTCCGAGTTTCGGAGGCCACATCGCCAGACGCATATGGGATAGCGAGGATCGGAACGTTTTGAACTGCCATAATCAGCACAGAGCATGTACGACATTGCAGGCTTGGCGTTCAGTGATGACTAATGATATGACGGCGACCGTTAGTGACAGTGGATTGGGTCACTTACCGTATAGCATGTTTTCCTGCATTGACATGTCGTTGATTTCGGCTTTTATGGAGTGGTGGCAGCCTGACACCAACCCTTTCCACTTGCCGTTCGGAGAGATGACGATCATGTTGCATGACGTCTTTCAGATTCTGCACATTCCTGTTGAGGGTCCTATGGTCAGTGCGCAGGCGCCAACATCTGAGTTGAAGTTATTTGTATCTGAGTTCCTGGGTGTCAGCTTGGAGGGTCTTGGGCGGGATAGCTCATTTTGGAGTGGCGGTGGTGTTAGTATCGATGTTGTGGATGAGTGTTGCAGACGGAGGCGACCACCACGGACTGAGGATACGCAGATGATTGCTTACCTCTTCTTACTGCTAGGCTGTGTCTTGTTTGTCGAGAAGAGTGGTTCCAGAGTCAGACTACGCGACCTATTGGAGGAGAGAGAGCCAGATACCATTGGTCAGTACTCATGGGGGTCAGCGACGTTGGCATATCTGTATCGCCAGCTGGGTATATCGAGTCGTGCAGATTGTTCTGGGATTACGAGTTGTCTTACACTGCTGCAGGCTTGGATCTATGAGGATTTTCATACTTTCCGCCCGCATCGGGAGCAGAAGATTATTGAGTGTGGTCATCCTCGTTCACGTATGTGGGCTGTCTGGGCCGAGGATAAGAGCGAGGTTCGACTTCTTTCTATTCATAGACGGCTAGATCAGATGACTGCATCGTAGGTATATAATGTATATATCATTCACATTTATTTAAATTTCAACTTTATTATTATTAACGTATAAACGTTTAGGTGGAGTGGTTGCCGTATGGTCCTGAGTCTGCTGTAGCTGTGCCAAGGACTACATTTATGGGCGTTATTCGTTATAGGAATATCACGGAGCCTTATTTACCCGATCGCGTGTTACGTCAGTTAGGTTACGTTCAGGTGATCCCGGTTGACATCCCGACGCCCGAGCATGCAGTAGGGTCTGCGATTGCGACGACGTACGACGTCAAACATAGCGTTTCGTTCGCGGAATCAGTTTGGAGAACATTTCCGAGAGTAGGACGACTTCACCTGGACGATCTGAGTCGTAGCCGCGACCCCTCCACTTGTGATGCAGCTTATTTGTAGTGGTTCGGTAGGTGTTCACATCCACTTATCGTACGCGGTATCATTCTGAGACAGGAGAGACCACTGGATAGGACATGTGCCGATGCGGTAAGTTTATCTAATTTTATTTGTAATTGTAATGTATATTTTGTTATTATTGTTAATGTACGCTAATTTTTATGTTATATACAGTGGATGAGTAGGGCAATACGGTGTACGCAGTCGTTCTTTCGACAAAGAGACAGGATACCGACTGAGGATACGATACTTGCATGTACAGATTTGGATCGCCTCATCGAGGATTGGAACAACCAGTTGGGCATTTCGGACCATGATTCGGATGCTGAGTTGTAGTTCTTTTGCTCTTACTTTCGTTTTATTTTATGTTGCACTATTACTACATTTGTTGTTATTTGCTGATGCTTATCTATCTACTCTTATTATTTATTTCTTACGAACATATCTTCTACTTATTTCATTGACTATCGTATTTTTAATATTTATTTCTCACAAACATATTTTCTACTTATTTCTTTAGATATCAAATAATACTTAAATTTAAAATCTGGTAAAAGAAAAACACGATATAAGTACAAATACACGATATATTATACATTACCAATGCATTACAAATTACAATCAATATGTACTACATAACCGATTCCAATACGTCATCCTACTTTCGTACTGATCCTCCCATCCAACAACACTCTCATCTCGCATTTGATACCACAAGGTCACTATAGGAGGTACTGGGAAATCATCAGCTAGTTCCAAACGAATAAAATGTCTGTAACTCCCTAAATGAGCAATGACCAACTCTTTGACAGGCCTCGTCATGGCAGACGTACTCTCCCAAGGTAGCACAGTAAGACACGGGAACGACGAACCATCCGTTCCCATTGAGAAATACATGACCGCACACTTGTAAAAATTAACAATCGGAAACAAGTCGGCCCAAACCTCCATATAATTATCCTTGTCACAAGCTCCCCCACCCCAATCAATTCGTTGACGAGCCTCTACCACATTGTCAAAATAGACACTCTCATAAATAGGAAGTGCACCTATCTCATTAGAAATCGCACCACGGGAGTACGACCAGTTGTCTTGACCACCATGGAAGACATCGGCAACACATCGAAATCCACAGTTGCCATCAGCACGTACGTCATTCCACCTCTCCAGAAATGGTAAAATCATTCCTGGCAGTCTATCAACATATGGGAAATTATCCACGTCAATCCGTTCGGACACTGTAAGATAGATAAATAGCAATTCATTAAAACAAAAAAATTAGAAGATAATATATTCAACCCCAAATTTATTTATTTTGCAAGGCAAAAAGGGAGGCTTAGCCTCGAAGTATATTACTGAAGTAAAGATTACAACCTACCAAAAAATTTGAAAAGAAGTGTGTGGGGCATACTATATGCATACCCGGCCTCTTACCTACTAATACATGTACTTAGGAGTTGACAAGGACCGTAGTAGGTAAAGACAGAAGAAGTTTCCTTCATATACAACGTGTCAATCAAGCAAAACACTAACTCCTAACTCCACGTGATCTGGAAATCATGCTCCTCTGCATCATCCTTCGCAATATTCTTCACCCTATCCCATAGGCAACGAATGGTGTCTTTGATGGCAGCAACTATATCCTTTGGCAATGCCTTTTCTCCCTCGAAGATTCTACGATTCCGTTCAAGCCAACACTCGTGTATCATGGCATTAAAGACCCATCTTCTTACCACATTTCCAAGCCGGCTACCACGTGCATGTGATAGTCGTATCGCTTCTCCTTCTAGCGATCGTGCATGTCGGTCACTGATTTTCAGTAAGTGTAGAAGGGCTACCCAAACCTCCTTGATAAACATACACCCCCAGAAGAGGTGCTCCAAGTCCTCCTCGTCCCTCTCACAAAGGTTGCAAACCAGGTCGTGCTTTGCACCGCGTTGATTCATAAGTTTCTTTGTGAGTAACCGACCCCTCAATGCCCTCCAAGCCGTGACTGCGTGCTTTGGGATAGCATGCTTGTGCCACACCATACCAGCCCACGCAACCTTTCTTCCTAGTGGCTTAACCCATGTCCACACCTCTCTTATACCAAGCACGATACCCTTGCCATCTATCCTCTTGGGCTGGTCGACGCCTCCATGTATTGGAGTGTTTGCTATCCTCGAGTGAATTTCCTCCATCAATGTAGATCTTGGGGGGGGCAGCATCCACACTCCTTTCTTTGATAAAGTATGAGACTTTTATGTCCCAAGGCACTCCCAACTCATAATGTAATCGGTCCCCCCAACTTTCACACTGGAATGGCTGTCCACACCAAGGATATTGGAAGAACCGGATATCTTCACCATTTCCCACCTCATACCGGATATGCCATCTCGCTATGTCCCTAACTCTGAGGAGCCCCTTCCAAGCCCAAGAGGAGGTGGGTGGGGGGCGTGCTAGCCAGATTGACCGGTTCTTCAAGTATTTCCGGCGCACACACTTGACCCAAAGGGAGTATTCGTCCGCCACCACAAGCCAGAATAGACGCAAAAGACCAACATCATTCCAGTCCGATAGGCGTTTGAGACCAAGGCCACCTTCATCATTTGGTGTGCATATATCTCTCCATGCTACCGCAACCCACTTTCTTGGACCTCCCCAAATAAAGTGGCACATGAGACTCTCGATTTCTTGTAAGGTTTTCCAGGGAATGAGGAAAGCGGACGTCCAATACACACTTAGGGACACAAGCACACTTCTTACAAGCTCCACCCTTCCGGCAATGGATAAGAAGTTTTGCTGCCATGTGATCAGTCGTGCTTTCACCTTGTTCACAAGTGTCGTGCAATGGGTTTTCCCTATCCTTCCCGAGAACAATGGCAACCCAAGAGGTGACAGGGAAATCCTTTCGTTCCATCCGAAGATGTGCTGCAATCCATGCGTCCTCCCGTGCTTCACCTCCCATAAATATTTGGCTTTTTGATACACTAAAGCTCAGCCCCGAACAAGACGTGAAGTCCTCGAGTACACCTCTAATTTCCCTTGCATTTGCCTTTGTTGATTTCACAAATAGGAGGACGTCATCAACAAAAAGGAGATGCGATACAGCAATATCCCCACAAGTAAGCGGCTGAATGCGCCCATCTATAACCGCCTTCTTCACCATCTCGCTCAAGACTTCCATACACGTAACAAAGAGGTAGGGAGCCAAAGGATCACCTTGTCTCAATCCATTTCTGGCCACGAAACTTGAGGAATTTGCACCATTCTGCGTCACCACAAACGAGGCCCGAACACAATTCATGATGAGGCGTCTCCACTTAACCGGGAAAGCAAAGCGCTCCAAAACTCCATCCAAGAAAGTCCATGAGATGGAATCATATGCTTTCCGTATATCAAGTTTTATACACATTCTTCATTTTCCTTTGTCGAGGTGGAGGTTATGACATAGCTCATGTGCAATGAGAACGTTGTCCCCAATCCGCCGGCCTTTGACAAAAGCACTTTGATTTTCTCCAATAAGGCGTGGCAGCAACTTCTTTAGGCGGTTTGCAAGCACCTTTGATGTGAATCTATACGTCATATTGCACAAAGCTATGGGTCTATAGTCCTCTACTGAAACCGGTGCCTTCTTCTTGGGGATGAGCGTAAGTGATGTATAGTTCCATTGGGTCAGCACCTTCCCGTTGTCCATACAGGAGTGTATGGCCTTAAACATGTCTTTTTTTATGAGCTCCCATGCAGCTTTGAAGAATTTAGCATTGAAACCATCGGGTCCCGACGCTTAATCAACGTTTGCGTTCAGCACTACATCCTCCAACTCTTTCATGTCAAGGTCACGCAATAGATCCGCCCCTTCCTCCAGACGGAAGTGTGGTAAAGAGAGGGAGAGGGGAATGGGTTTCACCTGCAAATCATTAGCAAATAAGTTAGTATAAAAACGTCGGAAGGCATCCCGAATCGCACCCTCCTCTTCAATGATGGTGGCACCCTCACACTCGTCTCACTTGGTTTGTGGCTCTCCTCACTCGAAGGTGTGCATGGAAAAACCTAGTGTTCCGGTCCCCCTCTTTTAACCACTTCACCCTTGATTTTTGTCGGGTGATAGACTCCTCCCAAGCAAGAGTTCGAGCAAGGTAGTCCTTTGCAGCCAATTCTGCGCGGGAGAGGTCAGCATCAAGGGGGTTTGCAAGACGTTTCCTCGCTCCCTCGAGCGCAGCACGAGCCTCTCTCTCCTTGTTCGTGACATTCCGAAACTTTGAGCTACTCCACCGAACAAGCATCTTCTTGACTTCTTGTAGTTTTGCTGTGATGAGAATTTAATTTATACCGCAAGTGCACGACGTCAATGAAGACGTGGCAAGTACGGGTCGAACACGAGGAGGGAGAGATATTGTTTTTTTTGTGATTTTCGATTAGGGAAAGAAAGAGTGAGAAATAAGTTTGGTTTGAGATTTTTGGTTTTTAATTTTCTAAAGCACGAAACATGAACAAATAAAACTAAAACGAGAACAAAGATGGTGAATTCCGTTGGGTGGGAGTTTAGATATCGGGTTTTGATTAGAGAAATCTGAAACTTATAATAAATCACATTAGTTATAAAGCATTACATGATAAATGATTCAACATAAACTCAAGTAATTAAAATATACTAATACGAAATTAAAATAATAACATCATTCTCTTCTCATCACCCTAAATCTGTCACCCCCACCCTTTGGAAAGAGTTAGAAACTCATGGATGGAAGGAAGGAGAAGGGGTCCTAGAGAAGCTACAAAAGAAAACTAAAAACACAAAAATAAAAGAACAGAATTTTATTGCTAAAATATGGAATAAACAAAAAGCTCCCTACAACATCGTTTCCGAGGCTATTTATAGCCGATACAAGGAACCCTAATACAAAAGAGGAACGTACACGCGTCAAGACACGACTGAACAAAATCCGGGGCCACGGATCCAAAGGTGGGCGGCGTTTCCGCTGCATTTTGTATGTAAGGTGCGGCGATTTCGCCGCAAATTGTGCTCTGATTGGATCCGGATTTTTCCTGTGTGTTTATGGTATGATTTCAATGTCATTTGCGCATCCAGATGATTTCTTTCCTTTCTTTTGAGCTCCGAATTAATTCATATATGTTTGGAGATCCAAATTGATTTTTCTTTAAAACTTCTCCAAGATAATATTTTGGTACTTTAATTTGCAGTTGGGTCCTCAGCTTTTTGCAATTACGACACTGGCTACTTTTGTGCTTAAGTCCTTGGCCTTTTTGTAATTAGGTCCTTGAATGCTTTTATGCTTGGATGAACTTCCATTTGAATCCCGATAATCTTGAACTTGGTCTTTATGACAGAAATGAGTCTCTTGCACGCATTTATGCTCAGGATATGGGTAATTTGCATTCAGGTCCCTGTATTTTGTAAATAAGACTAAAGACATACCTTAGTTGCATTTATTGATATAAAATTAATCTAAATGAGAGACATATGATGCAATGTATGCAATGCATCAAATACCCCCACACCTAGATTTTGCTAGTCCCTAGCAATACAGAATATAAGAAAAAATGAAAACAGGGAAATCCTAACTCACTTTCGTAGGAATCACGGTTGCACTTAGCATGTGCAACAAGCCTTTAAACCCCCAAGTTTCCTTAGAGGACGAGTTTTGTCTCCTGAGGGTTTTCAGTTGACACACCCACAAAGTCTTAATTCAACATTCCATTAATAACTCTCAATATCCCCACCTCAACCTTATACATCTCACTTAGAATTCTTGCATGCTCATTATACAAATCTAACTCATCAAAATTCTGACTTGGTCTTTGTTCCTCCAACATTCACACTACTAACCTTTCTACACATGTTATTACTTAAATTATTTTGCACGCCTCCTCTGGTGGTGAAGTATCATTCGGATCAACCATGGCATGGATCATTCTTTTAGCTTTGGGCCTTGAGTATCTTAAAAAAAATCTTTTCTTTTTCCGTGATTCAACACATTTGCTTTTTCTGACACTTTTACCCTTTTTTGCATTCGTGTAGCGAGTTTGGTCGATAATCCCGAGCTGGCAGACTCATGTTACCGGGTTTTAAGATACCCCTACGGACCAGTGACTCGAAGGCTTGGGCTTTTGTAATCATTTTGCAAGATGTGCTTTCCTCACTTTTATTCCGCTTTTATTCTCCTCAAGGCTTAGTTGCTATCAGAAGTCCACACTTCCCGGTATATTTTCCTCAACCTCTGCTTTTTATCTTCCACTTCAAAGATTTGATTCATCCAATTTAAGTGCATACATGTCTTAAAGGCCAATGTGTTATTTCTTTGGAACTTAGATTTATGTCATAATTTCTACAAGCAGTACTATATAATAAGGAACAAAAACTCAATGCAATTTGTACACGGGTTTTGGCAGTTCAATCTTAAGCTATGTCATGGAGCAATGAATTAATTTTTTTTTAAAAACAGAATATATAGATAGATAAACACCCCCCACACCTAAATCATGCATTGTCCTCAATGAATGTGAGCAAGATACTACATGGATTTATGCATGAAAAAGGAAAGATCTCACCAACGTGAAGTACAAAGGAAAGTTCATGGCTATGTTGATGGACAAAACCCGAATTCCCTAAAAACCTGGGAGATGCTAAAGAAGGGATTCAAATACGGGAAACAAATGGGGCCCAAACAAACGATGCTCACTGAAGGAGTCTTTTATTGTACTTTTATGTATATATATATAATTATGTACAAACATAAGTTCCCATCTTCATTTGTCAAAAGACATCAAATGGGAACCTCAAAAGTGGGTCAATGCACTTGGAAAGGGAACATGACACCACGCGGGGCCAGAATATTCCTGCGTGGGCCCCCTTCACAAAGAGCACAAGATGAAATGAGAGGTTCATGAATTGGACGCAAAGGCGTCTCATACAAAGGATCAAACTGAAAGAGCTTGAACCTCTCGAGAGTTTGGGAAATAAGGGGCAACGGAAGAAGAGTTTCTCCCGTTGCGGTGCTGAAGTTATGATCGTGAATCCAAACTCTCCAACAAACTGGCTGGTGCGTCGGAGCGAGGTCAAGAGCCTTGTTAGGCAAGTCTGACTCACCAGGAGAACAAAAAATGGGTCTCATACCCAAGGTATCCTCCAAGGAACTCCTAATACCCTCATGAACAATGTAGTTGTTTGATGTTCCATCACTTCCAAGATGATCAGGAACAATAGTGAGAGGCAAACTCTCATCAGGTTGTTTGAAATTGAGGGTGCTAGGGAGCTCTTGCTCCACCGGAGGTGAGTCCTTAAGAGGTACAACATGAAGATCATGTGGCTCAAGGGTCATGGGCCAAGAAGATAAGGCACAATCCTGGGCCGACTCATGACGAAATTGGTTCATGTTATTCTTGATGTGTATCGAATCCTCCACTAAGTGATCGTGAATTGAAACCCCAAGTCCTTCAGATTGACTAGGAGTTTGACTTTGAAAGATTGTGCTTTGAATTTGTGGATGTGGTGGTGGTTCGATATCAAAAGATGAATCCTCATGTTGACAAGAAAAGTTACTCTCCTCACGTTTACGTAATTGCTGCGACATTTGACTCAATTGCAGTACCATATTTTGTACGGACTGTTGAGTAGTTTCCATGAATGTAAGGAAAGTTTGTTCCAGGGAATCAGGTATGCGGTCAACTATGAGGTTCAAGTCAGAGCTTGGGAAATTTTGAGGTTGGGTGTTGATGGGCTGAGAATAAGTCCAATGATTTGGAGTGGGTGTTGGTAGAATTCTGGGTAGTCGGGAGGCGGATACTGGGGTGAAATTGAAGTATAAGAATTTGAATAAGAATTGTCCCCCCACGAATCCATCCCTCTCAGGTGGTACGCGGATGCGTAATGGTCATAATGAGCATTTTGGGAAAATTTGTGCTCATACTCAGGCTCTGGGGGAACATAAGGACATTCCCTGATAACATGACCACTCAACCCACAACAGTCGTACGGTACGGCTACTGGTGCCACCGGTGCACTCATGTTGTCTTCCATACGCATGAAGGAGGCAAAAGTTTGTTGTAATGTCTCAGTTTGTTGACCAGCATATGATCCAACATAACTAGATTGTGGTCTAGCAGTCGGTGCCTCTCTCATGTTACCCCAATATGAAGATTGCTCAGTCACACAATTAGGATTGTCCCAACTATATGGGGTGTTAGTCTGAGCCACCCCAGGTTGCATGGGTCCAGAATACCAGGGCGAATTGTCCTGGTCCCAACAATGATATGGATGGTCGCCCATGTAACCATCCATCTTCACAAAGAACTCTAGAGTCGACCACTCTCACCACCACGAGGCTAAACTCGTAAAAGGTGCTCGACTCGACCCTAAAAACGCTACCAGAGAGTGTAAAGGGGAGGAGACTATAACGTAGAAGAAGGTGAGAAGAAGATGACTCAGAGGAGAAGGGAAACTTAACTCTAAAAGATATATGAGAGGGTTTGTCAGAAGTTTCCTAAACAAGCACGGTTCAAACAATCCTAGACCTAAGGGAGCCTAATTCTAGACGGCTCCTGACTGGTTGAGTCGAATTGGCTTGCTTGATTCACCTCCCTCACTAATCAAACCAACTTGGCCAGGCAGTGTATAGCTAGTGGGGGCACTTCCGACAGAGTCGGTGCCAATTAGACAACCACTTCGCTTGGAAGACTTACGTCAACACAAAAACACGTTCTAGACACCAAATTAAATTTGATCAGCTTCAAGTCATAGCAAGTCAAACCAATCTTCTCCTTAATTGATCCGAGTCCTTAGGGGCCAATGTCTAATTGATTTTAATTTTAAGGCTTGGGTGACACTTTAGGATTGTGATTTGTGGGCCACGGAAGGGTGATGAAATCCCCACCGTATCTTTTCCTACGGAGTTGCCCTTAAGATAGTTTAACTTAAATCTAGCAAAGATAGTCAAACATTGGTCTTTAGTGGGGGCCAATTGCAAGGTTGTATGCAAACTAAATTATATGCTTAAATGTAATCGTTAAAACGCGATATGTACCTTGCCTCCAGCACTCTTCAACAATAAAAATAATTTGCAAGAATTTAACAAGAATAATGCAAACAAAACACTATACGATGCATGCACTAAGTCCTTCTAATTTTGCCAATTTTTAGGTCAGAGTTGAATTATTGCCAATTATGGAATTTTGCCCTAACACGTGCAGTTCTACAAAAAGGAACTTTTCGAAAATTAAGATTTTACGAGAAAGGCAAGAAAAGTTACCTCCGCAATGCTCAGACGGGTTCGCCGCCCGCTCTCGAAAATTCCCAGATGCTCTACGCGTCCACCCAGAGATGGAGACGACCCCAGAAAAGTTTGAAGCACAGATGCTCCAAACGTGCGACGAATCCGCCGTAGGTTCTTCTTGATGTGCGGCGATTCCGCCGCCCTTCTTGCTCCAACTGTACCCGGATTTCACCGCGCACTCTGTTGTCTCCTGAAACGGAAACCCAAATAGTTAGATCGCGCACACGATAAACAGGATAAAATCGAAATCACAAAAAATAAACAAAAATCTTCGTCGCCTCCCCGGCAACGGCGCCATAAACTTGATGAGAATTTAATTTATACCACAAGTGCACGGCGTCAATGAAGACGTGGCAAGTACGGGTCGAACACAAGGAGGGAGAGATATTGTTTTTTTGTGATTTTCGATTAGGGAAAGAAAGAGAGAGAAACAAGTTTGGTTTGAGATTTTTGGTTTTTAATTTTCTAAAGCACGAAACATGAACAAATAAAATTAAAACGAGAACAAAGATGGTGAATTCCGTTGGGTGGGAGTTTAGATATCGGGTTTTGATTAGAGAAATCTGAAACTTATAATAAATCACATTAGTTATAAAGCATTACATGATAAATGATTCAACATAAACTCAAGTAATTAAAATATACTAATACGAAATTAAAATAATAACATCATTCTCTTCTCATCACCCTAAATCTGTCACCCCCACCCTTTGGAAAGAGTTAGAAACTCATGGATGGAAGGAAGGAGAAGGGGTCCTAGAGAAACTACAAAAGAAAACTAAAAACACAAAAATAAAAGAACAGAATTTTATTGCTAAAATATGGAATAAACAAAAAGCTCCCTACAACATCGTTTCCGAGGCTATTTATAGCAGATACAAGGAACCCTAATACAAAATAGGAACGTACACGCGTCAAGACACGACTGGACAAAATCCGGGGCCACGGATCCAAAGGTGGGCGGCGTTTCCGCCGCATTTTGTATGTAAGGTGCGGCTATTTCGCCGCAAATTGTACTCTGATTGGATCCGGATTTTTCCTGTGTGTTTATGGTATGATTTCAATGTCCTTTGCGCATCCAGATGATTTCTTTCCTTTCTTTTGAGCTCCGAATTAATTCATATATATTTGGAGATCCAAATTGACTGTCGGACTGATGTCCTGTTTTTCCCTTCGGGGGAACTGTTTCCTTTCTGTCGATGCCATGACATGCTACTAGTATGATAGGTTCATTGTGTAATGCATGCATATATAGGTGAGTTGGCATACGGGGTTTCCTTCTGGAAACCAAGGCATTGTTGTTGCATCTTTTTCAGGACTGCAGTAGGTCCAGTTGGGTGGTGATCGGCGGGCACGCGCATTTTGGAGTTGGATCCTCTTCTCGGACCGCTGAGGTCGACGTGATTACATTTTATCTTCTTTTGTCGTTTTGTTGTAATCATGTATCAGTTTGACAAACTCTGATGTAATTTTGGTGAACCGCTATTTGTTTTATGAGAAGTAACAGTCCCGTCTTTGATTATTGAGTTCCTTCGTCTTGATTATAAATTTTTAAATTTCCGCTGTTTCGGGATGTTACAATTTGGTATCAGAGCGGTCGATTCCTATGCGGTTCCCAATGAAATCACCCTTGTAGTAATAGGACTCATACATTTTATCTTTTAGCATGCATTCATGGCTGAAGTTTGTGATTGTTTCTTCTGTCAGATGGCACCTAGGCGCGTGAGGAGTTCTCCACGCGATCGTGATCCCAGTGACGACACTTCAGGTGCTCATTGGGACAGGTTGGGCGAGTTTCTGGAGCGTCAGGCAGCTCAGAGCGCGCAGGGCGGGGTGGGAGCTGAGCACGATCGGTTCATGCGTCAGCACCCACCGACTTTTGATGGCAGGAGGGCCCCAGAGGTTGCGGAGGACTGGATCTTCAGGATGGAGAAGATCTTCCGCGCGATTGGAGTAGCACCAGAGAGGATGGTGGAGCTGGCCACTCGAAATGAGAGACATATGATGCAATGTATGCAATGCATCCAGCTGCCACTCGAAACATGGGTGTGCCCCTCACGTAGGTGGACCAAACACTTGCAACCAGCCTATGGAAGTCCTCATGGTCAGCCCAATGATTTTCGAAACGAAACATCTTCTTTTTCCGCCTTGCATTGCCGTCCGTCTTCATAATAAGCATTGTGTGATCACTCAAATCCTTTGCTCCCACAAGAGAGTAGGATTCCGGAAATAACTCAAGCCACGCATTATTTATCAAAATCTGGTTAATCCGTGTCTCAATACATGCACTACCTTCAAAAGAATTTGACCACGTAAACTCCACCCGGTGGACGGCATCTCAAGGAGTCCGAGGGCATCAATACACTCATTAAATTCTGCCATAGCAACCTCATTTGCAGCAATCCCTCCTCTCTTTTTGCTCACCCTCCGAATGCAATTGAAGTCGCCCCCACCATCCATGGCCTAGATGCGGGTGGTGCTACTTGGAGAAGGTCACTCCACAGGTGATGCCGATCCACATGCCCATTATCACCATAGACAGCCGTGAGGTCGAAGTCAAGGTCGTCCCTCATCCAACGTACCATGAAGTGTAGTAGTTGTGATGTTTCATAGGCAACCCTCATATCCATTATTTGGTCATTCCAAAGAACCAAAATTCGGCCCGAGTCCATAACCAAACTATTTGACATCCAAGCACTAGGTCAAATCGCTCTTTTGAAGCGCTCAATCTTCTTAAGCTTCACCTTATGTTCCACAAGGCAAACCACATCCGGGTTCACCTCCTTTATACGACCCCTAATCATAAGTGCACGGCCGGGTCCATTTGCACCGCGCACATTCCACACTAGGATATTCATGGGTTTAAGGTGCGGGGTGACCCCCTTTACCTCCACATGGAAATGTTTTACTACTGATCTTCCTACTGGAGCGCCAAAGAGTTAGAGACGGGGAGCTAGCTTGCTGCACATGAGTCTCTCTACTTCCTTGATCTTCCATCATCGAACTCGCTTCACTCCTAAGGAGGTCAAATTTTCCCCCATTTTGCACGTTGCTAGTCTTTGGGACTTCCTTTCCTCGGGCCACCCTCGAGGGAGATATCCAACCATTCTCCTTATGCATCAATGAAGCTAGCCCACTTGGTTCATGCTCCTCCTCCTTGGTTTGTCCCCCACATTCAACTAGCCCACTATCTTTGTGCGTAATGTGTTCCTTGAACATTTCATTTGTATTATGTGCATGACTCACACTCCCATCACGTGTTCTTCTATGTCTCCAGCCCATGCAAGCATACCACTTCTCTATACTCACTCCCTTCACCTTGAAAGGCCCCCACTAAGTGTCCCCCACCCAATCCCAAACCATCCTCACGTGAGGCAAGTGCTTCCAAAGCAACCCCACTAACACGTTTGGAATGTTGCCCACTTTCTTCAGCTAGGACCTCCTTCACTAATGAGACCCCAATCATTTCCACCTGGTCCCCCCCTTCATTCTTTGCAAGAGAGCTGCTCCTCTCCTTATTGGCCTAGCTTTGTGTAGAGCACTCACCTCCCTCCCCCATTGGTTGGTCCAGAAATAGGCCTAGCACTTTTCCCACCCACTTCTCTTTGCCCTATTTGTCCACCAATGAGATCTCCCCCTTGTAATCCCAATCTACAAACCGTTGGGCTCCTTGGAGAGAGATCCAAATTGTCTTGACACATGATATGTCTTATACCACTAAGCCTCTCCTCATGTGCACCTTCCAATCGGATTTTTTCCTCACTTAGTTGATTACCTCCTAATGCATCTTGTGCCACCTTACCCACCTTTCCACATGGCATCTCCACACTCGTGTCTATCTCCACCTCAGCTCCCCCTCCCTCCACGTCACCATCCCTACCATCCTCTCCTCTCCTCTCTCCCTCTCCCTTCGACCAGCAAGCTCAAGGTTTCCCACTATGTCCTCAACGTCCTTTCCTTGATCAAGCACTCTCTCGAACGGGCCATCCTCCCTACTTCCACTAGCATTCTCATTTCCAGCCCCTCCTTTGCTAACCACAATCCATCTTCCAGCCTTTTCTTTTGGGGCCTCCACATGCTTCATGGCAGCCACTCGTACCCTTGGACACTTCTCGAAGGTGTGGCCGAACTCCCTACAACCCAAGCAATAACCGGGTCGCCATTCATGCTCAACAAACACTTGATGTGTTTCGCCTTCCTCAACTTGAACGTCCACCCAACTTAGGTATGTGAACTCATGCCCAATCTCCACACAAACCCTAGCAAAGGCCAGCCTCCTTCCCGAAGCGGTGTGCTCATCCATGTACAACGACCGCCCGAGGACACTTACAATGTTGCTCAACATCTTGCTTGACCAAAACCGGAGGTCAAGCTCTGGGAGACGGATCCAAATTGGAACGGTGGATAGGCTGGCCCTCTTCAAGACTACATCCGGAGCCCACTCTTGAACGATAAGGGGAACCCACGAATGAACCATGGGCCTCCTTCAGGCACATGTTTCCTATCCTCTCCAAGGGTAAATCGAAAGAGAAGGAGACCTTGACTCCTTTTGATGATCTCCATGCATCCAACCAAACCCCACATCTTGTGTAGGTGCTTCTCAAGTGTTGGCAAATGTGGTTTAAAAGCAATGAAGTAACTAACTAATACCTTATCCCATCTCTTCAAAGCATCTAGCACTTCTTGCTTGGAGCACAACGCCACTTTTTCTCCTCCCTTGACAGCCGGAGGAACGAACTCTAGGGCCGTGGAAACCCTTGGGCCAGCCTTGAACAAATCACTCCACGTCCTTGGGGTAGAAGAAGAACTCCCTAGAAGTGGGGCGTGAGCTTTATCCCCCACGTTTGGGGTGAAGCCATGCGAAGTTTGGGGAAGGAGGTCCTCATTTGTGCCACAATCTCCACTCTCTAGGAAAACATTTGTAGAACTCAGCTTGGGAACCATTTTGGTGCAAGAATCAAGAGGTTTGGTGGGGAAAAGAGGTCGGAACCCTAGAGAAAGCTAGGTTTCCCACAATCGCCACTCCTTCTCTCTCTCCTCCTATCATTTTCTCTCCCTCATCTATTTCTCTCTCCTTTTGCTTCGTTTGTTCTTCTCTCTCCCCATATTTAGATTAGTGATATATATTAAATAACAACAAAGATATATATTAAATAACAACAAAGATAGCGTCAAACCAGATCCTGTGCCCGTGTTTACGGACGATCGAGACGAATTGGAAGACCGACCACGACCCTTACTCCTACTACTGCCAGACCGACCACGACCTCGCTCAGCATACTCGAAGGCACTCGGGTCCCGGCGTGTCGACTTTCCCCTAGGTCGACCTCGTACCTTAATAATTTCTGTGGGTTCTCCATAGTTCCGAAATCTCATCAACGAGCTTCCGAAAATGCTCGACGTCTTGTCCTGACTGATCCACAAACTCTGACATCTGGACTCCTTCTCCAATGACAAGTGTTTTCCAGAATGGATGAATCTGCTCTAAATAAATTTCATCACCTGACGCAAAACACTCGTACATGGTACATGCACAAGGAATCCCATGTGATGGCAGAAAAGCACACCCGCAACGATATTCAACTTCATTACTTAAGTCGTGCATTTTCTTCAACTCCTGAGTCAATAACAACAAGCAGTGATGCAAAACTCAGCCATTTATATGCTGAAACAAAGGACCTATGTAGTTTGCCACAATTCGACGTCTTTAATCTTCAAGAAAGTTCCGAATATTCGTCAGCTGCATTTCAATAGCCAAGTTCACGCGGTCGAAAAGAGTGTCAAGAGCGGCAGTCGATGTAGTGATCCACTCTTTCAGAGCCGAATGTGCACTTTCCACCCTGCAGTTCGTAGTGTTGCCGAAATGAAGAACTTTATTCGTCCAATTCAACACAAACTTTTCTTTATGCACCAACCACGTGTCTTGCACATACTCCGTCAGCACTGGCCAGGACTTGTAAGAATCTTTCAGATTACGGACTGCTCTATCATAATCCGTCTGTGAATCAGAAAACATGACTTTCCTCCACTTTCCACGCCTAAAAATCTCTGCAGACTGCTTGTCCTTGCCGAAAACGTGGTATGCGTAGTTGTACACGTCTTTGTTGATATGCCAGGTGCATAGTAAATGAGCAGACTCAGGAAAAACCTCTGCCACTGGTCGCATCAGACCCAACTCCCGGTCTGTTACTATTGCAGTCGCGCTAACAATATCCAATAACAAATCTCGCAACCTCTCCAACACCCACTGGTAGCTAGACTCGGTCTCATCCTTCAAAATCGCATATCCGACTTGGAAATTCATGTTTGTTGGAGTAACCCCAACCATCTCAAACAAAGGCATCTTGTACTTGTTCGTCTTATACGTTGAATCCATGCAGATTACGAATGGGTATGTACACAACAACTGAACTGAAGTCGGATGTGCCAAAAATACGTGAGTGGGGACATTACTTTCTTCATCTGCCACAATCTAATGCAAATAGTTATGCTACACTACCTGACTGAGAAACTGTTGCGTGGGATTTCTGTCTTCAGATTTCGTCATCCTCATGTACTCTCTGAAGTTATAAATGTGTCTTTGATTGGGATTATCGTCCGGGAATTTCTCCTTTACCGCCAACAAAATGTTACGTGGTCTTGCTTGTGCCTCTGTCATATCACGAACAATTTGCTTGGCCCAGCACTAAATCCGCTGACTTGTCGGTGACCCTCTGAATAAACTGCAAGTGTGTGGTTGTGCTGCCCATAGGTGCTACTAGAAACAACGACCCATCCATCACGATCCCGTCGCTCAACCACTTTTACCAAAAAACGACAACCGCAACCTTTTCGTTTTGTGTTCTTTCGCAGTGCAATACTCGTATCACGAGAACTCATTTCACGTCTGCGATCACATCTCAGGTAACAATCCATCCGGTTATCTGCTTTTGGTTTGTAAGATGATATAACCAAAAAAAATCCAGCTCCTATTGCAACTTGTTTCGCCTATTTACAAGCTTCCTCGATTGTTGTAAATATTTCTTTACTATCAAAAAGCTCACTGTAATCTACTCCATCACCACTGAAATCTTGCAACGGAACTTGAAAAAAATTAATTTAACAGAAAATTTAAAAAAACGGGCGTCTGCCCAAAATGCCTCCACCAAGGTGGAGGCGTCTTAGCCAGACGCCCGAGTCGGGAAAAAATTCCGCCCTCGTTACCTCGCCGGATCCAGGTGTTTCGTCAGACATTTTCGTGGTGTTGGTACTAGGAATGTGAGTAAAACTGAGTTAAAAACATTGTTTAAAGATACAGGACGAAATGTGTTAATTGATTTGTTAAGGGCAAAAAGGTAATTTTTGGGGCAATTTAAGTAATTTTCCGACGATGAATAGTAACCCCCAACATATAATGAGTCTCCTTCCTGTTAAGGAACAAATAGTAAACCTGAATATGGAAGGGGGGTGATAAAACAACAAATACTAAGGCATATATAATTTAAACAAGCTGTTTATATAATAAAACCTACATGCATATGATTGAAAGTTATGAAAGTTGATCATAAATGAACACCATTAACCTACTGATGAACAGACAAATAACTAATTGATCTAGATAAGATTTTAAAAGGTTATGATTTGGACACTAACAAGCATTCAACAATCTGGACACTCAGAAGTAATCACTTGACTTACAAAGGTTACATATATTACAAATGACTTTATCAAATTATAAAATTTTATCAAAAATTAGTATTAGTAGTTTACCAACTAACAAAGAAATAATTACTTGATTCTTACAGAATAAAAAGTTAAAAACTAAACACCAACCAGTGTTTTGCAGTCCGGACGGTACAAGTTCCTTTGACTTTGACATTCCATAAATATTACATAAGTGCTTAAAAAATAAAATATTTTACCATAACGCCGTATAACGAGTAAATAAGCAATCACGAAAGAATTTCTAGATTTTGTTAAGGGAATAAAATGGTGTACCACTGTACCCCGAACATTAAGGGAAGTTCTGCTGTTTCGATGGCATTAGATTTTGTTATGATTTCATTGTCTTTTTTATGAAGAATTTCGTGATTCCATCAAGGGAATAAAAGGTTATGCTAATTTGTAAGGGTACTAGCATGTAGGCCTTGAGGTCTATTTGTAACTTCAGTCCATTCTATCAAATAATTACAACGGGGAAGGTCAATGAGCTTCGTTCATCAACCTTGTCGGCCCAAATAGGGGCCTTTATACACAAACAATTTAAAATATATCTACTGCTTATATGAGAGTATATTTACAGTGGAGGATGTCAGAATTCGCCATGCGGTTGTGATCGTGAAGCTAGTGAATCAAAATCATCGGATCCTGAATAGCCTGCTGAGGCCTTTTCCTGCTGCTCCTGGTCTCCATAATTTTTAGCGTCAGAGTTCCTTGGCGTCGTCACTCTTCTATGTTCTGAAGTATTGATCGAAGAACAGAATTATATAAGGGGTTTTTTCCCCCAGAAAAATAGAAGATTAATGTTGAACGCAATGTTGATGGACGAAGGCTCACTTTTCTCTGAAATGGCATTGCGCGTCATCACTAAAAACCCGTCCCATCGGAGTTGCCTTAGTGCTTTTGCTTGTCCTCCTCTCGAAGTTCAAAGTTGGGCTGTCTACCTCGTAGAAATGCTGCCCTGTACAACCACCACAAAGATATGCAAAGGCAAAACAAACTTCCAATGAAATTTAATAAAAGAAAATTTAGGAATCTATGTTTCAGATAAATTCCGACAATTATGGTTGATATTGTTGTACATGTTAGTACGGATGAACTCCTAAATTAATAAAACTCAAATACTTGCCCTGATATACTCCATAAAATCATCAATTTACTTGTTGTAAATTACGCAAAAACAAAAAAAACATTTCAACATTGGTTCACGCTCAGGTCCTTGCATCAATTGCATGATAGGAACCAAATGTTCTGCAGATGTTTGTTGGGAAAATTCACCGCAACACTTAAATTGCAGCCTCATGTTCTACCATACATTTTAAGGAATAAGGATGATGGAATGTAAATGAATAAAGTTCTAGAAGAATTTAGAATTTTCTTTGTATTACCATCCTTGAGAAATTACTTCACTCTAGAAGATATACTTCAATGGAAATCACACAAGAGGGAGAATTACTTGTCATATAAGCGCGCTGCTTCCTCTTGTGATCCAACGGTTTCCAAGTGAACTTGTTTCTTATCGACTTTTATTGCTGCTTGCCATTTCCGATTCTTGAAGTAGACGCCTTTCAAAATTACCTTCTCACCATTGTCACTGTGTTTTCTCTTGTGCGGCCTTCTTCTTTTGACTTTTGGAACTGAAACCAATATGTAACATCTCAATACTGTTCGGGAATAAAATAGCATGAACTTTAAGAAGCTCCAGATATATGAAAACCTTCGTAATCTGGAAATTGGCCATCTTCAGAAGTTCCAGAACCAGAAACATTTGAAGATGCAGGGTGTGGTTCATCATTAGGCTGTAGGACAGGAGTACCATTACACAATAATTATTTTTGACACAATCTTTTACAAAAACATGGCATGGAATACTGCAACATAACATTTTGGTTCAATATCGAAATATCTATGATTCAGCTAATATTTTGCTCTTGGTTGGTTTGTTGACTTCAGTCATAAAAGCTACAATATATCAAATTTCATTTCCATATATTCAAGACAATTTCTTTTGCCTTAAGGAGCTTACTATATCCAGTCAAGCAACAAAATTCTGTTGCATATTAGTAGGTATTGCAAGAGGACTGAAAACAACTATGTGGATATGTTGATGTATAAGTTTTCCTTTCTCAATCAATTGATGGTGATTGAAGGTATGATAATCCAAATTTTGCAAAGTGTGACTACTCGCCTAAATCCCCCACATTTATGGCTACTGTAAGGTCCAGCATTATGACATATGGATTGGTCATAATCCGTGACATGATCGACCTTCTAAGCTCAAAATTTTTTTTATCTTTCTTTATTACGTATTCTTATAAGGTTTGAGGATCACAAGAGAACAATCTGAATGTTAGGACCCTAACACTTGCTTAGGACTAATCCCGTGATTAGTGGAGGCTTTGCATGGGGAAGGCAACGTGAATAGTGGCTTGAAGGGTTGGGTGATGGGTTGGTGGTAGCTGTGATGATGGGATTTTGGGTGGGGTTTCAAGAGAAAAATGTTTTTCTCTCTCTCTCCATTCCTTCTGCTTTTCATTCACTCAAACCTCTCTCTCTCATTTCTTTCCTTCTCTTCCGGCGACCAGAGCTGGTGGAGACGACTCCGGCGTTCGGAGGCGAGCTCGGGGTCACGGAGACACGAACATGAGGCACGTGGGTGCGGAGGTTGTTGTCGAGCGTCGACGTTGAGCGAACTCCGGCGTGCTCCGTCTTCTTCTTGAGGTATGTCAGCTTAGTAGTGTGGTTTTGTTGTTCCCCCCACGTTGGTGGGAAGTTGTGGTTAGTCGCGGGAGGTCGGAGACCTCGCCGACGACGAGAGAACGACGTAAAATCATCGGTTGTCGCGGGGTTGCTGTCGACCAACGGTCGACCGATGCCTTCAGGCGGTCGACCGGTTTTACTGTTTTGCAACTTTAACCAACACCGGTCGAACGATACCTGGTGGCGGTCAACCGGTTGCATGTTTTCTGGTGGGTTGGAGGTTTTCTGTCGGATTTCGGTCGACCATCCTTAGCTTTTGGTTCGACCGGAACTTAAGTGTACTTGACTATTATGCATGTTGTTCGACCGATTTTGTTATATTGTTCGACCATTATATGACGTAGACTATTAGGGTGACCCTAATAGTTTTCGGTAACCGGGACCCCTGAGTCGGTCGACCGAATAGACTTGTATGATTTTGACCATCTTCGGATTTTGACCTCGTGTTCGGTCGACCGGTTTTAGATTGTTGTCCGACCGTTTGGACTTAAGTGGTGCGTAGAATAGTTAGACCGTTGTAGACTTTCGATCGACCGAACCTATTGGGAACGGTCGACCGGTTAGGCTTTTTCGGTCGATCGTTTGTGCGCAGAACTGAATTCCTGGTCCATGTGTTTGTGTCACTCTGTCCACGAAAACCCGTGTCCTCGCTTAGAGCGTGAGCCGGAAGGTGACGGCGGGTACGTACTCGTGCCTGCCCAGGGACCGTCGTGTGGAAGAGTGTGGATACTTGGGTCGCGCCACCCCCGTGATGGACAGTGGTGTGACGAGTTGTTGCTAGACTCTCTGTAGAGTAGCAGACCTGATGGATCGCGGATCCCATTGCATGTTGATGCATGGCTCGTGGAGCATGATGACCCTGCAGATTACGGTCTGGACTCGTCCGATGTTGTGCAAGACGTATGTTGTACCGCCGAGGTTGTGTCGACGATGTCGCCGAGGTTTTTGCCGGCGATAATGGTGTCGGCGATGTTCCAGCTTGTGGTTGTGCCGTCCGATGTTGTTTCGGACGTATGTTGTACCGCCGATGTTGTGTCGGCGATGCCGCCGATGTTGTTCCGGCGATGATCCCCGATTGGGCACCTATCTTGGGATGTGACCGACCGGGCTACGACTCAATTGAGGTGGTGTAGGCCACAATGCTACCTTGCGCAGAAGTGCGGACGCTCCTCACCGATCCCTTCGGCTCGAGTAGTCGCGTGTGGGGGGTGCGTCGCGTGCTGTCCGTAAGACCGTATGTGTCTACGGTAGGTTTCCGATGGAGTCTCGTTGTTGTTGCTGGACTGATGTCCTTGTTGACCCTTGAGGGTCCTTGTGTTGTTGGACTGAGGTCCCGTGTACCCTTGGAGGGATTTGATGCATTGCAGATGTTGATATGACATGTACTAGTATGATAGGTTAATTTACCGTATTGTTGCATTCATATAGGCGAGCTTGGTATACGGGGTTTCCTAATGGGAAACTCAGACATCGTTGTTTGATTCATGTTTCAGGACCGCAGTAGGTTATGTCGGGTGGTGACAGCGGGCGCACGCATTTTGGGGTTAGCATCTTCTTCGGACTCTTCTAGGTCGTCATGATTACTTGTACCTGTCTTTCGTTGTATTGTTGTAATCATGTCTTTTGACAAACTCTGTTGTATTTTGGTGCACCGATTGTTGATTTATATGAGTAACATTACCGTTGATAAGTTTATCTCGTAATTTCTTGGTTGTTTAAATTTTTAAATTTCTACTGTTTCGGGATGTTACACTGAAGGTTTGGTCATTTAGTATCATTAAATTAGTGATGTGTCATCCTACAGTCAGTCTGCTAGAAGGGAATTTATATTACCAGAAGAAATGCATGTTAAAAGCCCGAAAAGACTGATGAAACTGTAAAAGGAATTGTGGAAACCCATCATGGCTCTCTGTGAAGGCAGAGGCATATTTCGCATGTATCTATAAAAAATTTAAAGCATTCAGATAAAAAAAATGTTGATCTTGTTATGTTAAAGATAATGACCATGGAAGGATGAAAAGTTGAATTGCTTCAGATTCATGAATTAAGAAAGACACTTGATGACAAGAGGAGTTATGTTTAGGAATACAGAAAAGCATCGTCACCTCCACATATCAAGGTTCTGAATGGCTAGTTACGAAAAAATACATTGCAGGTGTTTTGTTGATACAGGCGAAAAGTAAAAGAACTAAGAAACACCAATGCCTTTCAATAAATTAAATGAGTATCCTGATAAAATAGAATTTCTGTTAGAAGTGTTTTATCTGAATGGGTGTTCTTAGTAGCTCATCAGTACTGTCTATTGTCTCTTAATGGATGTCCTACCTACTACTAGATTCCCTATTTTTCTTTGGCATCCTTAACTCATCTTTGGCATCCAAGTTTAGGCTTCTTTTTCTCAAAGGCACGCAAATTGGTGTACTGATGAAAAACTTCCTGACGAAAGAGAATAAAACATCACTTCATCGATGGACTATGTTTATTTTCGTTATATGGGTCTTCAGTGGATTCCTCCTGCCATCACCACATTTTTGCCATACTCCAGGGATAAAGGATATACACCAATTTCTTTAATTTGAAAGTACACCAACTAACTGAGCAAAAGAGAAGCACAATAACTGCACCTGCCCTTTGTCAAGGAAATCATTCGAGGGCGTGGAGTGCACAGTGACTGATTTGAATTCATAATTACTGATTTTCTCTGCATTTCCATTGGCATTAGTAAATTTAATCTCAGTGAAGTAGTTACCTGCAAAAAAGATTAAGTGTTTTATTAATAAATGAAGATGCATTGTTAAGTGATCTTATTCACCAAGTAATCTGTCTTGTGAATGAGACACAGCTTGCAATCTTGTTCATTAGAAGTGTCACCGGTCATATACCAATTTTCAAACATCTTTTGTTGAAACTCAATAAATGTGTCATATAAATAGATGTTTGAAAATTTTGCATTGGCCTAGCACTAGCAGTTTTTTAGAAAATCCTTTGTTCCGAGACAATTACTGTAACATCTCGATACAGCGGAAATTTTAAAAAAATCATAATCAAGACAAAGAACACAATAATCAAAGGCGGGACTGTTACTTCTCATAAACAAATAGTGGTGCACCAGAATACATCAGAGTTTGCCAAAATGAATACATGATTACAACAAAACGACAAAGGAAGATAAACGTAATCATGTTGACCTCAGTGGTCCGACTAGAGGATCCGACTCCAAATGCGCGCGCCCGCCGATCACCACCCCACACGACCTAATGCGGTCCTGAAAAAGATGCAACAACAATGCCAGAGTTTCCAGAAAGGAAATCCCGTACGCCAACTCACCTATATGCATGCATTACACAATGAACCTATCATACTAGTAGCGTGTCATGGCATCGACAGAAATGAAAACAGTTCCCCCGAAGGGTAAAACAGGACATCAGTCCGACAATCAACAACGAGTCTCCCGAGGAGACCTACTGCAGGCACATGCAGCCTTACAGCACGCGACATCGCACCCCCCACACGCGGCTACACTACTCAAGGGTTCGACAGGGAGCCTCTGTCACGCCTGCGCGCCGATAGAATACAGATCTGCAAATCTCAGTTGTCGGAGCCACAAGGACCAACGGGGCCATCGCCCGGAAGGTATAACAACATCATCTCGATAGGTGCCCAGTCGAGGAATCAACATAGCCGGCACAGCCTCGGCCCAACAATCATCATCACCGGCACAACCTCGGCGGCATCACCGGCACAGCATCGGTGGTCCCTCACAACGTCCGGCACAGCATCGGACGGGTCCAGACCGAAGTCTGTCAGGTCATCAGCCTCCTCGAGCCGCAAACACCAACCGCGCCGCTATAAAAGCAGGGCAGAGACCTCCGTAGCCCGTGGGCCGGTAGTCACCTCACCCAACGCCAGTTGCGTGCCCGCACAAACAACAACACTGGGATCCGCGATCCCTCAGGCCTGCTACACTACAATAAGTCCAATCAATCCATCACATTAGTCACGCTCCATACATGGAAGTGACGCGTCCCGAACACCCACACCCTTCCCAACGGCGGTCCATGGGCAGGCATGCGGAACGCGCCTACCGTCACCTCCCGGCTCACGCACAAGGCGAGGACACGGGTTTCCGTGGACAAAGTTGGCATTCAAAAAGGGATCCAGGAATTCTGTCCTGGGCCCAAACGGTCGACCGGAAGAGGTGATTCGGTCGACCGGTTCCAGAAAGGAATCGGTCGACCGTACTCCTAAACCGGTCCACCGCTGCGCTCAAAACAGAACCCCCCAACGGTCGAACAAAGGTCTAAAACCGGTCGACCGAACGAGGTCAAAATCCGGAGTCTGGTCAACATTAAAATCCAATCTATCGGTCGACCGACTCAGGGGTCCCGGTCGACCGAAAACTAACAGTACATCATTTACAACATTTTAATCCATCGGTCGACCGACTCAGGGGTCTCGGTCGACCGATAACAGTTAGGGTCAACCTACATTTCTACGTCATATAACGGTCGACCGACAACAAGCAACGGTCGAACAAGCATGCATAATAATCCAAATAACTTAAGTTCCGGTCGACCGAACACAAGACCCCGGTCGACCGAAACACAACAGGCAGGCAAAACTTCATGCATTCGGTCGACAGCCCGAAGGGTCCGGTCCACCGTTGGTCGTCTCCTACCTCGCGTCAGCCGAGTTGTCCACGGAAAAACACGTCGGAGAGGTCTCCGACCTCCCCGTCCGACCAACACAACCCTTCCACAAGGGTTAGGAAACACAAAATCACACTATTAAGTTGACATACCTCAACCAAGACAACGCAACCGCCGGAGCTCCGCTCGCGCCCGTCGCCTCCGGTGACCTCCTTGCGCGCGTCCCCCGCACGCCTCACGCCACTGGCGTCGTCTCCTCCTCAGCTGCTCGCCGTACAAGAGAAAAGGGAGAGAATGAGTGAATGGAGAGAAAATGAGAGAGAGAGAGAGAAGAAATCACGTTTTAACCCAACACACTCCCCCGCTACAGTGCCCTACTCGGCAGCCCACGCCTCCCCCTCACGTCCACAGTGCGCGCCTCACCTCCTCTTCCCCATGCACACCACTTCCCCATGCAAAGCAAGCCCTAAACCTCCACTAAACCAAGCTTAACCCTAAACAAGGGTTTGGGTTCTTACAATCCACCCAACTTAAAAGGATTTCGTCCCGAAATCAAAGCAAACTACTCACCGAAAAGCTCTAGATACTGCCTTTTGACATCCTCCTCGATCTCCCAAGTGGCCTCGCGTTCACTGTGATGCTGCCATCTGACCTTCACCATCGGAATGGTCCTCCTCCTGAGCTGGTGATCCATGCGATCGACAATCTCGACTGGTGATTGACATCATTTCATGCTCATATTTGTATCTTATATCCATTATCTTTCACCTAAACAATGCTATGTCACGAGTTTTATGTTTAGTTTTCAGGAATAAATAGGTTTGAAGAGATGAAGCATAAAGGGACCCAAAAGCTGGGAAAAAGGACTGAATTGTGAGATCTAGGGACCAAGATGCAAGGGAGAAGGACCTGATTGCAAGACAGAGAGACCTAAGAGTAAAACAGAATACTTAACACCATTATGGGGAGTATTTTAGCAATTGGATTCGGGTCGGAGCTCCAACAAACGAAGTAGATGCATCAAAGACCACCAAAAGCACACAGAAAAGCCCAGAATAAAACTCAACTAGATTCGGACATTTTGGACCGCCAATTGGCGGTCTGGAACCGCCAATTGGCGGTCTGGATTAGTCCAGATCTGCCAAGATTTCTCCTGGACTTGTATTAATGTTCGTTTAGACTATTTTTGGTGTTTGTTTAGTCCCACATCGGGGGATTGTCCCGGATTAGCTTTTTCCATGCCTATAAATAGAACTCTTCACCTCCTATTGTAATGACTCCATATTTTAAGTGGCTATTCTTCCTACTAGAAGTGAGGCCTTGAAGCACACACTAAAGTAGGAGGATGCTACTTTTAATGCGAGTCATTTTATCAATAAAGTTTTGTGTTTCTTTCATTGTTTGTTTTATGCTTCTTTTATTGTTTATGCATGTTTTAGTTTAATCGTCTTTTAATTCTAGCTTAGTTTTAATATGCTTTCTTTCCATAGTTTAATAATTAGTGTAATGTTTAGTGAGTAGTTTCATCCCCTTTGGGGGGTGGAGTAGATGTACATACATGCATTAGAGAATGGGATGAATGCTTTAATTTCAATGTGTTGATTAAACATGAATGTATGCTTGCTTGTTTAGGATAGAATTTACAACTTGATGAGTTTTGCCAAAATGATTAGACACCTCTCATGCTTATTTAGGTTCTAAAATAAACACCTTGCATATGTAAATGTTAATCAACTAAGTTGGTGAGTAGATTGATAGGTTTTGCCATAACATTTAGACACTTCCTATGCTTGATAAACACCACCTTCATGTGCTTAAAGAATGTATTCTACACCCACCTCTTTGCATGTGTGCACTCACTCCACCCCTTAGGGGTTTTCCCATTCCTGAATTCCAGCATTCTTGTTGTGTTCTTAGCTTAGTTTTTATTTGATCGTTTATTTCTTTGTTTCGCATTTCGTACTTCTTAGCGTAGTTTAGTGTAGAGTAGCGTAACCAACTCTCTTCTCCATTATTTTCGCCACTTGATTTCGTGCAAACAAGAGGCTGCTCACCTCCCTGAGGACGACCCGTACTTGCCACCGCTTCATCGCGGCCGTGCACTTGCGGTTTAATTAAAACGTTCAACAACTGGCCTCTCCTCGAGCGACAAGTCCTGCTGAATCTCTGGCACTGCTATCTCAATAACGTGAGTTGGATCTGCAACGTACTTCCTCAGCATCGATACATGGAAGACGTTGTGAAGACCCAAAAACTGTGGTGGCAATGCAATCCGGTGGGCAACCTCTCCAACTCGGTCGAGGATCTCAAACGGTCCAACATATCTCAGACTGAGCTTCCCCTTCTTCCCAAACCTCATCACACCTCTGGCAGGGGAAATCTTCAGAAACACATGGTCGCCCACCTCGAAACTCAACACTCGTCTGCGTCGATCAGCATAACTCTTCTGCCTGCTCTGTGCTATGGCCAGTCTCCTCCTGATCACATCCACCTTCTCTGAGTACATCTGCACAATCTCTGGCCCCACTAACTGCCTCTCGCCCGCATCACTCCAGCATACCGGTGATCTGCAAGGCCTCCCGTACAACACCTCGTACGGTGTCATCCCAATACTCGAGTGGTAGCTGTTGTTGTAGGCGAACTCTATCAGCGGCAAGTGCTCATCCCAGTGCCCTGCCCAATCCAGTGTGCATGCTCTCAGCATATCCTCCAAGGTCTGAATCGTCCTCTCTGACTGACCATCTGTCTGCGGATGAAACGCTGTACTGAACCTCAGACGCGTCCCCAAAGCCTGCTGCAGACTCCCCAAAATCTGGAAGTAAAATGAGGATCTCGATCTGAGATGATGCTCACCGGCACTCCATGCAACCTGACTATCTCCTCCACGTACAACTTAGCTAGACCCGCCAAAGGCAACGTGGTCCTGATCGCTAAGAAATGCGCCGACTTGGTCAGTCGATCGACTATCACCCAAATCGCATCGTGGAATCTCCTCGTCTTCGGCAATCCCGTGACAAAATCCATCGTTACGTGCTCCCACTTCCACTCAGGAAGCTCAATACACTGCATCGGTCCTGCTGGCCTCTGATGCTCAATCTTCACCTGCTGACAGACCAAGCATCTCTCCACAAACTCTGCAATGTCCTTCTTCATGCCCTTCCACCAGAAGTTCCGCTGCAGGTCCTTATACATCTTCGTGCTCCCCGGGTGAATGGTGTATCTAGCTCTGTGTGCCTCCTCCATGATGTCATCTCTCAGCACATCAAACTTCGGCACCCAGATCCGACTCCTGAACCTCAGACCACCATCAACCCCCACACTGAAGTCTGATCCATCTCTGGAAGCCAACTGTAGCAGACCAGCTAACTCATCATCCCCCTGCTGAGCCTGAACCAACCGTGAGACAGTCTGCGGCTCTACCCGAAGCCCAGCAATCACTGCTCCCTCTGTACCCTCTGTGAACGGTCTCCACTCTGACAATGCCTCGAGTAGCCTCCACTCCTGGATGCACAGACTCGCAACTGAAACCTCCACCTTCCTGCTCAGCGCATCTGCAACCGAATTCGCCTTCCCCGGATGATAGGAAATGGTGAAGTCGTAGTCCTTAATGAACTCAAGCCATCTGCGCTGCCTCATATTCAGCTTCTTCTGCGAGAACAAATACTTCAGACTCTGATGATCGGTGAAGACCTCGAACTGCTCGCCATACAGATAGTGCCGCCAGGTCTTCAACGCGTGAACTACTGCTGCTAACTCCAGATCGTGAGTAGGGTAGTTCTTCTCGTGCACCTTCAGCTGCCTCGAAGCGTACGTGACCACCTTCCCATGCTGCATCAGAACACAACCCAAATCTATCCCCGATGCATCGCTGTAAATCACAAAGCCTCCACTGCCACTCGGTAGAGTCAGAACATGTGTTGTCGTCAATCGCCTCTTCAGCTCCTGAAAGCTGTCCTCGCACTTCTGGGACCAAACGAACTTGACGCCCTTCTGCGTCAACGCTGTCAGCGGCGACGCAAGTCTGGAGAAATCCTGGATAAACCGTCTGTAGTACCCTGCCAGCCCTACGAAACTCCTTATCTCCGTCACGCTCGTCGGGGCTCTCCACTGAGATTTGCAGATCTGTATTCTATCGGCTCGCAGGCGTGACAGAGGCTCCCTGCCGAACCCTTGAGTAGTGTAGCCGCGTGTGGGGGGTGCGATGTCGCGTGCTGTAAGGCTGCATGTGCCTGCAGTAGGTCTCCTCGGGAGACTCGTTGTTGATTGTCGGACTGATGTCCTGTTTTACCCTTCGGGGGAATTGTTTTCATTTCTGTCGATGTCATGACACGCTACTAGTATGATAGGTTCATTGTGTAATGCACGCATATAGGTGAGTTGGCGTACGGGGTTTCCTTTCTGGAAACTCAGGCATTGTTGTTGCATCTTTTTCAGAACCGCATTAGGTCGTGTGGGGTGGTGATCGGCGGGCGCGCGCATTTGGAGTCGGATCCTCTAGTCGGACCACTGAGGTCAACATGATTACGTTTATCTTCCCTTGTCGTTTTGTTGTAATCATGTATTCATTTTGGCAAACTCTGATGTATTCTGGTGCACTACTATTTGTTTATGAGAAGTAACAGTCCCGCATTTGATCATTGTGCTCTTTGTCTTGATTATGATTTTTTTAAAATTTCCGCTGTATCGGGATGTTACAATTACTTCATTATGGCGGATGATGCTTGAATATCATGTTAAATTGATGATAGAAGCTAGTAGAGCACTACCGGTCCTACCTAGACATAAAATCTGTTAACAGACAGCTGGGGAATGTCTATTTTTATGGCTAAAAATAAATATATTTTGTTGGTAGGTGTGTATAAAGTCCATGAAGGTTATGGACTGAGAAATGTCTTTCACCAGTGCATGCTGGTGTTAATATCTTGGAATTTCTTTCTTCCTTTTTTGTGCGGTTATGAATTATCAACTCTACCCAACTTACTTTGGTTGGTTATAAGATACAAATATCAATTTATCAAGTACATACATATTTGTCAGTGATTTCCAAGTTTCTATTCAGATTTTATGCAAATGCAGAACTAGGTTCAAGATTTGTTATCGTTTAATAACTACTTACTTTTATTCTTTTCCTACTAATTGTGGTACACACTTAACTAGATGTTACAGTTAAACAGAAAACAAGTTAAAGTCGTTCGGATATCTGGCGTTTAGGTAAGTTCATGGGATCACTGCAATCGCTCTACAACATAACCTTACAGATCGAGGATATCTAATTGGTGTCGAAATGCCTAGCCTAAAATTAACAACTGATCACAACAATCGCTTTCGTTATTTAACGCTAGCAACATCCTACTGAAGGACAAAACAATACTGTTTCTGTTAGATTTTGTGCCCGCGTATGTCAATACCGCCAGCTACTCTAGTTCATGTTAGATTTGAGTGTTAAGACCACCTCTTTCAAAAACAAAGCAGCTGAATAACACTAGAAACAACTTTTTTCTTGGTTTTCTTATAAAAAAAGTAGTCACTTAGAAAAAAGTAGTGTGTCAATTACAACCGCAATTTGAAAATGTTGGACAACATGTATGCAGGGAAAAAAAGATTTGACATACCAGTGCACAGTTCCAAAAGTCTACGCCTTCTTAAGCTAACCATGAGTCAATGAGTTTTTTTCTGTTTTCCGACATAGAAAATGTCATAAATTTCAAAGTTGCAAAAGATTTTGTTTTCCTGTCCAATCAAAGACAACTCCTTCAGAGAAGAGCCAAAGCTAATGATGCTGTAATGATCAAGAAAATAATTAGCGAAGAAGCATATATGCTACACTACCTTCAAAGTATATGTATCTTACATAGAAATGTACCCCATAATTCCACAAATATATCAATATCAACAACAACAAAGTCTTTTATCCCAAACTAGTTGGGGTAGGCTAGAAATGAAATTCTAAGTAGTCATGGTTCAGGCACGTCAATCGTCTTCTTCCATGCGTTTCTATCCAATGCAATTTTCCGAAGAACATTCCAATCTTTTAAATCTCTTTTGACCGTTTCCTCCCAAGTCAATCGTGGTCTACTTCTTCCTCTTTTTATGTCTTCGATCCGATTCAATACTCCTCTTCTTATAGGTGTCTCCATAGGTCTTCTTTGTACATGTCTAAACTATCTCAGTCTGTGTTGAATAACTTTCTCTTCCATTGAAGCAACTCCAACTCTCTCACGAATATCTTCATTTCTAATCTGATCCATTCGCGTCTGACCACACATCCACCTCAACATCCTCATTTCAGATACACTCATCTTTTGTATATGTTGTCTTTTAGTGGCTCAACATTCCGCACCATATAACATTGCAGGTCTTATTGCGGTTCTATAAAATTTTCCTTTTAACTTAAGTGGAATTTCCTTGTCACATAATACACCTGAGGTTTGTCGTCATTTCATCCATCCTGCTCTAATCCTATAGTTAACATCTTCATCGGTCTCCCCATCTTTTTGAAGTATTGATCCAAGATATCTTTTCTACGCACCACTTGCCCATCTAATATAATCTCATCTTCCTCGGTATTAATGGTACTGAAACAACACTTCATATATTCAGTTTTAGATCTACTTAGTTTAAAACCTTTTGTTTCTAAAGTATTTCTCCACAACTCTAGTTTTCTCTCCACACCTACCCTACTCTCGTCAAGTAATACTACATCATCCGCAAAAAGCATACACCATGGAACCTCACATTGTATGTCTTTTGTCATCTCGTCCATTACTAAAGCAAAGATATATGGACTTAAAGCTGAACCCTGATGAAGTCCAATCTTAATCGGAAAAGTTTTAGTCACACCATCACAAATTCTAATGCTAGTTTCAACTCCTTCGTACATATCTTTAATTAAATTCACATATTTTGTTGATACATTCTTCTTCTTTAGGGCCCACCACATAACATTTCTTGGAACTTTATCATATGTCTTTTCTAAATCAATAAAAACCATGTGTAGATCTTTTTTTTGTTCTCTATACCTCTCCATAAGTTTTCTTATAAGAAATATAGCCTCTATCGTTGACATTCCAGGTATGAAACCAAATTGATTATCTCTAACGCATGTCTCTTTTCTTAGACGGTGCTCAATTACTCTTTCCCACAATTTCATAGTATGACACATGAGCTTGATACCTCTATAGTTAGTGCAACTTTGAATATCTCCTTTTATTCTTGTAAATTGGCACCAAAGTACTCTTTCTCCACTCATTTGGTATTTTATTTTTCTCAAAGATACTACTAAACAATTTAGTTAACCACGTTACAGCTTTATCCCCAAGACATTTCCATACCTCAATCGGGATCTCGTCTGGTCCTAAAGCCTTACCAACTTTCATCTTTTTTAAGGTTTCCTTAACCTCAACTTCTTTTATCCTCCGTATAAATCGTCTATTAGATTTCTCAATTGTATCATCCACTTCAAAAGTGTCGCTATCATTTTCTCCATTGAACAACTTATCAAAATATCCTCTCCACATTTCCTTGATATCCTCAGCCTTAACTAAAATGTTATTATTATCATCTTTAATGCATTTAACTTGAATATATCTGAGTTAAATTGAGATATCTTAGTTATATAAATTTAAGTAATTGAAGAAATATCATAATTGAGGTTTTGAATAAGACGACCGATTTCTTATGACTTCGACCCTTGATGACAGATATTGGAGTTTTTTCTATATTGTGGGCACTTTCTAGGTACTTGTGAATACGTAAGAATACTTTCACTAAATATTTTATTGTTTTATATTGTACAAACACATACAAATATGGCATAAGTTGATACAGATTTAGGAAAGGTATGTATCCACAAGTTTGTCTTACGAACCATCAAGCATCATTATCAAACTCTAAAGCATCGACTCTGATGATAATCTGAATTATATTGATAAGTTCATAGCATTAGCGTAATGGTTACAGTAGTCAAGGGATCAAGGGATGGAAAATCAAAACTCGTGGAATAAAGCGAATGAATTTCACACGTGTAATCTATTGCAAGTTCAAATACTTCCCTAGGTTATTTTTGGTTCGCCATAATTGGATTACATAGAATCTAAATCCATATAATTAGATTACATTTCCGTGAATTGAATTGCTTGTAGTCAAATTATATTATTTGGTAATGTTTGAACTTATCATAGGAATTGCAATGTAAATTAATGAATTTGATAAATGCTTAGAAAGACTGCCGAAGTTCATACATACTTCCAGACAATATCAATGTTTGACTTTTGACTATATTATAATATTTGAGTACTTTGAAATGCAATGTAATTGGATTACCACCAATAAGGTAATCTAATTAACTTGAAATGTGTGCAATTGGGTTACTTCCGTAATCAGCTTACAGATTGATAATAAGTTTCTATTTTCTCAACCAATAAAGAGAATGCAATAAATGATATAATCAGCTTACGTTATACTCATTATTACGACGAACCAAGTATGGTCTAAGATGCACATCATATAATACAAGTAGAATATTTTCCCCCTTTTCTTTTAAATAAATTGTTTTAATCGCTAGATCAGAATACACAAATACGCTAGTGTGTTCCTACTTCCGAAGTTAAATAACAAAATAATTAGTACACTAAATCAAAACCCCAACTTCAAATTATTCAAAAATTGAAAAAGTAGTGTTGAAACACAACAATTACACTTGGTCAAATAATTCGGGAAAACTAAACGTCGAACTCATCAATCCCTCAATCATCCAACGAAAAGCACATGACATGTCCCATAAAATCCCAATGTAATATTGCTAGAACCCTAACCTTTGATTAGGGTTAATCTCGGATTAGGAGTGTGGTTTGCATGGGAAGTTGGTGCTGCACAGGAGAATGCATGGGAATGGAGGAGATAGGTTGTGTAGGGTAATGGAGTGGAGGCCGGTTACTGTTCACACGTGGAGAGAGTTTTGATGGGTTTATGTTTTGTGTTGATCTCTCTCTCACTCACTTGCACCCTCTCATTCTCTTCTTTCCCAACGTCCAGTGGTGGCAGAAGACTCGGAGGCTCCGGCGTGAGGAGGTCGTCGCGAGGAGGAGGCGCGCGTGAGGAGGTGACGAAGGCGCGAGCGTTGCTCCGGCGTTTCTTCGTCTTCGTTTGAGGTATGTCAACTTAATAGTGTGATTTTGTGGTTCCTAACCCTTGTGGAAGGGTTGTGTTGGTCGGACGGGGAGGTCGGAGACCTCTCCGGCGTTGTTTTCGTGGAAAACCTCGGCTGGCGCGAGGTTGAAGACGACCAACGGTCGACCGGACCCTTCGGGCGGTCGACCGATTGCATGTATTTTGCTTGTCTGTCGTGTTTTGGTCGACCGGGTCCTTGTGTTCGGTCGACCGGAACTTAAGTTATTTGGATCATTATGCATGTTTGTTCGACCGTGGTTTGTTGTCGGTCGACGGTTTTATGACGTAGAAATATTAGGTTGACCCTGTTAGTTTTCGGTCGACCGAGACCCCTGAGTCAGTCGACCGATAGATTCGATTTTTATGTTGACCAGAGTCCGGATTTTGACCTCGTTCGGTCGACCGGTTTTAGACCTTCGTTCGACCGTTGGGGATTGTGTTTTGAGCGCTGCGGTAGACCGTTTTAGGCGTGCGGTCGACCGATTCCTTTCTGGAACCGGTCTGCCGAATCGCCTCTCCTGGTCGACCGTTTGGGCCCAGGACAGAATTCCTGGTTCCTTTTGAATGCCAACTTTGTCCACGGAAACCCGTGTCCTTACCTTGTGCGTGAGCCGGGAGGTGACGGTGGGCGTGTTCCGCGTGCCTGCCCAGGGACCGTCGTGTGGAAAAGTGTGGGTGTTCGGGACGCGTCACCTCCATGTATGGACCGTGACTCAGTTGATGGATTGATTGGACTCATTGTAGTATAGCAGGCCTGAGGGATCGCGGATCCTTATGTTTGATGTGTGTGCGGGCACGCAACTGGCGTTGGGGGAGGTGACTACCGACCCACGGGCTACGGAGTTCGCTGCCCTGCTTTTATAGCGGCGCGGTTGGTGTTTGCGGCTCGAGGAGCCTGATGACCTGGCAGACTTCGGTCTGGACCCGTCCGATGCTGTGCCGGACGTTGTGATGGACCACCGATGCTGTGCCGGTGATGCCGCTGAGGTTGTGCCGGCGATGATGATTGTTGGGCCGAGGCTGTTCCGGTTATGTTGATTCCTCGACTGGGCACCTATCGAGATGTTGTTGTTATACCTTCCGGGCGACGGCCCCGTTGGTCCCAATGGCTCCGACCACAGAGATTTGCAGATCTGTATTCTATCGGCGCGCAGGCGTGACAGAGGCTCCCTGCCGAACCCTTGAGTAGTGTAGCCGCGTGTGGGGGTGCGATGTCGCGTGCTGTAAGACTGCATGTGCCTGTAGTAGGTCTCCTCGGGAGACCCGATGTTGACTGTCGGACTGATGTCCTGTTTTACCCTTCGGGGGAACTGTTTCCTTTCTGTCGTTGCCATGACACGCTACTAGTATGATAGGTTCATTGTGTAATGCATGCATATATAGGTGAGTTGGCAAACGGGGTTTCCTTCTGGAAACTCAGGCATTGTTGTTGCATCTTTTTCAGGACCGCAGTAGGTCCAGTTGGGTGGTGATCGGCGGGCACGCGCATTTTGGAGTTGGATCCTCTTCTCGGACCGCTGAGGTCGACGTGATTACATTTTATCTTCTTTTGTCGTTTTGTTGTAATCATGTATCATTTTGACAAACTCTGATGTAATTTTGGTGAACCGCTATTTGTTTTATGAGAAGTAACAGTCCCGTCTTTGATTATTGAGTTCCTTCGTCTTGATTATAAATTTTTAAATTTCCGCTGTTTCGGGATGTTACAATTTGGTATCAGAGCGGTCGATTCCTATGCGGTTCCCAATGAAATCACCCTTGTAGTAATGAGACTCATGCATTTTATCTTTTACCATGCATTCATGGCTGAAGTTTGTGATTGTTTCTTCTGTCAGATGGCACCTAGGCGCGTGAGGAGTTCTCCACGCGATCGTGATCCCAGTGACGACACTTCAGGTGCTCATTGGGACAGGTTGGGCGAGTTTCTGGAGCCTCAGGCAGCTCAGAGCGCGCAGGACGGGGTGGGAGCTGAGCACGATCGGTTCATGCGTCAGCACCCACCAACTTTTGATGGCAGGAGGGCCCCAGAGGTTGCGGAGGACTGGATCTTCAGGATGGAGAAGATCTTCCACGCGATTGGAGTAGCACCAGAGAGGATGGTGGAGCTGACCACCTATGTGTTCGATGGCGAGACCGCCAACTGGTGGAGGTCCACGTCCACGGTGTTGTTCGACGACCGTGCGGATGTCAGCTGGGAGGAGTTCTTAGAGGTTTTCCATGAGCAGTACTTTCCCCAGCATGTCAGGGATCAGAAGAGGGAGGAGTTCATGTCGCTGGAGCAAAAGGAGATGACTCTGGCGAGCTAAATTAGCAGGTTCAACGCCTTGGAGCGTTACTGCCCAGAGATTTGTGTGACCCCAGAGCAGCGGGCGAGGAAGTTCGTGAAGGGACTGAGGCAGCCGCTTCGATCTCGGGTGATCAACAGCATGCCGCGGACCCTTGCAGATGCGGTGAAGCATGCTACTATCATCGAGCAGGACCAGAGGGAGTGTCTTCAGTAGGCGAGGAAGGCACCAGTGAGCACCGGTAGCCGTGTAGCCGGTCGTGGAGCAGGAAGCTCGGGCAAAAGGCCCAGGTTTGATGGAGGAGGAGCACGTCAGTCTGGAGCGTGCACTTACTGCGGGAGGTTTCATCCAGGACAGGAGTGTCCCCATCGGACTGGTGCATGTAGGGGTTGCGGTCAGATGGGACATTTCGTCCGTGATTGTCCTCAGAGGCAGGGAGAGCCGAGCAGGAGGCCAGGACCACCAGCAGTAAGCAAGGGCGGAGGCAGCCGATCAGTTGTTTCACCGGGCCAGGGCAGGAAGACCGGGCGAGTCTTCACTATTCAGGCTGAGGAGGCGAGGGACTCCAACACCGTTGTGGAAGGTACACTTTCTGTTTCTGGTTTGGTTGCTCGGGTGTTGTTTGATTACGGTGCCACTCACTCCTTCATTTCGGAGAAGTTTGCTGGCGAGTTGGGTCGGACCCCTGTGCTGCTGACTGAGGTTTTGGAGGTCAGCACGCCCATGGGTGAGGTGGGCACTGTGGGGAGCTTTTTCCCCGGCACCACAATTGCTTCGGGAGACCATGATTTTCCGGCAGATCTGGTCTTGTTACCGATGGAGGATTTCGACGTCATACTGGGGATGGATTGGCTGTCACAGTACGACGTGCGGGTCTTTTGCCGTGAGAAGAAGATTCTGATTCCGATGGACGACTTGCCAGATGTTCTGATCAGAGGTGCAAGGAGCAGAGGGGGTCGTCTGATTGTGTCTGCGGTCAAGGCACAGAGACTGATACAGCAGGGATGCAGAGCGTTCGTGGCCACGCTGGTTGTTCCTGATCCTGAGACGAGGAGGCTGGAGGATATAGAGATTGTGCAGGAGTTCCCAGATGTGTTTCCAACAGAGATTCCAGCATTACCGCCGCACCGAGAGATCGAGTTCGACATCGAGTTGGTAGCGGGTACGACACCTCAGTCGAAGGCACCGTATCATATGACACCTGCTGAGTTGACAGAGCTGAAGAAGCAGTTGCAGGAGTTGATGGAGTCCGGGTTCATTCGACCGAGTGTTTCTCCATGGGGAGCGCTTGTGCTCTTCGTGAAGAAGAAGGATGGATCGTTGCGGATGTGCATAGACTACAGGATGCTGAATAAGGTTACCGTTCGGAACCGGTACCCTTTGCCCAGGATTGATGATTTGTTCGATCAGTTGCAGACGGCGAGAGTGTTCTCGAAGATCGATCTGCGTTCGGGTTATCACCAGTTGCGGATCAGGGAGGCAGATGTTCAGAAGACAACCTTCAGGACGCGGTACGACCACTACGAGTTCTTGGTGGTGCCATTTGGATTGACGAATGCACCTGCAGCATTCATGGATTTGATGAATAGGACCTTCCAACCGTACCTTGACAGATTTGTCGTGGTGTTCGTGGATGACATCTTGGTGTACTCGCCTGACAGGGAGCAGCATCGAGAGCACCTGAGGATTGTGCTTGGCTTCTTGAGGGATCAGCAGCTTTATGCCAAGTACACGAAGTGTGAGTTTTGGTTGGATCAGGTGGCTTTTCTGGGGCATATTGTGTCAGCAGATGGGATTTCAGTGGATCCGGCGAAGGTCGAGGCAGTGACTCAGTGGAGAGCCCCGACGAGCGTGACAGAGATCAGGAGTTTCGTAGGACTGGCATGGTATTACAGGCGGTTCATCCATGATTTCTCCAGACTTGCATCGCCGCTGACAGCGTTGACGCAGAAGGGCGTCAAGTTCGTTTGGTCCCAGAAGTGCGAGGACAGCTTTCAGGAGCTGAAGAGGCGATTAACGACAGCACCTGTTCTGACTCTACCGAGTGGCAGTGGAGGCTTTGTGATTTACAGTGATGCATCAGGGATTGGCTTGGGTTGTGTTCTGATGCAGCACGGGAAGGTGGTGGCGTACGCTTCGAGGCAGCTGAAGGTGCACGAGAAGAACTACCCTACTCATGATCTGGAGTTAGCAGCGGTAGTTCACGCGTTGAAGACCTGGCGGCACTATCTGTATGGTGAGCAGTTAGAGGTCTTCACCGATCATCAGAGTCTGAAGTATTTGTTCTCGCAGAAGGAGCTGAATATGAGGCAGCGCAGATGACTTGAGTTCATTAAGGACTACGACTTCACCATTTCCTATCATCCGGGGAAGGCGAATTCGGTTGCAGATGCGCTGAGCAGGAAGGTGGAGGTGTGAGTTGCGAGTCTGTGCATCCAGGAGTGGAGGCTACTCGAGGCATTGTCAGAGTGGAGACCGTTTACAAAGGGTTCAGAGGGAGCAGTGATTGCTGGGCTTCGGGTGGAGCCGCAGACTGTCTCACGGTTGGTTCAGGCTCAGCAGGGGGATGATGAGTTAGCTGGTCTGCTACAGTTAGCTTCCAGAGATGGATCAGATTTCACTGTGGGGGTTGATGGTGGTCTGAGGTTCAGGAGTCGGATCTGGGTGCCGAAGTTCGATGGGCTAAGAGATGACATCATGGAGGAGGCACAGAGAGCTAGATACACCATTCATCCGGGGAGCACGAAGATGTATAAGGACCTGCAGCGGAACTTCTGGTGGAAGGGCATGAAGAGGGACATTGCAGAGTTTGTGGAGCGATGCTTGGTCTGTCAGCAGGTGAAGATTGAGCATCAGAGGCCAGCAGGACCGATGCAGTGTATTGAGCTTCCTGAGTGGAAGTGGGAGCATGTGACGATGGATTTTGTCACAGGATTGCCGAAGACGAGGAGATTCCACGACGCGATTTGGGTGATAGTCGATCGACTGACCAAGTCGGCGCACTTCTTAGCGATCAGGACCACGTTGCCTTTGGAGGGTCTAGCTAAGTTGTACGTGGAGGAGATTGTCAGGTTGCATGGAGTGCCAGTGAGCATCATCTCCGATCGAGATTCTCGATTCACTTCCAGATTTTGGGGGAGTCTACAGCAGGCTTTGGGAACGCGTCTGAGGTTCAGTACAGCGTTTCATCCGCAGACCGATGGTCAGTCAGAGAGGACGATTCAGACCTTGGAGGATATGCTGAGAGCATGCACACTGGATTGGGCAGGGCACTGGGATGAGCACTTGCCTCTGATAGAGTTCGCCTACAACAACAGCTACCACTCGAGTATTGGGATGGCACCGTACGAGGCATTGTACGGGAGGCCTTGCAGATCGCCGGTATGCTGGAGTGATGTGGGCGAGAGGCAGTTAGTGGGGCCAGAGATCGTGCAGATGTATGCAGAGAAGGTGGATGTGATCAGGAGGAGACTGACCACAACACAGAGCAGGCATAAGAGTTATGCAGATCGACGCAGACGTGTGCTGAGTTTCGAGGTGGGTGACCATGTGTTTCTGAAGATTTCCCCTGCCCAAGGTGTGATGAGGTTTGGGAAGAAGGGGAAGCTCAGTCCGAGGTATGTTGGGCCGTTTGAGATCCTTGACCGAGTTGGAGAGGTTGCCTACCGGATTGCATTGCCGCCGCAGTTTTCGGGTCTTCACAACGTCTTCCATGTTTCAATGTTGAGGAAGTACGTTGCAGATTCAGCTCACGTTATCGAGATATCAGTACCGGAGATTCAGCAGGATTTGTCGCTCGAGGAGAGGCCAGTCGAGATTGTTGATCGCATGGATCACCAGCTCAGGAGGAGGACCATTCCGATGGTGAAGGTCAGGTGGCAGCATCACAGCGAGCGCGAGGCCACTTGGGAGATCGAGGAGGAGGTCAAAAGGCAGTATCCAGAGCTTTTCAGTGAGTACTTTGCTTTGATTTCGGGACGAAATCCTTTTAAGTTGGGTGGATTGTTAGAACCCTAACCCTTGATTAGGGTTAATATCGGATTAGGAGTGTGGTTTGCATGGGAAGTTGGTGCTGCACAGGAGAATGCATGGGAATGGAGGAGATAGGTTGTGTAGGGTAATGGAGTGGAGGCCGGTTACTGTTCACGCGTGGAGAGAGTTTTGATGGGTTTATGTTTTGTGTTGATCTCTCTCTCACTCACTTGCACCCTCTCATTCTCTTCTTTCCCAACGTCCAGTGGAGGCAGAAGACTCGGAGGCTCCAGCGTGAGGAGGTCGTCGTGAGGAGGAGGCGCGCGTGAGGAGGTGACGGAGGCGCGAGCGTCGCTCTGGCGTTTCTTCGTCTTCGTTTGAGGTATGTCAACTTAATAGTGTGATTTTGTGGTTCCTAACCCTTGTGGAAGGGTTGTGTTGGTCGGACGGGGAGGTCGGAGACCTCTCCGACGTTATTTTCGCGGAAAACCTCGGCTGGCGCGAGGTTGAAGATGACTAACGGTCGACCGGACCCTTCGGGCGGTCGACTGATTGCATGTATTTTGCCTGTCTGTCGTGTTTTGGTCGACCGAGTCCTTGTGTTCGGTCGACCGGAACTTAAGTTATTTGGATCATTATGCATGTTTGTTCGACCGTGGTTTGTTGTCGGTCGATCGTTTTATGATGTAGAAATATTAGGTTGACCCTGTTAGTTTTCGGTCGACCGAGACCCCTGAGTCGGTCGACCGATAGATTCGAATTTTATGTTGACCAGACTCCGGATTTTGACCTCGTTCGGTCGACCGGTTTTAGACATTTGTTCGACCGTTGGGGATTGTGTTTTGAGCGCTGCGGTAGACCGTTTTAGGCGTGCGGTCGACCGATTCCTTTCTGGAACCGGTCGACCGAATCACCTCTTCCGGTCGACCGTTTGGGCCCAGGACAGAATTCCTGGTTCCTTTTGAATGCCAACTTTGTCCACGGAAACCCGTGTCCTCGGCTTGTGCGTGAGCCGGGGGGTGACGGTGGGCGTGTTCCGCGTGCCTGCCCAGGGACCGTCGTGTGGAAAAGTGTGGATGTTCGGGACGCGTCACCTCCATGTATGGATCGTGACTCAGTTGATGGATTGATTGGACTCATTGTAGTATAGCAGGCCTGAGGGATCGCGGATCCCAATGTTTGATGTGTGTGCGGGCACGCAACTGGCGTTGGCTGAGGTGACTACCGGCCCACGGGCTACGGAGGTCGCTGCCCTGCTTTTATAGCGGCGCGGTTGGTGTTTGCGGCTCGAGGAGCCTGATGACCTGGCAGACTTCGGTCTGGACCCGTCCGATGCTGTGCCGGACGTTGTGATGGACCACCGATGTTGTGCCGGTGATGCCGCTGAGGTTGTGCCGGCGATGATGATTGTTGGACCGAGGCTGTTCCGGCTATGTTGATTCCTCGACTGGGCACCTATCGAGATGTTGTTGTTATACCTTCCGGGCGACGACCCTGTTGGTCCCAGTGGCTCCGACCACAGAGATTTGCAGATCTGTATTCTATCGGCGCGCAGGCGTGACAGAGGCTCCCTGCCGAACCCTTGAGTAGTGTAGCCGCGTGTGGGGGGTGCGATGTCGCGTGCTGTAAGACTGCATGTGCCTACAGTAGGTCTCCTCGGGAGACCAAATGTTGATTGTCGGACTGATGTCCTGTTTTACCCTTCGGGGGAACTGTTTCCTTTCTGTCGATGCCATGACAAGCTACTAGTATGATAGGTTCATTGTGTAATGCATGCATATATAGGTGAGTTGGCATACGGGGTTTCCTTCTGGAAACTCAGGCATTGTTGTTGCATCTTTTTCAGGACCGCAGTAGGTCTAGTTGGGTGGTGATCGGCGGGCACGCACATTTTGGAGTTGGATCCTCTTCTCGGACCGCTGACGTCGTCGTGATTACATTTTATCTTGTTTTGTCGTTTTGTTGTAATCATGTATCATTTTGACAAACTCTGATGTAATTTTGGTGCACCGCTATTTGTTTTATGAGAAGTAACAGTCACGTCTTTGATTATTGAGTTCCTTCGTCTTGATTATAAATTTTTAAATTTCTGCTGTTTCGGGATGTTACAAATATTGCAACAAAGAACTACGAAACTAGCAAAAATACTGTAGAACCAAATCTGAAGAAGAAGAAGAGAAATGATTCGAAATTCCTATCCATCTCTTTTCTTATAAGAATTATCAACTTTATTCTTGTTAACCCAAAATGGTACCCATGTCATCGGAATAAAAAACATTAGGCATTCCAAATTCCGATGTTTCAATAGACAATTCCTGATTCTACCTCCTACAAAGTACCATCACCGAGGCACTGCCCACCAATCCAAAGACAGACCAAATAAAAACCATCAGACTCACTAACCAAACACACCTAAATATTCAAAAGAATTATCAAAAAACAACGCCAACCCACAAATAGATACATCCAAAAGGACCCAAAAGTGGTAGCAAAAGTTTACAAAAAGGCAATTAAGACACCGAACCTGCGACAGAGGAGTGAAGCAATTAGCTAAAGATGAGAATTGGTTTGCTAAACGCCGGAATGGAGGGGAGAAAGGAGGAGAAGTCGGCGAGGCGAGAGACGTGTGTTTTACCATAAGGGAACGTGTGAAATTCTAATGTTGCCCCCGTTGGGTTCAAGGAATTGCTGGAAGGGACCGGCTTATACAGGACACTCCTTAATTGGAATTCAAATGTCGACTTCCACTCCAGTCCTGCTCTTGACTTGGTTTCCTTTTCTTTGACTTCCTCTTTCTGTTTTTTTGTTGTTTTTACAATGCAAATTCCGGTGGTTTACGGTAAGGCTGAAAACTTAGTGGCATGTATGTATAACAAATACGAATACACCTTGTTTCTTCTTTCATAATTATCATCATATATGGAGTTAAAGGAATGCGGATGACAATCCGATACAAATGTAAATCGAATATTATTTTCTTAAATTATAAAGTTATGAAATTAAATTTAGATTTAAAATTCGAACAAATACTAATTGATATTTTATCATGTATACACTTGCCCTATCACTATCACATGTTACCACACTTAAGTATTATATGTTTAGTGACAAAATAAATTCGAATCTTTCAATGCCGCCGGTGCCTCGAGTTTATTTATCTGGCGAGTAGATCCCTATTATGGGCTGAGGGTAATAAAGGAGACAGATTCCACGAGCCTCGGGAGTTTGTAGTCTGATTGGCGTCCGATGGCCGGTGGTCTGGTAAGTTTCCCGGTTATCAAGAAAAAAAAGTATCATCCAGACCATAGTTTGTGAAATATCAACCTAATTTAATTTGTTAAAAGAAAATAAAGTTTCGGTATGCATCCAAATTTACTTTACGGAAGCAAATGGAGGCAAATGGAGGAGTCTTGTCTGAGTCAGCACGAGGTCAATAATCGACATACATTTATGTTCCGTCAAATTATTATTCTAATTGCTTAAGGACTTGTACAATGTTTATTACCTACCTCTGTACATTGACATTCCTCAAGCAAATGTAAAAGCTTAATTTCAGCGTTTATGAATTTTTAGTTTTCGTTTTATAAATCTACCTACTTTATTTGCGTTGAAGATGTTAATGTGTTGCTTTAAATCGTAGTAATTTTTTTTTCTAGTGAAAGGAAAGGAATTTCAAAAGTAAACTTGAACCATGCAAATAAAATAATTGATTGCCTTTCTAATCTGTTCACAATTTAATTTTTCATTTCGTATATTTTTGTTTGCATTAAGCATGAACATTTGATAGTATAATATAACTAATAAGATAAATAAAACCGTACTTTGTTTGTTTGGTAGTTCGTTTAAGTGATTGCACTTATTATAGAAGATTCAACCAAATAAAACAAAAAAAAACTCAGTTCGATTCAAATTGCTAACATGCTCCAGGAAACCCAAGAAAAACAAGAAATTGTTTAATCTCTTGAAGCAAGTTGATGATTCAGGTTAGTTTTGCTTTGACATTTGGAAAACGTACGTACTTTTTATTATTTCTTGAATTCAGTACCCTTTTAAATGGAAATGGCAACTGTAGATCCGCTGGCGGTTGTGTGGCACAGGGGTAGTCCTGTCATATGGTTGTCGAGGGGTAAAATGGAGATAATAGGATATCAAAAGGGACAATTGGGAAATTTAAGATTCTTTTGTTTTTGGCTGTGAGTTGGGCGGTGAGTTGTAGCAAATGAGCACCGACACAGAGTGCAGTAGAGTAAGAGTTTGGGGAGGTCGGTGGTTGGGGATGCAGGGAAAGGTGGCCCAAAAGATAACGTTCTTCTTCATCATCGTGCAATGTCACACGGGAACAACTTAATGAATTAACAATATCCATAAGACAGGTCAGTAGTCTACTTAAAATTTTGAAAAGTCAATGATAGCCTGTCTCGGGCTGGATCCCCCAAAAAAGATACTGACTAAAATACCCCTCGATATCCTATTATTCCCACGCCCCACTATGGTTGTCGAGGGGTAAAATGGAGAGGTGGCGGTGGACAATTGACAAAATACCACATAAAAGCTAATGATACTTGTAGTGACATTTTCTAAAGTCAAAACTAAATATTAGTTATTGTATATTTTTGGTTCTAATGGTCTTCAATGATTTTCCTTGGTTTCTACCGTAAGAAATTACTATCAACCCTATCATTATCACACCAACAACATTGTTTTGTAATTTTCTTGTGTCGAGACACACACATATATTTTATAGATTTTTTTTCAAAATAATCACACAAAAAAATAAAATTGGAAGAATATACACCTAAGAAACTTAATTAGCAAAGTATGCACATTAAAAATGACATCAGAGATGTCGTTTTTACCCTTAATGAAAACGACATCATAAATGTTGTTTTCAAGATAGGTAAAACAACATCAAAGACAACCTATCTCGGGCTGGATCCCCCAAAAAATGACATCAAAGATGTCGTTTTCAAGATGGGTAAAAATGGCATCTGAGATGCTATTTTTACGTAAGGCAAAAATGGGGCTGGTCAGCCACTATTTTCCTTCTCTGACACCCAAATTACTCCCCACGCCCCATTATTCCCTCTCTCCGGTGACAATCACTATTCAGGTTGGTTTTCTGTTTATTTTTTGGGGTTTTTGATTTCGATATGATATGTAATGCATGTATAGTTAATGTATGTTTGTTATTTTGATATATGAAATGTAGATTTTGTATACCCAAAGTAATGAGCTCCGGTACCAGATTTGTTATATATTTTTTCCAATGGAATCGTTACATCGTAGATGGCATTCCAAAATATGAAGGTGGTTAAAGACGGATGATGAATGTTAATACTGAAATGCAATATGATGATCTTTTTTAAACAGTTTGCCAAGTTTGTGGTTTGCGAGAAGAAAAGTTTGATCTGAAGTTAACCTAGAAGTGACCACCGTATGAAAAGTATACATGTACTGATGTTTTTTATGATCAGAGCACGGCTACAATGTTATCTTTATTTAACATCGTGAATATGATTGTATTGTTTGTTCAGAAACAACCCAAACATTATGCTACTGCGCACCAAAGTCAGTTACTGAGGATTATCAAGCAATGACACATACATATAGCCAATATGAAGCAAATCCATCGTCGGTAGTTCCTCTGTCTTTTTTAAAACCATATAAGCACACACCAATGGATATTAGTATTTACGAAGCAGACATGGTCCAGTTACATTCTCAAGGAAGACAGGTTGAAGATGCAGACTGTGATAAGACAGATGTTGATGAGGCAGATGATCAGATGGATGGTGAGGAGATAGACATTGTTGGTGTACATTCAACACCACTCCTGGAGCTGCAGAACATGTTTCATCATATGACAGACGTAGTGAATCAAGTGCCTGATGACAACGTACATGAAGCTGTCGTTAATAATGTATTACCGCCATTGCCAGTACTTCCGGATTTGAGTCACTTGCCAGACGTAGAGCCTGATGAGAATTGGATTGAAGATTCAGTCATTGGAAATGTCGATGGGCGTATTGCTGCATACAATGAATACGATAACTTAGAAGATGGACATAGTTATTGGTTGCATAGAACTTTTGCAACGAAAAAAGATTTGTTGCATGAGTTGAAAGAATGACATTGGCGAAAAAGTGTCACATTCAAAGTGTCAACGTCTGGGCCAAAAAGATTTACAACTTGTTGTTTGAAAAAAGAGTGTGAATGTAGGATACAAGTCTTACAGTCAGAGCAAATAATGTTTTCAAGTGAAGAAGTACAAGTTTGAACACAACTGTAGTAACGAGGGACTATTGCATGATCACGTGCAATATAATGTCGATTTAATTGCTAACAGGATTCTTGCCACCATTCGAACAAACAGAACTGTCACTCCTGTAGAAATACAAGCTCTACCGAAGACTCATTACTTCCTACACATCAAGTATGATAAAGCTTGGTACACCAGGAAGAAAGCATTGGAAAAAATATACGGAGTTGATGATGCATCTTATCGTAATTTAAGACGCTTTATGTCTAATATTTGCACCACCAACCCCGACACAGTAGTCGAGATTCAGACTCAGAGGATAAATCAGAACGTTGAGCAGTTTCAGAGAATTTTCTGGTCATTTGCGGCATCAATTGAAGGTTTCCGGTATTGTAGACGGTTGTTGAGTATTGATGGGACTCATTTGTTTGGCAAGTTTGAGGGCACTATTTTGGTTGCTATGGGTATAGACGTGAACTCTGGTTTGTTTCCTTTGGCATTTGCGGTTGTTGAAGAAGAATCTGGAAGCTCGTGGCAGTGGTTCTTAAGTATTTTGTCCTTTAGAGTATGCAGGCAAGATGTATTTTGTATCATTAGTGACCATTTTTCAGGTCTTACAAATATTGTGAAGACAGTCCCCCCAGAGCGGGGTCACATTCACAGGTTCTGTTTGAGACACATGAGTGCAATTATGGCAAGACATGCTCGGTGCAGGAATGTGGATTTGCAAAAAACTTGATTTTCTATAGCTTCGTAAGGGGTCCAAGAAATTTGATTTTCTTCTTGAACGTCCAACTCAATTCTGTAAAATTCAATCTGAGCCGTCTTCACATTGTTGACCCACGACCTAGGAGTCCGCCAACGTGAACCTAAAGGAATGGAAGTTGCACAACAAGACTACTAGATGGTTGTCCGACATGTAGATGTTCCCAACACCAAAATTGTAGCAATGTAAGGAAACCAGCTACTTCTTCTCCTTTTTTCAGACAAGCCTGATGCAAATAGTTGTAAAGAACAGCCAACAATGCATCTCCCCAACTGGAGTTTCCACATTCGAAGAGATTCTCCAACAATAGTAAATATCTAAGGTATATTTTGTTTCCACTCTTATCGCCTACTATCCTGGATCAGAAATGAAACAAAATGTATGCTCTCGTGTCTTGCAACACCTGCTCATCTGTTGCATCTGGCGCCACGACACGACAATTATGCTGCAACCATTGCAATGACAAGTATCCCCTTTCACTGCAGTCGTCGCCTCCTCTTCGGTAGTACACAACAAGTTCATGCAAATCTCAGACCAATCATGATCTAAAGTTGCACAAACTGCCAGACCGTCAATACAGAGACTAGTAAGAATAGGTACATCTTGTAGCGTGATCGTCATCTCTCCGTGTCTAAAATGGAATGTGTGAGTCTTAGCCCTCCACCTCTCCACCACAACACGGATCAAATTCCAAGCCAGTTGCAGTCGTTGCAAACGAGAAACTGTACCAAATCCAGCAATCTCTAACAAATCCCTTACCCTACCATCTTCCACATTCCATGTGTTGAACTGAATGTCGTGCTTGATACACTTAATATCTGTCAATTGCTCCGGAAAAATATAATTAATTACTCAAGGTCTAATATAAACAAAAACACAATTTTTTTAAATGATAATCAAAACACTTACATTTTCGAGTATCGAAGATGATCTATGATCTTTCTGTAGCACTAGGACTGAAGGGTCCACAAGACCGCGAGAATCGTGTGAAGAAGACATTTTTGCAACTGTTGAAAGATAATTAACCAAAAAAATTAATTAGTCTAATTATTTAGAGTTAAATACATTATTCACAATCAACCTAGTTTGAATCATTATATAAATATTTAAAGTTCAATACGTTATTCTCAATCAACCCAATTACAAACCAAAACAATCTAAACATAAATTACATTACTCACAATCAAGCCAATTTCAAATATTATATAATTATTTAGAGTTCAATATATTATTCTCGATCAACGTAATTTCAAACCATATCAATCTAAAATAATCAACCAAACATCAATCAATCAACACAAATCCAAATCCAAACCAAACCAAACCAAACCACACAAATCCAAATCAATCCAATCCACACAAATACAAACTAATCAAGCAAAACATTAACAAAAATAAACTAAATATACCTTCAAACAAATGAAACACGTCGAAGTAGCACCGAGAGCTCCAAAATCGTCGGAGAGAGGGAGGAGAGGAGGAAAACAATTTTGGGAAGGAAGTGATCAAAAAAGGGGGTCAGGATGCCGTTTTTAGCCTTCTTGAAAATGGCATCTGCGTTGCCGTTTTCATTAAGGGTAAAAACGACATCATACGTGTCGTTCTCAGTTAATAAAAATGATATCTTAGGTGCCATTTTTAAGGTGCATACTTTGCCAATTAAGTTTCTTAGGTGCATATTCTTCCAATTTTATTTTTTGTGATTATTTAAAAACAAAATTCTATATTATATATAGTGTTGGATTTTAGGGATTAAGTTATATTGATTTTGATGATTAATCAAACTAATCTTAATCAATCAACCTAGTCAATCAAAGTAGGCAAACATGATTACATGCATAGCATATACCGACCGTTCTATAAACGGTCGACCAAACCTGCATCGAAAACTGCCCGAGCCTAAAGCAAATCCTTCCTTCTCATTTGTCCATTTTTTTTACCAAGTCCTAAACGGCTAGTAGAGCTTGAAGGCTTATAAATAGGGTCTCATATCTTAGTTTTAGAACACTTGAACACTCTTTATTGATCCCATACTCAAAGCCAAATCCTCTTCATCTTCAAGCTCTCATTCTTCTACACTCAAGCCAATACTTCACCACTTGCATATCCATTCTATATCAATATCTAAGTGTGCTCAAGTATAGAATATTAGAATGTTATTCCATTTCCATATCCAAGAATCATCAAGTTGAAAAGCTTCGAGGAAGCTCCCTCTCCGGTTGTGAGGGGAGACACGAGCGATGCGAGGTTGTTTGTGAGGCTCGGTGTTGTAAACGACGTTGATCTCAACCCAAAACGGAGATCGGTTAGTGGAACCGTAAGCAAGGCTCAGAGTATTGAGCGAGGCTTGCGAGGAGGACTAGGACCGGGTGTCGGTGCCGAACCTCCCTAACCTCCGGTGTCGTCGATTTTGTGGTTTGCATTGTCTTCTCTCTTCATATCTTAATTAGCTTTTTAATTCCACATTTATCTAGTGATTAGATGGTCATCGATCCTAACAATTGGTATTAGAGCATTAGGTTACTAATTTTATTTACTTAATCGTAATTTAGCATGACATCTACTTCTAATCATTGTGAGGGATTGTCCACAACTGGGCCACCTTTGTTTAATGGCTTAAACTATGATTATTTGAAGAAGAGAATGAGAATATATTTGCAATCAAATGATTTGAAATATTGGACATTTATTTTAAACTCGTACACACCTCCTAATGATGATGAGATTATGTCCCTAACTAAACCCAAAATTAAGGAAGTAGAGATGAACTCCCACATAATGAATATCTTGTATTGTGGGTTAAATGAAGGGGGATACAATAGGGTCAGAGGTTGTGATAGTGCATATGATATATGACATACATTAGAAATGCATCATGAGGCTTCAAATCGAATGAAGGAAACTAGGATTAGTTTACTTATGCATAAATATGAACTATTTCATATGCAAGTCAGTGAGAATATAAGCAGGATGCACACTCGCTTCACCGAGATAATTAACTCTCTCAAAGTTCTTGGCAATATTTTTAGCGAGGGAGAAATTACTCAAAAGATTCTCCGGTCACTTATTAACGAATGGAAAGATAAATTGAAAGCTATCGAAGAAGCGCAAGATCTCACAAAGTTGTCGGTCGAGGAGCTTATGGGTAGTTTCATGACATATGAGATACAAATGAAAGACAGTAAGGAGAAGCCAAGAAATCCTTGGTGCTACACTCCGTCGCTAATTCCAACAAAGAAGATAGTGATATTGAAAAAGAATTGATAACACAATAATTCAAGGAGTTCCTTAAGGAAGAAAAGGAAAGGAGAAAAGAAAGAAGAAGAGAAAGAGAACAAGAAGAAAGTTCTCAAAGCAACTTGGGACGATTCAACATCTTCCTCATCAATTGAAGGTGAATTTGTCTCAATGTGCTTCATGGCAATAGGAGATGACGATTGTGAGGTATCTTCTTGATATAGTAGTGATTCAAATTCATAAAATGACTTCAAATTGAATTCAATGAATTTCTTGAGAACTTTGAACAAATTTGTCAAAGGAACAAACTAGCTAGAAACAAAATCAATGAGCTACAATCTCAAATTGAATCTATTATGAATGAGAAAAACGATTTGCTTGCTAATCATGATAAAATTGAATTAAAGAACGCTCATTTGATTTATGAAATTGCAACTCTAAATGCAAGACCTTCATATAGTGATGATACTCAAGATCTAATTGCTAAGAATGTTCAATTACAAAAAGATCTTGAAAGATTTACCAAAGGAAAGAAAATGCTTAATATGCTTATTGGTAGTCAAAAGCAATCTTTAGATAAGCATGATTTAGGCTATTATGTTAACTACAAAAACCATGTTATTCACACTACTATAAATGGAAGGCATTTCTTTGTAAATAAAAGTTCCTCAAGTGTTTGGGCACCTATGACCAAAATGGTTTGGGTACCAAAAATTAATGTCAAATGATCTAAGGTTGTTTGGGTACCAAAGTCTTCACTTGTAAGTACTAAGAAGGAGAATGGTCGATAGTGATCGGCTCAAGAAAGAAAAGATCGATCTCAAGCTTCGAAGAAATATTTGGATCGAATTCATAAAGTCGACGTCACTATCGAAAGGAGATTGGAACCAATACCAAATCGAGGATCAAAAGTTGGGTGACATTTTCTATCCTCCTAGCTTTAACAAATGGTTCTAATATAGGGTTATTGCATGCTTAATTGATATCATACATCATTGCTTTTTAGGCCTTAGTGACAGGGGGAGCATATAATGTTATATCAACTAATTAAGGGGGAGAATTATGAAATCCTAATCTTCGCATCTTATGCTTTATTGTTTACATTTGATTGATGTCAAAAGGGGAGAATGAAAATGATTGAACTTAAATTAATTTATACTATTCATATTGATAGGGGGAGCAATATATACATGCATATTTACATATATGAAGGGGGAGCAATCATATAGAAAATTGGAGAATTTAAATTGAATCTCAAGTATTAAGATATAGATTTGTCATCATCAAACAGAGGGAGATTGTTGGCTTTTAGGCCTTAAGTTATATTTATTTTGGTGATTAATCAAACTAATCTTAATCAATAAACCTAGTTAATCAAAGTAGGCAAACATGATTACATTCATAACATATAATTGTCAATCATCTTTTATTGGTTGATCAAGATTCATCAAGCAAAGGAGCATTGAGACAAAAACTCAAGAATGAAGACTTATAATCAAAGGTTTGGACCAAGATATGTAATTTTATATTTATTGAGTCCATAAGCTTTATTGTAAACTTGAGCACTAGGATTCTGTCTCGACCATGTTTGGTCTACCGAACCCTTCACGGTCAACCAAAGTTTTCCCCGTTCGGTCCACCAAACACCTATCGGATAACCAAAACCTTTCCATTAGTAAATGATAGGATGCTCTCTAGAATTGTCCGGACGTACGACCAAATACCTTCGGTCTACCGAATAGCCCTGGACCATTTTTGGACTTTTCTCCAACGGTCGCATTTGAATTAAGCCTTAGAGTCCAATTGACTTGCCGCATTTTGGACGACTGAATGCCTGTCAGTCTACCAATTCATTCTTGTCTTTAGGCGACCAACGACTATTTCCACATGGCATATGATCGTTATCTTGAACAAACTTTGGAGCCACAATTGTCAGTGGAAAACCAACGCTAACTTTTGTTAACTGAAGTATATATGGTCTACCGAACTTGAGTAATCAGAACCTAACCAATCTTATTGTCCACCTTGAAACAGTGAACCAAAATTAAATTGGGCGATATTGAAAATAATTACTGGAAGTTGGTGAACGGTGATCCGAATCCTATTCGGTCAACCGAAGCTTAAATATGAGCAATCCAACTTACCTATTTCGGACTACCATTCTATTAATGGTCGACTGAACCTGCATTGAAAACTGCCCGAGCCTAAAGCAAATCCTTGCTTCTCATTTGTCCATTTTTCTCACCAAGTCCGAAATGGTTAGTAGAGCATGAAGGACAACCAACTTGCCAACCAAGGCACGCATATGTGTCCTTCGAGAGACACGAGTGTCCTTCGATGGACACGGTATGTTGGAGGCATGGATGTCCTAATTAAAGGTGTGTTAGCACTTAACAGGAGTCCAAACATCCATTTTCTTTGTCTTATATTGACTGAATGTATTTTAGTTGTCTGAACTGGTGATTCTAGTTAGTGATTTTGGTCGACGGATATGTGTCTGGTCTTTCGTGTAACACATTTTGTTGTACCGTAATGATTTCGATCCACCACCTACGATGAGTTTTTGTTTCTTTCTGACCTCAAACGTTTAGAAAGGAAAGAGAAAAGTTTGTAGGAAGTTCTACATATGTGGCATTGGCTACTTTGATAGTTGGACCCAACCCATTATTGTCGGACTTAAACCAAAACTTCGACGTGGTATGTCCTAATAGGAAAATGATTTATGGACTGGTGTGTGTCCCACACAGGATTAGTGTGTCCCTCTACTACTATAGAAAATGGAATATACGTTGGATATACAGGGCTATATACGTCGGATATAAGCCTCCCAGATCCGACGTCTATGTATACGTCGTATATACATAGACGTTGGTAGCGTAATATCCGACGTCTATACCTAAGGCATAGACATCGGCTGTTATATACATCCGATGTCTGTTCTTTAGGTATAGACGTCGTATATTATGCGACTGACGCCTATGCGTATATTTCAAAAGAATAGACGCCGGCTAATACAAACAACCGACGTCTATTCCTAAACCTGAACAAAAAAAAAGAAGCAATCAAGCCTGCACCAAAAACACTGCATAGAAAACGCATCATCATGCACCAAATTCGTTCACAAACACAAAAATATACACACTTTGATCCACATATACATACAATCATACATACACAAACACATATATACAAGCATACACGTAATCATTCAACACACTTGGCATTAATTCATACATAAACACTTGGCATTCATTTTAAAAGTGAGGCGATTATATTAAGGCATAACATTGTATGTTTGTAATACAAGTGAACTTGTTAACTAAATTACAAAAGAAGTGTTAGTGACATGAGAACCTCTTAGTTCATCAACATGTTTCTGATAAAATGACGATCCCATCGGTCGCGAGTATCATCGAGCTCCTGTTGCGAGTAGGGATCACTTATTTTTTGGAAGACCTATCAAAATACAAGTAAAAATATTAATATCTAAATAATGAAACTATAACTATACAACTGAATAGCAATCTATATTACCTCGGATGGGGATAAGTCTTGACTTGCAAATTCGAGAATTTCCTCACTGTATCTCTTCACGTAATAACCACATTCTGTATTTCCAGTCTGCTTCCGGTACTACAAACATAGAAATTCGCTAAATATATGTTCCTAACTTAATTAACAAAAATGGGAGAAATAACTTACTCCCATTCCATGCCATGTTACTCCCGCTTCTGGGGTTGTTCTCCTGCCACCTAACGCTTTGTAAACCTTCATTGTCCTGAGTAGCACAAGTTATTAAACATGAATTCAATAATACTAATAAATATCTATGAATTACAAATACGTTGACTAAAATGAACTTACAGATTTACAAGTTTCTTTATGGAGTCCCTTGGTTTATTCGACTCCAAAGGATCCAACCAATACGCTGAATTACTCGCGGGGCATACAACGACAAGCATCCAATGAGCCTTGTTATATATATAATTAGAAGCTTATTACAAAATAAAATTCCACTTTGAATTACAAAGTTTACCTCTCATGATAAGGGAGCAGATAATATCTTTTGTATTCTTCTTTCATGAGAGTCCAAAGCTGACCCGATTTATCGTGATTCCCGTATATATATGTAGATGGACTGATAAATCCAAATATTTGATCGTCGGTAAAGACTGACCTTCTGGCATCATAATGGTGTCTACAAAAGTAAAAATTACATTTTTGTTACAGTTATGATAAAATTATTCAATACATTTCATCTTATACCAAAGAAAACACTTACTTCACTTGCACGTCGATAATCATGATGCACAATGAATCCATTGCCAAGAACTGCATGACTACCTGTTTGGTGACGTACAAAGCCGAAGGCAACCCTTTAACCCCCTCCTCCAAATCCGAAGTAGTTAAGGACTGTGATTCCCTACCTACCATACATTGATACAACATTTTGCACATACTTGGAAGCAAATTAATGTTGATCGGAGGTTGGCTGTTTGACCCTTTGCTCCGGGGGCTTGACACCCTTACAGTTATAAATACAACCATTAAAAATACAATTGTTAACAAATTTGAAATTTAAAGTCTTTCAAAAATAAAGTATACCTCCTGTGTGTCCTTTAGCTCTACTAAATAACTAGGCCACCTCACGAACCCACTGATAGCACGCCGAGGGTAACAATCTCTTCTTCCGGAAATGGCACCAAAGCACCAGCATCTAAGCAACTCCCCACTCCAATCTTCACTTCTCCCTCTCCCACCTCTGTGAAGTGGTGTCTGGAGACGTTATAAACTTTCCCGTGTCCCACCAATCTTCAATCAGGGTCTTCGACAAATAGAGCACATCTAGATCCATCCTCGAACTTTCCAAATAAGGGACCACCTACGAGAACCAATTCTCGAGAATGAGCCACGAAATCATTGTTGATCGGGGTTGAACACTGGCTGCACTGGAGGAGTGGTCTCCGGGGAAGAAGAGGTCCTAGGACGGGTAGGAGAAGTAGGCAAATCACGATCCAATCTCTCTAAAACAATTTGCAATGTGTTCTTCAAATCACGCTTGTAAGCCACATTTTTGAACCAAGAGATGAACTTTTTATTGTGACTATTTATTACTTGTTGATCACTCCACAAAGGATTTCTTTCCTTTAGAAACTTTATGTGTTCATATAGGTAAGGTTGAACTTCATTAGAATTGCACAACACATAAAATATGTTGTCATTAAGTCCTCGCCATTTGGATTTAACATTTTTATCCCACGTGTACCTTTACCATCGGCACGTTCATCATGACGATTCTTCAGAAGTCCAATACTTTTGGTGTCTACTAGGTATCCAGTGCAAAACTCGATAACCTCCTCAACTATGTATCCTTCAACAATTCTCAGCTATGTAACAACTTCTGCATTAAAGTGTGACAATCGTGAGACTTCATCCCCACAAGTTTCAGATTATTCAGAACAACAAGACTACTGATATTTGAAGAATAGCCTTGTGGAACCCTTACATCGTGCAAACACTGACAAAGAATTCTTATCTCCTTTCTACACAATGTATAACTAGCTGGAGGTAAGTAATTTCGGTCTCCTTTCTTCTCTGGTGCCAACATTGCTCTTATACCAAGGTCAACAAGATCAAGTCTTGCATTATATCCATCTTTTGTTTTACCAGGTATGTTCAACAGAGTGCCAACAAGACTATCACAAATGTTTTTCTCTACGTGCATCACATCATTACAATGTCTAACTTCTAAAGTTTTCCAGTAAGGGAGATCAAAAAATATGGATCTTGTTTTCCAAAGACTTTTGTCATTTCTCGTTTGTATGGTTTTCCAAATTCACAATGAAAGTTCATTACACGTTCATACACCTTTTCGACGCTGATATCAACTGGCAGATTCTGAAACTCCTCTTTTCTATTAAATGCTTTCTTCAACCAAGGATAAGGGTGTGAGTTCGGTAGAAATCTCTGATGACCAAGATAGACTGCCTTAGAACCATTAACTAGTTGCAAAGAGCATGTATTCTCTTAGCAAATTGGTCAATCTTTATGACCTTTGACTGAATATCAAGACAAATTACCATAAGCTGGAAAGTCATTAATCGTACAAAGTATCATTGCCCGCATTACAAATGCCTCCTGACGATAAGAATAAAAAACTAACTCTCCGTCATCCTACAATCTCTTTAGGTCATCAATTAAAGGTCTTAAATACACATCGATGTCATTTCCAGGTTGTTTCATACCAGAAATCATTAAGGACAACATAATATATTTGTGTTTCATGCATAACCACGGGACAGATTGTAAATTAAAAGCAGAATAGGCCAAGAACTGTGAATGCTACTCAAACTACCGAAAATATTCATTTCGTCCGTACAGAGTCCAAGTCATACACTCCTGGATTCTTCACCAAACACAGGAAAGCCAAAATCTACTTTTTTCCACTGAGCTGAATCTGCAGGATGACGTAGCAATTGATCATTTGGTTTCTCACGATCAGCATGCCATGTCATGTTCTTGGAATCCTCCTTACCCACAAACAAACGTTTAAGCCTTGGTATTATCGGAAGATACCACAAAATCTTAGCATGAGGTCCTTCGATTTTCATCTCATCAGCCTCTACATTGTGGTTCGGTCCACTGTGTTTCATTTGGTATCGTGAAACATTACACCTGGGACAGGAATGTAAGTTTTCAAACTCATCCCTATACAATATTCAATCGTTCAGGCATGCATATATCTTCCTATATTCCATTCCCATATGACACAACACTTTCCTATCTGGCAACTCATTATCATCTGGAAGCATCTCTTTCAATAGCTTCAACAATGATGTGAAACTGACATCGGTCCAATAATTTCCTACTTTTAAATTGTACAACTTCAACACCGCTGACAATCTAGTGAATTTGGTACAACTCTTATACAACGACTTCTCATTTTCACTCAACAAACTACCAAGTAAATTTGGGTTGGACGAAAACTTTTCAGCCATATCCTGAACCATTTCCTGTAAGTGATTTTCCACAATAACATTGTCTACGTCATTCTTGGAACAACTAAATGATTCATTTTCGCCGTGCCATATCCATCGTCTGTAACTTGGGTCGAAATCGTTCTCAAACAAATGATCTTTTTTTTCCTAAAAGTCAGCACTAACATATTATGACACTTATTGCACGGACAATATGCCATGTCGCCGTCATTCATTTTTTTTGAATGTTTTTTGGCAACCTCTAAGAACATATTCACTCCGTTCTCATACTCATCACTCAATCGGTTTGAAAGAATCCACTCTCGATCCATTTCAATCTAAACATTAACAAAAATGATAGTTATTATTGAAGGAAATAAATAAAATTTCAATTTAAAAGATTGTGTTCGTAGATGAGAAGATTCGGAGACATTAAGATTAGAAAAGAATGACTCAGAGGAGAGGAGATGAAGTCTTTAATCTAGCGTGGGAATAAGGAAGGTTAGAAACCTAACAAAGCAATCAAGGCAAGGCAAGCTTAAAGTCCACTATAGGTCTTTAGTACTAGACGACGCTTAACTTCGAGGTCCCATCGAGGACCACTAGTCTGCAGGAAATCAAGAACCCGGAGGTCCATAAAATATCAGGATGACTAGATGGGCAACGACGTTCAGGCCAAAACGGTCTTAAACATCGAGGACCACTAGTCTGTAGGAAATCAAGAACCCGGAGGTTCCTAAAATCTCAGGGAGACTAGATGGGCAACGACGTTCAAGCCATAACGGTCTTAAACGGTTTCCCTCCTTAATGTGTCTGGAAATCCTAGGGGCCAACGTCTAATCTCTTTTATTAAGTCTCTTTTATTAAGTGGTTTTTGGGCCAAGGAAAGGGAGATGAAATCCCTCACCTCATCTCCTATAGGTGACTACACCTAAGTATTTTTCATACCTTAATCTAACAAACAACACACAAACAAACACTCACCTCACTCTTGTTCCAATGCAAGTCCTACTTACTAATGCATGCTTCTAATGAATGATGAGTGAAAGAGATTACATACCTTACGCTAGTAATCTACGACATAAATCATAAAATAAATAATAAATACGAGAGTGGAAATCCTATATGATGAATGACTTAGCAATATTCTCTAATCTTTTGGTTTAGGTTCTTACATGCCAAGTTGCTTAAAGGGGGCAATGAGTTATTAGAAACTAAACATTTAACTAAACAAAATAAGCTTTTTTCAGCATAAACAAACATAAATAAACATTTAACTAAACAAAACATAAATAAACACAAATAAATGTATGAACTCACTATACTAAAGATTTATTCTAATTTGGACACTTTTTATGCAAACCCATAAATAAATTATAACTTGGACACTTTTTAAAATTAGGATGCAAACTTGTGGAGTATGTGCAAAGTGTTATTTAAGTTAAACATGACTAAAATCGGGAACTTCAGCAAGGTATATGATTGATCTCGTTTTATATTTAACCGCAAGTGCACGGCCGCGTTGAAGCGGTGGCAAATACGGGTCGTCCACTGGGAGGTGTATCGACACTTGGTTTGTTCGAAGGCGAGAGGTAAAAGAAGGAGAGAAATGTTGGTTACACTAAACTACACTACAATGCAAATGGAAATGAAAGATAAGAAATAAAAACTAAACCCCAAAGGGGGTAGAGAAATAATGTGAACATAAAGAAGTGTGTGTGTGTTCATTAAGCTCCTCACAACATGTAGTGCATGAAATCATAAAACTACATCCAACTTTGCCTCAACATGAATTAAGATAAGACTACATCATTAAAACATACAAGACAATAATTGGAATGAAACTAAATGAACTCATGTATAAAGACTAGACCCTACTATGCCTCCACATGAATTAAGATGACTACATCATTAAAACATACAAGACATTAGCTAAGGAAAAGGCAACAAGAGTACATACACTACAAATTGTGTTTCCAACATTAACTTCATCCATATCCTAACCTTATCATTCCCCATAAAATAGGTCCACTAATCAAAGCATAAGCTAAGCTTCATTCAAGAGCATTAGCATATCAAAGATAAGAGTGAAAACCCATTACATGGTTATGGAAATCATATAAAGCTCAAGGGATAAAGATAACACACACTTAATACACTACATAATTATATCACATATTTCTCCACCCCCCAAATGGGGATGGAACTACTCACTACTCATTACACTACTGATTAGACTAAGTAAAGAAAACATTTAACTAAGATACTAAAATTACTAAACAAGAAATTAAACAAAGTAAAGCAACCCACACAAAACAAACAACATAACAAAACAAGATTAAAAGAAACAAATAAACTTTTATTAACAATGACTCACATTGAAGGTAGCATCCTTCTCCACCTTGAGTTATTGCTTCAAGGCTCACTCCTTAGTAGAGAGAATGCCACCAAACAATGGGTGATTACAATGGAAGGTGAAGAGTTCTATTTATAGGCATGGAAAAAGCTAATCCGGGACAATCCCCCGATGTGGGACTAAACCAATACCAAAAATACACTAAGCATACACTAATACACGTGCTACAGAAAACTAAACGGATTCTGGGCCATCTGGACCGCCAATTGGCGGTTCCAGACCGCCAATTGGCGGTCTATATGGTTTAGATCCGTTTGGTTTTCTTTGTGGGCTTTGCTTGAAGTGTTTGTTGGTCTTGGATGCATCTGGTTGGTTTGTTGGAGGTCCGACCCGAATCCAATTGCTAAAATACTCCCCATGATGGTGTGAAGTATTCTGTTTTGCTCTTAGGTCCTTCTGTCTTGCATTCAGGTCCTTCTCCCTTGCATCTTGGTCCCCAGATCTCACAATTCAGTCCTTTTCCCCAGCTTTTGGGTCCTTTTATGCTTCATCTCTTCAAACCTATTTATTCCTGAAAACTAAACATAAAACTCGTCACGTAGCATTGCTTAGGTGTAAGATAATGGATATAAGGTACAAATATAAGCATGAAATGATGTCAATCAAATACCCCCACACCTAAGTTTTTGCTAGTCTCGAGCAAAACAAAGAAAGGGAAAAACAAACGAGAAACAAGAAATCCTAACTCACTTTCGTAGGAATCACGGTTGCACTTAGCACGTGCAACAAGCCGTTAAACCTCTTTGTTGCCAAGGAGGAGGAGTGTTGTCTCCTGAGGGTTTTCAGCGGATATACCCACAAAATCCGAACAAGATGCATTATTCAATCTAGACCTCGACTCGTTGGAAATATTTTGTCGATCAATGGACGCGGTAATGATACGGGCCGACTCTATATAGGTGATCAGTCCACACCTCTACCCTAATGAACTATTCGTGCAAGTTAAATAAGGAATTATGTGAAAGACATGGACAACCTTAACTTCTGAATGTGAAACAAAGTGTAAAGTCCATTTTGGTTCTTATTTGACTCTTCTTTTCTTTTTCTTTTTCTTTTTCTTTTTCTGTTCTTTCTTTTTTTTTTTCCTTTTTCTTTGGAACATTTATTGGTTGGTGTTTGATTCTCCCAGGGTCAGGTTTCGTGCATCATTGCCTATGAGGACTTACACTATCACGTACACCTTCCCCCAAATCTCCACATAGGGCGATCCCTACCACCCGTGTAACGGGAGTTCGGTCGGCGCATCCCAAGTCAGATGACTCGAAAGCACCAGGCACAAAGTCCCCTCAGACCTACTTTCCCGAGTGATAGGAGCCGTGCGAGAAGAGAGAACACCACTTATTTATTCATTTATCTACATGGGAACCAAAACCCCTACACTTAAGTTTCACAAAAAGATATTAAGGGCCCTTGACTACAACAAACTTCCTAAATTAACAAACACGAATTATTTGACTCACTAGGTTCAGGGTGGACTTCTTTAAATGTTTGAGCACTGAAACCCACTGATTACTCGCCCCCAAGGGAAAACTGGGGTGCATCCTAACGACTCGATAACTCCTAAAGCCACGTACTAGATATCCTAATGCATCAAGTTCAAGACAATTTTGGGAGCTTTCTTTTTACTTTGCCTCTCAACGGTTTTGCTCATGCTAAACACACGCAAAACCCACAAAACATTTTCTTTCGAAAACACATGAAGATTTTGAAAGAAATGTGAAAATTTTGAAGCACTAGGCAAGCAAAAGAAGACAAGTCACCCAAGGATCATGGCAAGCAGATATATCGATATTAAATGCAGCACACTATCATGACCCTAACAATGCAAACAAAAGAAAACAAAATCAAAGGAAAAAGACTCGACTATGTACACACGTAAAACACCCTCCCACACCTACTTCATGCATTGTCCTCAATGAATGCAAGCAAGATACTACATGGATTGATGCATAAAAAGGAGAGATCTCACCAACACGAAGAACAAAGGGAAGTGCAAGGTCATGTTGATGGACACAACCCAACTTCCCTCAAAACCTGTGAGATGCTAAAGAAGGGATACAAATACGTGAAAGAAATGGGGCCCAAATACTCAAGGGTTGGGGTCCACAACAATCAATGCTCACTGAAGGAGTCTTTTATTGTACTTTTTTCTTTTTTTTTTTTATATCTATGTACAAACATAAGTTCCCATCTTCATTTGTCAAAAGACATCAAATGGGAACCTAAACAGTGGGTCAATGCACTTGGAAAGGGAACTTGACACCACGCGGGGCCAGAATACGCATGCGTGGGCCCCCTTCACAAAGAGCACCAGATGAAATGAGAGGTTCGTGAATTGGACGCAAAGGCGTCTCATTCAAAGGATCAAACTGAAAGAGCTTGAACCTCTCAAGAGTTTGGGAAATGAGGGGCAATGGAAGAAGAGTGTCTCCCGTTGCGCAGTTGAAGTTATGATCATCAATCCAAACTCTCCAACCGACAGGCTGGTGCATCGAAACGAGGTCAAGAACCTCGTTAGGCATGTCCGACACACCAGGCGAACAAAAAGTGGGTCTCATACCCAAGGTATCCTCCAAGGAACTCCTAATACCCTCATGAGCAATGTAGTTGTTTGATGTTCCATCATTTCCAAGATGATCAGGAACAATAGTGAGAGGAAAATTCTCATCAGGTTGTTTGAAATTGAGGGGACTAGGGAGCTCTTGCTCCACCAGAGGTGAGCCCTTAGGAGGTACAACAATAAGATCATGTGGCTCAAGGGCCACGGGACAAGAAGATGAGGCACAATCCTGTGCCGACTCATAATAGAACTGGTCCAAGCTATTCTTAGTTGGAATCGAATCCTCCATCAAGTGATCGTGAATTGAAACCCCAAGTCCCTCAGACTGACTAGGAGTTTGACTTTGAAAGATTGTGCTTTGAATTTGTGGATGTGGTGGTGGTTCGATATCAAAAGATGAATCCTCATGTTGACAAGAAAAGTTACCCTCCTCACGTTCATGGAATTGTTGTGTCATCTGGCTCACTTGAATTTCCATGGTTTGCAAGGAATTCAAGTTGGACTTCAGTAAATTTTGTGTGGTTTCCATGAATGTTTGGAGAGTTTGTTTCAAGGAATCAGGTATGCGGTCAACGATGAGGTCCAAGTCAGAGCTTGGGAAATTTTGTGGTTGGGTATTGATGGGCTGAGAATGAGTCCAATGATTTGGAGTGGGGTGCTCGTAGAATTCTGGGTATTCGGGAGGAGGATACTGGGGTGAACATGAAGTATAAGAATTTGGATATGAATTGTCTCCCCATGAATCCATCACTCTCGGATTGTACGCGGATGCGTAATGGTCATAATGAGCATTTTGGGAAATTGTATGCTCATACTCAGGCTCAGGGGGAACATAAGGACATTCCCCGATAACATGACCACTCAACCCACAACAGTCGCACGATACGGCTACTGGAGCCACTGGTGCACTCATGTCATCTGCCATACGCATGAAAGAGGCCAAAGTTTGTTGTAATGTCTCAGTTTGTTGACCAGCATATGATCCGGCATAACTAGATTGTGGTCTAGCAGTCGGTGCCTCTCTCATGTTACCCCAATATGAAGACTGCTCAGTCACAAAATTGCGATCATCCCAACCATACGGGGTGTTAGTCTGAGCCACCCCAGGTTGCATGGGTCCGGAGTACCAGGGAGAATCGTCCTGGTCCCAACAATGATATGGATGGTCGCCCATGTAACCATCCATCTCAAGAAAAACTCTCGAGTCGATCACTCTCACCACCACGAGGCTAAGCTCGCAAAAAGTGCTCGACTCGACCCTAAAAACGCTAACAGAGAGTGTAAAGGGGAGGAGACTATAACGTAGAAGAAGGTGAGAAGAAGATGACTCAGAGGAGAAGGGAAGAATCCCTAGAGCTAGCGAGGGTACAGGGTGAAGGTAGAAGCCTAACTAGCAAGCATGGCTCAAACAATGTAAGGCAATGGGTCCTTAGGCTAGACGACGCCTAACTTCGAGGTCACTAGCCTCGACACGCCTCACCTCCCTACAACGAGGACCACAATGCCCAGCAAGTGATACCAGATCCGGAGATCCAGTACCTCCTACTATCGACAAGGTAGGCAACGCCGATCAGGTCATGACGGTCTCAACTAGATTACTCTCCTAGTGCGCCCGCAATCCTAGGGCCAATGTCTACTTGCTTTTAGTTAAGGCTTTATTAAGGGTGATTTTTGGGGCCAAGGAAAGGGTGATGAAATCCCCCACCTTATCTTTTATGGGACAGCCCCTCCTTAGTAGCGATTTGATCCTAGATCTAGCAATCAATCGCTCCAATCAAACGCTCTCTCACTCTTGTCCCGATGCACCTTACTAACTAATGCATGAACGAAACATGCATGAATGAGGGATGTGGGTGCACGTACCTCACGCCAGCAATCAACGACAAAATGAAAAACAAAGAAAAGACAAATGCATGCAATGTCTACCAATGGTGCATGACCTAGATGGCAAGAAGTCTAATCTTTTGCTTTGAGTTTTATGGTCCAAGTTGATTAAAGGGGGAGTGATTAATGATCTGGGAGCAAATAAGAAGTCACAGCATGCAAAATTGGGCTCCCAGATAACACAAATTACAACACAAATGACCACAAAAAAATTGGAAGACAGAATCCCTTACCAGGCCGCCAATTGGCGGTTCCAAACCGCTGATTGGCGGTCTGTTGTTGGATTTGCTTCCTCAAACTTCTCCAGTGGCCTCCCCGTGATCAGAGTGTTCCCTGCAACTAAGAAAAACTGAAAACGAAAAATTAAAAACCCCTCGAATCGTCCAAACCAAGGTCTGGACAGAGCACCTCCCCGGCAACGGCGCCAAAAACTTGATTGATCTCGTTTTATATTTAACCGCAAGTGCACGGCCGCGTTGAAGCGGTGGCAAATACGGGTCATCCACTGGGAGGTGTGTCGACACTTGGTTTGTTCGAAGGCGAGAGGTAAAAGAAGGAGAGAAATGTTGGTTACACTAAACTACACTACAATGCAAATGGAAATGAAAGATAAGCAATAAAAACTAAACCCCAAAGGGGGTAGAGAAATAATGTGAACATAAAGAAGTGTGTGTGTGTTCATTAAGCTCCTCACAACATGTAGTGCATGAAATCATAAAACTACATCCAACTTTGCCTCAACATGAATTAAGATAAGACTACATCATTAAAACATACAAGACAATAATTGGAATGAAACTAAATGAACTCATGTATAAAGACTAGACCCTACTATGCCTCCACATGAATTAAGATGACTACATCATTAAAACATACAAGACATTAGCTAAGGAAAAGGCAACAAGAGTACATACACTACAAATTGTGTTTCCAACATTAACTTCATCCATATCCTAACCTTATCATTCCCCATAAAATAGGTCCACTAATCAAAGCATAAGCTAAGCTTCATTCAAGAGCATTAGCATATCAAAGATAAGAGTGAAAACCCATTACATGGTTATGGAAATCATATAAAGCTCAAGGGATAAAGATAACACACACTTAATACACTACATAATTATATCACATATTTCTCCACCCCCCAAATGGGGATGGAACTACTCACTACTCATTACACTACTGATTAGACTAAGTAAAGAAAACATTTAACTAAGATACTAAAATTACTAAACAAGAAATTAAACAAAGTAAAGCAACCCACACAAAACAAACAACATAACAAAACAAGATTAAAAGAAACAAATAAACTTTTATTAACAATGACTCACATTGAAGGTAGCATCCTTCTCCACCTTGAGTTATTGCTTCAAGGCTCACTCCTTAGTAGAGAGAATGCCACCAAACAATGGGTGATTACAATGGAAGGTGAAGAGTTCTATTTATAGGCATGGAAAAAGCTAATCCGGGACAATCCCCCGATGTGGGACTAAACCAATACGAAAAATACACTAAGCATACACTAATACACGTGCTACAGAAAACTAAACGGATTCTGGGCCATCTGGACCGCCAATTGGCGGTTCCAGACCGCCAATTGGCGGTCTATATGGTTTAGATCCGTTTGGTTTTCTTTGTGGGCTTTGCTTGAAGTGTTTGTTGGTCTTGGATGCATCTGGTTGGTTTGTTGGAGGTCCGACCCGAATCCAATTGCTAAAATACTCCCCATGATGGTGTGAAGTATTCTGTTTTGCTCTTAGGTCCTTCTGTCTTGCATTCAGGTCCTTCTCCCTTGCATCTTGGTCCCCAGATCTCACAATTCAGTCCTTTTTCCCAGCTTTTGGGTCCTTTTATGCTTCATCTCTTCAAACCTATTTATTCCTGAAAACTAAACATAAAACTCGTCACGTAGCATTGCTTAGGTGTAAGATAATGGATATAAGGTACAAATATAAGCATGAAATGATGTCAATCAGTATACATGACTAAAATAAGTTGGAAATTGAATCACAAATCATTGAGAAAGTTTAATCTGTCAAAAGAAACTGATTCCATATCCAATTTTACAGCAAATTTCAACTCCCAACTCCAAATCCAATTTTACACGTCCGAATATCCACTAACATTTTACAACAAATTTCTAAAAATAGGTCTACAAACATTATAAACACCAAGTCCGAATATCCACTCACAAAGAAAGAACAACTAGATGGCAATCTGTGGGAACTTAAATCAAAAGAAGTCTTTAAAATCTCTCAAATCCAACTCCAAATCCAATAGGACAACAAATTTCAACTCCAAATCCACCCTTAGTCTCCCCCTCTATTCCCAAACCCTCAAAACTACAAAACCAACCAACATTGTTAAAAAAACAAAGTCCAAGAAGAAGTGTTCTCGTGGCAGTGGCGACGGATAGGACGCGGTTGAGAGTTGAGACAAAGGAGGAGGGAGGAAGGGTTGGGACGTCACTGCGGTGCCGGAGGCTCGGTCGGAGATCGGTCGCGGAGAGGGTTTGCGGCTAGGGTTTGGTCGGGGTTTTGTCTGGATTAAATGAAAAAAGTATAACTTAAGTTGGATTTCTATAAGGCCTATACACGTCGGTCATCCCATCAAGCCGACGTATATACCTCGACGTCCATAGACTGGAGAATAACAGTCAGAGTATAAATGTCGGTTTCCATGGATATTCAAACATCTGACGTCTATACCCCGACGTATCACCTAATAGACGTCGGCCGTAGAATAGGCTGATGTCTATACCCCGACCTCTCACACAATAGATGTCGGCCGTATTAACAGCCGACGTCTATACCAATACATGTCGGCTATTAATACGGCCGACGTCTATTTTGCGACTAGTATGCACTATTCTGCACTAGTGCTCGAGATACTAGTGTGTGTCCCATGCGGGACTAGTGAATATGTTCTTTGTGTTGTCTTTTTGGCCTTAATCTATGTTTTGATGATTTAATCAACCTAATCTTAATTGTAATCAATGTAGAGTAGCACACATAAGGCCTTGCATATATATTGCATTGTGCTAACCTCTATAGGTGATCAATACTCAAGGAAAAAAGGAAATCAAGTCAAGACAAGTAATAAAGCTCATTTGAAGACATGTAATCTTGATTTATTTTGAGTCTTAGGAACTATGTATAATTGAGTATACTTGAGCTAAAATCCACTCAAACACACACTAGGTTCCCTATAGAAGTCACACACGAAATTTCACAACTTTTAGACTTCAATAGATCACCCAAACAAGAATTAAAAAACACTTAAACCAATCTTGAACTGCCAGGACCAAATCGGTAGACCGGAACGAGTTCATCGTTCGACAAATTGGGTTTGTTTATTTTGTTACAAACTCTAGTGTTAACCCGGTCGACCATTTAGATCCTTTTGTTCGACTATCTACACGTGCACATGACCGTTAGATTTGTCGTTATTATACAACGGTTAGATTTTACCAAACATCCGGTCAACCGAAACTTTTCTAGCGGTTGACCGATCACACATTCTTTCGTCACCTTGGACACTCAGGAAGTTTCCGGTCGAACGTGTCCTAGATCTTGGTCGACCGAAACTCAATTTCTTCCCAATCCCAGAAGTGCCTAGATATTTCCGGTTGAACCGACCATTTTCTTAGTTCGACCGATCCATCTTTTTCCAGACCAAAAACCCTGAACGGTCGACCCATCCAAAACATTAGTTCGACCATTCACTTAAGTGAACTTAAGTTATAGCCATATTTGACCAACCGGTCGACCGGTATGTCCTATTCGGTCGACCGAACTTATCTTGGAATGTGACCTGACCTTTCTGTTTTGTATATCTTACACAAACACTTACCAATTTAATCACAATGACTATAACACTCTTAGAGCTTATAAATAGGTTTTTCCTTAACACAATTACACATCTCTTACACTTTTATTTGTCATATCCACCTAAGAGAAACTCTCAAGCTTCAAATTCTCCAAACCTACACTCACAAGCTTACACTTCCACACTTTAGATCATTTCCATATCCTAATCAAAGTGTGCTTAAGATTTAGAGAGTGTTGTCCCACTCATTTGTTGTTCAAGAAGCATGGATTTCAGTGAAAGCCGAAGTGTTCTCTCTCGGGTTGTGAGAGGAAGAAAATCAAGCTAGCGATGGTTGTTCGTGGAAGCTTGTCTTGTAAAGGCTTATTCTCGGCCCAGAATGAGGTTGATAGTGAAGACGTGAACGGAGCTCATGGGAGATTGAGCAGAGCTCACAAGTGTGGACGTAGGTGGGAGTCCGAACCTCTATAAAAATTCGGTGCCTTCTTGTTGGTTTGCATATTTCTACTTTGCTTGATTGTTTTGTTTTTAATTCCATTGTGCATTCCTTGATTGCTTTAACAAGTAGGTAATTAGCTTAAAAGTGATTAGAACTAAGCCGCACGTACGATCTTACATTTGGTATCAGAGCCTTGTGAACTAAATCACATACTTAATCATATTTTTAGCATGACTAGTACATCGAATCATGTAGAGGGACTTTGCACTACTTGACCTCCTTTGCTAAATAGGTCAAATTATGATTATTGGAAGAATATGATGAAAATATTCCTAATTTCTGGTGACCTAAAGTTTTGGATGTTCCTTCAAAACCCTTACAACCCTCTTAAGGAAGAAGAACTTGCCACATTATCTAGGGCTAAAATGAAAAAAATTGAGATGAACTCAAAAATCATGAACATCTTGTATTGTGGCCTTAATGAGGGAGAATATAATAGGATTAGGGGTTGTGAAAGTGCACATGAGATATGATATAGATTGCAAATGCATCATGAGGGTGATAGTAAAACCAAAGAAACTAGGATTAGTCTCGTCATGAATAAATATGAGATTTTTTCTATGCTAATCGGTGAGAACATAAGCGACATGAACACTCGCTTCACCGATATTACTAATTCTCTTTTAGTTCTTGGAAGAAGAATTAATGAAGGAGAGATGACAAGGAAATTCCTCCAGTCGCTAAGGAACGATTGGGAAGATAAGGTGGTCACAATTGAAGAAGCACATGAACTTTCCCAACTCAAGATGGAGGAGCTAATTGGAAATCTCATGGCTGATGAGCTTCAAATTAACCATCGAAAGGAGAAGGAAGCCTCCAAGAACAAACCCACCTTGGCATTACATGCAAATCTTGATGAACCAAGGTGGAGTGTAGAAGATGATGACATTGAAGTCCTAGCCAAAGACTTCTTCAAATACCTCAAGAAGGATAAAGGAGAAATAACAGATAGAAGAGGTACAAGAAGTGAAATTAGAGAAAAGAAAAAGGAGGAGGAGAGTGAGAATGAGAGAAAAGAGAAGGAGAAGAAAAATGAGAGAAGGGAGAGAAAGATAGACAATGAGAGGAGTAAGAGAAAAGGAAAGAGGTTGGAAGCTCACAAGGCTTCATGAGACGATTCATCATCTTCATTTTCATCCCATTCAACCGCACCTTCATCAACAAAGGAATATGCACATATGTGCTACATGACCATTCAAGATGAAGGAAGTGAGGTATCCTCTAACTTTTACTCTACTAGATAACATTCTTGCTCATCTAAGTCATATGCTAGTGATAGTTCATGTTCCAAAGAAGAAACATATTCTCATGATGAACTTCAAAATGCATTTCATGACTTAGTTAAACAATATGAGATTATTTGTGAAAATAACAAGAATGATAGAAATCCAATCAATGATCTCAAATGCCAAATTGAAATAGTCATGAATTAGAAGAATGAGGTGCTTGCTAGACATGAGGAAAATAGTAGTCTAAAAGCAACACCTAGTGATAGTGAACAATTAGATCTTCAAGCTTGCAATGTGTACTTAAGAAAAGATCTAGAAAGATTCACTACTGGAACTAAGATGCTTAACATGCTTTTAGAAAGTCAAATGCAATCTTTGCAAAAACATGGTTTAGAATATAATGATTCATATGTAAAAAACCATGTAATTCATTCAACCTTAAATGGAAAGCACTTAGTTGTAAAGCATAGTTCTTCAAGTGTGTGGGCTCCTAAAATCAAAATGGTTTGGGTTCCCAAAGCTAACATTCAAGGACCCAAACTTGTTTGGGTACCTAAATCTACACTTGTAGGTGCTTGAAGAGGAGATCGGTGGTGACTGGGAAAGCTTATGAGTCGAATTCAAAGCCGGTTGCATCACCGAATGGAGATTGGAACCAATTCAAAGCTTCAAAAGTTGGGTATAATTTTATATCCTCTTAAATTTTGAATAAATTGGTTCTAGTCTAGGTTTGAATTTGCTTAATTGACATATCTTATTTATTATTCATTGCATATCTTAAATTTTGAAACACATCCATTGCTAAAGTGTCAATTTTGTAAATGGATGTCAAAGGGGATAAAACATCACAAGCCTATTGTTAAAATTTGTTTGATGTTAAAAAAAGGAGCATAGAAATGAACTTAATTGTTATATCATATTTACATTGATATGGGGAGCTTAATGAATATCTTTTACTTAGGATAATGAAGTGCAAAATTTAGGGGGAGCAACTTCATTACAAGACATCTAAATTCCATGTTTAATCTTATATTGTTTTTTGATGGATGTCAAAGGGGGAGATATAATTAAGGGAATATGACTTGAAATTTGATTAAAATTGAACAAAAACTATGCACATCCATAGGGGGAGCATTTATATGTGATTGACATCATATCATGCATATATTTGTGTCTTATATCCTTTATTCTTAGCCTAAGCAATGCTACGTAACGAGTTTGTGTTTGAGTTTCAGGAATAAATCGGGTTGATGAAAAGATGCATAAAAGGACTCAAAAGCAAGGAAAAATGACTAAGTTGCAAGACTTATGGACTGAGGTGAAAGAGAGAAAGACCCGGATGTAAAACCAAAAGGATCAGTGAGCAAATCAAGAGGCTCCACACCTTAATGAGGAGTATTTTGGCAATTAAATCCAGGCCCAACCATCAACAACCAAATTGGGTTCATCAAAAACCAAGAACTCAAACCAGAACCGAGCCACCAAAATCCAGAGTCGATCTGACACTTATAGACCACCAATTGGCGGACCTAGACCGGCAATCAGCGGTCCAAATGCAACATGTTTTGGTCGGGTGCTGTATTATGTTGTTTTATGTCCGTTTATAGTATGCAATTAGTCCCATAACGTGGGATTGTCCCCGATTGCCTTTTTCTTTGGCTATAAATAGAACTCCTCCTCCTCCTTTGTATCCACCCATTTCTTGGTGGCATTCTCTCTACTTGGAGTAAAAGCCTTGAAGCAAAAACTCAAGGTGGAGAAGAATGCCACTTCCAATGTGAGTCATGTTAATAAAATAATTTTTCTTAGTTTCTTTTAATATTGTCTTGTCTTTTAATTTTTGCATGCTTCTTTAGTTTAATTTCCTTTCATTTAGCTTCTTTAATATTTCTTGTTTGCTTAGTTTAATTGCCTTTCATTATAATGTTTCGTTTTGTTAATGTAGGTTGTAGTGTAATGCTTAGTGAGTAGTTCCATCCCCATTTGGGGGGTGGAGAAATATGTGATGTGATTATGTAATGTATTAGGTGTGTGTTATCTTAATCCTTTGAACCTTACATGATTTCCATAACCATCTAATGAGATTTCACTCTTGTCTTTGATATGTTAATGCTCTTGAATGAAGCTTAGATTAGTGGACCTATTTTATGGGGAATGATGAGGTGAGGATATGTTTGGAATTGATAAAGGAAACATGACTTCTAGTTGCATGTACTCTTGTTGCCCTTACCTTGGTTGTTGTCTTGTATGTTTTAATGATATTGTGTTATCTTATTTCATGTGGAGACATAGTGGGGTTCGGTCTTTATACATGAGTTCATTTAGCTTCATTCCAATTATTGTCTTGTATGTTTTAATGATAATGTGTTATCTTATTTCATGTGAAGGCAAACTTGAATTTAGTTTTATGATTTTCATGCACTACATGTTGTGATGAGCATAATTGAACACACACACACATACATATATCTTTGTATTCACATTCTTTCTCTACCCCCTATGGGGTTTAGTTTTATTGCGTATTTCCAATTCCTTTCGCATTGTAGTGTAGTTTAGATCATAACTACTTTCTCTCCTTTCTTACCCACTCGCCTTCGAACAAACTAAAGTCAACACACCTCCCTTTGGATCAACCAGTATTTGTCACCGCTTCAACGCGGTCGTGCACCTGCGGTTATAATTAAAATGTTCAACCAATATGCATAGTTTACATTTAGAAATTTCAAATATTAAGATATATGTTGCCATCATCAAAACGGGGGAGATTGTTGGATTTTTGGCCTTAATCTATGTTTTGATGATTTAATCAACCTAATCTTAATTGTAATCAATGTAGAGTAGCACATATATTGCATTACATATATATTGCATTGTGCTAACCTCTACAGGTGATCAAGACTCAAGGATTTATTTTGAGTCTTAGGAACTATGTGTAATTGAGCATACTTGAGCTAAAATCAACTCAAACACACACTAGGTTCCCTATAGAAGTCACACACAAAATTTCACCACTTTTGGACTTCAACAGATCACCCAAACTAGAACCAAAAAACACTTAAACCAATCTTAAACTGCCATGACCAAATCGGTCGACCGGAATGAGTTCATCATTCGACCGATTGGGTTTGTTTATTCTGTTACAGACTCTAGTGTTAACCTGATTGACCATTTAGATCATTTTGTTCGATTGTCTACATGTGTCACATGACCGTTAGATTTGTCGTTATTATACAACGGTTAGATTTCCCAAAACCCCAATTTTACCAAACATCCGGTCAGCCGAAACTTTTCTAGCAGTCGACCGATCACACATTCTTTTGTCACCTTGGACACTCAGGAAGTTTCCGGTCGAACGTCTCCTAGATCTTGGACGACCGAAACTCAATTTCTTCCCAATCCCAGAAGTGCCTCGATATTTCCGGTCGAACCGACCATTTGGTCGATCCATCCACAACCTTAGTTTGACCATTCACATAAGTGAACTTAAGTTATAGCCAAATTTGACCAACTGGTCGACCGGTTTGTCCGATTCGGTCGACCGAACTTATCTTGGAATGTGACCTGCACCTTTCTGATTTGTGTATCTTACACAAACACTTACCCATTTTATCACAACAGCTATAACTCACTTAGAGCTTATAAATAGGTGTTTCCTTGACACAATTACATATCTCTTACACTTCTATTTGTCATATACACCTAAGAGAAACTCTCAAGCTTCAAATTCTCCAAACCTACACTCACAAGCTTACACTTCCAAACTTTAGATTATTTCCATATCTTAATCAAAGTGTGCTCAAGATTTAGAGAGTGTTGTCCCACTCATTTGTTGTTCAAGAATCAAGAATTTCGGTGAAAGCCCGAAGTGTTCCCTCTCGGGTTGTGAGAGGAAGAAAATCAAGCTAGCGAGGGTTGTTCGCGGAAGGTTGTCTTGATAAGGCTTAATCTTGGCCCAGAACGAGGTTGATAGTGAAGACGTGAGCGGAGCTCGAGGGACATCGAGCTGAGATCACAAGAGAGGACGTAGACGGGAGGCCGAACCTCTACAAAAATCAGGTGCCTTCTTGATGGTTTGCATATTTCTACTTTGCTTTCTTGTTTTGTTTTTAATTCCATTGTGCATTCCTTGATTGCTGAAATAAGTAGGTAATTAGCTTAAAAGTAATTAGAACTATGCCGCACGTACGATCCTACACTTTAAACTATCGATTTGTCTTTTGAACTCAAGTTTGTGCCAATTTTAAATCACAAAAAAACATAACAATGACTCTAACTTGCCGACCAAGGCACACATACGTGTTCTTCGAGAGACACAAGTGTCCTACGACGGACATGGTTCATTCGACACATGGGTGTCCTAATTATATGCGTGTTAATACTTAACATGAGTCCAAATATCAATTCCATTTGTCTTATATTGACCGAATGTATTTCGGTAGTCCGAACTTGTGATTCTAGTTAGTGATTTTGGTGGACCGATATGTGTCTGGTCGTCCATGTGGCACATTTTAAGGTGCCAGAATTATTTCGGTCAACCACCTACGATGAGCATTCATTACTTTCCAACGTAAAATGTATAGAAAGAAAAAGGAAAAGTATGTAGGAAGTTCTATATCAATGGCAGTGATACATCGATTGTTGGATCCAACCCATTGTTGTCAGACTTTAACTAAAAATTCAATGTGGTGTCCTAATAGGAAAATGATTTACGGACTTGTGTGTGTCCCACATGGGACTGGTGTGTGATTAATAGCATATCATATATTGCATTCATGCTATGTATCCCTTATTTTACCCCAATTTTGTGCTACTCGAGTGTTTGTTTGTGGTGGTTCAGGTGTTAGGGCAAACTTGATTCGGTCTTGGGATGAATTTGTGACCGTCTTTCTGAAGACCCCCAAAAAGACTCAACAGATATGGCACCAGACACATTACATATATCAGACTAAGACATAATCATTTCATGCTTCGTTGAGAGGTTCAAGGACCTTCTTCTGCAGGACCCTCATCATGGAATTGAGTTGGGGAAGTTGTGCCAGATTATGACTGCCTCAACTATAACACTTGCACATTGTTGGAGTCGATGTGTCCAGGTGACTTTTAAATGAAACCCATTGATGAGACATGAGATACTTTTGAATTAATGGCTGAACGTACCCTTGAGTGGTACACCATGAGAGAGCCAGTAGCTGCCAGGTCTTCTGGTCGAGCTGGATCATACCAAGTTAAGTCAACTATCGCGTCTGAGCCAAAAATGACTGCTCTCATACGTAGGATTGAGAGTTAAGAGTTGGACCGAGCTCTTGTAGCTCAGGTCGTTACTCCCTCTTGTAGTAGGTGTGGACTTACGGGACATAGTGACTTGGAATGTGATTATGTGCCAAGAGATATTGAGCATGCAAATGCGATATATCAATAGCAACCCCGTAATTAGCCGTACAATCACTCCTACAACCCGGGATGACAAAACCACCCTAACTTCTCTTGGGGGTCTAGTGGGGGCCAAGGTCAGAGATCGCACGCTCAACTACAACCCCTACCTTATTACCCTCCATGCCCATCGGCGACCTACCAACCACCCCATCAAAGGTCTGAGTGTCATACTCATCAACCTCCTCGGACATCATCTTTGGGTAATTCTAGCCAGACTCTACCCAGCGGGTTCACCCTAAGGACTCCACTCTTGAACAAACCTTTCAAGCATTCATGTAGAGCACATAAACCATGTTGTGGCCAACAACAATTCGGTGAAAGCATTGGAAGTGCAAGTCAACCAGTTGGCTCATCAGCTCCATGAACGTGAGAACGGTCAGTTACTAAGTCAACCCAAGGTAAATCCCCGGGGTACCCAATCACAAGGAAGGCCACTAGTACCTCGTGCTACCTTTGAACCTACCCATCATGTTAATGTGATTCATACTCTGAGGTCTGGTAAGGAGGTGGACAACCAAATTGGGTTGCCTTCCTTGCAATCACCATCTCTTGGTGTCACCAGACATCTTGTGATACCCACATCTATGAGGGAGTCAGATCCTGACGTTCCCTCAATGAATACTTCTAGGAAGGAGCTTGATTCTGAGGTCCCTACTCATGTTTCTACGAAAGCAAATGCTGAGTTTCCCAACAAGAGAAAAACCAATGTTCTCAAAAAAGCTTTGCTTGCGGTGAATGCGAGTTCATTGTTGGCACAACCCACATAAGTCAAATACAAGGACAACGATTGTCCTACTATTTCTTTTGTGATTGGTGATGTGTCAATACATCGAGCTTTATTGGATCTAGGGGCATCTGTGAATATTTTGTCGTATTCGGTCTACGTCCACCTTGGTCTTGGAGACCTCAAACAAACAAAAACAACTCTTCAACTTGTTGATAGGTCAATTTAGAAACAGAGGGGTGTGGTGGAAGATGTTCTTATCAAAATGGGTGAGTTCATTTATCCACTTGATTTCTTTGTTTTGGATACTGAACTTGTACCAAACCCACATGGACAAATTCCTGTTATTTTGGTGCGAACATTTCTAACGACTTCCAATGCCTTGACCAATTGTCGTAATAGTCTGATGCATTTTACATGTTGTAGTTAGTGCGCGGATTTCAACATCTTCACCATCAACAAGAAGCCAAGTGCCTTTGATGACCCTGTAGTGGTCAATCTTATCCAGGGTACGGATGAGAATGAAGTCGAAGGCACCTTTAAGTATCTCAGAGAGTTATTTGATGGAGATCCTGTTGGTGGTGAAGATGTTTCAACTATGCTGACACAAGAATGTGCGTTATCTTGTGCTCAAATGGCCTTTGAGCCACATCCTTTTGATCATGTGGCTCTTGAGACACACGATACCATTTTTTTGGCCTCTAAGCCACCTTCTCTTCACTCTGTATCTGTTGAGGACCCAATGTGGGTTAAGATTCAAGCACCTGATACCTTACACTTCAAACAATTGGACAGAGATTCACGTCTCATTCATGCCTCCTATCTTGCTCATTCTCAAGAGGCATCAAACGACCACAATGCTTATAAGGGTGTTAGGTGGTCAAACAATTTTGTTTCTGGACTTTGCCATCTGGGTAATAAGTCTAGGGAGTCACTTTTGTATGATCGTAAGGGTCTCTAATTCTAATCATTTTTAGGCTAATTACCTACTTGTTTAAGCAATCAAGAATATGCAGCGGAATTTAAAACTAAACAAGCAAGTAAAGAGGAAATAAGTAAACCACAATGAGATGGGGGATTTTTATAGAGGTTCGGCACCCCACCCGGGTCCTAGTCCTCTCTTGCAAGCTCCGTTCAAGACTTCACTAACCACTCCCCGTTCCGGGACGGGAGAGAACGCCGTTACAATCTTCAAACTCGCAGACAACCCTCGCCGAGCTTGGCTCCTCCTCTCATAATCCGAGAGGGATTCTTCGGGCTTTCACCGAAACCTTTACTTGACTTTGACAACAACAAACTTGAGTGGGACAATTACTCTCTAAACTTGAGCACACTTGAGAAAGATAAGGAATTGATCTTAAGTGTGGAAATTGAGGCTTGGAGTGTTTGGAATGATCTCTCTAATGTAGGAGTCAAATATGTGTGGGAGCGTTGTGTAAAATGGTGTTGGGAACACCTATTTATAAGCTCCTAAGGGGTTATAGCCGTTAAGGTTAATTGGGTAAGAGTTAGTGTAAGAAACACAAAACAGAAACCTGCAGGTTGCATTTCAGCATAAGTTCGGTCGACCGGATCGGGCAGAACGGTCGACCGTGTGGCAATTTGAACACGGTTCGATCGACCGGTTATGGAATGGTTGACCGCCAAAGGCTATAACTTAGGTACACTTAAGTTAATGGTCGAACACCGAGATAAGTATGGTCGACCGTAAACTAACAGGCTCTACTGGGTTGGCAAAAGAGATCAAGTTCGGTCGACCGAGGCAAAGTCTTCGGTCGACCAAAAACTTCCAGGCAGTTGTACTTTTGGAGAAATTCAAGGTTCGATTGACCGAAACAGGTTCATGGTCGACCGATGGCGAAACGCATTTTGGGGTATTTGCAAATAATACGAATACGACCGTTGGTATAATACGACAATTCTAACGGTCGGAAAGATGTTGATACACGGTCGACCGAAAAGGTTTGGACGGTCGACCAAATGGATGGTAGAAAACACTAACTGGACAATTGATCCCTCGGTCGACCGAACGGTCTGTATCGGTTGACCGAATGTGGGCAGACAATCCTTGTTTTGGTTAAGTGTTTTCCGGTATAAGTTTGGGTGATCTATTGAAGTCCAAATCATATGAAATTTTGTGTGTGACTTCTATAGGGAACCTAGTGTGTATGTGAGTTGATTTTAGCTCAAGTATGCTCAATTACACATACTTCCTAAGACTCAAAATAAATCAAGATTACGTGTCTTCAATATAGCTTTAAAACATGTCTTCACTTGATTTTCTTTTTCCTTGAGTCTTGATCACCTGTACAGGTTAGAACAATAGAATATATATGCTATGCAATATGTGTGCTACTCTACATGGTTACAATTAAGTTTCGGTTTATTAAATCATCAAAACATATATTAAGGCCAAAAAGTCAACAACTTTGTGTGGATGAAATAATCCCTATGCACCAAAATGTCAGTTGGAGGGTATATATTGATGACCCTCCGCTTTGTTGCGGAATGGAAACATATTTGTTTCTATTTTCTTTCACAGACCCTGGTTTTGAGAGGCATGAACCATCATCATTGGTTCATAAACCTCTCAACAATTCTCCTATTTCTCATGTTGTGAGCCCATGCAAGTGCATTTCAGGCTCGAGAGATAGTGGTTTCCCATTTGATGTCCCTTGAAAAATGAAGATGGGAGCCCATTAATGTACATAGTCTCCTAAAAAAGACTCCACAAGTGAGCATTGATTGTTGTGGGTCCCAACCCATGAGTATTTAGGCCCCATTTGCTTCACTTATTTGTCTAAATTCTTAAGTATCTCATAGGTTTTCGGTAATTCGGGTATATGTCCATCCACATAACCATGAACTTACTTTTACGCTTCACGTTGGTAAGATCTTTTATTTTTCTTGCATAAATCCATGTAGTATCATACTGACATTCATTGAGGAAAATGCATGAAGTAAGTGTGTGGCGGTGTTTTACGTGTGTATATAGTCGAGTTTGTTTCTTCCTTTTCTCTGTTTTTCTTTGTTTGCATTGTTAGGGTCATGATAGTGTGCTTGCCTTGTGTATTAATTTTTCACATTTCTTTCAAAATATTCATGTGTTTGTGAAAGAAAATGTTTTGTGGGTTTTGTCCGTGTTTAGCATGTGCAAAACCGTTGAGAGGCAAAGTAAAAAGGAAGCTCCCAAAACTGACATGAACATGATGCATTAGGATATCTAGTACACCGGCTTTAGGTCTTATCTAGCTGTAAGAATGCACCTTGGTTTTCCTTCGGGGGGAGAGTAAACATAGGGTTTCAGTACTCAAAAAATAAAGAAGCCCACCCTGAACCTTGTGACTCGAATAATTTGTGCATGTTAGTATAAGGAAGTTTATTGAAGTTAGGGACCCTTGAGCTCCTATTGTGAAACCTTAAGTGTAGGGGTTTTGGTTATCATGTAGATTGAAGGATTTCATGTTTAATTGTACATGTATATTTTCGAAATTTTTATGCACAATAAGGATCATTCATATATTTTCTACGATTTATTTTCATGCATGCATCGGTTTGTTTTAATGATTGCTTAAAACACATCAAAACAAACATTGGGCTCCGAAATTCATACCTAGAAGTTCTCTAAAACTTCTTGAAGATCTGGAGACGTTGAGGATGCTCGTCGCTTCCCGTTGCGCCGGATGCCTCCTAGTGTTCACCAAAACCCTAAACAAGGTTGGAGAGAAAGGAGTTAGCCAATCAATCTCCAAACTAGCTTAGAATCTAGCTACAAACCCTTCCTTACTCTCTGAGATTTCTCCTTCCAAAGACTTAGAAACTTAAGAGAATTTTCGTGGCTTTTGTGGTGAATTAGGAGAGAAAACAATTAGTAAAAATCTCTAACATAATTAAGGAGAAAAAGGATCTATTTATAGGCTCCAATCATACTCTCAATCATGGCTATTCTTAAGCCATGTTCTCTTGACATTTTCTCTCACAAACTAATTCCATAATGCATTACATGCATCCACAAAACGTTTGACCAAGTTTGGAGCTAATCCAACCATCGATCAAATTAATCTCTTAATTATCAAAGGCAGAAAATCGATCGGGGTTCGGTTTACCGAGTCACACTCGGTTAACCGAATATGTCACGTTTGGTTTACCATGCATTAGACGGACGACCAATTCTTAAGGAGAAAAATTCTCCTTAATCGATTGGACGATCCCTCGTCTAAAACTGAATGCCATTCGGTTAACCGAAAATATCGGAACTGGACATTGTTCGGTCGTCCGTTTCTGGTTCGGTATACCGAACCAGAACTCCAGGCACTTTGGTCAAGTTCTGTCAATCAATTTTGACCATCCGTTCCACGTTCGGTTGACCGATCCACAGAACCTTCGGTCGACTGAACCGTAAACGCATCACCGAACATTTACCTGATTTTGCGTTTTCAAATTTTGGATTTATTTCCAACAAAATTTGAACTTTAGGGGTTTTTAGCATATTCACAACGTATGCAATATATTATCCTATGCAACAATAAATTATTGCACCCCATAATATATGCATCTCATATGAATTTATCATGATTCTAATTATGTTATATATTACAACATAATTTATTTTACTTGTTCACCACATGTGTCATATTTTCTATAAGAAACCCGACACATCATAGAACCAAAAATCAAGCTTCTTGTTTCCCGGTTTTTGTGGTGTGACCTATGGGAGGATCTAGACTAGTTGACAGTGATATTAAGAGCTTAATATCACAAGCTATAAGCGGTATCTAGCTACATATTATAGCTCCCAATTAGTTAGATGTCTTAATTCCACTCGAACCAAAACCCGATCCATTTAGTGATGGAGTGCACCACTTGTGTCCGTCCCTTGCCACATGATATTAAGAATACACACAAAGTAGTATTGTGTCATCTTTGTATTAGTATTCATTTCTTGATCTCTTTAAGCTAGTTATAAATATATGACTTAACTCAAATCACATTGTGCACATTATAACTTTGCTTTATCAAGGGGCCCACTAATATCATCACTCAATTAAGAGGGGCAATGATAATCTTTTGACTAACTATCTTCTCCAACAAAAGTCATACTTAACCAACTAATGCCTTTGCACTACACTCATTGATAGCTTAAGACACTAGTCTAATTAAGCACTCCTTAAGTGATCGGATATAAGTCTCATATCAAAGGACCAAGGACACAGTAAAACATCAATGACACAGAAACACATTTCTATAATGTTTTACTTATTAGGTCCATTCAGTATACAAAAGTAATATTTTCCTCTTTTGCGTACCCGTGTTGTCACTCACTTGTAGAGCTACAATGATCTATGACCAACACGATAATCTTAATTCGGTAATCAATGTCCCATGTTAATTACCATGATTGCGAATATCTTTTGTTTTATGTAAACCATTATCTTTTAGAGCTCTCCGGTTAAGGACCAAGAGCCTCTTCCTTAACACTTCTAAAAGACAAATAACATAAACAAGGAACAAAATGATTTCTCATTCAATTCATAATAATTGACATTTAAAAGTAAATCTTTTAGAACACATTCCCTTCAATCTCCCACTTGTTATCAAAGTTTTCTTTCACATACATTCTCAATGTATAAAACATTAATAACTAGGGTAACCTTCTCTAATCACCTATCAAGCCAATCCACATGGATCCTTGGATCCACGGACTCGAAATATATTTCGTCTCTTAGCTTGGTATGAAGGTTTGTTGAATGGATCAGTTGTGTCGATGTTGTGTCCACCCATTTATTTATTTTATCTTTCGTTGGTGGTTGAGTTGGCTGTAGTGATATTACTCCTAACTACACTAGCTCATACCTCCACCTTCGATAATGATGACGCATCATCATTCCAACCTCCTATTGTCAGGAATCCCTATGAGAATTGCATCAAAATAGCCCTCGGCTATTTTCTCATTTGTCCTCCATAAACAAGAACTTTATCTTTAGTCTGGTTAAGGTACTTCAGAATATTCTTGACCGCATTCCTATGCTTAGGACTTGCATCGGATTGGTGACTACTAGTCACGCTTAGAGCATACGAGATATTGAGTCTTGTGCAAGTCATCGTGTACATGGTCCTTCCTTTTGCCAAAGCATAAGGGATACCTTCATGTACTCCAAGTCTTTACGTCATTGGGCACGTTTGAGACTTCTTGAGTTGCACACCTATACTCGCACTTATTGGCACATTGTCCATATTGGAATTGTTCACCCTGAACATTTCCAAGACCTTGTCAATGTATACACGTTGACTTAGGCCAATGAGTCTATGGGATGTATCTCAATGTATCTTGATTCTCAAGATGTGTTGAGCCTCATCCATTTCTTTTCATTGAAAATGCCGATTTCAATGAAATTTCTCGTTTGCTAATGCTAAGGTATATGATTGCTCATGAGCAATATGTCATCGACATATAAGATCAGAAGTACTACATGGCTCCCACTAATCTCCTTGTATATACAAGGTTTCCTTTACTTTGAATGAGGTGAATCTTCTTTACCTCTTCGTCAAAGCGTTTGTTCCAACTCCTCGATGCTTGCTTCAATCCATAAATGGATCTTTGAAACTTGCATATCTTCTCGCTATTCTTTGGATCATCAAAACCTTGAGGTTGTACCATGTACATATCCTCCTCCAAGTTCCCATTAAGGAACGCCATTTTGATATCCATCTTCCATATCCCACAATTGTGAAATGCGGTAATAGTGAGCTTAATCCGAATAGATGGCAACCACTCAAAAATTTCATCAAAGTCAATTTCTTGAATTTGAATATAACTTTTGCTATAAGCCTTGCTTTGTAGGTTGTCAAGTCACTATCCATGTCTATCTTCCTCCTAAAAACTCATTTATACTAAATGACATTTTCTCTTGAGGAAGGCAAATCAAGTTCCATACTTGATTGTTGTTGAACGTTTTATTTAAAACCGCAAGTGCACGGCCGCGATGAAGCGGTGGCAAGTACGGGTCGTCCTCAGGGAGGTGAGCAGCCTCTTGTTTATCAGAAATCAAGTGGCAAAAATTGGGGGCGAAAGATTGATTATGCTACTTGATTGATCGTTTTATATTTAACCGCAAGTGCACGGCCGCGTTGAAGCGGTGGCAAATACGGGTCGTCCACTGGGAGGTGTGTCGACACTTGGTTTATTCGAAGGCAAGGGGTAAAAAGAAGGGGGAAAGATGTATTACACTAATCTAAACTACAAAGCTGAAATGAAATGCAAAAGGAAATGAAGATAAGCAATAAAACTAAACCCCAAAGGGGGTAGAGAACTGATGTGAACATAAAGATGTGTGTGTGTGTGTGTTCAATTAAGCTCTTCACAACATGTAGTGCATGAAATCATAAAACTACATCCAATCTTGCCTCTACATGAATTAAGATAAGACTACATCATTAAAACATACAAGACAATGATTGGAATGAAGCTACATGAATTCAAGTATAAAGACTAGACCCTACTATGCCTCTACATGAATTAAGATGACTACATCATTAAAACATACAAGACATCAGCTAAGGAAAAGGCAACAAGAGTACATACACTACAAATTGTGTTTCCAACATTAACTTCATCCATATCCTAACTTTATCATTCCCCATAAAATAGGTCCACTAATCAAAGCATAAGCTAAGCTTCATTCAAGAGCATTAGCATATCAAAGATAAGAGTGGAGACCCATTAGATGGTTATGGAAATCATATAAATCTCAAGGGATAAAAATAACACACACTTAATACACTACATTATTATATCACATATTTCTCCACCCCCCAAATGGGGATGGAACTACTCACTACTCATTACACTAACTAATTTAGCAAAGGAAAGCATAATACTGAAATGAAATTTATACTACTTAAGCAAGAAATATTAAAGAAGCATAAAACTAAACAAACAAACAAGCATGCAAAGGAAAGGAAATTAAACTAAGAGAGAAACAACATCATTAAAAGAAAACTTATATTATTAACTCACTCAATTACAAGTAGCTCTTCCTCCACTAGAGTTTTGCTTCAAGGCTTCACTCTTAGTAGGGAAGATGGCCACCAAGAGGGAGATGGATACAATGGGAGGTGAAGAGTTCTATTTATAAGCATGGAAAAAGCTAATCCGGGACAATCCCCCGATGTGGGACTAAACCAATACCAAAAATAGCCTAAACACATGATAATACAAGTCCAGGAAGAATCTTGGCTGATCTGGGCTTAACCAGACCGCCAATTGGCGGTTCCAGACCGCCAATTGGCGGCCTATAAAGCCCAGATCCGGCTGGGTCTTCTGGTAGGCTTGCCTTGGTGTGTTTCTTGGTCTTGGATGCATCTAGCTGGTTTAGTGGAGCTCCGACCCGAATCGAATTGACAAAATACTCCTCATGATGGTGTGGAGTTTCCTGTTTTGCTCTTAGGTCCTTCTGTCTTACGATCAGGTCCTTCCCCCTTGCATCTTGGTCCCCAGGTCTCACAATTAGGTCCTTTTTTTCCTGCTTTTGGGTCCTTTCATGGCTCTTCTCTTCAAACCTCTTTATTTCTGAAAACTAAACATAAAACTCGTCACATAGCATTGCTTAGGTGTAAGATAATGGATATAAGGTACAAATATAAGCATGAAATGATGTCAATCAAATACCCCCACACCTAAGTTTTTGCTAGTCTCGAGCAAAACAAAGAAAGGAAAAAGCATACGAAAAAAAACAAGAAATCCTAACTCACTTTCGTAGGAATCACGGTTGCACTTAGCATGTGCAACTAGCCGTTAAACCTCCTTGTTGCCAAGGAGGAGGAGTGGTGTCTCCTGAGGGTTTTCAGCGGATATACCCACAAAATCCGAACAAGATGCATTAATCAATCTAGCTACACGACTCGTTGGACTTATGTTGTCGATCATGGAATGCGGTAATACTACGGGTCGACTCTATATATGTAATCAGTCCACACACCTAGCCTAATGAGTTATTCGTGAGAGTTAACTAAGGAATTAAGTGAAAGACATGGGCAACCTTAACTTCTGAATGTGAAACAAAGTGTAAAGTCCATTTTGGTTCTTATTTGACTCTTCTTTTCTTTTTTTTTCTTTTTCTTTTTCTGTTCCTTCTTTTTTTTTCTTTTTCTTTGGAGCATTTATTGGTTGGTGTTTGATTCTCCCAGGGTCAGGTTTCGTGCATCATTGCCTATGAGGACTTACACTATCACGTACACCTTCCCCCAAATCTCCACATAGGGCGATCCCTACCACCCGTGTAACGGGAGTTCGGTCGGTGCATCCCAAGTCAGATGACTCGAAAGCACCAGGCACAAAGTCCCCTCAGACCTACTTTCCCGAGTGATAGGAGCCGTGCGAGAAGAGAGAACACCACTTATTTATTCATTTATCTACATGGGAACCAAAACCCCTACACTTAAGTTTCACAAAAAGATATTAAGGGCCCTTGACTACAACAAACTTCCTAAATTAACAAACACGAATTATTTGACTCACTAGGTTCAGGGTGGACTTCTTTAAATGTTTGAGCACTGAAACCCACTGATTACTCACCCCCAAGGGAAAACTTGGGTGCATCCTAACGACTCGATAAATCCTAAAGCCACGTACTAGATATCCTAATGCATCAAGTTCAAGACAATTTTGGGAGCTTTCTTTTTACTTTGCCTCTCAACGGTTTTGCACATGCTAAACACACGCAAAACCCACAAAACATTTTCTTTCGAAAACACATGAAGATTTTGAAAGAAATGTGAAAATTTTGAAGCACTAGGCAAGCAAAAGAAGACAAGTCACCCAAGGATCATGGCAAGCAGATATATCGATATTAAATGCAGCACACTATCATGACCCTAACAATGCAAACAAAAGAAAACAAAATCAAAGGAAAAAGACTCAACTATGTACACACGTAAAACACCCCCCACACCTACTTCATGCATTGTCCTCAATGAATGTGAACAAGATACTACATGGATACATGCATGAAAAAGGAACGATCTCACCAACATGAAGTACAAAGGGACGTTCGGGGTCATGTTGATGGACACAAACCCAAATTCCCTCAAAACCTGTGAGAAGCTGAAGAAGGGAGACAAATACGTGAAAGAAATGGGGCCCAAATACTCAAGGGTTGGGGCCCACAACAATCGATGCTCACTGAAGGAGTCTTCTCTTTTTTTTTTCTTTTTTTTTCTTTTTTTTTCTTTTTTTTAACTATGTACAACAATAGGCTTCCATCTTCATATGTCAAGGGACATCAAATGGGAACCCACCATCTCTCGAGCCAGAAATGCACCTGTATGGGCTCGCAACATACAAAACAGAATTGCTTGACCACCTGACACCCTTATTCGCATTGTGGTCGTTCGATGCCTCTTGAGAGTTAACAAAAGAGGAGGCATGAATGAGAGGTGAACCTCTACCAGGTTGAAGGGTATCAGGTGGTTGATTCTTAACCCACATGGGGTCCTCAACATATATAGAATGAAGATCATGTGGCCCAGAGGCCATAAAAAGGGTATCTGGTGGCTCAAAAGCCACGTGATCGAAAGGTTGTGGCTCAAGGGCCACGTGATCAAAAGAATGTGGCTCAAGGGCCACAAGATCAGAAGGATGTGGTTCAAGGGCCACAAGATCAGAACATAAGGCACCTTCTTGTGCCAGCCCAGGTGAAACATCTTCACCACCTTCAGGATCTTCATCGAACAATTCTCTGAAGTACTTGAAGGTGCCCTCAACTTCACTCTCATCCATGCCCTGGATAAGGTTAACCCCAACAGGGTCATTGAAGGCATCTGGCTTCTTGCCAATGGTGAAGATGTTGAAATCAGCGCATTGACTACCATAAGTCAAGCGCATCAGACCATTGCGACAATTGATCAAGGCATTGGAAGTCGCAAGAAATGGTCACCCCAGAATGACAGGAATTTGTCCAAGTGGGTTTGGCACAGGTTCAGTATCCAAGACAAAGAAGTCGACTGGATAAATGAACTCTCCCACTTTGATCAGCACATCTTCCACCACACCCCTCGGTTTCTTCATAGACCTATCAGCCAATTGAAGAGTGGTCTTTGTTTGTTTGAGGTCTCCAAGACCGAGGTGGACGTAGACAGAATATGGCAGAAGATTAACAGATGCACCAAGGTCCAGCAAGGCTCGGTGTATGGGCACATCACCAATCACACAAGAGATAGTAGGACAGCCAGGGTCCTTGTACTTGACTTGCATGGGTTGTGCCAACAAGGAACTCACGTTAGCCGCAAGAAAAGCTTTCTTGGGAACATGAGTTTTTCTCTTCTTAGTGCATAAGTCCTTGAGAACCTTGGCATAAGGTGGCATTTGCTGAATCACCTCCAAAAGAGGGATATTCACCTTAACCTGCCGAAACATCTCAAGCATCTTGTCATGCTGATCAGAGGTTTTCTTTTTAAGGCGCTCAGGGAATGGCGCCTTTGGGGCATAAGAATGCGAAGGCACCCCAGAATTCAGGTCCAAAGAAACATGAGTGGGGACCTCAGAATCTGGTTCCTTCGACACAAGAGGAGACAAGGGGACCTCAAGGTTCGGCCCCTTTGTCGAAGGAAATGTAGAAAGAACCTCAGGATCTGGCTCCTTCCTGGAAGTATTTGTGGAGGGAGCCTCAGGATCCGGCTCCCTCAAAGATGGTGATGACAAGGAAGGCACCCCAATGTGGTTGTCCACCTCCTTACCAGACCTCAAAGTATGAATCACATTAATATGATGGGTCGGTTCAGAGGTAGCATGAGGTAAAGGTGTCCTTCCTTGCGAATGGGTACCCCGAGGATTTACCTCGGGTTGACTCGGTAATTGACCCTTCTCGCGTTCATGGAGCTGATTAGCCAACTGGCTCACTTGCATTTCCAATGCTTTGACCGTATTGTTGTTGGCCGAAAACATGGCTTGCGTGCTCTGAATGAACGCGTGAAGGGTTTGCTCAAGAGTGGAGTCCTTAGGGTCAACCCGTTGGGGTTGTGGAGTTTGGTTAGAATAACCCGACGAAGAGGTCTGAGGAGGTTGGTAATTGTGGTTCTGAGACCTTTGATGTGGAGGTTGGTAGGTCGCCGATGGGCGTGGAGGTTGATAAGGTGGAGGTTGAGGTTGAGCGTGCGAGCTCTGACCGTTACCCCCACTAGGCCCCCAAGAGAAGTTAGGATGGTTACGCCATCCCGGGTTGTAAGAGTGACTGTACGGGTCGTTTCGGGGCCTTTGTTGATACATCGCATTTGCATGCTCAGTATCCCTTGGAGCGTAAGCGCATTCCAAGTCATCATGTCCCGACAGTCCACACCTACTACACCCGGGAGTAGCGACCTGAGCTACAGGAGCTCGGTCCATCTCCAAACTCTCTATCCTACGCATGAGAGCAGCCACTTTCGCCTCAGACGCGATAGTTGACTCAACTTGATAAGATCCAGCTCGACCAGAAGACCTGGCGGCTGGTGGCTCTCTCATGGTATCCCACTCGAAGGTACGTTCAGCCATGGATTCAAAAGTATCCCATGCCTCCTCGATGGGTTTCATTTGGAAGTCACCCTGACACATCGACTCCAACAATGTGCGGGTGTTGTAGTTGATCCCTCATAAACAATTTGGCACAGCTGCCATAACTCAAATCCATGATGAGGGCACTGCTGGAGAAGGTCCTTGAACCTCTCAAAGAAACCATGAAACGATTCGGTCTCGGTCTGATACATTTGATGTATCTGGTGCCGTATCTGTTGAGTTTTCCTTTGAGGAAAAAATCTCTTCAGAAAGACGGTCACAAATTCATCCCATGACCGAATCGAGCTCGCCGGGAGGCTATACATCCATTTCTTCGCATTATCCTTCAATGCGAAAGAAATCATCCTCAACCGGACAGAATCCTCGTCAAGCTGTTGAAGCTTGAACATGGAGCATACTTCCTCGAATTCGCGTATAAAGATATACGGATCCTCCTTATTGGCAGTGAAGGTCGGAAGCATGCTCACATACTGAGGTTTTAGCTCATAGTTGTTCCCGCGAGCAGGGGGAACAACTATGCAAGAAGGTTGCGCGGCCCGAACAGGATGGGTCCGCTCGCACAAGGTCATCGGCCTATCATGTCGAGCTAAAGGTGGTGGTGCACCTAGAACTCGATCCTGACCGAATCTCCCTTCCTCTCGAGTCAGAGGAGGAGGAGAAGGAGGTCTACGTGGTGGTGGGAATGGACCGAGGTAGTCCATGTATGGAACCCGGTCTCCCTCGCCACCACGAGACGACTCGCCTTCTTGCTCCAAAGGAGCACGAGGCGGAGATGGTCGATCACCAAGATCTTCCATCTCAGAAATAAGCACTCTCTCGAGTCGAGCGCTCTCACCAGAACGAGCCCAACCTCGCATAAAAATGCTCGACTCGACTCTAACAAACACACAACAGAAGGTGTACTAGAGGAGGAGACTAAACGTAGAGAATAGATGAGGAGAGGACTCAGATGAGGAGGGAAGAATCCCTAGAGCTAGCGAGGGTAGTGGGATCAGGAAGAAGCCTAACTAGCAAGCATGGCTCAAACAAAGTAAGGCAATGGGTCCTTAAGCTAGACGACGCCTAACTTCGAGGTCACTAGCCTCGACACGTCTCACCTCCCTACAACGAGGACCACAATGCCCAGCAAGTGATACCAGATCCGGAGATCCTGTACCTCCTACTATCGACAAGGTAGGCAACGCCGATCAGGTCATGACGGTCTCGACTAGATTACTCTCCTAGTGCGTCCGAATTCCTTAGGGCCAATGTCTACTTGCTTTTAGTTAAGGCTTTATTAAGAGTGATTTTTGGGGCCAAGGAAAGGGTGATGAAATCCCCCACCTTATCTTTTATGGGACAGCCCCTCCTTAGTAGCGATTCAATCCTAGATCTAGCAATCAATCGCTCCAATCAAACGCTCTCTCACTCTTGTCCCGATGCACCTTACTAACTAATGCATGAAAGAAACATGCATGAATGAGGGATGTGGGTGCACGTACCTCACGCCAGCAATCAACGACAAAATGTAAAGCAAAGAAAAGACAAATGCATGCAAGGTCTACCAATGGTGCATGACCTAGATGGCAAGAAGTCTAATCTTTTGCTTTGAGTTTTATGGTCCAAGTTGATTAATGGGGGAGTGATTAATGATCTGGGAGCAAACCAGAGGTCAAAGCATGTAAAATTGGGCTCCCAGATAACACAAATTTCAAGACTAACTACCAAAAAAATTTTCAAGGACAGCAACGCTCACCAGGCCGCCAATTGGCGGTCTTCCACCGCTGATTGGCGGTCTGTTTAGGTCGACGCTTCCTCAAACATCTCTAGTAGCCTCCCCTTGACCTTGTGGTTCCCTGAAACTAAGAAAAACTAAAAAAAACAAATTAAAAACCCCTCGAATCGTCCAAACCAAGGTCTGGACAGAGCACCTCCCCGGCAACGGCGCCAAAAACTTGATTGATCGTTTTATATTTAACCGCAAGTGCACGGCCGCGTTGAAGCAGTGGCAAATACGGGTCGTCCACTGGGAGGTGTGTCGACACTTGGTTTATTCGAAGGCAAGGGGTAAAAAGAAGGGGGAAAGATGTATTACACTAATCTAAACTACAAAGCTGAAATGAAATGCAAAAGGAAATGAAGATAAGCAATAAAACTAAACCCCAAAGGGGGTAGAGAACTGATGTGAACATAAAGATGTGTGTGTGTGTGTGTTCAATTAAGCTCTTCACAACATGTAGTGCATGAAATCATAAAACTACATCCAATCTTGCCTCTACATGAATTAAGATAAGACTACATCATTAAAATATACAAGACAATGATTGGAATGAAGCTACATGAACTCAAGTATAAAGACTAGACCCTACTATGCCTCTACATGAATTAAGATGACTACATCATTAAAACATACAAGACATCAGCTAAGGAAAAGGCAACAAGAGTACATACACTACAAATTGTGTTTCCAACATTAACTTCATCCATATCCTAACTTTATCATTCCCCATAAAATAGGTCCACTAATCAAAGCATAAGCTAAGCTTCATTCAAGAGCATTAGCATATCAAAGATAAGAGTGGAGACCCATTAGATGGTTATGGAAATCATATAAAGCTCAAGGGATAAAAATAACACACACTTAATACACTACATTATTATATCACATATTTCTCCACCCCCCAAATGGGGATGGAACTACTCACTACTCATTACACTAACTAATTTAGCAAAGGAAAGCATAATACTGAAATGAAATTTATACTACTTAAGCAAGAAATATTAAAGAAGCATAAAACTAAACAAACAAACAAGCATGCAAAGGAAAGGAAATTAAACTAAGAGAGAAACAACATCATTAAAAGAAAACTTATATTATTAACTCACTCAATTACAAGTAGCTCTTCCTCCACTAGAGTTTTGCTTCAAGGCTTCACTCTTAGTAGGGAAGATGGCCACCAAGAGGGAGATGGATACAATGGGAGGTGAAGAGTTCTATTTATAAGCATGGAAAAAGCTAATCCGGGACAATCCCCCGATGTGGGACTAAACCAATACCAAAAATAGCCTAAACACATGATAATACAAGTCCAGGAAGAATCTTGGCTGATCTGGGCTTAACCAGACCGCCAATTGGCGGTTCCAGACCGCCAATTGGCGGCCTATAAAGCCCAGATCCGGCTGGGTCTTCTGGTAGGCTTGCCTTGGTGTGTTTCTTGGTCTTGAATGCATCTAGCTGGTTTAGTGGAGCTCCGACCCGAATCGAATTGACAAAATACTCCTCATGATGGTGTGGAGTTTTCCTGTTTTGCTCTTAGGTCCTTCTGTCTTACGATCAGGTCCTTCCCCCTTGCATCTTGGTCCCCAGGTCTCACAATTAGGTCCTTTTTTTCCTGCTTTTGGGTCCTTTCATGGCTCTTCTCTTCAAACCTCTTTATTTCTGAAAACTAAACATAAAACTCGTCACATAGCATTGCTTAGGTGTAAGATAATGGATATAAGGTACAAATATAAGCATGAAATGATGTCAATCACTACTCTACACTAACCTACGCTAAGAAGTATGAAATGCGAACGAAAGAAACAAACCATGAAATGACAACTAAGCTAAGAACAAAAGAAGAATGCTGAAATACAGAAATGGGAAAACCCCTAAGGGGTGGAGTGAGTGCACACAAGCAAAGAGGTGGGGTGTTGAACACATTCTTTAAGCACAAATAAAGGTGGTGTTATCATGCATAGGAAGTGTCTAAATGTTGTGGCAAAACCTATCAATCTATTCACCAACTTAGTTGATTTACATTTACATATGCAAGATGTTTATTTCAGAACCTAAACAAGCATGAGAGGTGTCTAATCATTTTGGCAAAACTCATCAAGTTATAAATTCTATCCTAAACAAGCAAGCATACATTCATGTTTTATCAACACATTGGAAATAAAGCATTCAATCCATTCTCATTTGCATGTATGTACATCTACTCCACCCCCCAAAGGGGATGGAACTACTCACTAAACATTACACTAATTATTAAACTAAGCAAAGAAAGCATATTAAAACTAAGCTAGAAATAAAAGACGATTAAACTAAAACATGCACAAACAATAAAAGAAGCATAAACAAACAATGAAAGAAACACAAAACTTTATTGATAAAATGACTCACATTTCAAGTAGCATCCTCCTACTTTAGTGTGTGCTTCAATGCCTCACTTCTAGTAGGAAGAATAGCCACTTAAAATATGGAGTGATTACAATAGGAGGTGAAGAGTTCTATTTATAGCCATGGAAAAAGCTAATCCGGGACAATCCCCCGATGTGGGACTAAACCAATACCAACAATAGCCTAAACAAACATTAATACAAGTCCAGGAGAAATTTGGCCGGATCCTGAGTAATATGGACCGCCAATTAGCGCTCCAAGATCGCCAATTGGCGGTCCATAAACTTCGGATCGCGTTGGAATTTGTTGTGGGCTTTGCTTTCTGGTATTGTTGGTCTTTGATGCGGTTACTTGACTTGTTGGAGCTCCGACCCGAATCGAATTGGTAAAATACTCCCCATGATGGTGTGGAGTATTCTGTTTTGCTCTTAGGTCCTTCTGTCTTGCAATCAGGTCCTTCTTCCTTGCATCTTGGTCCCCATATCTCACAATTCAGCCGTTTTTCCCAGCTTTTGGGTCCTTTTATGCTTCATCTCTTCAGACCTATTTATTCCTGAAAACTAAACATAAAACTCGTGACATAGCATTGTTTAGGTGAAAGATAATGGATATAAGATACAAATATAAGCATGAAATGTTGTCAATCAAATACCCCCACACCTATCTTTTGCTAGTCCCGAGCAAAACAAAGAAAGAGAAAAGCATACGAAAAACAAGAAATCCTAACTCACTTTCGTAGGAATCACGGTTGCACTTAGCACGTGCAACAAGCCGTTAAACCTCCTTGTCGCCAAGGAGGAGGAGTGTTGTCTCCTGAGGGTTTTCAGCGGATATACCCACAAAATCCGAACAAGATGCATTAATCAATCTAGCTACACGACTCGTTGGACTTATTTTGTCGATCATGGGACGCGGTAATACTACGGGTCAACTCTATATATGTAATCGGTCCACACACCTAGCCTAATGAGTTATTCGTGAAAGTTAGTCAAGGATTTATGTGAAAGACATGGGTAACCTTAACTTCTGAATGTGATACAATGTGTAAAGTCCATTTTGGTTCTTATTTGACTCCTTTTTTTCTTTTTTTTTCTTTTTCTTTGGAGCATTTTATTGGTTGGTGTTTGATTCTCCCAGGGTCAGGTTTCATGCATCATTGCCTATGAGGACCTACACTATCACGTACACCTTCCCCCAAATCTCCACATAGGGCGATCCCTACCACCCGTGTAACGGGAGTTCGGTCGGTGCATCTCAAGTCAGATGACTCGAAAGCACCAGGCACAAAGTTCCCTCAGACCTACTTTCCCAAGTGATAGGAGCCGTGCGAGATGAGAGAACACCACTTATTTCCTTATCTACATGGGAACCAAAACCCTTACACTTAAGTTTCACAAAAAGAGATTAATGGCCCTTGACTACGACAAACTTCCTTATACTAACAGACACGAATTATTTGACTCACTAGGTTCAGGGTGGACTTCTTTAAATGTTTGAGTTCTGAAACCCTACGATTACACGCCCCCCGAGGGAAAACCGGGGTGCATCCTAATGACTCGATAAGACCTAAAGCCAGTAAACTAGAAATCCTAATGCATCAAGTTCAAGACAATTTTGGGAGCTTTCTTTTTACTTTGTCTCTCAACGGTTTTGCACATGCTACACACACGTAAAACCTACACAAACATTTTCTTTCGCAAACACAAGAAGATTTTGAAAGAAATGTGAAAATTTTAAAGCACTAGGCAAGCAAGAAAAAGACAAGTCACCCAAGGATCATGGCAAGCAGATATATCAATATTAAATGCAGCACACTAACATGACCCTATCAATACACACAAAAGAAAACAAAATCAAAAGAAAAAGACTCGACTATGTACACACGTAAAACAGCCCCCCACCTACTTCATGCATTGTCCTCAAAGAATGTGAACAAGATACTACATGGATATATGCATGAAAAAGGAAAGATCTCACCAACATGAAGTACAAAGGGACGTTCAGGGTCATGTTAATGGACACAAACCCAACTTCCCTCAAAACCTGTGAGAAGCTAAAGAAGGGAGAGAAATACGTGAAGAAATTGGGCCCAAGTACACAAGGGTTGGGGTCCACAACAATCGATGCTCACTGAAGGAGTCTTTTATTACTTTTTTTTTCTTTTTTTCTTTTTTGTTCTTTTTTTTTGATTTTTTTACATGATATGTACAGCAACGACGATATTCTCATAATCATTTGGTCAAGGAACATCAAATGAGAACATCAAGTCATGAGGACCAGAGACTTGCCGAGATGGGCAAACTTCACTGGTACTCTGAGGTGTCATGAGGGGTGAAATGTCAAAGCTGAAAGGCTCGAACCCCTCATGATATTGGTTGGGTGTGGGCAACAAAGAATGAAGTTGTGTTGCCTCACTAGGATTTAATTGCTCATCGAAGAAAACCCTCCAACCAATAGGCGGGTGCATCGGAATGAGTTCCTCAGGCTCATTCGATGGATGCAGCAGACTTGCATCACTAAGAATGGGGCTTCTCCCCAAGTTATCCAACAAGGACCTCCCACCATCATTTAGATCATCAAGCATAAGCTCGGTCATAGGTGGGTCCTTGTTGGAGTCAATATGAAGCTCAGATGGCTCAATGGCCATGGGACATGAGGTAGAGACACCTTCTGGTATAGGCATATGATGAGGTGTCTCACTCTCACTAGTACTCTCAACTGAATCATGCAACGAACACTCCCTTTGGACATTTATGTTCGAGGCTATCTCACTCTGTTGCATTGCGAAGACAGGCAATGAGTTTTCGCTGGGCCCACGAACATTCTCAATGGGTTGCATTGGGATTAGGGGTGTTCGTTGATTTTGTGGTGCTTTCTCCAATTGACGGATGAGATTTAGATTTAAAGGTTCATCCATGGGTTCCTGTTGCCTACCAGAGTTGAACACATGAAACTCGGCACTCATGTTACCGAATGAGAGCTTCATGAGACCATTTCTACAATTAATCAAGGCATTGGAGGTGGCCAGAAATAGTCTACCCAAAATCAAAGGTATTTGAGAGTGGGTGTTTGCAACAGGATTGGTATCGAGGACAACAAAATCGACTGGAAATATAAAATCTCCAACTTTGATAAGCACGTCCTCGATAATCCCCATAGGAATACGAATGGATCTATCCGCCAATTGGAGGTGATCTTAGTTGGTTTCAATTCTCCCAAGTTCAACTGTTGATAAACAGAGAATGGGAGGAGGTTGACCGCTGATCCTAAATCAAGCAAAACATTGCTCATTCTAGTGTCCCCTATCGTACACTGAATAGTAGGAGACCCAGGGTCCATGTATTTTGTGTAGGTGGGATTGGAGAAAAGTGAGCTGATATTTGCAGCCAAGAATGCTTTCTTAGGAACATTGGTCTTCCTCTTGGTTGTGCAGAGATCCTTCACTACTTTGGCATATTGATGTATTTGTTCGATGACATCCAACAAGGGGATGTTAACCTTTACTTGCTTAAACACCTCTAATATCTTGTCCATGGTGTCACTCTGCTTTTTGGTTAACCTACTTGGATAGGGAGCTTTTGGTAGGTAGGTTTTCTGCTGTGCCTGAGAAGAAAGAAGCGTTGGTGTATTACCCTCACCCTCAGCCTCTTCTTCACCACCATTCCCACTAAGGGGCTGCATAGATGGTGGTGGTTGTGGCAAGGAAATGTGATTGCCAACCTGTTTTCCATTCCTTAAGGTCACAATGGAATTGACATGGTGAACAGGTTCCTCCACATGGTTCACTTGCCTCCCCCGAGGCACCACATTCTCATTTTGCATGTGTTGTTGTTGGTACATGCGGGGGTTAGCCTCAGGCTGGCTAGGAAAAGACCCTCTCTCTCTTTCATGTACAGACTGAGCCAATTGGTCCATCTGAAACTCTAGAGATTTGATGGTCTGCTGATTTGAAGTGAGAACTTGACTCGTGGTTGACATAAAAATTTTAATTGAGTTTTCAAGTCCACGAGTGAAGGTCTCAAGCGAATTGAATCGGGTTTCCATATTATTGGAATTTGGGAAACCCGATTGGTTGGTGGTTTGCGTTTGGGGTGGCTGATAGTAATGCGCATGCATGGGAGGTTGGTGTGATTGGTAATGTGGTCTAGAGGAGTTTGAAGGACCACCCAGGGCATTAGTTTGGTTCCATGAAAAATTGGGGTGGTTCTTCCATCCAGGATTATAAGATGATGAGTATGGGTCATTCCTGGCTCTATCATAGATGGCGTTGACACGCTCCATCTCAGGAGGAATGGACTCACACTCGCTTTCTACATGACCTATCCTACCACATGAATGACAGGGAACTGGACCAGATGTGGACATGTGAGGTGCACTTTGTTGGTTTTGGAGCTCAATCGAATCCATACGGCGCATTAGGGCCGCCATGCGTGCCTCGGTGGCCGTAGTGGTATCGATAGCAAATGCGGAACCCGATCTAGTCGAGTTTGCATTCGCGATCCTCGCTCCTATACTAGATGATGCAGGTGGTTCCCTTACACTCTCCCATTGCATTGTTTTCTCAGCAAGGTCTTCTAGGAAAGCCCATGCCTCCCTTTCATCATTTCCCAAGAACTCTCCTCGACACATGGACTCAAGGAGCGTTCGGGACGGGATGTGAAGACCCTCGTAAACAATCTGACAAAGACGCCACAACTCAATGCCATGGTGAGGGCATGAGGATAGTATCTCCTTGAACCTCTCTAGATTTGCATGAAATGTCTCGGTCTCAAGTTGATAGAACGAATTGATTTTGTTCCTCAATTTTTGAGTCCGATGATTTGGGAAGTACTTCTTGAGGAATGCAGATTGAAACTCATCCCAAGTCCTAAAGGCATTCGCCTTGTTGCTGTACAACCACTTCTTGGCGTCATCCTTCAGCGCAAAGGGGACAAGCCTAAGATGGATGGAGTCTGTGCTAAGTTGTTGCAGCTTGAACATAGCACAAACCTCCTCAAATTCCCTGAGAAACATATAGGGGTCACCTTTCCCAGTTAAATGAGGGAGCATGGAGATAAACTGAGGCTTAACCTCAAAATGGTTCCCATTAACCTCTGGCAATACGAAGCATGAAGGTAGAGCAGTACGACTCGGGTTGCATCGATCACGTAGAGGTATGGGAACGACAACAGGACGCTCAGGTGGGTCCAACAACTGCTCCTCCTCGCGGAAATTAGCAGCCATTGAACCCAAACTATGTGCGACACGAGAGGAGGAAGGTGTCGAGAAATCGATGACGGAAGCCGGATTGACAACGCTCCTCGTCAAACGACCACTCTCGTCTCGTGTCCACGAAAGCATGCACAAAGGTGCACACACACCAATTTTTTTTTAACAAAGAATGTACGTAGAGGAGAAAATGGGGGAACACATGAGAGAAAGAATGACTCAGGAGAGAAAAGAAGAAGTCCTTATGCTACGGTGGATGGGTACAGGTAGAAGCACACAAGCAAACAAGGCTCAAGCAATCCTAAGGTCGCTATAGGTCCTTACAGCTAGACGACGCCTAACTGCGAGGTCACACGGCCTCAACACGCCTCACCTCCCTACAATGAGGACCACAAAGCCCAGCAAGTGAGCCAAGATCCGGAGATCTCGTCTCTCCTACTATCGACAAAGTGGGCAACACTGATCAGGTCATGACGGTCGGGACCGGATCACTCTCCTAATGCGTCCGAGATCCTTAGGGCCAATGTCTACTTGATTTTAAAAATTAGGCTCTTGATTAGTGTGGTTTGTGGGGGTGAAGGAAAGGGTGATGAAATCCCCCACCTTATCTTTTATGGGACAACCCCCCCTTAGTAGCGTTTTGGAGTCCTAATCCAGCAATCAACTCTCCAAACAAACTCTCAACTCACACTTGTTTAAATGCACTTCCTACTAACTAATGCATGTGCATACGAAATGCATGAATGAGAGTAGAAGGTGCGTACCTCACGCCAGCACTCAGCAACTGAAAATAAAGCTAAAATGAAAGACAATCTATATGCCTAAGTCACATACATGATGCATGACCTAAACAAAAAGAATGCCTAATCTTTTGCTTTGGGTTTTAGGGTCCAAGTTGCTTAAAGGAGGTTTGATTATTGATCTGGGAATACACTATAAGTCAAAACATGCCAAATCAAGTTCCAGATCACTACATCAATTATTTAAATACGCCACAGAAATAAGAGAGTAAAATGAGCTCACCAGACCGCTAATTGGCGGTGTTAGGCCGCTGATTGGCGGTCTAAAGTTCCCAGAATGCCTCCAAATTTCTCCAGGCGTTCCTCCTGACGACTCCAAGTCTCCTGAAACAAAGATAAACTACAAAACACAAATTAAATCCACTCGAATCGTCCAAACAAGAGTCTGGACTGGCACCTCCCCGGTAACGGCGCCAAAAACTTGTTGAACGTTTTATTTAAAACCGCAAGTGCACGGCCGCGATGAAGTGGTGGCAAGTACGGGTCGTCCTCAGGGAGGTGAGCAGCCTCTTGTTTATCAGAAATCAAGTGGCAAAAATTGGGGGAGAAAGATTGATTATGCTACTCTACACTAACCTACGCTAAGAAGTATGAAATGCGAACGAAAGAAACAAACCATTAAATGACAACTAAGCTAAGAACAAAAGAAGAATGCTGAAATACAGAAATGGGAAAACCCCTAAGGGGTGGAGTGAGTGCACACAAGCAAAGAGGTGGGTGTTGAACACATTCTTTAAGCACAAATAAAGGTGGTGTTATCATGCATAGGAAGTGTCTAAATGTTGTGGCAAAACCTATCAATCTATTCACCAACTTAGTTGATTAACATTTACATATGCAAGATGTTTATTTCAGAACCTAAACAAGCATGAGAGGTGTCTAATCATTTTTGCAAAACTCATCAAGTTATAAATTCTATCCTAAACAAGCAAGCATACATTCATGTTTTATCAACACATTGGAAATAAAGCATTCAATCCATTCTCATTTGCATGTATGTACATCTACTCCACCCCCCAAAGGGGATGGAACTACTCACTAAACATTACACTAATTATTAAACTAAGCAAAGAAAGCATATTAAAACTAAGCTAGAAATAAAAGACGATTAAACTAAAACATGCACAAACAATAAAAGAAGCATAAACAAACAATGAAAGAAACACAAAACTTTATTGATAAAATGACTCACATTTCAAGTAGCATCCTCCTACTTTAGTGTGTGCTTCAAGGCCTCACTTCTAGTAGGAAGAATAGCCACTTAAAATATGGAGTGATTACAATAGGAGGTGAAGAGTTCTATTTATAGCCATGGAAAAAGCTAATCCGGGACAATCCCCCGATGTGGGACTAAACCAATACCAACAATAGCCTAAACAAACATTAATACAAGTCCAGGAGAAATTTGGCCGGATCCTGAGTAATATGGACCGCCAATTAGCGCTCCAAGATCGCCAATTGGCGGTCCATAAACTTCGGATCGCGTTGGAATTTGTTGTGGGCTTTGCTTTCTGGTATTGTTGGTCTTTGATGTGGTTACTTGACTTGTTGGAGCTCCGACCCGAATCGAATTGGTAAAATACTCCCCATGATGGTGTGGAGTATTCTGTTTTGCTCTTAGGTCCTTCTGTCTTGCAATCAGGTCCTTCTTCCTTGCATCTTGGTCCCCAGATCTCAAAATTCAGTCCTTTTTCCCAGCTTTTGGGTCCTTTTATGCTTCATCTCTTCAAACCTATTTATTCCTGAAAACTAAACATAAAACTTGTGACATAGCATTGTTTAGGTGAAAGATAATGGATATAAGATACAAATATAAGCATGAAATGATGTCAATCAATTGTCATACATGGATTCTATTTCGGATTCCATGGCCTTAAGCCATAGTCTGGACTCTTCCCTTTCCATTGCTTCTTGGAAGGTCGAGGGATCTTTGGTATCTAGTACCACGATCTCATGAAGTCCTGCATACTTATTGGGTTTCTTCCTTTCCCTCGTCGACCTTCTCAATTCTTTTGGTTCTTCTCGTGTCTCTCGAAGTTCTTCCACAATTTCTTGAGGAATAGGTTCACGTTCGTCTCTCGAACGTACACTAGGTGGGGATGATTGAGATTCTCTCACAATTTCTTGTAAGGATCTCTCGCTCATGCTCCCACTAACCAAATGAATCTCGGCTGGGCCTTAATGATTTTGAATGCAACATTCACATCACGATCTTGTAGAGTATCTTGAGTTTCCTCAAGCTTAACTCTACTCCCACTACTTTTCTCTCTTTTCCAGAAATTCTAGAAAAACCATATCTCTATATACAATCTTTCGATTGGAGGTGATACACCAAAAGTAGTATCCTCTTGTCACACGAGGACAACCAATAAAGAAGCACTTATCCGCTTTTGGTTGAAGCTTGGTCGACATCAATTTCTTGATGTATACCTCACAACCCCAAATCTTGAGAAAATCGAGCTTAGGTGTCTTTCAACTCCACAGCTCACAAGACATTTTCTCCACGGACTTGGATGAAACATTATTTAGTGAGTTTGTCATTATTTGTAGTGAATAATTCCAAAAGTAAATAGGTAATTTAGATTGACTTATTATTGATCGAACCATATCGAGCAATATCATGTTCCTACTTTAGGAATGAGTCAAATTAGGTATCCTAAGCACTCACCTCTACGAACCTTTCATAGAGACTCGATATTCTTGTTGAGTCGGTTCACTACTTCATCCTCGAATTTTTTGAACTTCTCAAGGATTTCACTTTTGTTTCCCATTAGACAAATATAGCCATAATGACTATAGTTATCCGTGAACAAAATGAAGTACCTTAAACCGTCTCTTGCACTTGTACTTATCGGACCACATACATTAAAATGTATCATATCCAATTAGTCATTCGTTTTCGTTCCTTTCTTCTTGAAATGTCTCTTGGTCATTTACTTGACCAATCCGATAGTGCTACAAGAATGAATCATTCACGTGAGTTATCTTAGTTTATATTGTTATTGTTTGTTTGAGTTTGTTTATTATTCATTTCAAGCAAATAGAAACCATTCTATACGAACGTATTTGCATAGAAAATTCAATTCTTCGATATAGACAAGCAAGAATTAAAATATTTATTAAAATTTATCCATATCTAAAACTTGATACAGAAATGTTCTTGCTAATCGAAGGCACATAACAAACACTCTTCAAAACATAAATTTGAATCATTAGACTATTGAAGTTCCATACAACCTTGTACAATCGTAGCTATGCTTGTACTATTTCCGATCTTCAATATCATCTCGTTCTCCACGAGTTCCTTCCTATCCTTCAATAGCTGCACATCAAAATTATGTGAGCACAAGATCCGGTAACCATTACCAAATCAAGGACAAAGGTGATTAAATTTATCTCAATAACAAACATACCTACGGCGTTTCTCGGGCGCCTACGTTCAATCATCCCATTTTCAAGGTCTTCCTTGTACTTGGGGCAATTAGGTCGGATGTGTCCATTTTCACCGCAGTGAAAGCACTCCGTGTTGGGAGTTGGAGATTTGAAAGATTTCCCCTTTGAGGCACTCCTATGAGCACCTCCTACTCCCTTGCTCTTGATTGACGTAACTTTGGTAAATTTGCATTTACCTTTGTTGATCTTTTTGCTCCTCTCACGGACGGCTAGGACGTGATTGTCCCGACCCTTGTCCATGTCAACTTCTGCCATTTTGAGAGCGTTGTGAAGCTCCTCAAGACTCACCCCTTTTTCACGCACATGATAGTGCATCACAAAGTCCTTAAAGGACGGGGCTAGAGAGCCAAGAATCAGATCTTCGGCAATGTCCTCGGGCATTGGAGAACAGAACTTCGACAATTTCTCAAGGAATCCTTGCATCGTGAGAAAATGCATGGATACCGATGTTCCCTCCGCCATGTGGCACCTTGTGAGTGTGATGGTGGTCTTATAGCTCTCCTTTCGGGCACTATCCATGAAAATCTTTGTTAAAGCTTCCATGGTCTTCTTGGGTTTTGAATCCAAGTATTTCGCTTGAAGCGAGTCACCCATGGATGCCAACATTAGACCGTGAACATGGTTCTCTTGGTCTTCCCACTAGGCTATCGCCTCTTTCTCATTATCGGTTGTCTTCTCATTTAATTTTGGGATTTCACCATCCAAAATATGAGATAGTTTTTCAAACCTCAACACGATATTACGATTGAGTTGCCATTTCATGAAGTTTGAGCCATCATTTTGCAAAGGATTCTTTTCGATCATAGATCGCACAATTGGTTGGATATTAGACATTTCTACAAAATAAATTATACAGGATTTTAATGTCAATTTTATGTTTTAAAATACATACATATATATCGAATATAAATGTAAATACTGCAAATAAAATTTTGCCCGTAAATGCAGTAATCCAAGATCCTATCAATTGCAATATAGACTAGCTAAGGGCTATCGAATATATCACAATATCATGGTAAGAAAAACTCTTTCTAATCACAACCTTTTTGAATTTGAGCAATATTAGCATCTTCAAACTCTTGTGATTCTTGTCGTTTTAATTATGAGGGAATATGACCTATCCTCGTAAGAAAAACTTTTTCCCAAAACCGAGCGAGGGCTCTAGCTAGGTAAAATAATTTGGAGGGAGCTATCTCCCGCGAGGGCTCCATTCCCAAAGATGGAGGGAGCTATCTCCCGCTATGGGCGAGCAGAGTATCCCCCGATCGATGGCTGCTAGTGGATAAAATAAGAAGGAAAATTACTCTTAATTTTGTTGGACAATTTCATATATTAACATGTGATTCGGAATTTTAGGTTATCATGTATATTATCATTCATACACATCCTAACATTCAATCACATTCATCACATGCATAGCAAGATTATAAAAATAGAAATTAAACCATTCACACAATCCACATCGTGTGAGTTTATATGTTCCCTTTGATCCTCGATCCCTGATCCTCGATCAATGCGCTACAGCGGAGACTTCCTCTTGCACCGGAGATGTAGATTTTTTACAGAAAATAAACATGCTCCTCACATTCGATAAAAACCGACTAGTGCAAGTCCTATGTAAAACCTCTCAAATGCAATGCAATTATCTAAAGATAGAAAGAGAGAATTTGGCTTTTACATATAAATAAGCCCCTGTATAATAATAATTACATATATTCATAGTTGCTGATTTGGAACATATAAACTCACAATTCCTGCAAAGACAACTCGAGCATCCATGCACGCAATATTGCTATAAACTATATAACCTAGTTTATCAATCATCTTTAATCCCAAACAATTCTTTGAAAAACATTTTGAAATCCATTAAAAACGTTTTTCATCCATCCACAAGTTCAAAAACAATTTTGAACCGCTGTTCATTGATGAGAATTAAATTTATACCGCAACTGCACGACGTCAATGAAGACGTGGTAAGTACGGGTCGAACACAAGGAGGGAGAGATCTTGTTATTTTTTTGATTTTCGATTAAGGAAGAGAAAGGGAGAGAAATAAGTTTGATTTGAGATTTTTGGTTTTTTTATTATCTAAAGCACGAACAACAAAAACAAATTAAAAATAAAGCAAAGATGGTGAATTCCGTTGGGTGGAGGTTTAGACATCGGGTTTAGATTAGAGAATTCTAAAACTTATAATAAATCACATTAGTTATAAAGCATTACATGATAAATGACTCAACATAAACTCAAGTAATCAAAATATACTAACAAGAAATTAAAATAATAACTTTATTCTCTTCTCATCACCCTAAATCCGTCACCCCCACCCTTTGGAAAGAATTAGAAACTCATGGATGGGAGGAAGGAGAATGGGTCCTAGAGAAACTACAAAAGAAAACTAAAAACAAGAAATAAAAGAACAGAAATTTATTACTAAAGTTTTGTACAAGAACTAAGGACTAAAAATAAGAACATCAAAATAAGAACATTCTCTACACATCGTTTCGGGGCTATTTATAGCCGATACAAGGGACCTAGGTATAGCCGATACAAGGGACCTAGGTATACGAGACACGACTGGGAAAAATCCGAAGCCACGGATCAACGAGGGGGCGGCGTTTCCGCCGCACAATGCATGTAAGATGCGGCAATTTCGTCGCAATATCTGGTCTGATTTAATCCGGATTTTTCCTGTGTGTTTATGGTATGATTTCAATGTCCTTTGCGCGTCTGGATGATTTCTTTCCTTTCTTTTGAGCTCCGAATTAATTCCTTCATATATTTGGAGATCCAAATTGATTTTTCTTTAAAACTTCTCCAAAATAATATTTTGGTTCTTTAATTTGCAGTCGGGTCCTCGTCCTTTTGCAATTACGTTCCTGGCTACTTTTGTGCTTAAGTCCTTGGCCTTTTTGTAATTAGGTCCTTGAATGCTTTTATGCTTGGATGAACTTCCATTTGAATCCCGATAATCTTGAACTTGGTCTTTATGACAGAAATGAGTCTCTTGCACACATTTATGCTCGGGATATGGGTAATTTGCATTCAGGTCCCTGTATTCTGTAAATAAGACTAAACACATACCTTAGTAGCATTTAATGATATAAAATTAATCTAAATGAGAGACATATGATGCACTGTATGCAATGCATCAAATACCCCACACCTAGATTTTGCTAGTCCCTAGAAAAACAGAATATAAGAAAAATGAAAACAGGGAAATCCTAACTCACTTTCGTAGGAATCACGGTTGCACTTAGCATGTGCAACAAGCCTTTAAACCCCTAAGTTGCCTTAGAGGACGAGTTTTGTCTCGTGAGGGTTTTCAGTTGACACACCCACAAAGTCTTAATTCAACATTCCACTAATAACTTTCAATTTCTCCACCTCAACCTTATATATCTCACTTAGAATTCTTGCATGCTCATTATACAAATCTAACTTATAAAAAGTCTCACTTGGTCTTTGTTCCTCCAACATTCACACCACTAACCCTTCTACACATGTTATTACTTAAATTATTTTGCACGCCTCCTCTGGTGGTGAAGTATCATTCGGATCAACCATGGCATGGATCATTCTTCTAACTTTGGGCATTAAGTATCTTAAAGTATATTTTTTTCCCGTGATTTAGCACATTCGCTTTTTGACACTTTTACCCTTATTGCATTCGTGTAGCGAGTTTGGTCGATAATTCCGAGCTGGTAGACTCAAGTTACCGGGTTTTAAGATACCCCTACGGACCAGTGACTCAAAAGCTTGGGTTTTGTAATCATTTTGCAAAATGTGCTTTCCTCACTTTATTTCTTTATTTATTTTTTTTATTTTTTTTACTTTTATTTTCCTCAAGGCTTAATTGCTATTAGAAGTCCACACTTCCCGGTATATTTTCCTCAACCTCTGCTTTTTATCAACCACTTCAAAGATTTGATTCATCCAATTTAAGTATATACATGTCTTAAAGGGTAATGGGTTCTTTGGAACTTAGATTTATGTCATAGTTTCTACAAGCAGAACTTTATAATAAGGAACAAAAACTCAATGCAATTTGAACACAGGTTTTGGCAGTTCAATCTTAAGCTATGTCATGAAACCTTGATTTTTTTTTAAATAACAGAAAAATAAAACAGATAGATAGATAGATAAATACCCCCCCCCCCCCACACACCTAAATCATGCATTGTCCTCAATGAATGTGAGCAAGATACTACATGGATTTATGCATGAAAAAGGAAAAGATCTCACCAACGTAAAGTACAAAGGAAAGTTCATGGCTATGTTGATGGACAAAACCCGAATTCCCTCAAAACCTGTGAGATGCTAAAGAAGGGATTCAAATACGGGAAACAAATGGGCCCCAAACAAACGATGCTCACTGAAGGAGTCTTTTATTGTACTTTTATATATATATATATATATATATATATATATATATATAATTATGTACAAACATAAGTTCCCATCTTCATTTGTCAAAAGACCTCAAAAGGGAACATGACACCACGCGGGGCCAGAATATTCATGGGTGGGCCCCTTCACAAAGAGCACAAGATGAAATGAGAGGTTCATGAATTGGACGCAAAGGCGTCTGATTCAAAGGATCAAATTGAAAGAGCTTGAACCTCTCGAGAGTTTGGGAAATAAGGGGCAACGGAAGAAGAGTTTCTCCCGTTGCGGTGCTGAAGTTATGATCGTCAATCCAAACTCTCCAACCAACTGGCTGGTGCGTCGGAGCGAGGTCAAGAACCTCGTTAGGCAAGTCCGACTCACCAGGCGAACAAAAAGTGGGTCTCATACCCAAGGTATCCTCCAAGGAACACCTAATACCCTCACGAGAAATGTAGTTGTTTGATGTTCCATCATTTCCAAGATGATCAGGAACAATAGTGAGAGGCAAACTCTCATCAGGTTGTTTGAAATTGAGGGTGCTAGGGAGCTCTTGCTCCACCGGAGGTGAGTCCTTAAGAGGCACAACATGAAGATCATGTGGCTCAAGGGCCACGGGGCAAGAAGATAAGGCACAATCCTGGGCCGACTCATGATGAAATTGGTCAAGTTTATTCTCAATGTGTATCGAATCCTCCACTAAGTGATCGTGAATTGAAACCTCAAGTCCTTCAGACTGACTAGGAGTTTGACTTTGAAAGATTGTGCTTTGAATTTGTGGATGTGGTGGTGGTTCGATATCAAAAGATGAATCCTCATGTTGACAAGAAAAGTTACTCTCCTCACGTTTACTTAATTGCTGCGACATTTGACTCAATTGCAGTACCATATTTTGTACGGACTGTTGAGTGGTTTCCATGAACGCAAGGAAAGTTTGTTCCAGGGAATCAGGTATGCGGTCAACTATGAGGTTCAAGTCAGAGCTTGGGAAATTTTGAGGTTGGGTGTTGATGGGCTGAGAATAAGTCCAATGATTTGAAGTGGGGTGTTGGTAGAATTCTGGGTATTCGGGAGGAGGATACTGAGGTGAAAATGAAGTATAAGAATTTGGATATGAATTGTCTCTCCACGAATCCATCACTCTCGGGTTGTACGCGGATGCGTAATAGTCATATTGAGCATTTTGGGAAAAGGTATGCTCATACTCAGGCTCTGGGGGAACATAAGGGCATTCCCTGATAACATGACCACTCAACCCACAACAGTCGCACGGTACGGCTACTGGAGCCACCGGTGCACTCATGTTGTCTGTCCTACGCATGAAGGAGGCAAAAGTTTGTTGTAATGTCTCAGTTTGTTGACCAGCATATGATCCGACATAACTAGATTGTGGTCTAGCAGTCGGTGCCTCTCTTATGTTACCCCAATATGAAGATTGCTCAGTCACACAATTAGGATTGTCCGAACCATATGGGGTGTTAGTCTGAGCCACCCCAGGTTGCATGGGTCCGGAATACCAGGACGAATTGTCCTGGTCCCAACAATGATATGGATGGTCTCCCATGTAACCATCCATCTCCACAAAGAGCTCTAGAGTCGACCACTCTCACCACCACGAGGCTAAACTCGTAAAAAGTGCTCGACTCGACCCTAAAAACACTACCAGAGAGTGTAAAGGGGAGGAGACTATAACGTCGAAAAAGGTGAGAAGAAGATGACTCAGAGGAGAAGGGAAACTTAACTCTTAAAGATAGATAAGAGGGTTGGTCAGAAATTTCCTAAACAAGCACGGTTCAAACAATCCTAGACCTAGTGTCGCTAAAATCTAGACGACTCCTAACTGGTTGAGTCGAATTGATTTGCTTGATTCACCTCCCTCACTAATCAAACCAACTTGGTCAGGCCGTGTGATGCATTGCATACATTGCATCATATGTCTTTCATTTAGATTACTTTTACATCAATAAATGCTACTAAGGTATGTGTTTAGTCTTATTTACAGAATACAGGGACCTGAATGCAATTTACCCACATCCCGAGCATAAACGCGTGTAAAAGATTCATTTCTATCATAAAGACCAAGTCAAGATTATCGGGTTACAAATGGAAATGTATCCAAGCATAAAAGCATTCAAGTCCTAATTGCAAAAAGAACAAGGACTTAAGCACAAAAGTAACCGGGGACTTAACTGCAAAAAGTCAAGGACCTAATTGCAAATCACGAGTAGCTTTTATTCTCTTGGAGAAAATATATAGAAAAATCAATGTATATCTCCAAATATGTGAAAGAATTAATCCGGAGTTCAAAAGAATGGAAAGAATCAATCCAGACGCGCAAAGAAGGATCAAATCATACCATAAACATTCAACCAAAATCCGGACAAAATCAGCCCAGATTGTGCGGCGTTTCCGCCGCACCACACATACAATATGCGGCGTTTCCGCCGCCCAATCATCAATCCGTGTGCTCCAATTTCGTCCAGTCGTGTCTGGACACGTGTACTTTCCAATATTATACGTAGATCCCTTGTAGCAACTATAAATAGACCCGAGAACGATGTTAGAAGGGTCCTTAGTCTTTGGTGTTAGTTTTTATTCTTAACCTTAGTTTTGTATTCTTCTTTTCATTAATAAAATTCTGTCTTTTATTTCTTACTTTTAGTTTTCTTTTGTAATGTCTCAAGGACCCCTTCTTCCTCCCTCCATGAGTTTCTAACTCTTTCCAAAGGGTGGAGGTGACGGATTTAGGGTGAAGAGAAGACGAATAAATGTTATTATTTTAAGTTCGTATTAATCTATTTTGATTACTTGAGTTTATGTTAAATCATTTATCATGTAATGCTTCATAACTAATATGATTTATTATAAGTTTCTGAATTCTCTAATCTAAACCTTAAATCTAAACCTCCACCCGACGGAATTCATCTCTTCGTTCTTGTTTTAGTTTTATTTGTTCTTGTTTCTTGCTTTAAATAATTAAAACCCAAAAATCTCAAAACCAACTTAATTCTTCTCTCCTTCTTTCCCCCAATTGAAATCACAATAATAACAAATCTCTCCCTCCTTGTGTTCGACCCGTACTTGCCACGTCTTCATAGACGTCGTGCACTTGCGGTATAAATTGAATTCTCATCAAGTTTTTGGCGCCGTTGCCGGGGAGGCGACGCAGATTTTGTTTTTTTTGTTAATTTCGATTTTATTCTGTTTATCTTGTGCGCGATCTGAGTATTTGGATTTGTGTTTCAGGAGACAACAGAGTGTGCGGCGAAATCCGGGCACCATCTGAGCTAAACGAGCGGCGAAATCGCCGCACCTGAAGAACAACTTGCGGCGAATCCGCCGCACAAGTGAAGCATCTGGGCTTCAAATTTTTCTGGGGTTAGCACCATCTCTGGGTGGACGCGTGGAGCTACTGAAATTTCGAGAGCGGGCGGCGAACCCGACTGAGCATTGCGTAGGTAACCTTCGTTGCCTTTTTCCTCGTAATTTCTAGTTTCAGAAATTTTCCTTTTCGTAGAACTGCATGTGTTAGGGCAAAAATTCCATAAATTGCAATAATTCAACTCTGACCTAAAAATTGGCAAAACTAGAAGAACTTAGTGCATGCATCATATAATGTTTTGTTTGCATTATTCTTGCTAAATTCTTGCAAATTAATTCTTGTTGAAGAGTGCTGGAGTCAAGGTACATATCGTGGTTTTCATCGATTGCATTTAAGCATATAATTTAGTCTGCATACAACCTTGCAATTGCCCCCCTCTAAAGACCATTGTTTGACTATCTTTGCTAGATCTAAGTTAAACTATCTTAAGGGCAACTCCGTAGGCAAAGATATGGTGGGGATTTCATCACCCTTCCGTGGCCCACAAACAACAATCCCAAAGTGTCACCCAAGCCTTAAATTAAAATCAATTAGACATTGACCCCTAAGGACTCAGACTCATTTAAGGAGAAGAATTGGTTTGACTTGCTATGACCTGAAGCCGATTGAATTTAATTTGGTGTCTAGAAAGTGTTTTTGTGTTGACGTAAGTCTTCCAAGCGAAGTGGTTGTCTAATTGGCACCGACTCTGTCGGAAGCGCCCCCACTAGCTATACACGGCCTGGCCAAGTTGGTTTGATTAGTGAGGGAGGTGAATCAAGCGAATCAATTCGACTCAACCAGTTAGGAGTCGTCTAGATCTAAGCGACACTAGGTCTAGGATTGTTTGAACCGTGCTTTCTTAGGAATTTTCTGACCAACCCTCTTTCTATCTTTAGAGTTAGGTTTCCCTTCTCATCTGAGTCTTCTTTCTCTTCTCACCTAAATTCTCTAGATTAGGATTCCGTTCTCATCTTGCCCCATTCTATTGTTTGTTTCCCTTTTGAAAAAAAAAACGAAAAAAAAATTGTAATTAATTCTTGAACTTAAATTTGGAATTTAAATTTCGAATTTGAAGTCAAAAATTGATTCAACCCGGTGCACTCAGATTTGGATTCGGGACTTGAGTAATCGACTCTCACGAGTTCATCTAGATTCCAGTCTGGAACTTAACCCCAATCCACCTGTTGCACCACCCCACCCAGATCCAATGAGTGAGAACGTAGTGGACCCGCCTGTTGCACAACCTATAACTCTGAGGGATCGATGCTATCCAGCGATGGCCGCTCAGCCATCGTGCATCGTTATGCCCACCATACCGGGTCGCGACTTCGAACTTAAGGCACAATACATGAGTATGTTGCCTAAGTTCACCTCTAGGGAAGACTCATATCTCTTCCTTAGAGAATTTGAGGAAATCTGCTCTCTTATGCAATACCAGCATATCCCTGAGGAGGCAGTGCGTCTGAAATTCGTGCCTCTAGCACTAAAGGACGACGCTAAGAAATGGCTATATAGTCTAGCCGAAAGATCCATTAGAAGTTGGGCTGAGTTTGTTCAAGTTTTCCTAAAAAAATATTTCCCCAACCATAAGACGATGAGGATTAGGAATGAAATTGTTGCATTCGTTCAGTCTGAGAGCGAGCCGTTCTATTCCTACCTAGAAAGATTCAAAAGTGTTCTGACCCAATGCCCTCATCATGGAATTCCAAGATGGCAATTATGCCAAATTATTTATGAGGGATTGACACCCACATCTAGAGTTATGGTAGAATCCGTAAGCCAAGGGAACTTTATGTCGAAAAATGAAAATGATGCCTGGACTTTCCTTGAGGAATTAGCTGAAAACAGTATGCAATGGGACAATGCTAGAACACCGCTTAACCCAAGTATTGGATCTAGAATAGCAAGCCAACCCAAACCAGGTGTCTTAGCTGTAGATGCCAACATAGCGGCTGAAGCAAAACTAGCTACCCTTATGCGCAGAATGGAAAGTTTAGAGCTACGAACCCAAAACCGAGTGACTCAAGCCTCGTCTATCCCTTGCTCTAGATGTGGTCAAACAGGTCATGTAATGGAGGATTGTGCGGAATGGGACCAAGTTAATGCCATGTATAACCATGCTAGAAATGACCCATACGCATCAACCTATAACTTGGGTTGGCGTAATAATTCCAATTTCTCATCAAACCAACAGGGTCAACCTCTTAGACAACAACCAAACCCGTATAACCAAAATAATACATCATCTGGGTTTAATAAAAGCAGGGGTTGAGGAAAATATACCGGGAAGTGTGGACTTCTAATAGCAATTAAGCCTTGAGGAAAATAAAAATAAAAATAAAGGAATAAAGTGAAGAAAACACATTTTGCAAAATGATTACAAAAGCCCAAGCCTTTGAGTCACTGGTCCGTAGGGGTATCTTGAAACCCGGTAACTTGAGTCTACCAGCTTGGGATTATCGACCAAACTCGCTACACGAATGCAAAAGGGTAAAAGTGTCAAAAAACAAATGTGTTGAATCACGGAAGAAAAGAAAAGAAAAGAAAAAAATTAATAATACTCAAGGCCCAAAGCTAAAAGAATGATCCATGCCATGGTTGATCCGAATGATACTTCACCACCAGAGGAGGCGTGCAAAATAATTCAAGTGATAAACATGTGTAGAAGGGTTAGTGGTGTGAATGTTGGCGGAATAAAGACCAAGTCATATTTTTAATGAGTTAGATTTATATAATGCGCATGCAAGAATTCTCAGTGAGATGTATATGGTTGAGGTAGGGATATTGAGAACTATTAATGAAATGTTGATTCAGGATTTTGTGGGTATATCCGCTGAAAACCCTCAGGAGACAACACTCCTCCCCCTTGGCAACAAGGAGGTTTAAAGGCTTGTTGCACATGCTAAGTGCAACCGTGATTCCTACGAAAGTGAGTTAGGATTTCCCTGTTTTTTTTTCGTATCTTCTGTTTTGCTAGGGACTAGCAAAATCTAGGTGTGGGGGTATTTGATGCATTGCATACATTGCATCATATGTCTTTCATTTAGATTACTTTTACATCAATAAATGCTACTAAGGTATGTGTTTAGTCTTATTTACAGAATACAGGGACCTGAATGCAATTTACCCACATCCCGAGCATAAACGCGTGCAAAAGATTCATTTCTATCATAAAGACCAAGTCAAGATTATCGGGTTACAAATGGAAATGTATCCAAGCATAAAAGCATTCAAGTCCTAATTGCAAAAAGAACAAGGACTTAAGCACAAAAGTAACCAGGGACTTAACTGCAAAAAGTCAAGGACCTAATTGCAAATCACGAGTAGCTTTTATTCTCTTGGAGAAAATATATAGAAAAATCAATGTATATGTCCAAATATGTGAAAGAATTAATCCGGAGTTCAAAAGAATGGAAAGAATCAATCCAGACGCGCAAAGAAGGATCAAATCATACCATAAACATTCAACCAAAATCCGGACAAAATCAGCCCAGATTGTGCGGCGTTTCCGCCGCACCACACATACAATATGCGGTGTTTCCGCCGCCCAATCATCAATCCGTGTGCTCCAATTTCGTCCAGTCGTGTCTGGACACGTGTACTTTCCAATATTATACGTAGATCCCTTGTAGCAACTATAAATAGACCCAAGAACGATGTTAGAAGGGTCCTTAGTCTTTGGTGTTAGTTTTTATTCTTAACCTTAGTTTTGTATTCTTCTTTTCATTAATAAAATTATGTCTTTTATTTCTTACTTTTAGTTTTCTTTTGTAATGTCTCAAGGACCCCTTCTTCCTCCCCCATGAGTTTCTAACTCTTTCCAAAGGGTGGAGGTGACGGATTTAGGGTGAAGAGAAGACGAATAAATGTTATTATTTTAAGTTCGTATTAGTCTATTTTGATTACTTGAGTTTATGTTAAATCATTTATCATGTAATGCTTCATAACTAATATGATTTATTATAAGTTTCTGAATTCTCTAATCTAAACCTTAAATCTAAACCTCCACCCGACGGAATTCATCTCTTCGTTCTTGTTTTAGTTTTATTTGTTCTTGTTTCTTGCTTTAAATAATTAAAACCCAAAAATCTCAAAACCAACTTAATTCTTCTCTCCTTCTTTCCCCCAATTGAAATCACAATAATAACAAATCTCTCCCTCCTTGTGTTCGACCCGTACTTGCCACGTCTTCATAGACGTCGTGCACTTGCGGTATAAATTGAATTCTCATCAAGTTTTTGGCGCCGTTGCCGGGGAGGCGACGCAGATTTTGTTTTTTTTGTTAATTTCGATTTTATTCTGTTTATCTTGTGCGCGATCTGAGTATTTGGATTTGTGTTTCAGGAGACAACAGAGTGTGCGGCGAAATCCGGGCACCATCTGAGCTAAACGAGCGGCGAAATCGCCGCACCTGAAGAACAACTTGCGGCGAATCCGCCGCACAAGTGAAGCATCTGGGCTTCAAATTTTTCTGGGGTTAGCACCATCTCTGGGTGGACGCGTGGAGCTACTGAAATTTCGAGAGCGGGCGGCGAACCCGACTGAGCATTGCGTAGGTAACCTTCGTTCCCTTTTTCCTCGTAATTTCTAGTTTCAGAAATTTTCCTTTTCGTAGAACTGCATGTGTTAGGGCAAAAATTCCATAAATTGCAATAATTCAACTCTGACCTAAAAATTGGCAAAACTAGAAGAACTTAGTGCATGCATCATATAATGTTTTGTTTGCATTATTCTTGCTAAATTCTTGCAAATTAATTCTTGTTGAAGAGTGCTGGAGTCAAGGTACATATCGTGGTTTTCATCGATTGCATTTAAGCATATAATTTAGTCTGCATACAACCTTGCAATTGCCCCCCTCTAAAGACCATTGTTTGACTATCTTTGCTAGATCTAAGTTAAACTATCTTAAGGGCAACTCCGTAGGCAAAGATATGGTGGGGATTTCATCACCCTTCCGTGGCCCACAAACAACAATCCCAAAGTGTCACCCAAGCCTTAAATTAAAATCAATTAGACATTGACCCCTAAGGACTCAGACTCATTTAAGGAGAAGAATTGGTTTGACTTGCTATGACCTGAAGCCGATTGAATTTAATTTGGTGTCTAGAAAGTGTTTTTGTGTTGACGTAAGTCTTCCAAGCGAAGTGGTTGTCTAATTGGCACCGACTCTGTCGGAAGCGCCCCCACTAGCTATACACGGCCTGGCCAAGTTGGTTTGATTAGTGAGGGAGGTGAATCAAGCGAATCAATTCGACTCAACCAGTTAGGAGTCGTCTAGATCTAAGCGACACTAGGTCTAGGATTGTTTGAACCGTGCTTTCTTAGGAATTTTCTGACCAACCCTCTTTCTATCTTTAGAGTTAGGTTTCCCTTCTCATCTGAGTCTTCTTTCTCTTCTCACCTAAATTCTCTAGATTAGGATTCCGTTCTCATCTTGCCCCATTCTATTGTTTGTTTCCCTTTTGAAAAAAAAAAACGAAAAAAAAATTGTAATTAATTCTTGAACTTAAATTTGGAATTTAAATTTCGAATTTGAAGTCAAAAATTGATTCAACCCGGTGCACTCAGATTTGGATTCGGGACTTGAGTAATCGACTCTCACGAGTTCATCTAGATTCCAGTCTGGAACTTAACCCCAATCCACCTGTTGCACCACCCCACCCAGATCCAATGAGTGAGAACGTAGTGGACCCGCCTGTTGCACAACCTATAACTCTGAGGGATCGATGCTATCCAGCGATGGCCGCTCAGCCATCGTGCATCGTTATGCCCACCATACCGGGTCGCGACTTCGAACTTAAGGCACAATACATGAGTATGTTGCCTAAGTTCACCTCTAGGGAAGACTCATATCTCTTCCTTAGAGAATTTGAGGAAATCTGCTCTCTTATGCAATACCAGCATATCCCTGAGGAGGCAGTGCGTCTGAAATTCGTGCCTCTAGCACTAAAGGACGACGCTAAGAAATGGCTATATAGTCTAGCCGAAAGATCCATTAGAAGTTGGGCTGAGTTTGTTCAAGTTTTCCTAAAAAAATATTTCCCCAACCATAAGACGATGAGGATTAGGAATGAAATTGTTGCATTCGTTCAGTCTGAGAGCGAGCCGTTCTATTCCTACCTAGAAAGATTCAAAAGTGTTCTGACCCAATGCCCTCATCATGGAATTCCAAGATGGCAATTATGCCAAATTATTTATGAGGGATTGACACCCACATCTAGAGTTATGGTAGAATCCGTAAGCCAAGGGAACTTTATGTCGAAAAATGAAAATGATGCCTGGACTTTCCTTGAGGAATTAGCTGAAAACAGTATGCAATGGGACAATGCTAGAACACCGCTTAACCCAAGTATTGGATCTAGAATAGCAAGCCAACCCAAACCAGGTGTCTTAGCTGTAGATGCCAACATAGCGGCTGAAGCAAAACTAGCTACCCTTATGCGCAGAATGGAAAGTTTAGAGCTACGAACCCAAAACCGAGTGACTCAAGCCTCGTCTATCCCTTGCTCTAGATGTGGTCAAACAGGTCATGTAATGGAGGATTGTGCGGAATGGGACCAAGTTAATGCCATGTATAACCATGCTAGAAATGACCCATACGCATCAACCTATAACTTGGGTTGGCGTAATAATTCCAATTTCTCATCAAACCAACAGGGTCAACCTCTTAGACAACAACCAAACCCGTATAACCAAAATAATACATCATCTGGGTTTAATAAAAGCAGGGGTTGAGGAAAATATACCGGGAAGTGTGGACTTCTAATAGCAATTAAGCCTTGAGGAAAATAAAAATAAAAATAAAGGAATAAAGTGAAGAAAACACATTTTGCAAAATGATTACAAAAGCCCAAGCCTTTGAGTCACTGGTCCGTAGGGGTATCTTGAAACCCGGTAACTTGAGTCTACCAGCTTGGGATTATCGACCAAACTCGCTACACGAATGCAAAAGGGTAAAAGTGTCAAAAAACAAATGTGTTGAATCACGGAAGAAAAGAAAAGAAAAGAAAAAAATTAATAATACTCAAGGCCCAAAGCTAAAAGAATGATCCATGCCATGGTTGATCCGAATGATACTTCACCACCAGAGGAGGCGTGCAAAATAATTCAAGTGATAAACATGTGTAGAAGGGTTAGTGGTGTGAATGTTGGCGGAATAAAGACCAAGTCATATTTTTAATGAGTTAGATTTATATAATGCGCATGCAAGAATTCTCAGTGAGATGTATATGGTTGAGGTAGGGATATTGAGAACTATTAATGAAATGTTGATTCAGGATTTTGTGGGTATATCCGCTGAAAACCCTCAGGAGACAACACTCCTCCCCCTTGGCAACAAGGAGGTTTAAAGGCTTGTTGCACATGCTAAGTGCAACCGTGATTCCTACGAAAGTGAGTTAGGATTTCCCTGTTTTTTTTTCGTATCTTCTGTTTTGCTAGGGACTAGCAAAATCTAGGTGTGGGGGTATTTGATGCATTGCATACATTGCATCATATGTCTTTCATTTAGATTACTTTTACATCAATAAATGCTACTAAGGTATGTGTTTAGTCTTATTTACAGAATACAGGGACCTGAATGCAATTTACCCACATCCCGAGCATAAACGCGTGCAAAAGATTCATTTCTATCATAAAGACCAAGTCAAGATTATCGGGTTACAAATGGAAATGTATCCAAGCATAAAAGCATTCAAGTCCTAATTGCAAAAAGAACAAGGACTTAAGCACAAAAGTAACCAGGGACTTAACTGCAAAAAGTCAAGGACCTAATTGCAAATCACGAGTAGCTTTTATTCTCTTGGAGAAAATATATAGAAAAATCAATGTATATGTCCAAATATGTGAAAGAATTAATCCGGAGTTCAAAAGAATGGAAAGAATCAATCCAGACGCGCAAAGAAGGATCAAATCATACCATAAACATTCAACCAAAATCCGGACAAAATCAGCCCAGATTGTGCGGCGTTTCCGCCGCACCACACATACAATATGCGGTGTTTCCGCCGCCCAATCATCAATCCGTGTGCTCCAATTTCGTCCAGTCGTGTCTGGACACGTGTACTTTCCAATATTATACGTAGATCCCTTGTAGCAACTATAAATAGACCCAAGAACGATGTTAGAAGGGTCCTTAGTCTTTGGTGTTAGTTTTTATTCTTAACCTTAGTTTTGTATTCTTCTTTTCATTAATAAAATTATGTCTTTTATTTCTTACTTTTAGTTTTCTTTTGTAATGTCTCAAGGACCCCTTCTTCCTCCCCCATGAGTTTCTAACTCTTTCCAAAGGGTGGAGGTGACGGATTTAGGGTGAAGAGAAGACGAATAAATGTTATTATTTTAAGTTCGTATTAGTCTATTTTGATTACTTGAGTTTATGTTAAATCATTTATCATGTAATGCTTCATAACTAATATGATTTATTATAAGTTTCTGAATTCTCTAATCTAAACCTTAAATCTAAACCTCCACCCGACGGAATTCATCTCTTCGTTCTTGTTTTAGTTTTATTTGTTCTTGTTTCTTGCTTTAAATAATTAAAACCCAAAAATCTCAAAACCAACTTAATTCTTCTCTCCTTCTTTCCCCCAATTGAAATCACAATAATAACAAATCTCTCCCTCCTTGTGTTCGACCCGTACTTGCCACGTCTTCATAGACGCCGTGCACTTGCGGTATAAATTTAATTCTCATCACCGTGTATAGCTAGTGGGGGCGCTTCTGATAGAGTCAGTGCCAATTAGACAACCACTTCGCTTGGAAGACTTACGTGAACACCAAAACACCTTCTAGACACCAAATTAAATTCGATCAACTTCAAGTCATAGCAAGTCAAACCAATCTCCTCCTTAATTGAGTCCGAGTCCTTAGGGGCCAATGTCTAATTGATTTTAATTTAAGGCTTCGGTGACACTTTAGGATTGTAATTTGTGGGCCACAGAAGGGTGATGAAATCCCCACCGTATATTTTCCTACGGAGTTGCCCTTAAGATAGTTTAACTTAAATCTAGCAAAGATAGTCAAACATTGGTCTTTAATTGGGGGCAATTGCAAGGTTGTATGCAAACTAAACTATATGCTTAAATGCAATCGTTAAAACGCGATACGTACCTTGCCTCCTGCACTCTTCAACAATAAAAATGCAAACAAAACATTATATGATGCATGCAATAAGTCCTTCTAATTTTGCCAATTTTTAGGTGAGAGTTGATTTATTGCCAATTATGGAATTTTGCCCTCCACGTGCAGTTTTACGAAAAGGAACTTTTCAAAGATTAAGATTTTACGAGAAAGGCAAGAAAAGTTACCTCTGCAGTGCTCAGACGGGTTCACCGCCCGCTCTCGAAAATTCCCAGATGCTCTATGCGTCCACCCAGAGATGGAGATGACCTCAGAAAAAATTGAAGCCCAGATGCTTCAAATGTGCGGCAAATCCGCCGCCGGTTCTTCTTGGTGTGCGGCGATTCCGCCGCCCTTCTTGCTCCAACTGGGCCCGGATTTCTCCGCGCACTCTGTTGTCTCCTGAAACGCAAACCCAAATAGTTAGATTGCACACACGATAAACATGATAGAATCGAAATCACAGAAATAAACAAAATCTTCGTCGCCTCCCCGGCAACGGCGCCAAAAACTTGATGAGAATTAAATTTATACCGCAAGTGCACGACGTCGATGAAGACGTGGCAAGTACGGGTCGAACACAAGGAGGGAGCAATCTTGTTATTTTTGTGATTTTCGATTAAGGAAGAGAAAGGTAGAGAAATAAGTTTGATTTGAGATTTTTGGTTTTTTTTATTGTCTAAAGCACGAACAACAAAAACAAATTAAAAATAAAGCAAAGATGGTGAATTCCGTTGGGTGGAGGTTTAGATATCGGGTTTAGATTAGAGAATTCTGAAACTTATAATAAATCACATTAGTTATAACGCATTACATGATAAATGACTCAACATAAACTCAAGTAATCAAAATATACTAACACGAAATTAAAATAATAACTTTATTCTCTTCTCATCACCCTAAATCCGTCACCCCCACCCTTTGGAAAGAGGTAGAAACTCATGGATGGGAGGAAGGAGAAGGGGTCCTAGAGAAACTACAAAAGAAAACTAAAAATAAGAAATAAAAGAACAGAATTTTATTACTAAAGTTTTGTACAAGAACTAAGGACTTAAAATAAGAACATCAAAATAAGAACATCCTCTACACATCGTTTCGGGGCTATTTATAGCCGATACAAGGGACCTAGGTATAAAATAGGAAAGTACACGTGGCCAGACACAACTGGGAAAAATCCGAAGCCACGAATCAACGAGGGGGCGGCGTTTCTGCCGCACAACGCATGTAAGATGCGGCAATTTCGCCGCAATATCTGGTCTGATTTAATCCGGATTTTTCCTGTGTGTTTATGGTATGATTTCAATGTCCTTTGCGCGTCTGGATGATTTCTTTCCTTTCTTTTGAGATCCGAAATAATTCCTTCATATATTTGGAGATCCAAATTGATTTTTCTTTAAAACTTCTCCAAAATAATATTTTGGTTCTTTAATTTGCAGTCGGGTACTCGACCTTTTGCAATTACATCCCTGGCTACTTTTGTGCTTAAGTCCTTGGCCTTTTTGTAATTAGGTCCTTGAATGCTTTTTTGCTTGGATGAACTTCCATTTGAATCCCGATAATCTTGAACTTGGTCTTTATGATAGAAATGAGTCTCTTGCACGCATTTATGCTCGAGATATGGGTAATTTGCATTCAGGTCCCTGTATTCTTTAAATAAGACTAAACACATACCTTAGTAGCATTTAATGATATAAAATTAATCTAAATGAGAGACATATGATGCACTGTATGCAATGCATCATTCATCCAATTTGCTAAAAGGAAAGACGAACCTCAGTTTTTTGGTCTTGTTGATTCTCTTACAAAACAATCGTTTATCCATAAAACGAAATTATTGCAAGTTAGACTAATGTCTAAATCATAATTCTAATAATTACATGGCATGTTTTAAACCACTTAAAACATTCAAAACGAATTATTACAACAAAACATTTAAAGACCGAAAAACCGGAAAATCGAATTGTTCGATCCCTAGATGGTAAACTAAATTTGTTTATAGCCTCAAATCATTAGAAAATTGAACCCTAAGCTCTGATACCACCGAAGGATTTCATGTTTAATTGTAAATGTATATTTTCGAAATTTTTATGCACAATAAGGATCATTCATATATTTTCTACGATTTATTTTCATACATGAATCGATTTGTTTTAATGATTGCTTAAAACACATCAAAACAAACATTGGGCCACGAAATTCATACCTAGAAGTTCTCTAAAACTTCTGGAAGATCTGGAGACGTTGAGGATGCTCGTCGCTTCCCGTTGCACCGGATGCCTCCGAGTGTTCACCAAAACCCTAAACAAGGTTGGACAGAAAGGAACTAGCCAATCAATCTCCAAACTAGCTTAGAATCTAGCTACAAACCCCTTCCTTAGTCTCTGAGATTTTCCTTCCAAAGACTTAGAAACTTAAGAGAATTTTTGTGGCTTTTGTGGTGAATTAGGAGAGAAAACAATTAGCAAAAATATCTAACATAATTAAGGAGAATAAGGACCTATTTATAGGCTCCAATCTTACTCTCAATCATGGCTATTCTTAAGCCATGTTCTTTTGACATTTTCTCTCACAAACTAATTCCATAATGCATTACATGCATCCACAAAACGTTTGACCAAGTTTGGAGCTAATCCAACCATCGATCAAATTAATCTCTTAATTATCAAAGGCAGAAAATCGATCGGGGTTCGGTTTACCGAGTCACACTCGGTTAACCGAATATGTCACGTTTGGTTTACCGTGCATTAGACGGACGACCGATTCTTAAGGAGAAAAATTCTCCTTAACCGATCGGACGATCCCTCGTCTAAAACTGAATGCCATTCGGTTAACCGAAAATATCGGAACTGGACATTGTTCGGTCGACCGTTTCTGGTTTGGTATACCGAATCAGAACTCCAGGCACTTTGGTCAAGTTCGGTCAATCAATTTTGACCATCCGTTACACGTTCGGTTGACCGATGCACAGAACCTTCGGTCGACCGAACCATAAACGGATCACCGAACATTTACCTGATTTTGCGTTTTCAAATTTTGGATTTATTTCCAACAAAATTTGAACTTAAGGGTTTTTTAGCATATTCACAACTTATGCAATATATTATCCTATGCAACAATAAATTATTGCACCCCATAATATATGCATCTCATATGAATTTATCATGATTCTAATTATGTTATATATTACAACATAATTTATTTTACTTGTTCACCACATGTGTCATATTTTCTATAAGAAACCCGACACATCATATGAACCAAAAATCAAGCTTCTTGTTTCCCGGTTTTTGTGGTGTGACCTATGGGAGGATCTAGACTAAGTTGGCAGTGATATTAAGAGCTTAATATCACAAGCTATAAGCGGTATCTAGCTACACATTATAGCTCCCAATTAGTTAGATGTCTTATTTCCACTCGAACCAAAACCCGATCCATTTAGTGATGGAGTGCACCACTTGTGTCCGTCCCTTGCCACATGATATTAAGAATACACACAAAGTAGTATTGTGTCATCTTTGTATTAGTATTCATTTCTTGATCTCTTTAAGCTAGTTATAAATATATGACTTAAATCAAATAACATTGTGCACATTATAACTTTGCTTTATCAAGGGGCCACTAATATCATCACTCAATTAAGAGGGGCAATGATAATCTTTTGACTAACTATCTTCTCCAACAAAAGTCATACTTAACCAACTAATGCCTTTGCACTACACTCATTGATAGCTTAAGACACTAGTCTAATTAAGCACTCCTTAAGTGATCGGATATAAGTCTCATATCAAAGGACCAAGGACACAGTAAAACATCAATGACACAGAAACACATTTCTATAATGTTTTACTTATTAGGTCCATTCAGTATACAAAAGTAATATTTTCCTCTTTTGCGTACCCGTGTTGTCACTCACTTGTAGAGCTACAATGATCTATGACCAACACGACAATCTTAACTCGGTAATCAATGTCCCATGTTAATTACCATGATTGCGAATATCTTTTGTTTTATGTAAACCATTATCTTTTAGAGCTCTACGGTTAAGGACCAAGAGCCTCTTCCTTAACACTTCTAAAAGACGAATAACATAAACAAGGAACAAAATGATTTCTCATTCAATTCATAATAATTGACATTTAAAAGTAAATCTTTTAGAACACATTCCCTTCAATCTCCCACTTGTTATAAAAGTTTTGTTTCACATACATTCTCAATGTATAAAACATTAATAACTATGGTAACCTTCACTAATCACCTATCAAGCCAATCCACATGGATCCTTGGATCCACGGACTCGAAATATATTTCACCTCTTAGCTTGGTATGAAGGTTTGTTGAATGGATCAGTTGTGTCACTGTTGTGTCCACCCATTTATTTATTTTATCTTTCGTTGGTGGTTGAGTTGGCTGTAGTGATATTACTCCTAACTACACTAGCTCATACCTCCACCTTCGATAATGATGACGCATCATCATTCCAACCTCCTATTGTCAGGAATCCCTATGAGAATTGCATCCAAATATCCCTCGGCTATTTTCTCATTTGTCCTCCATAAACAAGAACTTTATCTTTAGTCCGGTTAAGGTACTTCAGAATATTCTTGACCGCAATCCTATGCTTAGGACTTGCGTCGGATTGGTGACTACTTGTCACGCTTAGAGCATACGAGATATTGAGTCTTGTGCAAGTCATCGGAGAATTGCATCAAAATACGCATTGATGTTATATATGTAGAATCATAAGGGTCTCTAATTCTAATCACTTTTAACCCTAATTACCGACTTGTTTAATCGATCGAGTATATGCAGCGGAATTTAAAACAAATAAACAAGCAAGCAAGGTAAATGGAAGGAAATAAGCAAACCACAATGAGATGATGGATTTTTATAGAGGTTCGGCACCCCACTCGGGTCCTAGTCCTCTCTTGCAACTGCTCGGATCACCGAGCTCCGCTCACAACTTTACTAATCACTCCTCGTTCCGGGCCGAGAGAGAACGCCTTTACAACACAAGCACCGCGAACACCCTCGCTAGCTTTACTTTTCCTCCTCTCACAATCCGAGAGGGTACACTTCGCCTTTCACCAAAATCATTGCTTCTTGAACAACAATTGAGTGGGACAACACTCTCTAAATCTTGAGCACACTTGAGTATGATTTGGCTATGATTAAAGGTATGGAATTTAGGCTTATAGTGTAGGATTGGAGAATTTGGAGCTTGAGAGTTTCTCTCTAAGGTATTGGACAAATAGTAGTGGGAGAGTTGTGTTAAAATGTGTTTTACAACTCTATTTATAAGCTCCTAAAGAGTTATAGCCGTTGGGGATGAAATGAGTAAAGATTGTGTAAGATACACAAAACAGAAACTAACAGGACCCAATTCTGACAAGATTTGGTCGACCGGTTAAGGAACGGTCGACCGCCAAAGGTTATGGCTCAGGTACACTTAAGTTATCGGTCCAACAACGAGATAGGTTCGGTCGACCGATTTCTAACAGGATCTACGGGGTTGACAAACAAGATCATATTCGGTCGACCAAAAATCAACGGCAGTTTGGGTTTGTCGAGACATATTACGTTCGGTCGATCGAACAAGGTCCTCGGTCGACCGATACACTAAATTTGTTTGGGGTATTTAGAAATAATACGAATACGACCGTTGGGTAGAAACGACAAAACAAACAGTCAGATAAATAAGTTTACACGGTTAATCGAAACCGGACAGTAAAACACTAACAATATATATGATCACTCAGTCGACTGAACGGTCTGTTTCGGTCGACCGAATGTGGGCAGACAGTTCAGGTTAAGGTTTGGTGTTTTCCGGTCTAAGTTTGAGTGATCTATTGAAATCCAAATTATGTGAAATTTTGTGTGTGACTTTGATAAGGAACCTAGTGTGTATGTGAGTTGATTTTAGCTCAAGTATGCTCAATTTACACAATGTTCCTAAGACTCAAAGAAATGCAAATTACATGTCATCAATAGAGCATGATTACATGTCTTGACTTGAATCCTTTCTTTCTTGAGTCTTGATCACCTGTAGAAGTTAGCACATAGCAATATATATGCAATGCAATATGTGTGCTACTCTACATTGATTACAATTAAGATTGGGTTGATTAAATCATCAAAACATAGATTAAGCCCAAAAAGCCAACAATCTCCCCCTTTTTGATGATGGCAACCTATATCTTAATACTTAAATCTCTGATTGTTAACTATGCATAAAAATGCTCCTCCTAAGGATGTGCATAGTCTTTGATTAATTATAATCAAATTTCAAGTTACCCCCTTAATTATCTCTCCCCGTTTGACATCCATCAGAAAATTATAAGAGTTAAGCATTGAATTTTGGATGTCTTGTAATGAAGTTGCTCCCCCTAAATTTTGCACTTCATTACACTAAGTAAATGATATTCATTAAGCTCCCCCTATCAATATGAATATGATTTTTCGATTAAGTTCAATTTTAATTCTCCCCTATTAACATCAAGTAAATATTACAATATAGCATGTGATGTATTCATTTCCCCTTTTTGACATCCATTTATAAATTTGACACTTAGGCAATGGATGTGATTCAAATTTTAAGATATGCAATGAATGAATATATGATTTGTCAATTAAGCATATAAAATCTAGACTAGAACAAATTAATTGACAATTTTAGAGGATAAGAAATTATACCCACTTTGAAGCTTGAATTTGACTCTCAAGCTTCCCCGGTCACCACCGATTTCCTCCTCTAGCACCTACAAGTGTAGATTTAGGTACCCAAACAACTTTGGGTCCTTGAATGTTAGCTTTGGGAATCCAAACCATTTTGGTTTTAGGAGCCCACACACTTGAAGAGCTATTCTTTACAACTAAGTGCTTTCCATTCAATGTTGTTTGAATTACATGGCTTTTAACATATGATTCATTATATCCTAAACCATGTTTTTGCAAAGATTGCATTTGACTTCCTAAAAGCATGTTGAGCATCTTAGTTCTATTAGTGAATCTTTCTAAATATTTTCTTAATTGCACATTGCAAGCTTGAAGATTTAGTTGTTCACTATCAATGAGTGTTGCTTTTAAACTTTCAAGAGTTGATGCATTTGTTTCAAGTTTAGCAAGCACCTAATTTTTCTCATGCATGATTGATTCAATTTGCATTTGGAGATCCTTGATTAGCTTTCTAGCATTCTTATTTTTGTCACAAATGATCTCATATTGTTTAACTAAGTCATTGATTGCATTTTGAAGCTCATCATGTGTATAAGTTTCTTCATTACCACTAGAATGTGAGCTATAACTATAATAAGACTTCGTTGAGCATGATCTAATAGAACAAGAGTTAAAGGATACCTCACTTCCTTCATCTTGAATTGCTATGTAGCAGATATGTGCATATTCCTTTGTTGATGAAGGTGCGGTTGATTGGGATGATGATGAAGATGATGAATCGTCCCAAGTAGCCTTGTGAGCTTCCAACCTCTTCTCTTTTGTCTTACTCCTCTCCTTTTCTCTCATTCTCTCCCTTATCTCATTTTTCTTCTCCTTCTCTTTTCTCTCATTTTCACTCTCCTCCTTCTCCATCTTCTTTTCTCTCATTTCACTTCTTCTACCTCTCCTTTCATTCTTTTCTTCTTTATCCTTCTTGAGGTATTTGAAGAAGTCTTTGGCTAGGACTTCAATGTCCTCATCTTCTACACTCCTCCTTGGTTGCTCAATATTTGCATGTAATCCCAAGGTAGGTTTGTTCTTGGAGGCTTACTTCTCATTTCGATGGTTAATTTGGAGCTCATAAACCATGAGATTTCCAATTAACTCCTCCATCTTGAGTTGAGAAAGGTCGTGTGCTTCTTCAATTGCGACCACCTTATCTTCCCAATCGTTGCTTAGCGACTGGAGGAATTTTCTTGTCATCTCTCCTTCATTTAGTTTTCTTCCAAGAACGAAAAGAGAGTTAGTAATATTGGTGAAGCGAGTGTTCATTTCGCTTATGTTTTCACCGATTTGCATAGAAAAAATCTCATATTTATGCATGAGGAGACTAATGCGGGTTTGCTTAGTATTGCTATCACCCTCATGATGCGTTTGCAATCTATGCCAAATTTCAAATGCACTTTCATAACCCCTAATACTATTATATCCACCCTCATTAAGACAACAATAAAGAATGTTCATGATTTTTGAATTCATGTCAATTTGTTTCATTTTAGGCCTTGAAAGTGAATCTAATTCATCTTCATTTGGGGGTGTGTAGAGATTTTGAAGAAATATCCAATACTTGAGGTCAATAGATATTAGGAATATTTTCATCCTATTCTTCCAATAATCATAGTTTGACTCACTAAGTAAAGGAGGTCTAGTTGTGCATAATCCTTCCATGTGATTAGATGATGTAGAAGGCATGCTAAAAATACGATTAAGTATGCGATTTAGCTCACAAGGCTCTGATACCAAATGTAGAATCGTATGGGTCTCTAATTCTAATCACTTTTAACCCTAATTACCTAATTGTTTAATCAATCAAGTATATGTAGCAGAATTTAAAACAAATAAACAAGCAAGCAAGGTAAATGGAAGGAAATAAGCAAAACCATAATGAGACGGGGGATTTTTATAGAGGTTCGGCACTCCACCTAGGTCCTAGTCCTCTCTTGGAAGCTCTGCTCGGATCACCGAGCTATGCTCACGACTTCACTAACCACTCCCCATTCCAGGCCGGGAGAGAACACATTTACAACATAAGCACCGCGAACACCCTCGCTAGCTTGACTTTTCCTCCTCTCACAATCCGAGAGGGAACACTTCGGGCTTTCACCGAAATCCTTGCTTCTTGAACAACAATTGAGTGGGACAACACTCTCTAAATCTTGAGCACACTTTGGGTACGATTTGGCTCTAATCAAAGGTATGGAATTTAGTCTTAGAGTGTAGGATTGGGGAATTTGGAGCTTGGGAGTTTCTCTCTAATGTATTAGACAAATAGTAGTGGAAGAGTTGTGTTAAAATGTGTTTTACAACTCTATTTATAAGCTCTTAAAGAGTTATAGTCGTTGGGGATGAAATGGGTAAAGATTGTGTAAGATACACAAAACAGAAACTGACAGGACCCGATTCTGATAAAGTTCGGTCGACCGAATTGGGCAGAACGGTCAACCGTTTGGCAATTTTGACCAAGGTTTGGTCGACCGGTTAAGGAACAGTCGACCTCCAAAGGCTATGACTCAGGTACACTTAAGTGATTGGTCGAACACCGAGATAGGTTCGGTCGACCAATTTCTAACAGGCTCTACGGGGTTGACAAACAAGATCATATTCGGTCGACCGAAACAAGGTTCATGGTCGATCGAAAACCAACAGGCAGTTTGGGTTTGTCGAGACATATTTAATTCGGTCGACCGAACAAGGTCCTCGGTCGACCGATACACTAAATGTATTTGGGGTATTTAGAAATAATAAGAATACGACAGTTGGGTATAAACGACAAAACAAACGGTTGAATAAATAAGTTTACACGGTCAACCGAAATCGGGCAGTAAAATACTAACAATATATATGATCACTCGGTCGACCAAACGGTCTGTTTCGGTCGCCCGAATGTGGGCAGACGGTTCAGGTTAAGGTTTGGTGTTTTCCGGTCTAAGTTTGAGTGATCTATTGAAGTCCAAATTATGTGAAATTTTGTGTGTGACTTCTATAAGTAACCAAGTGTGTATGTGAGTTGATTTTATCTCAAGTATGCTCAATTTACACAATGTTCCTAAGACTCAAAGAAATGCAAATTACATGTCTTCAATAGAGTTTGATTACATGTCTTGACTTGAATCCTTTCTTTCTTGAGTCTTGATCACCTGTAGAAGTTAGCACATAACAATATATATGCAATGCAATATGTGTGCTACTCGACATTGATTACAATTAAGATTAGGTTGATTAAATCATCAAAACCTAGATTAAGGCCAAAAAGCCAACAATATATCCTTTATTTTACCCTAATTTTGTGCGACTCGAGTGTTTGTTTGTGGTGTTTCAGGTGTTATGTAATAAAGTAGAGAAAGGAATAGAAAAGGACTGAAATGCAAGAAGAACAGACTCAAATGAAGCAAAGTGTACCATTTTGTCATTCACAAAGACCCATCTGCAAATCATGAGGGGCCCAGATGAAATCCAGAGGGACCTGGAAGCACAAAAAGATTTAGGGCGCAAAAATCCTTCAGAATCATGATCTTAAGGAGTATTTGGGCAATTTAAGACAAACGGGCTCGAACTAGCGGACCAGGAGTACAACCCACGTACAAAATACAACATTTAAGTTGCTGGAGAAACATGGGCCGGATCATAAACAAAACAATCCGCGAGTGGCGGCTCAATTTGCCTCAATTCGGCACTAATTTCTCCTGTGGCTTCATCTCGATTATTTGGGTGTACCAGACTATAGAGAAAGTGATTACAGTCGTCGGATTGATTCCAGATCCATCCAAACCCTTATTTCTTCTACAAATAGCAATGTTTCTTCTTCCTTTCCCCTTCTCCTCCACTTCCACCATTAGAGTAGGTTAGTTTTTACCCAATTTGGTTGCAAGTAGAGGAAGGTGGATGAATATTGTCATCTCACATTTTCTTTAATATAAGGTTGGATTCATGTTCCTCTTGTCATTAACTTTCTTTCTATGCAATTAGTTTTTTATTTTGTTGGTTAATTTTCTAGTTAGAGGTTTATGCCATGTTTAGTCTTAATCTCTTGCTTTCCATGCTTGTTATTATGATTAGTGAGTAGATCCACCCCATTTTGGATGGAGGCAATGTAGTTGATGGTGAAATGTGTGATAGGTTCCTAAGTTTGTGTCATTTCCATGTACTTAATGTTAGATCTAAAATTTGTAGCATGTTAATCTTGTTATAGATGAAATAATAGCCACACTAGGTACTTGTTTCATGCTAGATCTAGTTTTGACATGTTGCCACTAGTCCAGAAAAGCCCATATACGTCGGATATACAGGGCTATAGACGTTGGATTTTAGTGGTCCAAGTACCCGACGAATATTTTCCCGTCGCCTATGCCATATTCTACAGACGTCGACTATAGATGACCGACTTCTATACAGTGTATAGACGTCTTCTATATATGTCCGACGTCTTTTATACGTTTAATTTCCAAAAATACATTACATCCTATATCAGGCATTCAACCCTCACATTAATCAAGCCCAAGCTGCCCAAGTGCCTTAAGTGCCAACCTTTTGACCAATAACCACGAACATCAAGCCCAACAAGCCCAGGTGCCCCAACTCGTTCATGTTCAGCAGTAAAGGAGTGGCGGAGTACATCAACCACACCAACAAAAATAAATTCTCCGATGTGGGACTAAACTATTACGCCCCATAGACGTCGGATATATAGGGTGACCAATGTCTATACATATAGTACGACCTATAAACGTTGGCCACGCTATACATTCGACGTCTATACATTTAAATAACAATAATAATAAATTACGTCCTATAGACGTCGGATACCCTATACAACCGACGTTTATACATTGGTAAATAGTAAAAAAACATTGCAACTCCTTAGAAGTAGAGTGGTGGAGTACATCAACTCCACCAATAAAAAAATTTCTCCAATGTGGGACTAAACTTCAACACATATGGCCATAAACACACATATGGTCATAATTCACATTACTTTCTATGAAGTACAAAATTGCATAAATTCTTCTACAAAATAAATTAACATAAATTCTTATACGAAATAAATCGCAAAAAATAAACAAAAAATATTTTTCTTATTTCAGGAGGTATAGACGTCGGTTGTACTACAAAAAATGATGTTTATACAAACCTATAGATGTCAGATGTTTGAATATCCGACGTTTATACCTATAGAGGTCGGATGTTTTGATATCCAATGTCAATTGGGTGACACCTATTGTGCATTCTGCACTAGTGTGCTTGTGATGAGTTTTATTTGATGATTGAATTGACTTGAATTGAATGGTTGATTGATTTGGTTTATGTTGCTTGAATGAACTAAGATTATGCTTAGGATTGATTGATGTTTTAATGGCCATACTAGGTGCTTATGGCATACTTGAGAATCCACAAAATTGATCTTAACTTCATGTTAACCTTTCCTAGTCTTGCATACCATGTAATTGTATATGTTTAACACTTAGATTCCACACTAGCTTCTACTTGTAAACATATACTCTTACACAAATGCTTAATGGTTGGACACCCTCATGCACACACCCCACTATTGCACCTCCACTACAAGAGGTTTAGTTTGATTGTTTTCTTGTATCATAGTTTAGTTTAGTTAGCTTAGCCTAAATCTCTTCATCTATTTCTCTTCGCACTCCAGTATGGTGATAATAGCAACGCGCACAACTCCTCGTGGTACGACCCGTACTTGCCGCGTCTTCACCAACGTCGTGCACTTACGGTATTGTAACCGAATCAATCAGTGTGTGTCCTATGCGGGACAGGTGAGTATGTTCTTTAAACAAAGGATATATCCTTTGAAATCAAGTATGTGACAATTTTAAATCACAAAGAAACATAACAATTGTTCCGACTTGCCAACCACGACACACATAAGCGTCCTTTGAGAGACACGCATGTGCTTCGAAGGACATGGTCTGTTAGAGGCATATGTGTCATAATTAAACTTCCTTATACTAAGAAACATGAATTATTCAACTCATTAGGTTCAGGGTAGACTTCTTTATTTGTTTGAGTGTTGAAACCCTATAATTACTCTCCCCCCGAGGGAAAATCAGGGTACATCCTTACGTAGATAAGACCTAAATTCAATGTACTAGATATCCTAATGCATCATGTTCAATTCAATTTTGGGAGCTTCTCTTTTTACTTGACCTCTCAACGGTTTTGCAGATGCTAAACACATGCAAACTCCCAAAACATTTTCTTTCACAAAGACATGAAGATTTTGAATGAAATGTGAAAATTTAAAGCACTAGGCAAGAAAAAGAAGACAAGTCACCCAAGGATCATGGTATAACACATATATCAATGTAAAATGCAGCACACTAACATGACCCTAACAATACATATAAAAGAAAACAAAATAAAAACAAAGTGAAAATGACTTGAGTCCATATATATACAATTGTAAAGCACACCCCCCGACTTACTTCATGCATTGTCCTCAATGTATGCAAGCATGATACTACATGTATTTTTGCATGAAAAATCTATGATCTCACCAAACTTTGAAGCACAAGGAAATTTTTGTGGTCATGTTGATGCATTCAAACCTAAATTCCCCGCAAAACATGTGAGATACTTAAGAAGTGAGACAAATACGTGAAACAAATGGGGCCCAAATACACAAGGGTTGGTGCCCACATTAACCTATGCTCACTCTTGGCATTTTTTTCAAAAATAACTTTGTACAAAAATAAGTTCCTATCGTCATTTGTCAAAGGACATCAAATGGGAACCTCAAAAGTGGGTCAATGCACTTGGAAGGGGAACATGACACCACGTGGGTCAAAATACTCATGTGTGGTCGCCTTCACAAAGTGCACAAGATGCAAGGAGAGGTTCGTGATCAAGAGGCAAAGCTGTATGCTTCAAAGGATCGAACTTAAAAAGCTCGAACCTCTCAAGAGTTTGGTCGTAATTGAGCAACGAAACAAGACTTTCTCCCATTGCGGTATTGAAGTTATGATCGTCAATCCAAACTCTCCCACCAACAGGCTAGTGCGCCGTAACGAGGCTGACATTCTCATTATCCTTGCCTGATGCACCAGGTGAATAGAAAATGGGTCTCTTACCCAAGGTATCCTCTACGGAACTCCTCATACCCTTATTGGCAATGTAGTTGTTTGGTGTTCCTTCATTTCTAAGATGATCAGGAACTATAGTGAGAGGCAAACTCTACCAGGTCGTATGAAATTAGGAGTATAAGGGAGCTCTTGCTCAACCAAGGGTGAGTCCTCAAGAGGCACAACATTAAGATCATGTGGCTCAAGGGCCACAGGACAAAAAGGTAAGGCACAATCTTGTGCCGACTCATAATGAAGGTCCATGCTATTCTCAGTTTGAATCGTCTCCCCCACCATGTGATCATGGATTGAAACCCCAAGTCCCTCAAACTGACTAAGAGTTTGACTTTGCCAGATTGTGCTTTGAATTTTTTCATGTGGTGGGGGTCTGATATTAAAAGATGAATCCTCATGTTGACAAGAAAGGTCACCCTCCTCACGTTCACTTAATTGTTGTGTCATCTGACTCACTTGGATTTTCATAGTTTGCAAGGAATTCAAGTTGGACTTCAATAATTTTTGAGTGGTTTCTATTGAACATTTGGAGGGTTTGTTCTAAGGAATCAAGTTTGGTGGTCAACATTGAAGTTCACATTTTGATTGTCAGAATTTGTAGGTTGGGTGTTAATAGACTGAGAATTAGTCCATATGGTCATGGGTGGTGGCTGGTAGGGATGTGGGTATTCGGGAGGAGAATAATAGGGTGGGTATGATGTATAAATATTTGAATCAATATTGTCTCCCCGTAAATCCATCCCTCTTGGGTTGTATGCATATGCGTAACAGTCACATTGAGCATTTTGGGAAAAGGTATGCTCATACTCAGGCTCTCGGGGAACATAAGGGCATTCCCCGATAACGTGACTACTCAACCCACACGGTATGGCTACTGAAGCTATCAGTGCACTCATATCCTCTACCGCACGCATGAAAGAGGCCAAAGCTTCTTGTAATGTCTCAGTTTGTTGGCCAACATATGATCCGACACAACTTGATGATGGTCTAGTGATTGACATCATTTCATGCTCATATTTGTATCTTATATCCATTATCTTTCACCTAAACAATGCTATGTCACGAGTTTTATGTTTAGTTTTCAGGAATAATTAGGTTTGAAGAGATGAAGCATAAAAGGACCCAAAAGCTGGGAAAAAGGACTGGATTGTGAGATCTAGGGACCAAGATGCAAGGGAGAAGGACCTGATTGCAAGACAGAGGGACCTAAGAGTAAAACAGAATACTTCACACCATTATGGGGAGTATTTTAGCAATTGGATTCGGGTCGGAGCTCCAACAAACGAAGTAGATGCATCAAAGACCACCAAAAGCACACAGAAAAGCCCAGAATAAAACTCAACTGGATCCGGACATTTTGGACCGCCAATTGGCGGTCTGGAACAGCCAATTGGCGGTCTGGATTAGTCCAGATCCGCCAAGATTTCTGCTGGACTTGTATTAATGTTCGTTTAGGCTATTTTTGGTGTTTGTTTAGTCCCACATCGGGGGATTGTCCCGGATTAGCTTTTTCCATGCCTATAAATAGAACTCTTCACCTCCTATTGTAATCACTCCATATTTTAAGTGGCTATTCTTCCTACTAGAAGTGAGGCCTTGAAGCACACACTAAAGTAGGAGGATGCTACTTTTAATGTGAGTCATTTTATCAATAAAGTTTTGTGTTTCTTTCATTGTTTGTTTTATGCTTCTTTTATTGTTGTGCATGTTTTAGTTTAATCGTCTTTTAGTTCTAGCTTAGTTTTAATATGCTTTCTTTCCATAGTTTAATAATTAGTGTAATGTTTAGTGAGTAGTTCCATCCCCTTTGGGGGGTGGAGTAGATGTACATACATGCATTAGAGAATGGGATGAATGCTTTAATTTCAATGTGTTGATTAAACATGAATGTATGCTTGCTTGTTTAGGATAGAATTTATAACTTGATGAGTTTTGCCAAAATGATTAGACACCTCTCATGCTTGTTTAGGTTCTGAAATAAACAACTTGCATATGTAAATGTTAATCAACTAAGTTGGTGAATAGATTGATAGGTTTTGCCATAACATTTAGACACTTCCTATGCTTGATAAACACCACCTTCATGTGCTTAAAGAATGTATTCTACACCCACCTCTTTGCATGTGTGCACTCACTCCACCCCTTAGGGGTTTTTCCCATTTCTGTATTCCAGCATTCTTCATTTGTTCTTAGTTTAGTTGTTATTCCATCGTTTGTTTGTTTCGTTTCGCATTTCGTACTTCTTAGCGTAGTTTAGTGTAGAGTAGCGTAACCAACTCTCTTCTCCATTATTTTCGCCACTTGATTTCGTGCAAACAAGAGGCTTCTCACCTCCCTGAGGACGACCCGTACTTGCCTCCACTTCATCGCGGTCGTGCACTTGCGGTTTAATTAAAACGTTCAACAAGTTTTTGGCGCCGTTGCCGGGGAGGTGGCAGTCCAGACTCTTGTTTGGACGATTCGAGTGGATTTAATTTGTGTGTTGTAGTTTTTCTTTGTTTCAGGAGACTGGGAATAGCAAGTGGAGGCTACTGGAGAAATTTCCAGACGACCTGAGCACTTCAGACCGCCAATCAGCGTTCTGAGACCGCTAATCAGCGGTCTGGTGAGCTCTGTTCATCTTTTAATTTCTTGATGTTGTTGCTCTAAATGATCTAGTTATCTGGGACTCAATTTGGCATGTTTTGACTTATAGTTCGTTCCCAGATCAATAATCAAACCTCCTTTGAGCAACTTGGACCCTAAAACTCAAAGCAAAAGATTAGGCATTCATTCTTGTTTAGGTCATGCATCATGTATGTGACTTAGGCATTTAGATTGTCTTTTATCTTAGCTTTATTTTCTGTTGCTGAGAGCTGGCGTGAGGTACGCACCTTCTACTCTCATTCATGCATTTCGTATGAACATGCATTAGTTAGTAGGAAGTGCATTGCAACAAGTGTGAGTTGAGCGTTGTTTGGAGAGTTGATTGCTAGATTTAGGACTCCAAAACGCTACTAAGGAGGGGCTGTCCCGTAAAAGATAAGGTGGGGGATTTCATCACCCTTTCCTTCGCCCCAAAAACCACACTAATTGTTGAACGTTTTAATTAAACCGCAAGTGCACGACCGCGATGAAGCGGTGGCAAGTACGGGTCGTCCTCAGGGAGGTGAGCAGCCTCTTGCTTGTACGAAATCAAGTGGCAAAAATAGGGGAAGAAAGATGTTTATGCTAACCTACGCTACACTACGCTAAGAAGTATGAAATGTGAAAGAAGCAAACAAACGATGAAATAAGAACTAAGCTAAGAACAAAACAAGAATGCTGGAATTTCAGGAATGAAAAACCCCTAAGGGGTGGAGTGAGTGCACACAAGCAAAGAGGAGGGTGTAGAATACATTCTTTAAGCACATGAAGGTGGTGTTTATCAAGCATAGGAAGTGTCTAAATGTTATGGCAAAACCTATCAATCTATTCACCAACTTGGTTGATTAACATTTACATATGCAAGTTGTTTATTTCAGAACCTAAACAAGCATGAGAGGTGTCTAATCATTTTGGCAAAACTCATCAAGTTATAAATTCTATCCTAAACAAGCAAGCATACATTCATGTTTTATCAACACATCAAAAATAAAGCATTCATCCCATTCTCTAATGCATGTATGTACATCTACTCCACCCCCCAAAGGGGATGGAACTACTCACAAAACATTACACTAATTATTAAACTATGGAAAGAAGGCATATTAAAACTAAGCTAGAATTAAAAGACGATTAAACTAAAACATGCATAAACAATAAAAGAAGCATAAAACAAACAATGAAAGAAACACAAAACTTTATTGATAAAATGACTCACATTAAAAGTAGCATCCTCCTACTTTAGTGTGTGCTTCAAGGCCTCACTTCTAGTAGGAAGAATAGCCACTTAAAATATGGAGTGATTACAATAGGAGGTGAAGAGTTCTATTTATAGCCATGGAAAAAGCTAATCCGGGACAATCCCCCGATGTGGGACTAAACAGATACCACAAATAGCCTAAACATCCTCTAATACATGTGCGGGAGAAATTTGAGCGCATTTGGGCCAAAAGTGACCGCCAATTAGCGGTCATGGACCGCTAATTAGCGGTCTACAGTGTCCGGATCGCTCTGGAATTTCTTGTGGGCTTTTCCGGAAGGCTTTGTTGGTATTGTATGCATCTATTTTGCATGTTGGAGCTCCGACCCGAATAGAATTGTCAAAATACTCCCCATAATGGTGTGAAGTATTCTGTTTTACTCTTAGGTCCCTCTGTCTTACGATCAGGTCCTTCTCCTTTGCATCTTGGTCCCCAGATCTCACAATCCAGTCCTTTTTCCCAGCTTTTGGGTCCTTTTATGCTTCATCTCTTCAAACCTAATTATTCCTGAAAACTAAACATAAAACTCGTAACATAGCATTGTTTAGGTGAAAGATAATGGATATAAGATACAAATATGAGCATGAAATGATGTCAATCACTAATCAAGAGCCTAATTTCAAAATCAAGTAGACATTGGCCTTAAGGAATTCGGACGCATTAGGAGAGTGATCCGGTCCCGATCGTCATGACCTGATCGGCGTTGCCCACTTTGTCGATAGTAGGAGAGACGAGATCCCCGGATCTTGGCTCACTTGCTGGGCTTTGTGGTCCTCGTTGTAGGGAGGTGAGGCGTGTTGAGGCCGTGTGACCTCGCAGTTAGGCGTCGTCTAGCTGTAAGGACCTATAGCGACCTTAGGATTGCTTGAGCCTTGTTTGCTTGTGTGCTTCTACCTGTACCCATCCGCCGTAGCATAAGGACTTCTTCCCTTCTCTCCTGAGTCATTCTTTCTCTCCTGTGTTCCCCGTCTTCTCCTCTACGCACATTCTTTGTTAAAAAAAAGTTTTGTTTTGTGTGTGCATCTTTGTGCATGCTTTCGTGGACACGAGACGAGAGTGGTCGTTTGATGAGGAGCGTTGTCAATCTGGCTTCGGTCATCGATTTCTCGACACCTCCCTCCTCTCGTGTCGCACGCAGTCCGGGTTCAATGGCTGCTAATTTCCGTGAGGAGGAGCAGTTGCTGGACCCACCTGTTCGACCAGTGCTTCCAGTTGTCGTTCCCATACCTCTTCGTGATCGATGCTACCCGAGCCGTACAGTTCTACCCTCATGCATCGTATTACCAGAGGCTAATGGGAACCATTTTGAGGTTAAGTCTCAATTCATTTCCATGCTCCCTCATTTCACTGGGAAAGGTGACCCCTATATCTTTCTCAGGGAATTTGAGGAGGTTTGTGCTATGTTCAAGCTGCAACAACTTAGCATAGACTCCATCCATCTTAGGCTCGTTCCTTTTGCACTAAAGGATGACGCCAAGAAGTGGTTGTACAGCAACCAGGCGAATTCCTTTAGGACTTGGGATGAGTTTCAATCTGCATTCCTCAAGAAGTACTTTCCTAATCATCGGACTCAAAAATTGAGGAACGAAATCAATTCGTTCTATCAACATGAGACCGAACCATTTCATGCATATCTTGAGAGGTTCAAAGAGCTACTATCCTCGTGCCCTCACCATGGCATTGAGTTGTGGCGCCTTTGTCAGATTGTGTATGAGGGTCTTCACATCCCGTCCAGAACGCTCCTTGAGTCCATGTGTCAAGGAGAGTTCTTGGGAAAGGATGAAAGGGAGGCATGGGCCTTCCTAGAAGACCTCGCTGAGAAAACCATGCAGTGGGAGAGTGTGAGGGAACCACCTGCATCATCTAGTATAGGAGCGAGGATCGCGAATGCAAACTCGACTAGATCGGGTACCGCATTTGCTATCGATACCACTACGGCCACCGAGGCACGCATGGCGGCCTTAATGCGCCGAATGGACTCGATTGAGCTCCAAAACCAACAAAGTGCACCTCACATGTCTACATCTGGTCCAGTTCCCTGTCATTCATATGGTAGGATAGGTCATGTAGAAAGCGAGTGTGAGTCCATTCCTCCTGAGATGGAGCGTGTCAACGCCGTCTATGATAGAGCCAGGAATGACCCATACTCATCATCTTATAATCCTGGATGGAGGAACCACCCCAATTTTTCATGGAACCAAACTAATGCCCCGGGTGGTCCTCCAAACTCCTCGAGACCACCTTACCAATCACACCAACCTCCCATGCATGCGCATTCCTATCAGCCACCCCAAGCGCAAACCACCAATCAATCGGGTTTCCCAAATTCCTATAATATGGAAACCCGATTCAATTTGCTTGAGACCTTGACTCGTGGACTTGAAAACTCAATGAAAAATTTTATGTCAACCACGAGTCAAGTTCTCACTTCAAATCAGCAGACCATCTAATCTCTAGAGCTTCAGATGGGCCAATTGGCTCAGTCTGTACATGAAAGAGAGAGAGGGTCTTTTCCTAGCCAGCATGAGGCTAACCCCCGCATGTACCAACAACAACAAATGCAAAATGAGAATGTGGTACCTCGGGGGAGGCAAGTGAACCATGTGGAGGAACCTGTTCACCATGTCAATTCCATTGTGACCTTAGGGAATGGAAAACAGGTTGACAATCACATTTCCTTGCCACACCCACCACCATCTATGCAGCCCCCCAGTGGGAATGGTGGTGAAGAAGAAGCTGAGGGTGAGGGTAATACACCAAAGCTTTCTTCTCAGGCACAGCAGAAAACCTACCTGCCAAAAGCTCCCTATCCAAGTAGGTTAAACAAAAAGCAGAGTGACAACATGGACAAGATAGTAGAGGTGTTTAAGCAAGTAAAGGTTAACATCCCCTTGTTGGATGTCATCCAACAAATACCTCAATATGCCAAAGTGTTGAAGGATCTCTGCACAACCAAGAGGAAGACCAATGTTCCTAAGAAAGCATTCTTGGCTGCAAATATCAGCTCACTTTTGTCCAATCCCACCTACACAAAATACAAGGACCCGGGGTGTCCTACTATTCAGTGTAGGGGACACTAGATTGAGCAATGTTTTGCTTGATTTAGGATCAGCGGTCAACCTCCTCCCATTCTCTGTTTATCAACAGTTGAACTTGGGAGAATTGAAACCAACGAAGATCACCCTCCAATTAGCGGATAGATCCATTCGTATTCCCATGGGGATTATCGAGGACGTGCTTATCAAAGTTGGAGATTTTATATTTCCAGTCGATTTTGTTGTCCTCGATACCAATCCTGTTGCGAACACCCACTCTCAAATACCTTTGATTTTGGGTAGACCATTTCTGGCAACCTCCAATGCCTTGATTAATTGTAGAAATGGTCTCATGAAGATCTCATTCGGTAACATGAGTGCCGAGTTTCATGTGTTCAACTCTGGTAGGCAACAGGAACCCATGGATGAACCTTTAAATCTAAATCTCATCCGCCAATTGGAGAAAGCACCACAAAATCAACAAACACCCCTAACACCATTGCAACCCATTGAGAATGTTTGTAGGCTCAGCGAAGACTCATTTCCTGTCTTTGCAATGCAACAGAGTGAGCTGGCCTCAAACATGAATGTTCAAAGAGAGTGTTCGTTGCAAGATTCAGTTGAGAGTTCTAGTGAGAGTGAGACACCTCACCATATGCCTATACCAGAAGGTGTCTCTACCTCATGTCCCATGGCCATTGAGCCATTTGAGCTTCATATTGACTCCAACAAGGACCCACCTTTGACCGAGCTTATGCTTGATGATCTAAATGATGGTGGGAGGTCCTTGTTGGATGACTTGGGGAGAAGCCCCATTCTTAGTGATGCAGGTCTGCTGCATCCATCGAATGAGCTTGAGGAACTCATTCTGATGCACCCGCCTATTGGTTGGAGGGTTTTCTTCGATGAGCAATTAAACCCTAGCGAGGCAACACAACTTCATTCTTTGTTGCACACACCCAACCAATATCATGAGGGGTTCGAGCCTTTCAGCTTTGACCTTTCACCCCTCATGACACCTCAGAGTACCAGTGAAGTTTGCCCATCTCGGCAAGTCTCTGGTCCCCAAAACTTGATGTTCTCATTTGATGTTCCTTGACCAAATGATTATGAGAATATCTTGGTTGACGTATATATCTTGTAAAAAAAAAAGAAAAAAGAAAAAAGAAAAAAAGTGTGTAATAAAAGACTCCTTCAGTGAGCATCGATTGTTGTGGGCCCCAACCCTTGTGTACTTGGGACCAATTTCTTCACGTATTTATCTCCCTTCTTCAGCTTCTCACAGGATTTGAGGGAATTTGGGTTTGTGTCCATCAACATGACCCTGAACGTCCCTTTGTACTTCATGTTGGTGAGATCTTTCCTTTTTCATGCATGTATCCATGTAGTATCTTGTTCACATTCATTGAGGACAATGCATGAATTAGGTGTGGGGGGGTGTTTTACGTGTGTACATAGTCGAGTCTTTTTCTTTTGATTTTTTGTTTTCTTTTGTGTGCATTGTTAGGGTCATGTTAGTGTGCCGCATTTAACATTGATATATCTTCTTGCCATGATCCTTGGGTGACTTGTCTTCTTTTGCTTGCCGAGTGCTTTAAAATTTTCACATTTCTTTCAAAATCTTCATGTGTTTGCGAAAGAAAATGTTTTTGTGGGTTTTGCGTGTGTTTAGCATGTGCAAAACCGTTGAGAGGCAAAGTAAAAAGAAAGCTCCCAAAATTGTCTTGAACTTGATGCGTTAGGATTTCTAGTTTATTGCTTTAGGTCTTGTCGAGTTGTTAGGATGCACCCTGGTTTTCCCTCAGGGGGCGTGTAATCATAGGGTTTCAGTACTCAAACATTTAAAGAAGTCCACCCTGAACCTATTGAGTCAAATAATTCGTGTTTGTGAGTATAAGGAAGTTTGTCGTAGTCGAGGGCCCTTAATCTCTTTTTGTGAAACTTAAGTGTAGGGGTTTTGGTTCCCATGTAGATAAATAAGTGGTGTTCTCTCTTCTCGCACGGCTCCTATCACTCGGGAAAGTATGTCTGAGGGGACTTTGTGCCTGGTGCTTTCGAGTCATCTGACTTGGGATGCACCAACCGAACTCCCGTTACACGGGTGGTAGGGATCGCCCTATGTGGAGATTTGGGGGAAGGTGTACGTGATAGTGTAAGCCCTCATAGGCAATGATGCACGAAACCTGACCCTGGGAGAATCAAACACCAACCAATAAAATGCTCCAAAGAAAAAAAAAAGAAGAAAAGAAAAAAAAAGAGTCAAATAAGAACCAAAATGGACTTTACACATTGTATCACATTCAGAAGTTAAGGTTGCCCATGTCTTTCACTTAAGTCCTTGACTAACTCTCACGAATAACTCATTAGGCTAGGTGTGGGGACCGATTACATATATAGAGTCGACCCGTAGTATTACCGCGTCCCATGATCGACAAAATAAGTCCAACGAGTCGTGTATCTAGATTGATTAATGCATCTTGTTCGGATTTTGTGGGTATATCCGCTGAAATCCCTCAGGAGACAACACTCCTCCTCCTTGGCGACAAGGAGGTTTAACGGCTTGTTGCACGTGCTAAGTGCAACCGTGATTCCTACGAAAGTGAGTTAGGATTTCTTGTTTTTCGCATGCTTTTCTCTTTCTTTGTTTTGCTCGGGACTAGCAAAAGTTAGGTGTGGGGGTATTTGATTGACATCATTTCATGCTCATATTTGTATCTTATATCCATTATCTTTCACCTAAACAATGCTATGTCACGAGTTTTATGTTTAGTTTTCAGGAATAATTAGGTTTGAAGAGATGAAGCATAAAAGGACCCAAAAGCTGGGAAAAAGGACTGGATTGTGAGATCTAGGGACCAAGATGCAAGGGAGAAGGACCTGATTGCAAGACAGAGGGACCTAAGAGTAAAACATAATACTTCACACCATTATGGGGAGTATTTTAGCAATTGGATTCGGGTCGGAGCTCCAACAAACGAAGTAGATGCATCAAAGACCACCAAAAGCACACAGAAAAGCCCAGAATAAAACTCAACTGGATCCGGACATTTTGGACCGCCAATTGGCGGTCTGGAACCGCCAATTGGCGGTCTGGATTAGTCCAGATCCGCCAAGATTTCTGCTGGATTTGTATTAATGTTCGTTTAGGCTATTTTTGGTGTTTGTTTAGTCCCACATCGGGGGATTGTCCCGGATTAGCTTTTTCCATGCCTATAAATAGAACTCTTCACCTCCTATTGTAATCACTCCATATTTTAAGTGGCTATTCTTCTTACTAGAAGTGAGGCCTTGAAGCACACACTAAAGTAGGAGGATGCTACTTTTAATGTGAGTCATTTTATCAATAAAGTTTTGTGTTTCTTTCATTGTTTGTTTTATGCTTCTTTTATTGTTGTGCATGTTTTAGTTTAATCGTCTTTTAATTCTAGCTTAGTTTTAATATGCTTTCTTTCCATAGTTTAATAATTAGTGTAATGTTTAGTGAGTAGTTCCATCCCCTTTGGGGGGTGGAGTAGATGTACATACATGCATTAGAGAATGGGATGAATGCTTTAATTTCAATGTGTTGATTAAACATGAATGTATGCTTGCTTGTTTAGGATAGAATTTACAACTTGATGAGTTTTGCCAAAATGATTAGACACCTCTCATGCTTGTTTAGGTTCTGAAATAAACAACTTGCATATGTAAATGTTAATCAACTAAGTTGGTGAATAGATTGATAGGTTTTGCCATAACATTTAGACACTTCCTATGCTTGATAAACACCACCTTCATGTGCTTAAAGAATGTATTCTACACCCACCTCTTTGCATGTGTGCACTCACTCCACCCCTTAGGGGTTTTTCCCATTTCTGTATTCCAGCATTCTTCATTTGTTCTTAGTTTAGTTGTTATTCCATCGTTTGTTTGTTTTGTTTCGCATTTCGTACTTCTTAGCGTAGTTTAGTGTAGAGTAGCGTAACCAACTCTCTTCTCCATTATTTTCGCCACTTGATTTCGTGCAAACAAGAGGCTTCTCACCTCCCTGAGGACGACCCGTACTTGCCACTGCTTCATCGCGGTCGTGCACTTGCGGTTTAATTAAAACGTTCAACATCTAGCAGTCAGTGTCTCTCTCATACTACCCCAATCTGAAGACTGATCATCCAACCATGTTTGTGGCACCCTAAGAGGCATGGGTCCAGAATACCAGGGAGAATAGTCTTAGTCCCAACAATGAAATGGAAGGTCTCCCATGTAACCATCCATCTCGACACATTACTCTTGAGTCGACCACTCTCACCACCACGAGGCCAATCTCGCAAGAAGTACTCGACTCGACCCTAAAACACTTATAGAGAGTGTAAAGGGGAGGAAACTAGAACGTAGAAGCCTGTGAGAAGAAGATGACTCAGTGGAGAATGGAAGAATCCCTAGAGCTAGCGTCGGTAAATGTGAGGATAGAAGCCTAGTCTAGCAAACATGACTCAAACTGCCTAAGGTTATTATATGTACTTACAACTAGACGACGCCTAACTGTTGTTGGCTTTTTGGCTTATAATTGTTAATCCATTTTGATGATTAATCAACATATCAATAAACACATGTACATCTATCATATCATAGCATACATATGTACACATATATTGTATTTACTAACATTTCAGGAGACAAGTGTGGCTCAAAACAAGAAATCAAGTTGAAAAGTTGATAGGTTTTATATTTGTTGTTCTTAGGATTAATATGTAACTTGAGAACTTGAATCCTAATGTATTGCATTGCATGACCCTTAGGAAACCCATAGATTTCTCATACTTATTCCATATCAAACTGAATTCATTAGGAGATCGACAAAACGTAGAAATTTCACTTTGAACAGGAATTCTGCTTCAACCGGTCAGCCGGTAGACCGTCTGGTTCAACCGGATTTAAAAGACTCCTAATTCCTTTCCCATTTGGTCGACTAGCAACACTTCTGGTTTGACCGTCTCTTAAAGGTCATCTCATAGTCCCAATCAGTCGACCGAATTTCATACCTTGCTCGACCGATTTTATTTGTAAACCGAGAATTCCTAGTTTGGCTGTTTCACCCTTTGTGCACCAGTTATATTGTGACACAGGTCCCATAACCGGTCGACCGAAACATCACTTTGGTTCGACCATTTGACACTTCGTATTTCTTTTGAATATGACTATTATACTTGTTGTATTATACAACAGTCATATACACATACTTCTACCAACCCAACTCATATTTTTGGCCACCGATCGAACATTGCCAGGACGGCGGTCGACCGGATCAGACACAATTAGAAAACCCAAACTTCCTATTTGGTTTGACTGTTACATCAATTGTTTAATATTATTCTGGCAAATTCTCTCTTAACGGTCGACCGATCCTATATATGGTTCGATCGTTCACTTAAGTTATAGCGTGGGTGGATCGACTGGTTTACTCTTTATATCAACCGTTTTCTTATTTACAAGAAATTGGTCAACCGTTTAGCCCGATCTGGTCGACCGTTTGTGTCCTGATTTGAGTTCTAAACTTCCTTATTTTATGAATCTCTCTCAAATCACTATCACTTCAATCCCAATGGCTAAATTATGTTTGGAGCTTATAAAAGAGCTTAGAACACAATTCTCAAGTCACCAATCCTTTCTCTAAGCTCATATACTCTTACTACTCTCAATTCGTTCTAAACATCCTTTATGCCCACATCTCTCCACTTGAAACCTTCATTGCATTCATCAGTCTTTCAAGTGCTCAAGATTAGAAGTGGTTACTCATGTTTTCCTACAAAGTGTTGTACTAACTTCTAGAGTGAAGCTCTTCTCGGATTGTGAGAAGGTGGCCCAAGCTTGGCGAGGGCGTTGACAAAGCTTGAAGTGTAAAGGCTTGATCTCGGCCAGGAAGGGAGATCAGATTAGTGGGGGACGTGAAGTTGCTCGAGGAGGAGCAATTCGTAAGAGAGGACTAAGATCCGGTGGTTGGATCCAAACCTCAATACATCCGTGTCGTGATTTGCATCTAATTTTTCTTTAGATTAATTTTTCTTGCTTCATATTGCTTAATATTTTGAAGAATATAATTAGTCTATTAACCCCTCCAAAAATCCTAGGGCCGATTAGATCCTACAACTGCGAGGTCACAAAGCCTCAACATGCCTCCCTTCCCTACAATGAAGACCACAAAGCCCAACAAATGAGCCAAGATCCATAAATTTCGTCTCTCCTACTATCAACAGAGTGGGCAACGCCGATCAGGCTATGACGGTCGTGACCGGATCACTCTCCTAATGTGCCCGAGGTCCTTAGGGATCAATGTGTACTTCATTTTAGAATTAGGCTTTTTAGAGGTGTTTTGTGGGACTGAAGGAAGGGGTGATGAAATCCCCCACCTTATCTTGAAGACTATAGGTGGTGCCCCTTAAAGATGTTTTGAATCCTTAGGCTAGCAAGCTACTCACCATACGAACACTCACCTCACTCTTGTTGTGGCAACCATCAAGTTAAGTATTCTCATTTAAACAAGCATACATTCACATTCATCACATATTGCATAAGATAGCATTCATTCACAATCTTTATTACATGTATAAACATCATCTCCACCCCTAAAGGGGGATGGAACTACTCACTACACATTAAGCTAACAACTATTGTAAGAAAGAAGGACATCCTAACTAATTATACTAGGATTAAGAAAACAAAATTAAACCAAACATGCAAGCATTAAAGGAGACAACATGAAGATAAAACTAGAAGAATTTTTTATATTAATGACTCACATTACATGTAGCATCTCCCACTTGAGTTTTGCTCCAAAGAATGACTCTAAGTAGATAGAATGGTCACCAAGCAATAGGTAGGTTACAAAGGAGGAAGATGAGTTCTATTTAGAGACATGAAAAAGGCAACTGGGGACAATCCCCCGGTGTGGGACTAATGAAACATACCTAAAAGAGACATAAACAACATGCGAAACTGGGTAGGATTTGGACCAAAATGGACTGCCAATTGGAGGTATGGGGCTGCCAATTGGCAGTCCCTTATTCTCTGATATGATCTGATTTCGGTTGTCTTCTTAAATGCTTCAATTCTTTACGTACACACGGAACGGTTATTGGAGTCTGGGTCCAAATCTAATTGCCAAAATACTCCTCATAATGGTGTGGAGTTTCTCAGTTTACTATTTGGTCCTTCCGGCTTACATCCAGGTCCTTCCCTCTTGCAGATGGGTCCTTGTATATGACGAATAGGTCCATATTGCTTCACTTAAGTCATTTCTTCTTATATTTCATCCTTTTTTCTCTTCCGTTATCTTCTTTATTACTTAATACCTGAAAATATACGACAAACACTCGATTATCACAAAATTGGTGTAAAATTAAGGTTGTAAAACATGTATATGATGCATGATATGCTACTAATCAGTTGTTCATGGGTTGATAATGAGTCCGATGATTGGTAGTTCGGTGTTGATAGAGATAATGTATTTGGGAGGAGGATATTGGGGTTGGCATGGAGTATGATACTAAATTCTATGGTTTTGCCATGAATATGTCCTCTCTAGGTTATACACAAATGTGTATGGGTCATAATTAGTACTTTGGGGAAAACCATCATCATTTCCAAATTCAGGAGGAACATACGAACATTGCTCGAACACATGACCACTTAAACCACTTTGGTCATCTGAAGTGCCTTTTGGAACCATCGATGCGCTAATACTCTCTACTGCACATAGAAAAGAGGTCAAAGTTTCTTGTAATAACTCAATTTCTTCACCAACATATGATCCAACACAAATAGATGATGGTGTAGGAGTTGGTGCCTCTCCCTTATCACCCCAATCTAAAGACTAGTCAGTCACACAACTAAAATTATCCCGACCCACATGGGTGTTTGTCTGAGGCACCTCATGATGCATGGGTTGGGTATATCAGGGAGAATAGTCCCGGTTTGAATAATGAACGAATGGTCGCCCATGTAACCATTTATCTCGACAAAAACATTCTCAAATTGACTACTCTCACCACCATGAGATCAAGCTCACATAAAGTGCTTGACTCAACCCTAAACACCAATATAAAGGGTGTAAATGGGAGGAGGCCAAATGATAGAAGTAGAGGATAAGATGACTCGGGTTAGAAGACATGAAGCCTTAAGAACTAGCACTGATAGTGGGGTTGGGTAGAAGACCAAACTAGCAAACCCGACTCAAACAAACATAAGGTTGACCATAGTCCTTAGGCTAGATGACGACTAACCATGACTCCCCACACTCCCAAATGCCTCAACTCCCTCGACCGCAGGTTGCAAAGTCGAATGAGAGAGTCAGGACTCGGAGATCTTGAAAGTCTCAAAGCAACTAGGCAAACAAGGTCGTTCAAGCCATGACATTGAGAATGGGTTTGTCTCTTAAGTGTGCCGAAGTCCTTAAGGTCAATGTCTCTTTTCTTTTAGTTAGGGCTTCAAATTAGTGTGATTTTAGGGGTAAAGGAAGGGGTGATGAAATCTCCCACCTTCTTGTTTGGGACAACCCCACCTTAGTAGCATTTTGAGTCTTAAGTCTAGCAATCAACTTTCCAAACGAACGCTCACCTCACACTTGTCCCGATGCACCTTACTAACCAATGCATGAGCTAATTATGCATGTAGAAGGGAAAGATGCACGTACCTTACGTCAGTAATTGACAATATGAATGTAAGGAAAAGAAAATACGAATGCTTGCAAGGTCTACAAATGATGCATGACCTAGATACAATCAATCTAATATTTTGCTTTGAGTTTTATAAGGCAAATTATCTTTGCACATTTAATGGGTTCTCATATTTGCATGGATCATGTATTAAGTAAGCAAGAAGTAAAATAGTAAAACAACACCGCAGGAAACCAGTACGGAAAAATGCAAGGCAGTTCACACACCAAATATGTCACTGGCAGATGAAAATTTGCTACTAACAGATGAACAAACTCTGGTGGTAGTGTGGTTTGTCCGGAGTGCTCCCTTGTCATGTTCGGAGTGCTCCCATATTCACCATAATCCCCTGAATACAAATCCAAACAAAAAATTGAAACAAAAAATGAAACAAAAACCCCACCGAAATGGAAATCGTGACAACTGAAATTTTGCTTCCCAGTAACTTTGCCAAAAACTTATTCAGGTTATGAACTTTAAAACCACAAGTGCACGACCGCGTTGAAGTGGTGGAAACTACGAGTCCTGTCCATGAGGAGCGAGGGTGGGTCATCGTCGACCATACTCGAGTGTGAAAGGAATATGAAGAGTGAGTGTATTGAAACTAAGTAATGCTACGTGAATCGACAAAGGAAACCTAATATGACTAGTCTCGTTGGAGGTGGAGAATGCATGCAAAAGTGTAGGTATGTGATACATGTATGTATAATTAATCATCAATGACATGCATAACATGGAAATATATAATGTCCACAATCCTAAGTGTGTCTCTACATGGATTAAGATTTATCACCATTATTCAAATATGCAAAACAATATTCAAGATAAGGCCAAACATAACTACATGTTTATATGTCAATCTTATTTCTTTATCTACTCAAATCTCATCCTCACCTCATCATTCCCCATTAAGTGGGTCCACTCACCAAAGCATGTGCTAAGCATCCATTATGACCATTAACACATTAAAGGTAAGAGTGAGAACACCCATCAAAATGGCTATGAAAATATAATTTGAACCTCCATGATTGAGATTAAAAAAACACCCACAAATCTAACTACATCTGCACTTCTCATCATCCCCAACCCCCAATGGGGATGGATTACTAACTAATCATCTCACTTACAAAGAAAACAACAAAGTAAAATCAACACATGAACAAGTAATGAAAACTAATTCTAAGCAAGACAAGAATGTAAATAACAACATCCAACACTTGATTAATGAAAGAAGATTACATGAGTTCTTCTTCTCCACCCCTAAGCACAGCAAATAAACCTACTCTAATGGGGGAGAGAAGAGGAATAAGAGAAATGGAAGGCTTACAATTTTATTTATAGAAGATTGGAAGGTCTGGATTAATCTAGGCGTAATCGGACAACTGCAAATAAGATCTGAATGCTTCTGAGTGCTCCAAATCTACTACCTGGCCCGCAAGAGAAATTAGGGCGTCCATCGGCCAACTGGATCCTCTATTGGCGGATTTGGATCTGCTACTAGCGTATTTTTTACATCGGATCAGCCCCAAATTTTGACAACAACTTACGTTCACCAATTGACTTTTACGACGAACATATTTTCTTTATGATCAGGTCCCTCTGGGTTTTCACTTAGGTTCTTCCTAACTTGCTATCGGATCCTTGGGCATTACGAATAGGTGCAGAAGGCTTCCAAATCAAACATTCCTTCATGCATTTAAGTGCGTTTTGCTTCCTTTGACTTCTTTATAACCTAAAACCTAAAATACATGCAACAACAAACCAAGTAGCACAAATATGGGGTAAAATAAATGATATATAGCATGAATGCATTGTATGATATGCTACTACTCAAGTATATACACATACTGTTGGAAAATACGGATACCACATCGCTCTTATTACGTCCGATTTTCAAAGACGACGTAACACAAGCCTTACCAAGTCAGTTTCAACGAAACCAAATTGAATGATCGAGATACACGTTTGTCGTAGAAAATTCGACGTGGTATTATGCGTGCCACGTTGTTTGTCAATAAATCGACGTGGTGTTAGTATTACCATGTTGGAGTTTGGGGTTGTTGAAAAGAAATTTGGAAGCTCATGGCAATGGTTCTTAAGTATTTTGTCAAACTAAGTATGCACTCGAGTTTGATTGTGTATCATCTGTGCAATTTTTGGGCCTTATAAATATCATGAAGATATTGTTTCCCCAAGAACGAGGTCAAATTCACAGGTTTTGTTCGAGGCACATGACAAAAAATATGGCAAGACATGCTTGGTGCAAGAATGTGGAAATGCAAAATAAATTTTGATAGGCTGGTGTCGCTCCTGATAAAAAATATTTAAAGAGCATATGAAGGATATCAAGGTTAATCACCCTAATGGGTTCAAGTGGATTAAAGAACAAAATGGTGCTTTGTATTGGGCATTAAGACATGATTATTATCGACGTTTTGGTATAATCAGGACAAACTTGTCAGAAATCTTTAACAATTTATTAAAGCGTGTAAATGGCTTACCACTTTGTCCTCTAATAATGATGGCTTACGTGTGACTAAATAAATATTTGGTAAGTAGAAGAGATATATGGGAGACTATGATATTGGCTTATCCTAAAAAGGTCAACGATGAAATCACAAGCCAACAACACTTGGCTGCACAACCTTTTGTGACAAGTTGTAGTCATAATATATTTAGTGCAGAAAACAACAAATCCCGTAGCTATCAGGTTAAATTGACGAAGATAGGCTCAACGAGCTCATGCGGGTTCATAGACGCACACCGCATTCCATGCTCACATGTGTTGGCCGTTACGCAAATATCCGTACTTCGCGCATCATCTCAGAATTCTAAACTACCAAAGTTCGAGAAGAGCCTATGCACTTGTTTTCTTTAGAAGGTGATTGATCGTTTAATATTAACCGCAAGTGCACGACCGCGTTGAAGCGGTGGCAAATACGGGTCGTCCACTGGGAGGTGTGTCGACAATTGGTTTGTTCGAAGGCGAGAGGTAAAAGAAGGAGAGAAAGGTTGGTTACACTAAACTACACTAAGGTGCAAATGGAAATGGAAGAGAAACAAGAAAACTAAACCCCAAAGTGGGTAGAGAAATAATGTCAACATAAAGAAGTGTGTGTGTGTGTTCATTAAGCTCCTCACAACATGTAGTGCATGAAATCATAAAATTACATCCAACTTTGCCTCCACATGAATTAAGATAAGACTACATCATTAAAACATACAGGACAATAATTGGAATGAAGCTAAATGAACTCATGTATAAAGACTAGACCCTACTATGCCTCCACATGAATTAAGATAAGACTACATCATTAACACATACAAGATATTAGCTAAGGTAAAGGCAACAAGAGCACATACACTACAAATTGTGTTTCCAATATTAATTCCATCCAGATCCTAACCTTATCATTCCCCATAAAATAACTCCACTAATCAAAGCATAAGCTAAGCTTCATTCAAGAGCATTAGCATATCAAAGATAAGAGTGGAGACCCATTAGATGGTTATGGAAATCATATAAAGCTCAAGGGATTAAGATAACACACTTAATACACTACATGATCATATCACAAATTTCTCCACCCCCCAAATGGGGATGGAACTACTCACACATATTTAAACTAACTACTCTAACAAAATGAAGCATTAATACTGAAATGAAATTAATCTAAGCAAGCAAGAAACATTAAAGAAACTAAAAGAACATGAGACTAAAGAAACATGCAAGACATGTAAATTGAAATTAACTAAGCAATCTAAAAACTAAAGCAAACAAAAATTAACTACAAAACTTCTATTATTACTCACTCCAAATTACAAGCAGCCCTTCCTCCACCAGAGTTTTGCTTCAAGGCTTCACTCTTAGTAGGGAAGAAGGCCACCAAGAGAGAGATGGATACAATGGAAGGTGAAGAGTTTTATTTATAAGCATGGAAAAAGCTAATCCGGGACAATCCCCCGATGTGGGACTAAACCAATACCAAAAATAGCCTAAACACACATTAATACAAGTCCACGAGAAATCTTAGCGGATCTTGAATTGGTTGATCCAGACCGCCAATTGGCGGCCTATAAGCTTCAAATCCTATTGGTTTTTGTTGTGGGCTTTGCTTGGAGTGTTTCGTGGTCTTGGATGCGTCTCACTTGTTTAGTGGAGCTTCGACCCGAATCGAATTGACAAAATACTCCCCATGATGGTGTGGAGTTTCCTGTTTTGCTCTTAGGTCCTTCTGTCTTACAATCAGGTCCTTCTGTCTTACGATCAGGTCCTTCTCCCTTACATCTTAGTCCCCAGGTCTCACAATTAAGTCCTTTTTCCTGCCTTTGGGTTTTTTCATGGCTCTTCTCTTCAAACCTCTTTATTCCTGAAAACTAAACATAAACTCGTCACGTAGCATTGCTTAGGTGTAAGATAATGGATATAAGATACAAATATAAGCATGAAATGATGACAATCAAATACCCCCACACCTAAGTTTTTGCTAGTCCCGAGCAAAACAAAGAAAGAGAAAAGCAAACGAAAAACAAGAAATCCTAACTCACTTTCGTAGGAATCACGGTTGCACTTAGCACGTGCAACAAGCCGTTAAACCTCTTTGTTGCCAAGGAGGAGGAGTGTTGTCTCCTGAGAGTTTTCAGCAGATATACCCACAAAATCCGAACAATATGCATTATTCAATCTAGACACTCGACTCGTTGGACAAATTTTTGTCGATCAATGGACGCGGTAATCCTACGGGCCGACTCTATATAGTAATCAGTCCACACCTAGCCTAATAAACCATTCGTGCAAGTTAAATAAGGAATTAAGTGAAAGAGATGGACAACCTCAACATCCTCAAGTGATACAAAGTGTAAGGTCCATTAAGGTTCTTATTTGCATTACCTTTTTTTTTCTTTTTTTTTCTTTTCACATTTTTTTTTCTTCTTTTCTTTTTCTTAGTTGGAGCTTCATTCTCCCAGGGTCAGGTGTCGTGCATCATTGCCCATGAGGACTTACACTATCACGTACACCTTTCCCCAAATGTCCACATAGGGCAATCCCTACCACCCGTGTAATGGGAGTTCGGTCGGCGCATCCCAAGTCAGATGACTCGAAAGCACCAGGCACAAAGTCCCATCAGACCTACTTTCCCGAGTGATAGGAGCCGTGCGAGAAGAGAGAACACCTACTCACTTATTTATTATCTACACATGAACCAAAACCCCTACACTAATGTCTCACAACAAGATTAAGAGGGTCCTTGACTACAACAAACTTCCTAAATTAACAAAAACGAATTATTGACTCACTAGGTTCAGGGTGGACTTCTTTGAATGTTTGAGCACTGAAACCCTATGATTACTCACCCCCAACGGAAAACTGGGGTGCATCCTAACGACTCGATAAATCCTAAAGCCACAGTACTAGATATCCTAATACACCAAGTTCAAGACAATTTTGGGAGCTTTCTTTTTACTTTGCCTCTCAACGGTTTTGCACATGCTAAACACACGCAAAACCCACAAAACATTTTCTTTCGCAAACACATGAAAATTTTGAAAGAAATGTGGAAATTTTAAAGCGCTAGGCAAGCAAAAGAAGACAAGTCACCCAAGGATCATGGCAAGCAGATATATCGATATTAAATGCAGCACCCTAACATGACCCTAAAAATGCAAACAAAAGAAAACAAAATCAAAAGAAAAGACTCGACTATGTACACACGTAAAACACCCCCCCACACCTACTTCATGCATTGTCCTCAATGAATGCGAGCAAGATACTACATGGAGTTATGCATGAAAAAGAATAGATCTCACCAACGTGAAGTACCCAGGGAAGTTTCGGGCTATGTTGATGGACACAACCCAAATTCCCTCAAAACCTGTGAGATGCTAAGGAAGGGATACAAATACGTGAAAGAATTGGGGCCCAAATACTCAAGGGTTGGGGCCCACAACAAACGATGCTCACTGAAGGAGTCTTTTTTTTTATAACAAATGTACAAAAATGGGCTCCCATCGTCATATGTCAAGGGACATCAAATGGGAACCCGCCATCTCTCGAGCCCAAAATGCACATGCATGGGCTCGCGACATACAAATCAGAATTGCTTGACCACCTGATACCCTTATAAGTGTTGTGGTCGTTTGATGCCTCTTGAGAGTGAGCAAGATAGGAGGCATGAATGAGAAGTGAACCTCTATCAGGTTGAAGGGTATCAGGTGGTTGATTCTTAACCCACATGGGGTCCTCAGCAAATACAGATGAAGATCATGTGGCCCAGAGGCCATAAAAATGGTATCTTGTGGCTCAAAAGCCACATGATCGAAAGGATGTGGCTCAAGGGCCACGTGATCAAAAAGAAGTGGCTCAAGGGCCACATGATCAGAAGAATGTGGCTCAAGGGCCACGAGATCAAAAGGATGTGGCTCAATGGCCACAAGATCAAAAGGATGTGTCTCAAGGGCCACAAGATCAAAAGGATGTGGCACTGAGGCCACATGATCAGAACATAAGGCACCTTCTTGTGCCAGCCCAGGTGACACATAGTCACCACCTTCAGTATCTTCATCGAACAATTCTCTGAAGTACTTGAAGGTGCCCTCAACTTCAATTTCATCCAAACCCTGGATAAGGTTGACCCCAACAGGGTCATTGAAGGCACCTGGCTTCTTGCCGATGGTGAAGATGTTGAAATCAGCGCATTGACTACCATAAGTCAAGCGCATCAGACCATTGCGACAATTGATCAATGCATTGGAAGTCGCAAGGAATGGTCGCCCCAGAATGACAGGAATTTGCCCATGTGGGTTTGGCACAGGTTCAGTATCCAAGACAAAGAAGTCGACTGGATATATGAACTCTCCCACTTTGATCAGCACATCTTCCACCACACCCCTCGGTTTCTTCATAGACCTATCAGCCAATTGAAGAGTGGTCTTTGTTTGTTTGAGGTCTCCAAGACCGAGGTGGACATAGACAGAATATGGAAGAAGATTAACAGATGCACCAAGGTCCAATAAGGCTCGATGTATGGGCACATCACCAATCACACAAGAGATAGTAGGACAGCCAGGGTCCTTGTACTTGACTTGCATGGGTTGTGCTAACAAAGAACTCACATTAGCCGCAAGAAAAGCTTTCTTTGGAACATGAGTTTTTCTCTTCTTGGTGCATAAGTCCTTGAGAACCTTGGCATAAGGTGGCATTTGCTGAATCACCTCCAACAGAGGGATGTTCACCTTAACTTGCCTAAACATCTCAAGCATCTTGCCATGCTGATCAGAGGTTTTCTTTTTAAGGTGCTCAGGGAATGGCGCCTTCGGGGCATAAGGATGCGAAGGAACCCCAGAATTCTGGTCCAAAGAAACATGAGTGGGGACCTCAGAATCTGGTTCCTTCGACACAAGAGGAGACAAGGGGACCTCAGGGTTAGGCCCCTTTGTCGAAGGAAATGTAGAAAGAATCTCAGGATCTGGCTCCTTCCTAAAAGTATTTGTGGAGGGAGCCTCAGGATCCGGCTCCCTCAAAGATGGTGATGACAAAGAAGGCACCCCAATGTGATTATCCACCTCCTTACCAGACCTCAATGTATGAATCAAATTAATATGATGGGTCGGTTCAGAGGTAGTATGAGGTAAAGGTGTCCTTCCTTGAGAATGGGTACCCCGAGGATTCACCTCAGGTTGACTCGGGAACTGACCCTTCTCGCGTTTATGGAGTTGATGAGCCAACTGGCTAACTTGCATTTCCAAAGCCTTGACTATACTTTGCAACGCTTGAAGGGTCGGATCACAAGAAGGGTCCTTGGGGTCAACCCGCTGGGGTGGTGGAGTCTGGTTGGAATAACCCGACGATGAGGCATGAGCAGGTTGGTAATTTTGGTGCTGAGACCTTTTATGTGAGGGTTGGTAGGTCGCCGATGGGCGTAGAGGTTGATAAGGTGGAGGTTGAGCGTGCGAGCTCTGACCGTTACCCCCACTAGGCCCCCAAGAGAAGTTAGGATGGTTACGCCATCCCAGGTTGTAGGAGTGTGTACGGGTCGTTACGGGGCCTCTGTTGATACATCGCATTTGCATGCTCAGTATCCCTTGGAGCGTAAGCGCATTCCAAGTCATCATGGCCCGTAAGTCCACACCTACCACACCCGAGAGTAGCGACCTGAGCTACAGGAGCTCGGTCCAACTCCAAACTCTCAATCCTACGCATGAGAGCAACCATTTTCGACTCAGACGCGATCGATGACTCAACTTGATAAGATCCAGCTCGACCAGAAGACCTGGCGGCTGGTGGCTCTCTCATGGTATCCCACTCGAAGGTACGTTCAGCCATGGACTTGAAAGTATCCCATGCCTCCTCGATGGGTTTCATTTGGAAGTCACCCTGACACATCGACTCCAACAATGTGCGGGTGTTGTAGTTGATGCCCTCATAAACAATTTGGCACAGCTGCCATAACTCAAATCCATGATGAGGGCACTGCTGGAGAAGGTCCTTGAACCTCTCAAAGAAACCATGAAACGATTCGGTCTCGGTCTGATACATTTGATGTATCTGGTGCCGTATCTGTTGAGTTTTCCTTTGAGGGAAAAATCTCTTCAGAAAGACGGTCACAAAGTCATCCCATGACCGAATCGAGCTCGCCGGGAGGCTATACATCCATTTCTTCGCATTATCCTTCAATGCGAAAGAAAGAAATCATCCTCAACCAGACTGAATTCTCGTCAAGCTGTTGAAGCTTGAACATGGAGCATACTTCCTCGAATTCGCCTATAAAGATATATGGATCCTCCTTATTGGCAGTAAAGGTTGGAAGCATGCTCACATATTGAGGTTTCAGCTCATAGTTGTTCCCGCGAGCAGGGGGAACAACTATGCAAGAAGGCTACGCGGCCCGAACAGGATGGGTCCGCTCCCACAAAGTCATCGGTCTATCATGTCGAGCTAAAGGTGGTGGTGCACCAAGAACTCGATCCTGACCGAATCTCCCTTCCTCTCGAGTCAGAGGAGGAGGAGAAGGAGGTCTACGTGGTGGCGGAAGCGGACCGAGGTATTCCATGTATGGAACCCGGTCTCCCCCATCACCGCGAGACGACTCGGCTTCATGCTCCAAAGGACCACGAGGCGGAGATGGTCGATCACCAAGACCGTCCATCTCAGAAGAATGCACTCTCTCTAGTCGAGCGCTCTCACCAGAACGAGCCCAACCTCGCATAAAATGCTCGACTCGACTCTAAAATAACACACAACAGAAGGTGTACTAGAGGAGGAGACTATACGTAGAAAATAGATGAGGAGAGGACTCAGGTGAGGAGGGAAGAATCCCTAGAGCTAGCATGGGTGAAGGGATCAGGTAGAAGCCTAACTAGCAAGCACGGCTCAAACAATCTAAGGCAATGGGTCCTTAGGCTAGACGACGCCTAACTTCGAGGTCACTAGCCTCGACACGCCTCACCTCCCTACAACGAGGACCACAATGCCCAGCAAGTGATACAAGATCCGGAGATCCAGTACCTCCTACTATCGACAAGGTAGGCAACGCCGATCAGGTCATGACGGTCTCAACTAGATTACTCTCCTAGTGCGCCCGCAATCCTAGGGCCAATGTCTACTTGCTTTTAGTTAAGGCTTGATTACGAGTGATTTTTGGGGCCAAGGAAAGGGTGATGAAATCCCCCACCTTATCTTTTAGGGGACAAACCCTCCTTAGTAGCGTTTTGATCCTAAATCTAGCAATCAATCGCTCCAATCAAATGCTCACTCACTCTTGTCCTGATGTAATTCCTACTAACTAATGCATGGGCATACGAGATGCATGAATGAGTGTAGGAAATTGCGTACCTCACGCCAGCGCTCAACAACTGAAAATAAAGCTAAAAGAAAAGACAACTATATGCCTAAGTCAATACATGATGCGTGACCTAAACAAGTAAGAACGTCTAGTCTTTTGCTTTGAATTTTAGGGTCAAGTTGATTAATGGGTGAGTGATTAATGATCTGGGAGCATACTAGAAGTCACAGCATGCAAAATAGGGCTCCCAGATAACAACAATGCACTAATAAACTACCAGAAGAAAACTGAGAGTCAGAAACCCTCACCAGGCCGCCAATTGGCGGTCTGAGACCGCTGATTAGCGGTCCTTTTTGAAGCTTGGGTGCTCCAACTCCTCCAGTAGCCTCCCCGTGATCTCTAGGATCCCGGAAACTAAGAAAAACTGAAAACAAAAAATTAAAAACCCCTCGAATCGTCCAAACCAACATCTGGACAGAGCACCTCCCCGGCAACGGTGCCAAAAACTTGATTGATTGTTTTATATTAACCACAAGTGCACAGCCGCGTTTAAGCGGTGGTAAATACGGGTCGTCCACTGGGAGGTGTGTCGACAATTGGTTTGTTCGAAGGTGAGGGGTAAAAGAAGGAGAAAAAGGTTGGTTACACTAAACTACACTAAGGTGCAAATGGAAATGAAGAGAAACAAGAAAACTAAACCCCAAAGGGGGTAGAGAAATAATGTGAACATAAAGAAGTGTGTGTGTGTGTTCATTAAGCTCCTCACAACATGTAGTGCATGAAATCATAAAACTACATCCAACTTTGCCTCCACATGAATTAAGATAAGACTACATCATTAAAACATACAAGACAATAATTGGAATGAAGCTAAATGAACTAATGTATAAAGACTAGACCCTACTATGCCTCCACATGAATTAAGATAAGACTACATCATTAACACATACAAGACATTAGCTAAGGTAAAGGCAACAAGAGCACATACACTACAAATTGTGTTTCCAATATTAATTCCATCCAGATCTTAACCTTATCATTCCCCATAAAATAGGTCCACTAATCAAAGCATAAGCTAAGCTTCATTCAAGAGCATTAGCATATCAAAGATAAGAGTGGAGACCCATTAGATGGTTATGGAAATCATATAAAGCTCAAGGGATTAAGATAACACACACTTAATACACTACATGATTATATCACAAATTTCTCCACCCCCCAAATGGGGATGGAACTACTCACACATATTTAAACTAACTACTCTAACAAAATGAAGCATTAATACTGAAATGAAATTAATCTAAGCAAGCAAGAAACATTAAAGAAACTAAAAGAACATGAGACTAAAGAAACATGCAAGACATGTAAATTGAAATTAACTAAGCAATGTAAAAACTAAAGCAAACAAAGATTAACTACAAAACTTCTACTATTACTCACTCCAAATTACAAGCAGCCCTTCCTCCACCAGAGTTTTGCTTCAAGGCTTCACTCTTAGTAGGGAAGAAGGCCACCAAGAGAGAGATGGATACAATGGAAGGTGAAGAGTTCTATTTATAAGCATGGAAAAAGCTAATCCGGGACAATCCCTCGATGTGGGACTAAACCAATACCAGAAATAGCCTAAACACACATTAATACAAGTCCACAAGAAATCTTAGCGGATCTGGGCTGATCCAAATCTCCAATTGGCGGTTCCAGACCGCCAATTGGCGGCCTATAAGCTTCAGATCCTATTGGTTTTTGTTGTGGGCTTTGCTTGGAGTGTTTCTTGGTCTTGGATGCATCTAACTTGTTTAGTGGAGCTCCGACCCGAATCGAATTGACAAAATACTCCCCATGATGGTGTGGAGTTTCCTTTTTTGCTCTTAGGTCCTTCTGTCTTACGATCAGGTCCTTCTCCCTTGCATCTTAGTCCCCAGGTCTCACAATTAAGTTCTTTTTCCTGCCTTTGGGTTCTTTCATGCCTCTTCTCTTCAAACCTCTTTATTCCTGAAAACTAAACATAAAACTCGTCACGTAGCATTGCTTAGGTGTAAGATAATGGATATAAGATACAAATATAAGCATGAAATGATGTCAATCAGAAGGACCTGTACAATTAATACCACTTTATGTCGTAAGCCAAAGTGGACAACTGAGAACAAAAATAATAAGAAACAGCGTGGATGAACAAAGTGGTTGAACAATATGATGTGAGCGATCTCGTAAGTTAGGCCACAATAGGAAGACATGTAAAGAGGTTGCTAAACATTTTATTAATTAACCATAAGTGCACGGCCGCGATGAAGCGGTGGCAAGTACGGGTCGATCCATAGGGAGGTGAGAGCCTCTGATTTATCCAAAATCAAGTGGCGAAAAAGGGGAAAGAGATTTGATTATGCTAAGCTAAACTACACTAAACTAGTAAGTAACAAATGCAAATAAAAGCAACTAACGATTGATTAAAACTAAACTAAAAAGCTAACAAGTAGATTCGAATTCAGGAAGAAAACCCCTAAGGGGTGGAGTGTGTGCACATATGAAGTGAAATAAGTGATGAATGAGGCATGTAATCATGTAGGTGTGAGTGTCGTGTGTGTGTTTTCATGCGTAGGAAGTGTCTAAAGATGTGGGAAAACCTATCAATCCATTCACACAATGTATCGGCAATTATTACACAATCCATAACATTAGGCTCAACATTAGAAGTGTCTAAAGATATGACAAGATTTATCAAAAACCATAAACTCATGGGAAGAACAAAGCTAAGCATGGGAGGTGTCTAAATCTTATGGAAAACCCCATCAAAACAAAGTTTCCTCAATCAATCAAGCAAGCAAACACAAATACAAACACATAACTAACATGTAGCACATTCAACAGTAAATTTTAGTCAATAAACATGAGGAAACTAAGCATGGGAAGTGTCTAAATCTTATGACAAAACCCATCAAAGTCCCCCAACATGTAGATGATTAAAATGCCCCCAATGAAAATTCACACATGCAAGTTTACACAATCCAAAAATTTTAAAACATCCAAACATCACAACATATATGTATATCATCTCCACCCCCCAAAGGGGGATGGAAGTACTCACTAAGCAATAACCTAACTATTATGTTAAGAGAGGAAAACATATTAACTAAGACTTCTAAGATTAATGAAACGAATTTAAGCTAAGTATGCAAGAAGATAAAAGAGACCATTAAAAAAAACTAAAAAATTTATTTTATTAAATGACTCACATTACAAGCGACATCTCCCTACGGTAGTTTTTGCTTCAAGACTTGACTCTAAGTAGAGGGATTGACCACTAAGCAATGGGTAGATTACAAGAGAGGAGGAAGAGTTCTATTTATAGGCATGAAAAAAGGAAATTGGGGACAATACCCTGATGTGGGACTAATGAAACATTCCTAGAATAGACATAAACACATAACCCATATCCGCACGAAACTGGATCAGATTCTGAGAAAAATGGACCACTAATTGGCGGTCTTGGGCCGCCAATTGGTGGTCACTTTTACGTGAATACGACCCATTTTCGGATATCTTCTTTAGTGCTTCAATTCTTCACGTGGGGTGCACTCAGATCGGTTATTGGAGTTTAGGCCCGAATCTAATTGCCAAAATACCTTTCATGATGGCGTGAAGTTTCACAATTTGCTTATTGGTCCTTTTGTATTACATCCGGGTTCTTCTCTCTTGCATCTCAGTCCATAAGTCTTGCAATTCAGTCATTTTCCTTGCTTTTAAGTCCTTTTTGAGTCTCTTCTTCTCAAACTTGTTTATTCCTGAAACTTAAACATAAGACTCCTTACATATCATTGCTTAGGCTAAAAATGAAGGATATAAGACACAAATATATGCATGATATGATGTCGTAAGTTAGGTCAAAACAGGAAGACATGTAAAGAGGTCATTTAGTATGTTCATTTTGTAGTGTTTAAGTCGTACTTCTAATTTTTGAAATGACTAATTATTTTGTTAGGTGTGTAGTATGTAATGTATTTGAATGTGTAATCCTTTTACTAAGTGAATCATAGGGTTGCAATGGTCAATTAATTAATCATGTGCATCATTTGATGAGTTGTTGAAATTGAAAGAAATTGGAAGAAACATAACAAATACACTTCAATTTAGTTTGTCTTCTGCTAAAACGAAAAGAAAAATGTCGTTTCACATTAAAAAAAATGGCATTGTGATGCCATTTTTCATTAATGAAAATGGCATCACCAGTGTCATTTTTGTTCAATGAAAAATGGCACTCGTGCTTTCGTTTTAGCAGAAGACATATCCCATTGAATCGGTTTTCATCCCAATCTCTTGGATTTTAAACCTACTTCTACACATATGGGAATAAAGACCAATATCATTCTATTGCACAGTATCAACAAGCATGCAAACCAACTACAACCATTTGAATTTGTTCCAAACATATATTTAACATTAATTCAGTAAATTAGCAATAAGAAAACCCAGTTCTTCTAAACATTAGAATTTCATTAAAACTAAGGTGGGAAAAATACTTTGGTCCGTCTTTTGGTTCGCCTACTCTGTCACAGAACCTTCAAGGCATAAAACATATACTAAAAGTAGGGGATACATATATGGATTCGAATATCGGTTTTCAAGATTTTACGAATACGGATACGAATAGGGAAATCGATTTTCAAGATTTTGAGGATACAGATAGAGATGAAATTTTGAATATTAACGAATATGGATACTGTTATGAAACAAGAAATATACCATATAGATGAGTCACCTTAGCACTTGGTGTTCCAACTTCTTGTAACCTCCACTGATTTATATTATATGTCTCATTCATTAGCTTGTTATTGCATTGTAACATCTATGTCTCTTGTCTATATATAGAGTCTCATTGTATTGTTTATGAGATAGTAATGCAAAGTCTTCATCTTTCTCCCCCAAATCTCCATGTCTTTTCATTTCACAACATGTTATCAGCATGATCATGCCTCTAGCTTAACCAATCGAAGATGTTGATCGTGGGAAAGTTTTCTTGATTTGCGGATCAACTTGGTGGAGCGCAAAACAGAGGTATGCAATTCAATATGATGTTTGTATCATGCATCCTTCAAACCTAACCATTGTTGTCAAATTGAAAGAAAAAAGGAAAAAAGAAGAGAGAGGAGTTAATATCATAAATTAAATGTCAATAATATGATCAACAAAAATGTTTATAATACTCTTAGGTTATGAGTTGTGATTTTTGATGACCGGTTATGCCAATCAAAATCAGGTTTTTATCTTGACGTTATTGGATTTGTTTTCTTCCCGTGGTGGCTTTAGATATTGACATCGATAGTGAATTTACAAATTTCTTTTAGATCTTGTATGTCCCATGCATCGTAATTCAATACGCCACACCCGTGTGTGAATTGGAACAAGCTAAGAAAAAAAATCCTCATTACAAGCATCTATCATTTGGGTATGAAAAGGTATCATAGGAATTAGGTTGCAATCCTTGGATTGGATACCATGTCAGACTATATATTATCATGTTTAAGACATAAGTTACATTGCCAAGAAATTAATTGTGGATCTTTTTCTAAATACTATCATTGTTGATTAGTATCTTATTAATAAATAAAATTTTAGCATGCAAAAGTTGTCTTTTATGATATGTTTTGGTCAGCCCCTCCAATTTCATATGTAATAACTTTATTTTCCAATTTCTTTTAACTTCTTTTGATGTGAGCTTGATTACAATATTACGAAGCACTCTTATAAAAAGATTGTGGATGTTGATTTGTTAGTTTAATTTTATATACATTGCATGTCAGAATGCTTTAATATTTGTGAGTTACAAATTCCAGTTTTTACGGTTGCTATTACTTGGCATTACACTGATATATTACAAGGAAGTCAAACATGCGCATATTATGAAACATGATATTTTTTGAATCATATGTGGATGAAAAACAAAATTGCATATCTATGTTACTATGTTTAAGATTAGATGTTTCTTGATATTAAAAGATTTATATCTTGCAAAACAAGTAATGATTTATAACTCATGTGATTTAAGTAAATTCAATCGTTTAGTGTGTTTTTTTAAAATTGTAATGTATGTCTCTCAAGAAAAAGTGCATTTTTACTGGTATATGGACGTGATTATTACTTGTCAATTTATGCACCAAAACGAACGTTCGAATATTATATCATATTATTTTTTTGTGATGAAATATTAGTTCCTAATATTTGATGCATCACATTATGCCATGCAAGATTTCTATGATATGTTGATGCATCACTTTTGCAAGTATTATGAATATTCATCTCTTGAGCTCATATGATTTATTTATGTCATAAATAACATTATAATGTGATATATTGCAATAGAATTTGTGTTACAAAGTTATGGAAAGTAATCCTTTACTATCAATCATGTTGTTACTGAAAGAGAAGTACTTTAGCCAAGAAGTTAAAAACTTCTTAATGAGATGCATATATGTAATGATATCAAGATTGTATATTTATTTAAAGAAGGTTATGAAAATGTATAACAATCCCTGAAGGATTCTTATGAGCATTAAAAGGATGTGCAAATGTCAAAAGTGTGTAAATCCATCAAACTCATTCTCAAATCTAACTCTATGGCCATAAGTCAATAGAAAGTTGAGATGTAAAAGGAAAACCTTCTATCCATTTTACAAGTTAAATGACCCGATGGTACAATATTTCTTGAACCAAGCAAGCATGAAAAGGAATACTTACATAATTTTGTAGTACTTCTTGTGGGATCATTTATGGACGGATTATCTAATCACTTTTGAGCTTAATTAAACTATACTTGCTCAATCAAAGATGTGCAGCGGAAATTAAAACATACAAGCAAGTAAATAAGACTATATGCAACCACAAGATGACCCAGAGGATTTTATAGAGGTTCGGCCTCCCGCCTACTTCCTCTCTTGTAAGCTCCACTCGATCTCCCTCGAGCTCCACCTACATCTTCACTAACAACCTCGTTCCGGGCTGAGATTAAGCCTTGTACAACACAAGCTCAGCGAACAATCCTCACTAGCTTGATTTCTTCTCTGACAATCCGAGAGGATCAGTTCGGGCTCTCACCGAAGTCTATACTATTGTCTTGGGCTTTCACCAAGACCTTTGCTACTTGACAAACAATTGGAGTGGAACAACACTCTCTAAACTTGACCACACTTGAGTGAATAAGGAATTGATGACTAAAGTGTGAAAGGTTTGAGCTTTTGACTGTTTGGAGCTTTCTCTCTAATGTAGGAGACAAATAGTAGTGGGAGAGATGTTCTAAACAAGGTTGGGAACATCTATTTATAAGCTCCTAATGTGTTATAGCCGTTGGGGTTAAGTGTGGTGAAGAGTTGTGTAAGAAACACAAAATAGAAAATTACAACACACTTTTTAGTGCAAGTTCGGTCGACCGGACGGGTCAAATGGTCGATCGATAGAAAATTCAGAACAAGGAACGGTCAACCGAGAAGGGAACGGTCGAACGAAAATAGGTTATAACTAAGTTCACTTAGGTTAACGGTCGAACAAGATGGTTGAACGGTCGACCAAAAATTAGCAGGGATTCTGGCGTTCAAGAGAAATACTCTAGACGGTCGACCAGGGACATAATAATGGTCGACCGGAAATGTCTAGTAAGTTCTAGATAGATAAGAATGTTTCAAGCGGTTGACCGTACAGTAGGAAAATGTCGACCAGAGGCTAAGGGAATTTTGGGGTTTGGTTGAGTTTATACGAATACGACCGTTGGTATAATACAACGAGTCTAACGGTCAAATGACACGTGTAGACGGTCGAACGAGAAGGTGTAAACAGTCGACCGGTCGAGCTGTTAAATTCATTATTTGATAAAGTATCAAACGGTCGACCGGAGGCAGTTCGGTCGACCGAAATGGCACAGGAAATTCTGGTTTAGGTTTAGTTAAATCCGGTCTAGGTTTGGGTGACCTATTTGAGTCCAAATGCTCTGAGATTTTGTGTGTGACTTCTACAAGGAACCTAGTGTGTAATTAAGTAGTTTTTAACTCTTGTATGCTCAAGTACACATAGTTCCTAAGACTCAAAATAAATTAAGATTACATGTCTTCAAATGAGCTTTGATTACATGTCTTGACTTGAATCCTTTCTTTCTTGAGTCTTGATCACCTGTAGATGTTAGCACAAAGCAATGTATATGCTATGCAATATGTGTGCTACACTACATTGATTAATAATAAGATTAGGTTGATTAAATCATCAAAACATAGATTAAGGCCAAAAATCCAACAATCTCCGCCTTTTTGGTGATGACAACCTATATCAAATTTCTAGATGCAAACTATGCATATAAATGCTCATCCTATGGATGTGCATAGTTTTAGTTCAATTTGTACTCAAATTTCAAGTTACCCCCTAATAATCTCTACCCCTTTGACATCTATCAAAAATATAAGATCTATCAACCTACCGTTACCTGTGGAATTATCTTGGCGTTAAATGTTGCATTTTATTTATTAGTTCTCAAGAAACTTATTGAGTTTCAAATCGCCAGAATGACTTGTATTGAGACTACAGTTAAGTAAAGAAGAATATCTTTTTACTACAATCATGTCAGGCAGGAAAAATACTATTGAAAAATTACCTAACTTTTGACCGACGTTTTATTGCACACGTAGTGGCTTGGTCAAAAGACTTGCACTGGTGAATCAAATTAATATTGATTCTAATAACATATGGTACGACCGATTGGGTCAATGATAATTAGATATGATGACAAATATTGTTGAAACTTCATATGCCATCAACTGAAGAATGAGAAGATTCTTCAACTAAGTGGGTATCCACAAACTATCTTTTTATGGGATATGCTTACTTGTGTTATACATTATTACTGATAAACATAAGTTATTGCAAAATCACAATATGTGCCCCGATATTTTGGATCATGTGCCTGAAGCACACGTTACAAAGCATCGTGAAAGGAAAGAGCATGCGTAGTGGAAAAATAAATTATGCAAATATGAAGTAATAAGAGATTTAATGACTCTCAAACTAGTCCACTAGAGATATCAGCCCAGAAGTGCCTAAATGAAGTTATCATTAATTTTTATTCATTATGGATATTGGTGGTGATCCTGTATTTTTTATAACTTAATTGACCTTTACTAGTTGAACAAAAATTAGCTCAGGTTTGTCGACACAATAATTAGAGTTCATCTGTTTATAAAATATCTCTCAATATGGGTCAGTATAGGATCTTAAAATTTGTCGATGTGAATGTTCTCCCTATTTTACTTGTATGATATTGAATGAAATATTTTCCATTTGTGATTTTTTTATTACCACCTCCACAATTTAATGGCCTCAAATTAAATTGGACATTTCAGCAGTGGTCATATTCTTGATAATATTAAAATATTTGAAGTCCCTGATGGGTGCTGTATTTTATTATCCAGTCCAACAATTATATATATAGAGGCACATTGTTTTGGAATTAGGGGGAGAAAACTAGAAGCTTAAAGAATGCCAAGAAAATGTACTATATTGAACCTGAAGTTCATAAAATAATTAACTTGCAATATCTAGCAAGTAATTGTCATACGTATTTATTGATCACAAATGAGTGACTAAGTCTTATATTACTAGACATAAAGCACATAATATAAAGTGGAGATCTCCACATAATAAAATGTATTTGCTCTCAACCAACGCCAGAAGCGAGGACTAGAACATATATTATTTGTTGAATGAAAATAAAAGTTAGTCACTCATTACACCTCTTTAGAGAGGTTATTCTTGAAGAATGTAAACCAGATAAAATAAAAGCAACTGCTGGCATATGTAATAATTCCAAGAATACAAAACGGTCAAATTTTAGTATTTTGGGAAACAACGAGGATTTGATTATTATAAAATTGCAATCAACTATGTTGATTCAAGAGAGAAACATAAAATAATCAAAGTTATCGTCGACGACTAATTCACCTTCTTAGTAGCATGGTAATTCAAGAAAAATATGGATCCATAACCTTTAATATTATAAGAATGCCAGAAGCATTCGTATTTGAAACAATTGAAAGAAGACGAACAATATAGAACTAGACTCGCTTATTGGACATGTAGTCCTGATTTCTGAAGAATGTGAATAGAAATCACATTACAATAACATGGTGGTACATTATAAAGCTAGTAGTGACAAAAAAGTTTTTTACAAGACCCAACATCCATTATGATGTTACTCATTCCCTCGAAATGTATAATATTATGTTATGTTACTTGATCAGTATGACATAAAAATAGAAAAAACATATGAAATATGTTGTGACTGCAAATTTGTATAAGTCACTTGATATTGCTATGAGAGTCCCTGAAGGACTAAATTGCCCAAGGCAAATCATAATGAAGAGAAGTGATATAATTTATGAAAATATGACCACATGAACAACACAAAGAGAATGTGATATGAAAGGTGATCCTATTAGTCCACATGTTTTACTTAACATCAAAATTTACAAATATTTTCATTGTGTTTTGTTGACTGAAACATCGTAGGAACCCCTGAAGAGGTTAAACACTAGTGAAATATTTGAATGATAAATTTTGAAATAAATGACTGGAGAAAAGTCAACTATTTTTTGATCTGCAGTTCAAGCATTCTCCATAAGAGAACTGTTACAATGATTCAAATATATAAAGAGATATTATACAAAGAAAGTTCACCTGGAAAATGCATCAATGACAAACTGTTTGTACTGTGTAAATAAAGATCTAGTTATATATTTAATTAAAGAGGTTGGATTAGAACATGAAGTCCATTTCCTAAAACATCGTAAAAAATGCATATAAAACTAGATGTAATACATGTAATACATTCACAATGATTTTTTATGTAGGCATAATATTTCTTTGAAACATTCAAATGATTTCAACATATTTTTGTTAACTCTTTACGGATCTATCAATATTTACTTACTATCATGAGATGAAGGTTTACTTGAGTGATGCTTCATATATGTCTGATCCACAACAACAAATCACAAACTATTTTGTGTTATTGTGGATACGTTGAAATATTTATGCAACTTGGTGAACTACAGCAATACGGGGCTTCACCGACGGAAGGTATCCATCGGTGCTTATCGTCTTCCATCGATGTTCCTATACACCGACGGATACGGTGCCATCGGTGTTAAATGTATCGGTGTATATCTACTCCGATGGACGGGCCAACGGATATATAACATCGGTGGTACTTTTGGTGCAACAATTCTCGTCAAAAATTTTCACTTGCTTTCATCGTATCATAAAACACCAACAGCTTATCACTGATAGAACCTCGATTAGTGTACAACACCTATGGAGCTAACCGTCGGTGTAGGTTACACCGACCAATACGTACTCCGACGGTTGCAAAACATACACCGACGGACAAGTGTTGTCGGAGCTAATTATCGGTTACATACCATGACGTATATTGTTTTGTCAGTGTATGTCTGCAAACGTCAGTATTGTACTATCACGAACGGATGTTGTCCATCGGTGTTTTTATTTTCCAAAAGAGCTTGTTTGCACTTCCTGGTTTCGAGTTTCTCTGTTCCTTCCTCAAACATTCATACACATCATTCAATAAGAATTCATACACATCCAATTCAATCATCATTCAAAAACAACCATTCCTAGACATGCAACTCTTTCAACAATAATTCAAACAATCTAAACACAAAAGTTATATATAACTTTTCTAAAAACAATTCAAACAAACAAGTTATAATTTCATTACAAATTCCATCTCAATTCAGTAAGTACTACAATAGTGTTTAATCATAACAACTAACATAAAACATTAAGTTACAAAACCTCCCGTGTCGGCTCCACTAGATGGATCGTCACCGTTGTCTCGACTTGGCCGCGGATTTGGCGTGCAAAAAATTTGCATGATTAAAACATTAAATATTAAGTCACTTAAAACATTATAATGTATATAAATTAACTTAGTAAATGTAATATAATTTACTCAATTATAAATACAATACCTTGGGATTAAAACCTCCCCTATCTATCAAAAAGTCGACCATCGACTTATACCTCTCGATGTCGTTTTGCGTATTCTCTAACTTACTTTGCGTCTCTGCTAGCTGGCTTAACACTTTCTTCATCTCCTCACCTTTCTGAACCTCTGCTCTAGCGATACTCTCTGCTTGAGATGGCGTTCCACGCAGGCCGTACATGTCAGTTGGGGTGACGAGACTCGAGTACATCCTTACACGTCCATGCCCATCCTCGTGAACAGTTTCGATCGGATCCTGGTCGCCAACTGTCGTATTCATAAACGCCTGAGATTTCAAATTGTTCCTAAAATAAGAAAACAATATAAATTCACAAAGAATGTATCAAACAACACTAAGTATTTGAAAACTAATAATTATCTTAAACTTATAATAACGGTCGCAGCATCCAAGTTTTCTGCAATCTGCAATACCGTTGAATCTATAAGAATTAAAAATAGTAATGAATCTATAACAATTTTAAAAATTTAAATAATATCTCACCATTTTCTCTCTATTTTGCACCATCGATTTGATACCACACTGAGGTGGTATTACCATATTCTCCCGGGTCTTCTTGTTAGTGTCGCTCTTCTTTATAGTCAGTGATAGTAATTTAACCAAAAACTTTACAAATTTACCTTAAACGTCTCATTGGACCAATAGTCAAGCAAAGTAGCCCAATCCTCCACAAATATATGTGGCGGTATAGCTGCCAATCTTGCCTCTCTAGTCTCCAAATCTGCAATGTTAAGGTACTACTAGTATTTATTTTCCCTCCATTTGGTGTTCAGAGACTTCATAATTTTGTCTTTGAACCCACGGGAACTGTCCAGTGTGACTGTGAAATAAATTCAAATTAGTTTAAAATTTAAATCAATACTAATGTAACTTAAGAACGTATTTAATATTACCGTTAATTCCACCCATGCCACATCCTTGTCCTTCTTTGGCACCAATCTCCAATCCAAATAATGAGGAGGCAGCACTTGTGTCCTCTTTCCTGTCGTGCTGGTAAAATTCTGGAATCGTTTGGCATTCTTTCCCTTCGGCATGCCTTCTAGGGTGAACTCTATCTCATTTTGAATGGTAGAGCTCCAAACGTCCAGAAGTTGTGTAGATCCACGACGTCTACTCATACTCATTGTACATGTGTCATCCTAGCTAGGCACGTCCTCACTATTGGCTACACCATCGATTATCGGTGGGGTATTGTCCTCCTAACGTTGTCGATGTCTACGCCTATCACCGTCTCCCACAAGGTGCGGTGGCGAAGACTGACATCTCGACATACCTAAATTATGAAGTAATTTAATTTATCATCAACTGCAAAATAAAATTTATAAATTTCAAATCTATTCATACATATATTGTGCATGTCCCTCAGGGTGTAGTACTTGACCACCGGTTCTAAATCTGGTCTAACAAAATGGACCAAATTAATATCGTCTAGTTCGACTTGATCTTGGACAAGATTTCCTTGCCCGTACTCAGGGACCTCCATGCTATATAAATCTCTTGGCAACATTCACACAATGACCAACCATTGGTCATCGCTTTGTCTTTCTTTAGGCTCTGCAACATAAAATACATCCTCTACTTGGGATGCAAGTACAAATGGCTCTTCTGGTTTCAGAAATCTATTGGCGTTCACCAACGTAAACCCATATTCGTTTCTTCTAGGGATATTGTCCCGACCAAGATGTTGTACCACTTGCACTTGCACAAAACATATTTTGCATCATCGTAATATTGAAGTTCAATTATATTTTATAATACACCAAAGTAGTCGACTGGTGCACGAATAGGATTGTTATCTCGTGTTGTTGAATAACTTTATCTTGTTGGATTCACAAACACACTAGATTTATGAGTTTTTCCTTTGGACTTTGTTTCTCTGTGCGAAATCGAAACCCATTGATGATATATCCTAAATATTTCTCTGACACGGTAATCGAACCTCGAGCAAGTGCTTTGATTTCAACACACTGAGTTTTTTCATTTCGAATTGTCTCCTTGAACCAATCACTAAATTTCCAATGTCGTGCATTTAATTGTTTTCTTCAATTACGATGTAAGCCTACTCCTATGAAAGCATTGTAACGGTTAAAGCACCTGTAAATGGTGAATTTCTTCGTTAGCGATGAAATATTCAAATTTATAAAATAATAACAATTTTTTTGTTCACTTAATCTTGATATTCATCAACAATGGGAGTGTTATTCAAAACCCAATTGTATGCCTTCTCTAGATCAACAACGTCAAGGACAGTCATTCGAGCTTTACTAAAGATCTTTCACCTTCATCATTCCTCGAATGTTTATTAAATATAGTCACTACACTCTTCAAATATCTAGAGCAAAAGGTCGTGCACTCGTCCGCTAGAATACCTTCAGCAATTGATCATTTAGGTTTATTTCTATTTCTAACAAAAGATTTCAACTTATATTTTTCGAAATGGTACATCCAGCAATAGTGCACTGGACCTGCCAATTGTGCCTCCCAAGCAATGTAAACTGGCAGATGCAACATAATACAAAATCTTGGTGGAAATATCATCTCCAGTCGGCATCAAAGAATACCAATCTCCCTTTCAAGCGTCTAAAATCCTCAGCAGTGTTTACTTTCGAACACAAGGTGTGGAAAAACCGACTTAGACTAATGACTGATTCCCGCACTTCTTTTACGCCGTGACTCTTTCTTATGGCGAGGGGTAACAACTCTTGCATCAATATGTGATGGTCATGGCTCTTCAGTGATCTTATCTTGCATTTTTTGTGTTAACATGACGCGATATGTTCGATGAATATGCATCTGGCACCTTTACTAACTGAAGAACGTTACAGAAAATTCTCCTCTTCAGTGCTCATCGAAAAAGATGCAAGTTGATACATTGTCTTGCCATCGTCAGTATTACCCAAATGCAAGCCTCTTCTGATACCCATTTCCACTAAGTCACCACTTGATTAGTTATTATCTTTGCTTTCTTTTGGTGTCAATATAGTATTCGACAAACTGGCAGAAACATTCTGTGGAAAAATATACTTCTCTTGGTCCAGCTATTGCCAACACCCAGAGTACAATTTTGCAAATATTTAAGAATGTCTTCCCCTGATTTGTGTTTTGGTGGACCTCTGTGTTCCTCGTTGCCATCAAATGCTCTTTTATTTCTCCTCCAACGGTGATTTTCATCTAGCCACCGATGGTGACCCAAATAACATTCTTGCCACTACTCTTTAGAAAAATGGAATGAGAATCTTCCATATAGTAAGGACATGTCATATACCCTTTAGTCATCCAACCACTCAAATTAGGATACACAGGAAAGTCATTTATTGTCAACAACATGGCAGCTCGCAGCATGAAATATGACTGACTATAATCATCATAAGTATATAAACCCTCTTCCAAAATTTCTTTTAGCTCCTCGATAAGTGGTTGCAAACAAACATTTAGCTTGTTGCCAGGATGATCGGGAATGATTAGCGACATCATGAAAGACTAGTGTTTCGTGCTCATCCACGACGGGAGATTATAAGGCATGAGAATTACAAGCCAAATACTATTTTGCTTCTGACTGAATAGTTGAAACCCATCTAATGCCAAACCTAACCTCACAATTCTTATTTCTAAAGCGAAAGAGGGACGTTTGTTGTCTAGCTCGGCCCAACATTCAGAATCAGTCGGAATATCATTTCCCATCTTTTTGTCGTTCCTCCGCAGGTCATCTCATCGAGTTGGTAATATCAGCAGTGAGATATAACCTGCGCAGTCTTGGCTTTAACAGAATGTACCACATAAGTGCCATTGGAATTCTTTTGCTTTTTCGGGCTACATAATTTTCAGTTTCTACGTCATCTTCCCCCTGCACTGTTACCCAACAAGATTTCCCGCACACAGAACATGAATCAGCATTCTTCTTTTCTTTAGAATAAAGTGGGCAATGATTCTTACAAACATGGATATTATGATAACCAAACCCCAAGTTGGCAACCAACGTTTTCGTCTCATATATATCATTCGGCAAACAAGCTCCCTCTGGAAGTAATTCTACTTGTTATGCTAACCATTTATCAAACGTTGTGTTCATCCATCTACTTGTGCTCTTCATGTGAAATGCTTTGATGACGAATGACAATATCGTCAATTTGGTTTGCACTCGGGATACAATGGTTGATCTTCGTCCTTCATATAAGCAAGAAACTTCTGAGCATAATTTGTAATCCTTGATCTCGACAAATCGGTCTTGACGTTACCACTTTCGATCACATCGTGTATCATCCCCTTTAGGTCGTCTGCGTGATCCTCTTCTGTTTGTTGTGTTGTGATTGTCATGACGACTTGTGCACTCGAACTGACAATATTTCCCCTATGAAAAATCCATCGCTTATAATTACCATCAAAGCCATTTATGATGATTGCAACGACGACGCGCCTCTAGTCACTCACTTATTGTTACAACACTTCTTACATGGGCATAAGATTTTATTTTCATCACGAACGTATTGGTTGTGAGGACCAAAGGAGAGATTCAGGAATGATTTCAGATTTTCCGTGAATTTTTTAATAATTCTCTTCTCATACATCCAACTTCTGTCTGAGCTCATAATTCTATTGATTTATAACAAAACATGTTTAACATAACACGTTAAGCATAACAAAATCCAATATAAATTATTCAACCTCTACCGTTATCAAATCGAGTGTTTCAAATTATCACATCCAATTATATCCAACTTATCCAAATCAATTCAAATAAACCCAATTCAAACTTAATCTAATTATCACATCCAACTTATCTAAATCAATTCAAATAAACCCAATATTTGTGTTATCAAATAATCCAAATTCAAACTTAATTTATTTATCACATCCAACTTATTTAAATCAATTCAAATAAACTCAATCTAACTAAATCAATATCCAACACAATCCAACTAACTCAATCACACTAGCGCATTCCACTCAATCCAAATCAATATAACTAAACCGTCAATCAAAAATAACAATTTTAGAAATTTTGGTAGCACCACCCCTATATTTTCATTAATTGAAATTTTGGAAATCCTACATTGACAAGGAAAAACACATTTCCATTCATATCATGCATTCACAAGCACCTCCAAGTAATCCAAAATCTAATTCTAAATTTTTAATCCAAAAAACAATTTTAAATCCAAAGTACAATCCTAAATACAAAATCTAATAATACCAACCCCAACCTCCAATTCTCTTATCCTTACAACAAATCTTGTTTCCAACCAAGCGTACATGTAATCCTAAATTTTAAATCCAAAATACAATCCTAAATCTATTACTAAATTTTAAATTCAAAATAGGATTTTGGATACAAAATACAATCCAAAATCAAATATACCAACACCAACCTTCGTTTACTTCTATTTCATTACAATTCGGAATTAAACTTGTTTGACTTAAAATTGTATCAATTCTGTTTAATCGAACACGACAGAATGTTTGTTCCTAGAAAATGGAAATACTTGTTTGACTTAAAATTCCATTTAATTTTATATGGGAATCAATAACGTGTTATAAAATTAAACAATTCTGTTTAATCAATAATATTTTTTTTGTAAATCCTTGTAAACACAAAAAGGATTCCACAATGTATATAAACATTGCATTTCATATTCAAACTATATTATAAACTATCATATAAAGTATTTTTTAAACTACATTCACATTTACATTCAAACATTAATATAAAATATTTTCTTACATTCAAAATATATTGCAATTATATTACAACTATATTTAAATTTACATTCAAATTATATTAAAACTAACAAAATAATCAAATTCAAACTACATTCAAACAAAATAAATAATCTAAAATTATCTTAACAATAACATATTATTGTTAATCTAAAAACATATATAGATTAATTTATCAAGACAATATAAATTTAAAACATCCAAATTATAATATAAATACTTGTTTGGGGTTGGGTTTGGGGTTGGGGGCGAGTTTGGGGCTGGGGGTCGAGTTTGGGGGTAAGGTTTGGGCCTAGGGGTCGCCTTTGGGGTTGGGGGTCGTGTTTGGCGACAGGTTTTGGGTTGGGGGTCGTGTTTGGAAGGTGGGAGGGATCGGGGTCGGGGAAGCGGTTTGGGAAGAGGGAGGGTTTGGCTTGGGAGGGGTCGGGGAAGTGGTTTGGTAAGAGGGAGGGTTTGGCTTGGGAGGGGTCAGGTTTGAGAGCTGGGGTCACGTGGGAGGAAGGTGGCATCAGGGTTGGGTTTGGGGGCTAGGGTCGCATTGGAGGAATGCGGCATGGGAGGTTTGGTGGCAGCCTCAAAGGGGAGGGTTAGGGTTTGGGGCTTGAAGAGGTCGGTGGAGGAGACAACGCGGGGTGGGCGATGGTGAGAGGGAGGGGTTGGGTTCGTGGAATAGGAGAGAGACGCTTACAGTGAGAGGGATCGACGGCGCGGGGAAGCAGTTGGGAGGGGTCTTCGGTGTTGGGAAGCAACGGGGAGAGGTGAGGGGGTGGCGATTTAGGTTTCTGTTTTGAGAAAAGGAAAGTGAAGGGGAAACCCGACTTGGCTCCTGATAAAAACCTACACCGACGGACGTTATCCGTCGGTGCTTGTTATATCATCCATCACCATATGTAAACATATTAAGTTCAAATGGTAATTTTTCAAATTCTACACTGACGAAAGCTTGCATTTCGTCAGTGTAGGTTTTCCTAGCCGTCAGTGCTTGTATTTCAGTGAAAACATTCATTTGACTGGGATTTGAACTCTTCACTGACGGATAATATCCGTCGAAGATTTTGAGTGATTCACTTATGCCTATGTATCCGTCGGTGATGGTTATGACATCTGTCGGTGTTGGTTTTTCTTGAAAATTTTCATTTTGCCGCGCATTTGAAATTTACATCGACGGAGAGATCTGTCAGTGTATGTTTTTGCTATGATGAATACTCTGAAAACATTTGCGAACGGCACCGTTCCGTCGGAGTTGTTGACTTGTTCTGTCGGTGTATGTAATTGTACACCGATGAATAGTACTCTGACGGATATATTTCTATCAGTGAAACCTATATTACGTATCAATGGGAGCAGATTTCTAATTATTATCCCTGAAGTACGATTATCCCTGAAGGATAAAGCCCAGAAGGGCTATAGCTGTACACTTTTTTCCTTTTTGAATTTTTGTCCTACAATTTTTTTATTGGTTAAAAGTTTTTAACGAGTCAGCTTGTACAATTGTGTTAGCGTATGTCATGCACTATTTTCCCCTTAGTTAATTTTTCCCACTGGTCTTGTAGTAAAATTTTAACGAGACATGAACATAATGCTATATTATTGAAGAGAGATTGTAAATATATATCAAACTAAGGGGGAGAATTATACGCTCTACACTCTTTTTTCCTTCACCAAGTTTTTGTCCCACAAGGTTTTACTTGGCAAGGTTTTAACGAGGTAGATCGAAAAGAGTATAATAAAAGGTGATTATCCAAAAGGGAGTGTGAATATGATACGTTTTTTTGGGTTTAAACATTTTGAATAAATGTAGAGTGAGTGTCTAAGGTTGCATATTGTACTGGATTTGCTGACTTGCTGTCTTTTACATATTTTTCTGTTTTTTTGCAGGATTTGACTTGAAGTTTACTTTTACATGGTTAATAGGTGTGGTTGGACCGGTTTATAGGTTAATATAGAAGAGAACATGATTTTAAATGGTTAAAAGAAAAAACCACCTATCAACTTTATATCTCTCCAACTTTTACAGCATAATGCATAGTATCTTTTGCATAAAGTATCCAATTTTGAATTTATTTGAAATTCAACTAAAAGTTAATTTTTTTTCCACAACACTATTATATTTGTTCACCACATTTTTCCTTTTTTTGTTATTTCTTGATTTAGCTATGCCTGATTCAACTTTTGGGGTTGAAATTCCTCACCGAAGGGTTTATATATTGCAGTTGGTTTGTGGGGTAACCCTAATTGATGGACGGGGTAAGTTGAATTCAATAGCTGAGTAAATGTAGTTGTATCTGACAGGGTAAATCTGGAGGGGTAAACTTAATTGATTGATAGAGAATTTTAAATTTAATAGTCGGGTAACCATAAATATTAGACGAGGTAAGTTGAAATTCAGATAACATTTGCACTCTTTCCAAAACACTACAATATTTGGTAACCACTTTCTACGCGGTAAGTTGAAATCCAGAAAATATTTGGTCACCACTTGGTTATAGCAATGTATGATTCAACTATTATTTGGGGATGAGTGTATTCCACGTGATGGTAGGTTGGGATAAATTTAATTATGAACATGGGTAATTGGATTTAATGGGATGAGTAACTTGGAGTAAATAGAATAAATTAAAGATGACTCGTAGGGGTTACATTAATTGGTAGATAGGGTAAATTGAATTCAGGATTAGGGTAATTTGGATTAGATAGAAGGAATTAAATTAAATTCAATTCGGATTGTCCTGCTATTGGATTCAACTTACACAGTCTATCAATTAGGGTTACCCTGCTAGATTTACCTGCTAAATTTATTATGTTATTGACTTCAATTTACATTATCTATCAAGTAGATTTACTTTGTTATTGAATGCAACCTACCTCGTCTATCAATTAGGGTTACCCCACACGAACCAACATTTAATTCATTTTATTTACTCCAAGTTACTCATCCTATTAAATTACATTACCCCCTATAGAATCTAGATTTACCCCAACCTACCATCTCTTCTACAGACTAGACATATCAATTGAAGTTACCCCCTAGATTTACTCTTTAGCATGGTCGACATATGTTCCTCCGTAACAAAATAGATATTACACACGAATGAGTCCAAATCAGTTGTAGAAGTTCTATTACCTAAAAAAGGTAACATCGCCAAACAAGTACTTAGGAAATAACACACAAATGGTTCAAAATAACAGTCACGCTGGTGTTTGATTCAATAGGAGTAAGTTTTGACGGTTTACATAAAATGAGGAACATATGTCGACAGGGTAAGTTGAATCCAGAAGTAGGGTAACCCAAATTTATAATCGGGGCAAGTTGAATTCAATAGCGAAGTAACCATAATTGATCAATCCAATTGGTAGGTTGGGGTAAATGTAATTGTGAAACGGGTAATTTGATTTAATAGAATGTGAAACTTTGAGTAAATAGAATTGATTACATGCTGACTCCTGGGGTAACCCTAATTGAAAGACAAGGTACGTTAAATTCAATACCATGGTAAATTGGGATTACTCTTACAAATTTGTCACGAACATTTATATTTATGTATTAAGAAATGAGCCGTGATAGACGGACGCGCCTTACGTGGATCTGTACAGCTCAGATATTTTTCTTTGAGTCAGCGTCCAGTCAGTGAAATTTCTCTTCGCGCGTTTTGGTCTTTTTAAAAAACGCTGGTTCTTTAAGTTGAACGATTCATTTCCCAATACACAGATAAGACAGTGTGCAGACCCTAGGACATCGTGCAGTCTCATTATTCGTGCAGAGCCCACACTTATCATAATAAAATATTTGTTTTTAAGTTTTTCGTTGGATCAACTTAATTTGTCTAGCTTACTTTATGTGTGTGTGTAGTTTACATTATGTGTTTGTCCTGTTTACGTTATGTGTATGTCCGGAATAAGTGTATATTGTTGTACGGAATAAGTGTATTTGTTGTCCGGAATAAGTGTATTTGTTGTCCGCTTTAAGAATAAAGTGTGTCCAGAAACGGAACATAAAGTTTGTCCGGAATAAGTTGATTTGTTGTCCGGAATAAGTGTATTTGCTGTCCGGAATAAGTGTATTTGCAGTCCGGAATAAGTGTAGTTGTCCAGAATAAGAAGAAAGTGTGTCCAGAAACGGAACAGAAAGTTTGTCCGGAATAAGTGTATTTGCTGTCCGGAATAAGTGTATTTGCAGTCCGGAATAAGTGTAGTTGTCCAGAATAAGAAGAAAGTGTGTCCAGAAACGGAACAGAAAGTTTGTCCGGAATAAGTGTATTTGCTGTCCGGAATAAGTGTATTTGTTGTCCGGACTAAGTGTATTTGTTGTCCGGTTTAAGAATAAAGTGTGTCCAGAAACGGAACATAAAGTTTGTCCGGAATAAGTTGATTTGTTGTCCGGAATAAGTGTATTTGCTGTCCGGAATAAGTGTATTTGCAGTCCGGAATAAGTGTAGTTGTCCATAATAAGAAGAAAGTGTGTCCAGAAACGGAACAGAAAGTTTGTCCGGAATAAGTGTATTTGCTGTCCGGAATAAGTGTATTTGTTGTCCGGAATAAGTGTATTTGTTGTCCGGTTTAAGAATAAAGTGTGTCCAGAAATGGAACATAAAGTTTGTCCGGAATAAGTGGATTTGCTGTCCGGAATAAGTGTATTTGCTGTCCGGAATCGGAATAAGTGTATTTGTTGTCCGGAATAAGTGTATTTGCAGTCCGGAATAATATATGGCTTCATTATTGTCGGAATAAACGAATCAATATATGGAATGCAATAATATGATGTCGAAACAAAAAAACGTCCGCAAAGCGCGCTCCCTCACGTCCCCCGCAGGGGCTGCCGCCCCCTGCCACCCCCGCACAAACTCAACAAACCTCCCACTGTATATTTTACCCCACAAGAATTACGTTTAGGAAAAAAATAGCATCTCAGATTTCCTGTTTATGTAGAACACCAGGAAGTCTTCGCACCGTCCCATTCACGCTGCTTACGTTGTGAAGAATCCTGGGAGTCGGCATCAGACGCTTCTTCGACCTAATATCTTGCTCGAAATGGTGATTTATTCTGGAGAGAAAGAATGAAGAAGAAAGAAAGAGTGTCATCATATTTGTATTTGGGTGGAGAGAGAGAACGTGCTGAGTTGAAACGCATTTAATGTGATTTGAGTGGACATCAGGAAGAAAAAACAAAAAAACATTCATGCTTTGGCCACGTAAGGGCTGACATGGATGTCCACGTAGAGCGCGTTCGTGACGCGCTGCGTTCATAAAACATTTCCCTTAAGGAAAGAGCTATGCATCACTATACAACTGAAATACCACTGTATAGCCGAAATAAGAAAGTTTTTGTTATTTTCGTTGAAAACACCATCATCAATAGTTGGCAATACTTCGAACATTCTCATAATAATCATGCCAATAACTGGCCATGTAGAGTCAACGAATATGCCCATACAATTACAACAAGTGTAATGATAGGTTCGACTAATTTTCAGTTGATGTAAGGTTGCATCTATCTACAATCCTAGCCTTCTTGACATAAGTATCACATTGATCGTCCATTGTGTGGACGACCTTCTAATTGTTGATGTTATAATTTTGGTTGAGGTCGTTAAGAAAATGGACATTGAGTTGGGATAATCTCAATACTCTTTTAAAATAGAACAGAGTTACTCACGTCAATGATTGTTGTTTAATGAACTTTCCTTAATCATTAATTGAAAATACATGCGTCAATAGTTGAGAATACTCAAGAATATGTTCATACGATTAACATACAAACTATTAGATACTCTTTAAGAGTTGACAAATAGCCACAAACAATAGTTGAGAATACCCACACTAGTGCAGAATAGTCTTTACTCGCCGCCCAATAGACGTCGGTTGTTATAACAGCCGACGTCTAGTTGGGCGAAGATAGCATAGACGTCGGTCATAACAAAGGTCCACGTCTATAGGGTACTATAGACGTTGGTTATTGGAATACCCATTGCATCTGACGTCTATACCCTATAGACGTCGGATGTTATGGACAACCGACGTCTATACCCCCATGTATATAGACGTCGGGGTATAGACGTCGGTTGTCGATAACATTCGATGTCTATAGGTCTTAAAGAAATCGAAGACTTATGTTTTCTGTCATTCATCCAGACAAAAACCCAACCGAACCTTAGCTGTTCCACGACCGATCTGCAACAATCTCCGTCACCGCAGCGACGTCCCAACCTCTCCTCCCATTCTCCGGCCCTCTCCTCCGTCTTCCTCCACATCCCTAACCACCATAAGAGTTTCGTTTAGTTTTTGTTGGTTTAGTTTTGGATTTTAGGTGGAGTTATGTGTCTTGTCTGTCTTGATAAACTTCTCCTCTCGTTCGGATCCAATGCCAATCGACGGGTAGCCGCATTGTTCCCCAATTTCGATGTTTTCTCTTGATCCGTCTTTGGATTTTTCAGTTGAGTTGAAATGTGGATAACGTGTTCTTCAGTTTTTTGATTCTGTGTTTGGAACGAATTCGGTTGGATTCGGTAGGGTTTGTGTTGTTTACATTGTTTATACCCCCGTACATCTGACGTATATTCCATTTTCTGCAGTAGTGCCACCAATGTTCTTGTATTTACCATTGTCAACTTGCCATATTATTAAGCCACAAAAGTTGTATTAGTAATGGTATGTGGGGGTAAACTTATCGATGATCGGGGTAAGTTGAATGGAGGCACATGGTAAATTGGATTACATAGTATAATTTTAGTAATGGTTCGTGGGGGTAAACTTATCGATGTTCGGGGTAAGTTGAATGGAGGCACATGGTAAATTGGATTACATAGTATAATTTTAGTAATGGTTCGTGGGGGTAAACTTATCGATGTTCGGGGTAAGTTGAATGGAGGCACATGGTAAATTGGATTACATAGTATGATTTTAGTAATGGTTCGTGGGGGTAAACTTATCAATTGTTGGAGTAAGTTGAATTCAGGAGCTGGGTAAATTGGACTACATAGTAGGATTTTAATAATGGTTCCTGGGGGTAAACTTATCAATTGTCGGGGTAACTTAAATTCAGGAGCATGGTAAATTGGATTAAATAGAAGATATTGAATGGATTGTTATTACTCTCGAATCGTGTTTACATATTTTCCCCAACACTTTACGTTTTACATAAAAATTGTTAACTTACCTAATTATCAATCTACATTATTATCGTTTGTGAGGTTAGAAGGACTCCTCACATTGTGTGCAAGGTGTTAAAAAGTTTACAATTATGTGTCGTTGCGGAAGACATTTATAAACTGTTAGCAATGTAATAAATGATGGTTTGTGGGGTAATCCTTTATGACTCATAAGGTAACTTAATGTCACTATGAAGGTAAATTGGATTACATAGTTGGGGTAAATTTAATTGGTCGATAGGGTAATTTATGTTATTACAAGGCAATTGAAGCATGTAACTTCTTTTGTTATTACAACTCCAATCTCAACCACCAGGACAAAAAAATCCAACAAAACTCCACTCACACTTTTATCCAAACTATATAGCACAGAAGTTATTAAAACTGCAATATTAATCACTCCATACTATACATCAAATACAACTAACATAACAACCATAATCTTAACTAATGAAATGGAGAGAAAAACCCAAAAAATACAACTTTGCTGCAGTTAGACACAAAATAGAGTACAACAAAATATACTTAATGCACAACAACTTGAGGCATCACAAAGAAAGGGAGGTTGTAAAATGAAGTTTCCTTCGTACAATTCCAAACAATGAAGTAATAATTTTATTAACTAATTGAATACATTGGTGACTAAAAAATACCCACATGTCCCATATAAAAAAATCGTTGTATTTTTCAGAAAATAATGAACTTATATTCACAAACAATTTGTTCTCCCACAACTAAATGTGAAAATCTACAATTATAAGCACCTTAATGAGAATACCCTATAACCTAAAATAGAAAATAGTAACCTTGTCTCCAATGTATCTTCTCTAATAATACCCGAACATAGACAACATACAACTAAAAAACCTTACCTTTATTAAAAAATACCCCAACAAACCTACAAAAATACCCCTTGATGATTCATCGGCCTCATCTTGGCAAAAACGTAGTACAACCTCCATACTGCACTTTGAGCATGACAAACATCAGGAACGACTTCAAGAACTCCACAATTCGTGTGTCCCCATCGGACACTGCGATCAACCTCATGACAAACACCAAAACTTGCTTCAGAAGCTCTTTGCACACCTCATCCTTACACAAAAGCACCAAAAAAGGAAAAATGTTCAATAAATGGTTGAAGCAAAAGGTCAAGTAAAGGATTCACCTTTACGAAGATTTAGGGATCGGAGTCTGACGGGAGAGGAATCTTACGGCCTTGACTATGAGGGAAACAAGGGAGGTCGAGGAGGTGTCGAGGGCGGAGAGGGGCTCGAGGACGGCAACAAAATGTGAAGAAGAAAGAGAGAAGCAAACGATTAGGAATGCTTTCTTGTTTAGGTCATGCATCATGTACTCGACTTAGGCACGTAGATTGTCTTTTATTTTAGCTTCACTTTCAGTTGCTGAGTGCTGACGTGAGGTACACATTTCCTACTCATTTATGCATTTCGTATGAACATGCATTAGTTAGAAGGAAGTGCATTGCAACAAGTGTGAGTTGAGCGTTTGTTTGGAGAGTTGATTGCTAGATTAAGACTCCAAAACGCTACTAAGGAGGGGTTGCCCCATATAAGATAAGGTGGGGGATTTCATCACCCTTTCCTTCATCCCAAAAACCACACTAATCAAGAGCCTAATTTTAAAATCAAGTAGACATTGGCCCTAAGGATTTCGGGCACATTAGGAGAGTGATCTGGTCCCGACCGTCATTGCCTGATCGGCGTCGTCCACTCTGTCGAAAGTAGGAGAGATGAGATCTCCAGATCTTGACTCATTTGCTGGGCTTTGTGGTCCTCGTCATAGGGAGGTGAGGCGTGTTGAGGCCGTGTGACGTCGCAGTTAGGCGTCGTCTAGCTGTAAGGACCTATAGCGACCTTAGGATTGTTTGAGCCTTGTTTGTTTGTGTGCTTCTACCTGTACCCACCCGCCGTAGCCTGAGGACCTCTTCCCTTCTCTCCTGAAGTCATTCTCTCTCTTTTGTGTCCTCCTGTCTTCTCCTCTATGCACATTCTTTGTTTAAAAAGAAAGAAAAAAAGAAGAAAAAAAGTGAGTATTGGTTTTTGTGTGTGCACCTTTGTGAATGCTTGTGTGGGCACGAGACGAGAGTGGCCATTTGACGAGGCGTGTCGTCAACCCTGCTTCAGTAGTCGATTTCTCGACGCCTCCCTCCTCTCGTGTCGAACACAGTCCGGGTTCAATGGCTGCTAATTTCCGCGAGGAGGAGCAGTTGTTGGACCCACCTGTCCCACCTGTTCTACCTGTTCGTCATGTTATGGCTCTCATACCTCTCCATGATCGATGCTACCCGAGCCGTACCGTTCTACCCTCATGCATCATATTACCAGAGGTGAATGGGAACCACTTTGAGGTTAAGCCTCAATTCATTTCCATGCTCCCTCACTTTACTGGGAAGAGTGACCCCTATATCTTTCTCAGGGAATTTGAGGAGGTGTGTGCTATGTTCAAGCTGTAACAACTTAGCACAGACTTCATCCATCTTAGGCTTGTCCCCTTTGCATTGAAGGATGACGCCAAGAAGTGGTTGTACAGCAACCAGGCGAATACCTTTCAGACTTGGGATGAGTTTCAGTCTGCATTCCTCAAAAAGTACTTTCCAAATCATCGGACTCAAAAATTGAGGAACGAAATCAATTCGTTCTATCAACTTGAGACCAAAACATTTCATGCATATTTAGAGAGGTTCAAGGAGCTACTATCCGCATGCCCTCACCATGGCATCGAGTTGTGGCGCCTTTGTCAGATTGTCTACGAGGTTCTTCACATCCCGTCCGAACGCTCCTTGAGTCCATATGTCAAGGAGAGTTCTTAGGAAAGCATGAAAGGGAGGCATGGGCTTTCCTAGAAGACCTCACTGAGAAAACCATGCAGTGGGAGAGTGTGAGGGAACCCCCAATATCATCTAGCATAGGAGCGAGGATCGCAAATGCAAATTCGACTAGATCGGGTGCTGCATTGCTGTCGATACCACTACGGCCACCGAGGCGCGCATGGCGGCCTTATTGGGCCGTATGGATTCGATTGAGCTCCAAAACCAACAAGGTGCACCTCACGTGTCCACATCTGGTCTAGTTCACTGTCATTCATGTGGTAGGATAGGTCATGTAGGAAGCGAGTGCGCGTCCATTCCTCCTGAGATGGAAGATGTCAACGTCATCTATGATAGGGCTAGGAATGACCCATACTCATCATCTTATAACCCCGGATGGAGGAACCACCCTAATTTTTCATGGAACCAAAATAATGCCATGGGTGGTCCTTCAAACTACTCTCAACCACCTAACCAACCACACCAACCACCCACGCATGTACAATCTTATCATCACCGCAAGCTCAAATCACCAATCAATCGGGTTTCCCAAATTCCAACAATATGGAAACCCGATTCAATTCGCTTGAGACCTTGACTCGTAGACTTGAAAAACTCAATGAAATTTTTTATGTCAACCACAAGTCAAGTTCTCACTTCAAATCAGCAGACCATCAAATCTCTAGAGCTTCAGATGGGCCAATTGGCTCAGTCCGTACATAAAAGAGAGAGAGGGTCTTTGCCTAGCCAGCTTGAGGCTAACCCCTGCATGTACCATCAACAACACATGCAAAATGACAATGTGGTACCTCGGGGGCGGCAAGTGAACCATGTGAAGGAACATGTTCACCATGTCAATGCCATTGTAACCTTAAGGAATGGAAAGAGGTTGACAATCACATTTCGTTGCCACCACCACCACCATCTATGCAGCCCCTCAGTGAGAATGGTGGTGAAGAAGAGGCTGAGGGTGAGGGTAATACACCAACGCCTCCTTCTAAGGCACCGCAGACTACCTGCCAAAAGCTCCCTATCTTTGTCGGTTAACCAAAAAGAAGAGTAACACAATGGATAATATATTAGAGGTGTTTAAGCAAGTGAAAGTTAAGATCCCCTTGTTGGATGTTATATAACAAATACTTCAATATGCCAAAGTGTTAAAAGATCTCTGCACAACTAAGAGGAAGACCAATGTTCCTAAGAAGGCATTCTTGGCTGCAAATGTAAGCTCACTTTTGTCCAATCCCACCTACAAAAAATACAAGGACCCTGGGTGTCCTACTATTCAGTGTACGATAGGGGATACTAGCATGAGTAATGTATTGCTTGATTTAGGATCGGCGGTTAACCTCCTCCCATTTTCTGTTTATCAACAGTTGAACTTGGGAGAATTGAAACCAACGAAGATCACCCTCCAATTGGCGGATAGATCCATTCGTATTCCAAAGGGAATTACCGAAGATGTGGTTATCAAAGCTGGAGATTTTATATTTCCAGTAGATTTTGTTGTCCTCGATACCCATCCTGTTGCAAACACCCACTCTCAAATACCTTTGATTTTGGGTAGACCATTTCTGGCAACCTCCAACGCCTTAATTAATTGTAGAAATGGTCTCATGAAGCTCTCATTCGGTAACATGAGGGTCGAGTTTCATGTGTTCAACTCTGGTAAGCAACAGGAGCCCATGGACCAACCTTTAAATCTCAATCTCATCCGCCAATTAGAGAAAGCTCCACAAAATCAACGAACACCCCTAACACCAATGCAACCCATTGAGAATGTTTGTGGGCTCAGCGAAAAGTCATTGCATGTCTTTGCAATGCAACAGAGTGAGATGGCATCAAACATGAATGTCCAACGGGAGTGTTCGTTGCATGATTCAGTTGAGACCATTGGTGAGGGGGACATACCTCAGCATATGCCCATTCTAGAAGGTGTCGTCACCTCGTGTCCTATGGCTATTGAGCCCTTTGAGCTTCAGATTGACTCCAACAAGGACCCACATACGACCGAGCTTATGCTTGATGATATAAAGGATGGTGGGAGGTCCTTGTTGGATGACTTGAGGAGAAGCCCCATTCTTAGTGATGTAGGTGTGCTGCATCCATCGAATGAGCCTGAGGAACTCATTCCGATGCACCCCCTATTGGTTGGAGGGTTTTGTTCGATGAGAAACTAAACCCTAGTGAGGCAACACAACTTCACTCATTCATGTTCCCTACACCCAACCAATATCATGAGGGGTTCGAGCCTTTCAGCTTTGACCTTTCGCCCCTCATGACACCTCAGAGTACCAGTGAAGTTTGCCCATCTTGGCAAATCTTTGGCCCGCATAAATCGATGTTCTCATTTGATGTTCCTTGACCAAATGATTATGAGAATATCTTTGTTGATGTATATATCTTGAAAAAAAACAAAAAACAAAAAAAGTAAAAAAACAAGAAAAAAAAGTAATAAAATACTCTACCAGTGAGCAATGATTCTTGTGGGCTCCAACCCTTGTGTATTTGGGCCTCATTTCTTTCACGTATTTATATCCCTTCTTTAGCATCTCACAAGTTTTGGTGGAATTTGGGTTTGTGTCCATCCACATAACCATGAACTTCTTTTTGCGCTTAATTTTGGTGAGATCTTCCCTTTTTCATGCATAAATCCATGTAGTTTCATGCTCACATTCATTGAGGACAATGCATGAAGTAGGTGTGGGGGGTGTTTTACGTGTGTACATAGTCGAGTCTTTTTCCTTTGGTTTTATTTTCTTTTGTGTGCATTGTTAGGGTCATGTTAGTGTGCTGCATTTAATATCAATATATCTACTTGCCATGATCCTTAAGTGAGTTGTCTTCTTTTGCTTACCTCGTGCTTTAAAATTTCACATTTCTTTCAAAATCTTCATGTGTTTGCGAGAGAAAACGTTTTGTGGGTTTTGCGTGTGTTTAGCATGTGCAAAACCGTTTTGAGGCAAAGTAAAAAGAAAGCTCCCAAAATTGTCTTGAACGTGATGTATTAGGATATCTAGTACAGTGGCTTTAGGACTTATCTAGTCGTTAGGATGCACCCCAGTTTTCCCTCGCGGGGGGGGGGGGGGGGAGTATACTACTCAAACAATTAAATAAGTCCACCCTGGACCTAGTAAGTCAATATTTCGTGTTTGTTAATTTAAGGAAGTTTGTTGTAGTCAATGACCCATTAAATCTTGTTGTGAGACATTAAGTGTAGGGGTTTTGGTTCATGTGTAGATAAGAAATAAGTGAGTAGGTGTTCTCTCTTATCGCACGCCTCCTATCACTCGGGAAAGTAGGTCTGAGGGGACTTTGTGCCTGGTGCTTTCGAGTCATCTGACTTGGGATGCGTCGACCGAACTCTCGTTACACGGGTGGTAGGGATTTCCCTATGTGGATATTTAGGGAAAGGTGTACGTGATAGTGTAAGTCATCATAGGCAATGATACATGAAACCTTACCCTGGGAGAATGAAGCTCCAACTAATAAAAAGAAAAGAAGAAAAAAATGGTAATGCAAATAAGAACCTTAATGGACTTTACACTTTGTATAACTTGAGGATGTTGAGGTTGTCCATGTCTTTCACTTAAGTCCTTATTTAACTTGCACGAATGGTTCATTAGGCTAGGTGTGTGGACTGAATACCTATATAGAGTCGGCCCGTAGGATTACCGCGTCCAATGATCGATAAAAATGAGTCCATCGAGTCGAGTTTCTAGATTGAATAATGCATCTCTGTTCAGATTTTGTGGGTATATCCGCTGAAACCCTCAGGAGACAACACTCCTCCACCTTGGCGACAAGGAGGTTTAACGGATTGTTGCATGTGCTAAGTGCAACCGTGATTCCTACAAAAGTGAGTTAGGAGTGGGCGGGTGTTTTACGTGTGTACATAGTCGAGTCATTTTTCCTTTGATTTTGTTTTCTTTTGTGTGTATTGATAGGGTCATGATAGTGTGCTGCATTTAATATCAATATATCTGCTTGTCATGATCCTTGGGTGACTTGTCTTCTTTTGCTTGCCTAGTACTTTAAAATTTTCACATTTCTTTCAAAATCTTCATGTGTTTGCGAAAGAAAATGTTTTGTGGGTTTTGCGTGTGTTTAACATGTGCAAAACCGTTGAGAGGCAAAGTAAAAAAGAAAGCTCCCAAAATTGTCTTAAACTTGATGCATTAGGATACCTAGTATACCGGCTTTAGGTCTTATCGAGTCATTAGGATGCACCCCGGTGTTCCCTCGGGGGGCGAGTAATCGTAGGATTTCAGTACTCAAACATTTAAAGAAGTCCACCCTGAACCTAGTAATCAATAATTCGTGTCGGTTAATATAAGGAAATTTGTTGTAGTCAATGACCCTTTAAATCTTGTTGTGAGACATTAAGTGTAGGGGTTTTGGTTCATGTGTAGATAAGAAATAAGTGACTATGTCTTCTCTCTTCTCGCACGGCTCCTATCACTCGGGAAATTAGGTCTGAGGGGACTTTGTGCCTGGTGCTTTCGAGTCATCTGAATTGGGATGCACCGACCGAATTCCTGTTACACGGGTGGTAGGGATTGCCTGATGTGGAGATTTAGGGAAAGGTGTACGTGATAGTGTAAGTCCTCATAGGCAATGATGCACGAAACCTGACCCTTGGAGAATGAAACTCTAACTAGTAAGAAAAAGAAGAAGAAAAAAGTAAGAAAAGAAACAAAAAGAAAAAGAAAAAAGTAATGCAAATAAGAACCTTAATGGACCTTACACTTTGTATCACTTGAGGATGTTGAGGTTGTCCATGTCTTGTACTTAAGTCCTTAATTAATTTTCACGAATTATTCATTAGGCTAGGTGTGTGGACTGATTACATTTATAAAGTCGGTCGTAGCATTACCGCATCCAATGATCGACAAAATGAGTCATCGAGTCGTGTAGCTAGGTTGAATAATACATCTTTGTTCGGATTTTGTGGGTGTATCCACTGAAAACCCTCAGGAGACAACACTCCTCCTCCTTGGCGACAAGGAGATTTAATGGCTTGTTGCACGTGCTAAGTGCAACCGTGATTCCTACGAAAGTGAGTTAGGATTTCTTGTTTTTCGTATGCTTTTCTCTTTCTTTGTTTTGCTCGGGACTAGCAAAAGTTAGGTGTGGGGGTATTTGATTGTCAACATATCATGCTTACATTTGTATCTTATATCCATTATTTTTCACCTAAACAATGCTACGTGATGAGTTTTATGTTTGAATTTCAGAAATAAATAGGTTTGAAGAGAAGACGCATAAAAGGACCTAAAAGCAGGAAAAAGGACTGAGTTGAAAGACTCGAGGACTAAGATGCAAGATCGAAGGACCTGAATGTAAGATCGAAGGACCAATGAGCAAACAAGAATACTCCACACCATCATGGGGAGTATTTTGGCCATTCTATTCGGGTCGGAGCTCCAACAAGCGAAGTAGATGCATCAAAGACAAACAAAACCATCCAGAAAATCCCAGAAGAAAATCTAGAGAGATCCAAACCCTGTAGACTGCAAATTAGCGGTCTGGGACCGCTGATTGGCGGTCTGGGTTGCTCCGGATCCGCTAAGATTTATGTGGGTCATGTATTAGAGCGTATTTAGTCTATTTTTGGTATTTGTTTAGTCCCATACCGAGGGATTGTCCCAGATTACCTTTTTCTATGGCTATAAATAGAACTCTTCACCTTCTATTGTAATCACCCATTGCTTGGTTGCATTCTCTCTACTTGGAGTAAGCCTTGGAGTAAAATCTCAAGGTGGACAAGAATGTTGCTAGTGATGTGAGTCATTTAATAAAATAATTTTTCCATTGTTTTGTTCTTATATTGTTTCTTTATGCATGCTTAGCTTAGTCTTCTTTCTTTGATTGTAGGCTAAAGTAGTTAGAATGCTTCCTTCTTTTTTTAGTTTAATAATTAGAATAATGTGTAGTGAGTATATCAATTCCCCTTTGGGGGTGGAGATGATGTTCATACATGCATTAAAGAATGGATATGAATGCTTTATTTTGATTGTGTTGATAAATGTGAATGTATGCTTGCTTGTTAGAGAAGAATACTACACTTGATGAGTTTTGCCACACATCTTAGACACCTCCCATGCTTGTTTAGGTTATGAAATAACCAACTTGTGTATATGAATAGTAATCATCTATGTTAGTGAATGGATTGATAGGTTTTGCCATAACCTTTAGGCACTTCCTATGCATGAGAACACTACCTACATTTGTGCCTATAGAATGCATTCTTCACCATCTTTTTACATGTGTGCACACACTCCACCCCTAGGGGTCTCTCTCTTCCTGATTCCAGTTTAGTTTTAAATTCTTTTAGTTTTGATTCGAAGTAAGCATTAGTCGCTTTCCTTTACATTTTCTTCTTAATAGTTTAATGTAGTGTAGATTAGCTAAGCATAAGCAAAACTCTTCCCCTTTTTGTTGCCACTTGATTTCGGAAAAACCAGAGATTGCTCTCCTCCCTGTGGATCGACCCGTATTTGTCACGTCTTCACCGACGTCGTGCACTTGCGGTATTATAAACGATTAAACATCTATCAATGGGCGTAGACTACGTTAGACACCTTTTGGAAATTGATGAGGAAGATGATATGTCTATCTTAAGTATGATAGCATGTGTGGAAGTGCACATTTCAACGTCACTTGTAAAGTCTCCGGTCCACACCGTGGGTTGGTCGACCACTGGCGAGTATGTTACGATGGGTGACGATTGCGTAAGGAAGATTTTGTCCAATTGTGCGAAGTAATGAAATCTCAATCCCCTCTAAAACCAACTCATGAAGTCAGCATTGAGGTACAAATGCAAGTTCTTGTACACGCTAGGGCACACCCACGTAAATCGGGTAATACAAGATTTGTTTCAACACTCTGAAGAGACTATTAATCGACACTTCAACATTGTCCTCCGTGCACTCACCATATGGGCTTGTGACATGATCAAACCAAAAGACTCATTAAACGACATCCCTCAACACATTCATGAATATGGTGGGGGTAAATATTCCATACTTTAAGGGTTGTGTAGGGGCACTAGATGGAACTCATATACACGCGTGGGTTTTGAAGGACCAACAACTAGCATATCGTTCAGGTCGAGACCCAAAGCACACAACGCAAAATGTCCTGGCCATCTGTGATTTCCAGATGTGGTTCACATATGTAGTTTCTGGATGAGAGGGAAGTGCACATGACAGTAGAATTCCAAATGAGGCCCTATCTGATAGCAGCTACAATTTCTCGTTGCCACCAAATGGTAAAATCAACCTCTTCATCATTTAATATTATGAAAATAAAGTTTCTTAATTCATTAATTCTTACTGTTCAAAATAGATAAGTACTACCTAGTCGATGCGGGTTTTCAGAACCGGAAAGGCTTTTTAGCGTCCTATAGTAGAACTCGTTATCACTTGCTAGAGTTCAGGACTACCCAACCTCGTAATCGAGAGGAACTCTTTAACAACATGCATTATTCATTGAGAATTTAATTGAGAGATCTTTTGGAGTTTATAAGAAGCGGTGGGCACTATTGAATCACATGGGTCCTTATCCATTGGAGTCCCAAAGAATGCTTGTGAATGTGGCAATAGCACCACACAACTTCATAATTGACGAAAGGTCTGATGAGTTGATAGAGGTGGCCAAACATATGACTAAGTGTAATGGGCCGGCATCACCAAGTCAACCAAGCTCATTCAACACCCGTGATGATGTCAATATGTCTTCATTTAGGGAAAAAATATATGATGCGATTGACCGTGGTCGATTAGTTTAATTTGTCTTAAGATTGTGAGTCTATTTTTACAACTTCCTTAGGTTATAATGTATCGTAACTAATTTCTTGTATTTCTTTGAAAACAATATTTGTAATTTTCAATCTGTGTTATTTATCAATAATACCTATGGACTTATAAAATTTGCCATTTCAATCGGTTTTTTTTGTTTTTGTTCCTAATCTCTTATGTATTTAATTTGGTTGATGTGCATTTGTATTGTTATCACAGACGTATTATTGTTGCAAATGCACAAGACTAAGGGCATCATCTAATGGATGGATCAAGCTCACCAACGCATCGCCTATATACTAACTGCAATGGGAACGTAGTGCCTTATTCTATTTCCTTTGAGGAGGTTTACAATAGTGCCCTGCAGAGTGGATTTGGTGTGTCCCCTACAACTCCACAATCGAACACACACGAACTTGGTCTTTGCCAGGATCCACAAGTAATGGCTCGGAATGTGACAGATGACAGAGTTGTCGAACTAGTGTCTGGTCAATCGTTAAGGAAGGCCAATTGGACAGTAGAACGACACGCCATTTTCATTCGCTTATGTGTAGACGAAGTTCGGTCAGGTAACCGACCGAGGACATGTTTGAATGAAGCTGGAAGGGGAAATTAGGTATAGAATTTCAATTGGGAAACAGAACTAAATTACAAGTGGGATAAAATGATAAATCATTGGATTATCCAAAGAAGAAGTTACATGACTTGGAAGTGGTTACAATTGTAGAATCGATATGGCCCTAATTATATCTAATCAATTCCCTAATTAATATGCAGCGGAAATGACAATTAAAAAACAAGTAGGGAAGAGACAAACAAACCACAAATGGATAAGACGATATATAGAGGTTCGGCAGCCCACTCTGGTCATACTTCCCCTCTTGCAAGCTCCGCTCGATCCCACGAGCTCCCCCTACGTCTTCACTATCCATTCTCCATTCCGGGCGTGGAGAGAACTGTTAGTTTTGTGTTCTAAAAGTTATCTTTTGTTGATTGCTTTTACATGTTATGTTTATGAATTGAATGTTATATATGACATTTTGTTCCATGAGCTTGATGTTTTATAGAAGTGTTCAGGAAGAACTCTATATTATAACAAACATGAAACTCTAAAGTGTTCACAATCTTGGTAAATAGCATGGAACACTATTATACCATGAAAAGATTGTCGTGTTGATTAAAATACATTGTAGTTCTACAAATGTTGATAAAAGATTATCATTTAATAGCACGAGTGTATGAAAGGTTTATGAAAGGTTTCATACATTGAACATGACCTAACAAGTGAAAACCTTATAGGATTGTGTTTGTGTCATTAATGTTTTCACTCTGTCTGCGAATTCTAAGATATGAGACTGCATCTTTCACATGAGAAATGTATAACGTATTACAAGTGATGATAAAAGTAGTAGTTCTTTATATATGGATTGTGCGGGAAATGATTTACATTATCATTGTCCCTCATTTATAATGAGTAATGATGTTACTAGGCCCCTTGGTAGAGTAGAATTGTAAATGCATGCAATATAGTTGAAGTGGTACCAACAATATATTTATAATTTACTCAAGAGAGACCAAGAAACGAATATAATTCCAAGGTGAAACAACCTTACTTTGTATATTTTTCATGACATCATGAGGCAAGGAATGAACACAAGTAATGTTATTTATAATATTGCTACATGATCATGTTTTGTAAAACGGTTATATTTCATCTGTGTTGAATGGGTGACTATAATGTACAGCTAGAGTACCACTTATAGTTTATGGTAATACAATATTTTATACCATTACCACTCCAACCCGGATCCTCGATAAAGGTCACACCAACTGAACGAGCAACAAGAAAAGCATTTTATACGTTTTATATGATGTGTTATATTTCATATGATATGAAATTAAATGCATGTGAAAAGATGATGAAATAAAGTGTTACATGTTGTAACATTTAATATGAGTTCATGAGATGTGTGGATAATATTATTTGGAGAAGTGTAATGTATATTACATAACATAATATTTATGGCACATAAATATGATAATGGTTGTTACATTGTCATGACATGAATTTATAAGAAGCTTAACCCTTTAATCAATTAATTTTGAATGGAATATGCAACTAGTGGGTCATCGACCTAATAGGTCATGGACTCATTAAGCTCATCATAAGGTTAGGGTTTGCCCTAACTTGCACCTATAAAAGGAGAAGAGAAATGTAACTTGTATAACAAGTTTTGAAGAAGTTCAAGAGAATTTTTAGCCACCTTTCTTCTCTCCCAAGTTTTGTTGGTGCACATATTTCCATTCAAGAGTGATTGTTGAAGGGAAGACTAGTAGATCTCTAGCATGGTGTTGAACTAGTCCTTGTTTGGTTCAAGGTGAACCTTAGAGGCAAAGGAGTGAAGATTCTTTAAGAGTCCTAGAGAAATTCATTGTCACTAGGCAAATGTATGAACTCTAAATCCTAAAATTTTGATTTAGATATATTTGCATAAGTGTAGATTAAATCTTTAATCTTGTATGCAAAATACTTTATTGATTATTTGTTTAAACTTAGCAATATAGATGATTTGTATTGATGATTAAAGGGGACTATTTTTTTCTGACCTCTATAATCCTCATGAAATCCCAACAAGAACGCCTTTACAAAGCAAGCTCTACGAATACCCTCGCAAGCTTGATTTCTTCCTCTCACAATCCGAGAGGGATGTTTCGGGGTTTCACCGAACATTTACAACTTTGATAGCAACAAGTAACCAGAGTATTGGACAGTCTAACTTTGAGCACACTTTGAGCATGATTGGAATTGAGTACTTAAGTGTGGAAGATTAAGCTTTTGAGTGTGTGTAGTATTCTCTTTAATGTAGGTGGAAACTAGAAGTTGGAGAGTTGTGTAAATAGGGTGTGGGAACCTCTATTTATAAGCTCCTAAAGAGATATAGCCGTTGGGGATTTGGTGGAGGTTTGTGTAAGATATACAAAACAAAAATTCGGGTTCAGCAAATATGTTCTAAATCGGTCGACCGGTACGGGATAAACGATTGACCATTTCGATGAAATTAAGGAAACGTTTGAACAAACTTAAGCTACAGTCAAATCAATTGGGCTATAACTGAAGTCATCCATCGAACCAGGTCTGGTGCGGTCGACCGATACAAGGGTTTAGGCCAGGATAAAGGTAATCGATCGAACATAAAACTAGAATACGTTCGACCAAAAATAACATGCACTTTTGGCACACAAAATAGTCTTCATCTGGTCGACCGCAATTAAGGCATTATTCGACTAGTGGCCAAATACTTTTTAGGGGTTAGGTGAATATATACGAATACGACTGTTGGAGAATACGACAAGAAAAACGGTCATATGAAAATACATGAAACGGTCGACCGGTTGGGCTGGGAAAACTCACTTTTGGAGTTAATGATTTACTGATAGAAATGGTCAAACGGAAAACTCATTTCGGTCGACCGTTTTCCACAAGTAGTTTAGGTTTGGATTAAGTGATTTTCTGGCTAAGGTTTGGGTGATCTATTGAAGTCCAAATGATGTGAAATTTGGTGTATGACTTCCACAATGAACCAAGTGAGTATGTGAATAGATTTTAACTCTTGTATGATAAAGTTCACATATATTCCTAAGACTCAAATAAAGGAAAAATTACATGTCTTCAAATAGCTTGATTACATGTCTTGATTTCATTCCATTCTTCCTTGAGTCTTGATCACTTGTAGATGTTAGACAATACAATATATATTCCATGCCTAATGTGTGCTACACTACATTTGATTGTGATTAATATTAGGTTAGTTAAATCATCAAAGCACAGATTAAAGCCAAAAAGCCAACAACAGTCACACATAGGCAAAAGGTGCGACGAGAATCGCCAAACAATCGTGATGGATAATAAATGGTGGAAGGAGAATGCAATCGTATGTCATAATTTTCCCCGAAATTCTTATAACTACAAGTTAGCTAGTGTTAAGTATTAGGGTTGAAACTAATCTCTAGAGAAATATGAAATTAAAACTAATTGAGAGATTAAAGTAGATAACAATCTAACCCAAAAAATGGACGCCAGATTTTAGAGAGGTTTGGCACCGTACCTGGTCCTAGTCCTCCTCTCAAGCCTCGCTTGATCCTCTGAGCCTTGCTTATGGTTGCACTAACCGATCTCCATTCCAAGTTGAGATCAACACCTATTACAACGTCATCTCGCTTGTGTCTTCTCTCACAATCTGACTTTATAACTTGGTGATTCTTTGATATGGAAGTTGAATAACAATCTAACTACACACTCTAACTTGAGCACACATGGATATATAATTGGAATGGAATTGCAAGTGGTGAAGTTTTGACTTAGAGTGCAGGAAGATGAGAGCTTGAAGATGTAGAGGATTTGGCTTTGAGTATAGATCAATAGGGAGTGTTCAAGGGTTCTACAACTAAGATATGTGACCTTATTTATAAGCCTTCAAGCTCTTCTAGACATTTGGAAGTTGGTGAGATTTAGACCATTGAGAAGCAAGAATGTGCTTTAAACTCGGGCAGAATTTAGACCAGGTTCAGTCGACCGTTTATGTAACGGTAGTCTGAAACACTACAATTGGATTGGTCAGATTGAAGCATTCGGTTGACCGAATACGATTCAGATCACCGTTCACCAACTTCCAGTAACTATTTTCAATTTTGTCCTATTTAATTTTGGTTCACCGAATTGCATTCGGTTCACCATTTCAAGGTGGACAGTAAGATTGTTTGGGCTCTATTAATTTAAGTTCGGTAGACCGTGTATACTTTTGATGACCGACGTTAGCATGGGTTTTGCGCTGACAATTAAGGCTCAAATAGTCGTTGAATAGAACGGTCAAGTGCCACGTGGAAATAGCCGTTGGGTGCCTAAAGCCAAGATGGAATCGGTTGACCGATAAGCATTCGGTTGTCTGAAAATGGATAAGTCAATTTGGGCTCTAAGGCTTGATCCAAATGTGATCGTTGGAGCAAAGTCCAAAACTGGTCTGAGGCACTTCAGTCGACTGAAGGTGTTTCGGTCGTCCGACTGGATAATTCCAGAGAGCAACAACCTAAGTTCTACTGTTGGGATATTTCAGTTGACCATTTGGGGTCGGTAAACTGAATTGGATCGGGAAAGAATCCTAGTTCTCAAGTTTACATATTTCCCCATGGACTCAATAAATGGAAAATTACAAGTCTTGGTCAAAAGCTTTGATTTCAAGTCTTTATTCTTGATCTACCTATTAAGATAATTGACAAGTATATGCAATGCATGCAATCATGTTTGCCTACTTTGACTGACTAGGTTGACTGATTAAGATTAGTTTGATTAATCATAAAAATCAATATAGATTAAGGCCAAAATGCCAACATGAAGTGGTTAATTAACTAGCATATGCATCTTGGATATAAAGATGTATGGGTAATTATAAGTCAATCCTAATCAACCCAATCCGGCTGAACGACTATAGCAATATCTATTGTGATATTTGGAATATTTATGGATTTTGATTTTATAGTTTGCAAGGATGCAATGGCTCTTAATACTTTTTCATCCTTTCATTCATCTTGCCAATGTTGTTGCAAAGTACATAAACTAATGTTTTATTTAAGATTTGAAACAATGTGAAGTCATGTCGTTAAAGTTGGTTTCTTACGTAATGTAGGGCCACCCGGGTTGGAGGAGTTCAGGTATGCACCTCTTCAGTTTGAAGATGAAATGTGTTTAATATTTGACAAAGGAAGTTGTTGGGGGGTGCTGGTGGATTTTACGTTTCAAGAAAAGGTACAAAGAGCAAAATACAGAGCAACACAAGCGACTCTTCACATCTAAGTGGGGCTGACCATGTGGATGAGGAGGAGTTTAGTGCGGAGTCATGTGAGAATGTGGTCAAACCTGTTCAGGAACCCAATAGCAAAGTAGAAAAGAAGCAAACAAAAAAAGTATGCATCACACCATTAGTGTAACTGTTGAGTGACGAAATAACAACCTTCATGGATGTGGTAGCACAGAAGGACCTCTTTTATTGCGAGTTGGAGGCCAACCAAGCACCTGCCCTGCTGGAATGCCTAGAACTAGCTTGCTCTTGCGGGCTAACACCAAGATCAGACAATTTTGTCAACCCGCGTGATGTCTTTGAATCTTCCACAAAGCAAGAGATATTTGTAGGCTATGGGTATGAGGAAAGTCGTAGTAAATGGATCGTGAAGGAATTGACGAAACTACGGAGTTTAGAATTGGAATGCAAGTTGGGTAACAATCCATAATCCTTCTAAGCATTTATAATTGGTTCCAATAGGATTATGAATGCTTAATTGTCATATCTTTATATCCATAACAATAGCATCTCATTAAGGGCAAATATTTTGAGCTTAATTGTTAGACCTATTCATATTGATAGGGGAGCTTAATGAATACCATTTATATGAAGTAATGAATTGCAAATATAAGGGGGGTCAAATTCATTATATTGGGTGAGAAGAAATTGGACATCTCATGATCGAATTGGTTATATTTTGATTGATGTCAAAGGAGGAGAGGAAACTTGAAATTAAATTAATTGAACAAAAATTATGCACATCTATAGGGGGAGCATCTTATATGCATAGTTTACATCTTAAAATTTCAAGTATTAAGATATAGGTTGTCATCATCAAAAAAAAAGATTGTTGGCTTTTTGGCCTTAATCCTTGTTTTGATGATTTAATCAACCTAATCTTAATCGCAATCAAATGTAGTGTAGAACATACTATGCATAGAACATATATTGTATTGTACTAACATCTACAGGTGATCAAGACTCAAGGAAGAATGAAATCAAGTCAAGACATGTAATCAAGCTTATTGAAGACATGTAATTTTATCTTTTGTTTGAGTCTTAGGATTTTATGTAAACTTGAGCATACATGAGTTAAAATCCATTCACATAGACTCTAGGGAACTTATAGAAGTTACATACAAATTTCCATATCAATCCAACTTGAATATACAACCTAATTCCATAGACAACCAAGCTTAATAGATCTGTCTGCACTCAGACGGTCGACCGTCCGTTATCCGGTCGACCGGATTGTCCTGTGCATTTTTAGCCTTGGTTCAGTCAACGTTTTTGACCTTCCGTTCGACCGTTAACCTAGTCGTATTATACCAATGGTCGTATTCGTATTTTTCACCAACCCCTAAAATACATTTTGTCCATCGGTCGACCGATTACCTAGAAACGATCGACCGAATCATGATGTTTCAAAACACCCCAAGTGCTTGATAATTTCGGTCGACCGGACCTTCCTTTTGTGGTCGACCGATATATCCTTCAACCCCACCAAAACCCTGGTTTCGATCGACCGATCACTTAAGTCAGAAACCAATCTTGTTCGACCGAAGCTTATTGTGGTTCAAATGTTTCCTTACACTTAAGAAAACGGTCGACCATTCTACACGATCTGGTCAACTGTTCGGGGACAGAATTGCAGAACTTCATTTCTGTTTTGTGTATCTTACACACAAATCAATCAATTCATCCTCAACGGCTCTACAACTTTAGGAGCTTATAAATAGATGTATCGCAACCTTATTTACACATCTCCTACACTTCTATTTGGTCAATAACTAGAGAGAAGTCTCCCAATCCTCAAAGCCCCAAATCCTACACTCTAATCCTTACACTTCCACACCTTTGATCAATTCTATATCATACTCAAAGTGTGCTCAAGTTAGAGAGTGTTGTGATCCACTCAACCATTTGTTTGTTAAAGAAGCAAAGATTTCTGTGAAAGCCCGAAGTGTTCCTTATCAAATTGTGAGAAGAAGAGTCCAAGCTAGCAAGGGTTGTTCGTGAGGCTTGAAGTTGTAAAGGCATTCTCTCCCTGTCCGAAACGGGGAGTGGATAATGAAGTTGCGAGCGGAGCTTGCAAGAGAGGAAGCAGGGATTAAATTCGTGTGTTTTTGCGTGTGGTTTGCGTGTTTTTCCCTACTTGCTTAAATTCGTTTCCGCTGCACCTATTGTTTAATTAAGTAGGGATTAAAGTTGAATTGATTAGATATTACGTAGGTCATTGATCCTAACACTAATTGTAATGCCCCCGATCTCGCGAGTACGCACGCTGGGGAAACCACGTGAATTTGTCACGATTAGAGTCATCTGCGATGACCGAATGAGTTACAATAAAAGGCGATACAGAAGGACGTACATGATAAAAGCATATATGGATCGACAATACAAGATACAAACCGAAAAAGGAAATTATCCATATATATATGGAAACTAAAATCAGAAGTTATTAACTCGAGTTCATTTCAAGGAAATACATCATAAATAATGTGGAAGCAAAGATAACTGAAGAAGACTGGGCGACGAGTCCCTCGTGTACCGAATCCTAGGAAACATCTCAAATCTGACCCCGTGGGAAACCTAAGTACCTGAGACAAAGTATTCAACAAATATATGTGGGTTTTCTATAAGAAAACCTGGTATGCCCCTGGTCCAAACACAAGATAAAGAGTCATGCATGAAACCCTAAATGCGACACATGCAAACAACAAGAGGTCACGACTCTACATAGCTGCGACTATCGGGCGTCGCCTGATGGGATCCCTCTACATAGGAATCAAACCACCAACGATGCTGGTCTAATCCATGAGGGTCACTAGAAAGTGTGACAAACCGTTTGGCACAAAATAGTCTTCCGAATTGACACCCCAACTTACGGCAAAGTCATACATGATACCATCGCAAGCTAGGCATGCCCGTCCTATAGCAAATGATAGTGCACACCTTCAGGTCTTATCTTACGCCTGACCTATCTACATAGAGGTCTTTCCAATAGGCTTGTCGGCCCCAGACCCAAAAGTGCCCAGATTCATTATAATTTTCAGAAATGCACATGCAAGTCATCTAATGCAACACATACATACATAGACATTCATAATTATGTCTAATGAGATGACCATGCTATGAGCGTCCATCGTAAACCCATGCATGCACATCTATATGGGGTAATAAGAACATGGTCATAACAATCGCATATATAACAATTTGTACAAGACATAGTACAAGGATCTAGAGAGCTATGAGTCATGTGAAGCTGGTCATAAGATAGCATATACTACATAATCATGATTTGTACACAAGCACCAAGAACTTAACCATACATTCGACAACATATATACAATATCTAATATCGACTAAAGTGATTAATTTCAGATTGAGTAATATAGTCGAATTATAATCAAGAAAAGGGGCAGACATGCATACTAGATGGCAATAAAATTCTGATATCGATAACATGGTCAAATTCAGATTGTGCATTATAATCAAAATATAGCGAGGCAATAAGTGTGCATGAACCACTATATAGCAGCATGAATTCTAATCAAAACATTTAGGCATCTAGCGATATACATGGCAAAATGGAAGAGTCATAGCTAGCTATACTACATGCGATATAGTCCATCATAATAGCAATGAAAACATGCATGTACGTGCAACTTATGGAAGTAATAACGTGACAAACATACATACAACCAGCACACAAGGCATATTAGCAGTAATCTACGCACCCACATGCATGCACCCGACATGCAACCCTAGCCCAGCCACTCGTTCTTTGGTTTCTTCCCCATCAACCAACCCAGGAACGTGTGACTAAGGCTGGGATAAGGCGAGATGGTCCAGCCAGCCAGCACGACGCTATAGGTACGCGCAACAATCGACCAACCGAGCATGTCTCTCATGCGCGTGCTCCTTTGCTGCCTAACCAGACAACCCAACTTGTGCTGGCTGGCCCTCCAGCCACCACCCCCATCCTTCATCCTATGACTGGGCCAAGAGAATACTTGAGAATTGAAGCAAAAACGTGTTCCAAGTCATCGAAGAAAGTTGTTTCCTGCCTCCCTTCCTTGCTCGCCTTCTCTTCTTGCTATCGGGAGTTGCAGCCTCGCCAGAACATCTGCTGGATGTTGTTGGTTACTGCCACCAGAGAGGGAGAGGGCTTGTACATGGGGAGGAGGAGTGAAAGTGTGTGTGACGGCTAGGGTTCAACCCTAGTTCATTACACAAAGTCCACCTTTCAATTCTAGCTCCACTTGAAAGCATGCAATCTCTTTTGATTCCTTTCCTTTCCCTTGTTGATTTGAATTTGTCTTACTGATGTGATTTGCTGACATGGATGCCACCTCATCATTGCTGATTCAACCTTGCCCAAACACATAAGCCATTGTGGTGTAAAGGAATTAAATCCAAAGCCACACCCGCCCGAAGCAAAACCGATCGAGCCTAGTTGCACACGTGCCGACGCACCACACCTGCTCGACCAAAAAGGAAAATTTTCCCCGAAAGGAACTTCTCCCAAAAAGGAAACCTTTCCTCAAAAAAGAATCTTTCCTCGAAGAGGGATTTCCCCGAGAGGAACCGTTCCCGAAAAGGAAACTTTCCCCGAAAATGGAAACTTTCCCAAAACAAGGACAAACACACAAACACATGCAAATTACATAACAAACCATCACAAAAGTATGAAGGATGAAAATGGACTTTATTATAGTATCAGAGAAGCGGGTCTTACACTAATAGAGTAACCACCCGGATCATTGTCATTGCTGATGCACACGACGGTGACTGCATCATCCTCAACTGCAATTCCTATGACAAAGGTTCAATAAGAAATTTCACTGATATGCAAGACGTTATAATATATGAGTTCTTACTTCAAGTAATAATTAGCTGACAATAATGAAATGGTTTTCAATTTTTTTTCACTTCAGTGATTATTTTCTATTGACAAAAGTGGATAAAGGTAGATGAAAGTTATAATATATGATCCAATTTTTTTCCTATTATTTAGAAAAACAAAGAATTAATGCAACATACAAGAAAACCAATTCCAAGTGAAATTGAAATGGGAATGTAATATTTCACTGGCTTTTAATTATGCCCAATTAACAAAATATAAACAAATAAAAGAAGAAACTCAAAATGTTAGCCTTGTACTTGATGCCAGTTAAAGAATTCAAGAACCATAGAAAACAAATGGAGAAAGCCACTAATAATAATCAGTATTTAAAAGTATCGTAGCAATCAAATGCTCTACTCCATTGGAGATACCAGCTAATGTTAGTTACTGAAATTCTCTCTTAAAAAATCTTCATTGTGAAAGAGAATCTATAATAACTCAATCTCTTGTAGTCCAAACCTCACACCTAAGTTATACTGTAATAGCTTAATGTTATGTGATTGATACGTTTTAATTTAACCGCAAGTGCACGGCCGCGTTGAAGCGGTGGCAAATACGGGTCGATCCACAGGGAGGTGTGTCGACTTTTGGTTTGTTCGAAGGCTAGTGGGAAAGAAAGGAGAGAAAGGAGTTACGATCTACACCACTACAATGTGAAAGGAAATCGAAAATAAGCAATAAAACTAAACCCTATAGGGGGTAGAGAAAAGAGTCTGAATACAAAGATATGTGTATGTGTGTGTGTATTCAATTAAGCTCATCAAAACATGTAGTGCATGAAAATCATAAAACTACATCCATCTTTGCCTCAACATGAATTAAGATAAGATCATATCATTAAAGCATACAAGACAATAATTGGAATGAAGCTAAATGAACTCATGTATAAAGACTAGACCCTACTATGTCTCCACATGAATTAAGATAACACATTATCATTAAAACATACAAGACATTAACTAAGGTAAAAGCAACAAGAGTACATACACTACAAATTGTGTTTCCAATATTAATTTCATCCATATCCTCACCTTATCATTCCCCATAAAATAGGTCCACTAATCTAAGCATAAGCTAAGCTTCATTCAAGAGCATTAGCATATCAAAGATAAGAGTGAAATCCCATTAGATGGTTATGGAAATCATATAAGGCTCAAGAGATTAAGATAACACACACCTAATACATTACATGATCATATCACATATTTCTCCACCCCCCAAATGGGGATGAAACTACTCACTAATCATTACACTAACTACATTAACAAAATGAAATATTATACTGAAATGAAACTAAACTAAGCAAGCAAGAAATATTAAAGAAACTAAAAGGACATAAAACTAAAGAAGCATACAAGAATTAGAAGACAAGATTAAAAGAAACTAAGAAAAAATATTTTATTAAAGTGACTCACATTGAAGGTAGCACTCTTCTCTACCTTGAGTTTTGCTTCAAGGCTTATTCCAAGTAGAGAGAATGCCACCAAGCAATGGGTAATTACAATAGAAGGTGAAGAGTTCTATTTATAGCCATAGAAAAAGGTAATCCGGGACAATCCCCCGGTATGGGAGTAAACAAATACCAAAAATAGACTAAACATACTCTAATACACGAGCCTCAGAAATCTGAAAGGAATGTATTCTAGAAGTTTTACTTTTATATGTCAATTATTATGAATTGAATGTGCAAACATTTTGTTCCTTGATTATGATATTCGTCTTTTGGAAGTGTTAAGGAAGAGGCGCTTGGTCCTTAACCGTAGAGCTCTAAAAGATAATGGTTTACATAAATCAAAAGTTATTCACAATCATGGTAGTTAACATGGAACATTAATTACCGAGATAAGATTGTCGTGTTGGTCATTGATTGTTGTAGCTCTACAAATAATTGACGACACGAGTATATAAAAGAGGAAAAGATTACTTTTATATATTGAATAGACATAACAAGTAAAATATTATGGAATTGTGTTTCGTGTCATTAATGTTTTTACTGTGTCTTGGATCCTAAGATATGAGACTTATATCTTTTCACTCAAGAAGTGTTTAATTTGATTATTGTCAAAAGCTACCAATGAGTGTAGTGATAACGGGAATAGTTGGTTGAACATGACTTGTGCTGGAAAAGATAGCTAGTCAAACGATTGTCATTGCCCTTCTTAATTGAGTGATGATATTAGTGGTCCACTTGATAAAGCAAAATTATAATGTGCACAATGTGACTTGAGTTAAGTCACATAGTTATAATTAGCTTAGAGAGATCAAGAAATGAACATAATACAAAGGTGACACATTTCTACTTTGTATATATTCTTAATATCATGAGGCAAGGGACAGACACAAGTGGTGCACTTACATCACTAAATGGATTGTGTTTTGGTTCGGGTTGAACAAAGACATCTATGCTAATTGGGTGACTATAATGTGTAGCTAGATACCGCTTGTAGTCTGAGATATTAAGTGTTTAATATCACTGCCAATTAGGCTTAGATCCTCCCATAGGTCGCACCACAAAACTGGGAAACAAGAGGTTTGATTTTAAGTTCATATGATGTGTCGAGTTTCTTGTGAAAATGAGACACGTGTGGTGAATTAATTAAAATCAATATGTTATGAGAATTAACATAATTAGAATCATAATAAATTCATATGAGGTATATATTATGGGGTGTAATAATTTAATATTACATATGATAATATATATAGGATGTGAATTGCTAAAAACCCTAAAAGATCAAATTTTGTTGGAAATAAATCCAAAATTTGATAAAGGTAAAATCGGGGTCAAACACGATGAACCGTTCATGGTTCGGTCGACCGGGGCATCTTCGGATCGGTTAACCGAATAAGGAATAGGTAAGCGCAATTGGTTGACCAAGATTGCCCAGAGTGCCTGGACAATCGGGTTCGGTTAACCGGTTGGAAATGGTCAACCGAGAAGTAGTATTTTCGGTAGACCGAAGGTGACCCGGTCATCCGATGACTATGTTGCAGGAGCGATTTTGGTGGGTCAAAGGTAAACCGATTACAAGACGTGGTTTGTCCGAATTATTCTTGGGAATTTTTCTCATACAGATTCGGTCGACCGTCTAGCTCACGGTGCACCGAACACGTGTTATAACCGAATGGTTCGGTTGACCGAATAATACTCGGTCTACCGAACAAGAACGATTCTACCTGAATTATTAAGAGATTAATTAAATCATGGGTGGAATAATTCCAGATTTAATTAAAATGTTTTTTGTGGGTGATTAAGTGGAATTTAGAGATTAATTTTAGGAGAGAAAAACAAGGGATCATGGATAAATAATAGCTCTTGATAATGATATTTTGGGAGCCTATAAAGGGCACCTATTCCTACTTGTTTTAATACTAATGCAAAATCTTTCTCTCATTAATCTCTCCCTAATCACCACAAAATTTCTCTTAGTAAAATTAAGTTTGGAGATTAGAATCTCAAGAGACTTAAAGAGGGGTTATTAGCTTGATTCTAACCATTGTTAGAGATTGATTGGATAGCTCCTTTCTCTCTAACCTTGTTTAGAGTTTGGTGAACACTCGAAGGCAATTCCGTGGGCGACACAACGTGCAACGCGACTCCGGATCATCAAAAGGTTTTAGAGAACCTTTAGGTATGATTCTCCTTTGTGATTTATTTTAATAAATGTAGGTTGCATGTTATTAGAATAAAACACAAATAGATGTACATAAAATTGCTGAAAATATGAAAACGATCTTGTATGATGTTTTAAAATTTTAAAAATATATACATACATGGGGACACGAAATCCTACAGTGGTATCAGAGCATTTAGTTCATATTTTCAACAATTAGACTATATAATTAATTTTAGTTTACCATCTACAATCAAAACAATTCATGTTTTATGTCTTTTACGAGTTTTCGATAGTTTTGTTGATTTAATTCTAAATTGATTCTTCTGATACTTTTAAATGTTTTAAAACACATCATATGAATGTTAGAATTAAGATTTAGACTTATGTCTAATTTATAGAACTTTCGTTTTAATTAAATGATTATTTTATAAGGAATCAACAAAACGAAAAAAAGCATATGTTTATCTTTCTTTAAATGTTTAATTTTAGAAATTGGATAAACAGCGGTTCAAATATTTTATAAATTGAACTATGGATGCATAAAATCATTTTTAATGGATTTCAAATGATTTTAGAATTGTTTGATTTAAGAGATGCATGATAAACTAAATCGAGTAATATATAGTATATGTATATGCGTTGCTCAAGTTCTCTAATGCAGGGATATGTGAGTTTATATGTTCCATCGAAGCCATGTGTGAATGAATGAATGAATGTGTATGTTATTATTATTCAATCAATGGGGCTTATGTGTGTAAAAGCCAAATTTTATTTCTATGTATATGCATGCATATGAGAGGATTTTTACATAGGACTTGCACTAGACAATTTTCAAAATTGAGAGATGCATGTTTATATTTTTGCAATATCAACATCCATGGTGCAAGAGGAAGACGCTGAAGAAGTACAATGATCAAGGATCAAGGATCAGGGATCAAGGATCAAGGACGCGGGAACATATAAACTCACGCAATGTTTGTGTGAATGGATTTATTTATGTTTGTGTGCTTGATATATATGTGATTGTATGGATGAATGTTAGGTTGTGTATAGATGATAAATATGCATGATCACCTAAATTCTAAAATCATATATAAATGTTTAAATTGTCCAACCAAAAATTAAGAGTATCTTTCTTTCTTATTTCATCCACTAGCAGTCATCGATCGAGGGATATTCTGCTCGCCCTTAGCGGGAGATAGCTTCCTCCATCTTTGGGAATAGTGGGAGATATAAGGTTGTCTGTTGTTGTGCCACGAATAGATGTACGAGGTGCGATTCACCCTTAGCGGACACCGAGAATATTTGTTTGTGAATACAATGGATAAACGTATCTCGTATCAAATAAAATAAGTTTTCTTAACAAAACCCGGAGCCCTAACTCGATTTTGGGAAAGAGAGTTTTTCTTACGAGGATTGGTCATATTCCCTCCTAATTAAAACGACAAGAATCATAAGAGTTTGAAAATGCAAATGTTGCGATATTTCGAAATGGTTATGATTAGAAAAATGTTTTCTTACCTTGATTTTATAATATATCTGATAGCCCTTAGCTTGTTTATATTATAATTGATAGGATCTTGGATTGCTGCATTTATGGACAAATTTTTATTTGCGGCATTATTGATTTTTAAAACATAAAATTGACATTAAATCCCATATAATTTATTTTGTAGTAATGTCGAATATTCAACCTATTGTGCGATCTATGATTGAGAAACATCCTTTGGCAAATGATGTCTCAAACTTCATAAGCTGGCAACTCAAGCTCAATATCATGTTAAAATTTGAGAAACTGTCTCATATTTTGGATGGTGAAATCCCAAAATTAAATGAGAGGGCAACCGATAGCGAGAGAGAGGCAAAAGCCAAGTGGGAAGACCAAGAGAACCAGGTTCACGGTCTAATGTTAGCCTCCATGGGTGACTCGCTTCAGGCGAAATACTTGGATTCAAAACCCAAGAAGACCATGGAAGCTTTAACAAAGATGTTCATGGATAGTGCTAGAAAAGAGCACTATAAGACCACCATCGCACTCACAAGGTGCCACATGGCGGAGGGAACATCGGTATCCAAGCATTTTCTCACGATGCAAGGATACCTTGAGAAGTTGTCGAAGCTCTCTTCCCCGATGCCCGATGACATTGCGGAAGATTTGATTCTTAGCTCTCTAGCCCCGTCCTACAAGGACTTCATTATGCACTATCATGTACGTGAGAAAGGGGTGAGTCTTGAGGAACTTCACAATGCTCTCAAAACGGCTGAAGTTGACATGGGCAAGGGTAGGGACAAGCACGTCCTAGCCGTCCATGGAGGGAGCAAGAAGATCACCAAAGGTAAAGGCAAATTCACCAAGAATACGTCAATCAAGAGCAAGGGAGTAGGAGGTGCTCGTGCGAGTGCCTCAAGGGGAAATCTTTGAAATCTCCGACTCCCAATACCGAGTGCTTTCACTGCGGTGAATAGTGACACATCCGGCCAAATTGCCCCAAGTACAAGGAAGACCTTGACAATGGAATGATTGAACGTAAGCGCCCCAAAAAGGCCAAAGGTATATTTGTTATTGAGATAAATTTAGCCACCTCTATCCATGATTGGGTAATTGATACCAGATCTTGTGCTCACATAATCTCTAATGTGCAGCTACTAAAGGATAGGAAGGAACTCGTGAAAAACGAGATGATTTTGAAGGTCGGAAATGGTGCAATCGTTGCTGCGATTGCACAAGGTTCTGTGGAACTTCAATTATCTAGTGGTTTAAATTTATATTTAAAGAATGTTTATTATGTGCCTTCGATTAGCAAGAACATTATTTCTGTATCATGTTTAGATATGGATAATTTTAATATAAATATTTCAAATTCTTGCTTGTCTATATCGAAGAATGGTATTTTCTATGCAAATGTATTCATAAGGAATGGTCTCTATTTGCTTGAATTGAATAATAAACAAATCTTAAACATCAATAACAAAAGACTTAAAACTACTCACGTGAATGATACACTCTTGTGGCACTATCGTCTTGGTCACATAAATGAAAAACGCATCAAGAAATTGCAAGAAGCTAACCTTCTTGGTCAACTTGATTTTAAATCATTGGAGACGTGCGAACCTTGCCTAATGGGCAAAATGACCAAGAGGCCTTTCAAGAAGAAAGGACCGAGAGCGAATGACTTGTTGGATTTGATACATTCCGATGTATGTGATCCGATGAGTACTAGTGCAAGAAACGGTTTCAGGTACTTCATTACGTTCACGGATGACTATAGTCGTTATGGCTATATTTATCTAATGAGAAACAAAAGTGAATCCTTTGACAAATTCAAGGAATTCAAGAATGAAGTAGAGAACCAACTCAACAAGAAAATCAAGTCTCTGCGAACGGATCGTGGAGGTGAGTACTTAAGTACCGAATTTGACTCATTCCTAAAGGAGTGTGGTATTGTACCACAGCTCACCCCTCCCAGTACACCTCAGTGGAATGGGGTATCCGAAAGGAGGAATAGGACATTACTCGACATGGTTCGATCAATGATGAGTCAAGCTGAATTATCGCTTTACTTTTGGAGTTATGCACTAGAAGCTGCGGCTTACACACTAAATAATGTTCCATCCAAATCCGTAGACAAAACGCCTTATGAGCTATGGAGTGGTAAAACACCTAAGCTCAATTTTCTCAAGATTTTGGGTTGTGGGGCCTACGTCAAGAGAATTAAGTTCATATGATGTGTCGAGTTTCTTGTGAAAATGGGACACATGTGGTGAATTAATTAAAATCAATATGTTATGAGAATTAACATAATTAGAATCATAATAAATTCATATGAGGTATATATTATGGGGTGTAATAATTTAATATTACATATGATAATATATATAGGATGTGAATTACTAAAAACCCCAAAAGATCAAATTTTGTTGGAAATAAATCCAAAATTTGATAAAGGTAAAATCGGGGTCAAACACGATGAACCGTTCATGGTTCGGTCGACCAGGGCATCTTCGGATCGGTTAACCGAATAAGGAACAGGTAAGCGCAATTGGTTGACCAAGATTGCCCAGAGTGCCTGGACAATCGGGTTCGGCTAACCGATTGGAAACGGTCAACCGAGAAGTAGTATTTTCGGTAGACCGAAGGTGACCCGGTCATCCGATGACTATGTTCCAGGAGCGATTTTGGTGGGTCAAAGGTAAACCGATTACAAGACGTGGTTCGTCCGAATTATTCTTGGGAATTTTTCTCATACAGATTCGGTCGACCGTCTAGCTCACGGTGCACCGAACACATGTTATAACCGAATGGTTCGGTTGACCGAGTAATACTCGGTCTACCGAACAAGAACGATTCTACCTGAATTATTAAGAGATTAATTAAATCATGGGTGGAATAATTTCAGATTTAATTAAAATGTTTTTTGTGGGTGATTAAGTGGAATTTAGAGATTAATTTTAGGAGAGAAAACAATGGATCATGGCTAAATAATAGCTCTTGATAAGGATATTTTGGGAGCCTATAAAGGGCACATATTCCTACTTGTTTTAATACTAATGCAAAATCTTTCTCTCATTAATCTCTCCCTAATCACGACAAAATTTCTCTTAGTAAAATTAAGTTTGGAGATTAGAATCTCAGTAGACTTAAAGAGGGGCTATTAGCTTGATTCTAAACCTTGTTAGAGATTGATTGGATAGCTCCTTTCTCTCTAACCTTGTTTAGAGTTTGGTGAACACTCGGAGGCAATTCCGTGGGCGACACAACGTGCAACGCGACTCCGGATCATCAAAAGGTTTTAGAGAACCTTTAGGTATGATTCTCCTTTGTGATTTATTTTAATAAATGTAGGTTGCATGTTATTAGAATAAAACACAAATAGATGTACATAAAATTGCTGAAAATATGAAAACGATCTTGTATGATGTATTAAAAATTTAAATATATATACATACATGGGTCCTTTTGTCCTTTGATCTTGCATCTTAGTCCTTGAGTCTTTCAACTCAGTCATTTTTCCTGCTTTTGGGTCCTTTTATGCTTCTTCTCTTCAAATCTCTTTATTTCTGAAATTCAAACATAAAACTCACCACGTAGCATTGCTTAGGTGTAAGATAATGAATATAAGATACAAATATAAGCATGAAATGATGTCAATCATTATGTGAAATATTTGCTAAGGTTGATATGCTTAGTTTCATCTCAATAAAACAAAAGACCACTTTGAGACTGCTACATTACAATTCATTGCAATTCAATTCTTAAGGATAGTTTTAATAAATGAGACTTATTATGCTTTATGTGAATATTGTTGAAATAACTTCAGATATTACCATCATGTAAGTAGAGTTAATTAAAGTAATTCAATAGTCATTCAAGTTCTCGCAGTTGACTAAATCCTATTAGGTTGAGAAAAAACCAAATCACCACTGAGTTCAAAATTAATTGGACTTAGTTGAACAATATAATGGTTAATTTGTTCTCCATTTTGCTGCTTCTTAAGGCAACCATAAGTCATTTTTGTAATCAAGATGGAATAAACGATTCTACTACCATAAATATCTTTTCCATTAATATAGACAACAATTACTTCACATACCCAAACAAAAATGTATATCCTACGATACTGCGGTACATTGGAGTTACATATCTAACCTACATAATTCTACCAAGTTTTATTTTACCAAAAAACATGGTTACTAGTTGCATAAGCCTTCCACAAGGCACCCCAAAAATATTTTACTACTGTCCCTAATTATACATCGGCTCGACATCCATCTTCAATGGTGTCTCAATCATCGTTACAACCCCACAATTAGCAAACAAAAGCTCCTAGAAGTCCCCTTCATCCCACTTTGGTGTTTCCGTGGGCTCTGAAAAATAGTGGGGTGTAGATAAGGTCGACCATCAGTTGAAAACAATAATGTACCTGGACCACACTTACATAGTACATGTGTGTTTAGTTGAACATTGTCACTGAAACCGAAACTTGAAGGCATTTGACTAAATTAACAATTAACAACACTCCAAACTACGTCACAAAACCGATCTGAAATACTTTTCCAACACCGATCAACACATACCTGGTGGAGAAGGAATCGAAGCCCTGCCTGGCATCCTAACACAGTTCTCCAGAGCTTCGCACCACAATTGTAGGTCATGTAGCGCTTGCCAGATGGGATCATTTTGCCGATGGTCTTCGGTGATCATTAGACATACTATGACAGCAAGGGAGTCCTCCTCGACAAGGAAACAACACCGAAGAAGACTCTAATAGTAAAATAAAAAAATCAACATTAAATTTTCGAAATATCCTTTTACAACTAATAGGTTTCACAAACCTAGAGAGGAAACTTTACGGGAGCGTCGGGCTGCTCCTTACCGCCACGTCGGGGGAGCCACACATGAAAACCGAAGATCTGGCGGTGGACGACACCTTGGTTGCGATGAATCCGCAGAAACAAATGGGGACGCAGACAAGAGTGGAGACACTACGTTCCCCGTCGATGAGACCATTGCTGCGTCAGAGAAGAGGAAACGTTGGGAAGGAGGAAAGGGAACGAAAGGAGAAGAGGAAAGCGTTGGAAAGGAGGGAAGGGAAAGAGATGTTTTTATGCTGATGTGGTTGAAAGGAGGCCTAATTTGGCTTTGAAATGACAATTTATGTTTTTGAGAAAACACGACATACAAACAAATGCTTACATGTAAAATCAGGTTACAAAACACAAGTTTACTGAGAAATTTATTTTTTCATATTTTCAAGAAAACAGAAGTGGTTGAATAAATTAAGCTTTGACCCTGTTTCCCAGGCACTTCCTTATCTCCAACGCAGAAACCAAAAGTGGGAAGTAATTTTCGAGTTCCCCCGTCCTTCGCTGCAAATTTCAAAACTAAAAAGCACAAGCCAGTGAGCCAGCATTCGTTTCTCTCTGTTTTTTAAGTAAAAGCAGAGTTGTCACTCGTGCAACGAAGTAGCATCCAATCGACTTCTCGAAAACCCTAATTTCGGATCCTTCCTTCTTCCTGTTCAGTCGGGACATCGGATCGGCGTCGTCGTCGAGCCTTCGTTAGTTGCTTCGATCGCGGGATCTTGTGGTTGCTCACTGCAATGGGTACGGATTCTGCGCAGCACAGCGCCCAAGTGGTGAGATCTGCGATTGCATTTGATTCTTTGTCGGTTTGATGGGTTGCCTTTTGGTTTTGGTTTGTTCGGTAGCAACTGCTGGGAAGATTTGGGGAGGAAATAACCATTGTTTGGAGAGAAATTGTTTTTTTATAATGTTTTTCAGAAAATTTGGGAGGGAAATAAGTTTTTGGGTGGAATGAGAGAAATGAAGATAACTTTAGAAGGAATCATATTTATGGAGAAAAAAAGACAAAGTTCTGGAAATGAAGAATAACAAAGAGCCACGTGGAGCATGTTTTCTTGTTGATTAGCAACTTATAGAGATAAATGAAAATAAAATTAGAAAAAAGGTGGCGAAATGAGTTGGGAGGAAAAACACACTTTTGTTGTTCATTTACAAAGTGAATGATGACAAAAGAAAATAAGTCTGATAGAAATGAAGAGAATTGGACAGAAAGATAAGAGAAGCAATACTAATATTGTTGTTTGTTTAACAAGTTGTAGAGATAATTGAAAAACTTATTGGTACTGTAAAATATTAGCTTTCTACTGTTTTTACAAGAAACGGAAAGAAAATACTCTACCCATCTGTCCCAAAGTGCTTTTAAATGAATCACCGATTCAAAGATAAAACTTTAATTGAACCACATAAAGAATCATCAGTACAAATAGTTGAGTTTTTTTTGTATTTGTCTCTCTAAACTAGTGGTGAGAAGCAGAAATTCTCTGTTTTCTTCCATCTCCAACTCTTTTAGTCTCCTTTCAATTTTCTTCCTAACTTTTCTTATCCCACACTTAGGAGTCAAGAGTATCAGTATCTTGATATTATGTTTTTAACTATGCGTTTTATAGGTTGGAAACGCCTTCGTTCAGCAATACTATCATATTCTCCACCAATCTCCGGAGCTCGTGTACCGCTTCTATCAGGAAAACAGCAAGCTTGGTCGCCCCGAAGATGAGGGTGTCATGAGCTCCGTTACGACATTGCAAGTAAACTTTACTCATCCGTGCACAACTTTGATAGGTCCAAAGTCCAAACTGAATCAAACCATAATGACAAAAAAATACAGCCATGGATGTTGACAATATTATTCTGCATTACATAAAGTTTATGGTTGATGAATTGGCTTTGAATAATTTGAGCATTTAACTTTGTTCGTCAAAGTTCTATTTTTTTCCTTGAGCTACAATATTCAGGTCTTCCTCTGGTGTTATTCCTTTGTGACTGCAGGCTATCAATGAGAAGCTACTTTCCCTGGCTTACGGAGAATATAAAGCTGAGATAAAAACGGTGGATTCACAAGAGTCACTTGATGGTGGTGTTCTTGTACTTGTTACAGGGTATCTCACTGGGGAAGATGGTGTAAAGAGGAAATTCACACAGTTATTCTTCCTTGCCACCCAAGATAAAGGTTATTTTGTATTGAATGATATTCTCAGATTTGTTGAACATTCTGATGACCAACAGGAGAGTCAGGTTGTCGAAATTTTTCCTGAGACTACTACACACGAACAGGGTACAGCTTATTAAAGCATGGCTCAAAGTGTTTATGTCAATATGTTTGTCATTCTTCCCATGTAGCTGCTTATCTTCTTTAACCTTAATATGCAGATGGTCCACCACCTGAAGAGCGTCCAGATGAGAACCCTCTGCCACAGGAAGAGGGGGAGGAGGTAAATGTTGGGGAAGTTTACAATCCCTCAGATGTTGATGAAGGTTCAATTGTGGATGAGGAATTGCCATCAAACAATGTGGTAACTGAGGTTGCAAATATTCCAAATGATGTGAGTGAACCAAGTGATATTGTTCAGGAAGAGGCTCCAAAAAAATCCTATGCTTCGATAGTGAGTAATTGGATGGGATTAGATTGACGTATATATACCATATCTTTTAAAAATAAGTAGTCATGCTTTATTCCTTGTTTTCTGTAGAAAAGTATTCAAAGTTGCTCAGCCCTATTTCTTTGTGTAGGTAAAAGTTATGAAAGAAAGTAGTGTGCATACAGTGTCAGCACGCACCTTGGCTCCTCCAGGAAAGTTCCCTCCGAACCAACAATGGCAAGCAACTTCTGCTTCAGCTCCATCTCCGTCAACTGAAAATCCTTCTTCTAGGCATAGTGTTGCTAATAGCACGCAAGAAGTTGAAGGTCACAATATTCTGCCTAGTTTCCTCCGTTTTCTTGCTTGTACATATGTTGCTGTAAGGCGTGTTTGTGAATATTGATTAGTTTCATGTTCATCTCATGTTTTTCTTCTCCAGCCGATGGTTTTTCAATTTACATAAAAAATCTTCCTTTAAATGCGACCCCTGCTCAACTCGAAGAGGAGTTTAAGAAATATGGACCTATAAAGTGTGATGGTGTGCAAGTGAGGAGTCACAAGGTAGTGTAATTACGCAACTGCATAAGGATTTTATGATTATTATCCCTTCCCTTCTGTCACGACTTTGTATCATTTGATGGGTGGTACCATTTGATGTAACAGCAAGGATTTTGCTTTGGTTTTGTCGAATTTGAGGTGGCAAGTGCTGTCCAAGGTGCAATAAAGGTGAGCTTCATATGATACGTCTATTATCTGCTTGGTAAAATTACTGCAGTAACAGCTTTAGGGCAACTTAGGAATAAGAGACTGACGATTTTCTGTAACAATCATATTTTTGATTCTTGTCCCTATTCTATCTAAATGGTATACAATCCAAGACTGTTATTAATTCGGTCAGTTACTCCATGTCCTGAATAGTGTCATCTCCTGTTTTTATTAATTTCTTCAAAAATACTCAAGTTTCAGCTTGCTTCTGTAAATGCTTTGGACATCATTTTACACCAATGTATGTGCACGTTATACCAGACAGAAATTGTTAATCTAATCGCTCTGTTATATTGGCAAACTATTTTGTTAGAATAAATTTCTTTTTATATTGGTGTTATAATAGTTTCTGAACTCCTTTACACTAACTTCAATTAAATTTGCGGATCCTTTCATGTAGTTTCTTAGCTATAGTGCTGACAGTTGACAGAAGTGGCTTAAGTATTTTTTCTTATTATCAATAGAGATTAAAAACTGGGATACAAGAGACCCAAAATAGAAACAAAATAAAAAATACGCCGGATGGAAGCATCCTCAACTCCAACAGCATAGAGTGAGAGCCTACACAACAACATAGAAAAGGGGAAAGGAGTCCATGCAAGCATCCTCCCTACCCATTTTTCCTTATAAAATTTTACATTGTTCCCCTCCACCCCCACACGTTCCATTCCTAACAACATAAGCTCTTCATTTCCAAAATCCCCTTCCACACCGCCCCAACAGTCTGGATGGCTGGCTTTTTATGCGTGAGTTTGTAATGGAGGGGTGTTGAATTAATATTAGGACTAATGTGCAATTGAATCACCAACTCGGGCTAGTGTAGTGGCCTTAGAATACTGAGGAACTGCATACTGAGATGTATTTAGAGTAGATTAGATAAATTATTCAAAAACAAAATGTTACTTCATTATTGTTGTGTATATTTCTATCAGATTTAGTTTGATACCTTTAATCGCAATCAAGTTATTCCCTTGTTGATTCATTAAGGTGATGGGTGAGAAGCAAATTAATTGGGTTTTTTATTTGCATTTCTTTTTAAAGTTATTCTTTTACTTCGATATTGATAAAGTCTATGCATAATTTTGGTATAGTGTGGTGCTTCCCATCTCTATGAAAGATGCCCAGCTGCAACAGAAAATCATTTAAACCCTCCTAGTTAATGATGCACGTTTATATCAGCCACTGTCATTCAAGAAACCTAATCCCCAATCCAACCTTTGGTACCTCACGTGCTGATAACTTGACTCATCACCTTTACTCCTAGTCCTAGTTGTTTCATCACCGTCATCAACACCATCTCCATCTCTCCCTCTAACACACATGCATAAATCCTCCGGTTGTAGTACTCGCTTGTATCTCTTGAAGTTTTGTTTGGTGTATTCCTCTCTTGCTCTTTCCTCCTAGTTGTTAAATTTGTCATCCTCAAGAGAATCCTTGTTATTCTTTATGGAGCATGGACGATGTCCTGGGCTATACCTTTCATCACTTTCATTTTACGTGAAAATATTGAATACAGTTTGCATTCACGAAGACAGTAATGTAATTAAGTTAGTATTATTGTTTTGACATTCTACAGGATTCACCAATAATGATTGGTGGTCGCCAAGCTTTTGTTGAGGAGAAGCGCCCGTCTAGTTCAGGTATGCCCTTCCTTCAAGGAATGTTCCCTCATTAAGGTGGATATTGACTAGTAGATCTGTAAGCATGGCCACATAACAGCAAGTTGCTTATTTAGGTTGGTGAATGTTTTCCTTGTTACATCCTTAATTTTCAATAGCCAAGGCCAGGCAGGATGCTTGTGTAATTAGGAAATCTGGTAGGAAAAATAAGAGACTATTGTGTCAGGCGTTTTCTACCATGGGACAGGCAACTATATCATGATTGACATAATGTCAATAATTCGTCTTTATCGTGGATCTGTTTGCAGGTAGCAATAAAAGTCGATTTACGCCAGGAAGGGGTGGTCGTGGGTTTCGTAACGAGGGACCGAGAGGTCGTGGCATCTATGGTGGGAGAGGTTATGGTGGAGATTTCATCCATAGGAATGATTTTGGGAACAGGGTTAGTGGTAGAGGAGCTGCCAATCGTAGGGACGGTATAAACCAAAGGTTTGAAAATGGTTCTGTAAACCGTCCCCAAGGATATTCCAGCAATGTGTCCTCCAAAGGTGTTGGCCATTGGGTGCCTACTACTTGATTGCTGCATGAATTATTGTCTTCAGGTTTTGTTTTTCGTTGGTGTGTGGTTTGAGGCATTGTCAAAGGTTGAATATCTTGTTTGCCGTTCTGAGACAGGTTCTGACGGCTTAAAGCGGCTGTTGCTTCCCACATTTTTTGTAGCAAAAGCAGATTACAGATCATGGCATCAATGGTCGTGTGTGATGTAGGTGAATAATTAATGCTTCTTTATTTGCTTATTTTGGTGTAAATCGCAGGTTAAGAGCGATGTCCTGTGATTCCTGTTGGTTCCAAGCGAGTAGTATTCTTTGTTGAGTGAAAGCTGTGTTGCCTGGCCTTCTAATATGGTGTATATCACTGTTTATACAAAGCTTATATATATATATATATATATATATATATATATATATATATATATATATACAGGTTCTGTGCTGGTTCGGTATGCTTTGAATATGTTTAATGACGCCTCTGTATTTCAAGTTAATTTAGGATTTTACTTGGCAATTTAAATGTGTTGCACACAAAACATGATTGAACTGTGGCGCGTTACGGTTGAAATTTGAAAATTTTATTGGCCGCACTTGTCCAAACATTCCGTCTATGAACTTTTATGTAACATGGAAGGACAAGAAATGTAGCTGTTAGTTTAGTGTGTTTCAGATCCTGATTTTTATTATTTGACAAATCATTAAGAAAACGACTAGCTCGGATTAGAAGTTTCTGAGTAGGAGTCATTCGGCTTGAAGTCGGTGGTGATTGTTTGGGTCGGTGACTTCTAGTCGGATGATTACAAGTTGTTCATTTGTTACAACAAATTGAAGTTGGTATTTAAATTTGTGAAATTACCAAAATACATTTTTGTGGAAATAACATGAAACTCTAAAAGCAATCAAATATTTTTATTAAATTTATTATGCTAAAAAATAATAACTTTTTTTATAAATTATTAGAATCTAAAGAAATTCCTTGTGCACAAGTAATAATTTTTGCAATTTTGTTGCAATCAAATAGAAAAAAACTCACTTAAAAAGATATATTTAATAACAAAGATACATGAAATGTGAGCGATAATTTAGTTTTCTATTTCTTTGTACAAAATATATTCTACGTTTGAGGGCAAATAAGTAATCATAAATCTCCTAGTTGTCCGACTTGTTTTGTTGGAGTTGTTTTTTTGTACACACAAGTTGGAACATTTTCAGGCTACAAGTCAGTTCGACTTGGAGTTGGAAGGCAAGTTGGCATCCCAAATGACCTTACAACTTGTGGTCGGAGTTTGGTCAACGACTTGGTCTTCAAGTCGGAGTCCCAAACACAACCTAAATGTCGGGAGATCTAACCTGTTTACCTGATGCAATAACCAGCTACAAGATACAATAACCAAGATGTTTAAAGTTTGACCTTAGGCCATTGTTTTGCAAGATTTAGATTTCAATTTTCTATTTTTAGGTCGAAATTATATTTTGCTACATTGCCGACCATATGTGTTGACCCCTTTAACAATAAAATGGGTAGGATGTGAAATATGAAAAGGGAAATTATTTATTCACGTTTGGATCTGATGCTACTTTTACGCTTCCGACGTGGCCATCTAGTCAGCATTCCACATCAGACTTGGGTTTGTAGTGGGTAAACGGTAAGGTCACCTTTTAGGCTCCAACATTTATTGCTTCAAATTCATGATGAAATATCAAATCTCAATTCTTTGAATTCTTGGAGATTTAAATTGCATCTTGCTTAGGAAGTGATGCTATTTGTTCTTCCAAATTTTTCATATGATCATTTTGGAGCTCATTTTTCCATCCATTCCTTCCTCTCTTCAAAGCTGTAATGTTTTTGTTTTCGTTTAGCGCCTTTCATATCTTCTGAAATTTTATTTTCTTACTTCTAATGTTGTTCGATCCTCGTTAACTACTTCTTTCTTTTCCTTCTAACACTACTTAAATGCTCAACATTAATGGAGTCTGGCAAACTACAATTAATTCTTCATTCCAACGAGGATTCTTCTATTGTTCCCCCCAAAAAAGGAATGAAATTTCCCAATCTTTCTGGAAGCACGCCATTACTACCAAAGATTTGGTGTTTCCTATGGTTTCGACATGAAGTGCCTTAACTCTCATCAAGAAGAATGTGTCATTACCTGTGCGACGTTGGTTTGTTGTCGGGCTGGTAAACCAGTAAACAAAGTTTGTCCTTCTGAAACCCTATTATACCTTGAAGTTTCATTCAATTACCTAGTAATTTTAACCATTGACCTAGTTGTCTGTACCGTATCCTAAAACATTCCAGAAAACGTCGCCTCATCGGTCGGGTGTACAAGCCCAACTAGGATATCATTGAGTTGGGAGGGAGTCTCGTTGTCAATTTCTCTAGTATCTCTTGATCACAATCATGAAATCTGGTCTGAGAATGACCTTAAGTTCGTTACCTCCAATCGACGTATATTTAAGTCGAAAAAGACGACTGTCCTGGAATAGGGGCTGCAAAAGCAATGCATTTATTTACAATGGAAGTGGGTGGATTCTAGAACCTAACTTTCATTGAGAGAGACGTGATGTACTCGATACACTGATAGGATCGATGACCCTCCAATCTTAAACGAAATGCGGAATTAAAACGGTAAATTAAGGGATTAGGGTAAAAACATGCAAACCACAATTCGACACTGGAGATTTTGAGAGGTTCGGCACCACACTTGATCCTAGTCCTCCTCGGAAGCCCTACTCGATCCTTCGAGCCCCGCTTATGGTTCCACTAACCAATATCCGTTCTGGGCCGAGATTAATCCTCACATTTCTCGTGTCTCCTCTAACAACCCGAGAGAGAGTTTCCTCGAAGCTTTACAACACTTGGGTGATTCTGGGATATGGAAGTTGAATCACTATCTAACTAAACACTATAACTTGAGCACACTTGGATATATGATTGGAAATGAATATGCAAGTGGTAAAGTTTGGCTTTGAGTGTATTGGTGCTTTGAAGGCTTGAGAATTGAGAGCACACAGATAATTGAGAGTGTAGTTCTTGTTTGTGTCTCTTGAATGAGTCTTATATGGGCTTCAAAGCAAATAGAGATGTTGGGGAGTTGGTGGAGTTATGAACCAATGAGAAGCAAGAGTTTGCTTGAAGCTCGGGCAGAATTCTAGGCTGGTTTGGTTGACCTATGTCTATTTGGATGACCGTTTGGTTATTCCATAAAAGGAATTAAATTTCAACCAATAAAGATTTCGATGCACCGTTTCAATATAACAGTGAATATTGGTTGTTTTCAAACTTAGGCTAATTCAGTCGACCGTTATCTATTCAGATGATCAAAAAAAGTGTAGGTTTTACGTAGACAGTTATGGTTCAGATGTACGTTGTAGGTATGATTCAAATGTGACCGTTGGAGTAAATCCAAAATTGTTCCAAGGCAATTTGGTCCACCTAATGCAATTCGGTTGACCTAACATGGCTGTGACAGAATCCTAAGGTCCAGGGCAATTCAGTCGACCCAAATGCAATTCGGCCGACCTAACTTGGCTGGGATAGAATCCTAAGGTCCAAGGAAATTCGGTCGACCGAATGTAATTTGGTTGACCTAACTTGGCTGGGATAGAATCCCAAGGTCCAAGGTAATTCGGTCGACGTAATGCAATTTGGTTGACCTAATTTGGTTGATCATTGATAACAGTTGATATCCTCCCACCCTAATGTGTCATGTTGGTCTTCGTATGTTCCCTTTGTAAGTTTCATACGTTGTTGATCTTGTTATCATACCTTGTCATTTTGTCATTTTACCTTTTTATTTAAGGATTGCGTAATTCACGTAATGCACCTTATTAATCTAGTTGTTTACACTGTTGATTCACAAGGATGTTTTGAAGAAGTCTCACAATATCTTCTTTGGAGAGGGTGATGTAGACTCTATACTAAATTACTTTCTTCGTATGTAGAGCTAGAATAGCAACTTCTTTTACTTATTCGACGTGGACAAAGAAGGCCCACCTGCAAATGTCTTTTTGCAGATTCTGCTTCTCGTTTGACCAACTAAAACTTCAATGACGTCATTTGCTTTGACACCACCTACTCAACGAACAAGTACGACATGCCATTTTCTCCCTTTGTCGGTACTAATCACCACGGTCAATTTATTCTCTTAGGACGTGGTTTGTATAGCTACGAGACCACCCAAAATTACATTTGGTTGTTTGAGACCTGGTTATCTTGCATGTTTGGTTCATAGTTTGTCCTTCTCTTCCTTGCAGTCTATCACATCGTTTTAGTATATCTCCTTCTCTTATCTCATTCATTTTGAACTTATAGGTGTTCATCCATGTGCAATTATAGCCGATCAATCACATGCCATAATGAAAGCCATCAAAACTACTATATAGGTGTTCCTTTTTAAACTTATAGGTGTTCCCTAAGTCAACGCATCGATTGTGTATGTGGCATATATGGCAAAAATTACCTTAGAAATTCTCTTCAAAGAATAATACTACCGTTATTTTTGCTCTTTCCAATTTTGTACACAATTCCCTTACTACTCTTGATTTGAAACTAGCTGGCTAGAGTTACTAAGTAATCATGGCCCGATGAACAATAAGTGCTCGGGTCCTTATACACGGCCGCGCGCGTCCAAGACGCGACTGACGTAGTCAGTTGAGTCAGCAATCCAGTCAGCAGAGAAATTCATTTAATAACATGTTGGTGTCACATGCAACCTTTAGTTTCCCAATGCAACATTACTTTCTCACTGCAACGTTTGGTTTCCCCATGCAACTTTTACTTTCTCACTGCAACGTTTAGTTTCCCATGCAACTTTTACTTTTCCCAACGTAATTTTTGGTTTCCCCAAACAACAACTTAAAAAGGCAAAATATGTTCCTTTTTAACATCTACATCTATCCTTTTTAAGTTTGCGGTTCAAGTTTTTAACTGTGAGTTGTACCTTTTTAAGTGATGTCGGTTCCTTTTTTAGAATTATTTATTCCTTTTTATGTTTGATGTTCTCATTTTTAACTGTGAGTTGTACCTTTTTAAGTGTAGTCTGTTCCTTTTTAAGTGAGTGTACATTTTTAAGTGTGAAGTTTTCATTTTTATTGTTTTTTGTTCCTTTTTAAGTTTGCGGTTCTCCTTATTAACTGTGAGTTGTACTTTTTTAAGTGATGTATGTTCCTTTTTAAGAATTGCTTGTTCCTTTTTATGTTTGAGGTTCACATTTTTAAATGTGAGTTGTACCTTTTTAACCTTTAGTTTCCCAATGCAACATTACTTTCTCACTGCAACGTTTGGTTTCCCCATGTAACTTTTACTTTCTCACTGCAACGTTTGGTTTCCCCACGCAACATTTACTTTTCCCAACGCAACTTTTGGTTTCCCCAAACAACAACTTAAAAAGGCAAAACATGTTCCTTTTTAACATCTACGTCTATCCTTTTTAAGTTTGCGGTTCACCTTTTGTAACTGTGAGTTGTACTTTCTTAAGTGATGTCTGTTCATTTTTAAGAATTGTTTGTTCCTTTTTATGTTTGATGTTCTCCTTTTTAACTGTGAGTTGTACCTTTTTAAGTGTAGTCTGTTCCTTTTTAAGTGAGGCGTGTTCCTTTTTATGTTTGAGGTTCTCCTTTTTAACTGTGAGTTGTACATTTTTAAGTGTAGTCTGTTCCTTTTTAAGTGTGAAGTTTTCTTTTTTAGTATTTTTTGTTCCTTTTTAAGTTTGCGGTTCCCCTTTTTAACTGTGAGTTGTACCTTTTTAAATGATGTATGTTCCTTTTATGTTTGAGGTTCAACTTTTTAACTATGAGTTGTACCTTTTTAAGTGTAGTCTGTTCCTTTTTAAGTGAGGCTTGTTCCTTTTTATGTTTGAAGTTCTCCTTTTTAACTGTGAGTTGTACATTTTTAAGTGTAGTCTGTTCCTTTTTAAGTGAGTGTACCTTTTTAAGTGTGAAGTTTTCTTTTTTAATTTTTGTTTCGTCCTTTGTAAGATATGTTGTTCCTTTTTAGGTACTACTTCATCCTTTTTAAGTTCCTGTTTTTTCTTTTTAAGTATTGCTTCATCCTTTTTAATTTTCTGTTGTTTCTTTTTTAGTTGATGTTTTTCCTTTTTAATTTTCTGTTTTTTCCTTTTTAATTTTCTGTTGTTCCTTTTTAAGTTATGTTTGTTCCTTTTTAAGTTTTTGTTTTTCCTTTTTAACAAAACCAAAAACTTTAAATCTACCACAAAGAAACAAACTTTTCCTCAAAAACTCAACACAAAAAAACCCAAATTAGCTACAAAGAACCACACTTCAAAAAAAAATGAAGACCAATCAATCATAGAACAAAACCAAAAACTTCAAATCAGCCCCGAAAACCAAACTTTCCCAAAAACCACCACACAAAAAACTCAAATCAGTTACAAAAAACCACATTCCTCCTCATCCGTAAAAACTCAACACAAAAAAACTCAAATCAGCTACAAAAAACCATGTTTCCGAAAAACCCAAGATCAATCCATCACATAACAAAACCTCAAAACTTCAAATCAGCCACGAAAACCAAACTTTCCCCCAAAAACATCATACAAAAAACTAAAATCAGTTACAAAAAATCACATTCCTCCTCCTCCTCGCCTCGAGAAAGACTCCAACGCCGACCATTTCCTCATCTTCCTCGTCGACCAACTACATCGTGACGTCCTAACCAACGACGTCGGCGTCCCAAACTCCTTAAGACTCACTCCCGCGTCATCTCCTCGGCATCCCTCTTACCGATCTCGTCTTCCATCGGGAGAAAATGATGGAGAATGAAAGGTTTGGGGGGATAATGGAAGATTTTGAGAATATATGTATGTTGGAAACCAAAGGTCACATAGTTCCGCGTGCGTGTGATGTGACACAAAATAAATAAATAATATGTGATTTAATTAATCTTTGGTTTTTGCTGACTGGATTGTCCACGTCAGACGACGTCCCGGACGCACCGCGGCCATAAAACATTTCCCTGTGCTTAGCCTCAATGTATAAAATTTGACGTATGTGGGTTTCTTCTTATCTTAACGATGCCTTTTGGGCAGGTAACTGACCATAACCTTTGTTTTCCAATATGCCTTCTCTTTTATAACCTTTATCCTTATTATTTGGTTTTACCATTTCCTTTATGGCCTTGTCGACTAATGTTAATACCTTATTTTGTCTTACAATTTCCTTGTTGTTTGATATTCTTACCATGTAATATGCACGTCGTTCCAAAAGAATGTTGACCACTCAAAGAAGCAAGAGTATGGATGCTTTTTACGGTAGTTACGTTTGTGTTTCTAGTTCCTTGAAACAATTTGTTAGCCAATAAAAACTTGCACTCCAACGTAAATATGAGAAAGATGCCCAGGCAGACTACGACAACCACCACCGTAGCCCACATCTACTTTTGATGTTTGAGATCGAGGTCCAATTTGCGAAACTTTACACCATGACGGTATTCCAGTGGTTCCAGCAAGAAATTAACAATATGGTTTATTTGCATTTAGTTTTGCAAGATATGGTGTCAAATCCCTCTAATTTCAATATTGTAACTAAACAAAAGTGGAACGAATACATTTAATTTAGAGAGAAAGAGTGTACAATGTATCTGTTGATTTGGATATCGGTCATTGGAATTGTAACTATCGCTTGTTTTAATGTCGTGGCATAATTTGTAGTCACGCCCTTGTTATTCTCCAGTACGTCCATATAACATATGGTGGACCTGAATATTTTCTAGACAGGTGGAGAATTTTTTTTTTCCGAAGGATTCATCATGACGAGGATACTGTGCTAGGCCTTTTACCGACGGACAATTCCGTCGGCAATAGGTGCCATTTTTGTCGGCATTAGTACTTGCCGACAGAATTTCCGTTGGCCTAATTCCACCGGGAAAATTTCCATCGGGAGGAACATTGCTGACGAAAATTCCGTGCGTACCCATTCACATACAATCACATACATTTACACTGCGATAAATTACAATGTATAAATCATGTGAAATACAATACAAGTCGAAGTCATAAGTTATAAATCATATATCAATTCTCAGTCTAATTCATATATGAAGTCATAAGTTCTACTTATATATAAATAAGTTAGAAGTCGAAGTCTATTGAAAGAAGTCATAAGTTGTACATATTTATAAAACAACATATGTATACCAACTACGGTTCAGAAGAAGTCGAATTCGTCGATGCTTCATCTTCGTGCTGCGAAGACGTATCGTTGTCATCACTCTATATAAAAAAATTAGATTTTCATTACTTGAACAATCTGAAACAGATATATTATTTTAGGAAATTAAAACAATAAATTACACATTCATCATACATATACATGATCTCCTCCAAACCGAGTCACCATCAATTTTGCGACTTGAGCCTTCAACTTCTTGTGCTCCTCCTGCAATACATTTTGATATAATTCTACATATAATGAACTTGTAAAATAAACCTACGAAGTTAAGTATACGCTTACAATTGATACGCATTTTGAAATCTTGGTCTGAAGATGGTTCATGTGAGCGTTGCTATGTCAACTAGTCGACGTCTTGCCTATCTTATAGGCTACAATCCCAGCACCACGCACACTGTCTGTCTTTTCTTTTCCTTAGACTTCTTCTAGTACATCCTCCTCGATCAAATGACGAGTCTAGAACTTAGCACACTCACCTTGCTCTTTAGACAATGTCTGCTATGTCAATTTTTGGCTAGGCAATTCTTGTATCTCAACCTCAAAAGATTTCCATGACTTATGAATATTTTAAAGTTCAAAGTAACACTTAATTTGAACTTGTAAAAAGGTAAAACGCATCATTCCCGGTTGATTTGTATAACACGGTGCCATATTCTCAATTTTTGTGAGAGGTGTGCGGATTTGGTTTTCATCAATCTAATTATTTAATAAAAATCAAACAATGTAAAAAAAAAATAGGATGCAATAATAAAGATCATGAAAAATTCATATTTGTCTAACTATTTATTAGAACCAAAAAATTAAAACCACTAAATAACATTAAAACTTACATGATGTTTTGTCTTGTTCGCAAAGGTTTTGGATCCCGTCTTGTTGTTCATCTTCTTGTGATCGTGATTGATAATGTTCGTTAAAGAGTTTTTTTCTACAATTAATGAAAATAGTTTAAGGTTAAGATATGACGTTAGAAGTCCAAAATCAAATGTTTAAAGACCAAAAATATTAAGACCTTTGCATTTTCACTGTTCCATTCATCACACTGAATGATGAATTTGTCAGGATGAACTCATGGATCACCCTCGAGGTCAAATATGTCACACGCTCTTCATTGGTCTCTAAAGGCGTGTAGTATCTCTTCTTTACCGAATATCGGTAATCTCTCAGAAAATCGTTCATATTTTCGAAGCAGTAGTGCCAAGTGTTTACACAATTCCCTATATTGAAAAGATCCTACGAATAACATATATATAAACATTTGTTAGTACATCATATTAACGTTCATGTATTAAATCTAAAACAAATAAGCAAAGACGTACCACAAAAACATCCCACGAATCTAGAAATGCTTGACGACTTTGATGTGACATCTTAATATGTAGTGGCCACAACTCAGGCTGCTTACCTAACAATGCCAATGTCGTGTTCAGTTTCTCTCTACACGGTCCGACTGGAACAAAGTCCTCATTCCATGAAGTTGACCATTCCCAACATGCAAATGTTGCCCATACCTTAGATCGGGAAGGGTTGTTGACAACAATGTGGCAATGCCTGCATCCAACCCTGTTTGTGACTCTCCCGAGGAGGGTCACGAGTCTTGCAAGGAACCTATTCCTAAGACTCCTTGTGAAATTTATGTCCTCAAGGCACCATTCCCTCATAGGTTGACTAAAAATACGATGAGCATTGTGACAAAATTGTTGATGTACTTAAGCAAGTCAAGGTGAACATTCCGTTGTTGGACGTTGTTCAGGAAATGCCACTATATACCAAGTTCCTTAAGGATCTTTGCACCATTAAGAGGAGAACAAATGCTCCCAAAAAGGCATTTCTGGCCGCCAATGTGAGTTTGATATTGACACAACCTATACAAGTCAAATACAAGGACCCCGGTTGTCCAACTATTTCTTGTATGATCGGTAACATGGCAATCCGTCAAGCTCTATTGGATTTGGGAGCATCTGTCTATGTCAACCTTGGAATAGGTTATCTTAAGCCAATGAGAACTACCCTCCAATTGGTTGATAGATATGTTAAGATTCCACAAGGAAGTGTAGAGGATATCCTTATTAAAGTGGGCGAGTTCGTATTCCCAGTTGATTTCATCATCTTGGATACTAAACCTGTCTCCAACCCACAAAGACAAATTCCATTGATCCTTGGGAGGCCATTTCTTGCGACATGTAATGCTTTGATGAATTGTTTCAATGGCTTGATGAGGTTATCTTTTGGAAACCTCACGACGGATTTCAATATCTTTAATCTTAGTAAGCAACCTGGACTCTTCGACAATCTAGTCTGAGCCAATTTATTCAGGACACGGATGAGCATGAGTCAATGGGCATGTTCGAAACGTATCGACATATTATTGAGGTGCCCAATGACCAGGTTGCGATTCAAGATGATTTTGAGGAATCTACCTGTTAACTTCTAGATGAGGAGGCACATCTGGGTGCATGCTCTTCATATCCTGTGGCCCTTGAGCCACTTTAAATTAACTCTGAATACAACAAGGACCCACCTCTGGTCGAGCTGAAGTCACTCCTTGATAACCTAAAGTACATATTCTTGGGGGAAAATGAGACCTTACAACTCATTATTGCTTCCGATATTGATAGAGACCAGGAAGCTACACTTAAGTCATTTTTTTGGAGAGCAAAGAGCTATCGGGTGGTCCTTGAAGGACATCAAGGGAATCAGCCCTGGTATTGTCCAACATCGGATACACATGGAAGAGAATTCTAGGCCCCTCGGGATCCACAACGAAGATTGAATCTTGTGCTGAAAGAAGCCGTCCGAAAGGAGGTTCTTAAGTGCTTAGATCAGGGTATAATATATCCTATTTCTGATACTTCATGGGTCAGTCCTGTCCATTTGGTTCCCAAGAAGTCAGGCGTGGCGGTTGTTGCAAATGAGCATAATGAGCTTATACCCACACACGAGCAAACTGGTTGGAGAGTTTGTGTTGATTATCGCAAGCTCAATGCGGTAACGTGGAAAGATCATTTCCCGTTGCCATTCATTGATCAAATTTTGGAAAGGTTAGTTGGACATGAGTGCTATTGTTTTCTTGATCGATACTCTGGCTACAACCAAATTTCCATCGCCCATGAGGACTAAGAGAAGACCACATTCACATGTCCCTTTGGCACGTTTGCTTACCACCACATGCTTTTTGGATTATGCAACACACCGACAACATTTAAAAGGTGTATGATTTGTATCTTCTTCGATATGGTGGACCGTTTCCTTAAGATTTTCATGGACGACTTTTCCATATTTGGTGCTTCCTTCGATGAGTGTCTTCATCATTTGAGCCTTGTCCTCAAGTGATGTCGTGAGAAGAACCTCGCACTTAATTGGGAAAAATGTCACTTCATGGAAAAGCGAGGGATCATACATGGACATGTGGTCTCAAGTAGGGGAATTGAGGTCGATCCCGCCAAAGTGGGTCTTATTGCTAATATCCCACTGCCACGTAATGTGAAGGATATCCGTGCCTTTTTGGGGCATGTTGGATTCTATCGACGGTTCATTCGGGATTTTAGTAAAATTGCTCGACCGCTCACCGCTTTGTTGGCTAAGCATGCCAATTTTGAGTTCACACAGGATTGCCACCATGCTTTTTTTACCATGAAGAGAGGGCTGAATTCGGCTCCCATAATTAAGGCACTGATGTGGACCGAACCATTCGAGTTAATGTGTGATGCATCTAACTTTGCTGTGAGAGCAGTGTTTGGGCAGCAATTTAACAAATTGCCTCATGTGATCTACTATGCCAGTAGAACACTTAATGATGTCCAATTGAACTACACTGTGACTAAGAAAGAATTCTTAGCGATCATATTCACTTTGGAGAAATTCCAGTCGCCTTAATTAGCTCCTATGTGATTATCTACTTTGATCTCACATCCATCAAGCACCTTATGGTGAATCTTAACTCTTGAGATGGATCTTGTTGTTACAAGAATTCGATCTCGAGTTTCGAAACAAAAAAAGGTGTGAGAACGTTGTAGCAGACCACCTGTCTCGTCTTGAGACGACCAACCCACAAGACGAAATTATGAATGACAAATTTAATGATGAGCAATTCTTCACGATCGAAGATAACCCCTAGCTTGCTGACATCGTGAACTACCTCGTGACCGACCTACTTCCTGTGGGTTGGTAAAATTTTGACCAAACCAAATTTAGATCGTATGTCAGATTCTTTCATTGGGAAGACCCCTATCTATTCAAATACTGTTTTGACCAAATTTTCAGACGGTGTGTCCCAAATAATGAGTTTCAAAGGGTGCTCCAATTTTTCCACTATGAGGGATGTGGAGGACACTTTGGAGCAAAGAAAACTACCTCCAAGGCACTCTAATCAGGATTTTATTGGCCTTCGCTTCTCAAATATTCTTACGAATTTTCAGCATTGTGATAGGTGCCAGCGCCTTCGCAAAATAAGTTTGGCGAGATATGATGCCTTTGCAAAATATCCTCGTCGTCGATATCTTTGATGTATAGGGCATCAACTTTATGGGTCCTTTCTCTAATTCGTTCAGGAATGTTTACATTCTGGTGGCTATTGACTATGTTTCTAAGTTGGTTGAGTCTATCCCCACAAAGACCAATGACAATAAGGTGGTCACCAAATTCTTAAAGAACATTTTTACGCGATTTGGTATGCCTTGTACCATAATCAGAGATAGGGGTACCCACTTCTTTAATCACTCATTTGAAGCGCTTGTGAGGAAGTATTTGATCACCTACAAGCTTGTGTTCCCATATCATCTGCAAACTAGTGGGCAGGTCGAAGTTTCTAACCATCAATTAAAGCAAATCCGTGAGAAGATGGTTAAATTCTCGCGGAAGGATTGGTCCATTAAGCTGAATGACGCATTGTGGGCTATCCACACTGCATATAAGACCAATTTGGGTTTGTCCCCTTATCGGGCAGTGTACGGTTAGGCGTGCCACCTAATCGTCGAGCTTGAGCATCGTGCTTTCTGGGCGATCAAGAACCTGAATATGGATCTTGATCAAGCAAAGGTGCAGCGTAAACTCGACATCGTGGAATTGGACAAGCTACGCAATGATGCGTACAAAAATACCAAAAAATCATAAGTCCTGAGCCAAAATGTTTCACGATCGCATGATCATGCAAAAAGTGTTTACGACCGGGCAGAAGGTGTTGCTCCACAACTCCAGCTTCATCTGTTCGTGGGTAAGCTCTGCAGTCGCTGGTCAGGCCCATTTATTGTACAAACTGTATTCCCTCATAGAGCGGTTGAAATCCTGAACCCAAGGAATGAGGACATGTTCAAAGTTAATGGAAAACACCTCAAACATTACTTGGAGGGAGCACCAGTTGAGTCGAGGAGGTCATGTTCTTTCATGAACCTCCCTCGCAACTCAACGATTTGAATGGTTGAGATTTCATGTTTGTTACATAGTTATATTTGAAAAAAAACAAAAAAATGAAAAAGAAAAACAAAAAACACAAAAGCAAAAGAGGGAGAGAAAAGACTCCAAGAGTGAGCATATGTTGTTGTGGGCCCCAACCTTTGTGTATTTCAGCCTTATTTACTTCATGTATTTGTCTCCCTTCTTACGTATCTCGCAGGTTGTCGGGAATTCTGGTAAATGTCCATCCACATAACCATGAACTTCCTTTTGCGCTTCACGTTGGTGAGATCTTTTATTTTTCATGCATAAATCCATGTAGTATCATACTCACATTCATTGAGGACATTGCATGAAGTTAGTGTGGGGGTGTTTTACGTGTGTAATAGTCATGTCTTTTTCCTTTTGTTTTGTTTTCTTTTGTTTGCATTGTTAGGGTCATGATAGTGATCTACATTTAATATCGATATATCTATTGCCATGTTATTTGGGAGACTTGCCTTCTTTTGCTTGTCGAACGCTTTAAATTTTCACATTTCTATCAAAATCTTCATGTGTTTGCGAAAAAAAATATTTTGTGAGTTTTGAGTGTGTTTAGCATGAGGAAAAACGTTGAGAGGCAAAGTAAAAATGAAGCTCCGAGAATTGACTTGAACATAAGCTCCTCTAGTACACCAACTTTAGGCCTGATCTAGTCATAAGGATGCACCCCGATTTTCCCTCTGGGGAGAGTAATGATAGGGTTTTAGTAGTCAAACAAATAAAAAAGTCCACTTTGAACCTAGTAAGTCGATGAATTTGTGCCTATTAGTATAAGGAAGTTTGTCATAGTCAATTACCCTTAATTAAGTGTGGTGTTCTCTCTTCTCGCACGACTCCTATCACTCGGGAAATTAAGTTCGAGGGGACTTAGTGCCTAGTCCTTTCGAGTCATCTGACTTGGGATGCACCGACCGAACACCCGTTACACGGGTGGTAGGGATCGCCCTATATGGTGATTTGGGGGGAAGGTGTACGTGATAGTGTAAGTCCTCATAGGAAATGATGCACGAAACCTGACATTGGGAGAATTAAACACCAACTAGTAAAAAATAAGATGAAAAAAAGAAAAAAAAAGAAAAAAAGAAAAGAAAAAAAGAAGAAAAAAAGGTAGTACAAATAAGAACCTTAATGGACTTTACACGATGTATCACTTGAGGTTGTTAAGGTTGCCCATGTCTTTCACTTAAGTCTTTAATTAACATGCATGAATGGTTCCCTAGACTAGGTGTGCAAACTAGATACATATATAGAGTCGGCCCGTAGGATTACCGTGTTCAATGATCGACAAAAGTAGGTTCGGTGAATCGTGTTGCTAGGTTGAATAATGCATTAATGTTTGGATTTTGTGGGTATATCTGCTGAAAAACCTCAGGAGACACCACTCTTCCTCCTTGGCAACAAGAAGGTTTAACGGCTTGTTACACGTGCTAAGTGCAACCGTGATTCCTATGAAAGTGAGCTAGGATTTACCCGTTCCTTGTATGTTTTACTTTCTTTCATTTTTCTCTTTCTTTGTTTTGCTCGGGACTAGCAAAAAGTAAGTGTGGGGGTATTTGATTAGTAGCATATCATACATTGCATTCATGCTATATATGCTTTATTTTACCCCAATTTTGTGCTACTCGAGTATTTATTTGTGGTGTTTTAGGTGTTAGGTAATAAAGAAGAGAAAGGAAGAGAAAAGAATTGAAATGCAAGAATAAAGAACTCAAATGAAGAAAAGTGGACCTGTTTGTCATGCACAAGGACCCATATGCAAATCAGGAAGGACCCAGATGAAATCCAGAGGGAACTGAACGCACAAAAAACATTTTGAGCACAAAATTCCTTCAAAACCATGATCTTGAGAAGTATTTGGGCAATTAAAGACAAACATGCTCAAACCAGCGGACCAGGAGTGCACTTCACGTGCAAAATGGGACACTCGAGTTACTAAAGAAAATTTGGGTCGATCGGACCCAGTGGCGGATCCAATTGGCCCAGTTGGTCCCTAATTTCTCCCGTGGCTTCATATCAATTATATGAGTGCATCAGACTATAGAGAAAGTTATTACAGCCATCAGATTGCTTCCAGATCCATCCAAACCCTTATTTCTTCTATATATACCATTGTAATCCCTCCTCTCCCCTTCTTCTTCTTCTTGCTTCCTCTATTAGTTTAGGTTTATTTTACTGCTCATTAGTGCAAAAGAAGGAGAAGAGGAAACCATGTAATCTTTCATTTCAATTTAGTTTAATCCTTGTTCTTGTCATTGATGTCTTCTATTTGATGCAATTTCCATCATGTTTGTTGCTTACCTAATCTAGTTTTCTACATTTTCATTATGGTTTTGGGTTGTTTTTATGTTTTCTTGAGTTTAAAGATGAGTAGGGAGTAGTCCATCCCCATTTGGGGGGGGGGGGGTGTGGAGAAGAAGGTGTAGTGATTATGTGATGTATCAAGTGTGTGTTAATCCTACCCTTTGAACCTCACATGTTCCATAACGACTGAATGAGATTTTCACTCTTATCTTTGATGTGCGAATGCTCTTGAGTGATTCTTAGCAGATGCTTAGATTAGTGGACCTATTTTATGGGTAATGATGAGGTGAGGATAATGATGGAGTGGATAAGGAGGAAAATGACATGTGCGTGCATGTGCAAATGTTTGCCTCATCCTAATTAATGTTTTGTATGTTTTAATGATTGTGTTAAGTCTTATTTCATGTGGAGACATAGTGGTGTTCGGTCATTATGCAATTCATGTTAGTCTCATCTCAATTAATGTCTTGTATGTTTATGATAATGCTATATCTTATTTCATGTGGAAACAAAGGTGGATGTGGTTATTAGGATTTTCATGTATTACATGTTGTGATAAGCACCAATGAACACACACACATACACATATTCTCATTTCCGCATTCATTCTTTACCCCCCTAAGAGGTTTATTTTTATCGTTTGTTTTCTGATTTAGTATGCATTGTAGTGTAATTTGATCTCATATATCTCTTTTCCTTTCCCACTCGAGTATTGTGAACTCCGACTCGCATGCTCTCCTCGTGGACACGACCCGTACTTGCCGCGTCTTCACCGACGCCGTGTACTTACGGTTATTATAACTGAATCATTCAACACACAAATGATCGAGTCTTAAATGTTCTCAAAAGTTGAAGTTGCTTGAAAGTTCCGGCATTTAAACCGGGCAACACCCTTCTTACGTCAACTAGTTCCTTAGCTGTAATGTTAACATTGACCTTATACATTGTGTATACCACATCGTACCTTGTGTAGGCATACATCATACTTCCAAGTAGAACGATGCCTCCTAGTTTGTAACGGATAACTTCAAATCTTGATATTTACCATAATCAACCAAAGCATAACTAGATAGACTGTCACACCATAAAACAATAGTGAATACAGTTTTTAAGACAAAATAGTTGCGTAGATGAACTACTAGGCACTACAACGGCCACGTTAAAATAGCTTGTTCTCCCCGTTTTTTATAAGGCCACCCCTTCCCTAATGTGCGGAAATCCTACGTCCCTAATGATGTTATACTACCAATTTCATCTTTGAAACACCATAATGATGACTCAGCGCTAACAAGATGTGACAACATGACGCTAAAGTGACAGTTGCAATGATTTTGTACCTCATGATTTAGGTGTTCGTGTTTACAGTCGCTCTTTTACTAGTTACGGGTTATGTTTTACGGTTTCATGCACTTAACTATAACGTTGTATACCGTTAAGCTTTTGATATTTACTCTTTGGATTTTAATCAGTTTTACCTCCATTGTTCTTTACATGTTTAGTGTTCTTACCATTTTGTTTTTTTTAAGTTTGCTTATTTCCAACCATGTTGTGATTATGATCGCTGATTCATTATTGATCAGCCCGATGAATTATGGCTTTAGGTTTATGATTTATGTTTAAATGCTTGGTCACTAAGGACCCTAGGGTGAAGGTTCTATATTGCCTTAACCAGTCTATATACCATCTGGTTTCTTATCTTAGGGTTTAACATTTTAGGCTTTCTTGTATAGGGAATAGGATTTTAGCTCTTACTTTTATGGTTTAGGGTTTACAAATTTAGGAACCTAATGAAATTAACTTATATTGTATAGTTGAGATAATATACATTATCATTGGGAATCAATTTTATATCCCATTATGGTATGATTCTTTGGGTTTGGGTCAACCCTACGAATATGTTTACTAGTAAGGCCAACCCTTACCTTAATGACGAGAACTCCTTCGTACCTAATGGAGGAAAAACAAATTGCAAATCATGTTATACCATCATTTTCATCTCTTAAACACCGTAATGATTATTATGGAGCTTACTTGATGTGACAACATGGTACTAAAGTGACAGTCGCAATAATTTTGTACTTCACGGTTTAGGTCTTTGGGTTTACGATTTATCGTTTGTCATTTATACTTTAGGGTTTGACGGAAGTTAACCCAAATGATTTATACCTTATTGAATTGGTATTTACCCTTGGGGTTTTAATCACTTTTACTTTTGTTGTTCTTTACATTTTAACTGTTCTTAGTGTTTTGATTGTTTGAAGTTGTGTTATCTCTGACCATGTTGTGATTGATGTGCGGGTGAACCCGACCAATTATGCTTTTGAGTCTTTTCTTTTTGGGTATATAGTTTAGGGTTTAGGAATTTTGAGGAACATAATGATTATAAGGTTTATGGTTTAGGATATTTTGAAGAACCCAATGATAATATAGGATGCATTATTGCCGTAATTTTTTAATATAATAAAAAAAAAAATTAAAAATTCGAAATTTAGGAAAAAATTTTTTTTTTTTCCAAAACTAGGTGGATCGCGGGTGTGACCCGCGATCCGTGGGGCACGGATCGCGGTTCCCACCCGCGATCCGTGGAGCACGGATCGCGGGTGTGACCCGCGATCTGTGGAGCACGGATCGCGGGTCACACCCGCGATCCGTGTTCCCGCCAAAAAAATTTTTTTTTTGATTTTTTTTTTGTTTTTTCTGTTTTTATTTTTTATTGTAATTATTTGTAATCTTTTTTTAAATCTTTTTTTTTCAAAATAAGTTTTCTAATTTATATTATTTTTTTAAATTTTTTAAAATTATTTTTAATTTTTCCAATAATCGACCTCTAAATCACGTCGATAACCCGACGTATTGAAATGTTAGGGTATTTTATACAATAAAAAAACAATTTTTTTTAGACAGATTAATAAATTATTTACAACTGAATATTAAACAAACACTAAAACTAATTAAAACAAAAAATTCGAAACGTTATCAAAAATTAGTAGGGACACACATTGTAAATATTTTTGGAGGTCGATACAGCAAAAAATTAAAAACACAATTAAAAAATTTTAAAAAATAATAACAATTACAAAACATATTTTGAAAATAAATATAATAAAAAACATAGTTAAAACGATTTTAAAAAAATCAAAATCCTTGACTTTTTTATTTTCTTTTATTGTTTTTGATTTTATGTTTTGTTTTTTTACAAATCATTTTAACTATGTTTTATATATATATATATATTTCAAAATATGTTTTGTAATTGTTATTAATTTTTAAAAATTTTGAATTGTGTTTTTAATTTTTTGCTGTATCGACCTCCAAAATGTTTGTAATGTGTGTACACCCTACGAATTTTTGACAACGTTACCAATTTTTTGTTTTAATTAGTTTTATGGTTTGTTTAATATTCAGTTGTAAATAATTTATTATTCTAACTAAGAAATTTTGTTTTTATATTGTATAAAATACCCTAACAATTCAATACACGCCGAGTTATCGACGTGATTTGGAGGTCGTTTCTTGAAAAAATTAAAAACAAAATTAAATTTTTTTTAATAAATAATATCAATTAGAAAACATATTTTGAAAAAAAAGATTTTAAAAAAGATTATAAATAATTAAAATAAAAAAGAAAAACAGAAGAAAAAAAACTAAAACAGAAAACCGAAAAAATCAAAAACAATAAAAGAAAATAAATAAAATCACGGATTTTAGTCGTACTGTTTTATGTTTTGAATTTTTTTTAAATCATTTTAACTAAGTTTTTTTATTATATTTCTTTCCAAAATATGTTTTGTAATTGTTATTATTTTTAAAAAAAATTTAATTGTGTTTTTAATTTTTTGCTGTATCGACCTCCAAAACTGTTTGTAATGTGTGTACACCCTATGAATTTTCGACAACGTTACCAATTTTTTGTTTTAATTAGTTTTAGTGTTTGTTTAATATTTTGTTGCAAATAATATATTTTTCTGACAAATAAATTTTGTTTTTTTATTGTATAAAATACCCTAACAATTCAATACGTCGGGTTATCGACGTGATTTGGAGGTCGATTTTTGAAAAAATTAAAAACAAATTTTTAAATTTTTAAAAAATAATATAAATTAGAAAACATATTTTGAAAAAAAAAGATTTTAAAAAAGATTAAAAATAATTATAATAAAAAAGAAAAACAGAAATAAAGAAATTAAAAAAAATTAAAAAAAAAAATCACGGATCGCGGTTCAGAACCGCGATCCGTGAAATTTTCAAAAAAAAAAAAAAAAATTTTTTTTTGGCGGGAGAGACGGATCGCGGGTGGGAACCGCGATCCGTGCCCGACGGATCGCGGGTCACACCCGCGATCCACCTAGTTTTGGAAAAAAAATTTTTTTTTTCCTAAATTTCGAATTTTTAATTTTTTTTTATTATATTAAAAAATTACGGCATTATTGTGGATTATATATACCTTATGGTTGGGAATCCCTCTTATAACTCACTATGCTGTGAGTCTTTATCGGGTCAACCCTATCAATTTGGGTTCTAGTATCGTACAACCTCCATAATTATGTTGAAAGTGCCTATAATCGCTGGTGGTGTTCTGATTTGGGTTTCTTGCTGCTGTGATTCTTTATCAGGTAAACTCTGTAACGTACCCGAAAACAGCGGAAATTTGAACAATAATAAAGACCGTCAACGGTCAACACAGAGCACGTCACTGGAAAACAAACCAACATATATATATATAATATATAAGATACAGACCCACGTGGAAGTCAAAGTATACATAAGAGTCAACTGTGATTACAACAAAAATGAATGTACATGTAATCACTACCTCAACAAAAGAAGTATAAAAGAGGACACAGGATCTGATCCCGGGGGCACCGTCCTCAGTCACCACCTCAAACTCTAACCCTGCTCGCTACCTGAAATGCAAACAAACAAACATGCCTGAGTTCCCTGCAGGAACCCCGTATACCAAACCTCCTAAAAATACAAAAAGGAAAAATAAAGACAATGCAATGCAATACACATGATCATCCACCTCGGGCCCACAATAATGCCCTCACCGCCTCCGCGGCACTGAACCACTCCTGCCACTAGGGTCAAGTCAGTCCACCGCTGCCTCACAAGGGTCAGTCGACACCACTGCTCCCCAAAAAGTGCAGGAAGGAACCCCCGGTACACGCCGCACCCAAGGAGCGAGTCAGCCCGCCGAATACACAACTCGGGTCAGACGACAGCCACTGCTCCCCCAAGAGTCGCCTAGCGCGCACCCTGCCGGAACATCATCGGCCTACCGCTAAACCCTCGCAAACTGCCCAAGGTTTACGGTACACATCCCTCACACCCCGCTCGGTAAGAGAGGAAACACTAATACAATAATACGCCTTCGTCGAAGGTGAAATCCGTAGCTCTCAAAGCCGGTAATCAACCGTCGCCTCGGAGCCGGTAGTCGACCTATACTCAACGGATCGCGTGTGGATAAATCCACCAACCTGCAGCAGATCGGTCGACCGCTAAAAGCACACCGGTCGACCGGTCCCCCACACAGTACACAGTACTGTACAAACAAGTCTACCGGTCGAACCACGCCAACCGAATTACCGACCAATCGGTCGAACAAAAGTCATCTAGCGGTCGACCGTTTGGATGGTCTGCGCTATACAATTTTATATAATATATATATCCGACCGGTCGAACCAAGGGGTCGTTCAACCGATAACAGGACTTTCCACCTTTTGCCTAAGTGATATTCGGTCGACCGGAACTGCTATACAAATCGACCGAATCAACACATGCACTCTACCGCTTAAATAAAATGCTCAGTCGGTCGACCGAAAGTCAAAGAGCGGTCGACCGTTTGGATGGTCAAAGCTCCCAACCGACTAAGCATCGAATGGATCGGTCGAACAAGGTTAAGGACGTTCGACCGTTTGATAAGTCAAAATCCCCAACCGACCCATTCTCATTGTTATTCGGTCGACCGGCTAAGTGGTCCCGTTTGACCGATAACAGCATAACCCCCTTTTCCCGCACAAATCTGGCATAACGGTCGACCGTCCTAAGACATCGTTCGACCGTTCGCGGGTAAACATCAATATAATAATAGGATCGGTCGACTGCCCACAGGCACCGGTCGACCGATCGTCGTCTTCAACCTCTGAATTGGTTGAAATCCGACGGGGAATTCGACACCAACGTCGATCCCCAACACTCACAAGTCATATGTGAGTTATAATGAAGATTTGGCATACCTTTTGGTCGCATGAAGAAGCCTCCCAAGCTTGCACCACTTCACTCCACTTCTTCTTCTCTTTCTTCACTTCTTCTCCTCTTCTTCTTCTTCACCTTCTTCTTCTTCCTCTCTCTAAACCCTTCTCTCACGCTCTGGTAAAAACACAATGAAGAAGCAAGAACGTTTCAAACAAAATCCTATCTTTACCATATATATTTACATTTATCTCATCACCTCCATCTCCTCCAATCACACAACCTAAAACCTATCCAACCAAAACCCACCATCACTCTCTCCTCTCACACTCCAACACCTCCTGCTTCACTGTTCCATGATTAGATTAGTGTTAATTAGGTTTAGGTTTAGTTAATTTAGGTGTTTAGATTAGGTTACTACAATCTACCCTCCTTAAAAGAATTTCGTCCGCGAAATTCGAAACAAGTGACTTACCGAAACAACTCTGGATATTGCTTCCTGACATCCTCCTCGATCTCCCAGGTAGCCTCTCTGACAGTGTGATGCTGCCACCTGACCTTCACCATCGGAATCGCTCTCCTCCTGAGCTGATGTACCATCTGATCCACAATCTCAACTGGTCTCTCATCTAATGACAAATCCTGCCGGATCTCTGGTACTGCTATCTCAATCACATGAGCTGGATCGGCCACGTACTTCCTCAGCATAGAAACATGGAAGACGTTGTGAAGTCCTGCGAACTGTGGCGGTAGCGCAATCCTATATGCCACCTCACCGACCCGATCCAATATCTCAAAAGGTCCGACATACCTCGGACTCAGCTTCCCCTTCTTCCCGAATCTCATCACCCCTCTGGAAGGCGAGATCTTCAGGAAGACATGATCTCCTACATCAAAAGTCAGCTCACGCCTCCGCGTATCAGCATAACTCTTCTGCCTGCTCTGTGCTGTAGCTAGTCGTCTCCGAATCACGTCGACCTTCTCTGAATACAACTGGATAATGTCAGGTCCAACTAGCTGTCTCTCGCCCACATCACTCCAGCATACCGGCGATCTACACGGTCTCCCGTATAATGCCTCATATGGCGCCATCCCAATACTCGAGTGGTAGTTGTTGTTGTAGGCGAACTCGATCAACGGCAAATGCTCATCCCAATGCCCGGCCCAGTCAAGTGTACACGCTCTCAGCATGTCCTCCAATGTCTGTATCGTCCGCTCTGACTGGCCATCTGTCTGTGGGTGGAAAGCTGTGCTAAACTTCAGATGTGTCCCCAGTGCTCTATGTAGACTCTCCCAAAATCTCGAAGTGAATCTGGGATCTCTGTCTGAAATGATACTGACTGGTACGCCATGAAGTCTGACAATCTCATCAATATATAACTTAGCTAGACCCTCCAGAGCAAGAGTGGTCTTAATAGCTAAGAAATGCGCCGACTTGGTCAGTCGATCGACTATAACCCAAATCGCATCGTGGAATCTCCGTGTCTTCGGTAGCCCCGTAACAAAATCCATCGTCACGTGCTCCCACTTCCACTCGGGCAACTCAATCCTCTGCATCTGCCCTGCTGGTCTCTGGTGCTCGATCTTCACCTGCTGACAGACCAAACACCTCAACACGAAGTCTGCAACGTCCTTCTTCATACCTCGCCACCAGAAGTTCCGCTGCAGGTCTTTGTACATCTTGGTACTCCCTGGATGAATGGAATATCTCGATCTGTGTGCCGCCTCCATGATATCATGTCTCAGGTCCTCTGTCTTCGGCACCCAGATACGGTCTCTGAATCTCAGACCTCCATCCACTCCAACTCTGAAGTCTGATCCATCTCTGGCAGCTAACTGTAACAAACTGCTCAACTCCTCATCCGTAGTCTGAGCATGAATCACTGCTGATACTGTCTGAGGCTCTACTCTCAATCCGGCAATCACTGCGCCCTCAGAGCTATCAGCAAATGGCCTCCACTCTGCCAAGGACTCTAGCAGTCGCCACTCCTGAATGCATAGGCCTGCTACTGATACCTCCACCTTCCGGCTCAAAGCGTCTGCAACTGTGTTCGCCTTCCCCGGATGGTAAGAGATAGTGAAATCGTAGTCCTTAATGAACTCAAGCCATCTGCGCTGCCTCATGTTCAGCTCCTTCTGTGAGAACAGGTACTTCAGACTCTGATGATCTGTAAACACCTCGAACTGCTCGCCATAAAGGTAGTGTCTCCAGGTCTTCAGTGCGTGAACTACTGCTGCTAACTCCAAATCATGTGTCGGGTAATTCCTCTCATGGACCTTCAGCTGTCTGGATGCGTACGCGATCACCCTCCCGTGCTGCATAAGTACACATCCTAAGCCAACACCTGAAGCATCGCTATAAATCACGAATCCACCCGTGCCACTCGGCAATGATAAAACTGATGCTGTGGTCAACAGTCTCTTCAGCTCCTGAAAGCTGTCCTCGCACTTCTGCGACCAAACAAAAGTGACTCCCTTCTGCGTCAGAGCTGTCAGTGGTGCTGCCAATCTCGAGAAGTCTTTGATGAAGTGACGGTAATAACCCGCCAGTCCAACAAAGCTCCTAATCTCCGTCACGCTCGTAGGGGTCCTCCACTGTGTCACTGCCTCTACCTTCGCCGGATCCACTGATATCCCCTCTGCAGATACAATGTGTCCGAGAAATGCCACTCTGTCCAGCCAAAACTCGCACTTTGAGAACTTAGCATATAACTGCTGAGCCCTCAAGATGCTGAGTACAATCCTCAGATGCTCTCTATGCTGCTCCACATCTGATGAATAGATCAAAATGTCATCCACGAAGACAATCACAAATATATCAATATACTGCCTGAATGTCCGGTGCATCAGATCCATGAACGCTGCCGGAGCATTCGTCAATCCAAATGGCATCACCAAGAACTCATAGTGTCCATATCTCGTCCTAAAAGCTGTCTTCTGGATGTCCTCATCTCGTATCCTCAACTGGTGATATCCTGAACGCAGGTCAATCTTCGAGAAAACCTTCGCTGACTGCAGCTGGTCAAAGAGGTCCCCGATCCTAGGTAAGGGATACCTATTCTTCACCGTCACCTGGTTCAGCATCCTGTAGTCTATGCACATCCTCAAGGATCCGTCCTTCTTCTTCACAAACAAAACTGGTGCACCCCAAGGCGAGACACTCGGCCTGATAAATCCAGAGTCCATCAACTCCTGCAACTGCTTCTTTAACTCTGTCAACTCAGCAGGTGCCATCCGGTATGGAGCCTTCGACTGTGGTGTAGTGCCAGCTACCAACTCAATGCCGAACTCCAACTCCCGGTGTGGTGGTAAACCTGGAATCTCCGCTGGAAAAACATCCGCGAACTCCTGCACCACCTCAATGTCCTCTAGCCTCTGAGACTCTGCCTCCGCAACCACAAGTGTCGCCAAAAATGCTGCACATCCCTGCTGTAACAGTCTCTGAGCTCTCACAGCAGATACAATAATGCGACCCCCTCTGCTTCTGATCCCTCTAATCAGAATATCAGGCAAACCCTTCCTCGGGATCAAAATCTTCTTCTCACGGCACAAGACTCGAACATCATATTGGGACAGCCAATCCATCCCAAGTATGACATCAAAGTCCTCCATCGGTAGCAAGACCAGGTCTGCCGGAAACTCCTGATCTCCCGAAACAACCGTGGCGCCGGGGACAAATCTCCCCACAGTGCCCACCAGACCCAGGGGTGTGTTGACCTCCAAAGTGGCAGTCAACATCGCAAGGGTACAGCCCAACACTCCCGCAAATCGCTCTGAGATGAACGAGTGTGTCGCGCCACAATCAAATAACACCCTAGCTACTGAACCTGCGACAAGAAGTGTACCTTCCACGACAGCGCCTCCATCCCGAGCCTCCTCTGCCTGGATGGTGAAAACTCTGCCAGTGCGCTGCCCCTGCTGGGGTCTGAAAGGTGGTCTACCTCCGCCTCCTCCTCTGCCTGGTGCGGGTAAACCCAGTGGTCTGCTCGGCCCAGCTCCTCGGCTCGGACAACTCCTGATAAAGTGACCCAGCTGGCCACACCCATGACATGCTCCGGGGGTGAAGCACGGCCTGGAGTGAAACCTCCCACATCTACCACAAGGCTCAGGTCGTGGTACTGCAACTCCTGCTCCCTCGAACCGGGGCCTCTTGCCCGGATTCCCTCCAGTCTGACCTCCCGGCCGCCCAGAGAACCTACCCGATGGCCTCCTCTCATCCTGGTAGTTCTCTCTGTAGTCACGATCAAGAACAGTAGCACTCTTCACTGCATCGGCTAACGTGCTCGGCATATGTGTCAGCACCTTCGTCCTCAACTGCTTCCGGAGCCCCCGGACGATTTCTCAGCCCTCTGCTCCTGTGTAATATACATCTCGGGACAGTAACGCTCAAGGGCGTTGAACTTCCCGATGTAGCCTGCCAAGGTCATGTCTCCCTGCTGAAGACTCAGAAACTCCTCCCTCTTCGCATCCTGGACATGCTGCGGAAAATACTGCTCGTTGAACTCGCCAACGAACTCCTCCCAGGCTATATCATCTCTGTCCGCAAACACCACTGCAGATGTGGACCTCCACCAGTTGGACGCAGCACCGCCCAAAACATAAGTAGCCAGGCCCACTCTCGCCTCTGGAGGACAACCGATAGCACTGAAGATCTTCTGCATCGTGAAGATCCACTCCTCCGCAGCCTCTGCGTCGTACTGCCCCAGAAAGGTAGGCGGATGCTGGCGCATAAACCGGTCATGCATAGCGCCAGTCCCCGTCTGCCCAGTCTGTGCCGTCTGCTGCTGTAGCATCTCTGTCAGACGTCCGACCGTATCGAACAACGTCCGACGCTCATCCTCCCAAGCCTCATCCCTCGCAGTCTCACTCTCACCGCGAGTATGGGCAACCGCCTTCCCCCGTCTAGGAGGCATCTGCCAAAGGAAACAAGACAATATCAATATAATCTGTGCATGCATGATCCTCTAGACCTAACTCCTAACTCAAAGGTGGTTTCTTTGGACAAGTACGCTGAGATCAAGGCTCTGATACCAAATTGTAACGTACCCGAAAACAACGGAAATTTAAACAATAATAAAGACCGTCAACGGTCAACACAGGGCACGTCACTGGAAAACAAACCAACATATATATATAAAATATATAAGATACAGACCCACGTGGAAGTCAAAGTATACATAAGAGTCAACTGTGATTACAACAAAAATGAATGTACAAGTAATCACTACCTCAACAAAAGAAGTATAAAAGAGGACACAGGATCTGATCCCGGGGGCACCGTCCTCAGTCACCACCTCAAATTCTAACCCTGCTCGCTACCTGAAATGCAAACAAACAAACATGCCTGAGTTCCCTGCAGGAACCCCGTATACCAAACCTCCTAAAAATACAAAAAGGAAAAATAAAGACAATGCAATGCAATACACATGATCATCCGCCTCGGGCCCACAATAATGCCCTCACCGCCTCCGCGGCACTGAACCACTCCTGCCACTAGGGTCAAGTCAGTCCACCGCTGCCTCACAAGGGTCAGTCGACACCACTGCTCCCCAAAAAGTGCAGGAAGGAACCCCCGGTACACGCCGCACCCAAGGAGCGAGTCAGCCCGCCGAATACACAACTCGGGTCAGACGACAGCCACTGCTCCCCCAAGAGTCGCCTAGCGCGCACCCTGCCGGAACATCCTCGGCCTACCGCTAAACCCTCGCAAACTGCCCAAGGTTTACGGTACACATCCCTCACACCCCACTCGGTAAGAGAGGAAACAGTAATACAATAATACGCCTTCGTCGAAGGTGAAATCCGTAGCTCTCAAAGCCGGTAATCAACCGTCGCCTCGGAGCCGGTAGTCGACCTATACTCAACGGATCGCGTGTGGATAAATCCACCAACCTGCAGTAGATCGGTCGACCGCTAAAAGCACACCGGTCGACCGGTCCCCCACACAGTACACAGTACTGTACAAACAAGTCTACCGGTCGAACCACGCCAACCGAATTACCGACCAATCGGTCGAACAAAAGTCATCTAGCGGTCGACCGTTTGGATGGTCTGCGCTATACAATTTTATATAATATATATATCCGACCGGTCGAACCAAGGGGTCGTTCAACCGATAACAGGACTTTCCACCTTTTGCCTAAGTGATATTCGGTCGACCGGAACTGCTATACAGTTCGACCGAATCAACACAGGCACTCTACCGCTTAAATAAAATGCTCAGTCGGTCGACCGAAAGTCAAAGAGCGGTCGACCGTTTGGATGGTCAAAGCTCCCAACCGACAAAGCATCGAATGGATCGGTCGAACAAGGTTAAGGACGTTCGACCGTTTGATAAGTCAAAATCCCCAACCGACCCATTCTCATTGTTATTCGGTCGACCGGCTAAGTGGTCCCGTTCGACCGATAACAGCATAACCCCCTTTTCCCGCACAAATCTGGCATAACGGTCGACCGTCCTAAGACATCGTTCGACCGTTCGCGGGTAAACATCAATATAATAATAGGATCGGTCGACTGCCCACAGGCACCGGTCGACCGATCGTCGTCTTCAACCTCTGAATTGGTTGAAATCCGACGGGGAATTCGACACCAACGTCGATCCCCAACACTCACAAGGCATATGTGAGTTATAATGAAGATTTGGCATACCTTTTGGTCGCGTGAAGAAGCCTCCCAAGCTTGCACCACTTCACTCCACTTCTTCTTCTCTTTCTTCACTTCTTCTCCTCTTCTTCTTCTTCACCTTCTTCTTCTTCCTCTCTCTAAACCCTTCTCTCACGCTCTGGTAAAAACACAATGAAGAAGCAAGAACGTTTCAAACAAAATGCTATCTTTACCATATATATTTACATTTATCTCATCACCTCCATCTCCTCCAATCACACTTAACCTAAAACCTATCCAACTAAAACCCACCATCACTCTCTCCTCTCACACTCCAACACCTCCTGCTTCACTGTTCCATGATTAGATTAGTGTTAATTAGGTTTAGGTTTAGTTAATTTAGGTGTTTAGATTAGGTTACTACAAACTCCCCCATTTTTTGTTTCAGTATCTTAGAAATCACATAGGCAGGTCGAAGGTGCGTATATTCGTTGGTGTTGTTGTGATCAGGGTTTGATTATCAGATTGCTGTCATTAGGGTTCGGGTCATCCCTGCTGTTGTGATTCGGATTCGGGTCGAGCCCACCAATATGGGTTCTAGTATCCTCGCTTCATGATAAATAACCACCTATTTAGGATAGCAAACCCTGTCTTCATTTGAACATACCGTGTAGTTGTGTATGAGTATTATTTATTTAGGTTGGGATTCACGTTTTGAGAGAATGTTTGCCTGTTGTAACTTTTTAGGGAATTGACTAAGAATAAAGAGGCATCCTAGGGTTATGTACTTGTAAAGTAAACTGTCATTTTAGGGTATTGATGATTATCGATTTCGGTGGTCCTTCCAAGTCATCTAACTCTTCTAACGTCAATTCGTATTGACATTGCAATTTTTGCGATTAAATCTCATTTGTATTTTCGTTTAAGTATGTAATTATTGATGAAGTTTTTGGTTAAAAATTATGTTTTGTTGAAACTTATTAATGTGATTGTGAATCCTGTTATTAAGTAAATAACTTTTAATTTTCTTTTATTTTACCACCATTTGGGTAATGTTGTATATCTTCTAGTTTCCGCATCATACATTGTTGATTTTTTGAAATCATCTATTACATTTCCATAAATCAAAAAACTTATATATATATATATATATATATAATTTCATATGACAATTCCGTACATCCAAAAACTAAAAAAAAGAAGAGTACAAAATAAAGGAAATTAGACAACCAACTACTAATGTTGGCCCAAAAGATTACTAATTTCATCCAAGTCAATCAGAAGAGAGTCCTTCAGTCTATTGTCGCCTCCTACCCCACCACATAATAATGCAATGCTCTCTCGTCTACCTCAACTTCGCGAATGACCTATGAAGTCTCTAAATCGCTGGGTTGGTTAAACTTTCATCAAGTTCCTTGAGTGGCGATATTGGTGTTCCATTAATCCATCCTCCTAACCGAATAGCGATAATAATGGGTTTCGTCCGTGGAGCCACAGACAAAGAACTTGAAGTTCACCCAGAACTTTGTGTCCTTCAAACCGCACATACAAGTATGATATGGTACGCGAGGAATACCAAAGGAGTTCAACATCGCGATAGTCACCCCAAGGTCGTTGAAAATCTATTTGTCATCAGTTGAGTAGTCAAAGTTATGTTCTGAGGTCATTTTCTGTTTGTCGAAAATCTATTTTCTTTTGCTACAATGCTAGAACACTAACCGATTAAATGCACACTTATGAAGCAAGTACCTGTTCGGTCTATATTCAGTGATAAGATACCTCCCTCTAATGTTTACAACATACCCAGTAGCTTGTAGCTATCGGCCAAAGACCTGCTCAGGTTTTGCACCATACCTTATGCACATGGCAATGAACTGTTTACCTTATGCACTATAACTTGTTCATGCCCAGCATCTTCGTTGGTGTCGTTAGTGTTATATTCCTTATGGTTCATGAAGTGAGACCCCCATTGATGTGGTATACCTTGTCATTTTGTATGTAAACCTTGTGGTATTGAATTATTCCTATTTCCAAGTTTGATTTCATTTCAAGTGTTCTTTTCCTTTTGTTAGTTTTAAGTGTGCTTATCTCCGACCATACTATGTTAACCCTGGTATTAACATTTTAATTTTTGTAAAGAACTCTCAAGTTTCCAATTACCGTTTTTGGTGTTGTGTTGCACATGCTTGGCGTAGTTTGTAACATCCTCCAAAGTGGAAGAAATTTAATTTTTTAATAAAACACAACATGAGGATATTACCAAGGAAAATAGACAACTGGTGCACCTACATATATACAATATATATATCTGAGAGTTTTTCAAAAGTGTGATTACAACAAAAGATAAGGAAAATATACATGTAATCACTCGGACCTCAAAATAAGAAAAGCAGGATCTGGCCCCGAAGACCCGATGCCATCTTGAGCTGCTCCAGAAGACTACTCCAACACTCACGAAAGCATAAGTGAGCATCAAAGTAAAACTTGACATACCTTGAAGACTTGAAGAAGCCTTCGAAGACCCAACGTCGAGCTTTTCCTCTCGAGCCCAAACTCCGGCAACTCAACCGAGCAACGATCCACTCCTCTCTGCAGAACGTCTGCTCTTCACCTCGCCTTCCGAAAACCACTCCTCGAGCGCCTCCGCACACTGAGGATCAGATCAGAGAGAAGGAGAGGATTTGAGCGGGAGAGAGAGAGAAAGAGAAAGAATAAAACTCACCAACTTATACTCTTCTCCTCCAATCTCCACCATCCATCACATCTCTACCAAATCAATCCCAGTCCTCCATCTTAATCCACCAATTAGGCACCTGAAAACAATTAACCAAGTTAATTAAGGTTTAGGATATTACAATCCACCCTCCTTAAAAGAATTTCGTCCACGAAATTAGAACCGAAACTCACCAAACAGTTCCGGGAACTTCTTCCGGACCTCTTCCTCAATTTCCCAAGTGGCCTCTCGCTCACTATGGCGCTGCCACCTGACCTTAACCATAGGAATGGTCCTCCTCCTGAGCTGGTGCTCCATCCGATCCACGATCTCCGCAGGCCTCTCCTTGAGAGACAAATCCTGTCAGATCTCCGGAACCTCTAACTGAATCACGTGAGAAGGATCTGCTACGTACTTCCTCAACATCGAAATGTGGAAGGCGTTGTAAAGACCCAAAAACAGCGGCGGCAAAGCAATCCTGTAGGCAACCTCTCCGATCCGATCGAGAATCTCAAACGGCCCGACGTACCTCGGACTGAGCTTCCCTTTCTTCCCGAACCTCATCACTCCTCGAGATGGTGAAATCTTCAGGAAAACGTGATCGCCTACCTCAAACCTCAGTGCACGCCTACGCCTATCAGCGTAGCTCTTCTGCCTACTCTGAGATGTCGCTAATCTCTGCCTGATCACATCAACTTTCTCGGCATACATCTGCACAATCTCAGCCCCGATCAACTGTCTCTCGCCTACATCGCTCCAGCACATGTTATTACAGTGCCATTCTGATACTAGAATGGTAACTGTTGTTGTAGGCAAACTCTATCAGCGGCAAGTGCTCATCCCAGTGCCCTGCCCAATCCAGAGCACATGCCCTCAGCATATCCTCTAGAGTCTGGATCGTCCTCTCAGACTGGCCATCTGTCTGTGGGTGGAATGCTATACTGAACTTCAACCGAGTCCCTAGAGCTTGCTGCAGACTTCCCCAAAATCTGGAAGTAAACCTGGCGTCCCGATCAGATATAATACTCACTGGCACATCATGCAATCGAACTATCTCTTCAATGTACAACCTAGCCAGGTCTTCCAAGGGTACTGTGGTCCGGATTGCCAGAAAATGTGATGACTTGGTCAGTCGATCAACTATCACCCAAATCGCGTCATGCGATTTCCTCGTCTTCGGCAACCCGATGATGAAATCCATCGTCACATGCTCCCACTTCCATTCTGGCAAGTCTATCCTCTGCATCAGTCCCGCGGGTCTCTGGTGCTCAATCTTCACCTGTTGACAAACCAGACATCTGTCAACAAACTCCGCTATCTCAGTCTTCATCCCCTTCCACCAGAAATTTCTCTGAAGATCCTTATACATCTTCGTGCTACCCGGGTGGATGGAATAACGAGACCTGTGTACCTCCTCCAAGATTTCCTTCTTCAGATCTCCCCCATTTGGTACCCAGACTCGACCCCTAAATCTCAGACCTCCGTCAACTCCTATACTGAAACCTGCTCCATCTCTGGCTACCAATTGCAACAACCCAGCTAACTCCTCGTCAGCTCTCTGAGCGTGGACAATACTCGTGACCATCTGAGGCTCCACTCTCAGCCCAGCTATCACCGGTCCCTCAGAGTCCATGGTGAATGGCTTCCACTCTGACAATGTCTCGAGTAGTCTCCACTCCTGGATACACAAACTAGCAGCTGAAATTTCCACCTTCCTACTCAAGGCATCTGGGACTGTATTCGCCTTCCCCGGATGGTAAGAGATAGTGAAGTCATAGTCTTTGATCAGCTGAAGCCACCTGCGTTGCCTCATATTCAGCTCCTTCTGCGAAAATAGATACTTCAGACTCTGATGGTCCGTGAAAACTTTGAACTTCTCCCCGTACAGATAATGACGCCAGGTCTTCAGTGCGTGAACCACTGCTGCCAACTCCAATTCATGAGTGGAGTAGTTCCTCTCGTGCACTTTCAACTGCCTCGAAGTATAAGCAACCACCTGACCGTGCTGCATCAGTACACAACCCAACCCCACACCAGAAGCGTCACTATAAATCACAAAACCTCCACTGCCACTGGGAAGAGTCAGAACTGGAGCAGTCGTTAACCGACTCTTCAGTTCCTGAAATCTGTCCTCGCACTTCTGGGACCAAACAAACTTCACTCTCTTCTGCGTCAGTGTCCTCAAAGGTGAAGCAAGCCTCGAGAAGTCCTTTATGAATCGACGATAATAACCCGCCAATCCAACAAAGCTCCTGATCACACTCGTTGGGCTCTCCACTGAGTCACTGCCTCTACCTTCGCTGGATCCACTGATATCCCAGCCCCAGATACTATGTGACCAAGAAAAGTGACATTGTCTAACCAGAACTCACACTTTGAAAACTTGGCGTACAACTGATGATCTCTCAGAATGCCAAGTACGATCCGCAAGTGCTCCCTGTGCTGCTCTATGTCAAGTGAATATACCAAGATGTCGTCTACAAAGACTACCACGAATCGGTCGAGGTACTGGCTGAACGTCCTGTTCATCAGATCCATGAAAGTTGCAGGCGCGTTCGTCAATCCAAACGGCATCACTAGAAACTCATAGTGACCGTATCTCGTCCTAAAAGCGGTCTTCTGAACATCTGCCTCTCTGATCCTCAACTGATGATACTCGGATCGCAGATCAATCTTCGAAAATATTTTCGCCGACTGCAATTGGTCAAACAGGTCCTCAATCCTGGGTAAAGGATACTGATTCCTCACGGATACCTTGTTCAGCATCCTGTAGTCGATGCACATCCGCAATGAGCCGTCTTTCTTCTTCACAAAGAGCACCGGATCTCCCCAAGGCGAGACACTGGGGCGGATAAACCCAGTATCCATCAAATCCTGCAACTGCTTCTTCAGCTCAACTAACTCAGTAGGTGCCATCCTATAAGGAGCCTTCGACTGTGGAGTGGTCCCAGCCACTAAGTCAATACCGAACTACAACTCCCTGTGAGGCGGCAGACCTGAGACATCTAAAAATACATCGCCAAACTCCTAGACAATCTTTATGTCCTCCAATGACCTCATCTCTTGATCTGAGACAACTAAGGTAGCCACGAAAGCTCTGTAGCCCTGCTCAAGCAACTTCCGTGCCCTCACTGCTGACACCACAACCCGACCACCCCTGTCCTTCCTTCCTCTAATCCACAAATAAGGTAGCCCCTTCCTCGGGATCAGAATCTTCTTTTCCCGGCACAAAACTCGCACATCATGCTGGGATAGCCAATCCATCTCCAGTATAACATCGAAGTCCTCCATCGGCAACAAGATCAGGTCAGCCGGAAACTCCTGATCTTCCGAAACAATCGTGGCGCCGGGGAGGAAGCTCCCCACAATGCCCACCAGACCCAAGGGTGTGCTGACTTCCAACGTGGCAGTCAACATCGCAGGGGTACAACCCAACACCCTCGCAAATCCCTCGGAAATGAACGAATGCGTGGCCCCACAATCAAATAGTACTCTGGCTACCAAACCAGCAATAAAGAGTGTACCTTCCACCACAGTGTTGGCGTCCCTCGCCTCCTCTGCCTGAATGGTGAACACACGCCCGGTCCTCTGTCCCTGCTGAGGTGGTGCAAAAGGACGGCGACCTTCGTCTCTACCCACCGCTGGGGGTCTCGCTCGAGCACTAGACTCGCCTGGTCCACTCCTGCAATCCCTGGCATAATGGCCTTGCTGACCACAACTGAAACGAACTCCAGGACGGCTCCCACACTCTCGACCTAGGTGGACTCTGCCACACTTACTGCACGACTCAGGCTGGCGTGCACTGCTTCCCTCTATCTCGGCCTCTTGCCCGGATTTCCTGCTAGTGGAACTCCCAGACGTCCACTGATATTCCCCTGAGGCCTCCTGGACTTTGCATAATTTTCCTGATAATCCTGGTCTATGAGAGTCGCGAACTTCACAGCATCAGCTAAGGTCTGAGGCATGCTGTAAGTCATGCGGGTACGGAGCTGCTTCCGAAGCCCCCGAACAAACTTCCTCGCCCTCTGAATCGGGGTCACACAAATCTTTGGACAATAACGCTCCAAAGCGTTGAACTTCCAGACGTAGTCTGCCAGTGTCATCTCCCCCTGCTCAAGGCTCATGAATTCCTCTCTCTTCCTGTCCCTGACATGCTTTGGGAAGTACTACTCATTGAATTCCCCGAGGAACTCATCCTAGCTGACATCATTTCGGCTCGGAAACACCACTACAGCCGTGGTCCTCCACCAGTTGGACGCCTCACCGCCCAACACATACGTGGCCAACCCCACCATCCTCTCCGGTGCTCCCAATCGCCCAGAAGATCTCCTGGACCTTAAAGACCCAGTCCTTGGCACCCTCAGAATCTCCTCTGCCATCAAATGCAGGCGGGTGTTGGCGCATAAAATGGTCGTGCACCGCTCCCACCCCTGCCGTCTCCTCTCTGCCACACTGACGATCTAGAAGAACGCCCAGCCTCTGCACAGTGTCGTAGAGCATCCAGCGCTCCTCAGCCCAATCCGTGGCTCCAGTCTCCTCACTGGTACTCGGCCCACGTGGGGGAAGTCTCACACGTCTCGGAGGCATCTACACATGAGACATCAGAACAGAAAATCAGATGATTATGCATGCATGCTCTAAAATGCAACTGTCTAAAAGACATCTAAGGTGGCTTCTTTGGACAAGTGCGTCGGAACAGACCGCTCTAATACCAATTTGTAATATCCTTGAAAACGGAAGAAATTTAAATTTTTAATAAAACACAACATGAGGATATTACCAAGGAAAACAGACAACTGGTGCACCTACATATATACAATATATATATTTGAGAGTTTTTCAAAAGTGTGATTACAACAAAATAAGGAACATATACATGTAATCACTCGGACCTCAAAATAAGAAAAGCAGGATCTGGCCCCGAAAGCGCTCCTCCTTAATCAGCACCTCCTAATGCTGCTCACGACCTGAACTAGAACACATCTATTCCTGAGTTTCCCAGAAGGAAACCCCGTATGCCAAACTTCTGTCACAATAAATGAACTAGACATCTAATAGCATGTATGGTATGAAATGCAATAAACCAACAATGTCTCACTCGGCCCCCGGGAACTCTCTCCCTACCACAGTAGACACCAAACAGTGACGGGTCTTGCGGGTCCTCTAGCCCAACCCTCACACGTGCCCCAGGCACCACAGCCGGAAACTCCCTCGGCTACAACACACGTGCCCCAGGCACCACAGCCGGAAACATCATCGGCTACAACACACTCTGGATCACTCTCAGGTCGGTAGTGTTTGTACCGTTGCCCCTCTAGGGCCGGAGACCCGATGCCATCTTGAGCTGCTCCAGAAGACCACTCTCAGGCCGACAATGTCTGTACCGTTGCCTCTCTAGGGCCGGAGACCCGTTGCCATCTTGAGCTAGCCCCACACTCACACGAACCACCCTCAGACCAGAAATGTCTGTACCGTTGCGCCAAAAGGGCCGGAGACCCGATGCTATCTTGAGCTGCTCCAGAAGACTACTCCAACACTCACGAAAGCATAAGTGAGCATCAAAGTAAAGCTTGACATACCTTGAAGACTTGAAGAAGCCTTCGAAGACCCAACGTCGAGCTTTTCCTCTCGAGCCCAAACTCTGGCAACTCAACCGAGCAACGATCGACTCCTCTCTGGAGAACGTCCGATCTTCACCTCGCCTTCCGAAAACCACTCCTCGAGCGCCTCCGCACACTGAGGATCAGATCAGAGAGAGGGAGAGGATTTGAGCGGGAGAGACAGAGAAAACGCGCGCGAGAGAGAGAGAGAGAGAGAGAATAAAACTCACCAACTTATACTCTTCTCCTCCAATCTCCACCATCCATCACATCTCTACCAAATCAATCCCAGCCCTCCATCTTAATCCACCAATTAGGCACCTAAAAACAATTAACCAAGTTAATTAAGGTTTAGGATATTACATAGTTAGTGTGCCATTTAGTATATATACGTTGTGCACTTAATCTTTTTACGGTCAAATGGTTTTTAAAGTGAGACTTCCTCATTGACATCGTATACCTTGTCATTTAGTATATATACCTTGTGGTCTTGAATTATTCTTATTTCCTTGATTCGTTCCCAACATTTGTGTTAGGTATTGTTGTATACCTTGTGGTATTGAAATATTGTTATTTCCTTGATTCCTTTCATTTAAAGTGTTCTTCTCATTTTTGTTAGTTTTAGTTGTGCTTATCTCCGACCGTACTCATGGTGAGACCCCTTCGTCGACGTTGTACACCTTGTTGTTTACTATATATGTAATAACCTAATCTAAGCACCCTAATTAAACTAAACCTAAACCTAATTAACCTAATCTAATCCTGGAATAGTGTAGCATGAGGTGTTGGTTTAGGATTGGATGAGGTGGAGGTTGGATAAGAATTGGATTGCCTATAAATTGGAAGGTAAGGTTAATAAAACGTTTTCTTTTCCTTTTCAACAACCAGAGCTTGAGAGAAGAGGTTAGAGAGAAGAAGAAGAAGGAGGTGAAGAAGAAGAGGAGAAGAAGTGAAGAAAGAGAAGAAGAAGTGGAGTGAAGTGGTGCAAGCTTGGGAGGCTTCTTCACTCGACCAAAAGGTATGCCAAATCTTCATTATAACTCACATATGCCTTGTGAGTGTTGGGGATCGACGTTGGTGTCGAATTCCCAGTCGGAATTCAACCAATTCAGAGGTTGAAGACGACGATCGGTCGACCGGTGCCTGTGGGCAGTCGACCGATCCTATTATTATATTGATGTTTACCCGCGAACGGTCGAACGATGTCGTTAGACGGTCGACCGTTATGCCAGATTTGTGCGGGAAAAAAGGGATATGCTGTTATCGGTCGAACGGGACCACTTAGCCGGTCGACCGAATAACGATGAGAATGGGTCGGTTGGGGATTTTGACTTATTAAACGGTCGAACGTCCTTAACCTTGTTCGACCGATCCATTCGATGCTAAGTCGGTTGGGAGCTTTGACCATCAAAACGGTCGACCGCTCTTTAACTCTCGGTCGACCGACTGAGCATTTAATTAAGCGGTAGAGTGCTTGTGTTGATTCGGTCGAACTGTATTTCAGTTCCGGTCGACCGAACGAGACTTGGGCAAAATATTGAAATCCCTGTTATCGGTCGAACGGCCCCTTGGTTCGACCGGTCGGATATATATATTATATAAAATTGTATAGCGTAGACCTTCCAAACGGTCGACCGCTAGATGACTTTTGTTCGACCGATTGGTCGGTAATTCGGTTGGCGTGGTTCGACCGGTAGATTTGTTTGTACAGTACTGTGTACTGTGTGGGGGACCGGTCGACCGGTGTGCTTGTAGCGGTCGACCGATCTGCCGCAGGTTGGTGGATTTATCCACACGCGATCCGTCGATGTCAGGTCGACTACCGGCTCTGAGGCGACGGTTGATTACCGGCTTTGAGAGCTACGGATTTCACCTTCGACGAAGGCGTATTATTGTTGTACTTTTTCCTCTCTTACCGAGCGGGGTGTGAGGGATGTGTACCGTAAACCTTGGGCTGTTTGCGAGGGTTTAGCGGTAGGCCGAGGATGTTCCGGCAGGGTGCGCGCTAGGCGACTCTTGGGGGAGCAGTGGCTGTCGTCTGACCCGAGTTGTGTATTCGGCGGGCTGACTCGCTCCTTGGGTGCGGCGTGTACCGGGGGTTCCTTCCTGCACTTTTTGGGGAGCAGTGGTGTCGACTGACCCTTGTGAGGCAGCGGTGGACTGACTTGACCCTAGTGGCAGGAGTGGTTCAGTGCCGCGGAGGCGGTGAGGGCATTATTGTGGGCCCGAGGCGGATGATCATGTGCATAGCATTGCATTGTCTTTAATTCCTTTTTATATTTTTAGGAGGTTTGGTATACGGGGTTCCTTCAGGGAACTCAGGCATGTTTGTTGTTTGCATTTCAGGTAGCGAGCAGGGTTAGAGTTTGAGGTGGTGACCGAGGACGGTGCCCCCGAGATCAGATCCTGTAGTTGTCAGTCTCTTTCTTTTGAGGTGATTACATATTGTATAGCTTTTGTCGTAATCACAGTCAGTTTGTATATTTGACTTCCACGTGGATCATATTTATATTATATATGTTGGTTTGTTTCCCGTGACGTGCCCAGTGTTGACCGTTGACGGTCTTTATTATTGTTTAAATTTTCCGCTGTTTTCGGGTACGTTACAATATATACCTTGTGGTATGAATTTCAAGTATATATACCTTGATGTTAAGTGTTCTTTTCAAGTGTTATTTTTTCAGATGTGGTTGAGTGTGAGTAACTTACACCGATATGGTATTTTTGGGAGAACTAAACCTTAAACCATGTACTGTGGATGAGACACTGAACACTTTCATTTTAGGATTGTACCTTGTTGTACCTACTCTTCAAAAGACCTTGGAGTTTATTCTCGTATCCTCAGAGTGAATGAAGAATCCTACTACTAATCATATATACCACTATAGATTGTTATTTTTCCCAAAAAATGTTAAATTAAAAGCATAGTCTTGCTTTTAAAACATAACAAGGCATTCTTTGACGGATGTTGTGGACGACTGCCTGCTTGTCCAATAGGGCGCTAATGAGGTGCTCTCCTCTTCCCACATCTAGCTAGGTGCTGCATCGTTCTCCTAGGAGGTCTTTCCCTTGATAGAGATATCTTATCCAACGAGAACAAAGATACAACATTCCTCTTTACCATATTGTTGCACTTGCACGCCCTCTTCAAATTTCAAACCCCAATTCACTCCTAGCCTTCGAATCCAGTACTTTGGCAGTTATAAGTCAATCTCATGGTCACCCTCCAGTGATTGGTCATTTATCAACTTGCCCTTCAGCACCTTAAGGATTTTGTAATTCTTTATGATATTTTTCTTTGGAACGACCACCAACAGATGCATGTGTTCGTTCGTCAGCATTGGTTGCACTATTAAGGGTCTTCGGCCTCCATTCAAGATGTTATCGAGGTACAAGTCTGTTACATTGGATTGTCCAAGCACCAACTCCTGTGAGCATATTGAAGTGAATGTGCACACTGGAATTGGGTAGCATCCATCTTTGTGTTTTTTCTCCATGACACTACATGAATTTAACGTTTTAGCCATGTAAAAATCCATGCCAGCCAGTTTTAGTAATGGATAATAGTCGTCGTTGTTGTCTCAGTTGCTAAAGATAATTAGCGACAGATGTTGGGATAGATAACAACCGATACAGATTAGATTTGAAGGGAATGTCAGCAAATAATGACATTAGCAACAGATATTATTCGTCACAGAAAACAACAACAAATGTTATCTGTCGCAGAAAACCTTCCGCAACAGATATTAATTAGCTTTAGGGTCGGAAAAGTTCTATTACTAAATGGTTTATATTTGCAAAAATAATAATTAACATTCACCATAGTTCTACGTTCCTATTTACCAATTACAGAAAAAATACAACTAGTGAGCTGAAGCATATCAAAACAATCAAACTAATGAGTTTAAGCATATCAAAACAAAATCGACCTCTACCAATCTCCTACTACTTGTACATTAATCTTGAATAGTGGTAGTAGAAGAATATATAACAAACACCATCTAAAGCAAGAATCAACTGAAAATTTTCAATCTATCCCAAAACTATGAAAATAAAGCAAACAATATCAATTGAAGGAAGCAAATCACTAAACAAACCATTTATGTTTGTGATATGAGCATACAATCCCAAGTCTCTTGCAGTAAGAGTTCTTCAAGTAAAAGCAACTCTAAGATTGCTTTAAAGTGGAAAGCAACTCCAAATTGTTAGGATCGATGACCCTCTGATCACTAGATAAATGAGGAATTAAAATGATAAGTAAGGGATTAAGGAAATAAATATGCAAACCACAAAATCGATGGCACCGGAGTTTAGAGAGGTTCGATAGCCCTCCTCGCAAGCGTCACTCAATCCTCTGAGCCTCTCTTATGGTTCCACTAATCGATCTCCATTCCCTACCGAGCTCAACACCTTCTACAAACACCGAGCCTCACGAACAACCTTGCCTCGCTCGTGTATCCTCTCACAATCCGAGAGGTAGCTTCATCAAAACTTTACAACTTGGTGATTCTTTGATATGGAAGTTGAATCACAATCTAACTAATCACTCTAACTTGAGCAGTCTTCGATATATGATTGGAATGGATATGCAAGTGTTGAAGTTTTGGCTTTGAGTGTAGGAATATGAGAGCATGAAGATGTAGAGAATTTGGCTTTGAGTATGGATCAATAGGAAGTGTTCAAGAGTTCTAAAATTAAGATATGGGACACTATTTATAAACCTTCAAGCTCTACTAGCCGTTTGGGAGTTGGTGAGATTTGGACTAATGAGAAACAATGATTTGCTTTAAGCTCGGGAAGGATTTAACGCAGGTTCGGTCGACCGTGTAGGAAATGGTAGTCCAAAACAAGATAATTGGATTGGTCAGATTGAAGCATTTGGTTGACCGAATAGGCTTCGGATCACCGTTCACTGAATTGCATTTGGTTCATCATTTTAAGGTGGATAGTTAGATTGCTTGACCTCTGATTACTCATGTTTGGTAGACCGTTTACACTTCGGATGACCAAAATTAGCACGGGTTTTGTATTGACAGTTAAGGCTCAAATAGTCGTAGAGTACAATGGTCAAGAGCCACGTGGAAATAGCGATTGGACACGTAAAGCCAATAAGAGATCGGTTGACTGACAAACATTCGGTCGTCTGAATTGGACAAGTCCATTGGGCTCTTAAAGGCTTGATTCAAATGCGACCGTTGGAGCAAAGTCCAAAACCGGTCAGAGGCACTTTGGTCGACCAAAGGTGTTTTGGTCGTCTGTTTGGACAATTCCAGAGAGCAACCTAAGGTCTACTATTGCATGTAATAGAGTGTACTTTATATATCAAAATACCTTCTGGTTCATTCAATGTACCGGATGGTTTTGAATACATTCCGTAAAATTTCTTACAATATGATTCAAGGGTATACTTTGTAAATATGATCGTAAGACCTATACTTCTGAGAATGAAAAACCCTTTTGTACATAGATACCAACTTGATGCCATTTATGTTGTTGATATTGGGTATATACCATGTTTTACCATATTTTAACATATGGAATTAAATTCATACACAATGGTTCCATCGTTGTACCCTAATCATTCATATTGTTGCATTCCATTATCATACCCAATGGATCAGATGTCTTACCATTAAAACAATTGTGCAACCCAGGACAAAGCCAATGGACATGGATTTGTTGCCTCAACTTCTCATCGTGTCTCCATTTTTCTTGAGTGATTTTGTACTGGAGTAACTTATACACCTCAATCGCCCACACATAAATGGCTAGTTGGCCAGTGTTGGTTGCTAAGCAAACCATCCATGGTGTTGCCATCATTTTCGACCCTAGGAACAGAAACATCATGAGTAGATGGACGATTAGAAGGTTGACGTAGTCCACCCTACGTACCTCATCATTAGAACCTCTGAGGTTGTCTTCCAATGCTTTTTTGTGTGTTAAACTATACTTCTGCATGTAATACTTGTTAAGAAGAGGACATCGATTCAACTCTTTGTCGTTGCCTCTCAATGGCAACTGCTGCGAAATAGCAATATTATGTCATATTTTTTGACGTATCATGTCCGATTGACCAACGCTAGCTGATCGACGTGTGTTCAGGGAGACGTGGTAAGGGTGGGAATATTACGTCAGCTGATAATCCAACGTGTTATCTAATAATAATACGTACTGTTCAACAAGAAGATCGATGTGGTATAGAGGACATAACACGTCATTGGATTTACTAAACACCGACATGGTATGTCCTATTATTAAAAACATAATTTCGGAAAACATAAAATAAAAGGACATGCTACGTCAGTTATTAGCCAATTCATGAAAGTTGTACGTACACATACCACGTCGGTTAACAAGTCAAATATGACGTAGTACGTCCTTTTATTAAAATTAATAATTTCAACAAAATGTCAAATAAAAGAACATCATCGGTTTTTAGCCAATCCACCGACGTGGTACGTATACATACCACGTCGGTTGAACCAACCACTCCGACGTGCTATAGCCTTTTATCAAAATTAATAATTTCAATAAAATGTTAAATAAAAGAACATGCCATGGCAGTTTGTAACCAATCCACCGACGTGGTATGTATGCATACCACTTCGGATTTTTTACCAAACACCGTCGCGATGTTAATTATTATTAAAAAGAGAATTTCACTACAAAATCAAATTAAACACTACTGCAGAATGGATATATTATGTCAGATTTTTTGACATATCACGTCGGGTTGACCTACCCTATATGACCGATGTGTGTCTAGGGGACATGGTAAGGGATGGGGATATCACGTCGGCCAATACGCAGATGTGGTACGTAGGTCAACCACTTCGGCATTTACCAATAACACTGACATGGTATTTACAACATATCACATCGCTCACACCTAGATGACCGACATGGATGTCCTATTATAAAAATAAGAAATTTGGAAAAAATCCAACAAAAGGACATACCACTTTAATTTGTTGGCAAATGATCGATGTGGTCTACAGACACACCACAACGATTGAAACATAAGTTCATGTGGTCTATCCTATTATTAAAAAAAGAATCTAAAAAACAAATCAAATAATAGAATACACCACGTCGGTTCGTTGGCAAACAACACCGACGTGATATTTCTTTTCTTGATTTTTTTTGAAATTCCACTACAGTTTCTACGAAATAACCGATGTGTTATGTCCTAAAATAGATTTTATTATTTAATTCTGATTTTATTTTTGATTTCACGTAAAAAACCCTACAACTGAAACAGAAATGCACCACATAAAATTATTTGCAGTTGAAACGGGCATACACCACAACTTTCTAATCATCGCATATAAATATGATTGTGTTCTACCCAATGTAATATTATATATATCTCACTTTACACTAGGATCCTTGAAATGTATATATCAAAAATCTTACACACAGACATATATATATATATATATAATCTCAAAATTTAAAATACGTACATCCAACAGAAGCTAACACAGACTTGCAAAATATTGAAGTTGTAATGCTATTCAGGTGAAGGTAGTGTTGTCAACTATCTTTGTGGTGTAAATATAAAAACCCAACCCTCTCTCACCTCTCTTCCCAAAATCCCTAACCCTAACCCCAACCCATCACTTGCTGGGCATTATGGTCTTCGTTGTAGGGAGGTGAGGCGTGTCGAGATTAGTGATCTCGAACTTAGGCGTCGTCTAGCCTAAGGACCCATTGCCTTACATTGTTTGAGCCGTGTTAGATTAGGCTTCTACCTTCACCACTACCCACGCTAGCTCTAGGGATTCTTCCCTCCTCATATGAGTCCTCTCCTCATCTATTTTCTACGAGTAGTCTCCTCCTCTTAGTACACCTTCTGTTATGTGTTATTTTAGAGTTGAGTCGAGCATTTTCTGCGAGGTTGGACTCGTTCTAGTGAGAGCGTTCAACTTGAGAGAGTGCAGTTTTCTGAGATGGACGGTTTTGGTGATCGGCCATCTCCACCTCGTGCTCCTTTGGAGCGTGAGGCCGAGTCTTCTCGTGGTGACGGGGGAGACCGGGGTCCATACATGTATTACCTCGGTCTGCTCTCACCCCCATGTAGACCTCCTTATCCTCCTCCTCTTACTTTAGAGGAAGAGGGATTCGGTCATGATCGAGTTCTTGGTGCACCACCACCTTCAGCTCGACAGGATAGACTGATGACCTTGTGGGAGCGGACCCATCCTGTTCGGGCCGCGCAACCTTCTTGCATAGTTCTTCCCCTAGCTCGTGGGAACAACTATGAGTTGAAACCTCAGTATGTGAGCATGCTTCCTACCTTCACTGCCAATAAGGAGGATCCGTATATTTTTATACGTGAATTCGAGGAAGTTGCTCCATGTTCAAGCTTCAACAACTTGATGTGGATTCAGTCCGGTTGAGGATGATTTCTTTCGCGCTGAAGGATAACACAAAGAAATGGATGTACAGCCTCCCGGCGAGCTCTATTCAGTCTTGGGATGACTTTGTGACCGTATTTCTGAAGAGATTTTTCCCTCAAAGGAAAACTCAACAGATACTGCACCAGATACATCAAATGTATCAGACTGAGACCGAATCTTTTCATGCTTTCATTGAGAGGTTCTAGGACCTTCTCCAGTAGTCCCCTCATCATGGACTTGAGCTATGGCAGCTGTGCCAGATTGTTTATGAGGGCCTCAACTACAACACCCGCACATTGTTGGAGTCGATGTGTCAGGGTGATTTCCAAATGGAACCCATCAATGAGGCATGAGACACTTTTTAGTTAATGGCTGAACATACTTTTGACTGGGACACCATGAGAGAGCCACCAGCCACTAGGTCTTCTGGTCGGGCTGGCTCATATCAAGTTGAGTCAACTATCGCGTCTGAGGCGAAATTGGCTGCTCTCATGCATAGGATTGAGAGTTTAGAGTTGGACCGAGCTCTTGTAACTCAGGTCGCTACTCCTGGGTGTAGTAGGTGTGGACTTACGGGCCATGATGACTTGGAATGCTTTTAAGCTCCAAAGGATACTGAGCATGCAAATGGGATGTATCAACAGTGGCCTTGTAATGACCCGTACAGTCACTCCTACAACCCGGGATGGAGTAACCATTTTACCTTCTCTTGGGGGCCTAGTGGGGGTCACGGTCAGAGCTCGCACGCTCAACCTCCACGTTATCAACCTCTACGCCCATCGGTGACCTACCAACCCCCACATCAAAGGCCTCAGCACCATAATTACCAACCTGCTCAGGCCTCATCGTCGGGGTATTCCAACCAAACTCCACTACCCCAGCGGGTTGACCCCAAGGACCCTTCTAGTGATCCAACCCTTCAAGCGTTCATGCAGAGCATGCAAAGTACAGTCAAAGCTTTGGAAATGCAAGTTAGCCAGTTGGCTCATCAGTTCCATGAACGCGAGAAGGGTCAGTTACCAAGTCAACCTGTGGTAAATCCCAGGGGTCAACCTGCTCATGCTACGCAGAATGTACACAATGTTGAAAGTGACCCTTCCCAACATAACAATGCTGTCCATACCTTGAGATCGGGAAGGGTTGTTGACAACAATGTGGAAATGCCTGAAGCCAACCCTGTTGGCAAGTCTTCCGAGGAGGGTCGTGAGTCTGTCAAGGAACCTAATTCTGAGACTCCTCCTCATGATTGTTATGTCCCCAAGGCACCATTCCGTCATAGGTTGACTAAAAAACGTGATGAGCATTGGGACAAAATCGTTGAGGTACTTAGGCAAGTAAAGGTGAACATCCCGTTGTTGGACGTTGTTCAACAAATGCCACCGTATGCCAAGTTCCTTAAGGACCTTTGTACCATTAAGAGAAGAACAAATGTTCCCAAAAAGGCATTTTTGGCCGCCAATGTGAGCTCGATATTGACACAACCCATGAAAGTCAAATACAAGGACCCAGGTTGTCCAATTGTCTCTTCATGATCAGTAATGTGACAATCCCTCAAGCTTTATTGGATTTCGGAGCATCTGTGAACCTCTTGCCCTACTCTGTCTATGTCAACCTTGGAATAGGCGATCTTAAACCAACGAGGACAACCCTCCAGTTGGCTGGCAGATCCGTCAAGATTCCACGAGGGACTGTGGAGGATGTCCTTATTAAAGTCGATGAGTTCGTATTTCCAGTTGATTTCATCATCTTGGATGCTGAACCCATGTACAACCCACAAGAACAAATTCCTGTGATCCTTGGGAGGCCTTTTCTTGCGACATCTAATTCTTTGATCAATTGTCACAATGGCTTGATGAGGTTATCTTTTGGAAAGCTCACGGCGGATTTCAACATCTTTACTCTTGGTAAGAAACCCGGGCTCTTCGACGATGTTGTCAGAGCCAATTTCATCCAGGACACGGATGAGCCCGAGTCATTGGGCATGTTCGACTCACATCGACATATTATTGAGGTGCCTAATGACCAGGTTGCGAGTGAAGAGGATCTTGAGGAATCTGCCTGTGAATCTTTGGATGAGGAGGCACATCTGGGTGCTTGCTCCTCTTACCCCGTGGCTCTTGAGCCACTTGAAATGAACTCTGAATCCGACAAGGACCCACCTCCGGTCGAGCTTAAACTGCTCCCCGATAACCCGAAATACATCTGTTTAGGGGATAATGAGACCTTGCCACTCATTATTGATTCTGATCTTGCACAAGATCAAGAGGTTGCCCTCAAAAAAGTGCTCTTTGAAAACAAAGAGGCTATCGGGTGGTCCTTGAAGGATATCAATGGAATTAGCCCTGGTATTGTTCAGCATCGGATTCACATGGAAGAGGATTCTAGGCCCCGTCGGGACCCACAACGAAGATTGAATCCTGTACTGAAAGAAGCCGTCCGAAAGGAGGTTCTTAAGTGCTTGGATCATGGCATAATCTATCCTATCTCTGATAGTTCATGGGTGAGTCTTGTCCATGTGGTTCCCAAGAAGTCAGCCATGACGGTTGTTGAGAATGAGCATAATGAGCTTAGCCCGACACGCCTACAAATTGGCTGGCAAGTTTGCGTTGATTATCGCAAGCTCAATGTGGCAACGTGGAAAGATCATTTCCCATTGCCATTCATTGATCAGATGTTATAAAGGTTGGCCGGACATGAGTATTATTGTTTTCTTGATGGATACTCCGGTTACAACCAAATTCCCATCGCCCCTGAGGATCAAGAGAAAACCACCTTTACTTGTCCCTTTGGCACGTTTGCCTACCAACGCATAACCTTTGGGTTATGTAATGCCCCGACAACGTTTCAAAGGTGTATGATTATCTTCTCCGATATGGTAGAGCGTTTCCTTGAGATTTTCATGGACGACTTTTCCATATTTGGCGCTTCCTTTGATGAGTTCCTTCATCACTTGAGCCTTGTCCTCGAGTGATGCCGTGAGAAGAACCTCGCTCTCAATTGGGAGAAATGTCACTTCATGGTGAAGTGAGAGATTGTACTTGGACAGGTGGTCTCAAGTAGGGGAATTGAGGTCGATCCCGCCAAAGTGGGTCTTATTGCTAATCTCCCACCACCACGTAATGTGAAGGATATCCGTGCCTTTTTGGGGCATGCTGGATTCTATCGGCGGTTTATTCGGGATTTTAGCAAAATTGTTCGACCTCTCACCACCTTGTTGGCTAAGGATGCCATTTTTGAGTTCACACCGGATTGCCACCATGCCTTGTTGACCTTGAAGAAAGAGTTGACTTCAACTCCCATATTTAAGGCACTGGTGCGGACTGAACCCTTCGAGCTAATGTGTAATGCATGTGACTTTGCTGTGGGAGCAGTGCTTGGGCAACAATTGGATAGATTGTCGCATGTGATCTACTATGCCAGTAGAACACTCAATGATGCCCAATTGAACTACACTGTGACCGAGAAGGAATTCTTAGCGATCATATTTGCTTTGGAGAACTTCCGATTGTACTTGATTGGCTCCTAGGTGATTATCTATTCTGATCACACAGCCATCAAGCACCTCATGGCGAAGAAAGATGCAAAATCCCGACTCTTGAGATGGATCTGGTTGTTACAAGAATTCGATCTCGAGATTCGAGACAAAAAAGGTGTGAAAATGTTGTAGCAGACCACCAGTCTCGTCTAGAGACGACCAACCCACAAGACCAAATTATTAATGACAAATTTCCTGATGAGCAGTTGTTCACGATCGAACATAACCCTTGGTTTGCCGACATCGTGAACTACCTCGTGAACGAGCAACTTCCTATGGGTTGGTTAAAATCTGACCAAACCAAATTTAGATCTTATGTCAGATTCTTTCACTAGGACGACCCCTACCTATTCAAATACTACTCTGACCAAATTTTCAGGCGGTGCATCCCAGATATCGAGTTCCAAAGTCTGCTCCATTTCTGCCACTCTAAGGCATGTGGAGGACACTTTGGAGCAAAGAAAACTACCGCCAATGTGCTGCAATCTGGATTCTACTGGCCTTCTCTTTTCAAAGATGCTTATGACTTTTGTAAGCAATGTGATAGGTGCCAGCACCTTGGCAGGATTAGTCAACTTGACATGATGCCTTTGCAAAATGTCCTTGTTGTCGACATCTTCGATGTGTAGGGCATCAACTTTATGGGTCCCTTCCCGAACTCGTTCGGGAATGTTTACATTCTGGTGGCCGTTGACTATGTGTCTAAGTGGGTTGAAGCTATACCCACAAAGACCAATGACAACAAGGTCGTCACCAAATTCTTAAGGGACATTTTTGTGCGATTTGGTACTCCTCGTACCATAATCAGTGACAGGGGTACCCACTTCTGTAATCACTCTTTTGAAGCGCTTATGAGGAAATATTCGATCACCCACAAGCTTGCGACCCCATATCATCCGCAAACTAGTGGGCAGGTCGAAGTTTCTAACCATCAATTAAAGCAAATCCTTGAGAAGATGGTTAATTCCTTGAGGAAGGATTGGTCAACTAAGTTGAATGACGCATTGTGGGCCTTCCGCACCGCGTACAAGACCAATTTGGGAATGCCCCCAAATCGGGTAGTGTACGGCAAGGCTTGCCACCTACCCGTCGAGCTTGAGCATCGTGCTTTCTGGGCGATGAAGAAACTGAATATGGATCTTGATCAAGCAGGGGTGCAGCGTAAACTCGACATCGTGGAGTTGGAAGAGCTACGCAATGATGCGTATGAAATTGCCAAAATTCATAAGACCGGAGCCACGTTGTTTCACGATCGCATGATTGTGCGAAAGGTGTTTACGGTCGGGCAGAAGGTGTTGCTCTACAATTCCCGGCTTCATCTGTTTGCGGGTAAGCTCCGCAGTCACTGGTCTGGCCCTTTTATTGTCCAAACCGTGTTTCCTCAGGAGCGGTTGACATCCTGAACCCAGGGAATGGGGACGTGTCCAAAGTTAATGGACAACGCCTCAAACCATACTTGGAGGGGGCACCAACCGAAGACGAGGAGGTCATGTTCCTTCATGAACCTCTCTCGCACTCAACCATTCATGTTCCTGCATGAATGGTTGAGCTTTCATGTTTGTATATAGTTAACTTTGAAAGAAGAAAAAAGAAAAAAAGAAAAAAAAGAAAAAAAGAAAGAGAATAAAATAAGTGACAAAGACTCTTTCAGTGAGCATCGATTGTTGTGGACTCCAACCCTTGAGTATTTGGGCCCCATTTCTTTCACGTATTTATATCTCTTCTTTAGCATCTCACAGGTTTTGAGGGAATTCGGGTTTGTGTCCATCACTATAACCATGAACTTCCTGTTGCGCTTCATCTTGGTGAGATCTTCCATTTTCCATGCATAAATCCATGTAGTATCTTGCTCACATTCATTGAGGACAATGCTTGAAGTAGGTGTGGGGGGTGTTTTACGTGTGTACATAGTCGAGTCTTTTCCTTTGATTTTCTTTTTCTTTTGTGTGCATTGATAGGGTCATGTTAGCGTGCTGCATTTAATATCGATATATCTGCTTGCCATGATCCTTGGGTCACTTGTCTTCTTTTGCTTGCCTAGTGCTTTAAAATCTTCACATTTCTTTCAAAATCTTCATGAGTTTGCGAAAGAAAATGTTTTGTGGGTTTTGCGTGTGTTTAGCATGTGCAAAACCGTTGAGAGGCAAAGTAAAAAGAAAGCTCCCAAAATTATCTTGAACTTGATGCATTAGCATATCTAGTACAGTGGCTTTAGGACTTATCTAGTCGTTAGGATCCACCCCAGTCTTCCTTCGGGGGGCGAGTAATCGTAGGGTTTCAGTACTCAAACATTTAAAGAAGTCCACCCTGAACCTAGTGAGTCAATAATTCGTCTGTTAATTTAAGGAAGTTTCTTATAGTCAATGACCATTTAAATCTTGTTGTGAGACATTATGTGTAGGCATTTTGGTTCATGTGTAGATAAGAAATAAGTGAGTAGGTGTTCTCTCTTCTCGCACGGCTCCTATCACTCGGGAAAGTAGGTCTGAGGGGACTTTGTGCCTGGTACTTTCGAGTCATCTGACTTGGGACGCGCCGACCGAACTCTCGTTATACGGGTGGTAGGGATTGCCCTATGTGGAGATTTGGGGAAAGGTGTACGTGATAGTGAAAGTCCTCATAGGCAATGATGCACAAAACCTAACCCTGGGAGAATTAAGCTCCAACTAATAATAAAAAAAGAAGAAGAAAAAAAGAAGAAAAGAAACAAAAAGAAAAAAAAGGTAATGCAAATAAGAACCTTAATGGACTTTACACTTTGTATCACTTAAGGATGTTGACGTTGTCTATGTCTTTCACTTAAGTCCTTAGTTAACTTGCACGAATGGTTCATTAGGCTAGGTGTGTGGACTGAATACATCCATAGAGTCGGCCCGTAGCATTACCGCGTCCAATGATCAATAAGAATGAGTCAATCGAGTCGAGTTTCTAGATTGAATAATGCATCTATGTTCGGATTTTGTGGGTATATCGCTGCAAACCCTTAGGAGACAATACTCCTCATCCTTGACGACAAGGAGGTTTAACGGCTTGTTGCACGTGCTAAGTGCAACCGTGAATCCTACGAAAATGAGTTAGGATTTCTTGTTTCTCGTTTGTTTTTCTCTTTCTTTGTTTTGCTCGGGACTAGCAAAAACTTAGGTGTGGGGGTATTTGATTGACATCATTTCATGCTTATATTTGTATCTTATATCCATTATCTTACACCTAAGCAATGCTACGTGATGAGTTTTATGTTTGAATTTCAGAAATAAATAGGTTTGAAGAGAAGAGGCATGAAATGACCTAAAAGTAGGAAAAAATACTGAGTTGAGAGACTCGAGGACTAAGATGCAACATCGAAGGACCTGAATGTACTCATTGCTGTGTCCGAGTGCGGATTAGGGGCGTTACAACTTGGTATCAGAGCTCAGGTTAGTCTATTCGCGTACAACCAAAGTTGGGACCTTCGGACGCAGTCCCATTAGTTATTTCTGTTTTAAGGTTTTGTGTTTTGTTTGCCAGATGCCGCCTCGTTGAGGTGCCAGATTGAGGCGGGTGGACGCCTCCCCATCCAGTTCGCAGGGTGAGGACCAGTGAGCGGTACGTGACCAGTTAGTGCGTTTGGGCGCATTTATGGAGGAGTACGCCAGGAGGCCTCTGCATGAGGAAAGAGGCAAGATACTAGATCGCTTCATGCGGCAGCACCCACCGACCTTTGTTGGAGGTACAGACCCAGAGGCAGCGGAGGATTGGATTTTCAGGATCTAACAGATTTTTGAGGCGGTTGCTTGTCCGCCTGAGCGGCAGGTGGGGCTGGCCACTTACATTTTCAGTGCATTGGCGATCAGTTGGTGGAGGTCTACTGTCGCGGTGATCTTTGGAGGTGCGACCGCGATCAGTTGGGAGGTCTTTCTGGGGGAGTTCAGGAAGACGTATTTCCTGCAGCATGTTCGTGATCGTTTCAGGCACGAGTTTCTGTCACTTCAGCAGGGCGATCTGAGCTTTGATTAGTATATCTACAAGTTTAGTTCTCTCGAGAGATACTGTGCGGAGATCTTTAGTACACCCGAGCAGAGGGAGATGAAGTTTACTGAGGGACTTCGACAACCACTTCGGCGAGCAGTAATTACCAGTATGCCTCAGACACTAGAGGATGCACATCGGAGTGCGATGACTTTGGATGCTGAGTACCCGAGTCGCACCCAGGAGTGCAGGGGGTTTGGCGGCAGTACAGATCAGTTCAGTGGGAGTGGAGGCGGTAGTCGTCGCGACAGGAGTCAGCCCTGGTACAGATTCGGGGGTCGTCCCGAGAAGAAGCAGCGATCAGCTGAAGGGAGTGCCAGTGATGCTTGTGGACGTTGTCATCGTTCACACACGGGACGAGGGTGAGGCTGGTGGATGCTTAGAGTGTGGACAGTTTGGTCACAGGGCACGTTATTGCCCAGAGTAGAGAGGAGCAGGCAGCGGTAGTGGCAGCATTCGTAGTGGCGGAGCAGCGAGGGCCTATTTCACCTGTGGGAAGCCGGGGCACATTGCACATGACTGCAGGGCACAGAGATTGGGTACAGGGGGTACCAAGTCGACAGCTGGGTCGTCAAGGGCCGTTGGACGTGTTTTCGCAGCACGCTTGGAGGATTCTGCAGCTGTGTCTGCTGACGTGGTGGAAGGTACACTTGATGTTGCTGGTCAGGTGGCTAGGATTTTATTTGATAGCGGTGCTACGCATTCCTTCATTGCTGAGAGATTTGCGAGCGTAGTGGACCTTTACCCCCTGAGTCTGGCCCTCCCGCCTCGAGGTCAGCACCCCTGTAGGAGAGAGGCTTGTGCTCTGTGAATAGGCAGTAGTGGTGTATGCACTGAAGATCTGGAGGCACTACCTGTATGGCGAGCAGTTCAAGGTATTCATAGATCACCAGAGTCTGAAGTACCTATTCTCGTAGAAGGAACTAAACATGAGGCAGCGACGTTTGTTAGAGTTCATGAAAGATTATGACCTCACGATCGCCTACCACCTGGGAAAGGTGAACACAGTAGCCGACGCTCTGAGTCGGAAGTGGGATAGTTCGGTGGCTAGCCTGCGAGTCTGTGAGTGGAGGTTGTTGGAGGACCTAGTGCAGTGGAGGTCGTTTGCAGCAGCAAACAACGGAGCTATGCCTGCTAGTTTACGGGTTGAGCCAGATATAGTGGAGCGCATTGTTTGTGCACAGGCAGAGGACCCTGAGATGGCCACCTTGATGCTGTCAGCTGAGACTGAGGGGTCAGAGTTCAGGGTATCTCCTGATGGAGGCATCAGGTTCAGGAGCATACTGTAGGGGCCGGTGACAACTGACCTGCGGAGAGAAGTCATGGAGGAGGCTCATCGTGCTCGATATACGATCCATCCTGGGAGCACGAAGATGTGTAGGGATCTGCAGAGACATTACTGGTGGCGAGGCATGAAGAGGGATATTGCGAAGTTTCTGTCATGGTGTCTGGTTTGTCAACAAGTGAAGATCGAGAACCAGAGGCCTGCTGGATTATTGCAGAGGATTGAGCTTCCAGAGTGGAAATGGGAGCACATGACCATGAATTTCACTACGGGACTGCCCAAGCCGAGATGTTTCCACGACGCGATCTGGGTGATTGTGGACCGACTAACAAAGTCGGCGCACTTTCTAGCGATACGGATGACGTTATCGGTGATCAGCTTGGCACAGTTATATGTTGATGAGATAGTCAGGTTGCACGGAGTATCAGTATCCATTATCTCAGATCGAGACATGCGGTTCGCGTCATGTTTTTGGGGGTCGCTTCAGAGAGCCTTGAGGACGAAGTTAAATTTCAGTACGATTTTTCATCCTCAGACGGATGGTCAGTCAGAGAAGACCGTACAAACACTTGAGGACATGCTGAGAGTGTGTGCCTTGGACTGGGCAGGTAGTTGGGATGAACATTTACCGCTGATTGAGTTCGCGTACAACAACAACTTCCATGCCAGTATAGGGATGACACCTTATGAGGGGTTGTACAGACGACCGTGTAGATCACCCTCGTGCTGGGGTGAGGTGGGCGAGAGACAACTAATGGGGCGAGATATTGTTCAGCAGTGTGCAGAGAAGGTGGATGTCATCTGACAGAGATTGGCCACAACACAGAGTAGGCAGAAGAGTTATGCAGACCAGCGTCGGTGAGACTTGACTTTTGCTGTGGGCGATCACGTGTTCCTAAGTATCTCCCCCTCTAAGGGAGTCATGAGATTTGGGCATAGAGGAAAGTTGAGTCCGAGATACATAGGGTCGTTCGAGATTCTGGACCGTGTTTGTGCCATTGCTTATCGAATTGCATTGCCACCTTAGTTTTCAGGACTGCACGATGTATTCCATGTTTTGATGCTGAGGGAGTACGTTGCGGATGCTTCGCACGTGTTGGAGGCGGATATGCCTGAAGTGTCTGGATTTGTCGTTGGAGGAGCGACTAGTGGAGATAGTTGATCGGATGGAGCACCAGTTTCGTAAGAGGGTCATCCCGATGGTAAAAGTCTGATGGCAGTACCACACACCGCGAGAGGCTACGTGGGAGATCGAGGCAGATGTATGGGAAAAGTACCCAGAGCTTTTCGGTGTGTAGCTTATCTTTATTTCGCAGGAGAAATTCCTTTTTGGTAGGGTGACTATAAAAAGCCAACCAAACCCTCTCTCACCTTTCTTCCCCAAATCCCTAACCCTAACCCGAACCCATCTCTTCCTCTTTCCAGCAGCTCCGGTGACGACGACGGCCCCGACGACGAGGAGCTTCGGCGACCGCGTGTAGGCGCGAAGAGGAATGGTCCTCTTCTCTAGTCTCTTCTTCTCGTGAGGTACGCCATCCCTCCCCCGTGTGTAGAGTTAAGGATGTTGGGGAGGTTGAAGGAGTTGGAATCGCACGCGGGGTGGCGCCACGAACAACCAGTCGGAGTTGTGCCGGCGGGCAGCCACGTGCGAGATTGGGGATTGTGGCCATCGGCTGTTGCAGCTGCGCCGACCGTTCTACGGTGACGGCGTGGCTGGATGAGCGACGTCTGGCGGCCGGCGGGCTTGATTTGGTGGGTTAGGCGATGGAAGGGATGAAGATGGGAAAATTGCATATAGTTTATGCATGTTAGTTGTAATTGGGTGGGTTGATTAAAGATTGGGTTAATTACAGCAAAGCCTTGGCTTTTATGGTTTTGGTTAACTAGGTTAGTTATTAGGAAATTTGCTGAATAAACTCTGGAATTATGAGGATTTAATTCAATAGATTAATAACTTGATTAATTGCAGAATAAACCTTTGATTTAATTGTATTGGTTTAATTGATTAACAATTGGATTAATTGCTGGAAAAACTCTAAATTCTATTGCATTTGAATAAAGGAATTATAATTGGTTAATTTAGTGTTTTCCCTTGAACTTTTGGGAATTGTGAAATATAAGGATATTTTAGGAAAATTACACTTATACTCCTGTACCTTGATTTGTGGACTTAGAACTATAATTTCATCATGCCGCTTATATGATTGTTATAGTCTTGTTAATTATTTACTATTATCTACCTTGTTAGGGTTGTTGATCCATGTTTTGGGAGTAGATTGCGTTACTCATTTGCCTTGTGAGATCGTGAGTTTGAGAAAGGTTCGCAGAACCGATTGTCCACCCACGTTGTGACGAGCGGCTGTTGGAGTGTTGCTCACGGACTCGGACGTGTGGTCGAGTATTGGAGGAGACGTGTGAGGCACGTATGACTAGATGTTAGGGTGTTTCCCTGGTTGTGTGGTTCGGAAAGGTCCACCTACGTTGTGACGAGTGACTGTTCGGGAGCGTTTCTCACGGGCTCGGGTGTGCGATCGACTTCCGAAGCCAAATGCGGAATTGGTCAGCTCACCAGTGCTGTGACGGGTGGCCGTTTGGGAGCGTTGCTCACGGACTCAGGCGCGTGGTTGGAGTAGGGCGTTGCCTTGTGGGCCGGATGCGTGGTCTTGCCGAGGGTGCATGCTCGGCCTGGCTGGGCGCGTGGTTGCCTTGGGACGTGTGACAATTCTGCCATGAGAGCGGGTTGAGTGTCGCCTTGTGGGTTGGATGCGCGGTGGGGGTCAATGTGCACGCTCGGCCTCGCTGGGCGCGTGACCGCCTTGGAACACGAGACCAGTGTGAGTCGTCAGGGACGACTAGACCTTGTTCGGTGTCAGGTTGGGGTGGTGTACTGGGTCTTGATTTAAGACTCAGGCGTGCCTGTTCGTGTGCAGGTGGGACGCGGTAGGTGATCAGTGGTGACTTGGGCTTGGGACGGGATCTGTTGAGCTCAGTTGTCATGTAGTTTTTTTCCTACTCCTCTTTGTAGTTGTGTAGTAGGTTTTAGATTGCTTGTATTTCCCTTCCGCATTATACCTTGACTTGACTTTATCATATATTTTAAATTGAGGCCTCGAGTTAGTTATTACAGTTTATGTCCATTTTTTCGCTTCCTTTTAGTGTTGTACTCATTGTTGTATCCCGAGTGCGGATTAGGGGCGCGTGTCTAGATTGAATATGTCCAACGAGTCGAGTGTCTAGATTGAATAATGCATCTTGTTCGGATTTTGTGGGTATATCTGCTGAAAACCCTCAGGAGACAACATTCCTCCTCCTTGGCAACAAGGAGGTTTAACGGCTTGTTGCACGTGCTAAGTGCAACCGTGATTCCTACGAAAGTGAGTTAGGATTTCTTGTTTCTCGTTTGCTTTTCTCTTTCTTTGTTTTGCTCGGGACTAGCAAAAACTTAGGTGTGGGGTATTTGATTGACATCATTTCATGCTTATATTTGTATCTTATATCCATTATCTTACACTTAAGCAAAGCTATGTGACGAGTTTTTTGTTTGAATTTCAGAAATAAATAGGTTTGAAGAGATAAAGCATAAATGACCCAAAAGTAGGGAAAAATGACTGAATTATGAGACCTGGAGACTAAGATGCAAGGCAGAAGGACCTGAACGTAAGACCGAAGGACCAAAGAGCAAAACAGAAAATTCCACACCATCATGGGGAGTATTTTGGCAATTCGATTCGGATAGGAGCTCCAATAAACGAAGTATATGCATCAAAGACCAACAAAGACATCCAGAAAAACCCACAACAAATTCGAGATGGATCCAGAACCGATAGACTGCTAATTGGCGGTCTGTTTGGCTCCGAATCCGCTAAGCTTTGGCGGGCAAATGTATTAGTGTGTGTTTATTCTATTTCTGGTATATGTTTAGTCCCATACCGGGGGATTGTCCCGGATTACCTTTTTATATGGCTATAAATAGAACTCTTCACCTTCTATTGTAATTAGCCATTGCTTGGTGGCATTCTCTCTACTTGGAGTAAACCTTGAAGCAAAACTCAAGGTGGAGAAGAGTGCTACCTTCAATGTGAGTCATTTTAATAAAATAATTGTTCTTAGTTTCTTTTAATCTTGTCTTTTAATTCTGTCATGCTTCTTTAGTTTTACGTTCCTTTCCTTTTAGCTTCTTTAATATTTCTTTCTTGCTTAGTTTAATTTCATTTCAGTATAATGTTTCATTTTAATGTAGGTTGTAGTGTAATGATTAGTGAGTAGTTCTATCCCCATTTGGGGGATGGAGAAATATGTGATGTGATTATGTGATGTATTAGGTGTGTGTTATCTTAATCCTTTGAATCTTATATGATTTCCATAACCATCTAATGGGATTTCACACTTGTCTTTGATATGCTAATGCTCTTGAATGAAGTTTAGCTTATGCTTAGGCTAGTGGACCTATTTTATGGGGAATGACAAGGTGAGGATATGGATGGAACTTTGTGCCTGGTGCTTTCGAGTCATCTGACTTGTGATGCACCGACCGAACTCCCGTTACACGGGTGATAGGGATTGCCCTATGTGGAGATATAGGGAAAGGTGTACGTGAACGTGTAAGCCCTCATAGGCTATGATGCACGAAACCTGACCCTGGAAGAATCAAACACCAACTAGACAGAAATAAAAGAAGAAGAAAAAATAAAAAATAAAGAAAAAAGAATGGTAATGGAAATAAGAACCTTAATGGACTTGACACTTGGTATCACTTGAGGAGGTTAAGGTTGTCCATGTTTTTCACTTAAGTCCTTAATTAACTTGCACGGATGGTTCATTAGTCTAGGAGTGTGGACTAGATACATATATAGAGTCGGCCCGTAGGATTATCGCATCCAGTGATCGATAAAAATGAGTCCATCGAGTCGAGTTTCTAGATTGAATAATGCATATATGTTCTGATTTTGTAAGTAGATCCACTAAAACCCTCAGGAGACAACACTCCTCCTCCTTGGCGACAAGGAGGTTTAACGGCTTGCTGCATATGCTAAGTGCAACAGTGATTCCTATGAAAGTTAGTTAGGATTTTCCTATTTTTTTGTATGTGTTTTCCTTTCTTTCATTTTTCTCTTTCTTTGTTTTGCTCGGGACTAGCAAAAGTTAGGTGTGGGGCTATTTGATTGTCATCTTATCATGCATATATTTGTGTCTAATATCCTTTATTCTTAGCCTAAGCAATGCTACGTAACGAGTTTTATGTTTTAGTTTCAGGAATAAATAGGTTTGAGAATGAGAGACTCTAAAAGGACTTAAAAGCAAGAAAATGGACTCAGTTACAAGACTTGTGGACTAAAATGCAAGAGAGAGGGACCCGAATGAAAAACCAAAGGACCAATGAGCAAATGAAGAAACTCCACACCATCATGAGGAGTATTTTGGCAATTGGATTCGGGTCACAAGCTGCACAACCGATTAGGGTTCATCAAACATGAAGAAATAGTGCCAGATAACCTCACCCCAACATCTGACCCGATTTGGACTCTATAGACTGTTGATTGGCGGTCTTGGTTGGTCCGGATCCGATGCGGTTTAGTCGGGTCATGTATTAAGGTGTTTTATGTCTATTTTTAGTAGTGTATTAGTCCCATATCAAGGGATTGTCCCCGATTGTCTTTTTCTTTGACTATAAATAGAACTCCTCCTTCTCCATTGTAATGTACACATGCTTGGTGACCATGCTCTCTATTTGAAGTGAGCCTTGGAGCAAAATCTCAAGTAGGGAGATGCTACTTGTATTGTGAGTTTGAAATTAATAAAGTTTTCATTTAGTTATGTGGCTTCGTTCTTAGTTTAATTTCCTTTCATATGTCTTGCGTGGCTCTTTAGTTTTATGTCCTTTCAATTAGCTTCTTTAATATTTCTTACTTACTCAGTTTAATTTCCTTTCAGTAGAATGTTTCATTTTTTTAATGGAGGTTGTAGTGTAATGATTAGTGAGTAGTTCCATCCCCAGTTGGGGGGTGGAGAAATATGTGATGTGATTATGTGATGTATTAGGTGTGTGTTATCTTAATCCTTTGAACCCTACATGATTTCTATAACCAACTAATGGGATTTCACTCTTGTCCTTGATATGCTAATGCTCTTGAATGAAGCTTAGCATATGCTTAGATTAGTGGACCTATTTTATGGGGAATGATGATGTGAGGATATGGATGGAATTGATAAAGGAAATATGACTTGTAGTTGCATGTACTCTTGTTGCCTTTACCTTGGTTAATGCCTTGTTTGTTTTAATGATTGTGTATATCTTATTTCATGTAAAGGCATAGGGTTTGGTCTTTATACATGAGTTCATTTAGCTTCATTCCAATTCTTGTCTTGTATGTTTTAGTGGTCACTGTTGGGTCCTTCGTTCTCTAATTCCTCTAGTTGCTTCCCCTTGATCCTGAGGATCCCTGAAACAAACCAAAACTAAAAAAGAAAAATTAAAACCACTCGAATCGCCCAAACCAAAGTCTGGACAGAAACACCTCCCCGACAATGGTGCCAAAAACTTGATTGAACGTTTTAATTAACCGCAAGTGCACGGCCGCGCTAAAGTGGTGACAAATACGGGTCGATCCACAAGGAGGTGTGTCGACTTTGGTTAGTTCGAAGGTGAGTGGGAAACAAAGGAGAGAAAGATTGATTAAACTAAACTACACTAAACTAGTAGCAAAAATGAAGGAAATGAAAGCACAAAACGAACTAAAACTAAGCGACTAATAAAAGAAGATAAAAATCAAGAATGGAAAACCCCTAAGGGGTGGAGTGTCTGTGTGTAGACACCTACTCCACCCCCAAAGGGGGATGAAACTACTCACACATATTGAAACTAACATTTATACTAAGGAAAGAAAACATGCTTAAATTAATTATAAGAAGAATAAAACAAACAAGTTAACTAAGTATGCAAGAATTGAAAAGAAGAAAAATGAAGAAAACTTAACAAAACATCTATTATTACTCACTTAATTACAAGTAGCATCTCTCCACCAGAGTTTTTGCTTCAAGGCTTTTACTCCTAGTAGAGAGGATGGCCACCAAGAGAGAGATGTGATACAAAGGAGGAGGAAGAGTTCAATTTATAGACATAGAAAAATGTAATCCGGACAATCCCCCAGTATTGGACTAATACAATACCATAAATACACATAACACACAATTATACAAGACCTTACTAAACCACATCGGATCCAGAGCAACCTGGACCGCCAATCAGAGGTCCCAGACCGCCAATTGGCGGTCCAAATCGGTCCAAAGGTGACATGTTTTGGTCGGGTGGTGTTATTATGTTGTTTTATGTCCGCTTATAGTATTCAATTAGTCCCATATCGGGAGATTGTCCCTGATTGCCTTTTTCTTTGTCTATAAATAGAACTCCTCCTCCTACTTTTGTATTCACCCATTGCTTGGTGGCATTCTCTCTACTTGGAGTAAAAGCCTTGAAGCAAAAACTCAAGGTGGAGAAGAACGTCACTTGTAATGTGAGTCATGTAAATAAAATATTTTTTCTTAGTTTCCTTTAGTATTGTCTTGTGTTTTAATTCTTGCATGCTTATTTAGTATCATTTCCATCCAATTAGCTTCTTTAATATATCTTGCTTGCTTAGTTTAATTTTTCTTTCAGTAGAATGTTTCATTTTATTAATGTAGGTTGTAGTGTAATGATTAGTGAGTAGTTTCATCCCCATTTGGGGGTGGAGTAAAATGTGATGTGATTATGTGATGTATTAGGTGTGTGTTATCTTAATCCTTTGAGCCTTACATGATTTCCATAACCATCTAATGGGATTTCACTCTTGTCTTTGATATGCTAATGCTCTTGAATGAAGCTTAGCATATGCTTAGACTAGTGGACCTATTTTATGGGGAATGATGAGGTGAGGATATGGATGGAATTGATAAAGGAAACATGACTTGTAGTTGCATGTACTCTTGTTTCCCTTACTTTGGTTGATGTCTTGTATGTTTTAATGATTGTATCAATCTTATTTAATGTGGAGGCATAGTGGGATTTGGTCTTTATACATGAGTTCATTTCGCTTCATTCCAATTATTGTCTTGTATGTTTTAACGATATTGTGTTATCTTATTTCATGTGGAGCCAAAGTTGGATTTGGTTTTATGATTTTCATGCTCTACATATTGTGATGAGCACAATTGAACACACACACACATTTATTTTTATTCACATTCTTTCTCTACCCCCTATGGGGTGTAGTTTTATTGCTGATTTTTCAATTCCTTTCGCATTTTAGTGTAGTTTTGATCATAACACCTTTCTCTCCTTTCTTTCCCAGTCACCTTCGAACTAACCGTAGTCGACACACCTCCCTGTGGATCGACCCGTATTTGCCACCGCTTCAATGTGGCCGTGTACTTGCGGTTATTTTAAAATGTTCAATCATTCACCATCTGAGTTGAGGACTCTGAGCAGTTGAGCGACATCATCGAAGGTAAAATGCTTGTTTCTAGTCTCGTTGTGTAGACCTTGTTTGATTGTGGGGCTACGCATTCCTTCATCTCGGAGGAGGTTGCAAGCGTAGTGGATAGGACGCCGGGGAGCTCACTTTCTGTTCGGAAGTCTGTACTCCGATTGGTGACGTTCATGCTGTGAGGGCGTATCTTCCGAGAGTGTTGGTGGTGCTGGGAGATAAGGACTTTTCAGCTGACTTCGTGGTGTTGCCAATGTCTGATCTCGATGTTTTCTCGGAATGGATTGGCTTTCTGTCCCCAATGCGTCTGCTCACTATCGGGTAGGAGAGTAGTGATCTCTAGACCGAAGGAACATCCATCAGTGGTCAAGGAGCATCAAGGAAAGGGACGGTCGTGTGGTGGTCTCTGCACTGAAGCCTCGTCGGTTGCTAGAGAAAGGTTGCTGCGCGTTCCTGGCCAGTGTGGTGTCGATCGAGAAGGCTACTAAATCTCTGGAGGAGATTGAAGTGTTTTGGGAGTTTCCAGACGTGTTTCCTGAAGACATCCAAGGGTTAGCTCCACCTCACGAGATCGAGTTCTCCATGGATCTGTTGTCTGGAACGGAACCTATATCCAAAGCACCATATCGCGTTGCTCCGACAGAGTTAGTAGAGTTGAAGGATCAGTTGCAGGAGCTGTTACATAAAGATTTTATCAGGCCTAGTGTTTCATCTTGAGGAGCTCTGCTACTTTTAGTGAAGAAGAAGTTTGGTTCAATGCAGATGTGTATCGACTATAGGATGCTGAACAAGGTCACGATAAAGAATCGATACCCCCTACCGAGGTTTGATGACTTGTTCAGCCGGTTGCAGATGGCTAAGGTGTTCTCCAAGATTGATATAAGGTTTGGGTATCATCAGCTGAGGATCAAGAAGGAGGACATTCAGAAGACATCGTTCAGGACGCACTGTGCTCACTCGAGTTTTTGGCATTTGAAATACAATTTATTATCTTGCTGTTTATTTTTTGACCTTCTCGATACACCTTGTTTATATTCTCTCTCATTTTACAATATTGTTAGGACCCTAACTTTGGTTTAAGGATTAATCCCTTGAATTGTGGAGGTTTAGCATGGGGAAGAGGCGTGCACAGTGTTGTGCGTGGGGAAGGGGAGAGTGGTGATGGGTTTAGGTGTATGGTACTGTTGGTGAGGAGAGGATGTTGTTGGGTTTTGGTTTCGTAACCAAAACTTGTTCTTCTTCTTTGCTTTACCTTCACCCATCTCTCACCATTTCTTCTCTTCTCTTCCGGTGACCAGGGGGCGTGGAGGTTACTCCGGCTTGAGGCGCGGAGGTCGGTGTGTGAGGAGGCACGCGTGCCATTGCAGACCGGAGGTGGTTTCGTGGGTTCTTCGGTGGGCGTCGTCGATCGCTTTAGAGAAGTATGTCGGCTTAGTAGTTTGGTTTCGTTATTCCCTATGTTGGTGGGAAGTTGTCGTCGGTCGCGGGAGGTCGGAGACCTCGCTGGCGACGAGAAAACAACGTAAAATCCTCGGCAGGCGCGGGGTTGCTGTCGACCAACCGTCGACCGGTGCGTTCGGGCGTGGACCGGTTTTGCTGTTTTTCCCAACTTTAACCAACACCGGTCGAACGATGTCGTGTGGCGGTTGACCGGTTGCATGTGTGCTGGTGGATTGGAGGCTCTCTGTCGGATTTTGGTCGACCGTTCCTAGCTTTCGGTTCGACCGGAACTTAAGTGTACTTGATTATTATGCATGTTGTTTGACCGATTTTGGTATATTGTTCGACCGTTATATGACGTAGACTATTATGATGACCCTGGTAGTTTTCGGTCGACCGAGACCCCTGAGTCGGTCGACCGAATAGTCTTGTATGATTTTGACCAACTCCGGATTTTGACCTTGTATTCGGTCGACCAGTTTTAGATTGTTGTTCGACCGTTTGGACTTAAGTGATACGAAGAGAGTTCGACCGTTGCAGACTTTCGGTCGATCGAACTTATTGGGAACGGTCGACCGGTTAGGCTTTTTCGGTCGACCGTTTGTGCGCAGAACTGAACTTGTGGTCCTTGTGTTGTGTCAACTCTGTCCACGGAAACTCGTGTCCTCGCTTAGAGCGTGAGCCGGGAGGTGATGGCGGGTACGTGCTCGTGCCTACCGAGGGACCGCCGTGTGGAAGAGTGTGGACACTTCGGTCGCACCACCTCCGTTAATGGACAGTGGTGTGACGTGTTGTTGCTTGACTCTCTGTGGAGTGCAGACCTGAGGGATCGCGGATCCCAATGCGTGTTGACGCATGGCTCGTGGAGCATGATGACCCTGCAGACTACGGTTTGGACCCGTCCGATGTTGTGCCGGACATATGTTGTACCACTGAGGTTGTGCCGGTGATGCCGCCGAGGTTTTTGCCGGCGATGATGGTGCCGACGATGTTCCGGCTTGTGGTTGTACCATCCGATGTTGTGCCGGACGTATGTTGTACCGCCGATGTTGTTCCGGCGATGATCCCCGATTGGGGACCTATCTTGGGATGTTGACCGACTGGGCTACGACTTCGTTGAGGTGGTGTAGACCACATGGTTACTTTGCACGGAAGTGCGGACGCTCCTCACCGATCCTTTTGGCTCGAATAGTCGCGTGTGGGGTGCGTCGCGTACTATCCATAAGACCGTATGTGCCTACGGTAGGTTTCCGAGGGAGACCCATATTGTTGTTGGACTGAGGTTCCGTTTACCCTTGGAGGGATTTGATGCATTACAGATGTTGATATGACATGCTACTAGTATGATAGGTTAATTTACCGTACTGTTGCATTCATATAGGAGAGCTTGGCATACGGGGTTTCCTAATGGGAAACCCAGGCATCGTTGTTTGATTCATGTTTCAGGACCGCAGTAGGTTTTGTCGGGTGGTGATAGCGGGCACACACATTTTGGGGTCAGGATCCTCTTCGGACTCTTCGAGGTCGTCATGATTACTTGTACCTGTCTTTCGTAGTATTGTTGTAATCATGTCTTTTGACAAACTCTGTTGTATTTTGGTGCACCGACTGTTGGTTTATATGAGTAACGTTTTGTTGATGAGTTTTATCTGATGATCTCTTGGTTGTTTAAATTTTTAAATTTCCGCTATTTCGGAATGTTACAAATATGGTTGATCACCATCTTATTTAAATTTTATAGCTTTTCAATGTCGTTGATCATCATGTTGTTTATTTTTATCAACTATTCAATGTGGTTGATCATCTTGGTAAGAAAAAGAAATAAGAAGGTGATGAACCAAATAAAAAATATCCGAAAATAAACAATAATGTGATTGATTAGATAAAAAAGGTGAGCAAGTTCATCAATCACATTGAAAATATTAAAGGCATAATAAACAACAAGGTCTTCACCACCATACCAAAATTGGGTTCAATAATAACCAATTAAACAAAAATGACGATATTAAAAGGTACTCAAAATATGAAGAATGTGGTACTCCAACTGACTACCTTGCTGAGAGAAATCTAAATATATGTTTTCATCTCTAAAAACGTTTTTAGTTATCTAAATATGAATTTAAAAGAATTGGGTTGAACAGATCTAACGTATAAGACAAAAATAGAGGTTGAACTACAAAAAACCTGAAAACCATTAACAACTGTGATTTTTAAAATCCCAAGAATAGCTTTTGTTCACAATGCTCATCTTGTATACGCAGTTGCACACAAAAAAGTTTCCGAATTTACGACAACATTAAATAAAATTCAAAACCCAAATAAAGTGCATATATCACCCAAAATCTGTACGTAGCCAAGCTGATCCGGTCCAATATCCTTTCAAACGAATTTGGAAAATAAATCCAGATCCAATCTGGACTTACACCAGTATAAAGGCGTACTTGAAACTGAACCATGTTACCATTTTGTAATGGGAAAGCTTTTGACCAATTGGCCATGTAAACCATACGATAATGCTAATTAAGCCCAGTCGCGAATTGCACTCTTTTTGTGTCCTATGATTAGTAGACCGAACAATTAAACACGAAAATACGAAACGGAAATGACACAAAAAATTAGTGTTCGAGTTTGGAGATTTCGTGTTTCTTGTCGTCTTCATGTCTTCCGGGAGGTACACAAATTGTTTTCGTGTCGTTTTCATTTTGTGTTATTTGTTTACACCAAAATACACAACGTACACAAATATATAATATATGTCATGCAAAGAGAAGGAGGTATCAACAAAATATGTGAATTTAATTAAAGATATGTATGAAGGAGTTGAAACTAGCATTAGAATTTGTGATGGTGCGACTAAAGTTTTTCCGATTAAGATTGGATTTCATTAGGGTTCAGCTTTAAGTCCATATCTCTTTGCTTTTGTAATGGACGATGTCACAAAAGACATACAATGTGAGGTTCCATGGTGTATGTTTTTTGCGGATTATGTAGTATTAATTGACGAGAGTAGGGTAGGTGTGGAGAGAAAACTAGGGTTGTGGAGAAATACTTTAGAAACAAAAAGTTTTAAACTAAGTAGATCTAAAACTGAATATATGAAGTGTTATTTCAGTACCGATAATACCGAGGAAGAGGAGATTATATTAGATGGGCAAGTGGTGCGTAGAAAAGATATTTTTAGATATCTTGGATCAATACTTCAAAAAGATGGGGAGATCGATGAAGATGTTAACCATAGGATTAGAGCAGGATGGATGAAATGGCGGCAAGCCTCTGGTGTCTTATGTGACAAGAAAATTTCACTCAAGTTAAAAGGAAAATTTTATAGAACCAATAAGACCTGCAATGTTATATGGTGCGGAATGTTGGACCATTAAAATACAACATATACAAAAGATGAGTGTATCTGAAATGAGGATGTTGAGGTGGATGTGTGGTCATACGATAATGGATCGGATTAGAAATGAAGACATTCGTGAGAGAGTTGGAGTTGCTCCAATGGAAGAGAAAGTTATACAACACAGACTGAGATGGTTTGGACATGTACAAAAAAGAACGGAGGCACCTATAAGAAGATGAGTATTGAATCGGATCGAAGACACAAAAAGAGGAAGATGTAGACCACGATTGACTTGGGAGAAAGCAGTTAAAAGAGATCTAAAAGATTGGAATGTTCCTCGGGAATTTGCATTGGATAGAAACGCGTGGAAGAAGACGATTCACGCGCCTGAACCGCGACTCCTTAGAGTTTCATTTCTAGCCTATCCTATCCAGTTTGGGATTAAAGACTTTGTTGTTGTTGTATGTCATGCAAAGAGAACATGTCCATGTAATATCTAGTGGTTGGGGACCTTCTTTTGTTGATGGGTTGTTAAGTTTGAAACCTGAAAGGGCCGAAACCTCTTCTTTTTTCATATTATATATTATTTAGTCCATAAAGTAGAGACGTCAACCATCGAACCTGCAACCTGGGGAAAGGACACCTCTAGTCAACCAATAAACCAACACTGATTTATGTTGTAAAGGACAACCATTAATAATATATTAAACTTCTAAATGTGTTTCCGAGTGATGGACATTTAGCCCTACATCGACGAATCCAAACCATAGCTTCCACCACACCCTATATAAGGAGTCTCTACGCACAACACAAGTTACTAAAGCATTGTTGCTCTCTTTTAAGGTGGTTATGTCTATTATGATAAAAATTGAGATTTTTATGGGAGGAGGCTTTTGGCTCAGTATTTGGCCATGAATAAAAATAATTTTCGTGTTTATTTCATGTAATTTCGTGTTTACACGAAATCGTCCGTGTGGTGTTCATGTTTGCCTTTTCAGAGACGAATATATTTGAGGTCGTGTTCGTGTTTGGGTAAAATGTTTTATATACGTGAAAACACACGACACAAAATGACACGATTTCCAAGTCTATTAATCAGTAATTTTGGATAGGGTCAATATTGCCTTTCACCGACTATAGGTTAGTTGATTCTTGAAGTTGTAAACGATATGTTAGTTGATTGTTAGAGTTGTAAACTATATGAGACCGTGGTAGAAGAAGTTTCTTCCATTGGGATCTTGATTAATTGATATTCTAAAATGATAGGATATTAAAGTCTTGTATATTTGGTCAATATCTAACACATTTTTGTGATAAAAAGTAAGCGAAGGAAAAATAAATACGTAATAATTAACTTTTGTTTGACCAACATCCTATTGTTTGTGCATGTCGGAAAAATCCATTACAAACTAAAAAATTGAAATTAGTTTCCTCTAGGGCTATTAATAATTATATAAAATAATCATATTTTTCGAATCTCATCGGTGAATAATGGTATTCACTAGTAGGGGTATACGCAAACCGGATCGGTTATTCAAGTTCGGATATTTTTTGGACCGAACCATAGCGGTTGCCTTCAAGTCAGTTATTCAAGTTCGGTTATTGGTTCTCCGATTATGAAAAATATGGTACCGATCAAGCCCGGATCAAACCCGATTTGGTCTGATTTTAAACGGAATTTTTTAAAATTCTTTAATACATATTTTTAATGGATTTAAACATTTTTTAATGTATTATTATATTTGTAATGCCAAATTAACTCCAATTTTTTAAAATTAAAACAATATTAAATATTAGTTTTCAACTAAAAGTAAATAAAATATTAATAAATAATTTGTTTGGACCTAGGTCCTGTTTTTATACGATACCGACTAGGAAAGTATGATTTGAAACCGGACATATGGGTTCGGCTCTCGATTCCCACATTTCCACCATTCCGATTTTGGTCTGGACTTGTTTGATCCGATTCAAGACTAGTGTACAGACATAGGCCCATTCACTACATCTATAATTAGGGTTATCAAATTTGTGTTTCGGGTCGTGTTTGACACAAACACAATTTGACACGATTTTTTTTCTCAACCAGAACCTGAACACGAATTAAAATGAAAATGTCAACATGAACACGAAAATCTAAACTTAAATCTAACACAAGTTAGATAACCCGAACACGACCCACATTGACAGGATTTCGTTTCATGTTCGTGTCAACATGAACACGAATTAACCTGAATAACTTGAACTGACCATATTAACATGAATTTGTATCGAAGGCCAACCTTGCAAAGTAAAATCGAGAGTGGGGGATGAGGCAATCAAGGTCGAGGGCGGGGAAGTTGTCGGACATGATGAGGGAGTCGAATTAGGCCCGGGGTCGTCGATGGAGGTGGAGAGAGGGGGAGGAAGGCAAGCGAGGGGACGAGTGGTGGAGAGGAGGGTGGTGGTGGTGTAAAAGAAGGTGGGGAAAGGGTGAGGAGGGCATGCGAGGGGACGTGTGGGGGAGAGGAGAGCGGCGGTAGTGATGGTGAAGAAGGTGGAGTGGAGGGTTTTGGAGACATCAAATATTAGGAGAAGTGTTGTGGGTTTTAGATTTAAATTTTTTTTGATTGATTTTTATTTCGGGCTCTTCATGTCGACGCGAATTACACGAAACACGAAATACCTCAACTCGAACTCGACCCGAATTACAATTCATGTCGTTCACGTCTACCCAAATTTGACACGAACTCGAAATGGGTCGACCCGAACACGAAAATTTAATATCTAGTTCGGATTCGAATTTGTGTCATGACCCAAATTGACAGCCCTATCTATAATGCACGACTAAGATTCACTACAACTACAAATGTACACGACTAAGAAACCAAAATAACACAGCGATATCAACAAGAAAGGTCGAGAATTATTCTATTTATGAATGAAACGAAGTTTCTTACATATGCCCAAGGTGAGGGTTGATAATATATCCCCAATTGGTACTAGAACACAGAGCACTAAAAAAGTTATTTATCAAAATCGAATTGATCTTAAAATTCTATTCTGCTCGTTGCCCTGAGATTCTCCTTTTAAGCAATTATACGAAGACGAGGTATCAACATTTCCAAAAGAAGGTGATGTTTGTCATTTTTATACTAACGGTCGGACCTTTTTAAATACAAGGTATTTCATCATTTGTAGTATATTTCATTACTTCTGGGGATACATTTTTACACTTACGGTCGGTCATTTTTAAACACCAAGGTTGTATTTTTTACGGGCGTCAAGGATGTCAACGTCCACTGAACATTTTCCTTCCAAAGTACATAGTAGTCCGTACAGATCAGGCTAAAGAATTACAATCCATCGTTACCCACTTTCAGTATGTCAGGAAAGAGCAACCCATAAATTCTAAAACAAATATTAAGCCTGTAATAATCTACATGATCAAATCTCCCATGAACTTCAGTAACGAGTTTGACGTAGAGAAACCAGTTTGCAACATTGGTACCCATCCTCTTATAAGAAAATGACGACCTCGAAACAAAGGAAATAGGGTCACCAGAAATCACCACAAGAGCAAACTCCATCTCTGAAATGGTGAAACCTATTTGAATCCCTTACAACAATGGTCCTGCTAGTAATACCACTGATCAGCTTCAAGGCATTATGGCAATCCCTGCACACTCGAAGATTCTTTACGATCCGTATCGGCACCTCTGAAGCAGCTTTGAGAAGTCCAAAGGCAACAGCCAATCGCTCACTATGTAGAAACAACTGCTGCTCCTTCTCTTGCTCTTCCACATCATGCATTACACAGCTATAATCTGGAACATACCCTCTCTTTTTCATCTCCACTGTTAGCTTGCTAAGTATTCCGAAAATTTTCTCTCTCATATGAACCGGCACAACACCCGCAAGAAACGTGTAGCTTTCTTTACCAACTTCTATCCAGCTATAGCCAGCTTCTTTTTTCACTTCAATACCCCCCATCAACATCCGAACCTTAGCTACGCAATCCCACTTTTTTGCAACAGCAAAGGTGTTGGATAAAAGGATATACGTGGAAGGGTCTTTTGGCTTTGAGTTCAATAAATTGTTTGCTATTCTGATGCTCCTCTTGGAATCAGAAAATCTCAGGCAAGCACACAATAAAGAAGTCCACATAGATTCATCAGGTTGAAGTGGCATGGCCTTCAAAAAAAATTCTGCCTCCGAGAGAGATCCTGATCGACCAAGAAGATCCAAAACACAGGTGTAGTGCTGCAGAGATGGTGTGATCGCATAATCACGAATCATTGACTCAAAAAGTTCTCGACCTTCTTGAACCAAACCAACATGACTACAGCCATTCAACAGCCCAACAAATGTCACCTCATTCGGACTCACACCTGATTCGACCATCTTATTGAAGAGAGTCAAAGCATCGCGTGCTCGACCATGTTGAGCTTCTCCAACAATCATAGTCGTCCACGACACAGTGTCACGAACCAGAATGCTACCGAAAAAGGCCCGTGCACTCAAAATGTCACTGCATTTGGCGTACATGTCAACCAAAGCATTGCCTGCAAACAAACTCGTCTCGTACCCGTTCAATACAACTAGACAGTGGAGTTGCCTACCAAGCGCCAGAGCCCCTAAGTTAGCAGCGGCAGCAATGACACTGGAAAAAACATAACAATCATGCATCCTCACTCCTTCTCGGAGCATCTCCAAGAAAATCATGACCGCCTCAACGCCACAACCACTCTGCACGAACCCAGATATAACAGCCGTCCATGCAACAACTTGCTTCCCAGGCATTGCCCAGAAAAGATAAACCGCATCAGAGCACATACCCTTCGAAGCGTACCCGGAAACCATGGCAGTCCAGCAAACAGAACTAGCACAACGAACCGTATCAAACACCCTCCGCGCCTCAGAAACAAGACCGCACTTGCAGTACATGTCGACAAGCGAGGACATAACGACATCGTCATCTGAATAAGAAGAACAGAGAACTCGGGCGTGGATCTGTTTGCCTAGTCGTGGGGCGCGCAAGTGAGCGCAGGCGCTGGCGAGGGTGGAGTATATGAAGTGGTCGGGGGCGACGGAGTCGCGAAAGGTCATGGTGGGGAGGAGGGAGAGGGCGTGGAGGGGGCGGTGGGAGCGGACAAGGGAGGAGAGGAGGGCGGACCATAGGAAGCGGTCCCGGTGGGGGATTTCGTCGAATAGTTGGATGGCGTGGAGGACGTGGTGGGATTTGGAGTAGGAGTTGAGGAGAATTACGGGGAAGGGCGGATGGTTGAGGAGGGCGGTTTTGAGGAGGCGAGAGTGGATGGTGAGAGTGAGGGATTGGGTGGTGGAGTTGCGGAGGAGGGAGACGAGGTTGCTGTGGGTGGGCATTCCATCATCACATGTGTTTTTTCGCTGGAACTGCGACCGGGAGAGAGGTACAACCAATCGGGTTACAACTTCTTATTATATTATTCCCATCTGTATTTGATTTGTGGACACGGATACCAATATAAATGGCCATGGATATGAAAAATATGCATCATATCATTAAAACTTGATACGGATATGAAACCAATATTTTATAGGGTCAATTGGGTTTGTGCACCTGGTTTGGAGTAAAATTGGTCGCGTGCACTCGTATTTTATATAGGCTAACATTTGATGATGTGGTAGGCGGGCCTATATCTGTCACCTCAGTTTGGTCAGGGGATTGACATCCTCTTTTCATCTTAGCTAGTTTACTCATGTGAAATGCACTAATACACTGCATATCATTGTGTTATGTTATTAAATAGGAAAAGCAAAAAAATTGACTAACCTAGTGGACCTTAGATCTTGAGATGTGATGGGCTTCTTGCACCTCCTTGCTTGGTGACCTAGAAGTGCACATCTGCCACATCTCTTCTTCCTTTGGCTGCTAGAGGGATCCATGGATCCCTTGTGTCGGGTTTTTTTGGGTCTACCAGAGGTTCTCTTCACTTTAGTTGGTACAAAGACTGTAAAACATTGCACTGCCTCCCACTCTCCCTTGTTTGACATTGGTTCAATACCAACTTCATAAGTTCTAATGTAATTGTCCCTTGAAACCCATTCACTTACATAATCATCTAAGATTGCCCCCCTGATTGAACCTATAACTGCTGCTGCATGTGGACAAGGAATTCCAATTAACTGCCAATGTTTGCAAGTGCAATTTTTGGACTCCAATTCAACAACGTATCTCTTGTTTCCTTGCACCACTTCAGCCCTAGTGTTAGTTGATCTTATCATTGTATAATTACCCAATTGCCTAGACACATTTGTAGTCAAGGCCTTTGTTGTTGGTACTAACTTGTCGGTCAAATGGTACTTTTCTCTTGTCTTTTGAACATGGTTTGCATAAGCTTCTGCCTTAAAGTGTAAACCATAGTCAGAATTGGCAAATGTCTAATAGATCTGATGTAGTTATTGAAGGATTCACTGCAAATATTAGTTATGTAAGATGACTTAGCCAAACTGGAAAAATGACTCTTGCTCCAGACATTGTCATTGCTTTCTACTTTCACTAACCAATTATAAGCAACTTCATGAACCTCCTTCAGTTGGTCCATCTTCATGTTGAATTTTGATGTTGTATATGTATTTGCAGCATCCCACATGAGAGATAAAACAACGAATTCTTAAATTTCTTCTAAAAATTTTGGTACAAGTGTATGGCACAAGTTCTGTGCTCAGAATGCCCAAAATATTCATGAACCCTTTCTTCAAGTCCTTTGCCCCTATCACTAAGTATGGTCAGTCCTTCTCTTTGTCCAACAACCTCCCTAAGGTTCATTAGAAACCACCTCCAACTATCAGATGTCTCTAAGTCTACTACACCAAATGCCAATGGAAACAGTTGGTGATTTCCATCAACTGATGTGGCTGAAAGCAAAGTCCCTCTGTACTTGTCCTTCAAGTTGCAACCATCAAGTCCAATGAGAGGCCTACAGCCTCTGAGGAACCCCTCCTTACAAACTCTTAGGCAAACAAACAACCTAACAAAACTTCCATTTTTACGGTTTACTTCATAGGAAATAACACTACCAGGGTTTGTTTTGTTCAGTTGGAAAACTGATTGAACGTTTTAATTAAGTGCACGACCGCGTTGAAGCGGTGGCAAATATGGGTCGATCCACAGGAAGGTATGTCAACTTTGGTTAGTTCGAAGGCGAGTGGGAAACATAGGAGAGAAAGATTGATTAAACTAAACTACACTAAACTAGTAGCAACAAAGAAGGAAATGAAAGAACAAAACGAACTAAAACTAAGCGACTAATAAAAGAAAATAGAAATCAGGAATCGAAAACCTCTAAGGGGTGGAGTGTGTGTGTACACATGAAATAAGTGTGGTGAATGCATACAATAAGCTCAAGTGTAGTTAATTTTTGTTAATGCATAAGAAGTACCTAATGACAAGACTTATCATTTAAAGCACTAACCTAGGTGATTAATATGAGCATGACAAGTTTGTTATTAAGAACATAAACAAACATGGAATGTACCTAAACATTATGGCAGAAACCATCAAGTAAGAGTTCTTATTAATTCAAACAAGCATACTAACATGTATAGACACATACTCTGTTGGCTTTTTGGCCTTAATCTTATGTTTTGATGATTTAATCAACCTAATCTTAATTAGAGTAGCACACACTATGCATTGCATATATATTGTATTGTGCTAACCTCTACAGGTGATCAAGACTCAAGAAAGAAGGAAATGAAGTCAAGACATGTAATTAAAGCTAAATAGAAGACATATAATCTTGATTTCTTTTGAGTTTTAGGAACAAAGTGTAATTGAGCATACTTAAGATAAAATCAACTTAATCACACACTAGGTTCCCTATATAAGTCACACACGAAATTTCACATAATTTGGACTTCAATAGATCACCCAAACTTTGACCGGAAAACACATAACCTGAACCCTAACTGTCTGCCCACATTCGGTCGACCGATACAGGCCGTTCGGTCGACCGGATGATCAAGTAATCCAGTTTGTGTTTTCCCTGCCCAGTTTCGGTCGACCGCACCATCTCCTTCGGTCGACCGTTTGAACTTACTGTTCCGACCGTTATTCTTGTCGTATATGCCCAACGGTCGTATTCGTATTAAAACTATATACACCTCCATATACTTAACCAAACGGTCGAACCATGTGCCAAGTTCGGTCGACCGTTTAACCTTGTCAAGAATTCCCTGCTATCGGTCGATACGACTTCGTTCGACCAATCCAGTTTTCCCTCTACCGAAACGCTTATTCGGTCGACCGGTAACCCTGTTCGGTCGACCGTTTTCTTAATAGACTTAAGTGTTCGGTCGACCTATTCATATTTCGGTCGACCGTATTCTTATCGAACCCAAGCGTTCGGTCGACCGTTCCACCTTTCGGTCGACCGTTTCTGGACAGATTTGCAGCCCGAATTTTCTGCTTTGTGTATCTTGCACAAAACCCTATCAAATCTTGTCCCAACGGATCTATTCTCTCTAATGCCTATATAAGGAGTTGTAAAACACATTTTAACACAACTCTCCCACTACAAACTTGTCCCAAACTTTAGAGAGAATCCCAAACACTCAAAGCTACAAACCTTCCACACTTAGTAATCATTTCTTAATCTTACTCAAGTGTGCTCAAGATTTAGAGAGTGTTGCTCCACTCAAGTTCTCATTTGTTGTCAAAAGAGTAAAGGCTCCGGTGAAAGCCCGAAGCATCCTTCTCGGATTGTGAGAAGAGGATTCCAAGCTCGGCGAGGGTTGTTCGCGAGTTTGACGGTTGTAAAGCCGTTCTCTCCCGGCCCGGAACGGGGAGTGGTTAGTGAAGTCGTGAGCGGAGCTCGGTGATCCGAGCGGAGCTTGCAAGAGAGGACTAGGACCCGGGTGGGGTGCAGAACCTCTATAAAAACGCTGAGTCGATTTGTGGTTTGCATATTCCTACACTTGCTTGTTTTAGTTTAAATTCGGCTGCATTTCTTTGATTGCTTAAACAAGTAGGTAATTAGGTGATTAACATTAATTGTGGACCCATAAACCCACACGATCCTACATTTGGTATCAGAGCCTTATTAGCTAATTTCTCATACTTAATCGTATTATTTAGCATGGCTTCTACATCATCAAATCACATAGAAGGATTATGCACCACTAGACCTCCATTGCTTAATGGGTCAAACTATGATTATTGGAAAAATAGGATGAAAATCTTTTTAATATCAAATGACCTTAAGTATTGGATGTTTCTCCAAAATCCATACACCCCCCCTAAAGAAGATGAATTAGATTCACTTACAAGACCGAAAATGAAAGAAATCGAAATGAATTCGAAAATTATGAACATCTTGTATTGTGGCCTTAATGAGGGTGAATATAATAGGATTAGGGGATGTGAAAGTGCACATGAGATATGGCATAGACTTCAAATGCACCATGAGGGGGATAGTAAAACTAAGGAAACACACATTAGTCTCCTCATGCATAAATATGAGATTTTTTCTATGCAAATCGGTGAAAACATAAGCGAAATGAACACTCGCTTCACCGATATCACTAACTCTCTTTTGGTTCTTGGAAGAAAAATCAATGAAGGAGAGATGACAAGGAAGTTCCTCCGGTCACTTAGCATCGATTGGGAAGATAAAGTCGTCGCAATTGAAGAGGCGCATGATCTCTCAAAATTAAAGATGGAGGAGCTCATTGGAAACTTGATGGCCTATGAACTTCAAATAAATCATCGAAAGGAGAAGGAAGCCACCAAGAAAACATCCACCTTGGCATTGCATGCAAATTTTGATGAGCCAAGGAATGTAGAAGATGAGGACATTGAAGTCCTAGCAAAAGACTTCTTCAAATACCTCAAGAAGGATAAAGAAGAAAAGAATGAAAGAAGAGGTAGAAGGAGTGAAAAGAGAGAAAAGAAGGAGAAGGAAGAGAGTGGAAATGAGAGAAAAGAGAAGGAGAAGAAAAATGAGAGGAGGGAGAGAAGGAGAGAAAAGGAGAAGAGTAAGAGAAAAGAGAAGAGGTTGGAAGCTCACAAGGCTACATGGGACGATTCATCGTCTTCATCGTCATCCAAATCAACCACACCTTCATCAACAAAAGAATATGCACACATGTGCTACATGGCAATTCAAGATGAAGGAAGTGAGGTAGAATCTAACCCTTGCTCTAGTAATTCATGCTCAACTAAGTCATATTATAGTGATAGCTCACATTCTAGTGTTAATGAAGAAACTTATACACATGATGAGCTTCAAAATGCATTTCATGACTTAGTTAAACAATATGAGATCATTTGTGATAAAAACAAGAATGCTAGAAATTTAATCAAGGATCTCCAAAGCCAAATTGAAACATGCATGAATGAGAAGAATGAGGTGATTGCCAAATTTGAAAAGAATGCATCAAATTTTGATAAATTAAAAGCAACACCTATAGATGTTGAACAATTAGATCTCCATGCTTGCAATGTGCAATTAAGAAAAGATCTAGAAAAGTTCACCAATGGAACTAAGATGCTTAACATGCTATTAGGAAGTCAAAGGCAATCTTTGCAAAAACATGGTTTAGGATTTAATGCAAAATTGAAAAATCATGCTTCCTATACAACTTTAAATGGAAAGCACTTAGTCGTAAAGCATAGTTCCTCAAATGTGTGGGCTCCTAAAACCAAAATGGTTTGGGTTCCCAAAGCTAACATTCAAGGACCCAAAGTTGTTTGGGTACCTAAATCTACTCTTGTAGGAGCTTGAGGAGGAGATTGGTGGTGACCGGGTGAGCTCAAGAGTCAAATTCAAATCCGGTTGCATCACCAAATGAGATTGGAGCTAAATTCGAATTCAACATTGGTATAAAAATTCCTATCTATACAATTCATGTTAAATTAGCTCTAATCTAGCTTCATATGCTTAATTGACATATCATATAAATTTAGTTCATTGCAAATCATATACCCTATTCATTGCAAATCATTTATCACATCCATTGATTTTAAATGTCATTTTTTTAAATGGATGTTAGAATAAGGCTTAAGTAGAAATTTAATTGAACTTAAAATTTCATCATACTCATTGTTTCAATTTAGCCTTATTGATAGGGGGAGCTTAAATGTTATATCTTTTATTAGAGTAATGAAGTGCAAAATTTAGGGGGAGCAACTTCATTACGATGACATCCTTTTGACTTATATAATTATCAATGTTTTTGATGGATGTCAAAGGGGGAGAGAGAATTAAGGGGGTAACTTGAAAAACTTGATAAAATTTGAATAAAAACTATGCACATCCATAGGGGGAGCATTTATATGCATAGCTTACATATACAAATTTCAAGTATTAAGATATCGGTTGCCATCATCAAAAAGGGGGAGATTGTTGGCTTTTTGGCCTTAATCTTATGTTTTGATGATTTAATCAACCTAATCTTAATTAGAGTAGCACACACTATGCATTGCATATATATTGTATTGTGCTAACCTCTACAGGTGATCAAGACTCAAGAAAGAAGGAAATGAAGTCAAGACATGTAATTAAAGCTAAATAGAAGACATGTAATCTTGATTTCTTTTGAGTCTTAGGAACAAAGTGTAATTGAGCATACTTGAGCTAAAATCAACTTAATCACACACTAGGTTCTCTATAGAAGTCACACACGAAATTTCACATAATTTGGACTTCAATAGATCACCCAAACTTTGACCGGAAAACACCTAACCTGAACCCTAACTGTCTGCCCACATTCGGTCGACCGATACAGGCCGTTTGGTCGACCAGATGATCAAGTAATCCAGTTTGTGTTTTCTCTGCCCAGTTTCGGTCGACCGCACCATCTCCTTCGGTCGACCGTTTGAACTTACTGTTCCGACCGTTATTCTTGTCGTATATGCCCAACGGTCGTATTCGTATTAAAACTATATACACCTCCATATACTTAACCAAACGGTCGAACCATGTGCCAAGTTCGGTCGACCGTTTAACCTTGTCAAGAATTCCCTGCTATCGGTCGATACGACTTCGTTCGACCGATCCAGTTTTCCCTCTACCGAAACGCTTATTCGGTCGACCGGTAACCCTGTTCGGTCGACCGTTTTCTTAATAGACTTAAGTGTTCGGTCGACCTATTCATATTTTGGTCGACCGTATTCTTATCGAACCCAAGCGTTCGGTCGACCGTTCCACCTTTCGGTCGACCGTTTGTGGACAGATTTGCAGCCCGAATTTTCTGCTTTGTGTATCTTGCACAAAACCCTATCAAATCTTGTCCCAACGGATCTATTCTCTCTAATGCCTATATAAGGAGTTGTAAAACACATTTTAACACAACTCTCCCACTACAAACTTGTCCCAAACTTTAGAGAGAATCCCAAACACTCAAAGCTACAAACCTTCCACACTTAGTGATCATTTCTTAATCCTACTCAAGTGTGCTCAAGATTTAGAGAGTGTTGCTCCACTCAAGTTCTCATTTGTTGTCAAAAGAGTAAAGGCTCCGGTGAAAGCCCGAAGCATCCTTCTCGGATTGTGAGAAGAGGATTCCAAGCTCGGCGAGGGTTATTCGCGAGTTTGACGGTTGTAAAGGCGTTCTCTCCCGGCCCGGAACGGGGAGTGGTTAGTGAAGTCGTGAGCGGAGCTCGGTGATCCGAGTGGAGCTTGCAAGAGAGGACTAGGACCCAGGTGGGTGCCGAACCTCTATAAAAACGCCGAGTCGATTTATGGTTTGCATATTCCTACACTTGCTTGTTTTAGTTTAAATTCCGCTGCATTTCTTTGATTGCTTAAACAAGTAGTTAATTAGGTGATTAACATTAATTGTGGACCCATAAACCCACACGATCCTACATACTCCACCCCAAAAGAGGGATGAAACTACTCACACATATTTAAACTAACATTTATACCAAGGAAAGAAAACATGCTCAAACTAATTATAAGAAGAACAAACAAGTTAACTAAGTATGCATGAATTGAAAAGAAGCAATATGAAGAAAACTTAACAAAACATCTATTATTACTCACTCAATTAGAAGTAGCCTCTCTTCACCAGGGTTTTTGCTTCAAGGCTTTTACTCCTAGTAGAGAGGATGACCACCAAGAGAGAGATGGGATACAAAGGAGGAGGAAGAGTTCTATTTATAGCCATAGAAAAGGTAATCCGGGACAATCCCCCGGTATGGGACTAATACAATACCATAAATACACATAACACACAATTATGCAAGACCCGACTAAACCACATCGGATCCGGAGCAACCCGGACCGCCAATCAGCGGTCCCAGACTGCCAATTGGCGATCTACAGGGTTTGGATCCGATTTGGAATTTTGGTGGGCTTTTCTGGATGGGTTTCTTCATGTGTGATGTATCCAAGTTGGTTGCTGGAGCTCCGACCCGAATCAAATTGCGAAAATACTCCCCATGATGGTGTGGAGTTTCTTGATTTGCTCATTGGTCCTTTAGGCTTTCATTCAGGTCCTTCTCCCTTGCATCTTAGTCCCTAAGTCTCTCAACTCAGTCTTTTTTCCTGCTTTTAAGTTCCTTTTATGTCTCTTCTCTTCAATCATGTTTATTCCTGAAACTCAAACATAAAACTCGTTACGCAGCATTGTTTAGGTGAAAGATAACAGATATGAGACACAAATGTAGGCATGATATGATGTCAATCAAATACCCCCACACCTAACTTTTGCTAGTCCCGAGCAAAACAAATAAAGAGAAAATTAAAGAATAGAAAAAACATACCAAAAATAAGGAAATCCTAACTCACTTTCGTAGGAATCACGGTTGCACTTTGCACGTGCAACAAACCGTTAAACCTCATTGTCGCCAAGGAGGTTTAACGGTTTGTTGCATGTGCGAAGTGCAACCGTGATTCCTACGAAACCAAGGAGGAGGAGTGTTGTCTTCTGAGGGTTTTCAGCGGATATACCCACAAAATCTGAACACAGATGCATTATTCAATCTAGAAACTCGAATCGATGGACTCATTTTTATCGATCATTGGATGCGGTAATCCTACGGGCCAACTCTATATATGTATCCAGTCCACACACCTAACCTAATGAATCATTCATGCAAGTTAATTAAGAACTTAAGTGAAAGACATGGAGAACCTTAACCTCCTCAAGTGATACAAAGTATAAAGTCCATTAAGGTTCTTGTTTGCATTACTTTTTTTTTTCTTTTATTTCTGCCTAGTTGGTGTTTGATTATCCCAGGGTCAGGTTTCATGCATCATTGCCTATGAGGACTTACACTATCACGTACACCTTTCCCCCACATCTCCACATAGGGAAATGCCTACCACCCGTGTAATGGGAGTTCGGTCGGTGCATCTCAAGTCAGATGACTCGAAAGCACCAGGCACAAAGTCCCCTTGGACCTAATTTCCCAAATGATAGAAGCCGTGCGAGAAGAGAGAACACCTACTCACTTATTTCTTATCTACACATGAACTAAAACCCCTACACTTAATGTCTCACAACAAGATTTAAAGGGTCATTGACTACAACAAACTTCCTTATATTAACAGACACAAATTATTGACTCATTAGGTTGAAGGTGTACTTCTTTTATTGTTTGAGTACTGAAACCCTATGATTACTCACCTCCCGAGGGAAAATCGGGGTGTATCGTAACGACTAGATAAGTCCTAAAGCCACTGTATTAGATATCCTAATGCATCAAGCTCAAGACAATTTTGGAAGCTTTCTTTTTTACTTTGCCTCTCAACGGTTTTGCACATGCTAAACACACGCAAAACCCACAAAACATTTTCTTTTGCAAACACATGAAGATTTTGAAAGAAATGTGAAAATTTTAAAGCGCTAGGCAAGCAAAAGAAGACAAGTCACCTAAAGATCATGACAAGCAGATATATCGATATTAAATGCAGCACACTAACATGACCCTAACAATGCACACAAAAGAAAATAAAATCAAAGAAAAAGACTCGACTATGTACACATGTAAAACACCCCCCCACCTACTTTATGCATTGTCCTCAATGAATGTGTGAGCATGATACTACATGGATTTATGCATGAAAAAGGAAAGATCTCACCAACATGAAGCGCAATGGGAAGTTTATGGTTATGTTGATGGACACAAACCTGAATTCCCTCAAAACCTGTGAGATGCTAAAGAAGGAATACAAATACGTGAAAGAAATGTGGCCCAAATACACAAAGGTTGGAGCCCACAACAATCAATGCTCACTCATAGAGTCTTTTATTGTACTTCTTTTTCTTGTTCTTTTTTGAATATAACTATGTAAAAAATAAGTTCCCATCTTCATTTGTCAAAGGACATCGAATGAGAACCTCAAAAGTGGGTCAATGCACTTGGAAAGGGAACATGACACCACGTGGGGCCAAAATACTCATGTTTCGGCCCTCCCTATAAAGAGCACAAGATGAAAGGAGAGGTTCATGAATTAGACGCAAAGGCATCTCATTCAAAGGATCAAACTGAAAGAGCTTGAACCTCTCAAGAGTTTGGGAAATAAGGGGCAACGGAAGAAGAGTTTCTCCCATTGCGGTACTGAAGTTATGATCGTCAATCCAAACTCTCCAACCAACAGGCTGATGGGTCAGAATGAGGTCAAGAACCTCGTTAGGCATGTCCGACTCACCAAGCGAACAGAAAGTGGGTCTCTTACCCAAGGTATCCTCCAAGGAACTCCTAATACCCTCATTAGTAATGTAGTTGTTTGATGTCCCATCATTTCCAAGATGATCAGGAACAATAGTGAGAGGCAAACTCTCATCAGGTCGTTTGAAATTAAAGGTACTAGGGAGCTCATGCTCCACCAGATGTGAGTCCTTAATAGGCACAACATGAAGATCATGTGGCTCAAGAGCCACGTGACAAACAGATAAGGCACAATCCTGTGCCGACTTATAATGACGTTGGTCCATGTTTTTCTCAATTGGAATCGAATCCTTCACTATGTGATCGTGAATTGAAATCTCAAGTCCCTCAGACTGACTAGTTGTTTTACATTGAATGATTGTGCTTTGAATTTGTGGATGTGGTGGTGGTTCGATATTAGAAGATAAATCCTCATGTTGACAAGAAAGGTTACCCTCCTCACGTTCACAGAATTGTTGTGTCATTTGACTGACTTGCAGTGCCATATTTTGTATGGACTTTTGAGTGGTTTCCATGAATGTAAGGAAAGTTTGTTTCAAGGAATCAGGTATGCGGTCAACTATGAGCTCCAAGTCAGAGTTTGAGAAATTTTGGGGTTGGGTGTTGTTAGGCTGAGAATGAGTCCAATGATTCGGAGTGGGGTGTTGGTAGAATTCTGGGTATTCGGGAGGAGGATACTGAGGTGAAAATGATGTATAAGAATTTGAATAGGAATTGTTTCCCCACGAATCCATCCCTCTTGGGTTGTACGCGGATGCGTAATGGTCATATTGAGCATTTTGGGAAAAGGTATGTTCATACTAAGGCTCTGGGGGAACATAAAGACATTCCCCGAAAACATGACCACTCAACCCACAACAGTCACACGGTACGACTACTGGAGCCACCGGTGCACTCATGTCATCTACCACGTACATGAAAGAGGCCAAAGTTTCTTGCAATGTCTCAGTTTGATGACCAACATATGATCCGACGTAACTAGATGGTGGTCTAGTAGTCGGTGCCTCTCTCATATTACCCCAATATAAAGATTACTCAGTCACACAATTAAGATTGTCCCAACCATACGGAGTGTTAGTCTGAGCCACCCCAGGTTGCATGGGTCCAGAATACCAGGGAGAATTGACCTGGTCCCAACAAGGCCAAGCTCTCGAGTCGACCACTCTCATCACCACGAGGCCAAGCTCGCAAAAAGTGCTCGACTCTACCCTAAAATGACAACAGAGAGTGTAAAAGGGAGGATAATAGAACGTAGAAGTAGGTGAGAAGAAGATGACTCAGAGGAGAAGGGAAGAATCCCTAAAGCTAGCGTGGGTAGTGGGAGAAGCTAGAAGCCTAATCTAGCAAGCACGGGTCAAACAATTATGGTTATGGATCCTTAGGATAGACGACGTCTTACTTCGAGATCACTAGTCTCGACACGCCTCACCTCCCTACAACGAAGACCATAATGCCCAGAAAGTGATACCAGATCCGGAGATCCACTACCTCCTACTATCGACAAGGCATGCGACGCCGATTAGGTCATGACGGTCTCGACTAGATTACTCTCCTAGTGCGTCTGAAATCCTTAGGGCCAATGTCTACTTGCTTTTAGAATTAAGGCTTTTATTAAGAGTGATTTTTTGGGCTAAGGAAAGGGTGATGAAATTTGTTCCCAGGTGTGGTTCGGATGCTTCCTGGATGCAATTTGTTATATGGAGGGTAAAGAGCTCAGCGACCACTGTCCCTTGATAGTGGATCTCGAGCCTCATGGTGTGCGGAAGAAGATGTTCCGGTTCGTGAATGCTTGGGCTGGGCATGACCAGTTATTGGGGGTGGTAAAGGAGGCGTGGTCGACATACATTGTAGGTACCCCAATGTATCGGGTGGTGGAGAAGTTGGAGGTTGTTAAGAGGGCACTTAAGACGTGGAGTGATGAGGTGTTTGGGAATATAACCGAGCGTCTTAATGAGGCAAGGAATAAGCTACAGCAGATTCGGATGGAGATGGAATGCCTTCCGGATGAGGAGGGACTGAGAAGGAAGGAGAGCGAGGCGGTGGATAAGCTATCCCACCAATTGGGGATTGAGGAGTCAATCATTCGACAAAAATCTAGGGTGAAATGGCTGAGGGAAGGTGACTCTAACTCGAGGTTCTTCCATGCTTCTCTTAGGGTAAGGAGAGCCACCAACACAGTGCGTAGGATAATTGAGGGCGAAGAGACGATCGAGGACGAGGATCATATTCGTGAGGCGATACGCCGCCGATTTGCTAACTTATTTGCTTCTAATGTGCAGGGGGTAACATTGCAGATGATATTGATCTTCCTATGTTAGAAACTATGGAGGCTGGGCTGCTAACACGTCCGGTGACCATGGCTGAGCTGGAATTCGTGGTTTTGCAATCCAATAATGACAAAGCACCGGGACCGGATGACTTTAATGCAAAGTTTTTCAAGGTGTCTTGGGAGATTATTAAGAACGATCTTCTTAAGGCTATTACTTCTTTATTTCGCGAGGGTAAACTCCTCAAGCAAATCAATTATACGGCGATTACATTGATTCCAAAGAAGAGAGGCCCAACTACGATTGATGACTACCGACCGATTTCCTTATGCAATATGGTGTATTGCTATATCTCAAAGATTCTTGCGAATAGGTTGAAGGAGGTGCTGCCCAAGCTTGTGAGTGAGAACCAAAGTGCTTTCATCCGACGGCGTCGAATTGGGGACAATGTTTTGCTGGCCCACGAATTATGTCACAACTTGCATTCTGAAAAGGGCCGGGACGCATGGCTGTCAAGATTGATTTGAGGAAGGCGTGCGACACGGTGTCATGGAGATTTCTGGATGAGGTGCTATGTAGGCTCGGTTTCAATGACAAATGGAGGAAGCTAGTGGGGGCGTGTGTGAAGGCCTCCTTCGTGGTGAATGTAAATGGTGCCTATTCGAGGCCCTTCGTGGCTTCCAATGGTCTCCGACAAGGTGACCCATTAGCCCCATACCTCTTTGTGCTTTGCATGGAAGTGTTGGGGGCCTTGCTGCGTCGTGAGGAGAGGTGGCCTTCGACCGGTTAAATGTGGTTCGATCTCGGTCTCGCACTTGATGTTTGCTGATGACATAATGGTTTTCACGAGTGCCACAAAGGTTGATGCCCGTGCGCTGAAAGATGTGCTGGATGAGTTCTCACGATACTCGGGGCTGCAACTAAACAACTCTAAGAGCCAAGTTTTCGTGGGAGGGAGCACACCGGATGGGGAGTGGATTTGCAGCCATCTTCGAATGCAGCGGAGCACCTTCCCGCTGACATAACTTGGGTTGCCACTTTTTTCATCGAGGTTTGCGAAGACGCATTGTGAAGCACTCCTGGACAAGGTTCGGGGGAGGCTGAGCTCATGGAAGGGCAAGCTCCTCTCCATGGTGGGGTGAGTGGAGCTAGTGCGTAGTGTGCTTACGTCCTTTAGCATTTATTGGATTTCGGCCTTTCTCGTACCACGGAGTGTGCTTTACGAAATAGAAAGATTGATGATGCACTTTGTTTTGGGGGGAATGAAGCGGTTGGCTGCTGTCTCATGGCAGGACATATGCACTCCGAGGTGGGAATGAGGCCTCGGTTTGCGTCGATTGATGGATTGGAACGATGATGGCCTTCTACGCTTATTTTGGATCATTGCGTCACATGATACATCCCTTTGGGCCTTTTGCTTACGGAGTAAGTATCTGAAGAGGAGGACCATATGGATAATGCTGCCTCCAGCAAATTGCTCTTGGGCGTGGTGAGGTCTCATGCGAGTTCGGAATATGGCGAGGGATAAAATGATTTTCAGACTAGGTGATGGGCGGAGGGTGAAGTTCTTTGAGGATCCTTGGTGAGGCCCGCCAATTCTAACCTTGCCGGAGGGTGAGAGAATGAGGTATGATCTAGGGGTCCGACATGATATTACCGTGTCCCACTTCCTCGAAGATGGTAGGTGGAGAGTGCCTCGACTATGCTCCTGAGCTCTCACACAACTTTGGGCCCGACTGCCTACCATCCAGGTGGGTCGGGGGGAGGACGAGCTCTCATGGATGGGGGCATCTCGAAGCACACTTACCTTGAGAGATACGTGGAAGTGGGTCAAGCTGGACCGACTTGTCGTTAGGTGGGGGACAATGGTGTGGCACAAATGGGTTGTCCCAAAGCATGCGTTAACATTATGGAGGACAATGCATGTGAAGCTACCTACTCATGATATGATGAGACGGAGGGGGCTAAAGCTATGCATGGTGTCAAGGTGTGCTCTATGTAAGAATGCTTATGAGGAGTTAAAGCACTTGTTTTGGGAGTGCCCCTTCGTACAGGTTGTATGGGAAGCAATCCGGAGGGTGGGAGGAGATATGGGCCGCATGGTTCTAGCTACATTCGAGGAGATTTATAGGATTCAGACATTGATTACACCTACAAAGCATGGGGCACTAACACTGAAGTTAGCATTGGGAGCTGTGGTGTTCGAGTGCTGGGTTGAACGGAATAGGCGATGTATGGAGGGTGAGGAACGACGAGTGGAGTCCATTATTCAGCAAGTGAAGGATGTGATTCGGATAAAAGGGCTTGGTATGCTGGAAAAAAAGGGAGACGAGCATGAGAGGGTGACATTTGCGACAACATGGAGGTAGCAATGGGTCTCCTTCGTTAGTGTAGCTTGAAAGTAGTAATAGCTAAGCAATGCGGGGCATGCTGTAATACATTGTCGCAGACGGTGGAACTTATGATAGTAATGTGCTAGATAAGAATCTGAGCTTGTACCCAGCAAGTTTCGAATGCTTTGGGTGTTTGTTGGGTTGTTTTGTATGTAAGTCCGTTTACACAAATCAATAAAATTTGAGGCTGCGCCCCCTTTTGCTTTGCAAAAAAAAAGGGTGATGAAATCTCCGACCTTATCTTGTATGGGACAGCTCCTCCTTAGTAGCATTTTGATTCTAAATCTAGCAATCAACTCTCCAATCAAACGCTCGCCTCACTCTTGTCCCGATGCAATTCCAACTAACTAATGCATGGTCATACAAAATGCATGAATGAGAGTAGGAAATGCGTACCTCACGCCAGCACTCATCAACTGAAAGTAAGCTAAAATAAAAGACAACTACGTGCCTAAGTCAAGTATGTGATGCATGACCTAAACAAGTAAGAATGCCTAATCATTTGCTTTGGATTTTAGTGGCCAAGTTGATTAAAGGAGATTGATTTTTAATCTAGGAGCAAACTACAAGTCACACATACAAGATTGAGCTCCTAGACAAGTAATATGAAACAAAAAACAAGCAGAACAAAAATTGGAGCTAACGAAGCTGACCAGGCCGCCAATTGGCGGTCACTGTTGGGTCCTTCATTCTCCAATTCCTCCAGTTGCTTCCCCTTGATCCTGAGGATCCCTGAAACAAACCAAAACTAAAAAAGAAAAATTAAAACCACTCGAATCACCCAAACCAAAGTCTGGACAGAAACACCTCCCCGACAATGGCGCCAAAAACTTGATTGAACGTTTTAATTAACCGCAAGTGCACGGCCGCACTGAAGTGGTGACAATTACGGGTCGATCCACAGGGAGGTGTGTCGACTTTGGTTAGTTCGAAGGTGAGTGGGAAACAAAGGAGAGAAATATTGATTAAACTAAACTACACTTAACTAGTAGCAAAAAGGAAGGAAATGAAAGCACAAAACGAACTAAAACTAAGCGACTAATAAAAGAAGATAAAAATCAGGAATGGAAAACCCCTAAGGGGTGGAGTGTTTGTGTGTAGACACCTACTCCACCCCCAAAGGGGGATGAAACTACTCACACATATTGAAACTAACATTTATACTAAGGAAAGAAAACATGCTTAAATTAATTATAAGAAGAATAAAACAAACAATTTAACTAAGTATGCAAGAATTGAAAAGAAGAAAAATGAAGAAAACTTAACAAAACATCTATTATTGCTCACTTAATTACAAGTAGCATCTCTCCACCAAAGTTTTTGCTTCAAGGCTTTTACTCCTAGTAGAGAGGATGGCCACCAAGAGAGAGATGTGATACGAAGGAGGAGGAAGAGTTCTATTTATAGACATAGAAAAATGTAATCCGGGACAATCCCCCGGTATGGGACTAATACAATACCATAAATACACATAACACGCAATTATACAAGACCTTACTAAACCACATCGGATCCGGAGTGACCTGGATCGCCAATCAGAGGTCCCAGACCGCCAATTGGCGGTCCAAATCGGTCCAAAGGTGACATGTTTTGGTCGGGTGGTGTTATTATGTTGTTTTATGTCCGTTTATAGTATTCAATTAGTCCCATATCGGGAGATTGTCCCCGATTGCCTTTTTCTTTGGCTATAAATAGAACTCCTCCTCCTCCTACTTTTGTATTCACCCATTGCTTGGTGGCATTCTCTCTACTTGGAGTAAAAGACTTGAAACAAAAACTCAAGGTGGAGAAGAACATCACTTGTAATGTGAGTCATGTAAATAAAATAATTTTTCTTAGTTTACTTTAGTATTGTCTTGTGTTTTAATTCTTTCATGCTTCTTTAGTATCATTTCCTTCCAATTAGCTTCTTTAATATTTCTTGCTTGCTTAGTTTAATTTTTCTTTCAGTAGAATGTTTCATTTTATTAATGTAGGTTGTAGTGTAATGATTAGTGAGTAGTTTCATCCCCATTTGGGGGTGGAGTAAAATGTGATGTGATTATGTGATGTATTAGGTGTGTGTTATCTTAATCCTTTGAGCCTTACATGATTTCCATAACCATCTAATGAGATTTCACTATTGTCTTTGATATGCTAATGCTCTTGAATGAAGCTTAGCATATGCTTAGACTAGTGGACTTTTTTTATGGGGAATGATGAGGTGAGGATATGGATGGAATTGATAAAGGAAACATGACTTGTAGTTGCATGTACTCTTGTTGCCCTTACTTTGGTTGATGTCATGTATGTTTTAATGATTGTATCAATCTTATTTCATGTGGAGCCATAGTGGGGTTTGGTCTTTATACATGAGTTCATTTAGCTTCATTCCAATTATTGTGTTGTATGTTTTAATGATATTGTGTTATCTTATTTCATGTGGAGGCAAAGTTGGATTTAGTTTTATGATTTTCATGCACTACATGTTGTGATGAGCATAATTGAACATACACACATACACATATCTTTGTATTGACATTCTTTCTCTACCCCCTATGCGGTTTAGTTTTATCGCTTATTTTCCATTTCCTTTTGCATTTTAGTGTAGTTTGATCATAACTCCTTTCTCTCCTTTCTTTCCCACTCGCCTTCGAACAAACTAAAGTCGACACACCTCCCTATGGATTGACCCTTATTTTCCACCGCTTCAACGCGATCGTGCATTTGCGGTTAATTAAAATGTTCAATCAAGTTAATTAAAACATGTCGCCTTTGGACCTATTTGGACTGCTGATTGGCGGTCTTGGACCACCAATTGCCGGTCTATAAGTGTCATATCGAGTCTGGATTTTGGTGGCTCGGTTGTGGTTTGATTTCTTGGTGTTTGATGAACCCAATCTGGTTACTGGAGCTCCGACCCAAATCGAATTGCCAAAATACTCCCCATGATGGTGTGGAGTTTCTTGATTTGCTCATTGGTCCTTTGGGCTTTCATTCAGGTCCTTCTCTCTTTCATCTCAATCCATAAGTCTTGCAACTTAGTCCTTTTTCCTTGCTTTTGAGTCCGTTTATGCATATTCTCCTCAATCCTATTTATTCCTGAAACTCAAACATAAAACTCGTTACGTAACATTGTTTAGGTGAAAGATAACGGATATAAGACAAATGTATGCATGATATGATGTCCATCAAAAACCAAAGAGGGCAATAGTGCATATTGCTCCTCCCAACTCCCATGTATCCTCTCCAATGCAGTCTCCCTACCTCTCCACAATCTATGGTATGGGAGTTCGAAGTGGAATAACCTCTTCAACTGATCACTAATACACTTGACACTTAGCCTATCATCCTGACTTAGCCACTCAATACAATGGTGAGCAATCCAATGCTTGTAGGCCATCTTAGAGTCACACCTATTTACTGAGGAGCAGGTATGTGGAGTCTTAAGAGTCTTTATTTGAAAGACTTTTCCATCATTCAACCTAGCCGCATGCATCCTCCGCCCACGAGTTGTACTTTACACTTGGCTGTCACTTTCTCTAATTGACTCTTAATGTAAAAAATTTCACATTCAGTTAAAATGCAATGAGTAAGCAATGCCATTCTAAAACTATGCACATCTAGGAACTTCTTCTTCACTACAATGTCAGGGTTCCTCGTATTAAATGTTATAGGTTCACTATCACCACCCATAGACATGAAATCATCGATACCATCTCTCTAATCATCAAAGTCTACCCCTTCTTTACCATCAGACTCTTCCTCCTCATCACTACATAACTCATAGTCAGGGTCACTCTCAGACTCCTCACTCAACTCAGAATCCTCATTCCCAATTGGAATTTCTCCCATGCACGGTTGCCCTGTTTGCGGTGGGGTGTCTAATGGTGGTTGAGGGGATGCTGCTTGACTAGGTTCTGAGTGCCAAGACTGAGGATGGTGCTGCCTTGTAGTTCACCTTGGTGAGGTTCAAGGGGTTGCAGATCATTCCCTACACTTCCAACAACACTAGGAACCTGACCACTATCCTGAACCAGTAATGGCAAAGTGTTCTTTACTACACAATTAGTAGGGGTTGCATCCATTGGTAATTCATTTGGGTGTTCATCACCATGATTATCACAATGGTGGTTGGAGGTAGACTATGGACCAACATTAGGAACCAAAGTAGCATATATATATTCAACTCCATCTTTGGATTAGGGTACTTTAAAGCCTCTTCTACATCTCCATTAGTTATTAATTCCTTAAAATTTATCCTCACATTACTGGGAATCATATAAGACAACTTCAAAACCTTATCCAAATTCCACTACCTCGCTTTGCAAATCCAACCTCTTATCATGTCTACTAAAAACTATCAACAACAACCATCGTTTGCACATCATTAGAACCCACAGCCCTATGTCTACCCTTCACGTCAACCCAACGACCATCACAAAAGAGCCTCAACTTCACGCTACCACGAAGATCAGTTACCTAAATGCCCCAAAACCAAATGCCAAACGACAAACGTAGGAAAATTAAGAAAAATCAAACAAAAAGTACAAACGAAAGAATATGAGATGTGTACTAACGATTGACGCTTCCCGACCAAACCACTCCGAGTGTGCACCATTGTCTTCAACGCCTTCGCCACCCTTATGATTAACCCTGCCAACGAGATTCAAGCGAAAATGGGGGCGGAGATAGTTAGGATTTAGAACGGTGAAAATAAGGCCACACCAATTTAGGAATTTCGTCTTCCAAACTAAGGGTATAGGTATTTTGAACTTAATTTAGGAATTTTCTTGTCCAGATCAAGTCCGGAATTTGGTGCAGCGTCTAGATCATTTCATTTACTGTTGGGTCAGTTTACTGTAACCTAAGAAAGGGCTAATTTTCAGCCAATGGAACGAACTGCGTACGGCAAACATGACTAAACAGGATTTCGTAATGGACACCATACGATGTTGGCCCCACTAACGATCCGAGTGCAAGAAGATAAAGTTTTGCGCGTCAGAGGTTCCCAATGCTAATTATATAAAATACTGGTGCATGTGGCCAATTTGACCCCAAACCAGGTGCACAAACCCTATTGACCCTATTTTATAAACGGATACGGTCAATAAAACAATTATATGTGGTATACATATACAATATAAAATAAGTATATCATAGTAACTCACATAAATTTTTATCTCTTAAATGATAAAATAATTATATCTTAATTATATCAGTTCAGAAATGTAACAAATTTTACAAGTAATAGTAAATTTTAAGTGAAAAAGAAAAATTATCATGAAAAAATCGCTAATTGAAACATATATTGCAAAAATTATTATATTAATCCTGTGGATATCCGAATCCGACCAAAATATGCATATTTGTATTTGTATTGGTGAAAATTAATAAATTAATATGTGTATCTGTATCCGCAAAAAAATTGAAATTCAATATCCGTATTAGGGCGAAGGTCGAAAAACGTTATTCATATCCTTAAAAAAACAGACACGGATACGAATTATTCGTTAGTACTCTGTATCTGTTTGCACCCCTAACAACTAGGGTATATGATGCTATATATTTAGGAGTCTTCTGCTTGCAAGAAAATCAGTTGGTTTTTATACGGGTAATAAATTAGAAATCCAAATAAATAAGTCAAACGTTTATACAGCCAAAATTTTAATATATTTTATTTCATGTACCTGTGAAATACCTAAACTACCCCCAACCACCCATCTTTTTCCAAACACAAAACCCTTTAAGGGCACCCACTATGGGTGCCCTTTACTCGAGCGGGCCCTGATCCACCCCATTAACGGGGCAGATCAAAGGACCACGTGCCTCAGGCCATTGGTTTAGATTTTTTTAATTTTATATTAATTACATTACAATTAAATTTGTTTTTTAATTTTTTTTTATTTTGAAATATGTTTTTTTAGTAACTGTTTTTATTTTATTTTGAAATTTAAATATGTTATTTTTATATTTTGTTTGACTTTCTAATTTGTGTTAATCTTAGTTTCTGTTAATCTAAATTTCTGTTAAATCTTCATTTAATTTAAATTAGGCTAATTAAAATACAATCATTCAACAAATACATTAAACGATATAGAATATAATACACTAAAAGTTATGGAATATAAATTACAAGACATACAACACAAGACGGTTAAACAACATTGATAAACTATGACATACTGCGACATGCAATCTTAATGAAAATATAAAATACAAGACGGACAAAATACAACCTATTTCAATGTAGAATGAACTGGGCTACATTAACCCATTACATTTCGCCCAATCTACCATCTTTGCGAGCATTCTATCTTCAAACTCTGTTCGGTTTGGATTCTTTAGCCAAATAGTTATCATTTCCAACTTACTTACGGTTATCTTACTTCATTTTCAACTTCTACTCCGAACGTTCTACTCGCTTTTCCTCGAGCTTCATGTCTTCTTCTCTAACTTTTGAATTGTATTCAATTTTAGCATATAATCGGCGATCTGATCATCTCCCTATGTTTGCATCGTAGTTTTTTTCCCTTTTTCTTGGCTTTTTTATACCACCTTTAGGTCAAGCAAAGGGTTGTGATGACCCATCGTTTGTTGGTGTCAACTGACCCGTAGAATCATCCATGATTTTCCACTTGCCCATGCTTCTAGTTTGGGGACTACTATCTTCTTCCTGCCGTTGACATATCGGTCGACGTCGATCTGGTAAATTCACCGAAGCAGGTTGAATGATTGACTACCATTTTGGGTACCTACGTAACATTACCCAAGCATGAAGGAATACAAATTTCTATCCAAAAGTGTACTCGTAAATATTGTGAGCTTTCCGGATGACATCTTCTGTAACGCCCCTGATCTCGCGGGTACGCACACTGGGAAAGGAGACTAGTGTCGCGATCAGAGACCTCCGCGACGACCGAATGGTGTTACAAAAGACAGACCGAATCGACTCGACAAAGTGAAAGAGATCATACACAAATGGACGGACATAAAACGTAATAGGAATAATAGAATAATCATAACAATAAGAGTCTTATTACAACACATCGAGTATCAAAAAAGGAAATACATAGGGAAATATGCGGAAGAAAAGATAACTGGAACTCTGGTCGACGCGTCCCTCGTGTACAGAATCCTCGGAACTCGTCCAGTCTGCCCTGTGGAACCTAAGTACCTGCAAGCACCGCATTTAACAATGCGTGAGTTTTCAATTAAGAAAACCCAGTATGCCCCCGCCAATGCAATAAATGAAAGGTAGCATGAAACTAAATAAGGCAGGCATCAGAAACAGAACAGATCAGAAAGCATCAAACGCAACAGAAGGCTACGACTACACAAGCCGTGCCGGTCGGGCACACCCGAATCGTTCCTCTATAGGAACCAGAACACCAGCCTCGCTGGTCAGAGGCGGTCACTCGTCAGTGACCCACCGCTCAGCACAAAGCGGTGCGCCGGATAAGCGTCCCAATCCACGGAAATAAACCTACATGGTGTCATCACGAACTTGGGAACACCTACCCTGAGACAGAATGGCAGCGCGCATGCCCAGGACTTATCTTAGGCCTGGCCCCCCATAGGGGTCTTAATCGAGTGGCCTCTGAAGCTAGAGGACCCACCCGTGGCCCGTCGGCCTAGAAAACAGAACGTGCCCAGAATTACTTTGTTAAATTATATGCAATGCAAGCTACTTGGGGATCTATAAATCTAAAGTAGCTACAAGGTTCAGGACAAGCTTAGGGAAAGGTATCCGGATCGGAAAATCAACTCCACCACTAGTCAAGTCGTCTACGGATCATGAGAGTGTAAAGTCTGATTTCAGAATTGACACGCATGACCACCACATAATACTTCATATCAGACATACATCAACATAAACAGAGCAACATAACATGCACCACAGCTGGAGACATCAAAATCTAATGTCACAATATGCACAATCAATTTCAGAACAAGAATGCTATGTAAACTGGAATTTCAGAACATGATCATAGCTTACGAGAACTGAAATTATGTCAATACTAGTACATACAAACATGATAATAAAATGAAGACTGCAGCAACCTACACTACCGTGAACCCCTAATAACCTTATGTAGCATAAACAACAATATTCCGGAATGTGCATGCATTCCTAATGTGGATACGGGCACTAAATTCAGAGGTTATGATGATATGATTAACAGTTAATTGTATGAGCACATGTCACGAAAACAGAAATTAGGTTAAGTCTCTATCCAGCACACTAACATGAACCGTGCAGGACGCATGTTTTATTTTTAGCAACTAACCATGGAGGGCTGCATGGCTGCAATGAATTGATGCATGATTTCAAGGTCTGTGATCATTAATATATAGTTGTATATGTTTATGGGCAGCGTTCCTGAGTATATTTACGAAAGAAATACACCACATACTATCAACAAAACAGTGACCAATCGTGAAGCCTACCTAGTTAAAATCCCTAAATGATTTCATGCACATAAGACCTATATTCGGTGAGTCCTCATGAGTGGTAGAAGAATTTGGTCGTTACATATCTTCTGATTGCATAAGATATAATCCATACACCACTTATAATTTTATATAGATAAATTCCGATTCATTCTAAGAACATGAAACCTAGACCTTATGACAAATTCAAGATGACATGCTTTAATATAGCTACTGAATAGAACCTAACATGGCAGCCATGATTCGCAACAATATGTTTGGGTCTCCTTTAAATGAGGACATGAAATCACTCAAGATTATGAAATCAGATTAGTAACACATCTAGGAAACACGTTAACAACATCAATAGATTACATGAAACACTAGATGGGTTAGGTTGGAAAATCACACAACTTTATTGCAGCAATCCTACATGACATGCTCCCTACGGCCCCTCCTCCTTCTTCCCTGATTGGTCCAGCAACCTCCCAAGGAGAAACGTGAGAATGGTGCCACCAGCCGGAAGAGTATCCCAGCCACCCGCTGGAATCGAGGGTTGCACCGCAACCTTCTATTCTTGCAAGGTTCAAAACGTGCCAACCCTAAACATCAAACCCGACCCAGCAGCCTCCCCGACCCACCATGCAACCTAATGACTACGGAGGGAGGCATACCTGAAGAGAGGAGAGGCTGAGCTAAACCGAAGACCGACAAGAACTTCTCCTCCTAGCCGCACGCAAAGAGCACCGTCGGTTTCCTCCTCCAAGCTGCCGGATCTCCAAGGGAAATTTCGGTGGTGATGGTGGAGAAAAAGTTCTAGGGGAGTCGGCTGGGGCGTAGAATAAATACGGGTGCAAGTTGGAAAGGAGAAACAAGGAAAAAGGCAAGAGATAATTGGGAGTTAATTGGCTTTGATGGCAAAATCAGCACTTTCCTTAATGCAATCAAGTCACATGCTAGCAAGATCTTCTCTCTTTAATTTCGGATTTGGTAAGCCAGCCCATCCTCCCATCCTAACCAACACGCCTCATCAAGCAAACAATTAAATCCGCACACCAGGTTTTAGGCACCCGATAAACCCGGTTAAGTCTAACGAATACAACCGCGCCCGACGGTTAAATTCGCCCAAAAAGGAAACTTTTACTAAAACAACATAACCTCAAAACAAAGACAATAAAACACATAAAGGATTAATAAAACCTAAAACAGAGTGGCAGGAGAGCGGGTCTTACAACCTACCCCCCTTAAGGAAATTTCGTCCTCGAAATTTGCCAGCCCTAACTCTCAGCGAAAAGCTCCGGGTATAGACTCCTCACATCGTCCTCGCACTCCCAGGTGGCCTCCTCCACACTGTGGTGCTGCCAACGGACCTTAACCATCGGAATGGTTCGACGCCTCAGTTGTCGCTCTGCGCGCTTCAGAATCTCCACTGGTCGCTCCTCGAAGGTCATATCACTCTGGATCTCTGGTAGTTCGTGCGAAATCACGTGCGACGGGTCGCCAACATACCTCCTCAACATCGAGATATGGAACACATTGTGCAAGCTGGTGAATTGTGGTGGTAAGGCCACACGATACGCCACCGCACCAATGCGCTCCAGGATTTCGAACGGCCCCACATACCTTGGACTTAGCTTCCCCTTCTTCCCGAATCTCACCACACCCTTCGCAGGAGAGACCTTTAGAAAGACGTGATCTCCAACCTCGAATTGCAGCTCCCGGCGCTTCTTATCCGCATAACTCTTCTGCCGATCCTGGGCTGCAACTAATCTGCGCCGAATCAAGTCCACCCGGTCAGAAAATAACTGCACTATCTCTGGTCCCAGCAGCTGTCTTTCTCCCACCTCGCTCCAACAAAGAGGTGAACGACAAGGTCGACCGTACAAAGCCTCGTACGGTGCCATGCCAATGCTTGCATGAAAACTGTTGTTGTAGGCGAATTCTACCAACGGCAAATGATCGTCCCAACTCCCCGCGAGATCCAATGCACAAGCCCTAAGCATGTCCTCTAGAGTCTGAATCGTCCGCTCTGACTGTCCATCGGTTTGAGGATGAAATGCTGTGCTAAACTTCAGCTTCGTTCCCAATGCCTTATGCAAGCTATCCCAGAATCTCGAAGTGAAACGAGGGTCCCGATCTGAGATGATGGACACCGGTACTCCATGCAGCCTAACTATCTCCGAGATGTAAAGTTTCGTCAGAGCCTCCAGGGACGCTGTCACCCGAGTCGCCAGGAAATGAGCAGTCTTCGTTAGACGGTCCACGATCACCCAAATAGCATCGTGCGAACGACTAGTCCTTCGTAACCCAGTGACGAAGTCCATAGTTACATGCTCCCACTTCCACTCCGGAAGCTCTATCCTCTGCATCACACCTGCTGGACGTTGGTGTTCGATCTTAACCTGCTGACAGACCAAGCACCTTGATACGAACTCAGCCACGTCTCGTTTCATTCCCTTCCACCAGAAATTCCTTTGCAGGTCATTATACATCTTAGTACTACCCGGATGCACCGTGTACTTCGAGCCGTGAGCTTCATCCAAAATCTCTTGTCTCAAACCATCTACATTTGGAACCCACAAACGATCCCGAAAACGTAGTCCCCCATCAGCTGCGACCCGAAGCTCAACTCCCTCAACCTCAGCTGCCTGGAGTAGGGATTTCAACTCCGGATCTTCGCATTGCTTCTGCACTACTTTCTGGACGATAGACGGTTCAACGTGCAAACTCGCCAACCCCAACCGACCAGCCTTTCCCACGAACGGATGCCAATTAATCAAATCCTCCAAGAGCCTCCACTCTTGGACCCTCAAGTGAGCTACAGATCCTTCCCACTTCCGGCTCAGTGCGTCGGCAACGGAATTAGCCTTTCTCGGGTGATACGAGATCGAGAAATCATAGTCCTTGATGAACTCCAACCACCGACGCTGCCTCATATTCAACTCCTTCTGCGAGAACAGGTATTTCAGACTATGATGATCTGTGAATACCTCAAATTGTTCCCCGTACAGATAGTGCCTCCAGATCTTTAGAGCAAAAACCACGGCTGCAAGCTCCAAGTCATGCGTGGGATAATTCTTCTCATGCACCTTAAGCTGTCTCGATGCATATGCTACAACCTTCTCATGCTGGATGAGTACACATCCCAAACCAGTCCCCGATGCATCGCTATAGATTACGAATCCGCCTGATCCATTCGGAAGCGTCAGCACCGGTGCTGAAGTCAACCTCCTCTTCAGCTCATGGAATGCATGCTCGCACTTTTGAGACCAAACAAACTTCACTCCCTTCCGGGTCAAGGTCGTCAATGGTGCTGCAATTTTGGAGAAGTCCTGGATGAACCGCCGGTAATAACCTGCGAGCCCAACAAAACTTCGAATCTCCGACACATTGGTTGGTGCCTTCCAGTTCAGAACCACCTCAACTTTCCCTGGGTCCACCTTAATACCATCCTTCGACACCACGTGCCCAAGAAATGCTACCTGCTCCAACCAAAATTCGCATTTCGAGAACTTTGCAAATAACCGTTCCCTCCTCAAGATCTCCAGCACTGTCCTCAAATGCTCCTCATGCTGCTTCACGTCTGGGGAGTAGATCAAAATGTCATCCACGAACACTATCACGAACTGATCTAGAAAAGGCTTGAATGCTCGGTTCATCAGATCCATAAAAGCCGTCGGCGCATTAGTCAGTCCAAATGGCATCACCAGAAACTCATAGTGGTCATAACGTGTCCTGAATGCAGTCTTTGATACATCTTCGCCCTTGATCCTCAGCTGATGATATCCGGACCTCAGATCGATTTTTGAGAAAACACTAGCCGTCTGCAGCTGGTCGAACAAGTCATCAATCCTCGGTAGGGGATACCGATTCTTGATCGTCACCTTGTTCAGCATCCGATAGTCGATACACATTCGCATCGATCCGTCCTTCTTCTTGACCAACAACACTGGAGCACCCCAAGGGGAAACACTCGGCCTAATGAAACCTTTATCCAGAAGCTCCTGCAGCTGATCCTTCAATTCCGCTAACTCCGTCGGAGCCATGCGGTACGGTGCCTTAGAGATGGGGGTTGTTCCTGGCAGCAGGTCGATGGAGAACTCAATCTCTCGAGGTGGGGGCAATCCTTGGATATCGTCCGGAAACACATCAGGAAACTCCCGGACCACAGCGATCTCCTCAAGAGGCTTGACCACCTCTTCTGCCGACACCAAACTTGCCAGAAACGCGCAACACCCTTTCTCCAACAGTCGCCGCGCCTTCAGGGCAGAGATCACCACCCGTCCATCCTTGCCCTGAACGCCCTTGACCACCAGCGGGGGTCCCTCCGGTCTGGGAATCACAACTCTCCTTTCCCGGCAAAGAACGCACGCATCGTGGTCAGAAAGCCAATCCATTCCGAGGATCACATCGAAATCAGACATTGGAAGAATGACTAGGTCAGCCGGAAGGTCCTGATCACCCAGTACCACCGACACCCTCGGGAGATATGTCCTTACCGCAAGGACATCGCCGACTGGGGTACTAACCTCCAGGCAGAAAGTTAGCTCCTCAGGCGTCCTATTCACTACGGCTGCGAACCCCTCCGAAATGAAGGAGTGCGTCGCCCCACAATCAAACAGTGTCTTCGTGACACAACCACAAATAACAATTTTACCTTCGATGTTGTCAGTGGATTTCTCTGCATCTTCTGCACGGATGGCGAACACACGCCCAGCTGGCCTGCCCTGGTCTGCGCTACGGCCCTGCCTACCAGAGGTCCTGTCCTGAGTCGTACTGGCACCCGCTCTGCTAGTGCTCCCAACCTGACCTCCTGGAAGCTTCTGCGGACACTCCCGAACGAAATGCCCCATCTGGCCGCACCTCAGACATGCTCCAGACTTCCTAAAACAGTCTCTCGTGGTGTGAGCTCCACCACAGTGCTCGCATTTACCACCTCCAGCCTTCTGGCCCTTCTTCTCATCTCTGCAAGGCCGCTTCGACGAGCCACTGCCCTGCTTCCCTTTGTCATGACGACCACGAGAAGCCTCAAACGGTCGCTTTCCATCCACCTGTGCCTCCCGATAATCATCCTCCAGCAAGGTGGCACACTTCACAGCCTCCTCCAGAGTCTGTGGCATCCTAATCAGCACCTTCGATCTCAGGGCACGTTGTAACCCGCGAACAAACTTCATGGCGTGCTGCTCCTCAGTGACATAAATTCCTTGGCTATACTTCTCCAGCGCGTGAAACTTGTTGATGTACGCCTCCAACCCTAGGTCGCGTTGCTCTAGCGCCAGGAATTCCTCGCGCTTCCGGTCCTGCACATGCTGGGGGAAGAACTTCCTGTTGAACTCGACGAGAAATTCATCCCAGCCAACATCGGTCCTGTCACGGAACACGACCCCAGCAGTTGCCCTCCACCAGGTCACTGCATGCTCCTGGAAGACATAAGTTGCCAGGTCCACCTTCCTCTCCGGTGGGCAGTCAATGACCCCAAAGATTCGCTGGATCTTGTAGACCCACTCCTCAGTAGCATCTGGGTTCACTCCACCCTTGAAGACTGGCGGATTCTGTTGGCTTTTTGGCAAATGATTGCTTATCCGTTTTGATGATTAATCAACATATAACTTAAACACATGTAATTCGTTCATATCACTCTTGCACAATACACATATATTGTTTTGTACTAACATTTCAGGTGACAAGTTTAACGAGAAATGAAGTTGAAGAGTAGATAGGTTTACATTATTGTCATTAGGATTTAAATGTAACTTGAGCACTTAAATCTTGATGCATTGCATATCACTATTCTTTAGGATTCCATAGAAGTAGAACTAAACGTTCAAATTCCATACAAAACTTCTTTAGAAATCAATCAAACCATATCTAGGAATTCTGCACTCAACCGGTCGACCGGTCGACCATCTGGTTCGACCGTTTAATCTAAAAACTATTTTCTGAACCCTTTCGGTCGACCGAACTGTGTTCTGGTTCGACCGGTTCATTAGAATAACTTAAGGTATTTTGGTCGACCGATCAACTGTTCATACGTGCTGGAAGACACGTGCCTTAGTGCAAACCGGTCGACCGAAAGTCCTTTTCTGTTCGACCGGTTGATTCCTATTTTTGTCCTCTTTTGTGACCGTTATACTTGTCGTATTATACAACGGTCGTATACACATACTTTCACCATACCCCGAAATACATAGCTTAACCGGTCGAACAAATCTTATTAACCGGTCGACCGTTTGACCATTGATCGTTCGTAGCATTCTTCCTGCTATCGGTCGATACCACATTGGTTCGACCGGTCACACTTTGTCTCTACCGAACCTTCACATCGGTCGACCGTTTCCTTGTTTCGTCCGACCGGTACACTTAAGTTCCCTCTCAGTTAGTTCGACCGTTCCTCGTTTGTCTGACCGTTTGACTACTATTCACGTAACCGGTCGACCGTTTCATTCTTACCGGTCGACCGAACTTTGACAGAATTGCTTCCTGAATCTCTGGTTTGTGTATCTTGCACAAAACCCAATCAAATCTTTCTCAAACGGCTAGAAAACTTAAGAGGCTTATATATAGAGCTTAGATCATCTTTACAAGGTCACCAATCCATTCTCTAAGCTCTCATTGTGCTAAAAACTTCCAAGTGCTCTTACTCTCTTTATTGCTCTCAACCACTCTCTTGATCAATCATTCAATTGCATTCATCATCAATTCAAGTGCTCAAGAGTAGGTTACACAAAGTCTACTACAAAGGAGTTGTACAAGCTTCCGGAGTGAAGCTCTTCTCGGGTTGTGAGAAGGAGGTCCAAGCTTGGCGAGGGTGTTCGCAAGCTTGAATTGTAAAGGCTCCATCTTTGCCCGGAAAGAAGATCAATTTAGTGAAGATCGCGAAGTTGCTCAAGGAAGAGCATTTCGTAAGAGAGGACTAGGATCCGGTGGTTGGATCCAAACCTCTATACATCCGGTGTTTGGTTTGCCTTTTTCATCTCACTATTTTCATTGGTTATCTTGTTATTGCACAAATAGTTGGTAGTGAGAAATTAGTCTATAAACCCCCCCTTAAGACTAATATTTAGGGCATTTAGATCCTACAGATTCTGCCTCATGAACCGCTCATGCACTACCGCGCCTCCCGCAGCTCGGGGTCCTTGAGCCTGACCCTCCACCAGTGCACCCAAACGCCCGACCGCCTCAAACAGCAGGCGCCGATCTGCCTCCCAATCGTCGGTCGTCACAGAGGACTCAGGTCTCCGCCTAGGTGCCATAATCTGCCCATGCCAATGCATTCTATTACTATCAAAAACAATTCAAAGAGGTAAGAAATTTACCGACAGGGTTTGGGCAAGATGCCCCACTGGAGAGTCTTTAGATTCTGTACACTTTAGAGATCGACCTGCTCTGATACCAAGCTGTAACGCAACCGATCTCGCGGGTACGCACACTGGGAAAGGAGACTAGTGTCGCGATCAGAGACCTCCGCGACGACCGAAGGGTGTTACAAAAGACAGACCGAATCGACTCGACAAAGTGAAAGAGATCATACACAAATGGACGGACATAAAACATAATAGGAATAATAGAATAATCATAACAATAAGAGTCTTATTACAACACATCGAGTTTCAAAAAAGGAAATACATAGGGAAATATGCGGAAGCAAAGATAACTGGAACTCTGGTCGACGCGTCCCTCGTGTACAGAATCCTCGGAACTCGTCCAGTCTGCCCTGTGGAACCTAAGTACCTGCAAGTACCGCATTTAACAATGCGTGAGTTTTCAATTAAGAAAACCCAGTATGCCCCCGCCAATGCAATAAATGAAAGGTAGCATGAAACTAAATAAGGCAGGCATCAGAAACAGAACAGATAAGAAAGCATCAAATGCAACAGAAGGCTACGACTACACAAGCCGTGCCGGTCGGGCACACCCGAATCGTTCCTCTATAGGAACCAGAACACCAGCCTCGCTGGTCAGAGGCGGTCACTCGTCAGTGACCCACCGCTCTGCACAAAGCGGTGCGCCGGATAAGCGTCCCAATCCACGGAAATAAACCTACATGATGGCATCACGAACTTGGGAACACCTACCCTGAGACAGAATGGCAGCGCGCATGCCCAGGACTTATCTTAGGCCTGGCACCCCATAGGGGTCTTAATCGAGTGGCCTCTGAAGCTAGAGGACCCACCCGTGGCTCGTCGGCCTAGAAAACAGAACGTGCCCAGAATTACTTTGTTAAATTATATGCAATGCAAGCTACTTGGGGATCTATAAATCTAAAGTAGCTACAAGGTTCAGGACAAGCTTAGGGAAAGGTATCCGGATCGGAAAATCAACTCCACCACTAGTCAAGTCGTCTACGGATCATGAGAGTGTAAAGTCTGATTTCAGAATTGTCACGCATGACCACCACATAATACTTCATATCAGACATACATCAACATAAACAGAGCAACATAACATGCACCACAGCTGGAGACATCAAAATCTAATGTCACAATATGCACAATCAATTTCAGAACAAGAATGCTATGTAAACTGGAATTTCAGAACATGATCATAGCTTACGAGAACTGGAATTATGTCAATACTAGTACATACAAACATGATAATAAAATGAAGACTGCAGCAACCTACACTACCGTGAACCCCTAATAACGTTATGTAGCATAAACAACAATATTCCGGAATGTGCATGCATTCCTAATGTGGATACGGGCACTAAATTCAAAGGTTATGATGATATGATTAATAGTTAATTGTATGAGCACATGTCACGAAAACAGAAATTAGGTTAAGTCTCTATCCAGCACACTAACATGAACCGTGCAGGACGCATGTTTTATTTTTAGCAACTAACCATGGAGGGCTGGATGGCTGCAATGAATTGATGCATGATTTCAAGGTCTGTGATCATTAATATATAGTTGTATATGTTTATGGGCAGCGTTCCTGAGTATATTTACGAAAGAAATACACCACATACTATCAACAAAACAGTGACCAATCGTGAAGCCTACCTAGTTAAAATCCCTAAATGATTTCATGCACATAAGACCTATATTCGGTGAGTCCTCATGAGTGGTAGAAGAATTTGGTCGTTACATATCTTCTGATTGCATAAGATATAATCCATACACCACTTATAATTTTATATAGATAAATTCCGATTCATTCTAAGAACATGAGACCTAGACCTTATGACAAATTCAAGATGACATGCTTTAATATAGCTACTGAATAGAACCTAACATGGCAGCCATGATTCGCAACAATATGTTTGGGTCTCCTTTAAATGAGGACATGAAATCACTCAAGATTATGAAATCAGATTAGTAACACATCTAGGAAACACGTTAACAACATCAATAGATTACATGAAACACTAGATGGGTTAGGTTGGAAAATCACACAACTTTATTGCAGCAATCCTACATGACATGCTCCCTACGGCCCCTCCTCCTTCTTCCCTGATTGGTCCAGCAACCTCCCAAGGAGAAACGTGAGAATGGTGCCACCAGCCGGAAGAGTATCCCAGCCACCCGCTGGAATCTAGGGTTGCACTGCAACCTTCTATTCTTGCAAGGTTCAAAACGTGCCAACCCTAAACATCAAACCCGACCCAGCAGCCTCCCTGACCCACCATGCAACCTAATGACTACGGAGGGAGGCATACCTGAAGAGAGGAGAGGCTGAGCTAAACCGAAGACCGACAAGAACTTCTCCTCCTAGCCGCACGCAAAGAGCACCGCCGGTTTCCTCCTCCAAGCTGCCGGATCTCCAAGGGAAATTTCGGTGGTGATGGTGGAGAAAAAGTTCTAGGGGAGTCGGCTGGGGTGTAGAATAAATAAGGGTGCAAGTTGGAAAGGAGAAACAAGGAAAAAGGCAAGAGATAATTGGGAGTTAATTGGCTTTGATGGCAAAATCAGCACTTTCCTTAATGCAATCAAGTCACATGCTAGCAAGATCTTCTCTCTTTAATTTCGGATTTGGTAAGCCAGCCCATCCTCCCATCCTAACCAACACGCCTCATCAAGCAAACAATTAAATCCGCACACCAGGTTTTAGGCACCCGATAAACCCGGTTAAGTCTAACGAATACAACCGCACCCGACGGTTAAATTCGCCCAAAAAGGAAACTTTTACTAAAACAACATAACCTCAAAACAAAGACAATAAAACACATAAAGGATTAATAAAACCTAAAACAGAGTGGCAGGAGAGCGGGTCTTACATCTTCGTCGTTGAATCTCCTTTTCCGCTGAAGAGCTTCATTATAACAACCATTCCACGTAGTAACTGCTGCTTCCATTCTTCTCCAACAAACTTTCAAGGAGTCTGTCACTCTCATGGCCATGTTTGTGTTGCTTCGGCATGACTTGTCATATATTTTGTTGTATTTTGATCCATTACGTTGCAACTTTTTGATTGGTGCTAACAACGACATTGGTATTGGCTTCCATATATGCCAAGATGAGTGCTTCGTCCTCCAATATGGACCACAACTTTGGCTTGGTGGATTATTGTTGTCCTTGCAATGGTCATGACGGCGTATTTTGTGAGAGATGAGTGGGGAAATGGTCAACATCGTCTTCGTTAGTAGCCGTACCGTATCATCAACTACATTTGCACTTCTGTCCCCACTGAGCATTTGGGCATACATTTGATATTGTTTTGGTGGATTCTGTGGGTATGTCAGGAAACTATTAGGGTTATAACATGGATATTGTGGGTAGGCTGGGAATGGTGAGTGCTTGTCAGATTGATATGGGATATGGTATGGGAATTGGGGATATCCGGTGGGAAATAATGGACATGGGTTGGTCGTTCGACAATGTGATTCACGATTGTGGCCGTGAGAATCACTTCGGTGTAAGTATTAGACAGATTCGAAGAAAGATTTGGGAGAAGTAAGTGTTTGTGAGAAATGAAGTACATGATGAGAGTTTATATAAAGTTGTTTAGTAAGTGTAGATTCGTCCGATAAAGGTGAACAATGTAGATTCATTCGGCAAAAGTGAATAGTGTAGGTTCGTTCGACAAAGGTCAACAGTGTAGATTTGTCTGACAAAGGCGAATAGTGTAGATTCGTCACTTGTATTTTTTTTGCAGAATCACGGTTTTTCTGTAGCAACACGGATTATTCTTCATCAAGCATCTTGCAACGGCTATTTCCACTAGTATGGAGAACTTTACAAAAAAGTGGTCATTTCTCATGTCACAAGTATGGATTCTTACATCACTTCTTTTAGCTCCAGTTCATCATCTTCGTCATCTGACGAGACAACCTCCCATGAGAGAACTCGTAACTGAAATGGTTCGTCAGTTATTAATTAATTCCTCAGCTCACTGCAAATGCTCTGAAGAGGAGGATAACTCGTATTCCGGACAGAGATTGTACGGTTGGTTATAACCATCTAATTTTAAATTATTTTACTGACAACCTTGTGTATTGTGATCGTATTTTCTGAAGAAGGTTTTGAATGCGGAAGAATGTCTTCCTTCGAATTTTAACCACCCTTGAGGTATTTGATGTCTTCTTTCAACAAATGTCAGACGTTGTTGGTAGGCTTGGTATATCAGGCTAAAAAATGTACTGCAGCACTTCGAATGCTAGCATATGGTGTAGCGGCTGATGCGGTTGATGAGTACTTGCGACTTAGCGAAACAACAACAAAAGTGGCCCTAAAAAATCTGTGAATGTGTTATCAGCAACTTCAACGCTGAATATCTGCGAAGGCCTACTCCAACGGACTTAGCAAGGCTACCCCAAGTTGGTGAGCAACGATGGTTTCCAGGTATGATTGGGAGCATCCATTGTATGCATTGGGAATGAAAAAATTGCTCAGCTGCTTGAAAGGGACAATATCAAGGACGAAGTGTAAGGCAACACTTGTTCTTGAGGTTGTTGCATCTGATGACCTATGGGTTTAGGATTTTTTTGGTATCTCGGGTTCGTGTAATGATTTGGATGTCCTTCAACGATATCCAATTTTCAATGATATACTGGAAGGTCGAGTGCCACCTGTAACTTTTCTGGTGAATAGTCCTCAATATCTTATAGATGATATTTATTCAAAATGGGCTGCATTTATCGAATCACTCTTTCTTCCTCAAACACTAGAAGATAGATTATTCGCTCCATATCAGGAAGCAGTGCAAAAAGATGTGGAATGCGCGTTCCGAGTGCTTGAAGCAAGATTTGTGATTATGAAAATGTAGTCTCTTGCATGGAATCCTAACATGCTTAATATAATAATGACTACATGCATCATCATTCACAATAGGAATGTGGAGAATGAACGAGACTCTTACGATCATTTTGCCAATATAAATGAATTTATCCAGGATCGGCCTCGAAACATTAGCAGACGTTCTAATGAGGAATATTTTCATTATTGCACCGATAGTATAGTGGATATTAACAAATATCATGATAATAGAGTTCGAGTTCGTGATAGATAGAAACATTTGGCTTTGAGATCCGATTTGATCGAGAATATATGGCAATGCTACATAGGTAATGCAACTTAGCAATGTTTTTGTAATATGTATTCTAATATTTTCATATGTAGTTGTTAATTATTATTTATCAATATTTTTTTGTGGTTTTAATCAAAATACTTGTTATTTAATTAGATTAAGTAATTGCAAAAATATTTTATTATGTAGTTTGTGGATTGTTGCTAAAAAATAAAAAAGAAGGGAAAGAGAAATGATGTGGAGGTGAGAGAGTGTTGAAATATTAGGTTGGGATAAGGAGGGAGTTAATGTTGGGTTGGATAAAAGGTTGGATGAAAGGTTGTACTGACGTGGCAGAGAGAGAAAGATTGTGCTGGGTTGGATAAAAGGTTGGGATAGTGGATGACCTTAAATCCTAACCCCACCACAAAATTTCAACCCAACTCAAATTCGTAATAACAATCACCCTCCAACCTACCTCCGACCACCTTCGTTCAACCTACCTTCAACCAAGTTCTGACGTAGTACGTCCAACAACCCCATCTATCACCTACCTCAAAACCCTCCTCCGAGGTACTTGTCCTCCGCTCTTTGAAGTTTGTTCTTAATGTTTGTGATAAAGGGTGAATTGTTTTGGGTTTGAGTGAGTCTTTTTTGTTTTTTTGTGTGGGTTTGAGTAAATTTTTGTTTCAAGTGGACTTTTTGTGGGTTTGAGTGGGCAAGGTTGGATTTTTTTGTGGGTTTGAATGGGGTAATGTTAGATTTTTGTGGGTAAGATTGGGTTTTTTATAGGCTTGAGTGAGACTTTTTTTAATCTGAGTTTGAGTACTATATTTGGTTTTGAGTGGATTTTTTGTTGGTTTGAGTAGCGTTTGTGTTAAACGTTTTACTAATTAACCGCAAGTGCACGGTCGTCGGTGAAGACGGGGCAAGAACAAGTCGATCCACAGGGAGCGTTGCCAACCTTTGAGTGAGCGAAATCAAGTGGGAGATAACAATGGAAGAAGAGATTATTATGCTACTATTAAAAGACAATTATACTACGAACGCAAAAGAAACTAGATTACAATGCAAATGAAAACTAGAGAAATTCAGCAACAATATGGAACGAAATATGGATGAACCCCGGAGGGGTGGAGTGTTTGCACATATGAGGTGAGAGAAGTGATGAATGACGCATGTGAGCATGTATGTGTATGTGTGTCATGTGTGTGTTTTCATGCATAGAAAGTATCTAATGATTTGGCAAGAGCTATCATTCAATTCACACAACATATTAGCAATTACTACTTGATTATCATGAGATGAGGCTCAGCATGAGAAGTGTCTAAACTTATGGAAAAACTCATCAAAAACAAGGAACTCATGTAAAGAACGAAGCTAAGCATGGGAGCTTCCTTAATATTATGGCAAAACCGATCAAAACAAAGTTTCTTCAATCAATCGAGTGAGCAAACACTGATACAAACACACGACTAAAATGTAACATACCCAACAAGAGATTTAAGCCAATAAACATGAGGAAACCAAGCATGGGAAGTGTCTAAATCTTATAGCAAAACCCATAAAAATCCCCCAACATGTAGATGATTAAAACAAACCCGATGAACATACAAACATTCAAGTCTACACAATCAAAATTCGTCAAAACCTCAAAACATAAATGTGCATCACCTCCACCACCCAAAGGGGGATGGAACTACTCACTACTCATTAAGCTAACATTCATGTTAGGAAGAGAAACCATTCTAATTAATTATACTAAGATTAATAAAACACAATTAAGCAAAGCATGCAAGAATTTAAAAGATACAACATAAAACTAGCAAAGAATTCTTTTATTCATGACTCACATTACAAGTAGCATCTCTCCACTTGAGTTTTGCTCCAAAGGCTTTACTCTATGTAGAGGGAATGACCACCAAGCAAGGAGTTGTATTACAAAGGAGGAAGAAGAGTTCTATTTATAGGCATGAAAAAGGCAACTAGGACAATCCCCCGGTGTGGGACTAATGCAATGGAATCCTTTTCATATATTGATAATCTATTGTCTTAGATATTTTATATGTTGCCTATCCATATATGTCTTTTACGTATTGTTGAGTTAGTCAGTATTGTCTGTCTTTTGAAACTCCTTCGGTCGTCACGGAGGTCTCTGATCGTGACACTTGTGTTCCTTTCCGAGTGTGCATACCCACGAGATCGGGGGTGTTACATGACCCCTCAGATTTACCATAGGTTGACTCGACAACTAACCCTTCTCGCTTTCATGGAGCTGATGAGCCAACTGGCTAATTTGCACTTCCAAAGATTTGAACGAACTTTGCATGCTCGACATGAACGCTTAAAGGGTTTGATCAATAGAGGGGTCCTTTAGGTCACCCCGCTGGGGTAGCGGAGTTTGGTTAGAATAACCCAATGATGAGGCGTGAGGTGGTTGGTGATTATGAGGTTAAGACCTTTGATCTGGGGGTTGGTAGGTCGTCGATCGGCGTGGAGGGTGATAAGGTGGAGGTTGAGCGTGCGAGCTATGACAGTGGCCCCCATTAGGCTCCCAAGAGAAGTTAGGGTGGTTTCGCCATCCCGGGTTGTAGGAGTGACAATACGGGTTGTTACAGGGCCTTTGTTGATATATCGCATTTGTATGCTCAGTATCCCTTGGAGCGTAAGCACATTCCATGTCATTATGTCACGTAAGTCCAGACCTACTACACACGTACAACTGGAAAATATGGAAATCACGTTGGTTTTTGGCCCATATCATGTCGATTGTAGTGTTCCAATATACCAACGTCATGAAAGGGAGACGTAACAGGGACGAAAATATCACATCGGTTCAATAACTGACGTGATACACTTGCATATCACGTCGGTTTTCGACGAACCGACGTGATACACTAGGTATATTACGTCGGTTCTTGGATAACTAACATGATATACCCCATACTTATCACATAAATGTGGAGTATATCACGTCAGTTCTCCAAGGAACCGACGTAATGTAAGATATATAACGTCGATTTGTCTATAACCGACGTGATATATATATGTTCAAAAAAAATTTGTTATAAATCTACTGATATGTCCCTGCACTAAGCACATTCAAAATTACATCACATTCACACAATCACAATCACATACTCAATGTAATATAAGTGTCGACACTCAAGTCATTAAATCACAATCACCATTCATTTTAACATTCAAAGTAACATTCAATGTCTTCGATTTCCATTCGAGTAAACTAACAAGTTAACATTCAATGTATCGAGCAAACTAACAAGCATTCAATGTATTGAGCAAACTAACAAGTTAACAATCAATACATCGAGGAAACTAACAAGTTAACAAATATCGACTAGACTAACATTAATGTCATCAACATAGAAGCATACGTGTAATGAAAAAGAAAGCTCATCTCCCACGTGTGTAGTCGAGCTCTTCCTGTAAAAATGGTTCAAGAGTTGATCCAAAGATCTACAAATTAAACAAAGAATTCCGTAAACCTACGCCTTTATCAAAATAAGATATATTACTTCAATATAGTGTAGAAACTATATATTACCTCGTGTAAATCTCCCCTACCAAACTGAACTCCATAATTTGTTCAATATACCTCATGACATAGTACCCGCACTCCGTATTTCCGATTTGTTTATGGTACTAAAATTAAGAAAAAATGTATATTACTAAACAACAAAATTAATAGGAAATATAGTGTTCATTGTTTCCTAAATAATTTAATTACCCTACCTACATAGGATACCACGTTGTTTTCTTTTTTTGGCTTCTGTTTTGTCACAATTGTTTATATATATAAATAGCTCTATAGAAATTGATAAATATCAAAATTTGTTATAAAATCTAACAACTACAACGTATTTTCATGTTTTAAAATAATAATTTAAGAGAACTTACAATTGCACCAAATCCTTCAAATCTTTCCTCGGTTTCTCAGAAGCTGAAGGATCAAACCAATATCCAATATTTCTATTGGGACAAATAACAACCAACATCCAATGATCACTAGACAACATTCATTTAAAAAAACATAAGTAATTCATTTTCATACTACATGTATTATATCAAATAAGTAAAAACATATCTCTCCCAATACGGTGCAAATTAATACATCTTGTTCCCCTCAGCCATCACATTCACAATTGTTTGCGATCGTGTAGTCACTTTTTCATCCGGGACGGTTGAGCAATGTTGGACACAAATATCCAAAGCTCTTTCCATTAGGCATTTGGTAAAGAGACCTATATATCACAATCAGTAAACATGATTTAAATAACAAACTTAAAACATAAACAAATATCGAGAAAAATAACATATATAAAAATGACTTACTTTATATGAACTTCAATGATTGATATACATAATTTTTCCATCTTCAGAAATTGCATGACATCACCGAAGATGACATACAAGTTTGGTTCTAAGCCATCTTCCAACGTGTAGCCTACGATTTATTTATCCAAAGAACTCATCATAGCATCGTCCTCGGGTTTATATTTTATGATATTATATAATATTAAATAGTTCTTAGGCAACACATTTTCTTCAAACCCGGTCGAATTTTAGGATCCGTTGGATGGTGGAGGTTGAACCATTAACATTAAAATATACATTGTTAGAACATTTCTACTCAACAATATGTACGACGATTAAAAAATTGTATATTAATACTAAATAATTACCTTCTTTTTCTTTTTCAGTTTTACAAAAGAATGTGGCCATTCCAATACGTGTCCTTCAGCGTCCCCAATAGTATAAACTTCAGATTCCGGTATTGGAAAAAACGCATCACATTTGACCGGAAGATCTAAAGTCACTACTGTTCGGATTTATGGCCCTCTAATCGCTAGATAAATGCGGAATTAAAAATAATAATCGAAGGATTAAGAGATAAAACGTGCAAACCACAAAATCGACGACATCGGAGTTTAGAGAATTTCAGCACACACACTCGGGTCCTAGTCCTCCTCGCAAGCCTCGCTCAATCCCCTGAGCCTTGCTTACGATTCCACTAACCGATCTCTATTCCCAGCCGAGATCAACATCATTTACAACTCCGAGCCTCGCAAACAACCTCGCCTCGCTCGTGTCTCCTCTCACAATCCGAGAGGGAGCTTCCTCGAAGCTTTACAACTTGGTGATTCTTTGAATATGAAGATGGAATCACAATCTAACACTCTATACTTGAGCACACTTGGATATGGATATTGAATTGGATAAGCAAGTGGTGATGTTTAAGCTTGAGTGTTGAAGAATAAGCTTTGAAGGTTTGGGAATTCAGAGCACAAAGATAGTTGATGAATAGAGGGTATTAAGGGTTGGTTTGTGTCTCTAGAGTGGTGTTTATATAGGCTTGAAAGCTTAGATATCCGTTGGAGAGTTGGTGGGGGAAATGGACCAATGAGAATGCAAGATGTGACTTAAGTTCGGGCAGATTTCGAGCCATATTCGGTTGACCCTTAACCGAACGGTAGTCCGAAGGATTGGTCTGAATTAAACATTCGGTTGACCGATTATATATCGGATCACCATTCACCAACCTCCAGTAGCTTTTATCAATTTATCCCTAATTAAGTTCGGCTAACCAAATTCGATTCGGTTCACAGTTCCAAGGTGGACATTAGGATTGGATGAGCTCTGATCTACTCAAGTTCAGCTAACCGTGTACACTTCGGTAGACAGAATTGAGTGTGGATTTTGCGCTGACAGTCATAGCTCAAATAGTTGTTGGGTACAATGGTCAAGTGTCACGTGTCAATAGTCGTTGGGCACCTAAAGCCAATAAGGAATCAGTAGACCGATAGGTATTCGGTCGTCTGAAGTGGGACAAGTCAATTGTGCTATAGGGACTCGATTCGAATGCGACCGTTGGAGCAAAGTCCAAAACCGGTCCAGGGCTATTCAGTCGACCGAAGGTGGTTCGGTCTTCCGTTGGGAAAATTCCAGATGACACCAGGTTTTACTGGTGGGAAGTATTTGGGTGACCGATAGGTGTTCGGTAGACTGAACTAGAAATGTTTCGGTTGACCGGGTGGTGTTCGGATTACCGAATCTGGACGGGACAGAATCCTAGTGCTCAAGTTTACATTAAACCTTATGGACTCAATAAATACAAAATTACATGTCTTGGTCCAAAGCTTTGATTACAAGTCTTGAGTCTTGATGTCTTAGTCGCAATGCACCTTTTGTTGATCATCTTGATCAACCTATTAAGATGATTCCAAGTATACAAATATGTATGCAATGCATGTCACCATTTTTGCTTACTTTGATTGATTAGGTTGATTGATTAAGATTAGTTTTCATTAATCATCAAAATTAATATAGATTAAGCCCAAAAAGCCAACAACTACTACATTATTTGATCCTATTTGTGCCCATTTGTGCGTCTTCAACGCATATACCTTGCCATAAGCTACAAGTCGCAAATAAGGATCAATTAAAAAAGTCAACATTCGCGACCATCCTGTAAATATATTTAAGTTAGAATTAACCACTAACAATATATACAAACGTAATTAAATTTTTACCTCGATTGTTTCATTTTTCCCAATTGTTGGTATTGATGTTTCTTCAATTACTGTTGGTACTGGATGGGTTTGCTTGACGAATACCTCTTTAGGATTAACACTTGACGCGCTCCAGGGTGTTGGCATGTTAAAAGGTAGGTTGTTCATAGCATAGATATTTCTCACCATATTCTCTAAATCTCCCATCCTTTGTCTTAATTCATGATCTTCCCGTCTAATCCCCTGATCTGAAGAGGTAGATGAAGACCCAAAGTACTGACGAATTCCAATTCGACTACCCACACCTCGAACTCGTCCCGGATGCTCTTCTTTACCCAAAGCGGTGGATAATATTTCATTTCTACCATCCGAGACAAATTGTCCTGATAAGGATTGTAGTGAAAGCTCGTCCTATAATAAAATTATGTTATGAATATTATACGGATTAATATAGAAATATTACATTTAAATTTAATACTTACAATCTTGAATGCAACATTTGCAGTCTGGTCGGGTGTAATACGTGTTGTTTTCCACTTTTCTTGCCTAAGTGGTGGCGATGGTGGAGTGAAATTACTTGCTTGCTCTTCTCTTAGACCGGACTGCAAAGCATCTTCTTTTGCTTTGCTCTTTTTTCGACCATCATATGCTCCTCAAGTTTACGATAGCCTCCCCGGGACAATCGATCAATAAACTTATTTTTGGATTGTCGATCTTTATTAACCTCTCGTAAAGCATATAACGATAAAATAAAAGTTAGTTATGTGAACACATATTTTGAAAATCTAACTCAATTGGTAAGAAATTATTAAAATCTTACCAAAAAATCAGGAGATCGTCTTGATTTGAGGAAAGATGCCCAAGTTGTTGTTGTAATAAAATTGTAAATCAAATAGGATTTTGATCCTTGTACTCCCCTAATATAAATTTGGTTGTCAACTTTGTTTTAAAATATTTCCACTGATTGCCTACATACGAAATCCATTTCTTTTTCAACATTTTCGTGGGCTTAAAAGTAAATTTCTCCTACATTATACAATGATAGATAGTTAGATAAAAATATACAAGACAAAAATCATTAACAATGTAGGAAGTAAAATCTTACCATTACATCTTGCCAAATTTGGTCTTAAGTGAAGCGTCGACCGCAAACCTTTTTTCAATGCAGATGTCGACTTTTGTTCTTGCAAGAGTACTCAAATAACTTCTCCAGTATAACTGATTGGCTCTAACACTTCACCAAATTGGAGAGGCAATGGACATTTTTTTCTTAACCAGTAACTGAAACTGCACCATCAAAGTAGCTCCACGTCTTTGAGATGTAATTAAATCCTCATCGTCACTTTCAACGTCGACGTTAGTGTTTTGGACGTCAGTGTCCGGGTTTCGCCGATCGGCTTTCTTCTTCATACCCATCTACCTGAAATAAATAAATAAATAAACAAAGTTTAGATCAACTTATAAAGTTTGAAATAATATACAAATAACATAAGATATTAACATGCATGCAACTTTACTTTCTTTTCTTGCTCATAGGATCCTCAATCCATATTCCTTCATGATGATAATCTCGGATAAGTAAGTTGTCAACAGTTCTATCGTCCTCGAGCGATTTAACTTCAGGTACTTCTGCAAATGGGGAATTTCTCCAATCTCATTAACATCTTCTTGACAAACGATGTGTCACTTTCCTTCTAAAACTACCGACCATTCATTTGCACTTGGGTCTGTTACATAGAAATTTGTTTGCTTGAGATGCTAAAATGAAAGGATCTTCTTTAAAACCTTTTTTTAAGGTTCACCAAAGTAAACCCCAACTCATCAACTTGAAGATCATTTTTATTGTCAACCCACTTGCATTTAAATACCGCAACATCAAATTTAGTAAATTCAGCTACCATATTTCTTCAATATGACCATAATAAGACATATTGGCATATATGGGATTTCTATCTTTCGAACAAGAGATGTGCAACGATTCAGCTACCAAAGTGACCCCACTATTCGGCATTGTGATTTTCTTGTCCTCTAGTTTGGTATAAAAAGAAAACTCATTGATATCATAACCATTATAAGATGTCACTAGAGGATTGGGTCTGTAGGCCAACCATTTCAAATTTTCAGAAACATTACGGTTGTACACAGTTTCCCTGAACCAATCAACGAAAGCCTTATTGTGAGCATTACTTACTTGTTGATCAGTCCATGAAGGATTTTTTCCCTCACTATGTTCACGTGCTCATCCAAATAAGGTTTGACTTCATTAGAATTGCACAACACATAGAAATATGTTTCAAGAGATCCTCACTTTTTGGACTTATTATCTTCGGACCATGCGTACCTTTTCCTTCAATTCTATCTTCATGTCGGTTCTTAGGAAGGCCCACACTCTAAGTATGAGTTAAGTACTCATTACAAAACTCAATTACATCTTGAGCTATGTAACCTTCAACAATGCTCGCATCTGGCCTTCGACAATTCTTACAATAATCATTCAACTCACCCATGTAACGATCAAAAGGATACATCCACCCCAAAAAACCCAGACCGAGTAGCTTGACTTCTCTAACCAAATGAACAACCAAATGAACCATAATGTCAAAAAAGGACGGAGGAAAGTACATCTCCAACTGACATATCGTAACATCCACTTCATTTTGTAACTTATACAAACACTTTGGATCAATTACTTCGCTGCAAATCATTTTGCAAAACAAACAAAATAGCATGACTAACGTGTTTCGCCAATATCGATCTAATGGCAACCAGTAACAACTGCTACATCAACACATGACAATCATGAGACTTCAAACCAATTAGTTTCAAATCTTTCAATGAAACAAGACTACTAATGTTACGCCCCCGATCTCGCGGGTACGCACACTGGAAAAAATACAAGTGTCACGATCAGAGACCTCTGTGACGACCGAAGGAGTTACAAAAGACAGACCAAGGAAGACGACTCGACAACGCTTAAAAGGACATACATCGATAGACAAACAGAAACTAACTGAAACAACTAATTATCCATGTATACAAAAAGTACCCGCTTGCGAGTCGATTTGACTCGTCCAAAAAGGAAACTTTTCCCCAAAAGGAAACCGAAACAAAGCATAAAATCACACAATGTACAACAAGCATAAAGAAAACACATAAATAAGCATAAGCATGAAATAATACTTAATAGTGTAGCAGGATAGCAGGTCTTACAACCTACCCCCCTTAATAAAATTTCATCATCGAAATTTGTTATCCCTAACTCTCAACAAAAAGATCGGGATACAAGTTTCTCACATCATCCTCACACTCATACAACAACAACAACAAAAGCTATAAGACGATGAAATACAAGTGCCATGACAACCAAAGATTCTGAGAACAAATGATGAACCAATCACAAGAATCTAACTAATAGTAAGAGAAAAATATGACATGTCGACAACATTTAAACCATGAAGATCACCTAAAATCCAACAAGTAATTATACATGGTCATAATATATATTGACAACAAACTAATTAGAAGGGTCACATGAAATGTAGCAAGTAATAATGTTTGAACATATGATACATTGACAATCATAAAATTTCCGGCAACTAATATGTACATACATATGCGACATCTTAACAGTAACTATCCATGAGGATCATATAATTTCCAGCAACCAATTAATACATAACATACATGTAATGTATCAAGACAACAATTAAATGAAGAAGGAATAACAAGCTCTCTATAGATAAACATACGTGCACATGGTGCATTTAGGCAGGAAATAAATCATGGAATGGAAGCAAGCTCTCAATGTGTGTATATATATATATATATATATATATATATATATATATATATATATATATCTACAAGCACATGACGTGTATAGAAAGCAATAAAGCATGTAATAATACTAGATCTCAATAGATCATACATATGCACATGATGTGTCTAGTCAACAATTAAATCATACAATGATAACAAGATCTCTGTAAATTTATATACATCTACATGCACATGAGGGTTTGAGGATAGCAAATCAATTATGGAATGATGACATGATCTCAATGGGAATATACCTTCATGCGCATGATGTATGAGGATAGGGATTAAAGCATGGAAATAATTACAAGATCTTGATAGACAATACTCATGCACGAGATATATCTAGGTAGCAATTAAATCATGTAATATTAACAGGATCTCCACGGATTTCTATATTTACATGTACATGACTAATGAGGACAACAAATTAAATGTGTAATTATAATAAGATTTTGATGGTTAAATTTACATGTGCATGATGTATCTAGACAACAACTAAATCATGAAATCGTAGTCATAATACCTAAACATGAAGTTACTTGCATGCACCTACATCATCATACCTATAACAACAACAACAACAACAACAACAACAACAATTATAATAAATTTGGTAAAGCACATGCTATAGTAATCGTGGATCATGGAAATCGAACATGCAACCAGCAAGAGCTATGGGTCTTGATGAGATGATTATACAACATTTACTTCGATCTATACTAACGCATTCATGGGTTTTGAATTTATTCAAGCATGAATCTAGGTATAATTAGAATATATATGAGACTATCACGTGGCTGATTTCAGGCCACATCATGCAACACATCGAGGTTGTAAACTCAACCGTTTGTCGCATACAAGTACCTAAAATTCAGCATTACGTGCACCAAATATTAAACATACCAGGGTTGAGACTATATGAACAATACCGGATTCCACGATGCAATTGCGATAATACAAGTGATAGGCATGCATGCATGAATGGATGGCAAGTTACATCTGATTTCAACATTTCAGAGCACAACATCATGCACATAGTTTAATTAAAACTAATCAGTTAGCCTTTTCATATAGTGCAATTTCCTGTTTCCAACAACTAAGTCATGTGTGCTATTATAACTTCCTAACTGTAATTTAAACACGAATAATCCCATAAATCTAGTAGCTATGACAATACCTAGGCAAGAAACATCTTAACAACAACTTAGCTATGAAATAATCACATGTAACAAGTAAATAAAGATACATCAATAATAAGCATCTTCATAGAAATTTAATCATGGGATAATAATCAGATTTCAGTAGATAATATACTTGCACATGATGTACATAGCAACAGTTGAAACTCAACCAAAACCATGAATCCAGCAGAAACAATATGCACTACACAAAACAGAAGCATGCGTAAATGACTTAATACTAACTGAAATTCAACCAAAAAGGAAAGAATTTTACCAACAGGGCACGGGCATGATGCCCTACTGAAGAGTCTTTGGATTCTGTACACTTTTGGGACCGACCTACTCTGATACCAAATTGTAACGCCCCCGATCTCGCGGGTACGCACATTTGGAAAAACTACAAGTGTCACGATCAGAGACCTCCGTGACGACCGAAGGAGTTACAAAAGACAGACCAAGGAAGACGACTCGACAACGCTTAAAAGGACATACATGGATAGACAAACAGAAACTAACTGAAACAACTAATTATCCATGTATACAAAAAGATCTAATTACAATACATCGAGTTTCAAAAGGGAAATACATCAACATAAATGCGGAAGCAAAGTTAACAAGAAGATTGTGGTCGACGTGTCCCTCGTGTACAGAATCCTCCAAAAGTCGTCCAGTCCACCCCGAAGGAACCTAAGTACCTGAGGGAAAACATCAACAAATATGCGTGACTTTTCAATAAAGAAAACCCCGTATGCCCTGGGTCGAATCCAAGTTTACAAAGATATGCATGAAGTCTAGCTACCACAAATGCAACATAATGGCAACAACTCTACATAGCTGTGTCGGGCGACAACTCTACATAGTTGCGCCACTCGGGCTTCACCCGAAGTGATCCCTCTACATAGGAATCGAACCACCATCCATACTAGTCTAATCCACAAGTGGGTCACTCGCCAGTGACCCACCGCTTGGCAAAAACGGTCTTCCGGATTGACAGCCCCAACTCGCGGCAAGTGACCTACATGGTGCGATCGCGAAATTGGGGATGCCCGTCTTGTAGCAAATGGCAGCGTGCCTGCCCAGGTCACAATCTTCACCTGGCCTCTATACATGGAGGTCTTTACGGATAGGCCTCTCTACATAGAGGCCCTAACCATGGCCCGTCGGCCCCAAATTCAAACATGCCCATAATTCGATTATTAATTAGATGCAATGCAAGCTACCTACATATCTATGTATATCTCTATAGCTACATAGTACAGAATGAGCCCAATGTGATGAGCATACCAATACACCCATCACAGCTCCAAACATAACAGAAATAGCATCAGCAACTCCCTGATGCTAAAACAAACAAACAATCATAACCAAATTCAACTACACAAACATGACAAGATATAAGTCATATATGGATCATGAATATAGCTATGGATTCAACTTCCTAAATGACACATACATTCATCCATCATTACATCCGATCAGTAGCACATAAACATAGAATACACACTAACATATACACAACAACAAGAGGCATCACGAATAAATCACTAAAAGAGTTCTCTGACATGGGCACATAAATTCTGAACATAGATAGGAAAAATGGTACAACTGAGAGCATAATCAGATGTGACATGAGCATGCATCAATACTTATCAACACATATCATGATACAACATATAATTGAGATCAGAAGTCCAATTAACTCTACAAGTCATTATGCATGCACGTGTGTTGAAATACATATGACTAGATGGCATAATGAGTTTTGAATATCATTTCAGAAACATACATGCATGCATATAAATAAATACATGAACCTCAGAATTTCAGTAATACGTGAGGTGCAATCTAGACACTTAGATTAGGATTTCATACAAGACGTCATAAATGAATGTGCACATGAGCTACACAATTCACAATGGCATTATAAACATGTATTGCATGGTAATGTAGTGAGCACATTAATATACTACTCAAATAACTCAGGGAACCATGCATATGAATCTGAGACACATTCTAGCATGTAACAATGTTCATATATACGAAAATTCAGGGCACACATCCATTCGTACAACTAATACAAGCATAACAACCGAAAATCACAAACATGCGTAGTATCGACAACCTCAGCTCAGACCATGCTTGCAATCAACTCCAAATGCATACCCACCCTTCCGGACCTCCCTTAAGTCATATCAGAGGGTGGTAGTCGTTCCTGAGGTGGTACAATGGGGTCTGGTCAGACGCAAGACACGACAGGACACGCAGGACACCAATCAAGCACTAGGATGGTCACGCATGCTCCTCCTTAGCCTTGAACCCTTCCTGACCGATCCACCACGGCCCCAGCCATCCTCCCCCTTTCCTTGAGTCCCTCTTCATGTGTATAGGTATCAGATTAATCTAGGATTAATAAGATATTTGCCCAAAGCACTGACACATGGCGTGTCCCTATTGGACTACACATTTAAGGGTTTAGGGTGGAGCCATCTATATAAGGAGGGGAGCCTCCCATTGGATAGAATAATAAGTGTGCAAACCCTAGCCTCCACCCACCCTAGCCGCCACCTTCTCTCTCCCATTTTGTCCCTCCACCTCCACCAAGCTCATTCCGTGGACTCTTGGGTTGTGGACTCGCGCTCCTTCTCCAAGAGAGTAGGAGACCGACCAGTGAAAAGGATTCCGTAAGGTGACCTCCGATCTTCCTTCCGCTGCCACAGGTTCTCTCCAAGAAAGGTACTCCTGAACCTGTAGAATCGTTGTTTGCTAACATTGGTACCAGAGCCATCTCGGTTACCTTCGAATCCTCACCATGCTTGACGAATTTTTGTTTCATGATAATCTGATTTGAGATAAAAATTCGGTGGTTATGTTTTTTGGAGAAAGAAAGATAACAGAAAAATCAGCATTGCTTATTTACATGATGCACATGTTTTGGTTCATTAGAGCATGCATCTAGGGTTAGATTTTGCCCCTCCATTCTTGCACATGTATGCATGGTTTAAGATGGATTGTTCCTGATTTTATTTCGAGGTAATATGATATGTTGCTCTCCTATCATTGCACATACATATATGTGACCAGAATTCTATTTTTTCTGTGTTGTTACCTCTATTCTTTGCGCATGTATTGGATAAAATCAGAAGTTATTTTCCATGTTGATTCTTCTAAATCATGCACATTTATACATTAAATCAGATGTCTATTTTTCCTGATTTTTCCGAATTAGGGTTAGATATTATTTATTCTAATCTTTGAGCATGTATACATGAAATATGTGTTAACCCTATCATGTTGATCTTCTGTTTTTGTGCATGCTTTATATGATAATCAGTAGTTTAATTCTCTGATATCTTTTCATGCTTGAATTAGATGATAATTTTTGTATGTCATTTGTATATCATCATGCATGTCAGATTGCATGGATGGATCAAATGTTGTTATCTCTGATTTGTGTACATGCATGACTAGATCTCATGTTTTCGGGAATTTCGTGTATATGCTTGTTTATTTAGCATTTTTCAATATGAGCATGCATCTAGAGTAGATGTTTATTGCCATATGCATATGCATGATAATTGTGTTGCCTTGTTACTCCAAAGAATTTCGGATATGGCTGTTTTTGGAGCATTAACATGCATGTGATTGATTGGTTTCCTTACTGAAAGATGCGCATATATGCTTGCTGTTCTCTTGAAAATTTTGAATTTTTTTCTTTCCAATACAAGTAGCATAATTATTGTTGATTGCATGCTTATATTGATTAAGGAAAGATTGGCATGTTCTGAAATTTTTTAGAGCATATTATAGGCTGGAGTTTTGTTGCCTTAAAAGTATTTTTCGAATGCTTTCCTTTGATGCACATATATGTGTTGATCTCATTTAAGGAATTTCGGATTTTTTCGAATGATAGCATGCATTTCATTTGAAATATTTCCTTTATGATTAAATCCACATACATGTGTTGATCTCATTGAGGATTTTTTCCAGATTTTTCTTTCCTAATGCGAGTAGGATAATTTTTACGCTCTCATGATTATGTTGATTGGGGAAAGAAAAGAAAATTTCTGTTTTGAGATACTATTATGGAGATTGATTGGTATTTCCATATACATTTTTCTTATGCTCCATATATGCGTTGTTTCCTTATATATTACTTCCTTCTTATTTGGAAGTGGTGTACACTTTATACATGTGTGTGATTGTGCTAACGTATGGAAAGATTGTGCTTGTATGGTATGAATGGTGTGAATGGATGCTGATTTATTTTTGCTGCCTTATTGAGAGTTGAGCGTAATTTCATTCATTCATTTCCATTTGCAATAAATATCGCAATGGGCTATAATATTTATGGACTGTAATAATTATGGATTGTGGACTGTTTATTGCCCTAGGGAGACGATGGGCTCCTTTATTTTTATTATTGCGATATTATTGCTATAAGGCTTATGCAGGTTCCCATCTACAGTGCTAAATCCCTATGGGGGATCCTTAGCTCGATATGGAAGTAATGTAGCAATTAATTTCTGTGTGATCTTGATTGGAATGTTCTGAAAGGAACGTTTTTTTTGGAACTTGCATGCCTAGTGGGAGTTGCAAGGTAGAAGTGTTTTGTGTAAACCACCTTGCAACCGGCGGATAATTATTTATTTGCTGCTGATTTGCCATGATTTATACGTTTTTTTAGGGTTATTAAATCATGATGGAGCGCAATATATGAATTGGTAAAATAGCTTTATTAACTATTGCATGAGGATTTGATCGAACGCTTTATGTTTTCCTTTGGTCTGAATGCTATATAGTTATTAAGTTAGTTTATTTTTTATGACTATTGCAGCTCGTTGTATTTTATGCTAGAACTCATGTATCGTTATGTGGTTTTTTGTCCTAGATTTTTATGGCTGCTTCCAAAAGCATTGTCGCTGATCTGACTCGAGGAGACAAACTCAATAAAAGAAATTACGATCTGTGGCATCGTAAAATTGAGTATCTCTTAGAGGATCAGGACATGTTAGAAAATATAATCCAAACTATGTCTCCCCCCCAGAGGGGAACACTGCGCAACATCGCAGAAATATGGATGTCTATAATGCATGGAAAAAGAAAGACCGTATTGCTCGCATTACAATTCTGAGTTCGATGCGAGATGATTTGTTACTGCGGTTCAAAAAATTGCGAACTGCAAAGGCCTTGTGGGAAGCTGTGAAGTTTCAGTACGGAGTGACCTCCGTCACAAGGGCCCGCCAGCTTGGGCTCATGTTTGATGGGTATAAAATGCGCCAAGGTCACACGATGAGGCAGCATATTACCGCAATGTCAAACATGATAAGCGAGCTGAGCGCTGCCGGTCGTGCTAAGACCGATGAGGAGCAAGTGTCTGCTCTCATCAGATCATTGCCTTCGAAGAGGTGGGAGCATATGAAGGTCCATCTGACTCATGCTGATGACATCAGGACATTTGACCAGGCCGCAAAACACCTAGAGCTGGAGGAGGACCGCATGCTTACGGAAGCCCCTCTAACTGAAGTGTTTGCTGCTGAAGCTGGCGCTCCTCGGAGGAGTGCAGGTTTTAAGCGCAAAAGAGATAGAGCTCATGGTTTTAAAGGCAGGAAGGGTGCAAATAAAAACAAAACAGAAAACAAAGCTGGAAAGAAACGACCTCGAGGATCTAGAGGTGGGAAAGATAAGTCTAATGTGACTTCTTTTAACTGCCGAAAGACTGGACATTTTGCTAGTGAGTGCACTGAGCAAAATGTAAATACTGTGTGTAATCCCTTGAATTGTAACGTGACTAGTTCTGTGATGCTCACTGATCACTCTCCTGTGTGGATTGTGGATTCAGGTGCCACGGACCACGTAACAAAGGATCGTTCTGCCTTCGTGGAATATCGTCGTGTTCCAAGTGGGAGGCGAATAAACATGGCGAACAACACTAGCATTGAAGTTCTTGGAGTTGGCACATGCAAAGTGGGTTTGCGAAGTGGCCGGATCCTATTACTTCACGATGTGTTGTATGCACCAGCTATACGGCGAAATATTATTTCTGTTGTTGTTTTGATGAGACATGGTTTTAAAGTTGTTTTTGAGAACAATGATATGGGTTTATACCTTGCTAACATTTATTATGGACGTGCCTTTCTTTCAGACAGTTTTATTGTGTTGGACGTAATTTATGATTTCAATCATAACACTAGTGCCTTTATGAGTCAAAGTTCCATGAATAATGATTCAGTTATGTGGCATGCTAGACTAGGTCACATTGGTGTTGACCGGATGAACATGTTGGCAAAGGAGGGGGTATTAGGAGAATGCTCCAAATTTAAATTGCCGACCTGTGAATCTTGTCTAGCTGGAAAGGCAACTAGAAAACCGTTCGGAAAAGCCATTAGGGCTACTTCTCCTTTAGAACTAATTCACTCGGATATTTGTGGACCTTTGAATGTGCGTACTAGACATGGACAAAGTTACTTCATCACATTTATTGATGACTACACTAGATATGGTCATATTTATCTTATTTCTCACAAGTCAGAAGCTCTAGAATGCCTTAAGAAATTCATGAGCTTGGTAGAGAATCAATTGGATAATAAGATAAAAACTCTCAGAACGGACAGAGGTGGGGAGTATCTCTTCATAATTTTCAAGGAGTTATGTGATGAAGAGGGGATATCTAGACAACTCACTATGCCTTATACTCCTCAGCAAAATGGTGTTGCCGAGAGAAGGAATAGAACGTTGCTAGACATGGTTAGATCTATGATGGCGCATGCGAGCTTGCCAATTTCATTTTGGGGAGATGCTCTAATGACTACTGCCTATATCCTCAATAGAGTTCCAACAAAATTGGTTCCCTCAATTCCATGAGTTATGGACAGGATGGAAGCCTGATTTTAGTCTGCTGCATCCTTGGGGATGCGCGACATACATTCATTCTACTAGTCACCGATATGGAAAACTATGACCTAGAGGGAAAAAGTGTATCTTTCTAAAATACATTAATCTCTCCAAAGGTTATGTTTTTATCGGGTTAGACGAGAATGAAAGAAGGACGGAACTGGAGTCTAGGGATGCCACATTCTTGGAAAATGTTTTTCCAACTCTTGCTGGAGCTATCAGGATCTGGAAGTTGAACATGAGGTTCCACCAGTCAATCCTAGTGGGAGCAGCAATGTTGGGGATCCGATAGCTCTCACGGAGGATGAGCCATCATATACCCATCTGCGTCGAAGTAAACGCGGGCTCATTCCTCGTAGGCGGTTTTTCTTAGAGGAAGAGGCCCTCATGATAGCTCAAGAAGAAATTGATTATGAATCATCTAGGATGACAGTAATCAATGAGCAAGAACCGGAGACCTTGAAAGAGGCTTTGGAAGGTCCAAATGCGAAAGAGTGGTTAGAAGCTATAAAGCAAGAGTTGGAGTCGATGAAAGTTAATCGAGTCTGGGACTTGGTCGACTTACCGCCAAACCGAAAGGCCATTGGGGCCAAGTGGATCCTCAAGATTAAGAGGAAGGCGGATGGATCTATTGATAGATTCAAGGCTAGACTGGTAGCTAAAGGCTACACCCAAATAGAAGGCGTGGATTGTGAGGAAACCTTTTCACCCGTGGTTAGGTTTGCCTGCATCCGCCTTCTACTAGCTATTGTAGCTCAGATGGACTTAGAGCTTTACCAAATGGATGTAAAGACTACTTTTCTCAATGGAGAACTTGAGGAGGAGATCTATATGGATCAATCTCAAGGTTTTGAAGTCAAAGGACAAGAGCGCAAAGTGTGCAAACTCAATAAGTCATTGTATGGCTTAAAACAAGCGTCTAGACAGTGGAACATTCACTTCCATCAAGCTATATCAGAGAATGCGTTCTCTATGCTTAAGGAAGATCATTGTGTGTACGTTAAGAGATCCAATGGTAAATTTGTCATTCTGACTTTGTATGTTGATGACATACTCATGGCTGGCAATAGCAAAGAGTTGCTGAAATCCACTAAAGAGTGGTTGTCCTCCACGTTTGATATGAAGGACATGGGTGAAGCTAGCTACATCCTTGGTGTCAAGATAGTTAGAAATAGGTCCAAGAGACTTCTGGGATTGTCTCAAGAGACTTATATTACCAACATCTTGAAGAAATACCATATGGACAAATGCAAACCAATCGACACTCCTGTTGAGAAGGGTTTGCACTTGAGCCTTGATAAGCATCCTGAGACTCCTGAAGAGAAGGCCAAAATGAGCAAGGTTCCATACTCCAATGCTGTGGGAAGCCTTATGTACGCTATGATGTGTACTAGGCCAGACATTTGTTATGTTGTGGGCATGATGAGTCGATGCCAGTCTAGACCAAGCATGGAGCACTGGAAGGCAGTCAAGAGAATCATGAGATACCTCAGAGGAACGAGTAACTACATGTTGTGTTACCAAGCATCAGATCTCCGCCTGATTGGCTATAGTGATGCCGATTGGGCTGGAGACATTGATGAAAGGAAGTCTACCTCTGGTTTTGCTTTCTTGCTGGCTAATGGGGCCATCTCATGGTCCAGCAAGAAGCAAACTTGTATAGCCCTGTCGACTAAGCAGAGTATGTTGCATGTTCTGCAGCAGTACAGGAGGCAGTTTGGTTGAGGAGGTTTTTACAACATACTGGGCTAGTAAAGACATCGGATGAGCCTATTGTTGTCTATTGTGACAGCATGGCTGCCCTTTGTTATGTGAAAGACCCCAAATATCATGGAAAGACCAAACATATACAGGTTAGGTATCATTTTGTGAAGGACATCATAGCGAGAAAGGAAGTTGTGTTAAGACATGTGTCTACTAGTCTTATGGTAGCTGACCCTCTTACCAAGGCTATAACTAAGGACTCGTTTGTGTCCCATGTGAAGTCCTTACGCTTACGCAGACTTTGATGCATTGACATGTCTAACTTCCTTTTATGAGTGATTGTGTTTTCCTTTCGACTATATCTGTTTGGTTGATGTAGTTGTTCTAGCATAAAATATTATTCTGTCAATAGGCTGAAGAATGCTCACTCACACGAGCATTCACCTCTGGCGCTTTTGATAGCGAGCAGAGATGAGACTGATCATGAGGAAATCTTGTATGATAGATCCAGAGCAGTTCATGATAGGACAGCCGCCTTGATTAGGAATCAAGATGAGATCCTCTATGTTGGTGAGGATTGACATGAATGTTCCCACGATTCATGTGACCTATAGAAGTCAAGTGCGAGCATCACATGTGGTGCCAGGTGGCACCTGTATGGTGTTAAGGCGACAATGATGAAGCTCGGGTCAGGCGCAGAAGGGGTGCGACTGGACTAAGACTTGTATGGTGTTGAGAGACAGACATACTGTTGTGTACAGTATGATCCACCATAACATGTTTGTCATACAACATGTGCGGAGCGACCATTTAGAAGTGAAAGGATAGATCCCTGCTCCTTCACTGTGTGAGTCCAAGACTTGATTGTCATTAGTTGCCCTCAGTGACCTTCGACGACACCATGAATCAAAGAGTTGATGTGGCTACTTTGGGATGTTATCTATGACCATGAGAGATTCGGTCTAAAGAGGCATCTTCGGGAAAGGAGTCAACTCTGAGTGTAATGGTGGTCTAGGGGGAAGGGAAAGGTTTGACTCAACTGCACTAAAAGTATTTGCTGGGCCCAACTGTATTGGATACAGTAGCAAGTACCTTGAGGACAAAAAGGTATTCTCTCCGAGGGATCGAGGTACCGTTCATGTTAATTGAGTTTCTGAGTAAACATGGGGTACTGTGATGTGCATTTTGAATGCTTATTTGTTGTTTTATGAGGATGTTGTCATTCTGGCCTTCTAGTAAGGTTTCTAGTTTGAGACTCCTAAATTACAGGTGCATCACCGGTCGCACGACCCATTTGTCCGTATGATCGGAAGAGTACATGTGTCGGGGACACAGATGGTCGTGTATCGAGGATACATGATCAGAGACTTGCGTATTCTGGATGTGCACTTGGAGAGAGGAGTAGTTGTATGTATCAGGGATATATACATATGTGTCAGGGACACATAAAGAGGTGACATATTGCCATTGTGTGATTGTATGTATCAGGGATATATGCATATGTGTCGAGGACACAAAAGCAGATGACATGTTGTTATCGTGCTGTTGTGCAAGTGGGAGATATTGGATTAATCTAGGATTAATAAGATATTTGCCCAAAGCACTAACACATGGCGCGTCCCTATTGGACTACACATTTAAGGGTTTAGGGTGGAGCCATCTATATAAGGACGGGAGCCTCCCGTTGGATAGAATAATAAGTGTGCAAACCCTAGCCTCCACCCACCCTAGCCACCACCTTCTCTCTCTCCCATTTCGTCCCTCCACTTCCACCAAGCTCATTCCGTGGACTCTTGGGTTGTTGACTCGCGCTCCTTCTCCAAGAGAGTAGGAGACCGACCAGTGAAAAGGTTCCGTAAGGTGACCTCCGATCTTCCTTCCGCTGCCACATGTTCTCTCCAAGAAAGGTACTCCTGAACATGTAGAATCGTTGTTTGCTAACAATAGGGTCCGGCCACCACCAGATTTTAGCCGCAGCGACCGGAAGTCTAAGAACTACAACCGCACAATCAGGAAACCCTAAGGAGGAGATCGGGTGCGCCAGCCACCCTAGACTCCAACCGGAGACACCACAATTCCCCTGAGAGGCCTGACCGGAGGTGGTCAGACCTCACCGGATCTTGACGGAGCACCGGCGTCCCCTGGCTGCCCTCAGCCAGCCACCAGCACGCACCTACCTAGCGCGTGCTAGGTGAAGATTGGATGGTGGTGCATCCGATTTCACCACCTGCCAGCTTGGTGATGGTCGGCCCTCCAGCCACCACCCCCACTCTGTAAACTTGTCAAGGGTGCAGAGCATACCTGAGTTTGCTGAAAATATTACCGGAGATCACTGGAGAACAGCCCACCACAACCTCCTTCTAGCCGCAACAAGAGAACCGCACCTTCTTCTTGTACCTTGCCGGAGTTGCCTCGCCGGAGCTGCTGCCACCAAGATGCCGGAGAGGAGGAGGAGAAGGGCAGGAATTTCGTGGGTGGGGAGAGAATAGGGTAGGGATTTCTGTGGGTACGGTTTTTGCTCCAAGGAAACAAAAGAAAGGCAACTAGTCATTCCAAATAATGCACCATCATTACTTACCAAAAACCTCCCAATTCAAATGTATGCCATCAAACAAAGATCCTCCCTTACTGACTGGGATGCCACATCATCCACATCCTATTAGACAGCTCCACACGCTCCTAACAACCAGCCAAGTCGATTTACACAAGCCACTCGCACCTGATTGACCCGATTGAGTGAATCGGTTACAAGTTTGCCCCATCAGTCGCACCCGCTTGCGAGTCGATTTGAGTCGTCCAAAAAGGAAAATTTTTCCCAAAAGGAAACTTTCCCGAAACAAAGCATAAAATCACACAACGTACATCAAGCATAAGGAAAACACATAAATAAGCATAATGATGAAATAAGACTTAATAGTGTAGCAAGATAGCAGGTCTTACAGCTAATATTTGACGAATACCCCTGCGACACTTTGACACCATGTAGACACTGACACAAAACTAATTTCTCCTTTCTAGAGAGTGTAACAGGTGATTGACATCATTTCCTGCATACATTTGTGTCTTATATCCGTTATCTGTCACCTAAACCATGCTACGTAACAAGTTTTATGTTTGAATTTCAGAAATAAATAGGTTTGAGGAGAAGAAGCATAAAAGGACCTAAAAACAGGAAAAATGACTGATTTGAGAGACTTATGGACTAAGATGCAAGAGAGAGGGACCCGAATGCAAAACCAAAGGACCAATGAAGAAACTCCACACCATCATGAGGAGTATTTTGGCAATTCTATTCGGGTCGGAGCTCTAGCAACCGAATTAGACGCGTCAAACATAAACAAAGCCATCCAGAAAAGCCCACACAAAATCCCAACATAATCCAAACCTTGTAGACCGCTAATTGGCGGTCTGAAACAACTAATTGGTGGTCCGGGTTGCTCTGGATCCGATGCGGTTTAGTCGGGTCGTGTATTTGAGTGTATTTAGTCTATTTCTGGTATATGTTTAGTCCCATACTGGGGGATTGTCCTGGATTACCTTTTTCTATGGCTATAAATAGAACTCTTCACCTTCTATAATAATCACACATTGCTTGGTGACATTCTATCTACTTGGAGTAAAAGCCTTGAAGCAAAAACTCAAGGTGGAGAAGAATGCCACTTGCAATGTGAGTCATGTTAATAAAATAATTTTTCTTAGTTTCTTTTAATATTGTCTTGTCTTTTAATTCTTGCATGCTTCTTTAGTTTAGTTTCCTTTCATTTAGCTTCTTTAATATTTCTTGTTTGCTTAGTTTAATTGTCTTTCATTAGAATGTTTCGTTTTGTTAATGTAGTTTGTAGTGTAATGATTAGTGAGTAGTTCCATCCCCCTTTAGGGGTGGAGATGGTGTTCATACATGCATTAAAGAATGGAAATGAATGCTTGATTTTGAAATGTGTTGATAAATGTGAATGTATGCTTCACTTGTTTAGAGTAGAACACTCCACAAATATTAGACACCTCTCATGCTTGTTTAGGTTCTGAAATAACCAACTTGTATATGTGAATATTAATCAACTAGGTTAGTGAATGGATTGATAGGTTTTGCCATAATCTTTAGACACTTCCTATACATGAAAACACTACCTAAATTTTTGCCTATTGAATGCATTCTTCACCATCTTTTTACATGTGTGCACACACTCCACCCCTTAGGGGTTTTCCATTCCTGATTTCTATCTTCTTCTATTAGTCGCTTAGTTTTAGTTCGTTTTGTGCTTTCATTTCCTTTCTTGTTGCTACTAGTTTAGTGTAGTTTAGTTTAATCAATCTCTTCTCCCCTTTGTTTCCCACTCGCCTTTGAACTAACCAAAGTTGACAAACCTTCCTGTGGATCGACCCGTATTTTCCACCGCTTCAACATGGCGGTGCACTTGCGATTAATTAAAACGTTCAATCAACAGGCTGGTGTTAAATACTTACGAGTACCTTTACTCTCTGGTGCCAATTTTTGTCGAATACGAAGTACAAGTAGATCAAGTCTGGCATTATATCCATCTGTAGCCTTACCCGGTATATTCAGAAGAGTTCCTAACAAACTGTCACAAATATTTTTTTTCGACATGCATCACATCAATACAATGTCTGACTTCTAAAGTCTCCCAATGAGGAAGTTTAAAAAAATTGGATTTTTCTTCCAACTACTCTTATCATTTCCGCGTTTGTAAGGCTTGCCGAATTTGCATTGGATGTTCTTCACCCGCTCAACAACTTGCCTTACATTGATTTCTGCAGGCGGTTCTTCGAATTCCTGCTTTCCGTTAAAAGCCCTCTTCATTTTACGATACAGATGATTCATCGGAAGAAATTTACAATGACCAAGATACATTGTCTTACTGCCATCAACAAGCTGTAAAGAACATGTCTTTTCTTCACAAATAGGACACTCTTTATGCCATTTCACAGAATAACCAAATAGATTCCCATAAGTGGGGAAGTCATTAATTGTGCGAAATATCATCGCACGCATTGTAAATGACTGTTGACGGTGTGCATCCCACACTTTCTCACCATCGTTCCATAATTTCTTCAAGTCATCAATCAAGGGAGCCAAATACACATCGAGGTCATTACCTGGTTGTTTTGGACAAGAAATTATTAAAGATAACGTCATGTATTTATGTTTCATGCTTACCCATGGAGGCAGATTGTACATAACCAGTAGAACAGGCCACAAACTATGAAGGCTACTCAAACTCCCGTAAGGATTCATTCCATCAGTACACAAACCAAGTCTCAGATTTATGGATTCTTGACCGAACACTGGAAAATGTGAATCTATCTTCTTCCACTGTGGAGAATCCGCAGGATGTCGAAGCATTTGATCATTCACTTTATCACATTCTGCGTGCCATGTCAGATCCTCTGAATCCGCGGGGTAGGCAAAGAAACGTTTCAACCGTGGAATTATCAGAAGATACCACAACACCTTCGGAGGCGGTCCTTGTACTGGTATATCACCACTCCCATTTTTCTTATGTTTGTACCATGACGCATTACAAACTGGACAACAATGAAGATTTTCATATTGAGCCCTATAAAATATGCAATCATTAGGGCATCCATGTATTTTCCAATACTGCATTCCCATCTGACACAAGAGTTTTTTGGCCTCATATGTACGGTCCGAAAGTTCATTCTTTTCTGGAAGAATTTCTTTTAACAGCTTGAGTAAGGCAGTCAAACTGACATCACTCCAACTGTTCGAGGCTTTCAAGGTATATAATCGTAATACTGCAAACAATCTACTAAATCGGTGCAGTCCAGATACAAAGGTTTTTCATTATCAGACATCAGACTACTAAGTACTTGGGGTTTATCATCAAACTTATCGGCAACATCTCGATTCATATCATCTAACCGTTCTTCGTCATTAACATCTTGATTTGAAAGGACTATAAATTTCTTCCTTCGTACGTATTTCATTCTCACCATGCCATATCCAACGTGTGTATCCTTCATCAAAACCTTTCTCAAACAAATGAGCCTTGATCTCTTTTACATCCCTTAAGAACATGTTAAGACACTTCATTTCTCAAATGCGTATTCTTTTGTGCAAACTATAGAAATTTATCAACTCCGTACTCATACTCATCACTCAACGGACTTGCAAAAATCCAATTTCGATCCATTGTTATCTACACAACAACACCAACAATCGTAATACAAAATGAACCTAATAAATAGGAATTTTTCAAAATTTCGGCAGAACCTCCCCTTAATTTTCATATTAATAAAAAATTTCCTGTGGGAAAAAACACAAACAAGCCACAACTATATATACTAAAAACTTCTGATCAACCATTCACTTATGTAGTTATTTTAACAAATCTATATATTGATCACTATTTAAATAATTAGGTAAGGATGGATGGATATATAGGTCATAACCATCCACTTAAATAAAGAGTACTAATCCACGGTGATATATGCCAATGTATATCAACCATCCACAAGGCAACGATGTATATGCCAGAGTTCCAAAGGTACACCTACTATTAGATATATATGTTACCTTTTTTTGGTATATCTATTTTCTTTATTTGACTTTATATATATTAATTAACTAGGATTACACCAAAGAACATGTGAATATTGTTAATATTTATGCCGCTCTACTTGGGAATAAAAGTTATATTCAAGGTGGAAGTGGAAAGGTTGTCGATAGTAAGACTGAGGATCACATCTTCCTCCTCTTTTCTGACTATGGCGGCCCTGGTGTACTTCGTGAATTAATTTAACTTCAATTTCAGTCCACGGTTAATTAATTATGATCTTAATTAGATTTAGTAGATGCTTACTTAATTAATTGGTTTTCAACAGGAATGCCAAACCTCCCCTTTCTATATGTGAAAGATTTCATCGAGGTTCTAAAGACGAAACACAAAATGGGAACCTATATAGAGATGGTAATTAGATTAACTCTTTCATATGCGGATTAGTATTGTAAGTAAATAGACTTGTGGATTACTCTTTAATTAACACAACTATATATTGAACTTTTTTGGACCTTAAGTAGAAGGAGTCTTGCCGACAGTGGCTTGGGTGGGTGGCCGTTGTGTCATTTGACGGTGGCATGGGTTGGCGGTGGCGTTGGATCGACGGTGGCGTAAGTCGAGGTCAGGGTGGAGTACTCTTGGGTTGGATCGGAGGTTGCCGGAGGAGTTGCGGTCGGTGCTCGGGCGGTGGTGCGTTGGGTCGGGGCGGGTGGGGGGTCAGAGTTATCAGAGGTGGTAGGGTGGTGTTGCGTTGGATGGGGGTCGGCAGTTTGTGTTCGGGTGGAGAAAACAAAGTTTTGGATAGGGTAAGCAAACAAAGTGTGGAGGGGTATATATATATAGAGCAAACACGTCGGTTTTAAGAAAACCCGACGTGGTACATGCCTTTTATCACGCCGGGTTCTCCAAAACCGACGTGAATTGCCTTGTAAAACACGTATGTTCTGACACAATCAACGTCATATGTTTATTTATGTTGTTTAAAAAAATGTCAGTTTTATCAAACCGACGTGACATGGCATTGGAAATCACGTCTGTTAAGCCAAAACCGATGTGACTTATACATATATCACGTCGGTTTTGGCTCAACCGACGTGCTATATCTACTTCTCACGTCGGTTCAGCCACAACCGATGTGACATATATATATGTCACATGGATTTTGGTTCAACCGACGTGAGAAGTTAGTTTAACGTTGGGTTTTAAATACCTGACTTGACATGTCGACGTTATATCTTATTTTTCTAGCAGTGGTGGGAGTAGTGACCTGAGCTACAGAAGCTAGGTCCAACTCCAAACACTAAATCTGACGCATGAGAGCAGTCATTTTGGCCTCATACGTGATAGTTGACTCAACTTGATATGATCCAGCTCGACCAGAAGACCTGGCGGCTAGTGGCTCTCTCATGGTGTCCTACTCAAAGGTACGTTCAGCTATTAATTCAAAAGTGTCCCACATCTCATCGATGGGTTTAATTTGGAAATCACCCTCACACATCGACTCCAACAATGTACGGGTGTTGTAGTTGAGGCCCTTATAAACAATCTGGCATAACTCAAGTCCATGATGAGGGCACTGCTAGAGAAGGTCTTTGAACCTCTCAAAGAAAGCATGAAAAGATTCGGTCTCAGTCTGATACATTTGACGTATCTGGTGCCGTATCTGTTGAGTTTTCCTTTGGGGGAAAATCTCTTAAGAAGGACGGTCACAAATTCATCCCAAGACCGAATAGAGCTCGCCGGGAGGCTGTACATCCATTTCTTCGCGTTATCTTTCAACGCGAAAGAAATCATTCTCAACCGGACTAAATCCTCGTCAAGCTGTTGAAGCTTGAACATTGAGCTTACCTTCTCGAATTCACGTATAAAAATATCCAAATCCTCCTTATTGGTAGTGAAGGTAGGAAGCATGCTCACATATTGAGCTTTCAATTCATAGTTGTTCCCGTGAGCTAACGGGACAACTATGCCAGAAGGTTGCACGGTCCGAACATGATGGGTCCGCTCCCACAGAGTCATCGGTCTATCCTATCGAGCTAAAGGTGGTGGTGCTAAAAGAACTCGATCCTGACTGAATCCCTCTTCCTCCTGAGTCGGAGGAGGATAAGGAGGTCTACGTGGTGGTGGGAGTGGATCGAGGTAATCCATGTATGGAACTCGGTCTCCCCCATCTCCACGAGACGACTTGGCCTCACTCTCCAAAGCTGCTCGAGGCAGGGATGCACGATCACCTAGACCGTCCATCTCAGAAGAAAAATGCACTCTCTCAAGTCGAGCGTTCTCACCAGAAGGAGCCCAACCTCGCATAAAATGCTCGACTCGACTCAAAAACAACACACAACAGAAGGTGTAATCAGAGCAGGAGACTACTTGAAGAATATAGAGGAGAAGAACACTTAGATGAGAAGGGAAGAATCCCTAAAATGAGCTTGGGCAATGGGTGATGGTAGAAGCCTAAACTAGCAAACACGACTCAACAACCTAAGGTCACTATAGGTACTTACAGCTAGAAAATGCCTAACGACGAGGTCACACGACCTCAACATGCCTCACCTCCATACGACGAACACCACAAAGCACAGCAACTGAGCCAAGATCTGGAGATCTCGTCTCTCCTGCTATCGACAAAGTGGGCGACGTCGATCAGGCTATGACGGTCGTGACCGGATTACTCTAATGCGCCAGAGTCTTAGTGGCCAATGTCTACTTGATTTTAGATTTAGGTTGTCACTTGAGTGTGGTTTGTGGGGCTAAGGGAGGGATGATGAAATCCCCCACCTTATCTTGAAGACTATAGGTGGTGCCCCTTAAAGACGTTTTGAATCCTTAGGCTAGCAAGCAACTCACCAAACAAGCACTCACCTCACTCTTCTCTTGATGCACCTTACTAACTAATGCATGCTCTAACCATGCATGAATGAGAGAATGGGTGCACGTACCTTACTCCAACAATCAACAACTGAAAGTAAAGCTAAATGAAAGGCAAGCTATATGCCGAAGTCAGGTACATGATGCATGACCTAAACAAGCAAGAATGCCTAATCTTTTGCATTGGATTTTAAAGATCAAGTTGATTAAATGGAGGATAGTTTGGTTTATTGATTGATATGGGAGCAATCTACAGGTCACAACATGCACAATTGAGCTCCTAGACAACTACAATATCATTACCAACAATAGGAAGAAAACTGGGGGAGAAAGGAGCTCACCAGGCCACCAATCCACGGTCCCAGATTCGTCCTACATCTTCCCCAGTTAATTTTAAGTGTCCTGAAATAAAACAACACTAAAAAAAAGACCAAATCCACTCGAATCGTCCAAACAAGAGTCTGGACATAGCACTTCCCTGGCAACGGCGCCAAAAACTTGTTTCGATTCAGTTTAATACCAAAAGTGCACGACCGTCAGTGAAGATGGAGCAAGTGCGGATCGATACACAGGGAGGTGTGTCAACTCTGATTCTTAGGACATCAAGTGGAAAATAAAGGGGAGAAGAAGTTGAGTAAACTAAACTAAGCTACACTAAACGAGCAAGCAACAAACAAGGAGATGAAAGCACGAGAGGAATTGAAACTAAACTAAGCGCTACCAAAGCAAGATGAAATTCAGGAATAAAAACCCCCAAGGGCTGGAGTGTGTGTACACATGAAATAAAGTGGTGAAGAATGCATTCAACAGGGCACAAGTGTAGGTTGTGTTTTTATGCATAGGAAGTACCTAATGGTTGTGGCAAGACCTAACATCCAATTAACTAACCTAGTTGATTAACATGAGCATAAACAAGTTAGTTATTAAGAACCTAAACAAGCATGGGAAGTACCTAATGATTATGGCAGAACCCATCAAGTTAACTATTCTCTTTTAAACAAACAAGCATACACTCACATTCATCACATATTGCAAAAGATAGCATTCATCCTATTCTTCATTACATGTATAAATATCAACTCCACCCCCAAAGGGGGATGGAACTACTCACTACTCATTAAGCTAACATTTATATTAAGAAAAGAAAATATTCTAATTAATTCTACTAAGACAAAACAAAATTTAACTAAGTAAGCAAGAATTTAAAAGAGACAACAGGAAACTAACAAAAAATTCTTTTATTCATGACTCACATTACAAGTTGCATCTCTCCACTAGAGTGTTGCTCCAAGGCTTTCCTCTTAGTAGAGAGAATGGCCACAAAGCAAGGAGTTGGTTACAAAGGAGGAAGAAGAGTTCTATATATAATCATCAAAAAAGGCACCTGGGAAAATCTCCCGTGTGGGACTAATGGAACGTACGAAATATAGACTCAAACAACCTAATACACAACTAAGAGAAGACGGGTCGGATCCGGAGCTGAAGCCACAACTAATTGGCTGTCTAGATGGCTCGAATCCGACCCATTTTCAGATGACTTCTTAGTTGCTTCATTTCTTCACGTAGAGTGCACCCTAATCGGTTGTGGAAGTCGAGGCCCGAATCCAATTGCCAAAATACTCCTCATGATGGTGTAGAGTTCTTGCTTTGCTAATTGGTCCTTTTGGCTTCATCCAGGTCCATCTCTCCTGTAGATAGGTCAATAAATCTCACCGATCAGTCCCTTTTTCTCATGTTTTAGTCTTTTTGTGTCCTCTTCTTCTTAAACATGTTTATTCCTGACACTTGAACATAAAACTCGTTACATAGCATTGCTTAGGTTCAAAACAGAGAGTATAAGACATGAATATATGCGTGATATGATATTAATCAATGTTCTACTGGCATAGTAGATCACAAGAGGTCATTTGTCCAATACTTGCTCAAGCACTGCTCCCACAACGAAGTCAAATGCAGCACACATAAACTCAAAGGGTTCAGTCCACACTGGTGCCTTAATAATGGGAGACGAAGTCAGCTCTTTCTTCAGGGTCAAAAAGGCATGGTGGAAATCCAGTGTTAACTCAAAATTGTCATCCTTAGCCACCAAAGCAGTGAGAGGTCAAATAATTTCACTAAAATCCTGAATGAACCCCCGATAGAATTCACCATGCCCCAAAAATTGTATGGATATCCTTCACATTACGTGGCAGTGGAAGATTTGCAATAAGACCCACTTTGGCATGATCAACCTCAATTCCCCTACTCAAGACCACATGTCGAAGCATGATCCCTCGCTTAACCAAGAAGTGACATTTCTCCCAATTAAGAGTGAGGTTCTTTTCACACCATCGCATGAGGACAAGGCCCAAGTGATGAAGGCACTCATCAAAGGAAATGTCAAATATGGAGAAGTCGTCCATGAAAATCTCAAGGAAACACTCCACCTTAGGAAAGAAGATTCTGATCATACACCTTTGAAATGTTGTCGGTACCTTACATAACCCAAAGGGCATGCGACGGTAACTGAACGTGCAAAAGGGACATGTAAATGGGGTTTTCTATAGATCCTCGGGGGTGATGGGAATTTGGTTGTGGACAGAGCATCCATCGAGAAAACAATATACTCATGTCCACCCAACAATTCCATCATGTGATCAATGAATGGCAATGGGAAATGAGCTTTCCGTGTTGCCGTATTGAGCTTGCAATAATCAACACAAACTCTCCAGCAAGTTTGTTGGCGTGTCGGTATAGGGTCATTATATTCATTCTCAACAACCGTCATGCCTAACTTCTTGGGAACCACATGGACAGGACTCACCCACAAACTATCAGAAATGGAATATATTATACCATGATCGAAGTACTTAAAAACCTCCTTTCGGACAACTTCTTTCAGTACAGGATTCAACCTTTGTTGTGGGTCCCGGCGGAACCTAGAATTCTTGTCTGTGTGGATTTGATGCTCGACGATACCAAGGTTGATGCCCATGATATCCTTCAAGGACCACCTGATAGCCTCCTTGTGTTCCATGAACAACTTCTTAAGGGCAGCATCTTGTTCTTTTGCAAGATTAGAAGCGAATATGAGTGGCAACGTCTCATTATCCCCAAGAAGATGTATTTGATGTTATTGAGGACCGGTTTAAGCTCGACCAGAGATGGGTCCTTGTGGGATTCTTGACTAAGCTCAAGTGGTGCAAAGGCCAAGGGTTAAGATGTGCAAACACCGAAATGTGCCTCCTTACCTAGAGGCTCAGAGGCGGATTCCTTAAGATCATCATTACTCGCAACCTAGTCATCGGGCACCTCAATAATATGTCAATGTGTCTCGAACATGCCCATTGATTGAATTTAATCTGTGTCCTGACTTAGATTGGCATCAACTAGATCATCAAAGGAACCATGTTGCTTACCAAGAGAAAATATGTGGAAATCTTTCATTAGGATTCCAAAGGACAACCTCAATAACACATTGCGACAATTGATGAAAGCATTAGATGTCGCTAGGAATGGCCTACCTAGTAACACTAGATTTGTCCTTGTGGGTTTGACACAGGTTCAATATCCAAGATGATGAAATCAACTAGGAATACTAACTCACGCACTTTAATAAGAATATCCTCCACACTCCCAATTCATGAAACCTTATGTTCCACACTCACATAGAATTTTGACAGACTTGTCGGCCAACTGGAGGGTAGTCCTATTAGGCTACAAATCGCTAGTTCTGAGGTTGACATAGATAGAGTAAGGGAGGAAGTTTACTGATGCTCCAAAATCTAACAAAGCTCGATGGATTGTCATGTCACCGATCACACATGAAAAAGTAGGACAACCGGGGTCCTTGTATTTGACTTGCATCGGTTGTGCCAAGATCGAACTTACATTGGTGGGCAAAAAGACCTTTTTGGGGACATAAGGTCCTGCTAGTCAGACTCCACCCTAGTAGTAAAAAGACTACTACGGTGGAGTCAACTCTCTGAAATACTTGAAGGTGCCTTCGGCTTCAATCTCATTCGTGCCCTGGATAACGTTGACCTCAACAGGGTCATTGAAGGCACCTAGCTTCTTCCCTATGGTGAAGATGTCGAAATCAGCGCACTGACTACCATATGTCAAGCACATCAAACCATTAAGACAATTGATCAAGGCATTGGAAGTCGCTATAAATGGTCACCCCAAAATAATAGGAATTTGTCCAAATGGGTTTGGCACAGGTTCACTATCCAAAACAAAGAAATCGACAAGATAAATGAACTCACCCACTTTGATCAAAACATCTTCCGCCACGCCCTTCAGTTTCTTCATTGACCTGTCAGCCAGTTGAAGGGTCGTTTTTGTTTGTTTGAGGTCTCCAAGACCGAGGTGGACGTAGACCGAATACGGTAGAAGATTGAGAGATGCACCTAGGTCTAATAAAGCCCGATGTATTGACATCTCACCAATCACACAAGAAATAGTAGGGCAACCAAGGTCCTTGTATTTGACTTACGTGGGTTGTGCCAAAAATGAAGTCACATTAGTGGCAAGAAAAGCTTTCTTGGGAACATTGGTTTTTCTTTTCTTGATGCATAAATCCTTGAGAGCCTTGGCATAAGGTGCCATTTGCTGAATCACCTCCAACAGACGAATACTCACCTTAACTTGCCGAAAGATTTCAAGCATCTTGTCATGTTGATCTGATGTTTTCTTTTTAAGGCGCTCAGAGAATGGCGCCTTCGGGGCATATAGGTCTTTCGATGGAACCTCAGTATTTTGTTCCATAGAAACATGAGTGGGGACCTCAGAATCTGATTCCTTCGACACAAGTTGAGACAAGGGGATCTCAGGGTTTGACCCCATTGTCAAAATAAACGTAGAAGGAACCTCAGGATCAAGCTCCTTCCTCGAAGTATTTGGTGAGGGAACCTTAGGATCCGGCTCCCTCATGGATGTAGGTATCACCGCAGGTCTGGTGACACCAAGAGATGGTGATTGCAAGGAAGGCAACCCAATTTGGTTTTCCACCTCCTTACTGGACCTCAAAGTATGAATCACATTAACATGATGGGTCGGTTCAAAGGTAGTTTGAGGTACTAGTGTCCTTCATTGAGATTGGGTACCCCGAGAATTCACATTGGGTTGACTTTGAAATTGACCCTTCTCACGTTCAACAGGGGCTGATGAGCCAACTGGCTAACTTGCATTTTCAAAGTTTTAAATGAACTTTGCATGCTCTGCAGGAATGCTTGAAGGGATTGATCAGGAGAGTGATCCTTAGGGTCAACCCTCTCGAGGTAGAGTCTGACTAGAATAACCCGATGGTGAGTCCTTAGCAGGTTGGTGAGTATGAGGTTGAGACCTTTGATGTGGGAGTTGGTAGGTCGCAGATGAGCATGGAGGGTGATATGGTGGGGGTTTAAGTTGAGTGTGCGAGCTCTGACCATGGCCCCCACTCGGACCCCAATAGAAGTTAGGGTGGCTTCGCTATCTCGGGTTGTAGGAGTGACTATAGAGATCATTACAAGGCCTATGTTGATACATTGCATTTGCACGCTGAGTATCACTTGGAGCATAAGCACATGCCAAGTCATTATATCTCGTAAGTCCACACCTACTACACACGGGAGTAGCGACCTGAGCTATAGGAGCTCGGTCCAACTCTAAACTCTCAATCCTACGCATGAGAGCAACCATTTTCGTCTCAGACATGATAGTTGACTCATCTTAGTATGACCCAGCTCGACCAGAAGACCTAGCGGTTGACGGCTCTCTCATGGTGTCCCACTCAAAGGTCCATTCAGCCATTAATTCAAAAGTGTCCCATGCCTCATCAATGGGTTTCATTTGGAAAGCACCCTAACACATCGACTCTAACAATGTGCAGGTGTTGTAGTTGAGGCCCTCATAAACACTATGGCACAACTGTCATTGCTCAAGTCCATGATGAGGGCACTGTTGTTTAATCATTTTAAATACCGCAAGTGCACGGCCGCGTTGAAGCAGTGGCAAATACTGGTCAATCCACAAGGAGGTGTGTAGACTCTGGTTTGTTCGAAGGCAAGTGGGAAAAGAGGGGAAGAAATTGTGATTACACTAAACAAGACTAACTACACTAAACGAGTAAGCATCAAACAAGGAAAATGAAAGCGAGGGAAATTGAAAGCTGGAAATCAGAAATGGAAAACCCCTAAGGGGTGGAGTGTGTGCACACGTGTAAAAAGATGGTGAAGAATGCATTCTATAGGCACAAATGTAGGTAGTGTTTTCATGCATAGGAAGTGTCTAAAGGTTATGGCAAAACCTATCAATCCATTCACTAACCTAGTTGATTAACATTCATATACACAAGCTGGTTTTTTCAGAACCTAAACAAGCATGGGATCTGTCTAAGATGTGTGGCAAAACCCATCAAGTGTAGTATTCCACTCTAACAAACAAGCATACATTCACATTTATCAACTCAATCAAAATATAAAGGATTCATATCTATTCTTTAATGCATGTATGAACATCATCTCCACCCCCAAAGGGGGATGGATCTACTCACTACACAATACTCTAATAATTAAACTAAAGAAGAAACGAAACATTCTAACTACTTTAGCCTACAATCAAAGAAATAAAACTAAGCAAAGCATGCATAAAGAAACAACATAAGAACAAAACAATGGAAAAATTATTTTATTAGATGACTCACATTGAAGGTAGCATTCTTCTCCACATTGAGATTTTGCTTCAAGGCTTACTCCTAGTAGAGAGAATGCCACCAAGCAATGGGTGATTATAATAGAAGGTGAAGAGTTCTATTTATAGCCATAGAAAAAGGTAATCCGGGACAATCCCCCGGTATGGGATTAAAAAATACCAGAAATAGACTAAATACACACTAATACACTCTCCACATGAATCTTAGTGGATCCGAGCCAAAAGTGACCGCCAATTAGCGGTCTACAGTGTTCGGATCGCTCTGGATTTTCTTGTGGGTTTTTCTGGAAGGCTTTGTTTGTCTTTTATGCATCTACGTTGCTTGTTGGAGCTCCGACCCGAATAGAATTGCCAAAATACTCCCCATGATGGTGTGAAGTATTCTTGTTTTCTCATTGGTCCTTCGATCTTACGTTCAGGTCCTTCTATCTTCCATCTTAGTCCTTGAGTCTTTCAACTCAATCCTTTTTCATGCTTTTAGGTCTTTTTATGACTCTTCTCTTCAAACCTATTTATTTCTGAAATTTAAACATAAAACTCGTCACGTAGCATTGTTTAGGTGAAAGATAATGGATATAAGATACAAATATAAGCATGAAATGATGTCAATCAACTGTAGGAGAAGGTCCTTGAACATCTCCAAGAAAGCATGAAACGATTCGGTCTCAGTCTGGTACATTTGTTGTATCTGGTGCCGTATCTGTTGAGTCATCCTTTGAGGGAAGAATCTCTTCAGAGAAACGGTCACAAATTCATCCCACGACCAAATAGAGCTCGTCGGGAGGTTGTGTTGGTTTTTTGGCCTTAATCTATGTTTTGAAGATTTAATCAACCTAATCTTAATTATAATCAAATGTAGTGTAGCACACATATTGCATAGCATATATATTTCTTTGTGCCAACATCTACAGGTGATAAAGACTCAAGGAAGAAAGGAATTCAAGTCAAGAAATGTAATCAAGCTTTTGAAGACATGTAATGTTACTTGTAATTGAGTCTTAGGAATCTATGTAATCTTGAGCATACAAGAGTTCAAATCCATTCACATAGACACTAGGTTCTTTGTAGAACTCACACACAAAATCTCAGATCATTTCGACTTCAATAGATCACCCAAACCTTAGCCGGAAAATCACTTGAAACCAAACTTTGATTTCGAATGCTAAACGGCCGACCGAACCAGTTCTCAGTTCGACCGTTTATAATAGAGTCTCATAGTGTATTTTTTCTTATTCTACCGGTCGAACGTTGACCTAAGAACAGTCAACTGGATGAAGATTTCTCTTGAACCCCAAAGTGTCTGGAAGTTTTCGGTCAACCGTTCCCTTGTCTCTGGTCGATCGTTTGTCCATGGACATTCTTTCTGGACTACCAAAACTCCCTGAACGGTCGACCATCCCACATTTTAGTTCGACCGTTCACTTAAGTGGACTTAAGTTATAGACTTGTTTGTTCGACCGTCCCCTGCTCGGTCGACCGTTTCATTTCTGGTTTGTGTTGAACTCATTTCTAGACAGCCATCTGGTCAACCGAACTTATCTCGAACAGTGACCTGTGCTTTTCTGTTTTGTGTTTCTTACACAATCATCTACCACTTTTGTCACAATGTCTATAACACCTTAGGAGCTTATAAATAGAGGTTTGAGTACTTTGTTGAGACATCTCTCCCACACATAATTGTCCCATACATTAGAGAGGTCTCCCAATCCTAAAAGCTCATTCACTACACTCTAAGCCTAAATTCCACACCTTTGATCATTGTCATATCCTACTCAAAGTGTGCTCAAGAATTAGAGAGTGTTGTTCCACTCCACAAATTGTTTATCAAAGAAGCAAGGGTCTTGGTGAAAGCCCAAGACAAAAAAGTATATACTTCTCTTTTTTTTGCAAAGCAAAAGGGAGGCATAGCCTCGAAGTTTCATTGATGTGTAAACTATGATTTACAACCAACCAAAATTTTGACAATGAAATAACACGGGGTTAAGCACTCTACATGCTCGACCTACAAGTTACCTCGAGTATAAGACTCATACAACCGACCCCTAGAGCACTCTAGTAGACCTATGCTTCTATTTCCAAGTTTCTTCAAAGGCTTGGATGGCCATCGAGTCCCCAACCAGGTCCTTCATCCTCGAGCCTATGACCCAAACAGTATCCTTCACCAAGCACACGATATCAAATGGACGTCTAATTTCATGGTCGAAGATTCGTCTGTTCCGCTCCTGCCAGCACTCATAGATAACCGCACTAAAGGCTAACTTCATTGCGGTCACATTTACTCGGCCTCCCTTCGCTTGCTGCAATCTCTTGGCCTCTTTGTCTAGTGTGGTTCTTATGTCAATGCTCAGTCCCAACATGTGAAGTATTCTTGTCCAACCCTCCATTGTGAAAGGACACGTCTAGAATAGGTGTCCCATATCCTCCTCTGCCATTGTACACAATGAACATTCAAGCCCAAGGTGTGCGCCCCTTGCCTTCATGAGTTTCTTCGTCAGCAATCGGCCTTGTAGCGCACACCATGCGGTTATGGCATGCTTTGGGACATGGTTCTTGAACCATATGAGTTTGCTCCATCCCACGGCTACCTTCTTTGATGCAACCCAAGACCACGCCTCCTTTAATGTGACGGTTGTCTTCATTGCTTCCATCCTTATGGGCATGTCCTGCCCTCCATGTATTTGCGTCCCCATAATCCTCGGCCACAACTCCAACATCTTCACCGAACACAGGGGAGGAAGGTCCCATGTACCATTTCTGATGTAGTAGGCCACGAGTGTATCCCTTGGCATGCCAACATCATAATGTAGTCGTGCACCCCACTCCTCACACTTGAATGGTGTACCACACCAAGGGTCAAGAAAAAAAACGTGTATTCTTGTCATCGCCAACATGAATCCGGATGTGCTCCCGGGCGATATCACGCACCCTCAAGATACCCCCCCCCCATGCCCAAGAGCAAACCGAGGGTGGGCGTGCTAGCCAAATTTTGTGGTTGCCCAGGTATTTCTGTCACATGCATTTGACCCAAAGTGACTCATCATCATCCACGATCAACCACAACAATCGTAACAGCCCGTCATCATTCCAATCCTCAAGCCTTCTCAGCCCCAAACCTCCTTCACCTTTCGGCAGATAAATATCCTTCCATGCTACCACCACCCACTTCTTATCCCCCCCACGAAGTGGAACATGATGCTCTCCATCTCCTTCAGTACCCACCTGGGGAGAAGAAAAGTGGACATCCGGTAGATTCTATAAGAGACCAATACGCTTCGCACCAACTCAACTCTGCTAGCCATGGATAGGAAACTCCGTTTCCAGGAACTTAGATTTGCCCTCAACTTGGCCACCAGCCCTTCACATTGGTGCTTCCCAAGCCGAGAAGTGAACAATGGTAGTCCAAGGTAGATTACCGCGAAGTTCGCTCTTGCCATTCCTAGATGGCTACATATGCAGCTGCCATGCATGACATTTCTCCCCAACAATACTTGACTCTTGTTTGTGTTCAAGTGCAGCCCCGAGCACCCAGAAAATGAGGCTAAGATTTGTTTAATTTCCCGTGCATTTCTCTTGGTATCCTTGGCGAAGAGCAAGACGTCATCAGTAAAGAGAAGGTGTGAACCGGTATGTTACCACATTCAATCAGCTCTAGCCTCCCATTTACAGCAGCCTCCTTTATCATGATGCTAAGGACCTCCATACAAAGAACGAAAGATAAGGGGCCATCGGGTCACCTTGCCGTAGGCCATTTGTTGCCTTGAAGGGTCTTGAGTTAGCTCCATTCACCATCACAACAAACGACACCCTTACACATGCCATAATCAAGCGTTGCCAATGTTCCAGGAAACCAAACCGCTTGAGGTGTTTGAAACTCGATTTGAGGAAAGCATACAACTCGGTTTCGTGGACTTTTCTTCTTGAGGTCCTCAAGAAGAAAAGTCCACGAAACCGAGTTGTATGCTTTCCTCAAATCGAGTTTCAAACACATCATTGTTGACCCGCGAGCAGCAAGCATGTTGTGGCAAATTTCAAGGGCAAGTAATATGTTGTCGCTAATACGTCGCCCTCGAATGAATGCACTTTGCTCCTCTCCTATCAACGGAGGTAGGACAACCTTCAACCGATTTGCCAAGACCTTAGATATGTACCGGTAGATCATATTGCAAAGGGATATTAGCCGGTAATCATAAACTATGGTGGGTGTAGCCTTTTTTGGAATGAGCATAATAGATGTGTAGATTACTTGGGAGAGGAGCTTCCCGCTTCGCATGAAGTCGTCAACTGCCTTAAACATGTCCTTCTTCACCACACTCCACGATGTTGTAAAGAACTTCGTATTGAAACCATCGGGCCCAGCAGCCTTGCCCACATTTCAGTGTAGCACCACCTCCTCAAGCTCCTTCATATCAAGACCCACAACAAGGCCTCTTGCCTCATCGAGATTTAGTTGAGGTGTGCGAATAAAGATAGGTATCGGGGCAACCTAAAAACCATTATCAAACAAGTTACAAAAACGACATCGAAACGCCTCACGAATCACACTTTCCTCCTCCGTAATCTCACCATTATCGCTCACTAGCCTCACAGTGTTGGTGGCTCTCCTCACTGTAAGGGAAGCATGGAAGAATCTAGTATTCCGGTCACCCTCCCGTAAGCATCGCACCCTCGATTTTTGCCTCAATAACGACTCCTCTCTTGACAATGCCAACTGCAACTCCTCCTTGCAAGCTCGCTCATGGTCATAGAGGGATGAATCCCCCGGTGTCTCCCTCAAACCAAGCCTCACTTGTGCTAGTCTATGTTGGGCCTAACTCACCTGATTTTCAACATGCCCGAATTTTTCCTTGCTCCATACTTTGAGCACCTCCTTTGTCTTATGCAACTTCACTGTCACGAGATACATAGGCTTCCCATCAATAAGAGTTCCCCAAGCATTATGTACCATGTCTGAAAATTCTTCATGTTCACTACAAAAATTTGCAAACCTGAACACCCTCTTCTTTCGTGTGCCCACGTGATTGGTTGTCATTGTGAGAGTAGCATGGTCACTAAGGTCCTTGTCCCCCACCACATAGAAGGTCTCCATGAAGTCGTCTAGCCATTCTAGGGATATGAACATGTGATCAATACGGGTCTGAATGCAGGTTTTGCCTTGAGAGGAGTTCAACCACGTGAAGTCGCTTCCCCCGGATGGCACCTCTACGACTTGCAAACTATCCACACAAGCATTAAACTCCTCCATTGCTGTCCAATTGAAACCCGCACCTCCTTTATTCTCATGACACCTTCGAATGCAATTAAAATCCCCACAAATTATCCGTGGTACAGCCCCCTCCGGCTTCACTCGTTCAAGATCTGCCCACAGCGAGCGCCGCTCCATGTGCCCATTTGCACCATAAACCGCCAAGATAGCCATTGATTTCCCACTTCCCTTATCAATTCCTTCCAAATGTAGTAGTTGTGGGGTCTCGAAGGTGACTTGAAGACCCACTTTCAGCTCATTCCACAACACAAGGATGCACCCCGAATCAGTAACGATGCTATTTGCCGCCCAATTATGCACCCAAATCGCTCTCCGAAAGTGCTCAAGTTTCTTTAACTTAACCTTATGTTCCATGAGGAATATGATGTCATCTATAGCGTTCTTTATCCATTCCTTTATCATGTGTATGCAGCCGGGGAGGTTTGCTCCACGCATATTCCACGTAAGAATAATCATGGCTTCGGAAGAGGGGAACGAGTCCCCTTACGACCTTGGTTTGTTTTTTGCTGCTCCAGCCTCAAGGACACACGCTTGATAGTCACCGGTTGCGGGGTACATGCTCCCGAGGGTTGTGGAAATTCCTCACCATGTCCCTCTTCATTAGTACCTACGCATGGACCAAGCTCGGGCCCATCTTGGACCACGTCCACAAGCCCCGCTAATATTTTGAATCGCCCCGGGCTTGATCCTCCTTCCCGAATGGTTCTCTCATTCATTTGCGCTCTACCTGGTTCACGCACCACATGTTTTGGAGAAAGCCAAGTTGGATTTGGCGGGTGGTTCAAGGCAGCTCCCACGCTGGCATGGTGCAACATTTCCTTTGCCTCACTTGTGGTAACCACCTTTCCACATGGCACGTTGTGGCTAGTGTCTTGCTCTTCCCCTTCCTTTCCACATGGCATCTTGTGAGGGGTCCTCTCCTCTCCAGCTGGGAGGACAAGTGTAGTAAAGGGATCAGCCTCCTCCTCTCTAATTGATGCAGCCTGGGAAAAGTTTTTGCTTTTGCTTTTTGCTTTTTGCTTTTTGCTTTTTGCTTTTTGCTTTTTGTCACCCCTCCTCTTTGTTTGTTAGTGCTAACCCCATTTCTGTTGCTGTTACAGAAACCTATGTTTGAAGCACTCCATCTTCTCTATTATGTTCCTCACCCTCTTCTCCATTCGGAGCTGCATCTTCCCAACAACTTCGGCCTTTATCTCCCCTTCCATAGTGAGTAGGCTGGCCAGCTTGTTGTTAGTGTCACCACCACTCCGGCTTGCCTCCACTTCCTTCGCCTTCCCACACCCTTTGCCCACTTCCACCAATTCCTTCTGAGCCCACCCCTCCTTACCATCTTTCTTCATCGAAGGCTTGCTGGGACAGTTCAACTTGGTACGTTTGAACTCCCCACAATCCCAACAATACCCCAGGCACCACTCATACTCGATGCTAACCTCCTCCGTGCTAATCCCTTCGATTTGGATGTCCATGGTGGTTGGATACTCAAACTCTCAGTCCACCTCCACACACACACTTGCATAGTCCAGCCTCCTCCCGGAGGCGGTGTTATCATCCATGTATAGCGGCCTACCTAGAACACTCGCAATGGTGCTCACATTTTTTGTGGACCAAAAAATGCAAATCCAAATCGGGGAAGCGGATCCATATCGGCATAGTCTTAATATCAGCCTTCCTCATCACCATTTTTGGTGTCCGTCTTTGCACAACCAAAGGCGAGCCCTTCACAAACCAAGGTCCATTTTGCAGCAAATGTGTTAGTTCCTCCACCAAAGTGAACCGAAATAGGAGAAACCCTCGCCTCCTTCGAATGACCTCCACACCTCCAGATAGCCCCTACAGCTTGGGCAAGAACTTCTCAAGGGTTCGGAGATGGGGTTTAAAATGCACAAATAACCCACTAAAACCTTGTCCCACCGTTGCAAAGCTTCAGATACCTCTTGCTTTGAACAAACCGCAATCGTTGCACCCTCCTTCACCATCAGTTTCACAAACTCCAAAGTCGTGGATGGCTAGGGACTTGACTTGAATAGGTCTGACCATCTCCGACTCCTTGGCACCTCGCCATCCAAAAGTGGTTCACGAAGAACACATTCCTCCAAGACAACATCATGAGTTGGTTTGGGTGTTTGGAGAGAATCTAGAGTGCCACTCTCTCCAAATGGTGCTGCAGCTGAAGTAGAGCGCTCCTCACACTTCATTTGAGTAGAAAATTGATGTTTTAGATGGAAGAATGGTAGGGGTGACCAAGGAAAACCCAAGAAACCCCCATGTTTTCCCAGAGCTTCTCTCTCCTCTCCTCTTCTTTCCAATACAATATAAATAAATAAAAGAGTATAGACTTCGGTGAGAGCCCGAAGTGTTCCTTCTCGGTTTGTGAGAAAAGGAGTCCAACCTAGGCAAGGATTGTTCGCTAGCTTGCTGTGTAAAAGGCTTAATCTCGCCCGGAACAAGATTGATAGTGAAGACGTAGGTGGAGCTCGCGGAGTCGAGCGGAGCTTGCAAGAGAGGAAGTAGGCGGGAGGTCGAACCTCTATAAAAATCTTCCGGTGCCATTGTGGTTTGCTTGCTTTTCTCTACCTTTTTAATTCCACTGCATAACTTGTTTAGGAAGAGAATAAAGGTTAAAAGTGATTAGAATTAGGGGTCACATCGATCCCAACAGGTTGTACATCCATTTCTTTGCTTTATCCTTCAACGCGAAAGAAATCATCCTCAACCAGACCGAATCCTCATTAAGTTGTTGAAGCTTGAACATGGAGCACACCTCCTCGAATTCACGTATAAAAATATATGGATCTTTCTTATTGGCAGTGAAGGTAGGAAGCATGCTCACAGATTAAGGTTTCAACTCATAGTTGTTCCCGCGAGCAGGTGGGAGAACTATGCAAGATGGTTGCGCGGCCCGAACATGATGGGTCTGCTCCCCAAGAGTCATTGGTCTATCCCGTCGAGCTAAAGGTCACTATAGGTCCTTATAGCTAGACGACACCTAACTGCGAGGTCACACGGTCTCAACACGCCTCACCTCCCTACGACGAAGACCACAGAGCTTAGCAAGTGAGCCAAGATCCGAGATCTCGTCTCTCCTACTATCGACAAAGTAGGCAACGCCAATCAGGGTATGATGGTCATGACCCGATCACTCTCTTAATACGCCCGAGTCCTAGGGCCAATGTCTACCTTATTTTAGATTTAGGGCTTCACTTGAGTGTGGTTTTTGGGGCTAAGGAATGGGTGATGAAATCCCCCACCTTATCTTGAATATTATAGGTGGTGCACCTTAAAGATGTATTGAAAACTTAAGCTAGCAAGCAACTCACCAAACAAGCACTCACCTCACTCTTGTAACAATTCACCTTACTAACTAATGCAGGATCTAAACATTGCTGAATGAGAGAACCGGTGCACATACCTCACGCCAGCAATCGACAACAAGAATTTAAAGCAAATGAAAGACAATGTGTTTGCAACGCCTACAAATGATGCATGACCTAGATGGCAAATAGTCTAATCTTTTGCTTTGAGTTTTAGGGTCCAAGTTATCTTAAGAAGGGGTTATGCAAGCCAAATTAATTATTAACACTAAAATAGAGCATGCATGGCATAACAAGTGGTGCGAAAGAACTACAAATCCGCCAAAGAAGCTACTCTGAAAACAAAAGTTGAAAATGGCTCACCAGAGCCGCCAGAATTTATCAGCGTGCTCCCATGCTCCATTAGGTCCCCCTGTCCACTTGTGGCCCCTTCCAGTAACCAAAAGAGAAAAGAAAACAAAAACAAAGAAAAACACCACCGAAATGTAAACTCGACTACGAAAAAAACACTCCTCGGCAACAACGCAAAAAACTTGAATCATATTAATTACCGCAAGTGCACGGCCATGTTGAAGCGGTGGCAAGCACAGGTCGATCCACAGGGAGCGTGCGCGAATCGGATTTACGATACTCGAGTGGGCAAAGAAAAGGAGATTAAAGTCGAAACTACACTACAATGCAAAAGAAATCAGAAATAAGCAATAAAACTAAACCCCATAGTGGGTAGATAAAGAACATGGAAATGAAAATGTGTGTAGTGTAGTGTGTGTTCAACTGTGCTCATCAAAACATGTCATACATGAAATCCATAAAACGTAACTCCAACTTTGCCTCCACATGAAATAAGATAAAACCTTATCATTAAAAAATACAAGACAATAATTGAAATGAAGCTAATATGTTCACATGCATCATGACTCAAATCCGACTATGTCTCCACATGAAATAAAATTTATCGCAATCATTAAAACATACAAGACATTAATTAAGATAAAGCCAACATGAGCACATGCATGCGCATGTCTTGTTCCCTTCTTCCACTCCATCATTATCCTCACATCATCATTCCCCATAAAATAGGCTCATTAATTTAAGCAAGTGCTAAGCTTCACTCAAGAGCATTAGCACATCAAAGATAAGAGTGAAATCCCATTAGATGGTTATGGAAATCATGTAAGGCTCAAAGGATTAAGATTAACACACACACTAATTCATCACATGATCAAATCACCTTCTTCTCCACCCCCCCAATGGGGATGGACTACTCTCTACTCATCTCTGCACTAAAGAAAACATAAAAATAACATGAACCCATAATGGAAATAACTAAAAACAAGATTAAACAAACAAAAACATCAAAGAAATTGCATCAAAATAAAAGACATTAATGGAAAGAGAAAGATTCAACTAACTTGAAATGAAAACATTACAAAATTACTGGTATGAATTAAAGTTAAAGCTGCAAGTGCAAGAAGGAGAGTGGAGGGAGAATGAGAGGAGAGAGAGAGTGGCGACCAACATGGGAAACCATGGTTTCTCTAGGGTTTCGACCTCTTTGACCATCAAAAGCTTTAGGATTTTCGCAGCAAAATGGACCCCAACTCTTGCCCTACTCGTGGGCAGCAAGAAGATGGAGAGTGTGGAAGCAAGAAGGCTCTCCATCCACCCCCATTGCATGCTTAATTCCCAGTCTTAAGGGATGAAGTGCACGCACCACCTCTAGGGAGTGCTGAAACTCCCCCAAGGAAGTGGAGCGAGTTGTTTGTGGCTGGCCCAAAGGCATCCACAACCCCTGAGTTCATCCAGCCAGCCATTAAGGGAGGAGAAAAGGTGGCAAAGTGTTCCAAGCAAGAATTAGTTGAAGCCTTGAAGAGGTGGCATAAGGTCTTAGTTGGTTATTTCATCTCTTTCAGGCCACTCTTGCCGACTTTAGAGAAGTACCTCCACAAGATGTGGAGTTTGGTTGGACGTGTCGAGGTCATCAAAAGAAGTCAAGGGTTTCTCCTCTTCCGATTCACTCTTGAAGAGGATAGGAAACGTGTGCTAGAGGGGGGACCATGGTTCATTCGTGGTTCTCCACTTGTTGTTCAAGAGTGGGCACCGAATGTGGTCTTGACAAGGGCAAACATCACCACCATTCCCATTTGGATTCGTCTACCGGAGCTTGACCTCTGATTCTGGTCACAAAGAGTTTTGAGCAACATTTCTAGTGTCCTTGGGAGACCCCTATACACGGATGAGCACACGGCCTCGGGGAGAAGGCTGGCCTATGCATGGGTGTGCGTGGAAGTGGCTCATGATTTCACCTATCCGAGTTGGGTGGAGGTCGAAGTGGAAGGCACCGGCACACATCGAGTTCTAGTGGAGTATGAATGGAGGATCGGGTATTGTAAGGACTGCATGGAGTTCGGTCATGATGAGGAGAAATGTCCAAAGAGGAGGATAATCAACAAGCAAGGAGAGGAGCACAAAGGAAAAGCTGAGAAGTGGGTTGTTGTGTCTAGGAAGAGTGCTGGAAATGGGCTTGAAAGGAGTATGACCAAGGGCGTTGAGGGAGTGAGCCATGGAAGTGGGGTGGAAGCTAGCACCATGGGTATCCCGGAGATGGGAGGGGCTGGTCGGATAGGAGGGGAGAGAGAGGCTGCTGGAAGAGATGATGACTTGGACACTAGAGGTATTGAGGTGGATGGGGGGACAAGTTAGGAGGTGACATGTGGAGAGCAAGCTCAGAGAAATCTCAAGGAGAAAAATCGCATGGCTAAAACACTCTCTTGTTCTCCTAATTCTTTGGAGGCAACCAATGAGGGGATGACTTGTCACATGAGAGGGAGTAGTTTAGGAGACAAAGGGGGAGGCTATAAAGTGGTCCAAACGATTTCTGATATGGGTGCAATTGGGAATGACCCTATTGGTGTCCAAGAAGGGAAATGTGGAGTGGAGCAGGAAAGTGATGTTTCCATTTTGGGACAAGCCAATGGGATGCGCTTTGAGTGCTCTAGGTGTGAAGCGTCTGCTGAGGAAGCACCAAGTCAGCATGGTAAAGACAAAATAGAAGCTCACATGATTCAAATCAAGGGACACAACTTAGAGGGCTCCTCTCATGAAGTGGGTGTTGAACGTTTTATATTTCTACCGCAAGTGCACGGCCGCGATGAAGCGGTGGCAAGTACGGGTCGTCCTCAGGGAGGTGAGCAGCCTCTTGTTTATCAGAAATCAAGTGGCACAAAAAGATGGAAGAAAGTTGTTTATGCTAATCTAAACTATGCTAACACGAAGAAGCAAATGCGAAGGAAACAAAACAAACGAATACTTCAACTAAGCTAGAGAAACTTGATACTATGGAGAAATCAGTAAGAGAGAGAGACCCCTTAGGGGGTGGAGTGACTACACATACACAATAAGGAGGCAAGAATATCTTCCTATAGGCATAAGTGGAGGTAGTTTTTGCATGTATGGGAGGTGTCTACTTATCATAGCAAAACCCATCAATTAAATCACTAACCTACTTTGATTAACATTCATAAACACAAGCTGGTTATTTAAGAAACTAAACAAGCATGGGAGGTGTCTTAAAACTTGTGGCAAAACCCATCTAGTGAAGTGTTCTATTCTAACAAGCAAGCATGCATTCATATTAATCAACACATTTCAAAATAAACATCCCCATTTCCTTAATTGCATATATGGTAATCATATCCACCCCCCAAAAGGGGAGTGGTTTTACTCACTACACATTACACTACACATTACACTAAGATAAGAAAACATATTAACTAAGCTAGATTTAATAAAAGACAATTAAACTAAAACATGCACCAACAATAAAAGAAGCACAAAACTAAGGAAATTTTATTGATTGAAGACTCACAATAGCAGTAGCATCTCCCCCATTGAGTTTCTTGCTTCAAGGCTTTCACTTCAATTAGGGAGAATGGCCACAAGCATGGAGTGATTACAATGGAAGGTGAAGAGTTCTATTTATAGCCATGGAAAAAGCTAATCCGGGACAATCCCCCGATGTGGGACTAAACAAATACCATAAATAGCATAAGCACGCTCTAATACACACGCCAGAAAAAGATAAGAGGATTCAGATCCACCTGGACCACCAATTAGCGGTTCATTGGCGGTCTACAGGGTCCTGATTCGCCTGGGCTTTCTTGGAGGCTTTCCTGGATGGTATTCTTGGTCTTGGATGCGGTTACTTGACTTGTTGGAGCTCCGACCCGAATCGAATTGGTAAAATAGTCCCCATGATGGTGTGGAGTATTCTGTTTTGCTCTTAGGTCCTTCTGTCTTGCAATCAGGTCCTTCTTCCTTGCATCTTGGTCCCCAGATCTCACAATTCAGTCCTTTTTCCCAGCTTTTGGGTCCTTTTATGCTTCATCTCTTCAAACCTATTTATTCCTGAAAACTAAACATAAAACTCGTGACATAGCATTGTTTAGGTGAAAGATAATGGATATAAGATACAAATATGAGCATGAAATGATGTCAATCAAATACCCCCACACCTAGCTTTTGCTAGTCCCGAGCAAAACAAAGAAAGAGAAAAGCATACGAAAAAACAAGAAATCCAAACTCACTTTCGTAGGAATCACGGTTGCACTTAGCACGTGCAACAAGCCGTTAAACCTCCTTGTCGCCAAGGAGGAGGAGTGTTGTCTCCTGAGGGTTTTCAGCGGATATACCCACAAAATCCGAACAAGATGCATTAATCAATCTAGCTACACGACTCGTTGGACTCATATGTCGATCATGGGACACGGTAATACTACGGGTCGACTCTATAAATGTAATCGGTCCACACACCTAGCCTAATGAGTTATTCGTGAGAGTTAGTTAAGCACTTAAGTGAACGACATGGGCAACCTTAACTTCTGAAAGTGATACAATGTGTAGAGTCCATTTTGGTTCTTATTTGACTCTCTTTTTTCTCTCTTTTTTTTCTTTTTTTTTTCTTTGGAGCATTTTTTGGTTGGTGTTTGATTCTCCCAGGGTCAGGTTTCGTGCATCATTGCCTATGACGACTTACACTATCACGTACACCTTCCCCCAAATCTCCACATAGGGTGATCCCTACCACCCGTGTAACGGGAGTTCGGTCGATGCATCCCAAGTCAGATGACTCGAAAGCACCAGGCACAAAGTCCCCTCAGACCTACTTTCCCGAGTGATAGGAGCCGTGCGAGAAGAGAGAACACCACTTATTTACTTATCTACATGGGAACCAAAACCCCTACACTTAAGTTTCACAAAAAGAGATTAAGGGCCCTTGACTACGACAAACTTCCTTATACTAACAGACACGAATTATTTGACTCACTAGGTTCAGGGTGGACTTCTTTAAATGTTTGAGTGCTGAAACCCTATGATTACACGCCCCCCGAGAGAAAACCGGGGTGCATCCTAACGACTCGATAAGACCTAAAGCCAGTAAACTAGAAATCCTAATGCATCAAGTTCAAGTCAATTTTGGGAGCTTTCTTATTACTTTGCCTCTCAACGGTTTTGCAAATGCTAAACACACGCAAAACCCACAAAAAACATTTTCTTTCGCAAACACATGAAGATTTTGAAAGAAATGTGAAAATTTTAAAGCATTAGGCAAGCAAAAGAAGACAAGTCACCCAAGGATCATGGCAAGCAGATATATCAATGTTAAATGCGGCACACTAACATGACCTTAGCAATACAACCAAAAGAACACGAAAAACAAATAAAAAACAAAAAGACTCACAAACTATGTACAAACGTGAAAACACCCCCCCCCACACCTAATCCATGCATTGTCCTCAATGTATGGCAAAATGGTGCCAATGCATGGATAGGGTGTACCGGACTAATGACGACGGCCAGAAGTGCCTGAAGAGGCACCTCTCTCAAGAGTCGACAACTTCCTATAGATCTTCCGGTTTTGCTTGGCTAAGATGACGTTCTGCTGCTCGACCGCCATCTCAGAAATGTCGGTGTTAAAGAGCGTTCCTGAGCTCACAGACGAGCTTGAGGAACTGGCTCTAACATCCTCCTCCATATAGTCAGGCACCCATGCCTCAGGCAATGGAGAAATGACGGGGTCATCTTCGCTACCTCGAGGTCGGTGCCTTGGCGACTCAGCATGCGCTCAAATCGTGGGATGTCCAACATGCCACACAATTTGGTAACCAGAGTCGGCAAACAATGTATATCTTTCAGACTGGCATTCACTAAAACGTCGAACAATGTTCGACAAATGCAGTGTGGTGAACCGTCCATCAGACTATACACGATTCGCAAACTAGGTGTAAAAAATGTGGAGGTCCGCTCTTGGCCCAACACATTTCTACAGACTCACCTGGCTACAATGTGCACATTGGAGTAAATGTGCGCATTCGGTACTCCCCCGTGTGATGATACAGGCTGCCCACGCCCAAGCATAGATCGATAAAAATTGATATCGTGGGTAGGCGCGAGCTCATCAACCAAGGGAATCCCAGTCGCGTCGGAGATCAGCTGGGGTGTCATGGTGTGTTTCACCCCTCTGAGAGTGATACTGAACTCGAGTGGACCGGTCTGGTCACACTCGAGTTTAGTAAAGAATTCATGTACCAAAGGCTCTACGTACATGGACTCATCGCCCTCATACAATAAATGGTGCCACCCTTTAGCTACGATTCGATCGTAGAAGGGCTCTCCAAATGCACGAATCAGGGAGGCAAACTTAAGTTCTGGAATTAAATGATGGCTGGCCATACCTGAACCTACCTGGGCGAGCTTTAGCGGCGAAGCACACTACGGCGAAGACGAACACGGTGCGAGAGGAGAAGAGACCACCGCACGCCGTTTCCCGCAGAAACACAGACGCCCAACCACGAAACCAACAGAGAATACCAAATCCAACACCCAGACGAAGAGAATCTGGAAACGAAGACCAAACGACCGCTGATTGGCGATTCTAAACCGCTAATTAGCGGTCGGTTCAGGGGATCGGGTGAAAGAATTTGGGTGGAGGCGCTATCTGAAGGAGAAACGTGTTTTTCTCTGCTGTAATAATGCGTAGGGCAAGGGGAACACGCGTTATTAACAAGGGAAAGGGAAAATATCACATAGGCCTTCCAATTTTTTTGCTTTTTATCTTTTTTTTCTCTTTTCTCTTTTCTCTTTTTTTTGTTCAACAAAACACTGATATGTACAAACAAATGGATGGATGGATCACATCAAGTGACCACATCAAGGGGGAGTTCGTGCAAAGGCACGACTTCCACCTCGACCTCTGTCGTGGTCCCTTCCAAGTATGGTTTGAGGCGTTGTCCATTAACCTTGAACACGTCCCCATTCCTAGGATTTTGAATCTCAACCGCCCCATGAGGGGAGACGGTTAAAACAATGAAGGGACCTGACCAACGGCTCCGAAGTTTCCCCGGAAACAAGTGGAGGCGAGAATTATACAACAAGACTTTTGTCCCACCTCAAAGGTTTTGATTCGCACCAAGCGATCGTGGAAAATTTTAGTGCGGGACTTGCAGATCTTGGCATTCTCATAAGCTTCATTTCTCAACTCCTCCAACTCGTTGAGGTCTAACTTGTGATTGGCACCGGAAACATCAAGACTCATGTTAAGATGTTTGATTACCCACAACGCCCGGTGCTCAAGTTCTACCGGAAGATGGCAAGCTTTGCCATAAACTAGCCGGTAGGGGGACATGCCAAGGTCGGTTTTAAATGCAGTGCGGAAAGCCCACAATGGATCATTAAGCTTGACCGACCAATCTTTTCTTGAAGCATTAACCATTTTCTCAAGAATTTGCTTGAGTTGACGGTTGGAAATTTCCACCTGGCCACAGGTTTGAGGATGATAAGGTGTGGCCAACTTGTGTGTGATGGAGTATTTCCTCAGCACTGCCTCAAGGGATCGGTTCACAAAGTGTGTCCCCCGATCACTTATGAAACAACGAGGTGTCCCAAACCTCGCGAAGATGTGCTCTTTAAGAAATTTGATCACAACCTTGCGATCGTTAGTGCGAGTGGGGATTGCTTCAACCCACTTTGACACATAATCGACCGCCACCAGGATGTAAGTGTGACCATGGGACACGGGGAAGGGACCCATGAAGTCAATTCCCTAAACATCAAAGATGTTAACCACTAAGATAGGATTGAGTGGCATCATATCACGTCTACCAATGCGGCCCACACGTTGGCACTTATCGCATGCTTTGCAAAATGCAAAAGCGTCTTGGAACAACGTGGGCCAGTAAAAACCGCATTGGAGTACTTTGGCAGCGGTTTTCTTGGCACCGAAGTGCCCACCACATGCCTCCTTATGGCAAAAGGACAAGACACTCTGAATCTCGTCGTCAGGAATGCACCTCCGTATGATTTGATCAGCACAATACTTAAATAAGTATGGATCATCCCAATAGAAGTGCTTGACTAACGACTTGAATTTCGTTGTCTCACTGTGTCTCCAATGAGCCGGCACCTCCCCGGTTGCTAAATAGTTCACAATGTCAGCGAACCATGGAGGTGAGGCTATTGCCATAAGGTTCTCATCAGGAAAAAACTCGTTCACCGGTGGATCCGGTGAAAGATCAATGGGGATGCGAGATAGGTGATCAGCCACGACATTCTCGCATCCCTTCTTGTCCCGTATTTCGAGGTCGAATTCCTGTAACAACAAGATCCAACGCAAGAGACGGGGTTTCGCATCCTTTTTAGACAAAAGGTAGCGAAGAGCTGAGTGATTAGTGTAGATGATGACATGCGACCCTATGAGGTACTGGCGAAATTTTTCCAACGCAAATATGATCGCGAGGAACTCTTTCTCAGTAACGGAGTAGTTGAGTTGGGCGTCATTGAGAGTACGACTTGCATAATAGATCACATGAGGCAATTTATCGACTTTCTGACCCAAAACCGCTCCTATCGCGTAATCAGAAGCATCACACATCAGCTCGAAAGGTAGAGTCCACACCGGTGCCTTAATAATAGGAGCGGAGGTCAACTCACGCTTCAGAAACTCAAAAGCAGTCAGGCACTCGGGTGTGAACTCAAAGGAGGTTCCTTTAGCAAGCAAGCTCGTCAAAGGACGAGCTATCTTGCTGAAATCCTTAATAAATCGCCGGTAAAAACCGGCGTGTCCAAGGAATGAACGGATTTCTTTTACCGAGGTGGGTGGCGGAAGCTTAGAAATAAGCTCAATCTTTGCCCTATCCACCTCGATACCATCACGAGATACCACGTGACCCAACACGATGCCTTTTGTGACCATGAAATGACACTTTTCCCAATTAAGGGCTAAGTTCGTTTCCGAACACCTTTTGAGAACAAGGCTCAAGTGGTGCAAGCACTCATCAAAGGAGGTGCCATGAACCGAGAAATCATCAATGAAGATCTCAAGGAAGTTCTCGATCATATCGGAAAAGATACTTAACATGCAACGTTGGAATGTTGCAGGTGCATTGCATAGCCCAAAAGGCATCCGTCTATAGGCAAACGTCCCAAAAGGACAAGTGAACGTGGTTTTCTCCTGGTCTTCGGGGGCGACTGGGATTTGATTGTACCCCGAATAACCATCAAGGAAACAGTAATAGGCGTGCCTGGCGAGTCTCTCCAACATCTGGTCGATGAAAGGTAGGGGGAATTGGTCCTTACGCGTGACCGCGTTCAACTTCCTATAGTCAATACAAACTCGCCACCCAGTTTGAAGTCGTGTGGGCACAAACTCATTGTTGTCATTCTGGACAACAGTGATACCCGACTTCTTGGGCACAACCTGGACAGGACTTACCCAAGTACTGTCCGAAATGGGGAAAATGATGCCATGATCTAAACACTTGATGATCTCTTTCTTAACTACTTCTGTCATGGCTGGATTTAAAGGCCTCTGTGGGTCGCGACGTGGTCGTGCCTCATCCTCCATAAAGATGTGGTGCTGCACGACGTCGGGACTTATCCCTTTGATGTCCCTCAAGGACCACCCAATGGCTGATTTGTGCTCCTTTAGGACTTGAATCAGGCGCTCTTCCTGATCACCAGTCAACGTCGATGAAATAATCACCGGAAATGACCTATTGGGAGCAAGAAAAACGTGTTTCAATTCCTTGGGGAGTTCTTTTAGCTCAGGCGTGGGTGGCTCATCAAGGCGAGGCGTGATATCTAGCTCGAGATGTAAGATAGGAGGAGCTCGCATGTACTGAACAACATGCACATCATTGCTCAACTCACCCCCGTCCTCTTCATGATCGAAGTCATCCATGAAGTGATCATTTAAATTCTCATGAATCAGGGGGTACTCTTCTTCCAATTCTTCTTCCAAATCCCGGATAAGATTGACTTCCATGGGGTCTTCGAAAGATGCCGGCTGTCTAGCCATATTGAACACATGGAATGTCGCGGTCAAATTCCCGAACGACAATTGATCAAGGCATTTGACGTTGCCAAAAAAGGTCTACCCAAAATCAATGGAATCTGAGAGTGGGTAGTCTTAATTGGTTCGGTCTCAAGGACGACGAAGTCAACATGAAATATGAAATCGCCGACCTTGATTAGGACATCTTCAATGACCCCCAACGGGACTTTGATCGAACGATCAGCCAACTGCAAAGTTGTTTTCGTAGGCTTGAGAGTGCCTAGGCTTAATCGTTGATACACAGAAGCAGGTAAGAGGTTAACCGCTGACCCTAGATCTAGCAAAACATTGTTAATGCGAGAGTCCCCAATGATACATGAAATTGTTGGACTGCCCGGGTCCTTCAATTTTATGTATGTTGGGTTCGAGATGATCGAACTCACATTAGCCGCCAAAAATGCTTTGCTAGGGACATTGGTTTTCCTCTTAGTTGTACAGAGATCCTTCAGGAATTTTGCATATGGAGGTATTTGTTGAATCATGTCTAACAAAGGAATGTTGACATTCACTTTCTTAAATATCTCCATCATCTTATCCACACTGTCACTCTGTTTCTTAGACAACCTACTAGGATAAGGAGTTCTTGGTAGGTATGTCTTGGGTGGAGCCGGAGAAGGAGGCATTGGTGTATTACTCTCACCCTCAGCCTCTTCCTCACCATCATTCCCACAAGGGGTGGCGCAGATGGATTTTCTGGCAATGATACGTGGTTGTTGACCTGCTTCCCATTTCTCAGGGTCACAATGGCATTAACATGGTCCACAGGTTCTTCCACGTAGTTCACTTGCCCCCCTGTGGTCTTGAACTTGCATTTTGCATGTTCGAGTGCTGTTGAGCACGGGGGTTAGCCACAAGTTGGCTAGGCAGGCTCCCTCTCTCTCTCTCATGTACAGACTGAGCCAACTAACCCATCTAAAGCTCGAGAGATTTGATGGTCTACTGATTCGAAGTGAGAACTTGACTTGTGGACGACATAAAGTTTTTTACAGAGTTCTCAAGTCCACGAGTTAAGTTCTCAAGCGAATTAAACCGGGTTTCCAAGTTGTTTGAATTGGGGAAACCCAGTGGGTTGGTGTTCTGACTTTGGGGTGGATGATGAGACTGCGAATGCATGGGAGGGTAGTGTGGTCAGTTGGGTGGTCGAGAAAAGTTTGAAGGACCACCTGGGGTATTGTTATTGTTCCATGAAAAATTAGGGTGGTTCCTCCATCCAGGGTTATATGATGATGAGTATGGGTCATTCCTAGCTCTGCCATAGATGGCGTTGACACGCTCCATCTCAGGAGGAATAGACACACACTCGCTCTCTACATGACCTATCCTACCACATAAATGACATGGTGGTGAACCAGATGCAGACACATGAGAAACATCGTGCTGGTTTTGGAGCTCAATCGAAAACCATACGGCGCATTAAGGCCGCCATGCGCGCCTCGGTGGCCGTAGTGGTATCGATAGCAAATGCGGAACCCGATCTAGTTGAGTTTGCATTCGCGATCCTCGCTCCTATACTAGATGATGCAGGTGGTTCCCTCACACTCTCCCATTGCATGGTTTTCTCAGCGAGGTCTTCTAGGAAGGCCCATGCCTCCCTTTCATCCTTTCCCAAGAACTCTCCTTGACACATGGACTCAAGGAGCGTTCTAGATGGAATGTGAAGACCCTCGTAGATAATCTGACACAGGCGCCACAACTCAATGCCATGGTGAGGGCATGAGGATAGTAGCTCCTTGAACCTCTCTAAGTATGCATGAAATGATTCGGTCTCATGTTGATAGAACGAATTGATTTCGTTCCTCAATTTTTGAGTCCGATGATTTGGAAAATACTTTTTGAGGAATGCAGACTGAAACTCATCCCAAGTCCTGAAGGCATTCGCCTGGTTGCTGTACAACCACTTCTTGGTGTCATCCTTAAGCGCAAAGGGGACAAGCCTAAGATGAATGGAGTCTGTGCTAAGTTGTTGCAGTTTGAACATAGCACAGACCTCCTCAAATTCCCTGAGAAAGATATAGAGGTCACCTTTCCCAGTGAAATGAGGGAGCATGGAAATAAACTGAGGCTTGACCTCAAAATGGTTCCCATTTGCCTCTGGCAATACGATGCATGAGGGCAGAGTTGTACGGCTCGGGTAGCATCGATCGCGTAGAGGTATGGGAACGACAACTGGAAGCACTGGTGGAGCAGGTGGGTCCAGCAACTGCTCCTCCTCACGGAAATTAGCAGCCATTGAACCCGGACTACGTGCGACACGAGAGGAGGAAGGTGTCGAGAAATCGATCACCAAAGCCGGATTGACAACGCTCCTCGTCAAACGACCACTCTCGTCTCGTGTCCACGAAAGCATGCACAAAGGTGCACACACACCAAAACCTTTTTTTTAACAAAGAATGTGCGTAGAGGAGAAGACGAGGGAACACAGGAGAGAAAGAATGACTCAGGAGAGAAGGGAAGAAGTCCTTATGCTACGGCGGATGGGTACAGGTAGAAGCACACAAGCAAACAAGGCTCAAGCAATCCTAAGGTCGCTATAGGTCCTTACAGCTAGACGACGCCTAACTGCGAGGTCACACGGCCTCAACACACCTCACCTCCCTACAACGAGGACCACAAAGCCCAGCAAGTGAGCCAAGATCCGGGGATCTCGTCTCTCCTACTATCGACAAAGTGGGCAACGCCGATCAGGTCATGACGGTCGGGACCGGATCACTCTCCTAATGCGCCCGAAATCCTTAGGGCCAATGTCTACTTGATTTTAAAAATTAGGCTCTTTATTAGTGTGGTTTGTGGGGCGAAGGAAAGGGTGATGAAATCCCCCACCTTATCTTTTATGGGACAGCCGCTCCTTAGTAGCGTTTTGGAGTCCTAAATCTAGCAATCAACACTCCAAACAACGCTCAACTCACACTTGTTGCAATACACTTCCTACTAACTAATGCATGTTCATACGAAATGCATGAATGAGAGTAGAAGGTGCGTACCTCACGCCAGATCTCAGCAACAGAAAATAAAGCTAAGATAAAAGACAATCTAAATGCCTAAGTCATATACATGATGCATGACCTAAACAACAAGAATGCCTAATCTTTTGCTTTGAGTTTTAGGGTCCAAGTTGCTTAAAGGAGATTGATTATGGATCTGGGAACAAATTATGAGTCAAAACATGCCAAATTAAATCCCAAATCACTACATCAATTATGAAAACCAACCAAAGAAATACGAGACAAAAACGAGATTACCAGACCGCCAATTGGCGGTCTCAGGCCGCTGATTGGCGGTCTTAAATGCTCAGATTCACGCAAAACTTCTCCAGGCGTTTCTCCTGATGACTCCAAGTCTCCTGAAACAAGGAAAAACTACATAGCACAAATTAAATCCACTCGAATCGTCCAAACAAGAGTCTGGACTGGCACCTCCCCGGCAACGGCGCCAAAAACTTGTTGAACGTTTTATATTTCTACCGCAAGTGCACAGCCGCGATGAAGCGGTGGCAAGTACGGGTCATCCTCAGGGAGGTGAGCAGCCTCTTGTTTATCAGAAATCAAGTGGCACAAAAAGATGGAAGAAAGTTGTTTATGCTAATCTAAACTATGCTAACACGAAGAAGCAAATGCGGAGGAAACAAAACAAACGAATACTTCAACTAAGCTAGAGAAACTTGATACTATGGAGAAATCAGTAAGAGAGAGAGACCCCTTAGGGGGTGGAGTGACTACACATACACAATAAGGAGGCAAGAATATCTTCCTATAGGCATAAGTGGAGGTAGTGTTTGCATGTATGGGAGGTGTCTACTTATCATGGCAAAACCCATCAATTAAATCACTAACCTACTTTGATTAACATTCATAAACACAAGCTGGTTATTTAAGAAACTAAACAAGCATGGGAGGTGTCTTAAAACTTGTGGCAAAACCCATCTAGTGAAGTGTTCTATTCTAACAAGCAAGCATGCATTCATATTAATCAACACATTTCAAAATAAACATCCCCATTTCCTTAATTGCATATATGGTAATCATATCCACCCCCCAAAAGGGGAGTGGTTTTACTCACTACACATTACACTACACATTACACTAAGATAAGAAAACATATTAACTAAGCTAGGTTTAATAAAAGACAATTAAACTAAAACATGCACCAACAATAAAAGAAGCACAAAACTAAGAAAATTTTATTGATTGAAGACTCACAATAGCAGTAGCATCTCCCCCATTGAGTTTCTTGCTTCAAGGCTTTCACTTCAATTAGGGAGAATGGCCACAAGCATGGAGTGATTACAATGGAAGGTGAAGAGTTCTATTTATAGCCATGGAAAAAGCTAATCCGGGACAATCCCCCGATGTGGGACTAAACAAATACCATAAATAGCATAAGCACGCTCTAATACACACGCCAGAAAAAGATAAGCGGATTCGGATCCACCTGGACCGCCAATTAGCGGTTCCAGACCGCCAATTGGCGGTCTACATGGTCCGAATTCGCCTGGGCTTTCTTGGAGGCTTTCCTGGATGGTATTCTTGGTCTTGGATGCGGTTACTTGACTTGTTGGAGCTCCGACCCGAATCGAATTGGTAAAATACTCCCCATGATGGTGTGGAGTATTCTGTTTTGCTCTTAGGTCCTTCTGTCTTGCAATCAGGTCCTTCTTCCTTGCATCTTGGTCCCCAGATCTCACAATTCAGTCCTTTTTCCCAGCTTTTCGGTCCTTTTATGCTTCATCTCTTCAAACCTATTTATTCCTGAAAACTAAACATAAAACTCGTGACATAGCATTGTTTAGGTGAAAGATAATGGATATAAGATACAAATATACGCATGAAATGATGTCAATCAGTGGGGGAGGGAGGTGCATTTATCAAAAGGCCCATGCATGGGGATACACGTGATGTGCATGAGGAGGAGCTTCATGAGGGAGAATTTCCATGTGACATATTCCATCAAGACCAGGAGGCAATAGGTGTAAGACTTGAGAAGGAAAATGGCACCTCTAAAGGAGATCATGAGAAGCTATGTGGACTAGCCTCTTTGGTGCATGAGGAGGCGGGTTGGGCTTCACCCACTAAAGTGGCACGCACAAAGGAGAGCACAAAGAATTTTGGCCACCCAAGTGAGGGAATGTTTGATGTACTTTGAAAATCAGAGGACCAAGACATGGAGAGAGCTGAAGAAAGGCGGCAAGAAGAGTGTGAGGGCTCGTGCACTAAGAAGGTTTACTCACCACCACCACTTAGGCGATTCGGGAGGAAAAGTAGTTGGAGTAAAAATACACGTACGGAAGGGAAGGGGGTCACCCCACACCTTAAACCCATGAATGTCTTAGTTTGGAATGTGCGTGGCGCAAACGGGCCCTACCGCACACTCATGATCAGGGGTCGAATAAGGGAGGTAAATCCGGATGTGGTTTGCCTTGTGGAGGACAAGGTTAAGTATAAAAACTTGAGCGATTCAAGCGAGCAATTTTGCCTCATGCTTGGATGTCAAATTGCATGGTTGTGGACTCGGGTTGCATTCTAGTGTTATGGAATGACCAGCTGGTAGACTTGAGAGTTACTTTCGAATCAACTCAATTGCACCATTTCTTTGGGAGCTTATGGAAGGACGGCCCTGAATTTGCTCTTACCGCTATATATGCCGAAAATGGGCATGTGGAGAGGAGAGCATTGTGGAGGGACCTAAATGAAGTTGCACCACATGGGGAGCGACCATGGCTGGTTGGGGGGATTTTAATTGCATTCGGAAGGCTACTGAAAAGTGAGGTGGAGCTGCTGGAAATGAGGTGGCAATTCAGGAGTTTAATGAGTGTCTTGACACCATTCAACTACTTGAGATGCCCTCAATGGGAGGCGACTTCACTTGGTCTAACTCATCCGACGGAAGTGCATGCATCGAGACAAGGATTGGTCGAATATTAATGAACAATGCATGGCTCGAGGTGTTCCCCAATTCTTTCTACGTTATTGGTGAAAAGGACTTGAGTGACCACAGCATGCTTGTCATGAAAACGGAAGGAAACGAATGGAGGAAAAAGAAGATTTTCAGATTCGAGAACCATTGGGCGGATCACGAGGACTTTGGTGGAGTTGTGCAACAAGCTTGGTCTACATATGTGAAAGGTACACCCATGTTTCGTATGGTTGGGAATCTGATTGTAGTCAGGAAAGCACTAATTAAGTGGAGTTGGAACACCTTTGGAAATGTTACAAACAAGGTGGGAGAGGCTCGGGTATCTCTTGAGCAAGTGACGAGGAAAAGGCTAATTCACCCTAGTAGTGGCGAGCTAGCTCAAGCTGAAAATGTAGCAAAGGATACTCTTGCCCGGGTCCTTGCTTGGGAGGAGTCAATTATACGACAAAAATCTAGAGTAAAGTGGTTGAAAGAGGGGGACCAAAACACTAGGTTCTTCCATGCGCATCTTAGAGTGAGGAGAGTCACCAATCAAGTGAGGCGAGTGGGAGAGGGGGATAGTCTAGTGGAGGATGAGAACGACATCTGGGCAGCGTTTCGGTCTTTTTAAGCTAACTTGTTTGCTCATGGTTTTCAGGTGCAACCCCTTAAACATTCCATTATTCTGCCACAAATTACAGCGGAGGAGGGGGCTGATTTAATATGGAAGTTGGACCCAAAAGAACTACAAGATGTCGTGTTGAACGCCAATATTGATAAAGCGTCGGGGCCCGATGGTCTCAATGCAAAGTTTTTCAAGGCAGAATGGAGTATAATTAAGAGGGACATGGTAAAGGTTGTCGCGTCTTGTTTGGATAGTGGAAGGGTCCTCACGCAATGGAACAATACATCAATCACGATTATCCCAAAGAAAAAGGCACCGACGGTGATGGAGGACTTTTAGCCCATTGCTTTATGCAATATGATGTATAGGTTCACATCCAAAGTCCTTGCCAACCGCTTGAAGAGGATATTACCACGGATGATAGGGGAAAATCAGAGCGCATTCGTCCAAGGACGAAGAATTAGTGATAACATTCTTCTTGCACACGAGCTTTGCCACAACCTACACCTTGAGAAGTGGAAGGGACTCATGTACATAAAGCTTGATATCAGGAAAGCCTATGATTCAATCTCTTCGGAGTTCCTCGATCATGTGCTGAAGAGATTTGGCTTCCCGGATAAGTGGAGACGGCTGATTTTGGCTTGTGTGTAGGCATCGTTTGTGGTGACAGTGAATGGGGCTAACTCCACGCCGTTTCGAGCCAGAAATGGTCTACGACAAGGTGATACCCTATCCCCCTACTTGTTTGTGATGTGCATGGAGGTGTTGAGTGAAATGGTGAAAATGGCGGTCATGGAAAAGAAACTCGAGCATTTATATTGTGGAGATGCCATCGTGTCACACCTCTTGTTTGCTGACGACGTCCTACTCTTCGCAAGGGCTACCAAAGCAAACGCTCGGGCCATTATAATTATTCTCGTGGAATTCACAGCAAGCTCGGGTATGAAATTTAACACCTCGAAGAGTCAGGTCTTCATGGGGGGAGATGTGATGCATGGAGCATGGATTGAAGCACACCTTGGGATGGAACACAAGGCTTTTCCAGTGGTGTATCTTGGGCTACCATTATTTTCCGGAAGGATGGGGAGATCCCATTGTGTACCACTGATAAACAAGCTCAAGGCCTCTCAACATGGCAACAGAAGCTCCTTTCTATGGCCGGGCGAGTGGGGCCAGTACAGAGTGTTCTTACCTCTTTCAGCATTTATTGGACTTCGGCGTTTCTTCTACCAAGAAGCATCTTGCATGAATTGGACAGCATTATGTGCCATTTTATTTGGGGAGGGGAGAAGAAGTGGGTTGCGGTGGCATGGAAGGATGTATGTACTCCAAAAGACGAAGGAGGCCTCGGATTAAGGAGGCTAACGGAATGGAATGATGCGGGCCTTCTCCGGCAGTTTTGGCTTGTGGTGGCGGACAACACTTCTCTTTGGGAAAAGTGTGTCCGGCAAAAATACCTAAGGAACCATTCCATTTGTCTTGCAAGACCACCACCTACCTCCTCATGGGAGTGGCGTGGGCTTCTGCAAGTCCGATATATTGCTAGAAGACACATCCAATATGAGGTGGGAAATGGGGAAGCGATTCGGTTTTTCCAATTTCCATGGTGTGGTGAACCGTTTCAATGCACAAGCTGGGGTGACCAGCTTCACTACGAGAGGGGGGTTCCTTGGGACGTTAAGGTATCGTACTTCATCAGAGAAGGGATGTGGAACCTCCCTCCCCCACGTTCTAGCAGGATGGAAGAAATTTGTTCAAGGATCAACCAAGTGCGCATACATGGAGGAGTGGATAGACCGTTTCGACCAAATGGGACGGGTGCAGCACTTGGGATGAAGGAACTATGGAGTTGGGTGAGGCAACCGGGCAGGAAAGTCCCTTGGGCAGGGATGGTATGGCACAAATTTGTTGTCCCGAAGCACACACTAACAGCTTGGAGAGCATTGAAGGGGTGTTTGCTCACAAAGCGGCGAATGATAAAGGGAGGCGTAAATCTCGACCCAACATGTGTGCTATGTGAAGACCAAGAGGAAGACATGGAGCACCTTTTCTGAAATTGTCAATACACAAAGGAAGTGTGGAGGTGCCTCCTCAACCTCATGCAGCTCCACCAAACAGTCGCAAGCAATCTAGAGAGTGAGGTATTGCGACTATCACATGCGAGTGTAAGCCAACTTGACAGAGTGGTCCGAAGGTGGGTGTTAAGTGATACGATACACGAATGCTGCCATTAGCGGAACCGTAGGATTTTTGAGGGCGAGAGGCAGCAACCGAAAGCTATCATTGCTGTAGTCAAAGACATAACCTGGTGCATGGGTGATCAAGCTACCAAACTTGCGAAAGATGAAGGAGAAGCGTGACATTTTCAGGACACTTGGAACTAACTCCAACTTCTGAAATTTGATGAGATGTAATTGTTCCTTAAACTACTTGTCCTTAATGTGATTTCAATAGGTGGTAGGGAGAAGCCGGTTATGCATGTGGCATATACCCGTGGACTCAACGAAATTTTTTTGTAGATGTAAACAGTTATTTAGTAATAAAATCTTTGAGGCTAAGCCTCCCTTTTGCTATGCAAAAAAACATTACAAAATTCCTCCTTCTTCACCTCTTACACTAATCAGCAGCAAAACAAAACCTAAAAGTAATGGAGAAGCCAGAAGAAGTGGGAGAGGAGGGCTTACAATGGTTTATATAGACTAATACATGGTTAGGATTAATCTTGGAATAATCAGATGGCTCTAAATCAGATCTGGAGGTTCTGGAATGCTTTGACCCAACAACCCGACCCACGGCCAAAATTTGAGAGCGAAACTCTTAATCGGATCCGCCACTGGCGGATCAATTTTCTCTGATAGACTCCAAATTTTAACCACAGCTTTAGTTCACATAATAAACACGTGGAGTGCGCTAGGAGCTGTTGGTTCGAGCCTGTTTGGTTTTAATTGTTGAATTACTCCTCAGGTTCAAGAGATTCTGCACTTTTGCAACCAACATATTTTTCTGATAAATCAATCCACCAACTTGTGGTACAAATAAATTAAGGGTTGGTTTGGATGGGGCTCCTAGATATGAGCTTCTTAGAGGAAGCCAGCTTCTAGGGAGGTGGATCCAGACGCAGCTCCTTCCCTAGGCAAATCGGGAGTTGTTTGGATGGGGGAAGGGGTCTGGATCCCCAAACGTCACATCTTCGCAAAACCTGAAACTGCCCTCCAAGGAAGCCCAACCCGTTCCTCACCCAATACCCACCGCCTCTTTGGTTTTTCCGCAAGCCAGCGTCCACATTCATGTTTTCTCTTTCAACATCCCTCAAATCCCTCCCCACGACGACGTTAAACAATGGCCAACCCTTCGACCCGACCGGCCGTTCTGTTTTGCTTCCGCAAAGTACCGGCCAATTTTAAGGGTTTTTTGCTTATCTTCTTTTGTTGCTTAACTTCATCGTTAATGCTTTTACTCTTTGTTTCGATTTCATGTATCAGCTCAATGAGGACGTTGCCACTAGATCTTATGCGAGGAGTCTGTCATCGCCACGGTGGATGGGGTCGTAGGTCACCTTCATGACCAGCTCGACAAGATGGAGAAGAAGCTCTTGGGAACTGTGGAGGCGGCTATCGAAAGAGGGTGCACTAGTGTCCCCCCCCCCCAAACCAAGTCCCTATGGTAAGCATCAACCCTATATTCGATTTACATCTACAATCCTCATCTATTAAGAAAAAATGGTTGGGGTTTATTGAATTGGTCAAATAAATGGTGATGGTATGGAAGTTGTGAAAGTTTCCGTTGTTGCCATTATTTTAAACCCTAAAGTGATGGTATGGTGATTATTGCCATTAGTTTCAGTTGTGATAGTTGTGATACAATGTGACGATGTGGATGACCATAGTAATTTGATTTACATGAAGTTAAGTTGCACATAATAGAAAGTAAAAGAGGGAGGAAAGAAAATATGAAGGGAAATCTGTAATCTATATATTTGTAGGTAGATGAATCATAGGCCACCATAATTGATCTAGGTTCTCTTTTAACTTCTGGACATTTGAACCTTTTGTGAGTGTCTGGTTGGCGATGGGATGGTTGGAGAGTTTTATATTCTACCACTTTGGATGAGGAAAGGAGTTTTATATTCTACCACTTTGAACAACCTCCAATTTAAAATAAGTTTCACAACTTGTATCATGATTTTAATTGGCTCAGCAAATTGAACTAATATATATGTGTCAACCAGTAGAAACTACATGTGTCGTCTGTCCACTCCACTCATGTTTACTTTGTAGCGGGTATTTTCATTTTGGATGCAATTAAGGGGTCTTATTTTTCTAGCAAGTCCGGCCGATTTAAACCAAGTGAACTGTAATATGCAAACTGTAAAATATTCAACAATCTTTCTTCTAATTTTGGATGTGAAGATTACATTTGATATTTCATTTCAGTGTAGGATTTGTAAGGGTCATTTTTTAATAACTTATTTTGATGATTTTCCATGTGAATTTTTGAATCCTTTATTGTGTTGGCTTCTATACATCATATGGCTTGGCTTGTATACAAATTTAAATGTGTTAGACATGTGGTCCTGGTAGACTTCTATATAAAAAAACAATATTATTGTATTTCTGCGATCATGGTAGTTGATATTCTTACTTTAGTTAATTTTTGGATATGGAGATTACACTTGATATTTCAGTTCAGTGTAGGATTTGAAAGTGTCAATTTTTAATAACTTGTTTTGATGATTTACCATGTGAATTTTTGAATGCCTTATGTTTTGAAATTCATAATTTTCCTCTACAAATTGTTGAAGCACTAGTATTATTGTCTGGAATTTACCTCTCTAATTTGTTCCTTTACAAGTGAAATCTTGATTGCAATTTACCTCTATAATTTGTCTTTACCAATGCAGCACTCATGCATGATGCATCTTTAATTTAATCGACATGAAGGCCTTATTTTTTTACACGAATCGATTACAAACTAAGCCCAATGACCTTTAATGTGGTAGAATTTAATTTTTTTATTGTAAGTACTAGATTAACCTACTCATTAGAAGATGTAATTTGTTCTGGGTTAGTTTTCAAGTTAGTCGATCTGTGCAACTTGTGTATCACTGTTGGACATCCAACTCACCCCAACCTTCGACGAGATGCTTCAAGACCATGAACTCACTATGGCTGAGGAAGAGGATATAGAAAGGCAATACCAAGACAATTTGGCCACTCGGGAGGCAAAGGAACTACGGGAGATGAAAGAAGGCATTTTCCGACGACCTTCTTATTGGTCTGACATCTGGAGTGATGACTAAGTTTAGGGGTTATAGTTGACATATTTGATAATGTTAGCAATCACTGTATCATATGTTCAGTGTTTGACTAATTTATTTAGTTTGAAAACTCTTGGCTAGTAAGACAGTGGTGTATCACTATATATTACTTTAGTAAGCATGAATTTCAGGTGGTTATCAAATATACATGACTTCATTTGCAAATTTTAATAATGTCGCTTCTCCATTTACCTTCAATGCAATAGGTGGCCTTTAAGGAAGAAGAGAAAGAGGAAGATGGTATTCAAGCAACACCTATCCATCAAATGTAGGAGCATTTGCATCTCTCAACGGGTGGAAATGTCGATAAACTGCCACTCCGTAGGCATTCATCGTCCATTCCACAATGTCAGGCACTTCGAGTCGTCCTCCCACACAACACCAGCGCTTCCGACCATGGCAGCGGTGTCTAGGTTTGAAAGGGTAGATTTAATACATTTTTGGGATGGTTTTTGTCAAAGCATGACCAAAATTAGTAGTGTTCAGGGGTCTCTATTGAGGGTTGTGTTTTAGTGTGCATGGCTAGCAAGATTTGTTTTCTGGGTGGTTCCGAGTCTTGCCTTGTCAACCTTGTTATGTAATGAAATCGAGACAACCTCAAAACTTTGGTACATGTAAATTATAAATTATTTAATGTTTATGTGAATTGTTATATGCGTTCGTAATGGTAGTGGTACATATATTATTAATGACATCGTGTATGCATAACCAAGTAATAATAGGTGCTGCATTCCAGTTGAATTGATGTTGAACGGTATGTAGGGTTCGACTTCAGTGACAGGTGACTCGGTTATGCCATTATTTAGAAGTGGGCTGAATATGTACTGAAAATTGGATGCTTTACCATTTACAAATCTTAACAAAAGATAGCATGGAAATAAAGCTCTTCAACATGAATTCAGCCTGAAGATTTGATGAACATGAAATGTGTTTTAGGAAAACACATGGACACAACCCCACCCCACCGATGAATCCAAACTATGATCAGCATTAACAGACAAATTCAACTGCATTCCAACATTGAAATTATTGAAAACAAATGGACAAGCTTTGATCAACATTACCGGGAAAGTAACATGTAAAAGCAAACCAAGATTACCGACCCAGCCATACGGAAGGTCTAGACTGATCCACCTGGACATTCTTTTCACTCATACGAAGGTCTAGACTCATCCAAACCGAGTCAATAAAATAGGACAATGTAACATTAAATAAGAGCATCAGTACATAAATCCACACATAAATCGACACATAACCTGTTGTTCTGTTTAAATTAGCACAAGCATAGCTGCAAATGACCTGGGAAGACATGAATATCACGTGAATAAACTTAAATAGTGCAACAGACAACCCACACATTTCTTAGCAAGGGAGGAATACAACATTTCATATCCAATTTTTGAACAACTAGCTTACATAAACTGCTTAAAAATCGTCACTCCTTAAGCTCTCCTGAAACCAAAATATACGACTCTCACCTGCGAGCACAAAAGTTTGTCAGGTTGATAAGTTCTTGAATTTTTGACACATTCTACTCCAGTCTCTTGTACTTGGTTTCACACCATGCACACTCCTCCAGCAATTGTACACATAATTCCACGTTATATTTCTTCAGCATTTAAGGTCCATTTTCGCGTAAGGTCCTAATGTTTGACACTTCCTCTTGAATGCAACTCAGCTTTGACATATTCCAGCAGTTGTAGGTGCCAGTCTGGGTTTTTTTGGCTTCACACTACCACTTTTGCTGGAACGCAGGCATGTTGAGTACTCATTTTTCCCCTCATCTGACTCGGTAATGTCTTCAGCTTCATGGCCGCCGATGTCACTAATGTGTGAAGAGGTAGACTTCCCAGCTGTGAGTTTCGCCTTCAATCCAGGTTGTCCATGTTTGAAGTTTGTATCTCCATCAGATATATGGTCACCAAATATCACACAAAGTTCACCCTCATACTCTAAGCCTTGGGTTTTAAACCTGTCCACCTTATCTCTTTTCTGCAATAAAAATTACATCAATACGAGGTGTTAGCATGCACAACAACATAATTTAAAAATGGACTCGAAGGATTTGTACTACCTTAGCGACCGTGGCCCACCACTCCTCATCTGCAATGAACATCTTCTTTTGGTCATCCCATCCAATTCTTGTTTGGTTCTTCAACCATTACCAATTGCAGTAAGTTTTTTTGGTTTTATCCCAGTGGTTTTTGTGTTGGGCCCGAGTGTAGTGTGTGTCAGTTACTTTGAAGAAATTATCTTCTAAATTTTTCTTCCCCTTATTGGTTAGGACATTGTCAACCTTGTTACTGGCACGAACCTCATCTATGCACAACATAACCCAACCCCTGTGGTGGGATGAAGACCAATGAGCCTTGTTCCTCTTCCCATCTTCATTCAGCTTCTTCTTAATTGTCTTTCCATCACAACTTTGACCCCCAACAACTTCAGGAGGCGTCAGTTGTGGAGATTCAAAAGAAGTTTTGTTCAACGAGCCAAATTGGCTACTGCATTGGTGGAAGGAGTGGGTGTCTACATTCCAAGCGTCTGGACTTGACAATGATGGCGGAAACTGCTGCAGTTGTAACTCAACCATCCAAGATTCATCGTCGGTCATTGACGGAGGGGTTCCCATTCCTTCAACCATGTAGCAAGAAGATATATAATTTGAAAAGTCAATAAAAATAAAAATAACGATAAGGAAAACAATAACCAAATATGACAAAGATCTTGTTTAAGGAGTAGATATCAAAGTGCAACATTACAATAAACAATATACTTGAGGTACTATAAATGGTTTCGAGCTAAAATACACAAATCAATAAACTATCCCATTACAACCCTCTACTTGCGGCAATCACATCTCAAATGTCGTTGCGGAGTACACCCATATAATTATCGTCTCCTCCTACTGGTTGACCTCCACCATTATTATAAATTGTAGGGATTGTGTCGTCATTATCGAACTCACAGTTAGAGGCTCATTGTTGTGATCAATGAAGAATTTATGCAACGACATTGCAGCCGCTAAAAACATCTCTTGGTCCTCGAGTGTTAGAACATTAATTAACCCCTTCATACAACTTAATCCATTCATGCATTCTCTACTAATCAAGCATCCATACATAACAAGCCATTTCCATAAAATCATTACAAGCAACAAGATAAATGTAACGTCCTCAAACACAGCGGAAAATTTCAAATTTAAATCATACAATCAACGAGGACATTACGAAAGAAATACACACACTGGTGCACCAACATATAATATATATATGTGAACGAGTTTACAAAAGAATGTGATTACATCAAAAGATCATATACAGAGAATATACACAAGTAATCACAACCACCTCAAAATGTAGGGAAGCAGGATCAGGTCTCGAGTGCTCCCTCCGCCGACGCCACCCACCTAACGTCGCTCTCGGCCTGAAAGCAGACAATGAATGCCTGAGTTTCCAGGAGGAAACCCAGTATGCCAAACCCTAACACATATATGGACAGAAATGAAATGAGCAGAGAAACGTAAAACACCACAACAGAAACACTCGCTAAGTTCCCGGGACCTCTCTCCCGGCCATAGCCCAATAACACGGGTCTCAAGGGTCCTCTCACCCCAACCCACCAACACACGTGCACACAAGGCACCGCCGGTCCAAAACACGGCCACACAACCCCCTCATTGCCTCAGTGTTACCGGAGCCACGGTTTTGCATCATTCGCCGGAGCCACGGCTTTGCCTCATTCGCCGGAGCCACGGCCACAAATCACAACCCGTGTCACCACTAATCGCTATAGGGCCGGAATGTCTGTGCCGTCGCCCCAAAAGGGTCGGAGACCCGTTGCCTTCTAGGCAATCAATAGCAACACACACACACACAAAAACAGTGTAAATCGGTCGAACAAAACAAGGCTTCCGGTCGACCGATCCTCACCCAGAGAACTGGCCCAACCGAAAAACCCGCCAAACGGTCGACCGACAAAGGGGGTCCCGGTCGACCGAAAAGCACCAGTAGAAATCCATTTTTGCAAACAACAGTAAAACGGTCGAACAACCGAACCCTATCGGTCGACCGAAAACCACCAGTAGAACTCACCCAGAGTCCTCACATCACGGTCGACCGAAACCACACTTCCGGTCAACCGGCCATTAAGTTAACTTAAACGTCGGTCGAACGAGTCAAACAGGCGGTCGACCGTTTAGATGGTCAACGCCCCAACCGACCTACAACAGTACTTTCGGTCGACCGGCAAAGGGGGTCCCGTTCGACCGAAAATACACAGGACGTTTTCTCTCACTAAAATGTGCACAACCGGTCGACCGCCCAAAAGGGCATCGTTCGACCGGTGCGAGGGATTCGCCCAAAATACACTATAACCGGTCGACCCAACCAAAACACCGGTCGACCGTTTATAGTTCAGAAACGGCTGTGCAGGTCCGACGAGCCCGAAACAGCCTACCGTCGACCGCTCCCACTCCCACACTAACACTAGGTGAGCTTGAAAGCAAGTTTGACATACCTTAAGGCTTGAAGAAGCCTTTGAAAAAACGACGGCGAGCTTTTCCACGATAAACTCAAACTCCGGCGAACACAACGACGATCCCCGTGCTTCCGGCGTCTCCAACAGCCCCCCCCCCCCCCCCTCGCCTCCACAAATGCCGACGAAACTCTGATGGAGAGAGAGACGCGTCTAGAGAGAGAGAGTGAGTGAGAGAGAAGAGAACGAGAGAGAGAGAGTGAGGAGAGAGAGTAAAACCAACCTTTATATACTTTTCTCCGACTCGATCTCAGCCGTCCATCTCAATCCATCACTAATCCTCTCCTAAACACAAATAAAAACAGTAAGCAAGGGTTAGGATCTAACAATAAACTCTAAAGGTAGCATGAGATTAGTACCTAGTGTGGCCATTATCCCATCTAATACAAGTTTAAGCATACTACGAGTATAGATCTACATTAAGCACATGCAATGACACAAATAAAAGAACCCATCACTAATACAACACATAATCTACATCACCTCCACTGCAAATGGGGTGGATCTACTATCTACTCATTAAGCTAACTAATTATGCTAACATTTAAGGAAACAAAGCATGCAAAACTAAAGGAAAAAATATCTACCAAAAGAAAAAATATTTTATTTACATGACTCGCATTACAAAGTGACATCCTCTCCACCTTGAGTTTTGCTTCAGAGGCTCACTCTAAGTAGAGACAATGGTCACCAAGCAATATGTAATTACGAAGGAAGAAAAAGAGTTCTATTTATAGACACGAAAAAAGGTAACTAGGGACAATCACCCGGTGTGGGACTAATGAAACGTAATTAAAATGGATAAAAACTACATAACCAACCACCGCACAAAACCGGGTTCGATCCTAACCCAAATGGACCGCCAATTGGCGGTCAAAATCAATGAAATGCGACTCAATTTTGCGTGTCTACTTATGTTCTTCAATTCTTCACGTGGGATCTGCCCTGGTTAGTCATTTGAGTCTGCGCCCAAATCTAATTGCCAAAATACTTCTCATGATGGTGTGGAGTTTCTCAGTTTGCTATTTGGTCCTTCCGGGCTTACGTCTAGTTCCTTCCCTCTTGCTGATGGATCCTTGTGTATGACAAATAGGTTTTTTGCTTCATTTAAGTCTTTTTCTTCTTACGTTTCAGTCCTTTTTCTCTTACATTCCCTTCTTTATTAGCTAATCCTTGAAATATAACAACAAACACTCGAGTAGCATAAAATTAGGGTAAAATAAAGGATATATAGCATGAGTACGATGTACGATATGCTACTAATCAAATACCCCCACACTTACCATTTGCTAATCCCGAGCAAAACAAAGAAACAGAATATGAAAGAAAGCAAAAACATACAAAAAATAGGGAAATCCTAACTCACTTTCGTAGGAATCACGGTTGCACTTAGCATGTGCAACAAGCCATTAAACCTTCTTATCACCAAGGAGGAGGAGTGTTGTCGATCATTGGAAACGGTAATACGATGGGCTGACTCTATATATGTATCTCATCCACACACCTAGCCTACAGAACCATTCATGAAAGTTAATAAAGGACATAACTGAAAGACATGGGCAACCTTAATATCCTCAAGTGATACATCGTGTAAAGGCCGGTAAGGTTGTCATTTTTCTTTTTTCCTTTTTTCTTTTTTTCTTTTCTTTTTGGAGAATAAGGAGTTAAACTGGTTGGTATTTAATTCTCTCAGGGTCTACTTTCATGCATCATTACCTGTGAGAACTTACACTATCACGTACACGTGCCCCCAAATCTCCACATAGGTCGATCCCTACCACCCGTGTAACGGGAGTTCGGTCAGTGCATCCCAAGTCAGGTGAATCAAAAGCACCAGGTACTAAGTCCCCTCGGACCTAATTTCCCCAGTGATAGGAACCGTACAAGGAGAGACAACTTCATACTTAATTATTGTTTCTTATCTACATGGGAACAAAAACCCCTACGCTTAAGGTTTCACAACATGAGTTCAAGGGTCCCTAACTTCAACAAACTTCCTTATGCTAACAGGCACGAATTATTTGACTCAATAGGTTTAGAGTGGCCTATGATTACTCTCCCCCCCCCCCCGAGGGAAAACCGGGGTGTATCCTAACGACTACAGAAGGCCTAAAGTTGGTGTACTAGATATCCTAATGCATCATGTTGAAGTCAATTTTTGGGACCCTCCTTGTTACTTTGCCTCTCAACGGTTTTGCAAATGTTAAACACGCGCAAAACTCACAAAACATTTTCTTTCGCAGACACATGAAGATTTTGAAACAAATAGAAAATTTAAAGCACTAGGCAAGCAAAACAAGGCAAATCACCCAAGGATCATGGTATAACAAATATATCAATGTAAACTACAACACACTGTCATGATCCTAACAATACAAACAAAAGAAAAGAAAAGAAAAGGAAAAGACTCAACTATATACACACGTAAAGCACCCCCACACTTCATGCATTGTCCTCAATAAATGTGAACATACTACATTGGTTTATGCATGAAAAAGATAAGACCTAACCAACGTGAAGTGCAACTGGAAGTTCATGGTTATGTTGATGGACATCAACCTAAATTTCCCAAAATATGTGAGACACTTAAAAAGGGAGACAAATCTGTGAAACAAATGGGACAAATACACAAGGGTTGGGGACCACAACAACCTATGCTCACTCTTGGAGTCTTTTTTTCAAATATAACTATGTACAAAAATAAGTTCCCATCGTCATTTCTCAAATCACAACAAATGGGAACCTCAAAAGTGGGTCAATGCACTTGGAATGGGAACATGACACCACGCGGGGCCAAAATATTCATGTGTCCCCCCCCCTCACAAAGTGCACGTGATGCAAGGAGAGGTTCATGATCAAGACGCAAACGAGTCTGATTCAAAGGATCAAACTTAAAGAGCTCGATCCTCGCAAGAGTTTGGTCGTAATTGAGCAATGGAAGAAGAGTTTCTCCCATTGTGGTTTTGAAGTTATGATTGTCAATCCAAACTCTCCAACCAACAAGCTGGTGCGCTAGAATGAGGCCAACAATCTCATTATCCTTGCCCAACACACCAGGCGAATAGAAAGTGGGTCTCTTACCCAAGGTATTCTATAAGGTACTCCGAATACCCTCATTGGCAATGTAGTTGTTTAGTGTCCCTTCATTTTCAAGATGATCAGGAACTATAGTGAGAGGAAGACTCTCACCAAGTCGTATTAAATTAGGGGTATTAGGGAGCTCTTGCTCCACCAAACGTGAGTCCTCAAAAGGCACAACATTAAGATCATGTGGCTCAAGGGCCACGAGACAAAAAGATAAGGCACAATCCTATGCTGACTCATAATGAAATTGATCCATGTTTTTGTCAATTTGAATCGAATCCCCCACCAAGTGATCGTGAATTGAAACCCCAAGTCCTTCTGACTAGGTGTTTGACTTTGTCAGTTTGTGCTTTAAATTTGTTCATGCGGTGGGGGTTCGATATTACAAGATGAAACCTCATGTTGGCAAGAAAGGTCATCCTCCTCCCGTTCAATTAATTGTTGTTTCATCTGACTCACTTGCATTTCCAAAGTTTGCAAGGAATTCAAGTTGGACTTCAATAAATTTTAAAGTGGCTTCCATGAAAAACTCATGTTGTGAAACCTTAAGCGTAGGGGTTTTGGTTCCCATGTAGATAAGAAACAATAAATTAAAGTTCACATTTTGATTGTTACAGTTTGTAGGTTGGATGTAAATAGGCTGAGAATTAGTCCGTGTGGTCATGGGTGGTGGATGGTAGGGATGTGGGTATTCGGGAGGAGAATAATGGGTGGGTATGATGAATAAAAATTTGAATCAATATTGTCTCCCCATGAATCCAATCCTCTTGGGTTGTACATGGATGCGTAAAGGTCACATTGAGCATTTTGGGAAAAGGTATGCTCATACTCAGGCTCTGGGGGAACGTAAGAATATTCGTCGATCACGTGACCACTCAACTCGCAACAGTCACACGGTATGGCTACTGGAGCCACCGGTGCACTCATATCCTCTACCGCACACATCAAAGAGGACAAAGTTTCTTATATTGTCTCAGTTTGTTGACCAACATATGATCCAACACAACTAGATGATGGTCTAGCAGTCAGTGTCTCTCTCACATTACCCAAATCTGAAGACTGCTCAGCCACACAATTAAAATTGTCACAACCATGCTGGGTGTTAGTCTGAGGCACCCCAGGATGCATGGGTCTAGAATACCAAGGAGACTAGCCATGGTCCCAACAATGAAATGGATGGTCTCCCACGTAACCATCCATCCCGACACAGTACTCTCGAGTCGACCACTCTCACCACCACGAGGCCAAACTAGCAAAAAAGTGCTCGACTCGACCGCAAAACTCTTATGGAGAGTGTAAAGGGGAGGAGACTAGAACTTAGGAGTAGGTGAGAAGAAGATGACTCAAAGGAGAAGGGAATAATGCCTAGAGCTAGTGTGGGTAGTGGGTGAGGGTAGAATCCTAACCTAGCAAACATGACTCAAACAACCTAAGGTCACTATAGGTACTTACAACTAGACGACGCCTAACTGCAAGGTCATGAAAGGAATGTGTTCTAAAAAATTTACAAATTTTACTTTTATATGTCAATTATTATGAATTGAATGTGCAAACATTTTGTTCCTTGATTATTGTATTCGTCTTTTGGAAGTGTTAAGGAAGAGGCGCTTGGTCCTTAACCGTAGAGCTCTAAAAGATAATGGTTTACATAAATCAAAAGGTTTTCACAATCCTGGTAACTAACATTGGAACATCAATCACTGAGATAAGATTGTCGTGTTGGTCATCGATTGTTGCGGCTCTACAAATAATTGACAACACGAGTATATAAAAGAGGAAATTGTTACTTTTATATATTGAATACACCTAACAAGTAAAATATTATGGAATTGTGTTTCATGTCATTAATGTTTTACTGTGTCTTGGATCCTTTGATATGAGACTTATATCTTTTCACTCAAGAAATACTTGACTTGATTATTGTCAAAAGCTATCAATGAGTGTAGTGATAAAGGCAATGGTTGGTTGAACATGACTTGTGCTCAAGAAGATAGCTAGTCAAAAGATTATCGTTACCCCCTCTTAATTGAGTGATGATATTAGTGGGCCCCTTGATAAAGCAAAACTATAATGTGCACAATGTAACTTAAGTTAAGTTACATAGTTACAATTAGCTTAATGAGATCAAGAAATGAATATAATACTGTTGAACGTTTTATTTAAACCGCAAGTGCATGGCCGCGATGAAGCGGTGGCAAGTACGGGTCGTCCTCAGGGAGGTGAGTAGCCTCTTGCTTGTATGAAATCAAGTGGCAAAAATTGGGGGAGAAAGATTGATTATGCTACTCTACACTAAACTACGCTAAGAAGTATGAAATGCGAACGAAAGAAACAAACAATGAAATGACAACTAAGCTAAGAACAAAAGAAGAATGCTGGAATTCAGGAATGGGAAAACTCCTAAGGGGTGGAGTGAGTGCACACATACAAAGAGGTGGGTGTAGAATACATTCTTTAAGCACAAATTAAGGTGGTGTTTATCAAGCATAGGAAGTGTCTAAATGTTATGGCAAAACCTATCAATCTATTCACCAACTTAGTTGATTAACATTTACATATGCAAGTTGTTTATTTCAGAACCTAAACAAGCATGAGAGGTGTCTAATCATTTTGGCAAAACTCATCAAGTTATAAATTCTATCCTAAACAAGCAAGCATACATTCATGTTTTATCAACACATCAAAAATAAAGCATTCATCCCATTCTCTAATGCATGTATGTACATCTACTCCACCCCCCAAAGGGGATGGAACTACTCACTAAACATTACACTAATTATTAAACTAAGCAAAGAAAGCATATTAAAACTAAGCTAGAAATAAAAGACGATTAAACTAAAACATGCACAAACAATAAAAGAAGCATAAACAAACAATGAAAGAAACACAAAACTTTATTGATAAAATGACTCACATTAAAAGTAGCATCCTCCTACTTTAGTGTGTGCTTCAAGGCCTCACTTCTAGTAGGAAGAATAGCCACTTAAAATATGGAGTGATTACAATAGGAGGTGAAGAGTTCTATTTATAGGCATGGAAAAAGCTAATCCGGGACAATCCCCCGATGTGGGACTAAACCAACACCAAAAATAGCCTAAACGAGCATTAATACAAGTCCAGGAGAAATCTTGGCGGATCTAGGCTAATCCAGACCGCCAATTGGCGGTCCAAAATGTCCGGATCCAGTTGAGTTTTATTCTGGGCTTTTCTTTGTGCTTTTGGTGGTCTTTGATGCATCTACTTCGTTTGTTGGAGCTCCGACCCGAATCCAATTGCTAAAATACTCCCCATGATGGTGTGAAGTATTCTGTTTTGCTCTTAGGTCCCTCTGTCTTGCATTCAGGTCCTTCTCCCTTGCATCTTGGTCCCCAGATCTCACAATCCAGTCCTTTTTCCCAGCTTTTAGGTCCTTTTATGTTTCATCTCTTCAAACCTATTTATTCCTGAAAACTAAACATAAAACTCGTGACATAGCATTGTTTAGGTGAAAGATAATAGATATAAGATACAAATATGAGCATGAAATGATGTCAATCAAATACCCCCACACCTAACTTTTGCTAGTCCCGAGCAAAACAAAGAAAGAGAAAAGCATGCGAAAAACAAGAAATCCTAACTCACTTTCGTAGGAATCACGGTTGCACTTAGCACGTGCAACAAGCCGTTAAACCTCCTTGTCGCCAAGGAGGAGGAGTGTTGTCTCCTGAGGGTTTTCAGCGGATGTACCCACAAAATCCGAACAAGATGCATTAATCAATCTAGCTACACGACTCGTTGGACTTATTTTGCCGATCATGGGACGCGGTAATACTACGGGTCGACTCTATATATGTAATCCGTCCACACACCTAGCCTAATAAGTTATTCGTGAAAGTTAGCCAAGGACTTAAGTGAAAGACATGGGCAACCTTAACTTTTGAATGTGATACAATGTGTAAAGTCCATTTTGGTTCTTATTTGATTGATTTTTTTTCTTTTTCTTTGGAGCATTTTATTGGTTGGTGTTTGATTCTCCCAGGGTCAGGTTTCGTGCATCATTGCCTATGAGGACTTACACTATCACGTACACCTTCCCCCAAATCTCCACATAGGGCTATCCCTACCACCCGTGTAACGGGAGTTCGGTCAGCGCATCCCAAGTCAGATGACTCGAAAGCACCAGGCACAAAGTCCCCTCAGACCTACTTTCCCGAGTGATAGGAGCCGTGCGAGAAGAGAGAACACCACTTATTTATCTATATGGGAACCAAAACCCCTACACTTAAGTTTCACAAAAAAAGATTAAGGGCCCTCGACTACGACAAACTTCCTTATACTCACAAACACGAATTATTTGACTCACTAGGTTCAGGGTGGACTTCTTTAAATGTTTGAGTACTGAAACCCTATGATTACACGCCCCCGAGGGAAAACCGGGGTGCATCCTAACGACTCGATAAGACCTAAAGCCAGTAAACCAAAAATCCTAATGCATCAAGTTCAAGACAATTTTGGGAGCTTTCTTTTTACTTTGCCTCTCAACGGTTTTGCACATGCTAAACAAACGCAAAACCCACAAAAACATTTTCTTTCGCAAACACATGAAGATTTTGTAAGAAATGTGAAAATTTTAAAGCACTAGGCAAGCAAAAGAAGACAAGTCACCCAAGGATCATGGCAAGCAGATATATCGATATTAAATGCGGCACACTAACATGACCCTAACAATACACACAAAAAGGAAACAAAATCAAAAGAAAAAGACTCGACTATGTACACACGTAAAACACCCCCCACACCTACTTCATGCATTGTCCTCAATGAATGTGAAGAAGGGAGATAAATACGTGAAGAAATTGGGGCCCAAGTACACAAGGGTTGGGGCCCACAACAATCGATGCTCACTGAAGGAGTCTTTTATTACACTTTTTTTTTCTTTTTTCTTTTTTTCTTTTTTTTTACGAGATATATACATCAACCAAGATATTCTCATAATCATTTGGTCAAGGAACATCAAATGAGAACATCAAGTTTTGAGGATCAGAGATTTGCCGAGATGGGCAAACTTCACTGGTACTCTGAGGTGTCATGAGGGGTGAAAGGTCAAAGCTGAAAGGCTCGAACCCCTCATGATATTGGTTGGGTGTGGGCAACAAAGAATGAAGTTGTGTTGCCTCACTAGGGTTTAATTTCTCATCGAACAAAACCCTCCAACCAATAGGCGGGTGCATCGGAATGAGTTCCTCAGGCTCATTCGATGGATGCAGCAGACTTGCATCACTAAGAATGGGGCTTCTCCCCAAGTCATCCAACAAGGACCTCCCACAATCATTTAGATCATCAAGCATAAGCTCGGTCATAGGTGGGTCCTTGTTGGAGTCAATATGAAGCTCAAATGGCTCAATGGCCATGGGATCTGAGGTAGAGACATCTTCTGGTATATGCATATGATGAGGTGTCTCACTCTCACTAGTACTCTCAACTGAATCATGCAACGAACACTCCCTTTGGACATTCATGTTCGAGGCCAGCTCACTCTGTTGCATTGCGAAGACAGGCAATGAGTTTTCGCTGGGCCCACGAACATTCTCAACGGGTTGCATTGGGGTTAGGGGTGTTCGTTGATTTTGTGGTGCTTTCTCCAATTGGCGGATGAGATTTAGATTTAAAGGTTCATCCATGGGTTCCTGTTGCTTACCAGAGTTGAACACATGAAACGCAGCACTCATGTTACCGAATGAGAGCTTCATGAGACCATTTCTACAATTAATCAAGGCATTGGAGGTTGCCAGAAATGGTCTACCCAAAATCAAAGGTATTTGAGAGTGGGTGTTCGCAACAGGATTGGTATCGAGGACAACAAAATCGACTGGAAATATAAAATCTCCAACTTTGATAAGCACGTCCTCGATAATCCCCATGGGAATACGAATGGATCTATCTGCCAATTGGAGGGTGATCTTAGTTGGTTTCAATTCTCCCAAGTTCAACTGTTGATAAACAGAGAATGGGAGGAGGTTGACCGCTGATCCTAAATCAAGCAAAACATTGCTCATTCTAGTGTCCCCTATCGTACACTGAATAGTAGGACACCTAGGGTCCTTGTATTTTGTGTAGGTGGGATTGGACAAAAGTGAGCTGATATTTGCAGCCAAGAATGCTTTCTTAGGAACATTGGTCTTCCTCTTGGTTGTGCAGAGATCCTTCAACACTTTGGCATATTGAGGTATTTGTTGGATGACATCTAACAAGGGTATGTTAACCTTCACTTGCTTAAACACCTCTAATATCTTGTCCATGTTGTCACTCTGCTTTTTGTTCAACCTACTTGGATAAGGAGCTTTTGGCAGGTAGGTTTTCTGCTCTGCCTGAGAAGAAAGCTTTGGTGTATTACCCTCACCCTCAGCTTCTTCTTCACCACCATTCCCACTGAGGGGCTACATAGATGGTGGTGGGTGTGGCAAGGAAATGTGATTGTCAACCTGTTTTCCATTCCTTAAGGTCACAATGGAATTGACATGGTGAACAGGTTCCTCCACATGGTTCACTTGCCTCCCCCGAGGTACCACATTCTCATTTTGCATTTGTTGTTGTCGGTACGTGCGGGGGTTAGCCTCAGGCTGGCTAGGAAAAGACCCTCTCTCTCTCATGTACAGACTGAGACAATTGGCCCACCTGAAGCTCTAGAGATTTGATGGTCTGCTGATTTGAAGTGAGAACTTGACTTGTGGACGACATAAATTTTTTCATAGAGTTCTCAAGTCCAAGAGTCAAGTTCTCAAGCGAATTAAACCGGGTTTCGAAGTTGTTAGAATTTGGGAAACCTGGTTGGTTGGTGCTTGGAACTTGGGGTTGCTGATAAGATTGTGCATGCATGGGAGGTTGGTGTGATTGGTAAGGTGGTCTAGAGGAGTTTGAAGGACCACCCGGGGCATTAGTTTAGTTCCATGAAAAATTGGGGTGGTTCCTCCATCCAGGATTATAAGATGATGAGTATGGGTCATTCATGGCTCTATCATAGACGGCGTTGACACGCTCCATCTCAGGAGGAATGGACTCACACTCGCTTTCTCCATGACCTATCCTACCACATGAATGGCAGGGAACTGGACCAGATGTTGACATGTGAGGTGCATTTTGTTGGTTTTGGAGCTCAATCGAATCCATACGGCGCATTAAGGTCGCCATGCGTGCCTCGGTGGCCGTAGTGGTATCGATAGCAAATGTGGCACCCGATCTAGTCGAGTTTGCATTCGCGATCCTCACTCCTATACTAGATGATGCAGGTGGTTCCCTCACACTCTCCCACTGCATGGTTTTCTCAGCGAGGTCTTCTAGGAAGGCCCATGCCTCCCTTTCATCCTTTCATAAGAACTCTCCTTGACACATGGACTCAAGGAGCATTCTGGACGGGATGTGAAGACCCTCATACACAATTTGACAAAGACGCCACAACTCAATGCCATGGTGAGGGCACGAGGATAGTAGCTCTTTGAACCTCTCAAGATATGCATGAAATGGTTCGGTCTCATGTTGATAGAACGAATTGATTTCGTTCCTCAATTTTTGAGTCTGATGATTAGGAAAGTACTTCTTGAGGAATGCAGATTGAAACTCATCCCAAGTCCTAAAGGAATTCGCCTGGTTGCTGTACAACCACTTCTTGGCGTCATCCTTTAGTGCAAAAGGAACGAGCCTAAGATGGATGGAGTCTGTGCTAAGTTGTTGCAGCTTGAACATAGCACAGACCTCCTCAAATTCCCTGAGAAAGATATAGGGGTCACCTTTCCCAGTGAAATGAGGGAGCATGGAAATGAATTGAGGCTTAACCTCAAAATGGTTCCCATTAGCCTCTGGTAATACGATGCATGAGGGTAGAGCTGTACGGCTCGGGTAGCATCGATCACGAAGAGGTATGGGAACGACAACTGGAAACAATGGTGGAGCAGGTGGGTCCAGCAACAGCTCCTCCTCACGGAAATTAGCAGCCATTGGACCCGAACTACGTGCGACACGAGAGGAGGGAGGTGTTGAGAAATCGATGACCGAAGCCGGATTGACAACGCTCCTCGTCAAACGACCACTCTCGTCTCGTGTCCACGAAAGCATGCACAAAGGTGCACACACAAACCACAACTCTTTTTTTTTCAAAGAATGTACGTAGGGGAGAAGACGGGGGAACACAGGAGAGAAAGAATGACTCAGGAGAGAAGGGAAGAAGTCCTTAAGCTACGGCGGATGGGTACAGGTAGAAGCACACAAGCAAACAAGGCTCAAACAATCCTAAGGTCGTTATAGGTCCTTACAGCTAGACGACGCCTAACTGCGAGGTCACACGGCCTCAACACGCCTCACCTCCCTACGACGAGGACCACAAAGCCCAGCAAGTGAGCCAAGATCCGGGGATCTCGTCTCTCCTACTATCGACAAAGTGGGCAACGCCGATCAGGTTATGACGGTCGGGACCGGATCACTCTCCTAATGCGCCCGAAATCCTTAGGGCCAATGTCTACTTGATTTTAAAATTAGGCTCTTGATTAGTGTGGTTTTTGGGGCGAAGGAAAGGGTGATGAAATCCCCCACCTTATCTTTTATGGAACAGCCCCTCCTTAGTAGCGTTTTGCAGTCCTAAATCTAGCAATCAACTCTCCAAACAACGCTCAACTCACACTTGTTGCAATGCACTTCCTACTAACTAATGCATGTTCATACGAAATGCATGAATGAGAGTAGAAGGTGCGTACCTCACGCCAGCTCTCAGCAACTATTAATAAAGCTAAGATAAAAGACAATCTAAATGCCTAAGTCACATACATGATGCATGGCCTAAACAAAAAGAATGCATAATCTTTTGCTTTGAGTTTTAGGGTCCAAGTTGCTTAAGGGAGGTTTGATTATTGATCTGGGAAGAAACTATAAGTCAAAACATGCCAAATTAAGTCCCAGACCACTATATCAGATAAAGTAAACAGACCAAAGAAATAAGAGAGCGAGCTGAGCTTACCAGACCGCCAATTGGCGGTCTCAGGCCGCTGATTGGCGGTCTACAGTGCCCAGCTTGCTTCAAAACTTCTCCAGGTGCTCCTGCTGACCACTCCAAGTCTCCTGAAACAAAGCAAAACTACAAAACAAAAATTAAATCCACTCGAATCGTCCAAACAAGAGTCTGGACAGGCACCTCCCCGGCAACGGCGCCAAAAACTTGTTGAACGTTTTATTTAAAACCGCAAGTGCACGGCCGCGATGAACCGATGGCAAGTACGGGTCGTGCTCAGGGAGGTGAGCAGGCTCTTGTTTATCCAAAATCAAGTGGCAAAAAAGATAAAAGAGATGTTATTATGCTAACCTACACTAAACTACGCTAAGAAGTATGAAATGCGAACGAAAGAAACAAACAATGAAATGACAACTAAGCTAAGAACAAAAGAAGAATGCTGGAATTCAGGAATGGGAAAACCCCTAAGGGGTGGAGTGAGTGCACACATACAAAGAGGTGGGTGTAGAATATATTCTTTAAGCACAAATTAAGGTGGTGTTTATCAAGCATAGGAAGTGTCTAAATGTTATGGCAAAACCTATCAATCTATTCACCAACTTAGTTGATTAACATTTACATATGCAAGTTGTTTATTTCAGAACCTAAACAAGCATGAGAGGTGTCTAATAATTTTGGCAAAACTCATCAAGTTATAAATTCTATCCTAAACAAGCAAGCATACATTCATGTTTTATCAACACATCAAAAATAAAGCATTCATTCCATTTTCTAATGCATGTATGTACATCTACTCCACCCCCCAAAGGGGATGGAACTACTCACTAAACATTACACTAATTATTAAACTAAGCAAAGAAAGCATATTAAAACTAAGCTAGAAATAAAAGACGATTAAACTAAAACATGCACAAACAATAAAAGAAGCATAAACAAACAATGAAAGAAACACAAAACTTTATTGATAAAATGACTCACATTAAAAGTAGCATCCTCCTACTTTAGTGTGTGCTTCAAGGCCTCACTTCTAGTAGGAAGAATAACCACTTAAAATATGGAGTGATTACAATAGGAGGTGAAAAGTTCTATTTATATGCATGGAAAAAGCTAATCCGGGACAATCCCCCGATGTGGGACTAAACCAACACCAAAAATAGCCTAAACGAGCACTAATACAAGTCCAGGAGAAATCTTGGCGGATCTGGGCTAATCCAGACCGCCAATTGGCGGTTCCAGACCGCGAATTGGCGGTTCCAAACCGCCAATTGGCGGTCCAAAATGTCCGGATCCAGTTGAGTTTTATTCTGGGCTTTTCTTTGTGCTTTCGGTGGTCTTTGATGCATCTACTTCGTTTGTTGGAGCTCCGACCCGAATCCAATTGCTAAAATACTCCGCATGATGGTGTGAAGTATTCTGTTTTGCTCTTAGGTCCCTCTGTCTTGCGTTCAGGTCCTTATCCCTTGCATCTTGGTCCCCAGATCTCACAATCCAGTCCTTTTTCCCAGCTTTTGGGTCCTTTTATGTTTCATCTCTTCAAACCTATTTATTCCTGAAAACTAAACATAAAACTCGTGACATAGCATTGTTTAGGTGAAAGATAATGGATATGAGATACAAATATGAGCATGAAATGATGTCAATCAAATACAAAGGTGACACGTTTCTACTTTGTATATATTCTTAATATCATGAGGTAAGGGACAGAAACAAGTGGTGCACTTAATCACTAAATGGATCGTGTTTAGTTCGAGTGGAACAAAGACATCTATGCCAATTGGGTATCTATAATGTGTAGCTACATACCGCTTATAGTTTGAGATATTGAGTGTTCAATATCGTTGCCAATTTAGCTTAGATCCTCCTATAGGTCACACCACAAAATTGGGAAACAAGAAGCTTGATTTTGAGTTAATATGATGTGTCGGGTTTCATGAGAAAAAGGACACATGTGGTGAATCAATAAAATCAATATGTCACGAAAATTGACATATTAGAATCATGGATAAATTTATATGAGGTGTATATATTATGGGGTGTAATAATTTAATATTACACAGGATAATATATTACATAAGATATGAATTTGCTCAAAACCCCCAAAAGATCAAATTTTGTTGGATATAAATCTAAAATTTGACAAAGGTAAAATCAGGCTCAAAACGGTCAACCGTTTTGGGTTCGGTCGACCGAGGTTTCTTAGGAACGGTCAACCGGACGAAGATCGGATAATGCGATTAGCTGACCGAAATTTTCTGGAGTGTATCGACAATTGGGTTCGGTCAACCCGGCATAAATAGTCAACCAAAAGGAAATTTCTAGGAGCTTTCTTTGGGATATTTCGGTAGACCGAAAGTGACACGGTCGTCCAATTAGATTTAAAAGGAGAAATTTTGGTGAGTCAACAGTCGACCGGAGCGAGACGTGGATCGTCCAAACTTTCCAGAGAATTTTTCTCATGAATATTCGGTCGACCGTCTAGATCACGGTCATCCGAACTTGCGTAAAACTGAATGGTTCGATCGACCGAGTGGAAATCCCAGTTAATCGAACAACACGATTTTTGCCTGAATTATTAAGAGAATAATTAGATCATGAGTTGGATTAATTCCATATTTGATCAAATGTTTTTTAGGATGCTTATGTGGCAAATTAGGATTAATTTTAGGAGAGAAAAGGCAAGAGATCATGGCTAGAGAATAGTTCTTGATATGGGTGATTTGGGAGGCTATAAATAGGTCCTCTCACCCAACTTGTTTCATAAGAATTAATGCAAAATTCTCTCTCCCTTAATCACCACAAAAATTCTCTTAATAGTTTTAAGTTTTGGAGATTAAAATCTCAGGAGCATTTAGAGGGGTTACTCGCTAGATTCTAAGCTTAATTAGAGATTGATTGGCTAGCTCCTTTCTCTCTAATCTTGTTTAGAGTTTGGTGAACACATGGAGGCGAATCGGTGGACGATTGGACAAGCAACGGAACACCGGATCTTCTGAAAGGTTTTAGAGAACCTTTGGGTATGATCATCTCCCTTTTGTTTATTTTAATATATGTAGGAATGCATGATTTTAGAATAAACTTATACATGTACGTAAAATCAATGAAAATATGAAATCGATCAGGTATGATTGTATTAAAAAAATTAAAATATACACATACATAGGGAAACAAAATCCTATAGTCATATCAGAACATTTAGTTCATATTTTCAATGATTAGACTATATAATTAATTTTAGTTTACCATCTACAATCGAAACAATTCATGTTTGATGTCATTTTCGAGTTTTCCAATAGTTTTGTTGATTTAGTTAGAATTGATTCTTTTGATAGTTTTAAATGTTTTGAAACACATCATGTGAATGTTAGAATTAAATTTTAGACTCAAGTCTAATATATAAAATTTTCGTTTTTATTAAATGATTATTTTATAAGGAATTGACGAAACGAAAAAGGCATATGTTTATCTTTCCTTAAAAAATTATTTTGGAAATTGGATAAACCGCGGTTCAAATGTTTTGTATCTTGAACTATGGATGTATAAAATCATTTTTAAAGAATTTAAAATGGTTTTAGAATTGTTTGATTTAGAGATGAATGATAAACTAAATCGAGCAATTTATAGTGTATGTACATGCGTTGCTTGAGTTCTCTTATGCAGGGATATGTGAGTTTGTATGTTCCGATGAAGTCATGTGTGACTGAATGTGTATGTTATTATTATTCAATCACAGGGGCTTATGTGTATGTAAAAGCCAAATTTCTATTTCTATGTATATTCATGCATATGAGAGATTTTTTACATAGGACTTGCACTAGACAATTTTTGAAATTGTAAGATGTATATTCATATTTTTCAATATCTACATCCATGGTGCAAGAGAAAGATGCGAAGAAGACGCTGAGGAAGTGCAAGAGTCAAAGACGCGGGACATATAAACTCACACCAATGTGTGTGTGAATGGATATATTTATGTTTGGGTGCTTGACATGTATGTGATTGTATGAATGAATGTTAGGATGTGTATAGATGATAAATATGCATGATCACCTAAATTCTAAAATCACATATAAATGATTAAATTGTCCAACCAAAAATAAAGAGTATTTTTCTTTCTTATTTAATCCACTAGCAGTCATCGATCGAAGGATATTCTGTTCACCCTTAGCGGGAGATTGCTCCCTAAATTTTTGGGAATAGTGGGAGATATAAGGTTGTCTATTGTTGTGCCATAGGTATATGTAGAAGGTGTTATTCACCCTTAGTGAACACCGAGTGCATTTATTTGTGAATACAATGGATAAACGTATCTCGTATCAAATGAAATGAGTTTTCTTAAAAGAACCTGGAGCCCTAGCTTCGTTTTGAGAAAAAAAGTTTTTCTTATGAGGATTGGTCAAATTCCCTCTTAATTAAAATGACAAGAGTCATAAGAGTTTGAAAATACAAATGTTGCAAAATTTCGAAATGCTTATGATTAGAAATTGTTTTCTTACCATGATTTTATAATATATCTGATAGCCCTTAGCTAGTTCATATTATAATTGATAGGATCTTGAATTGTTGCATTTATGGACATATTTTTATTTGAGGTATTGATTTTCAAACATAAAATTGATAATAAATCCCATAAAAAATTGTAGGAATGTCGAATATTCAACCTATTGTGCGATCTATGATTGAAAAACATCCTTTGGCAAATGATGGCTCAAACTTCATAAGCTAGCAACTCAAGCTCAATATCGTGTTGAAGTTTGAGAAACTATCTCATATTTTGGATGGTGAAATCCCAAAATTAAATGAGAAGGAAACCGATAGCGAGAGAGAGGCAAAATCCAAGTGGGAAGACCAAAAGAACCAAGTTCACGGTCTAATGTTGGCCTCCATGGGTGACTCGCTTCAAGCGAAATATTTAGATTCAAAACTCAAGAAGACCATGGAAGCTTTAACAAAGATGTTCATGGATAGTGCTAGAAAAGAGCGCTATAAGAGCACCATCACACTCACAAGGTGCCACATGGTGCAGGGAACGTCAGTGTCCATTTATTTTCTCATGATGCTAGGATACCTTGAGAAGTTGTCGAAGCTCTCTTCCCTGATGCAAAAAGATCACCAAAGGTAAAGGCACTTACATCACTAAATGGATCGTGTTTAGTTCGAGTGGAACAAAGACATCTATGCCAATTGGGTATCTATAATGTGTAGCTACATACCGCTTATAGTTTGAGATATTGTGTTCAATATCACTGCCAATTTAGCTTAGATCCTCTTATAGGTCACGCCACAAAATTGGGAAACAAGAAGCTTGATTTTGAGTTCATATGATGTGTAGAGTTTCATGAGAAAAAGGACACTTGTGGTGAATCAATAAAATCAATATGTCACGAAAATTGACATAATTAGAATCATGGATAAATTCATATAAGGTGTATATATTATGGGGTGTAATAATTTAATATTACACAGGATAATATATTACATAAGATATGAATTTGCTCAAAAAACCCAAAAGATCAAATTTTGTTGGATATAAATCCAAAATTGGACAAAGGTAAAATCAACCGTTTTGGGTTCGGTCGACAGAGGTTTCTTAGGAACAGTCAACCGAACGAAGATTGGATAACGCAAATGGCGGACCGAAATTGTCTGGAGTGTATCGACATATGGGTTTGGTCAACCAGGCGTAAATAGTCAACCAAAAGGAAATATCTAGGAGCTTTCTTTGGGATATTTTGGTAGACCGAAAGTGACACGGTCGTCCGATTAGATTTAATAGGAGAAATTTTGGGGAGTCAACGTCGACCGGAGCGAGACGTGGATCGTCTGAACTTTCCACGGAATTTTTCTCATGAATATTTGGTCTACCGTCTAGCTCACGGTCATTCGAACTTGCGTAAAACCAAATGGTTCAGTCGACCGAGGGGAAATCTCGGTTAACCGAACAACACGATTTTTGTTGAATTATTAAGAGAATAATTAGATCATGAGTTGGATTAATTCCATATTTGATCAAACGTTTTTTAGGATGCTTATGTGGAAACTTAGGATTAATTTAAGGAGAGAAACGGCAAGAGATCATGGCTAGAGAATAGTTTTGATATGGGTGATTTGGGAGGCTATAATAGGTCCTCTCACCCTACTCGTTTCATAAGAATTAATGCAAAATTCTCTCTCCCTCAATCACCACGAAAATTATCTTAATAGTTTTAAGTTTTGGAGATTAAAATCTCAGGAGCTTTTAAATGGCTTATTAGCTAGATTCTAAGCGTAATTGGAGATTGATTGGCTAGGTCCTTTCTCTCTAATCTTATTTAGAGTTTGGTGAACACTTAGAGGCGAATCGGTGGACGATTCGACGAGCAATACACCGGATCTTCTGAAAGGTTTTAGAGATCCTTTGGGTAATATCCTCTCTCTTTTTTATTTTAATATATGTAGGAATGCATGATATTAGAATAAACACATACATGTACGTAAAATAAATGAAAATATGAAATCGATCATGTATGTTTGTATTAAAAAAATTAAAATATACACGTACATAAGGACACGAAATCCTACAGGTCACACATCCTCAATAGGCCTCACCTCCCTACAACGAAGACCACAAACCCAGTAAGTGAGCCAAAATCCAAAGTTCTCATCTCTCCAACTATCGACATAATGGGCAATGCCGATCAGGCTATAACGGTCGTGACTGAATCACTCTCCTAATGCACCTGAGGTCCTTAGAGCTCAATGTCTGCTTGATTTTAAAATTATGCCTTTTGAGAGGTGTTTTGTGGGGCTGAAGGAAGGGGTGATGATATCCCCTACCTTATCTTGAAGGTTATAGGTGGTGCCCTTAAGATCAATTTTCCTTAAACTAGCAAGCAACTCACCAAACAAACACTCACCTCACTCTTGTTCCAATGCACCTTACTAACAAATGCAGGTTTTAACCATGCATGAATGAGAGAATGGGTTCACGTACCTTACGCGAGCAATCGACAACAACAAAAAAGGTAAAGAAAAGAAAGATGAATGCGTGCAAGATCTACAATTGATGCATGACCTAGATGGCAATCAATCTACTCTTTTGCTTTGAGTTTTAAGGTCCAACTTGTCTTAACGAGGGGAATATGCACATCAAATTAATTTGTGACATTAACATAGAGCATATATGAAGCTGGCAGTTAAAGATATCAACCAGAAAGAGACATAAGAAGCCACAGGAGAAACAACAATGCAAATGGGATCACTAAATCCACCAATGGCGGATTGTTTCAGGAATCTGGTCCTCAAACTCCTCCTGGCTCCTTGGTTCCCTTAGCTTGGCTCCCCTGTCTACTTAGTCCCCTATCAAGTAACAAAACTACAAGAAAACATAAGAAAAACCCACCGAAATGGTCGAAACAACAACGACTACGACCAACTCCCCGTCATCGATGCCAAAAACTTGATTGATCGTTTTAATAACAGGAAATCCACGGTGTTGGTGAAGATGTGGCAAATATGGGTCGAATCTCAAGGAGTTGTGAGTGTTGTTATTCCAACCATACTTGAGTGGGAAAGGAGAGGAGAATGAGTGGATATTGCTAACTAACTACAATAAATGATGAGTGAATTAACAATTAAACTAAACCCCCATGAAGTGGAGGTGTGAAGGTATGTGTATGTGAGTGGGTCTTCATTACATGAGGCACAAGTGTGTAAAGTAGGTGAAATCGATTAGAAACTAGTATGGAGTCTAATTAACATAAACAACATTTACATGAATACATGACTAATACAGTTAGACATGAAGGTAAGATGAACTATGAATTCTCAAGCATGAACTAAGTACCTAGTGTGGACATTAGAACATCAATTAACCCCTTCATACAACTTAATCCATTCATGCACTCTCTACTAATCAAGCTTCCATACATAACAAGTTATTTCCATAAAATCATTACAAGCAACAAATTATACTCTAAAGCTAGCATGAGATTAGTACCTAGTGTGACCATTATCTCATCTAATACAAGTTTAAGCATGCTAAGTCACTTCTTACACTCCATGTTGTGTTCATCAGAACATGTCATAAATGAAATCCATAAACCAAATCCAACTGTGCCTCCACATCAAATAAGATAAAACAATATCATTAAAGCATACAGGACAATAATTGAAATAAGGCTAATGTAAACACATGTAAAATGACCACATCCAACTTTGTCTCCACATGAAATAAGATATGACACAATCATTAAAACATACGAGACAATAATTAGGATGAGGCCACCATGAGCACATGCATGCACATGTCATGTTTCCTTCTTCCACTTCATCCTTATCCTTACCTCATCATTCCCCATAAAATAGGCCTATTAATCTAAGCATATGCTAAGCTTCACTCAAGAGCATTAGCACATCAAAGATAAGAGTTAAAATCCCATTAAATGGTTAAGGAGCTCATGTGAGGTTCAAAGGTATGATTAAAACACACTAATACATTACATAATCACAACTCCTTCTTCTCCACCCCCCCCCCCCCGCCCAATGTGGATGGACTAGTCTCTACTCATATCTAAACTAAAGAAAGCATAAAAACAACATAAACCCATAATGGAAATGAAGAGAAACAAGATTAGGCAAACAACAACATCAAAGAAATTGCATCAAAGTAAAGACATTAATGTAAAGAACAAGATTCAACTAACTTGAAATGAAAAGATTACAAAGTTCCTCCTTCTTCTCCTCTTACATTAATCAGTAGCAAAATAAAACCTAAAATTAATGGAGAAACAAGAAGAAAGGGAAAGGAGGGATTACAATGGTACATATAGACTAATACATGGTTAGGATAAATCTGGGAATTATCAAACGACTCTAAATCACATCGAATGGTCATGTAATGCTCTGACCCGATAACCCGGCCCGCGGCCAAAATCTGAGATCCAACAAAGCAACTTGATCCACCAGTAGCGAATAAACATCCGCCAGTGGCGGATCCGAATGCTCTGATCGAGCTCAAATTTGTCCAACGCATAAGTTCCTTCATTAGGCACTTGGGGTGAAGTCCAGGTCCACTGGCTCAAATCACTTTGATTTTAATTGGCGAAATACTGATCTGGTTCAAGTCATGTGTCACCATATTTCGCACTTCACAATCACGTCCCTTCGGGTTTTCATTTGGGTCCTTCCAGATTTGCGATTCAGTCCTTGTGCATTAGAAATAGGTCCAGAAGTCTTCATTTAGTCCATTCGTGTTACATTTAGGTCTTTTTTGCTCCCTTCCTCTTCTTTATTACCTAACTCCTAAAACACTACAAACAACAACTCGAGTACACAATATTAGGGTAAAATAAATGATATATAGCATGAATGCGATTTATGATATGCTACTAATCAAATACCCCCAAACCTACCTTTTGCTAGTCCTGAGCAAAACACAGAAAAAGAAAAAATGAAAGAAAGGAAAACATACGAAAAATAAAGAAATCCCAACTCACTTTCGTAACGGATAGGGGTCCACCTGAGTTCGGCAATGCGAACATCAAAAGGAGTCCCTAAAAGCGTGATGCTAAATGCAAATTCTGATTCCATCAAAGGGTGTATACAATAAAGAAATATACTCACAGATGAAAACCCCAACAGCTAGAAAAAATAGAAGCCCAAAACTGTTAATCAATCAGCCACTGGCAGATCAATATCCGCTACTTGTGGATGGAACAATGAATCAGAGCGTCAAAATGTCTACGTGTGATGTGTGAAACTTTAGCTATCGTAATTTTGGTCCCAATTGTTATTTATGCATGCAAAGTCTACGATTGGAAAGGTTCAATGACAATTAATCAAACAAAATTGGGATGAGTATAGGTTTTACCACGCCACCAGGAGCACCGGAGAGACATCCTAAGATGAGGGAGTTGACTGCAAAAACAGAACGACCAGATCCGCTAGGGGCGGATTATGGTCCGTTACTAGCAGATCGTTTGCCGATTTTGGGGTTGAAAGTTGGGCAGAGGGTGGATGAGGTTGTGGGAGGTGTTTTCATTTTTTTGTTGGGTGAGGGAAAGGAAATGAAAAGAAGAGGCTTTTAAATAGGTAGGGTTATGTGGTTGGACGAGCTGTGGTCAAACCCCCAACTTTCAGATATGTGGAAAACGTGTGCAAAAGTTTTTTTTTATTCCCCCTCTCATCAATTGTTTTTTTCATTGCATTATTTTTCTTTTTTTTTTCAAAACATGTACAAACATGAATTCACAACCAATCACATGGTTGTGTGCAAGGGAGGTTCATGAGGGAACATGACCTCCTCGACTTCAGCTGGTGCCCTCTCCAAGTAAGGTTTGAGGCATTGTCCATTAACTTTGAACACATCCTCATTTCCCGGGTTCAGGATTTCAACCGTTCCATGAGGAAAAACGGTTTGCATAATAAATGGGTCATATCAGCGACTACGGAGCTTACCTACAAATAGATAGGGTCATCCCAGTTAAAGAATCTGACATAAGATCTAAATTTGGTTTGGTCAGATTTTGACCAACCCACAGGAAGTTGCTCAGTCACGAGGTAGTTCACGATGTTAGTAAACCAGGGGTTATCTTCGATCGTGAATAATTGCTCATCAGGAAATTTGTCAATAATAATTTGGTCATGTTGGTTGGTCGTCGCAAGACGAGATAGGTGGTCTGCTACAACATTTGCACACTTTTTTTGTCCTGAATCTCAAGAGTCGAGATTTTGCATCTTTCTTCGCCTTGTGGTGCTTGATGGTTGCATGATCATAATAGAGAATCAAGTAGGAGCCAATCAAGTACGATCAAAAATTTTCCAAAGCGAATATGATCGCTAAGAATTCTTTCTCGGTCATAGTGTAGTTCAATTGGGCATCATTAAGTGTTCTACTGGCACAGTAGATCACATGAGGCAATTATTCGAATCGTTGCCCAAACACTACTCCCACAGTGAAGTCAGATGCATCACACATCAACTCGAAGAGTTCAATCAATATCAATGACGAAGTCAGCTCTTTCTTCAATGTCAAAAAAGCACAGTGGCAATCTGGTGTGAACTCAAAAATGGCATCCTTAGCCAACAAGGAGGTGAGAGGTCCAACAATTTTACTAAATCCCGAATGAACCGCCGATAGAATCCAGCATGCCCCAAAAATGTGTGGATATACTTCACATTACGTGGCGGTAGGAGAGTAGCAATAAGACCTACTTTTGTGGGGTCGATCACAATTCCCCTACTCGAGACCACATGTCCAAGTATGATCCCTCGCTCTACCATGAAGTGACATTTCTCCCAATTAAGAGCGAGGTTCTTCTCATGGCATTGCTTGAGGACAAGGCTCAAGTGAAGAAGGCACTCATCGAAGGAAGCGCCAAATATGGAAAAGTCGTCAATCAAAATATCAAGGAAACACTCTCCATATTGGAGAAGATGCTGGCCATACACCTTTGAAAGGTGGTTGGCGCATTACATAACCCAAAGGGCATGCGACGGTTGGCAAACGTGGCAAGGGGACATGTAAATGTGGTCTTCTCTTGATCCTCGGGGGAAATGGGAATTTGATTGTAACCAGAGTATCCATCAAGAAAACAATATTACTCATTTCTGGCAAACCTTTCCAACATCTTATCAATGAATGGCAACGGTAAATGATCTTTCTGCGTTGTCGCATTAAGCTTGCGATAATCAATGCACACTCGCCAACCAATTTGCAGGCGTGTTGGTATAAGCTCATGCTCAACAACTGTCACACCTGACTTCTTGGGAACCACATGGACTGAAGGGAATGTGTTCTAAAAGTTTTACTTTTAAATGTCAATTATTATGAATTGAATGAGAAATCATTTTGTTCCTTGTTTATGTTATTCGTCTTTTAGAAGTGTTAAGGAAGAGGCTCTTGGTCCTTAACCGTAGAGCTCTAAAAGATATTTGTTTACATAAAACAAAAGAAATTCGCAATCATGGTAATTAACATGGGACATTAATTACCGAGTTAAGATTGTCGTGTTGGTCATAGATCATTGTAGCTCTACAAGTGAGTGACAACACGGGTACACAAAAGAGGAAAATATTACTTTTGTATACTGAATAGACCTAATAAGTAAAACATTATAGAATTGTGTTTTTTGTGTCATTAATGTTTTACTGTGTCTTTGGTCCTTTGATATGAGACTTATATCCGATCACTTAAGAAATGCTTGATTAGACTAGTGTCTTGAACTATCGATGAGTGTAGTGTAAAGGCATTGGTTGGTTAAGTATGACTTTTGTTGGAGAAGATAGTTAGTCAAAAGATTATCATTGCCCCTCTTAATTGAGTGATGATATTACTGGGCCCCTTGATAAAGCAAAGTTGTAATGTGCACAATGTGATTTGAGTTAAATCACATATTTGTAACTAGCTTAAAGAGATCAAGAAATGAATACCAATACAAAGATGACACGATACTACTTTGTGTGTATTCTTAATATCATGAGGCAAGGGACGGACACAAGTGGTGCACTCCATCACTAAATGGATCGGGTTTTGGTTCGAGTGGAATTAAGACATCTAACTAATTGGGAGCTATAATGTGCAGCTAGATACCGCTTATAGCTTGTGATATTAAGTTCTTAATATCACTGCCAACTTAGTTTAGATCCTCTCATAGGTCACACCACAAAACTGGGAAACAAGAAATGGGGATTTTGAGTTCATATGATGTGTCGGGTTTCATGTAAAAATATGACACATGTGGTGAACAAGCAAAATCAAAATTATGTTGTGATTAATAACATAATTAGAATCTAAATTGAATTCATATGTGATGTAAATATTATGGGGTGTAATGATTTATCGTTACATAGAATAATTTGTTACATAAGTTGTGAATTTACTACTAATCCCGAAATGTCAAATTTTGTAGGGGTTAAACCGAAATTTGACAAGTCTGCATAACAGTGCTCAACGGTCGACCGAACAACAGTAAACGGTCGACCGATCGGTGCACGGTCGACCGGACACGTCTCGACCGATAACAGGGAATTTTCATCTGTTCGGAACGGTCGACCGAATCTATCGGTCGGTCGACCGAACATTGCGATGAAATATTTTATTGTTGTGAACGGTCGACCGAAACTCGGTCTAAGCGGCCGACTGAACCTCACAAACGGTCGACCGGCCAGACGGTTTTATGCAGAATTAATTTAAGAATTAATTAGATCAAGCATGGAATTGGTCCATAATTGATTTAATTCGTGGCTGAGATTATTTGTTAGCAAATAATGGATGGTTAGATGGAAGTTTGCATGAAATCATGAGCAAGTGGTTGCACATGAATATCTAATTTGGAGAGAACTTATAAATACAAGTTTATCTCATTACCTAATCAATTAATTCATTATTTTCTTGTGCAAACTTCTCTCTCCATAATTCTCCACGAATTTCCATTAATTCTTAAGTTTCGTTTTAGTTTTCAAGAGATCTTCTTCTCAAGGGAACTAAAGAGGGGTTAGTAGTCGGATTCTAAACCCTATTGGAGATTGAGAGACTAGCTTTTCTCTCTCCGATCTTGTTTAGAGTTTGGTGAATACTCGGAGGCATCCGGCGCAGCGACAAGAATCCTCAACGTCTCCGGATCTTCAAGAAGTTTTAGAGAACTTCTATGTATGAATTTTGGAGCCCAATGTTTGTTTTGATGTATTTTAAGCAATCATTAAAACAAACCGATGCATGCATGAAAAACAAATCGTAGAAAATATATGAATGATCCTTATTGTGCATAAAAATTTCTAAAATAAATATGTACAATTAAACATGAAATCCTATAGTGGTATCAGAGCTTAGGGTTCAATTTTCTAATGATTTGAGAGTATAAACAAATTTAGTTTACCATGTAGGGTTCGAACAATTCGATTTTCCGGTTTTTCGGTCTTTAAATGTTTTGTTGGAATAATTCTTTGTAATAATTCGTTTTGAATGTTTTAAGTGGTTTAAAACATGCTATGTAATTATTAGAATTATGATTTAGACATAAGTCTAACTTGCAATAATTTCGTTTTAAGTATAAACGATTATTTTGTAAGAGAATCAACAAAACCGAAAAACTGCGGTTCGTCTTTCCTTCTAGGAAATTGGATGGACAGCGGTTCAAAATTGTTTTTGAACATGTGGATGGATGAAAAACGTTTTTTAATGGATTTCAAAATGTTTTTCAAAGAATTGTTTGGGATTCTAGATGATTGATAAAGTAGGTTGTATAGTTTATAGCAATATTGCGTGCATGGATGCTCGAGTTGTCTTTGCAGGAATTGTGAGTTTATATTGTTCCAAATCAGTGCCTATGAATGTATGTAATTATTATTATACAGGGGCTTATTTATATATAAAAGCCAAATTCTATCTTTCTATCTTTAGATAATTGCATTGCATTTGAGAGGTTTTACATAGGACTTGCACTAGTCGGTTTTTATCGAATGTGAGGAGCATGTTTATTTTCTGTAAAATCTACATCTCCGGTACAAGAGGAAGTCACCGCTGTAGCACATCGATCGAGGATCGAGGATCAGGGATCGAGGATCAAGGATCGAAGGGAACATATAAACTCACACGATGTAGATTGTGTGAATGGTTTAATTTCTGTTTTTGATCTTGATATGCATGTGATGAATGTGATTGAATGTTAGGATGTGTATGAATGATAATATGCATGATAACCTAAAATTCTGAATGACATGTTAATATATGAAATTGTCCAACAAAAATTAAGAGTAATTTTCCTTCTTATTTCATCCACTAGCAGTCATCGATCGAGGGATACTCTGCTCGCCCTTAGCGGGAGATAGCTCCCTCCATCTTTGGGAATAGTGGGAGATATAATGGTTGTCTATTGGTGTGCCACGATTAGATATATGAGGTGCGTTTCACCCTAGTGAACCCCAAGTATGTTTAGTTGTGAATACAATGGATAAACGTATCTCGTATCAAATGAAAATAAGTTTTCTTAACGTTACCTAGAGCCCTCGCTTGGTTTTGGGAAAAAGTTTTTCTTACGAGGATAGGTCGCATTCCCTCATAATTAAAACGACAAGAATCACAAGAGTTTGAAGATGCTAATGTTGCTAAAATTCAAAAAGGTTGTGATTAGAAAATGTTTTTCTTACCTTGATTAGATGGTTAGATGGAAGTTTGCATGAAATCATGGTCAAGTTGTTGCACGTGAATAGAAAATGTTTTTCTTACTCTTGAGTTTGCATGAAATCATGGGCAAGTTGTTGCACGTGAATAGGTAATTTGGAGAGAACTTATAAATACAAGTTTATCTCATTACCTAATCAATTAATTCATTATTTTCTTGTGCAAACTTCTCTCTCCATAATTCTCCACGAATTTCCATTAATTCTTAAGTTTAGTTTTAGTTTTCAAGAGATCTTCTTCTCAAGGGAACTAAAGAGGGGTTAGTAGTCCGATCTTGTTTAGAGTTTGGTGAATACTCGGACGCATCCAGCGCAGCGACAAGCATCCTCAACGTCTCCGGATCTTCAAGAAGTTTTAGAGAACTTCTAGGTATGAATTTCGGAGCCCAATGTTTGTTTTGATGTATTTTAAGCAATCATTAAAACAAACTGATGCATGCATGAAAAACAAATCGTAGAAAATATATGAATGATCCTTATTGTGCATAAATTTTTTGAAAATAAATATGTACAATTAAACATGAAATCCTACATGGACATCACCCATGAACTATTAGAAATGGGATATATTATACCATGATTGGAGCACTTAAGAACCTCCTTTCGAACGAATTCTTTCAGTACAGAATTCAATCGTCGTTGTTGGTCCCGATGGGCCTAGAATCCTCTACCATGTGGATCCGATGCTGGACAATACTATGGCTTATTCCCTTGATGTCCTTTAAGGACCACCTGATAGCCTCTTTGTTCTCCAACAACACCTTTTTGAGAGCAGCCATTTGATCTTTTGCAAGATCAGAAGCAATAATGAGTGGTAAGATTTCATTATCCCCTAAAAAGATGTATTTAAGATTATCGAGGAGCGGTTTAAGCTCGACCGGAGGTGGGTCCTTGTTGGATTCAGCGTTAATTTCAAGTGGCTGAAGAGTCACAGGATAAGAAGAGCAGGCACCAGATGTGCCTCCTCATCTAGAAGCTCACAGGTGAATTCCTCAAGATCATCTTCAATAGCAACCTGGTCATTGGGCACCTCAATAATATGTCGATGTGATTCGAACATGCCCATTGACTCAACCTCATCCATGTCCTGAATGAAATTGGCACTGACTGAATCGTCGAAGAGACCAAGTTGCTTGCCAAGATTAAAGATGTTGAAATCCGCCATGAGGTTCCCAAAAGACTATATAATCAAGCCATTGGGACAATTGATCAAAGCATGAGATGTCACCAAAGCCTCCTAAGGATCACCAAAATTTGTCCTTATGGGATAGACACAAGTTCAGTATCGAACATGACAAAATCAACTGGGAATACGAACTCGCTCACTTTAATAAGGACATCCTCTACACTTCCACGTGGAATCTGGACGGATCTGTCAGTCAACTAGAGGGTGGTCCTCGTTGGCTTATGATTGATATTAAGTTTAACTGCAAGTGAACGACGTTGGTGAAGACGCGGCAACTACAGGTCGATCCACAGGGAGGTGTGTCGACTTCTAGTTCTTCCGAAATCAAGTGGGAAATAAAAGGGTGAAGAAGTTGATTATACTAAATTAAACTACACTAAACTAGCAAGCATCAAAGAAGGCAAACGAAAGCGAGAGAAATCGAAAGCTAGAGGAATTGAAACTAAACTAAGTACGATCAAAGCAAGATGAGATCAGGAATAAAACCCCCAAGGGGTGGTACACATGAAATAAAGTGGTGAAGAATGCATTCAATAGGGCACAAGTGTAGGTTGTGTTTTTATGCATAGGAAGTACGTAATGGTTGCGGCAAGACCTATCATCCAAATCACCAACTTAGTTGATTAACATGAGCATAAACAAGTTTGGTATTGAGAACCTAAACAAGCATGAGATGTACCTAATGATTATGGTTGAAACCATCAAGTTAAGTATTCTTTTTTATTCAAACAAGCATACACCCACATTCATCACATAAAGCAAAAGATAGCATTCATTCCATTATTCATGACATGTATAAACATCAACTCCACCCTCAAAGGCATATCAAACTACTCACTACTCATTAAGCTACCAACTACATTAAGAAAATGAAACATTCTAATCATTTCTACTAAGACAAAATAAAATTATGCTAAGCATGCAAAAATCAAGAGACAACACGAGAACAAACTAAGAAAAATTATTTTATTCATCACTCACATTACAAGTAGCATCTCTCCACTAAAGTTTTGTCCAAGGCTTTAATCCAAGTAGAGAGAGTGGTTTCCAAGCAAGGAGTATATTACAAGGGAGGATGAAGAGTTCTATTTATAGTCATGGTAAAATGTAATCGGGGACAAACCCTCCAATGTGGGACTAATGGCATACTATAAATGGACATAAAAAAACTCTAATACAACAGCCGGCTAAACCTAATCGGGTTTGGAGCAAATCCAACCGCCAATCAGCGGTCTGGATTGCTTGGATCCATCCCGGGTTTGGATGACACTTTTCTGGCTTGATTTCTTCATATGTAGTGCACCTGAATTGGTTGTTTGAGTGTAGGCCCGAATCTAATTTCCAAAATACTCCTCATGATGGTGTGGAGTTTCTCGATTTGCTCATTCATCATGTTGTCTTACATCCGTGTCTTTCCATCTTGCAGATAGGTCCATAAGTCTCACCGATCAGTCTTTTTTCCTCGCGTTTTAGTCCTTTTTGTGTCTCTTCTTCTCAAACTTGTTTATTTCTGAAACTTAAACATAAAATTCATTACGTAGCATTGCTTAGGTTCAAAGTAGAGGATATAAGACACGAATATATGCATGATATGATGTCAATCAACTTAAGATCGCCTATTCCAAGGTTGACATAAACAACGTAGGGTAGGAGCTTGACAGATGCTCCCAAATCCAATAAAGCTCTAGGGATTGCCACGTTACCAATCATACAAGAAACAATTGGACAACCGGGGTCCTTGTATTTGACTTGCATGGGTTGTGTTAATATTGAACTCACATTGGAGGCCAAAAATGCCTTTTTGGGAACATTTGTTCTCCTCTTAATGGTGCAAATATCCTTAAGGAACTTGGCATACGGTGACATTTGTTGAACAACGTCCAACAATGGAATGTTCACCTTTACCTGCCTAAGTACCTCAACAATTTTAACCCAATGCTCATTTCATTTTTAGTCAACCTATGAGGGAATGGTGCATTAGGAACATAAGTCTCAGGAATAGGTTCCTTGCAAGACTCACGACCCTCCTCGGGAGGTTCACAAACAAGGGTATTTGAGGGAGGGTCCATATTGTTGTCAACAGTCATTCCCGATCTCATGGTATGGAAAACATTTATATGTTGGGAATGGTCATCTTCAACACTGTGCACATGATGCCCGACCTGCGCAGGCAAACCCCTAGGATTTACCACACGTTGACTCAACAACTGACCATTCTCACGTTCATGGAGCTGTTAAGCCAACTGGCTAACTTGCACTTACAATGCTTTGACCATGGTGTTATTGACCGCAAGCATGGTTTACGTCCTCTACATGAACGCGTGAAGGGTTTGTTCAAGAGTGGAGTCTTTTGGGTCAACCTGCTGAGGTAGAGTCTGACTAGAATAACCCAATGGTGAGGTCTGAGTAGGGTTGTGAGTATGAGGTTGAGACCTTTGATGTGGGGGTTCCTAGGTCACCGATGGGCGTAGAGGGTGATAAGGTGGTGGTTGAGGCTGAGCGTGCGAGATCTGGTCGTGGCCCCCACTTGGCCCCAAGAGTAGTTAGGGTGGCTTCGTCATCCTGGGTTGTAGGAGTGACTGTACGGGTCATTACAGGGCCGTTGTTGATACATCGCATTCGCATTATCAGTATCACTTGGAGAGTAAGCACATTTCAAGTTACTATGTCTTGTAAGTCCACACCTCCAACATATGGAAATTACGCTTAATCCCTACTTAAACAAATAAGATGTGCAGCGGAAACAATTTAAACAAAGTAGGGAAAAGCAAAGGAAACCACAATTGACACGAGGAATTTTACAGAGGTTTGGTCACTGATTGACATCATTTCATGCTTATATTTGTATCTTATATCCATTATCTTACACCTAAGCAATGCTACGTGACGAGTTTTATGTTTGAATTTCAGAAATAAATAGGTTTGAAGAGATGAAGCATGAAAGGACCCAAAAGCAGGGAAAAAGGACTTAATTGTGAGACTTGGGGACTAAGATGCAAGGGAGAATGACCTGAACGTAAGACTGAAGGACTAAAGAGAAAAACAGAAAACTCCACACCATCATGGGGAGTATTTTGACAATTCTATTCGGGTCGGAGCTCCAACAAGTGAAGTAGATGCATCCAAGACCAACAAAGACATCCAGAAAAGCCTAGAATAAAATCCAGCGTGATCGGGACCATATAGACCGCTAATTGGCGGTCCAAGAGCGCTAATTGGAGGTCTGTTTTGGCCCACATCCGCTAGGATTTTGGTGGGTCGCGTATTAGTGTGTATTTAGTCCATTTCTGGTATTTGTTTAGTCCCACATCGGGGGATTGTCCCGGATTGCCTTTTTCTTTGGCTATAAATAGAACTCTTCACCTTCGATTGTAAACTACCCATTGCTTAGTGTCATTCTCTCTACTAAGGAGTAAGCATTGAAGCAAAACTCAAGGTGGAGAAGAATGCTACATTCAATGTGAGTCATTGTTAATAAAATAATTGTTCTAGTTTCTTTTAATCTTGTCTTTTAATTTGTGCATGTTTCTTTAGTTTATGTTTCTTTCAATTAGCGTCTTTAATGTTCCTTTCTTGCTTAGTTAAATTTCCTTTCAGTATAATGTCTGATTTTGTTAATGTAGGTAGTGTAATGATTAGTCAGTAGTTGCATCCTCTTTGGGGTTGGAGTAGATGTATGTACATGTTATGTAGGTGGTTTGAAAGCTAGATATTATTGTTTGTGAGAGATATTAGTATGCTTGCTTGAATTAATAAGAACTTTATTTGATGGTTTCTGCCATGGTTAGGTACACTCCATGCTCGTTATGTTCTTAATAACAACCTTGCATTACTCATATTAATCACCTAGGTTAGTGTCGTAAATGATAGGTCTTGCCATGAGGTACTTCTTATGCATGAACAAACACTAACCACACTTGAGCTTATTGCATGCATTCACCACACTTATTTCATGTGCACACACACACACACTCCACCCCTTAGGGGTTTTCATTCCTAAGTTTTATCTTCCTTCATTAGTTGTTTAGTTTAGTTTAGTTTGTGTTGTGATTTCATTTTAGCTTTTCTAGTTTCCTAGTTTAGATTAGTGTAGTTTAGTGTAATCCATCTTTCTCCCCTTTCTTTCTCACTCGCCTTCGCACAAACCAAAAGTCGACACACCTCCCTGTGGACGACCCGTATTTGCCACCGCTTCAACACGGTCATGCACTTGCAGTTTAATATAAAATGAAAAAAATCAAGTTTTTGGCACTGTTGCCGGGGGGTATTTGATTGACATCATTTCATGCTTATATTTGTATCTTATATCCATTATCTTACACCTAAGAAATGCTACGTGACGAGTTTTATGTTTGAATTTCAGAAATAAATAGCAAAAACTTAGGTGTGGGGGTATTTGATTGACATCATTTCATTCTTATATTTGTATCTTATATCCATTATAAGAATAATCGAGTCTTTTCCTTTGATTTTTGTTTTCTTTTGTGTGCATTGTTAGGGTCATGTTAGTGTGCTGCATTTAATATCGATATATCTGCTTGTCATGATCCTTGGGTGACTTGTCTTCTTTTGCTTGCCTTGTGCTTCAAAATTTTCACATTTCTTTCAAAATCTTCATGTGTTTGCGAAAGGAAATGTTTTGTGGGTTTTGTGTGTGTTTAGCATGTGCAAAACCGTTGAGAGGCAAAGTAAAAAGAAAGCTCCCAAAATTGTCTTGAACTTGATGCATTAGGATATCTAGTACAGTGGATTTAAGATTTATCAAGTCGTTAGGATGCACCCCAGTTTTCCCTTGGGGGTGAGTAATCATAGGGTTTTAGTGCTCAAACATTTAAAGAAGTCCACCCTGAACCTAGTGAGTCAATAATTCGTGTCTGTTAACTTAAGGAAGTTTGTTGTAGTCAAGGACCCTTGAAATCTTGTTGTGAGACATTAAGTGTAGGGGTTTTGGTTCATGTGTAGATAAGAAATAAGTGAGTAGGTGTTCTCTCTTCTCGCACACCTCCTATCACTCGGGAAAGTAGGTCTGAGGGGACTTTGTGCCTGGTGCTTTCGAGTCATCTGACTTGTGATGCGCCGACCGAACTCTCGTTACACGGGTGATAGGGATTACCCTATGTGGAGATTTGGGGAAATGTGTACGTGATAGTGTAAGTCCTCATGGGCAATGATGCACGAAACCTGACCCTGAGAGAATAAACCTCCAACTAATAAAAAGAAAAGAAAAAAAATGAGAAAAAAAATGGTAATGCAAATAAGAACCTTAATGGACCTTACACTTTGTATCACTTGAGGATGTTGAGGTTGTCCATGTCTTTCACTTAATTCCTTAGTTTACTTGCACGAATGGTTCATTAGGTTAGGTGCGTGGACTGCTTACCTATATAGAGTCGGCCCGTAGGATTACCGCGTCCAATGATCGACAACATATGTCCAACGAGTCGAGTGTCTAGATTGAATAATGCATCTTGTTCGGATTTTGTGGGTATATCCGCTGAGAACCCTCAGGAGACAACACTCCTCCTCCTTGGCAACAAGGAGGTTTAACGGCTTGTTGCACGTGCTAAGTGCAACCGTGATTCCTACAAAAGTGAGTTAGGATTTCTTGTTTCTCGTTTGTTTTTCTCTTTCTTTGTTTTGCTCGGGACTAGCGTTGATGTGATTTTGTTTTTTAGGACCTCGGGACTTTGTTTTTCTCGTTAGGATCACCCAAACGTTACGTGATTTTCCAGTCTAAGTTTGGGTGATCTATTGGAGTCCAACTGATGTGAAATTTTATGTGTGACTTTTCCAAGGAACCTAGTGTATATGTCAGTATGTTTTAACTCTTGTGTGCTCAAGATTACACAAGTTCTTACGACTCAAAATAAAGGCAAATTACGTCTTTAAAAGCTTGATTACATGTCTTGACTTCAATTTCATTCTTCCTTGAGTCTTGATCACCTATAGATGTTAGCACAATACAATATGTCTTCCATGCATTATGTGTGCTACACTACACTTGATTGTGATTAAGATTAGGTTGATTAAATCATCAAAACACAGATTAAGGCCAAAACGCCAACAATAACGACCTGAGCAACAAAAACTCGGTTAAACTCTAAACTCCCAATCCTACGCATGAGAGTAGCCATTTTTGCCTCAGACGCGATAGTTGACTCAACTTTATATGATCCAGCTCGACCAGAAGAAGTGGCGACTGGTGGCTCTCTCATGGTGTCCCACTCAAAGGTACGTTCAGCCGCTAATTCAAAAGTGTCACACGCCTCATCGATAAGTTTCATTTGGAAATCACCCTGAGACATCGACTCCAACAATGTGCGGGTGTTGTAGTTGAGGCCATCATAAACAATCTCGCACAACTGCCATAGCTCAAGTCCATGATGAGGGTACAACAGGAGAATGTCCTTGAACCTCTCAAAGAAAGCATGAAACGATTCGGTCTCGGTCTGATACATTTGAGGTATCTGGTGCCGTATTTGTTGAGTTTTCCTTTGAGGGAAGAATCTCTTCAGAAAAATGGTCACGAAGTCATCCTAGGATCGAATCGAGTTTGCTGTGAGGTTTTACATCCATTTCTTCACGATATCTTTCAACGCGAAAGAAATCATCCTCAACCGAACTGAATCCTCATCAAGTTGTTGAAGCTTGAACATAGAGCATACCTCCTCGAATTCACGTATAAAGATATATGATTCTCCTTATTGGCAGTGAAGGAAGGAAGCATGCTCACATATTAAGGTTTCAATTCGTAGTTGTTCCCGCGAGCAGGCGGGAAAAATATGCAAGACGGATGCGCCGCCCGAACATAATTGGTCCGCTACCACAAAGTTATTGGTCTATCTCGTCAAGCTAAAGGTGGTGGTGCACCAAGAACTCAATCCTGACCGAATCCTTTTCCTCCCGAGTCAGAGGAGGAGAAGGAGGTCTACATGGTGGTGGGACTAGACCGAGGTGGAGATGGGCGTTCACCTAGACCGTCCATCTCAGAAAAATGCACTCTCTCAAGTGGAGCACTCTCACCAGAACGAGCCCAACCTCTCATAAAATGCTCGACTCGACTCTAAAACATCACACAACAGAAGGTGTAATCAGAGGGAGAGACTACTCGAAGAATATAGATGAGGAGAAGACTCGGATGAGAAAGGAAGAATCCCCAGAGCTAGCATGGGTAATGGGTGAGGGTAGAAGTCTGATCTAGCGAACACGGCTCAAGCAGCCTAAGGTCACTGTAGGTCCCCACATCTAGACAACGCCTAACTGCGAGGTCACACAGCCTCAACACGCCTCACCTCCCTACGACGAAGACCACAAAGCCCAGCAAGTGAGCCAAGATCCGGAGATCTTGTCTCTCCTATTATCAACAAAGTGGGTGACGTCGATCAGGCTATGACGGTCGCGACCAGAATACTCTCCTAATGCACCTGAGTCCTAGTGGTCAATGTCTACTTGATTTTAGATAAAGTATTTTGATTAGGAGTGATTTGTGGGGCTAAGGGAAGGGTGATGAAATCCCCCACCTTATCTTGTATGCGACAACCCCTCCTTAGTAGTCTTTTGAGTCTTAATCTAGCAATCAACTCTCCAAACAAACGATCACCTCACACTTGTCCCGATGCACCTTACTAACTAATGCGTACTTTGACCATGCATGAATGAGAGAATGGGTGCATGTACCTCACGCCAGCAATCAACAACAAGAATATCAAAAAAAGAAAAGACAAGTACGTGCAAGGTCTACAAATGATGCATAACCTAGATGACAACGAGTCTAATCTTTTGCTTTGAGTTTTATGGTCTAAGTTGTCCTAAAAAGGGGTCATGCAAGCCAAATTAATTACTAACATTTAAGCAGAGCATGCATGGCATACACAGTCGGTGGAAACAACTAAAGATAAGCACGTACCTCACTAGGGCCGGCAGTGGCAGATTCAAATCCGCTACTGGCGGATCGTCTGGTGATTCTGGTTCCCAGACTTCACCAGAATGCTCCCACGTTCCATTAGGTTCCATTTTCTACTTGTGTCCTTTCCAGTAACCAAAAGAAAAAAGAAAACGAAAAAAACAAAAGAAAAACCTCATCGAAATAGTGAACTAGACTATGAAAACGACACTCCCCGGAAACGACGCCAAAAACTTGATTCAATCAGTTAAAATACTGCAAGTGCATGACCACGTTGAAGTGGTGGCAAGCACGAATCGATCCACAGGGAGCCTGTGTGAGTCAGATTCACGATACTCGAGTGGGGGAAGAAGAGTAGGAATAAAGTCGAAATTACACTACAATGCGAAAAAAATCGGAAAACAAATAATAAAACTAAACCCATTAGGGGGTAGAGAAAGAAAGTGGAAGTAAAAATATGTGTAGTGTAGTGTGTTCAATTGTGTTCATCACAACATGTCATACATGAAATCCATAAACCAAATCCAACTTTGTCTCCACACGAAATAAGATTTGACACAATAATTAAAACATACGAGAAAATAATTGGGATGATGCCAACATGAGCACCTGCATGCACATCTTGTGTTTCCTTCTTCCACTCCATCATTATCATCAGCTCATCATTCCCCATAAAATAGACTCACTAATCTAAGCATGTGCTAAGCTTCACTCGAGAGCATAACACATCAAAGATAAGAGTGAAAATCTTATTAGATGGTTAAGGAACTCGTGTGAGATTCAAAGATAGGATTAAGACACACACTAATACATCACATAATCACAACTCTTTCTTCTCCACCCCCAAATGGGGATGCACTACTCTCTACTCATATCTAAATTAAAGAAATCATAAAAATAACATTAACCCATAATAAAAATGAAGAAAAACAAGATTAGGCAAACAACATAAAACTCCTCCAGTGGCGGATTCGAATGCTCTAATCGAGCTCAAATTTGTCCAGCGCATAAATTCCTTCATTAGGCATGTAGGGTGAAGCCCAGGTCCACTGGCTCGAATTACTTTGATTTTAATTGGCAAAATACTGATCTGGTTCAAGTCATGTGTCACAACATTTTGCATTTCACAATCATGTCCCTCCGGGTTTTCATTTGGGTCCTTCCAGATTTACGATCTAGTCATTGTGCATTACAAATAGGTTCAGAAGTCTTCAATTTAGTCTGTTCGTGTTACATTCAGGTCTTTTTTGCTTTCTTCGTCTTCTTTATTACCTAACTCCTGAAACACTACAAACAACAACTCGAGTAGTACAATATTGGGGTAAAATAAAGGATTATAGCATGAATGTGATGTATGATATGCTACTAAAGGAAACAATATCTATTAAAAAGAAAATATTTTAATTTCATGACTTACATTACAAAGTGACATCCTCTCCTCCTTGAGTTTTGTTTCAAACGTTTACTCAAAGTAGAGAGAATGACCATCAAGGAATATGTAATTACAAAGGAAGAAAAATAGTTATATTTATAGACATGAAAAAAGACAACTATGTACAATCCTCTGTTGTGGGAGTAATGAAACATGCTTAAAATAGACATAAACTACATAACCAAAAATCGCACGAAATCGAGTCAGATGTTGATCAAAATGAATCGTCAATTGGCGGTCACAATTAATCACATGCGACTCCATTTGACGCGTCTACTTACGTTCTTCAATTCTTCATGTGGGATCTGCCTTGGTCATTTATTTGAGTCTGTGTCCGAATCTAATTGTCAAAATACTCCACATGATGGTGTGAAATTTAATTGTCAAAATACTCATCATAAAGTAAAATACTAACTTTAAAATCTAAATATTTCATAAGATAGTTTTAAACACAAAAGCAAAAACTAAACCTCTCATTATTAAATGTTCGTAACACCGCTAACTTGGATTCTCTCTTAACAAACTCTTTTGGAATTTTTTTATCGTTAAACTTATGATACTTTAAAACATTTATACGTACCATACATAAAATTTAAAATAATTTATACATACAAGCTGATCCGGAAGCTCCCGTTCCAGCGCCTGGTGAGAGAGATCGCGCAGGACTTCAAGACCGACCTCCGCTTCCAGAGCTCCGCTGTCTCTGCTCTCCAGGAGGCTGCGGAGGCGTACTTAGTTGGGCTTTTTGAGGACACTAATCTCTGCGCCATCCACGCCAAGAGGGTTACTATCATGCCCAAGGATATGCAGCTTGCCAGGAGGATCCGCGGCGAGAGGGCTTAGAATGTTTGGTTTTCTTCGGGGGTGTAGATTTTCTGAATGTTGGTAGGAAATGGTGTGTTTTGGACTACGTTTGTTAGGTTAGGAGGATCTTCGTTTGGTATGTCTTGTAATTTGGTGCTGTTTTCTGATGGAATGGAAAATTTTCTCTTATTTTCTTTAAATACTTCACTTTGGATGTTCTGGTCGAATCAATTGAAGAGAGATAGCTTATCTTGGAATTTGTGTTAAGCGAGGTTACTACAAAAACACGCATTTAACCTGTATTTGTTCGTAAAATGTTCACTCCATGACCCCATTTTAAGGTTATAAATGTGCATTTAACTTCAAAGTATTCAATGAGGAACCAGCTTTCATAATAAAAGAGTTTTGCGACATGATTGGGTAATCATTTGCGACCCTGAACATGAACGTGTAAACAAAATAATTGATGTCACTGTGATATATAAATTTTACAATCAAAATGATATATTTTTAATTATATGTGTTTTATTTGATATATTTTTACAAAATGAAATAAATATATTTTTAGTTATGTGTTTTATTTGATATATTTTTATAAGTAATATATACTTTATTTAGCAGATATACATGATCACATGTTGGAATATTAATATGACAAATGATCATTATATATCGTGAAACAAATTTTTTTTGTTTAATATTCTTAAGGTTAATTTGATTATCATATTTTATAATTATTATATTTAAGTTTTTTTAATTCTTATTTGACTTTAAGTGATTTTATATTTGTTAGTGTTCTCGTTAGTCTAATATATTGCTATACTTGTGATTTTTATTCACATGCGATGAGATTACTGTAGATATTAATAATACACATGTATATGTTGCTATCAGATCGATATTCAATATTTTTATGTTTGTCATAATTATTTATGCATCTCATTATAATATGTCTTTTAATGCTTAATAGCAAATGTCCAGCATAAAATATATATGCATATAATAATATGCATAATTTTTATTCAAAACACTTATACCAAGTTACATTGAAATTAATTGACATTTATATAATTTAATGTATGATTGTAATTTTAATTATATTTTGTCGTTGGAAGAACCAAATCATTTATTTTATAATAATTGCATAAATAATTAACTTGTATACTTGCAATAACTTTAGTACGTTCGTCAAGATTCATCTAACAAAGGAGCATTGAGACAAAGACTCAAGAATTAAGACTTGTAATAAAAAATTTGGACAAATAACATGTAATTTTCCATTCATTAAGTCTATATGAAAATATGTAAACTTTAGCACTAAAATTCTGTCCGGACCAAGTTCGGTCCTCCAAACCGTCACGTTCAACTGAAACCTTCCCAGTTCGGTCCACCGAACACCTATCGGATAACCAAAACCATCCATCCGTAAACCAAAGGATGCTCTCTGGAATTGTCCTGACGGACGACCGAAACACCTTCAGTCGACCGAATAGCCCTGGATCGTTTTTAGACTTTGCTCCAACGGTCGCATTTGAATTAAGCCTTAGAGTCAAATTGATTTGTCTTAATTCGGACGACCGAATGCCTGTCGGTCAACAAAGTTCTTCTTGTCTTTAGGCGCTCAACGACTATTTATACGTGGCCTTGACCGTTGTACCCAACGACTATTTGCGTCTTAACTGTCAGCGCAAAACTCGTGCTAACTTCGGTCAACCAAAGTATACATGGTCAACCGAACTTGAGTAATCAGAGTCCAACCAATTTTACTGTCCACCTTGGAACGGTGAACCAAAATTAAATAGGGAAAAATTGAAAATTGTTAGTAGAAGTTGGTCAATGGTGATCCGAAGTATTGTCGGTCAACCAAATGCTTATATATGACAAACCATTTGTAGTGTCTGGGACTACGGTTACATGAACGGTCGACCGAACCTGATCTAAATTCTGTCTGAGCTTTAAGCAAATCCTTGTTTTTCTCATTGGTTTACATCTCACTAACTCTCAAACGGCTAGTAGAGCTTGAAGACTTATAAATAGGGTCACATGTCTTAGTTTTAAAACAATTGAACACTCCCTATTGATTTTATACTCAGCCAAATCCACTTCATCTTCAGGCTCTCATTCTTCTACATTCTAGCCAAAACTTCACCACTTGCATATCCATTCCATATCAATATCCAAGCGTGCTCAAGTATAGAGTGTTAGATTGTGTGATTCCATTTTCATATCACAGAATCTATAAGTTGTAAAGTTTCGAGAAACCTCCCTCTCGGGTTGTGAGAGGAAATACGAGCGAGGAGAGGATTGTTCGCGAGACTCGGTGTTGTAAACGACGTAGATCTCGGCCAGGAACAAAGATCGGTTAGTGGAACCGTAAGCGATGCTCGGAGAATTGAGTGAGGATAGCGAGGAGGATTAGGATCGGATGTCGGTGCCGAACCTCTCTAAACTCCGGTGTCATCGATTTTGTGGTTTGCATTGTCCTCTCTTTTAATCTCTCTATTAGTGTTTTTAATTCCGCATTTATCTAGTGATTAGAAGGTTATCGATCCTAACATTTGGTATCAGAGCATTATGTTGCTAATTTCATTTAGTTAATCGTAATTTAGCATGATATCTACTTCTAATCATTGTGAGGGATTGTCTACATCTAGGCCATTAAAGGAATGTGTTCTAAAAGTTTTACTTTTATTTGTCAATTATTATGAATAGGATGTGCTAACTTTTTGTTTATTTATTAATGTATTCGTCTTTTGGAAACGTTAAGGACGATGCTCTTGGTCTTTACGTGTAGAGCTCTAAAAGATGATGGTTTACATAAATCAAAAGTTATTCACAATCTCGGTAATTGACATGGAACGTTAATTACCGAGATAAGATTGTCGTGTTGGTCATCGATTATTGTAGATCTACAAATATTTGATGACACGAGTATATAAAAGAGGAAAATGCTTACTTTTATATATTGAATAAACCTAGCAAGTGAAACATTATGGAATTGTGTTATGTGTCATAAATGGTGAAACATTATGGAATTGAATAGACCTAGCAAGAGAAACATCAGGATATGTCTTCCTTCTGAATGGTGGACCATGAGTTGGCATAGCTGGAAGCAAACCACTACTGCCAACTCAATCACCGCCTCAGAAGTTGTGGTTGTCGCTGAAGTGAGCAAGGAAGGAGTGTGGATTAAGAAGTTCCTTGAAGAGCTTGGAGTAGTTCCCTCGAACGAGGGACCAAATGAGCTATTTTGCGACAATAGTGCATCTATCTCCCAAATCAAGGATCCCAAATCCCATCACAAGGTGAAATACATGGATCGCAAGTATTTTGTCACACGTGACTTCATCGACGAAGGCAAAATAGATTTATTATGGGTGGACACAAACAACAACACAACTGATCCATTTACCAAACCCTTATCCCAAGCCAAAGACGAAATGCATTTCGAGTCCATGGGTCTGAGGAACCATGTGAGCTTGATGAGTAATTAGGGAGGGTTACCCTAGTTATTATTGTTTTATAAATTGAGAATTTCTGTGAAAAAAACTTCGATAACAAGTGGGAGATTGAAAGGAATGTGTTCTAAAAGTTTTAGTTTTATATGTCAATTATTATGAATTGGATGTGCAAACATTTTGTTACATGATTAATGTATTCGTCTTTTGGAAGTGTTGAGGAAGAGACTCTTGGTCCTTAACTGTAGAGCTCTAAAAAATAATGGTTTACATAAATCAAAAGTTATTCACAATCAAGGTAATTGACTTGAACATTAATTACCAACATAAGATTGTCGTGTTGGTCATCGATTATTGTAGCTCTACAAATATTTGACGACATGAGTATATAAAAGAGGAAAATTGTTACTTTTATATACTGAATAGACCTAGCAAGTGAAACATCATTGAATGGAGTTTTTCGTCATTAATGTTTCACTGTGTCTTGAGTCATTATGTCTTTTCACTGGGAAGTGTTTAATTTCATCATTGTCAAAAGCTGTCAATAAGTATAATGATAAAGACAATGGTTGGTTGAACATGACTTATGCTGGAAAAGATGGTTTGTCCAAAGAATGTAATTGCCCCTTTTTATTTGAGTAATGATATTAGGGGGCCCATTGATAAAGCGAAATTATAATGTGCACAATGTGACTTATGTTAGGTCACATATTTATAATTAGCTTAAAAGATCAAGAAATGAATATATAATATAAAGGTGACACAATTCTACTTTGTATAATATTCTTAATATCACGAGGCGAATGATAGACACAAGTGATGTTCATACATCACTAAATGGATAGTGTTTAGTTCGAGTGAACAGTGACATCTTTGCTAATTGGGTAACTATAATGTCTAGCTAGATACCACTTATAGTTTGTGATATTAAGTCTTTAATATTACTACCAATATAGCTTAGATCCTCCTATAGGTCACACCACAAAACTAGGAAACAAGAAGCTTGATTTTGTGTTCATATGATGTATCGGGTTTCATGTGAAAAAAGATACATGTGGTGAATCGAGAAAATCATTATGTCGTGAAAATAACATAGTTAGAATCATAAATAAATTCATATGAGATGTATGTATTATGTGGTGTAATGTTTTACATATGATAATATATTACATGATATGTGAATTTATTTAAAACCCCAATGATCAAATTTTGTTGGATATAAATCCTAATTTTGACAAAGGCAAAATCGGGTCAAAACGGTAGACCGTTTTGAGATTGGTCGACCGAAGGCTATAAAACGATCGACCGGACTAAGATCAGGTTATGCTTGGTTGGACTGAAAATTTCCAGGACGTGTCTTGGCAATAAGATCGGTCGACCGAGTGTAAGGACACGATCGACCGAACATTTCCAGGACGTATGTTGGTAATGGGAATGACAACTGGAGTGAGACGTGGTTCGACTGTAAATTTCCAGGGACTCATCCTGATGGATATTTGGTCTACCGTCTGGCCACGGTCCGACCGAACTTGTCGAAGACTCAACGATTCGGTCAACCGAGTGGTTATTTTGGTCGAATGTTGACAACGAATCTGCCTTGAATTATTAAGAGATTAATGTTCATCATGAGTTGGATTTGTTCCAATTATGGTCAAACATTTTTAAGGATGATTATGTGTCAATTTGTGATTTGTTTAAGGGAAAGAAAAGCAAGAGATCATGAGTTAGTGGGTAGCCCATGATGTGGGTGTTGGGAGAGCCTATAAATAGGTCTCCTCTCCCTCCTAATTTTAATTAATGAAAAAATTCTCTCTCTCTCTAACCTCCCCACTAATCCATTCAAATTTCTCTTAATTATTTCAAACTTTGGGAGATTAAATCTCAGGGAGCTTTAGAGAGGTTATTGTTGGCTTTTTGACCTTAATCTATGTTTTGATGATTTAATCAACCTAATCTTAATTGTGCTCATGTAGAGTAGCACACATGTTGTATTACATATATATTGCTTTGTGCTAATCTATACAGGTGATCAAGACTCGAAGAAGAAAGGAAATCAAGTCAAGACATGTAATCAAGCTCATTTGAAGACATGTAATTTGTATTTCTTTGAGTCTTAGGAACTTTGTGTAATTGAGCATACTTGAGCTAAAAACTACTCAAACACACACTAAGTTCGCTATAGAAGTCACACACAAAATTTCATATAATTTGGAGTTCAATAGATCACCCAAACTTAGACCGGAAAACACTAAACCAAAACCTGAACAATCTGCCCACATTCGATCGACCGAAACAGACTGTTCGGTCGACCGAGTGATCATATATCCTGTAAGTGTTTTACTGCCCAAGTTCGGTCGACCGTCCAGACCTTTTCGGTCGACCGAGTTAACATATTTTTCCGACCGTTTGTTTTATCGTATTATACCCAACGGTCGTATTCGTATTATCTCCAAATACCCCAAATACATTTAGTGTATCGGTCGACCGAGGACCTTGTTCGGTCGACCGAACTTATGTTCCTTGACAAACCCAAAGTGCCTGCCAGTTTTCGGTCGACCGTGGACCTTGTTTCGGTCGACCGAATATGATCTTGTTTGTCAACCCCAAAGTGCCTGGTGTGAATCGGTCGACCGAACCTATCTCGGTGTTCGACCGATCACTTAAGTGTACCTAGATTATAGCCTTTGGCGGTCGACCGTTCTTTTACCGGCCGACCGAACTGAGTTCTAAATTGCCAAATGGTCGACCGAACAACCCGATCCGGTCGACCGAACTTACTCAGAATTGGGTCCTGTCAGTTTCTGTTTTGTGTATCTTACACAATCTTTACCCAATTCATCCTCAACGGCTATAATCTTAGGAGCTTATAAATAGGTGTTCCTTTGACACAATTAGACATCTCTTACACTTACATTTGTCAAATACACCTAAGAGAAACTCCCAAGTCTCCCACTCCCCAAATCCTACTCTCCAAGCTTAAACTTCCACATGTTAGCATCAATTCCACATCCTAAGCTAAGTGTGCTCAAGTTAGAGAGTGTGTTCCACTCAAGATCTCAGTCGTAAAGAAGCAAGGACTTCGGTGAAAGCCCGAAGTGTTCCTCTCAGATTGTGAGAGAAGAAAGTCAAGCTTACAAGGGTGTTCGTGGAGCTTGTTTTGTAAAAAGCTTAATCTCGGCCCGGAACGAGGTTGATAGTGAAGACGCCAACAGAGCTCGAGGGAGATCGAACGGAGCTTGCAAGAGAGGAAGTAGGCGGGAGGCCGAACCTCTATAAAAATCTGGTGTCATCTTGTGGTTTGCTTTGCTTACTTGTATTTAGTTTTAAATTCCGCTGCATATCATTGATTGATTAAACAAGTAGGTAATTAGCTTAAAAGTGATTAGAATTGTATACCCTCACGATCCTACAGTTATTTGCTAGATTCTAAGCTTAAAAATTGATTGGCTAGCTCATCTCTCTAATCTTGTTTAGAGTTTGGTGAACACTTAAGGCGAATCGACGGGCGGTTCGATGGGCAGCGCAACTCTGAATATTTATAAAGGTTTTAGAGAACCTTTGGGTATGATCCTATTATATTTGTTTTAATATATATGTAGATTATATGATATTAGAATAAATATAAAAAAATGTCCATGAGATTGTTTAAAATATGGAAATCGATCTTGTATGCATGTATAATTTTTTAAAAATATATAAATAGATAGGGGCACGAAATTCAATAGTAGTATCAGAGCTTTTAGTCTAGATTTTCGATGATTAGACTATATAATTAATTTTAGTTTACGGTTTCCAATTGAAACAATTCATGTTTGATGTCTCTTTCGAATTTTTTGATTGTTTTGTTGATATAATTCTAATTAATTCTTTCGATTAATTATTTTAAAACATGTCATATGAAAGTTAGAATTAAGATTTAAACTTATGTCTAATACGTAAAATTTTCGTTTTTAATTAAATGATTATTTTATAAGGAATCGACAAAACGATAGGGACAAATAAGTCTATTTAAAACTTTTTTTGGAATTTAAATAAAATGCGGTTCAAATGATTTATATTTTGAGCTATGGATGCATAAATCATTTTTAATGGATTTCAAATGATTTTGGAATTATTTGATTAAGAGATGAAGGATAAACTAAATCATCTAATATATAGTATATGTACATGCGTTGCACTAGTTCTTTTTTGGAGGGACAAGTGAGTTTATATGTTCCATCGAAGCCATGTGTAAATGAATGATGTGTATGTTGTTATTATTATTATTCAATCAAAATGACTTATGTATATGTAAAAGCCAATTATCTATGTATATGCATGCATATGAGAGAATTTTTACATAAGACTTGCACTAAACAATTTTCAAAACTGTGAGATGCATGTTTATATTTGTAGGATTTCATGTTTAATTATACATATATATTTTCGAAATTTTTATGTATAATAAGGATCAATTACAATTTTCTTTGATTTATTTCATGCATGCATCGGTTTGTTTTAACATCTAGTTTCAAAACTCTATTAAAACAAACAAGGGCTCCGAAATTCATACCTAGAAGTTCTCAAAAACTTCTTGAAGATTCGGAGATGTTGGGGATGCTTCTCGCCGCGCCGGATGCCTCCGAGTGTTCACCGAAACCCTAAACAAGGTTGGAGAGAAAGAAGCTAGCCAATCGATCTCCAAACAAGCTTAGAATCTAGCTACAAACCCCTTCCTTAGCCTCTGAGATTTCTCCTTCCAAAGACTTAGAAAACTAAGAGAATTTTCGTGGGTTTTAGTAGTGAATTAGGAGAGAAAATAATTTCTGAATTGTGCATGCAATTAGGGAGAATAAGGACCTATTTATAGGTTCCAATCTTACTCTTAATCATGGCTATTCTTAAGCCACGGTTTTATGACAATTTCTCTCACAAATTAATTCCATAATGCATTATATGCACCCACAAAACGTTTGACCAAATTTGGAGCTAATCCAACCATCCATCAAATTAATCTCTCAATAATTAGAGGCAGAAAATCGACCGCTGTTCGGTTTACCGAGTCCTTCTCGGTTAACCGAATTTGTCACGATCGTTTAACCGAGTACGTGACGGATGACCGAATCTTAAGGGGAAAAATTCTCCATAACCGATCAGACCCATTCACGTCAAAGACCGAGTGCTATTCGGTTAACCGAAAATATCGGAACTTGACATTGTTCTGTCGACCGTTTCTGGTTTGGTACGCCGTACCAAAGCTCCAGGCACTTTGGTCAAGTTCGGTCAATCAATTACGATTATCCGTTCCACGTTCGGTTGACCGATCCATAGATCCTTCGGTCGACCGAACCTCAACGGATTACCGAACTTCTACCCGATTTTGCCTATTTCAAATTTTGGATTTATTTCCAACAAAATTTGAACTTAAGGGGATTTTAGCAAATTCACAACTTATGCAGTGTATTATCCTATGCAACAATAAATTATTGCACCCCATAATATATGCATCTCATATGAATTTATCATGACTCTAATTATGTTTATATACAACATAATTGATTTTACTTGTTCACCACATGTGTCATATTTTCTATGAGAAACCCGACACATCATATGAACCAAAAATCAAGCTTCTTGTTTCACGGTTTTTGCGGTGTGACCTATGGGAGGATCTAAACTAAGTTGGCAGTGATATTAAGAGTTTAATATCACAAGCTATAAGCGGTATCTAGCTACACATTATAGCTCCCAATTAGTTAGATGTCTTAATTCCACTCGAACCAAAACCCGATCCATTTAGTGATGGAGTGCACCACTTGTGTCCGTCCCTTGCCTCATGATATTAAGAATACACACAAAGTAGTATTGTGTCATCTTTGTATTAGTATTCATTTCTTGATCTCTTTAAGCTAGTTATAAATATGTGACTTAACTCAAATCACATTGTGCACATTATAACTTTGCTTTATCAAGGGGCCCACTAATATCATCACTCAATTAAGAGGGGCAATGATAATGTTTTGACTAACTATCTTCTCCAACGAAAGTTATACTTAACCAACCGATGCCTTCACACTACACTGATCGATAGTTCAAGACACTGATCTAATTAAGTATTCCTTAAGTGATTAGATATAAGTCTCATATCAAAGGACCAAAGACACAGTAAAATATTAATGACACAGAAACACATTTCTATAATATTTTACTTATTAGGTCTATTCAGTATACAAAAGTAATATTTTCCCCTTTTGCATACCCGTGTTGTCACTCACTTGTAGAGCTACAATGATCTATGACCAACACGACAATCTTAACTCGGTAATTAATGTTCCATGTTAATTACCATGATTGCGAATATCTTTTGTTTTATTTAAACCAATATCTTTTAGAGCTCTACGGTTAAGGACCAAGAGCCTCTTCCTTAACACTTCTAAAGGACGAATAACATAAACAAGGAACAAAATGATTTCTCATTCAATTCATAATAATTGACATTTAAAAGTAAAACTTTTAGAACACATTCCCTTCAATCTCTCACTTGTTATTAAAGTTTTCTTTCTCATACATACTCAATGCATAAAACAATAATAACTAGGGTAAACCCCATTACATATCAATCATCAAGCCAATCTACATGGTTCCTCAATCCCATGGACTCGAAATGCATTTCGCCCTTGGCTTGGGATAAGGGTTTTGTGAATGGATCAGCTGTGTTGCTGTTGGTGTCCACCCATAACAGATTTATTTTGCCTTCGTCGATGAGGTCACGCGTCACGAAGTACTTACGATCCATGTACTTCACTTTGTGGTGTGATTTGGGATCCTTGATTTGCGAGATAGATGCACTATTGTCGCAAAATAGCTCTATTGGTCCCTCGCTCGAGGGAACTACTCCAAGCTCTTCAAGGAACTTCTTAATCCACACTCCTTCCTTGCTCGCTTCAGCAACAGCCATCACTTCGGAAGCAGTGGTTGAGTCGGCAGTAGTGCTTTGCTTCCAACTACGCCAACTCACAGCTCCACCATTCAGAAGGAAGACGTATACTGATTGCGACCTTCTATCGTCTGGATTACTCATGAAACTCGCATCCGAGTAACCTTCAGCTATCAATTCCCTTTGTCCTCCATAAACAAGAATCTTATCCTTAGTCCGGTTAAGGTACTTCAGGATATTCTTGACCGCAGTCCAATGCTCAGGACCTGCGTTGGATTGGTGACGACTTGTCACACTTAGAGCATACGAGACATCGGGTCTTGTGCAAGTCATCGCGTACATGATCGACCCAATTGCCGAAGCATAAGGGACATCTTTCATGTACTCTAAGTCCTTACGTGATTGCGCACGTTGAGACTTCTTGAGTTGCATACCCATACTCATTGGCACACTGCCCTTTTGGAGTTGTTCATCTTGAACCTTTCCAAGACCTTGTCAATGTATGCACGTTGACTGAGGCCAATGAGTCTGCGAGATCTATCTCGATATATCTTGATTCCCAAGATGTATTGAGCCTCACCCATGTCTTTCATCGAAAATGCAGATTTCAATGAACTTCTCGTTTGCTCAAGCAAAGGAATATGATTGCCCATAAGCAATATGTCATCAACATATAGGATTAGGAATACTACATGGCTCCCACTAACCTTCTTGTATACACAAGGTTCTTCCTTACTTTGAATGAAGTGAAGCTTTTTCACTTCCTCGTCAAAGCGTTTGTTCCAACTCCTTGATGCTTGCTTCAATCCATAAATGGATCTTTGAAGCTTGCATACCTTCTCACTATTCTTTGGATCTTCAAAACCTTGAGGTTGTACCATGTACACATCCTCCTCCAAGTTCCCATTAAGGAACGCCGTTTTGACATCCATTTGCCATATTTCATAATCGTGAAATGCGGCAATAGCGAGCATGATCCGAATAGACTTGAACATGGCAACCGGTGAAAAAGTTTCATCATAGTCAATTCCTTGAACTTAAGTGAAACCCTTCGCTACAAGCCTCGCTTTGTAGGTTGTCAAGTTCCCATCCATGTCCATCTTCCTCTTAAAAACCCATTTATTATGAATGGCCTTTTTCCCTTGAGGAAGGTCAACCAAGTCCCATACTTGATTATCATACATGGATTCTATTTCGGATTCCATGGCCTTAAGCCATAGTTTGGAGTCTTCCCTTTCCATTGCTTCTTGGAAGGTTAAGGGATCATTGGTATCTAGTACCATGATTTCATGAAGTCCCAGATATAAATCGGGTTTCTTCCTTTCCCTTGTTGACCTTCTAAGTTCTTTTGGTTCTTCTCGTGTCTCTCGAACTTCTTCCACAATTTCTTGAGGAGTGGGTTCACGTTCAACTCTTGAACGTACACTTGGTGGGGATGATTGAGATTCTCTCACAATTTCTTGTGATGGTCTCTCGCTCACGCTCCCACTAACCAAAGGAATCTCGGTTGGGCCTTCATGATCTTGAATGTCATCATTCATTTCATGATCTTGTAGAGTATCTTGAGTTTCCTCAAGCACAACCCTACTCCCACTACTTTTTACTCTTTCTAGAAATTCCTTTTCCAGAAATGTGGCATCCCTCTCTACAATCACTCGATTGGAGGTGATATGCCAAAAGTAGTATCCTCTTGTCTCACGAGGATAACCTATAAAGAAGCACTTATCCGTTTTTTGTTGAAGTTTGGTCAACATCAATTTCTTGACGTAAGCCTCACAACCCCAAATCTTGAGAAAACTGAGCTTAGGTGTTTTACCACTCCATAGCTCATAAGGAGTTTTCTCCACGGATTTGGATGGAACATTATTTAGTGTGTAAGCCGCAGTTTGTAGTGCATAACTCCAAAAGTAAAGAGGTAATTCCAAATGACTCATCATTGACCGAACCATGTCGAGCAATGTCCTATTCCTCCTTTCGGATACCCCATTAAACTGAGGTGTACGGGGAGGGGTGAGTTGAGGTACAATACCAAACTCCTTTAGGTATGAGTCAAATTCGGCACTTAAGTACTCACCTCCACGATCCGTTCGTAGAGACTTGATTTTCTTGTCGAGTTGGTTCTCTACTTCATTCTTGAATTCCTTGAACTTGTCAAAAGATTCACTTTTGTTTCTCATTAGATAAACATAGCCATAACGACTATAATCATCCGTGAACGTAATGAAGTACCTGAAACCATCTCGTGCACTAGTACTCATTGGACCACATACATCGGAATGTATCAAATCCAACAAGCCACTCGCCTTTGGACCTTTCTTCTTGAAAGGCTTTTTGGTCATTTTTCCCATTAGACATGGTTGGCACGTCTCCAATGATTTAAAATCAAGTAGACCAAGAAGGTTAGCTTCTTGCAATTTCTTGATGCGCTTTTCATTTATATGACCAAGACGATAGTGCCACAAGAGAGTATCAATCTCGTGAGTGGTCTTAAGTCTTTTGTTATTGATATTAAAGATTTGTTTATTATCCAATTCAAGCAAATAAAGACCATTCCTTATGAACGCATTTGCATAGAACACACCATACTTCGATATAGACATACAAGAATTTGAAATATTTATATTAAAATTATCCATATCCAGACATGATACAGAAATAATATTCTTGCTAATCGAAGGTACATAATAAACATTCTTTGGACATAAATTTAAACCACTACATAATTGAAGCACCACAGAACCTTGTGCAACCGCAGACACGTTCGCACCATTTCCGACCTTCAATTCTACCTCGTTCCTTACGAGTTCCTTCCTATCCATGAGTAGCTGCACATTAGAAACTATGTGAGCACAAGATCCGATATCAATTACCCAATCCTGGACAGAGGTGGCTAAATTTATTTCAATAACAAATATACCTTTGGCCTTTTTGGGGCGCCGACGTTCAATCACTCCGTTGTCAAGGTCTTCCTTGTACTTGGGGCAATTTGGCCGGATGTGTCCTTTTTCACCGCAGTGAAAGCACTCCGTATTGGGAGTTGGAGATTTCTGAGATTTCCCCCTTCAGGCACTCGCACGAGCACCTCCTACTCCCTTGCTCTTGATTGAACTACTTTTGGTAGATTTGCCCTTTCCTTTACCAATCTTATGACTCCTTCCATGGACGGCAAGGACTTGTGATTGACATCATTTCATGCTTATATTTGTACCTTATATCCATTATCTTACACCTAAGCAATGCTACGTGACGAGTTTTATGTTTAGTTTTCAGAAATAAAGAGGTTTGAAGAGAAGAGCCATGAAAGGACCCAAAAGCAGGAAAAAGGACCTAATTGTGAGACCTGGGGACCAAGATGCAAGGGGGAAGGACCTGATCGTAAGACAGAAGGACCTAAGAGCAAAACAGGAAACTCCACACCATCATGAGGAGTATTTTGTCAATTCGATTCGGGTCGGAGCTCCACTAAACCAGCTAGATGCATCCAAGACCAAGAAACACACCAAGGAAAGCCCACCAGAAGACCCAGACGGATCTGGGCTTTATAGGCCGCCAATTGGCGGTCTGGAACCGCCAATTGGCGGTCTGGATCATGCAAGATCCGCCCCAACTTCTCCTGGACTTGTATTAGTGTTCGTTTAGGCTATTTTTGGTATTGGTTTAGTCCCACATCGGGGGATTGTCCCTGATTAGCTTTTTCCATGCTTATAAATAGAACTCTTCACCTCCCATTGTATCCATCTCTCTCTTGGTGGCCATCTTCCCTACTAAGAGTGAAGCCTTGAAGCAAAACTCTAGTGGAGGAAGAGCTACTTGTAATTGAGTGAGTTAATAATAGAAGTTTTCTTTTAATTATGTTGTTTCTCTCTTAGTTTAATTTCCTTTCATATGCATGCTTGTTTGTTTGTTTAGTTTTATGCTTCTTTAATGTTTCTTGCTTGAGTAGTATAAATTTCATTTCAGTATTATGCTTTCCTTTGCTAATTTAGTTAGTGTAATGAGTAGTGAGTAGTTCCATCCCCATTTGGGGGGTGGAGAAATATGTGATATAATCATGTAGTGTATTAAGTGTGTGTTATTTTTATACCTTGAGCTTTATATGATTTCCATAACCATCTAATGGGTCTCCACTCTTATCTTTGATATGCTAATGCTCTTGAATGTAGCTTAGCTTATGCTTTGATTAGTGGACCTATTTTATGGGGAATGATAAGGTTAGGATATGGATGAAGTTAATGTTGGAAACACAATTTGTAGTGTATGTACTCTTGTTGCCTTTTCCTTAGCTAATGTCTTGTATGTTTAAATGATGTAGTCATCTTAATTCATGTGGAGGCATAGTAGGGTCTAGTCTTTATACTTGAGTTCATGTAGCTTCATTCCAATCATTGTCTTGTATGTTTTAATGATGTAGTCTTATCTTAATTCATGTAGAGGCAAGATTGGATGTAGTTTTATGATTTCATGCACTACATGTTGTGAGGAGCTTAATTGAACACACACACACACACATCTTTATGTTCACATCAGTTCTCTACCCCCTTTGGGGTTTAGTTTTATTGCTTATCTTCATTTCCTTTTGCATTCTAGTTTAGCATTGTAGTGTAGAAAGTGTAGTTTAGTGTAACCAATCCTTTTCTCCTTTCTTTACCCCTTGCCTTCGCACGAACCAAGTGTCGACACACCTCCCAGTGGACACCGCTTCAACACGGCCGTGCACTTGCGGTAGAAATATAAAACGATCAATCAAGTTTTTGGCGCCGTTGCCGGGGAGGTGCTCTGTCCAGACCTTGGTTTGGACGATTCGAGGGGTTTTTAATTTTTTGTTTTTAGTTTTTCTTAGTTTCAGGGAACCACAAGGTCAAGGGGAAGCTACTGGAGAAGTTTGAGGAAGCGACGACCTAAACAGACCGCCAATCAGCGGTGGAAGACCGCCAATTGGCGGCCTGGTGAGCGTTTATTTCCTTGAAATTTTTGTTGGTAGTTAGTCTTGAAATTTGTGTTATCTGGGAGCCCAATTTTGCATGCTTTGACCTCTGGTTTGCTCCCAGATCATTAATCACTCCCCCATTAATCAACTTGGACCATAAAACTCAAAGCAAAAGATTAGACTTCTTGCCATCTAGGTCATGCACCATTGGTAGACCTTGCATGCATTTGTCTTTTCTTTGCTTTACATTTTGTCGTTGATTGCTGGCGTGAGGTACGTGCACCCACATCCCTAATTCATGCATGTTTCTTTCATGCATTAGTTAGTAAGGTGCATCGGGACAAGAGTGAGAGAGCGTTTGATTGGAGCGATTGATTGCTAGATCTAGGATCAAATCGCTACTAAGGAGGGGCTGTCCCATAAAAGATAAGGTGGGGGATTTCATCACCCTTTCCTTGGCCCCAAAAACCACTCTTAATAAAGCCTTAACTAAAAGCAAGTAGACATTGGCCCTAAGGAATTCGGACGCACTAGGAGAGTAATCTAGTCGAGACCGTCATGACCTGATCGGCGTTGCCTACCTTGTCGATAGTAGGAGGTACTGGATCTCCGGATCTGGTATCACTTGCTGGGCATTGTGGTCCTCGTTGTAGGGAGGTGAGGCGTGTCGAGGCTAGTGACCTCGAAGTTAGGCGTCGTCTAGCTTAAGGACCCATTGCCTTACATTGTTTGAGCCGTGCTTGCTAGTTAGGCTTCTTCCTGATCCCACTACCCACGCTAGCTCTAGGGATTCTTCTCTCCTCACCTGAGTCATCTCCTCATCTATTCTCTACGTTTAGTCTCCTCCTCTAGTACACCTTCTGTTGTGTGTTTGTTAGAGTCGAGTCGAGCATTTTTATGCGAGGTTGGGCTCGTTCTGGTGAGAGCGCTCGACTCGAGAGAGTGCTTATTTCTGAGATGGAAGATCTTGGTGATCGACCATCTCCGCCTCGTGCTCCTTTGGAGCAAGAATGCGAGTCGTCTCGTGGTGGCGAGGGAGACCGGGTTCCATACATGGACTACCTCGGTCCATTCCCACCACCACGTAGACCTCCTTCTCCTCCTCCTCTGACTCGAGAGGAAGGGAGATTTGGTCAGGATCGAGTTCTAGGTGCACCACCTTTAGCTCGACAGGATAGGCCGATGACGTTGTGGGAGCGGACCCATCCTGTTCGGGCCGTGCAACCTTCTTGCATAGTTGTTCCCCCTGCTCGCGGGAACAACTATGAGCTGAAACCTTAGTATGTGAGCATGCTTCCAACCTTTACTGCCAATAAGGAGGATCCGTATATTTTTATACGCAAATTCGAGGAAGTATGCTCCATGTTCAAGCTTCAACAGCTTGACGAGGATTCTGTCCGGTTGAGGATGATTTCGTTCGCATTGAAGGATAATGCGAAGAAATGGATGTATAGCCTCCCGGCGAGCTCGATTCGGTCTTGGGATGACTTTGTGACCGTCTTTCTGAAGAGATTTTTTCCTCAAAGGAAAACTCAACAGATACGGCACCAGATACATCAAATGTATCAGACCGAGACCGAATCTTTTCATGGTTTCTTTGAGAGGTTCAAGGACCTTCTCCAGCAATGCCCTAATCATGGACTTGAGCTATGGCAGCTGTGCCAGATTGTTTATGAGGGCATCAACTACAACACCCGCACATTGTTGGAGTCGATGTGTCCGGGTGACTTCCAAATGAAACCCATCGAGGAGGCATGGGACACTTTTGAATGCATGGCTGAGCGCACCTTCGAGTGGGACACCATGAGAGAGCCACCAGCCGCCAGGTCTTCTGGTCGAGCTGGATCATATCATGTTGAGTCGACTATCGCGTCTGAGGCGAAAATGGCTGCTCTCATGCGTAGGATAGAGAGTTTGGAGATGGACCGAGCTCCTGTAGCTCAGGTCGCTACTCCCGGGTGTACTAGGTGTGGACTGTCGGGACATGATGACTTGGAGTGCGCTTACGCTCCAAGAGATACTGAGCATGCAAATGCGATGTATCAACAAAGGCCCCGAAACGACCCGTACAGTCATTCCTATAACCCGGGATGGCGTAACCATCCTAACTTCTCTTGGGGGTCTAGTGGAGGACACGGTCAGAGCTCGCACGCTCAACCTCAACCTCCACCTTATCAACCTCCACGCCCATCGGCGACCTACCAACCCCCACATCAAAGGTCTCAGCACCAAAATTACCAACCTGGTCAGGCCTCTTCGTCGGGTTATTCTAACCAGACTCCACCACCCCAGCGGGTTGACCCTAAGGACTCTACCATTGAACAAACCCTTCAAGCATTCATGCAGAGCACTCAATCCATGCTTGCGGCCAACAATAATACGGTCAAAGCATTGGAAATGCAAGTAAGCCAGTTGGCTCATCAGCTCTATGAACGCGAGAAGGGTCAATTCCCGAGTCAACCTGTGGTAAATCCCAGGGGTCAGCCTGCTAATACCAGGCAGAATGTACACAATGTTGAAAGTGACCCTTCCCAACATGCTAATGTTATTCATACCTTGAGATCGGGAAGGGTCGTTGACAACAATGTGAAAATGCCGGAAGCCAACCCTGTTGGCGAGACTTCCGAGGAGAGTCTTGAGCCTGTCAAGGAACCTAATTCTGAGACTCCTCCTCGTGATTCTTATGTCCCCAAGGCACCATTCCCTCAGCGATTGACTAAAAAACGTGATGAGCATTGGGATAAGATCGTTGAGGTACTTAGGCAAGTAAAGGTGAACATCCCGTTGTTGGACGTTGTTCAACAAATGCCACCGTATGCCAAGTTCCTCAAAGACCTTTGCACCACCAAGAGAAAAACAAATGTGCCCAAGAAGGCCTTCTTGGCCGCCAATGTGAGCTCCATATTGACACAACCCATGAATGTCAAGTACAAGGACCCTGGTTGTCCAACTCTCTCTTGCATGATTGGGAATGTGACCATCTCTCAAGCTCTATTGGATTTGGGGGCATCTGTGAATCTCCTGCCTTACTCAGTCTATGTCAACCTTGGGATAGGCGATCTTAAACCAATGAGGACAACCCTCCAGTTGGCTGATAGATCCGTCAAAATCACACGAGGGAGTGTGGAGGATGTCCTTATCAAAGTGGGTGAGTTCGTATTTCCAGTTGATTTCATCATCTTGGATACCGAACCCGTGTCCAACCCACAAGGACAAATTCCTGTAATCCTTGGGAGGCCATTTCTTGCGACATCTAATGCTTTGATCAGTTGTCGTAATGGCTTGATGAGGTTGTCTTTTGGAAACCTCACGGCGGATTTCAACATCTTCACTCTTGGTAAGCAACCTGGGCTCTTCGACGACACTGTCGGAGCCAATTTCATCCAGGACACGGATGAGCCTGACTCATTAGGCATGTTCGACTCACATCGACATATTATTGAGGTGCCTAATGATCAGGTTGCGAGTGAAGAGGATCTTGAGGAATCCGCCAGCATATCTCTGGATGAGGAGGCACATCTGGGTGCTTGCTCCTCTTACCCCGTGGCCCTTGAGCCACTTGAAATTAACTCTGAATCCGACAAGGACCCACCTCTGGTCGAGCTTAAACCGCTCCCCGATAACCTGAAGTACATCTTTTTAGGGGATAATGAGACCTTGCCACTCATTATTGCTTCGGATCTTGAAAAAGATCAAGAGGTTGCCCTCAAAAGAGTACTCTTTGAAAACAAAGAGGCGATCAGGTGGTCCTTGAAGGATATCAAGGGAATTAGCCCTGATATTGTTCAGCATCGGATCCACATGGAAGAGGATTCTAGGCCCCGCAGGGATCCACAACGAAGATTGAATCCTGTACTGAAAGAAGCCGTCCGAAAGGAGGTTCTTAAGTGCTTGGATCATGGCATAATCTATCCTATCTCTGATAGTTCGTGGGTGAGTCCTGTCCATGTGGTTCCCAAGAAGTCAGCCGTGACGGTTGTGGAGAATGAGCATAATGAGCTTATCCCGACACGCCTGCAAACTGGCTGGCGAGTTTGCGTTGATTATCGCAAGCTCAATGCGGCAACGCGGAAAGATCATTTCCCGTTGCCATTCATTGATCAGATGTTGGAAAGGTTGGCCGGACATGAGTACTATTGTTTTCTTGATGGATACTCCGGTTACAACCAAATTCCCATCGCCCCCGAGGACCAAGAGAAAACCACATTCACTTGTCCCTTTGGCACGTTTGCCTACCGTCGCATGCCCTTTGGGTTATGCAATGCGCCGGCAACGTTTCAGAGGTGTATGATCAGCATCTTCTCCGATATGGTTGAGCGTTTCCTTGAGATCTTCATGGACGACTTTTCCATATTTGGCGCTTCCTTTGATGAGTGCCTTCATCACTTGAGCCTTGTCCTCAAGCGATGCCGTGAGAAGAACCTCGCTCTCAATTGGGAGAAATGTCACTTCATGGTGAAGCGAGGGATTGTACTTGGACATGTGGTCTCAAGTAGGGGAATTGAGGTCGATCCCGCCAAAGTGGGTATCATTGCTAATCTCCCACTGCCACGTAATGTGAAGGATATCCGCGCCTTTTTGGGGCATGTTGGATTCTATCGGCGGTTCATTCGGGATTTTAGCAAAATCGCTTGACCTCTCACCGCCTTGTTGGGTAAGGATGTCATTTTTGAGTTCACACCGGATTGCCACCATGCCTTTTTGACCTTGAAGAAAGAGTTGACTTCAGCTCCCATTATTAAGGCACCGGTGTGGACTGAACCCTTTGAGTTAATGTGTGATGCATCTGACTTCGCTGTGGGAGCAGTGCTTGGGCAACGATTGGACAAATTGCCTCATGTGATCTACTATGCCAGTAGAACACTCAATGATGCCCAATTGAACTACACTGTGACCGAGAAGGAATTCTTAGCGATCATATTTGCTTTGGAGAAATTCCGGTTGTACTTGATTGGCTCCCACGTGATTATCTATTCTGATCACACAGCCATCAAGCACCTCATGGCGAAGAAAGATGCAAAATCCCGACTCTTGAGATGGATCTTGTTGTTACAAGAATTCGATCTCGAGATTCGGGACAAAAAAGGGTGTGAAAACGTTGTAGCTGACCACTTGTCTCGTCTAGAGACGACCAACCCACAGGACCAAATCATTGACGATAAATTTCCTGACGAGCAGTTGTTCATGATCGAAGATAACCCTTGGTTTGCCGACATCGTGAACTACCTCGTGACCGAGCAACTTCCTGTGGGTTGGTCAAAATCTGACCAATCCAAATTTAGATCGTATGTCAGATTCTTTCACTGGGACGACCCCTACCTATTCAAATACTGCTCTGACCAAATTTTCAGGCGGTGCGTCCCAGATACCGAGTTCCAAAGTGTGCTCCATTTCTGCCATTCCAAGGCATGTGGAGGACACTTTGGAGCAAAGAAAACTGCTGCCAAGGTGCTCCAATCTGGATTCTACTGGCCCTCTCTTTTCAAGGATGCTTACGACTTTTGTAACCAATGTGATAGGTGCCAGCGCCTTGGCAGGATTGGTCGACGTGACATGATGCCTTTGCAAAATGTCCTTGTTGTCGACATCTTCGATGTGTGGGGCATCGATTTCATGGGTCCCTTCCCGAACTCTTTCGGGAATGTTTAGATTCTGGTGGCCGTTGACTATGTGTCTAAGTGGGTTGAGGCTATACCTACAAAGACCAATGACAACAAGGTGGTCACCAAATTCTTGAGGGACATTTTTGCGCAATTTGGTACTCCTCGTACCATAATCAGCGATAGGGGTACCCACTTCTGTAATCGCTCCTTTGAAGCGCTTATGAGGAAATATTCGATCACCCACAAGCTTGCGACCCCATACCATCCGCAAACTAGTGGGCAGGTCGAAATCTCTATCCGTCAATTAAAGCAAATTCTTGAGAAGACGGTTAGTTCCTCGAGGAAGGATTGGTCTACCAAGTTGAATGACACATTGTGGGCTTTCCGCACCGCGTACAAGACCAATTTGGGTATGTCCCCTTATCGGGTAGTGTACGACAAGGCTTGCCACCTACCCGTCGAGCTTGAGCATCGTGCTTTCTCGGCGATCAAGAACCTGAATATGGATCTTGATCAAGCAGGAGTACAACGTAAGCTCGACATTGTGGAATTAGAAGAGCTACGCAATGATGCGTACGAGAATGCCAAAATTCATAAGTCCCGAGCCAAGATGTTTCACGATCGCATGATTATGCGAAAGGTGTTTACGGCCGGGCAGAAGGTGTTGCTCTACAATTCCCGGCTTCATCTGTTTGCGGGTAAGCTCCGCAGTCGCTGGTCTGGCCCGTTTATTGTCCAAACCGTTTATCCTCATGGAGCGGTTGAGATCTTGAACCCAGGGAATGGGGACGTGTTCAAAGTTAATGGACAACGCCTCAAACCCTACTTGGAGGGGGCACCAGCCGAAGTCGAGGAGGTCATGTTCCTTCATGAACCTCCCTCATACTCAACCATTCATGCTCCTACATGAGTGGTTGAGCTTTCATGTGTATATATGTTAAAAAAAAAGAAAAAAAAAGACTCCTTCAGTGAGCATCGATTGTTGTGGGCCCCAACCCTTGAGTATTTGGGCCCCATTTCTTTCACGTATTTGTATCCCTTTCTTTAGCATCTCACAGGTTTTGAGGGAATTTGGGTTGTGTCCATCAACATAGCCATACACTTCCCTTTGTACTTCATGTTGGTGAGATCTCTCCTTTTTATGCATCAATCCATGTAGTATCTTGCTTGCATTCATTGAGGACAATGCATGAAGTAGGTGTGGGGGGGTGTTTTACGTGTGTACATAGTCGAGTCTTTTTCCTTTGATTTTGTTTTCTTTTGTTTGCATTGTTTGGGTCATGATAGTGTGCTGCATTTAATATCGATATATCTGCTTGCCATGATCCTTGGGTGACTTGTCTTCTTTTGCTTGCCTAGTGCTTCAAAATTTTCACATTTCTTTCAAAATCTTCATGTGTTTTCGAAAGAAAATGTTTTGTGGGTTTTGCGTGTGTTTAGCATGTGCAAAACCGTTGAGAGGCAAAGTAAAAAGAAAGCTCCCAAAATTGTCTTGAACTTGATGCATTAGGATATCTAGTACGTGGCTTTAGGATTTATCGAGTCGTTAGGATGCACCCCAGTTTTCCCTTGGGGGTAAGTAATCATTGGGTTTCAGTGCTCAAACATTTAAAGAAGTCCACCCTGAACCTAGTGAGTCAAATAATTCGTGTTTGTTAATTTAGGAAGTTTGTTGTAGTCAAGGGCCCTTAATATCTTTTTGTGAAACTTAAGTGTAGGGGTTTTGGTTCCCATGTAGATAAATGAATAAATAAGTGGTGTTCTCTCTTCTCGCACGACTCCTATCACTCGGGAAAGTAGGTCTGAGGGGACTTTGTGCCTGGTGCTTTCGAGTCATCTGACTTGGGATGCACCGACCGAACTCCCGTTACACGGGTGGTAGGGATCGCCCTATGTGGAGATTTGGGGGAAGGTGTACGTGATAGTGTAAGTCCTCATAGGCAATGATGCACGAAACCTGACCCTGGGAGAATCAAACACCAACCAATAAATTCTCCAAAGAAAAAAAAAAGAAAGAAAAAAGAAAAGAAAAGAAGAGTCAAATAAGAACCAAAATGGACTTTACACGTTGTATCACATTCAGAAGTTAAGGTTGCCCATGTCTTTCACTTAATTCCTTAGTTAACTCTCACGAATAACTCATTAGGCTAGGTGTGTGGACTGATTACATATATAGAGTCGACCCGTAGTATCACCGCATTCCATGATCGACAAAATAAGTCCAACGAGTCGTGTAGCTAGATTGATTAATGCATCTTGTTCGGATTTTGTGGGTATATCCGCTGAAAACCCTCAGGAGACACCACTCCTCCTCCTTGGCAACAAGGAGGTTTAACGGCTTGTTGCACATGCTAAGTGCAACCGTGATTCCTACGAAAGTGAGTTAGGATTTCTTGTTTTTTCGTATGCTTTTTCCTTTCTTTGTTTTGCTCGAGACTAGCAAAAACTTAGGTGTGGGGGTATTTGATTGACATCATTTCATGCTTATATTTGTACCTTATATCCATTATCTTACACCTAAGCAATGCTACGTGACGAGTTTTATGTTTAGTTTTCAGAAATAAAGAGGTTTGAAGAGAAGAGCCATGAAAGGACCCAAAAGCAGGAAAAAGGACCTAATTGTGAGACCTGGGGACCAAGATGCAAGGGGGAAGGACCTGATCGTAAGACAGAAGGACCTAAGAGCAAAACAGGAAACTCCACGCCATCATGAGGAGTATTTTGTCAATTCGATTCGGGTCGGAGCTCCACTAAACCAGCTAGATGCATCCAAGACCAATAAACACACCAAGGAAAGCCCACCAGAAGACCCAGACGGATCTGGGCTTTATAGGCGGCCAATTGGCGGTCTGGAACCGCCAATTGGCGGTCTGGATCATGCAAGATCCGCCCCAACTTCTCCTGGACTTGTATTAGTGTTCGTTTAGGCTATTTTTGGTATTGGTTTAGTCCCACATCGGGGGATTGTCCCTGTTTAGCTTTTTCCTTGCTTATAAATAGAACTCTTCACCTCCCATTATATCCATCTCTCTCTTGGTGGCCATCTTCCCTACTAAGAGTGAAGCCTTGAAGCAAAACTCTAGTGGAGGAAGAGCTACTTGTAATTGAGTGAGTTAATAATAGAAGTTTTCTTTTAATTATGTTGTTTCTCTCTTAGTTTAATTTCCTTTCATATGCATGCTTGTTTGTTTGTTTAGTTTTATGCTTCTTTCATGTTTCTTGCTTGAGTAGTATAAAATTCATTTCAGTATTATGCTTTCCTTTGCTAATTTAGTTAGTGTAATGAGTAGTGAGTAGTTCCATCCCCATTTGGGGGGTGGAGAAATATGTGATATAATCATGTAGTGTATTAAGTGTGTGTTATTTTTATCCCTTGAGCTTTATATGATTTCCATAACCATCTAATGGGTCTCCACTCTTATCTTTGATATGCTAATGCTCTTGAATGAAGCTTAGCTTATGCTTTGATTAGTGGACTTATTTTATGGGGAATGATAAGGTTAGGATATGGATGAAGTTAATGTTGGAAACACAATTTGTAGTGTATGTACTCTTGTTGCCTTTTCCTTAGCTAATGTCTTGTATGTTTTAATGATGTAGTCATCTTAATTCATGTGGAGGCATAGTAGGGTCTAGTCTTTATACTTGAGTTCATGTAGCTTCATTCCAATCATTGTCTTGTATGTTTTAATGATGTAGTCTTATCTTAATTCATGTAGAGGCAAGATTGGATGTAGTTTTATGATTTCATGCACTACATGTTGTGAGGAGCTTAATTGAACACACACACACACATCTTTATGTTCACATCAGTTCTCTACCCCCTTTGGGGTTTAGTTTTATTGCTTATCTTCATTTCCTTTTGCATTCTAGTTTAGCATTGTAGTGTAGTTTAGTGTAACCAATCCTTTTCTCCTTTCTTTACCCCTTGCCTTCACACGAACCAAGTGTCGACACACCTCCCAGTGGACGACCCGTATTTGCCACCGCTTCAACGCGGCCGTGCACTTGCGGTAGAAATATAAACCGATCAATCAACTTGCTTGTCCCTACCCTTGCCCATGTCAACTTCAGCAGTTTTGAGAGCGTTGTGCAGCTCCTCAAGACTCACCCCTTTTTCACGCACGTGGTAGTGCATCACAAAGTCCTTAAAGGACGGGGCTAGAGAGCCAAGAATCATATCTTCAGCAATGTCCTCGGGCATTGGTGAAGAGAGCTTTGCCAACTTCTCAAGGTATCCTTGCATTGTGAGAAAATGCATAGATACCGATGTTCCCTCCGCCATATGGCACCTTGTTCGGGCACTATCCATGAACATCTTAGATAAAGCCTCCATGGTCTTCTTGTGTTTTGAATCCAAGTATTTCGCTTGGAGCGACTCACCCATGGATGCTAGCATAAGACCGTGAACCTGGTTCTCTTGGTCTTCCCACTTGGCCTTAGCCTCTTTCTCTTCATCGGTTAATCTCTCATTCCATTTTGGGATTGGACCTTCCAAAATGTGAGATAGTTTCTCAAACTTTAACACGATGTTGAGTTTGAGTTGCCAACTAATGAAGATTGAGCCATCATTCGCTAAAGGGTGTTTTTCTATCATGGATCGTACGATAGGTTGGATGTTCGACATTTTTCTACAAAATAAATCATATAGGTTTTAATGCCAATTTTATGTTTTAATACACATGCATACATATATCGAATATATAAATGTAAATGTTGCAAATTAAAATCTTGCCCATAAATGCAACAACCCAAGATCCTATTAATTGTAATATAGACTAGCTAAGGGCTATCGAATACATTACAATATCAAGGTAAGAAAACATTTTCTAATCACAAACTTTTTGAATTTTAGCAACATTTAGCATCTTCAAACTCTTGTGACTCTTGTCGTTTTAATTATGAGGGAATACGACCTATCCTCGTAAGAAAAACTTTTTCCCAAAACCGAGCGAGGGCTCTAGGTAATGTTAAGAAAACTTATTTTCATTTGATACGAGATACGTTTATCTATTGTATTCACAACTAAACATACTTGGGGCTCACTAGGGTGAAACACACCTTATATATTTAATTGTGGCACAACAACAGACAACCTTTATATCTCCCACTATTCCCAAAGATATAGGGAGCTATCTCTCGCTAAGGGCGAGCAGAGTATCCCTCGATCAACGGCTGCTAGTGGATGAAATAAGAAGGAAATTTATTCTTAATTTTTGTTGGACAATTTAACATGTGATTTAGAATTTTAGGTTATCATGCATATTATTAATCATACACATCCTAACATTCAACACATTCATCACATGCATATCAAGATAAAAACAGAAATTAAACATTCACACAATCCACATCGTGTGAGTTTATATGTTCCCTTCGATCCTCGAACCTCGATCCCTGATCTTCGATCCTTGATCGATGCGCTGCAGCGGCGACTTCCTCTTGCACTGGAGAAAATAAACATGCTCCTCACATTCTATAAAACCGACTAGTGCAAGTCCTATGTAAAAACCTCTCATATGCAAATGCAACTATCTAAAAGACGGAAATAGAGAGAATTTTGGCTTTTACATACATAAGCCCCTGTATAATAATAATTACATACATTTGTAGTGTCTGATTTGGAACATATAAACTCACAATCCTGCAAAGCAACTCAAGCATCCATGCACGCAATTGCTATAAACTACAGAATCTAATTTATCAATCATCCAGAATTCTCAACAATTCTTTGAAAAATATTTTGAAATCCATTAAAAATATTTTTCATACATCCATAGTTCACAAATTAATTATGAACCGCTGTTCATCCAATTTCCAATGGAAAGATGAATCGCAGTTTTTCGGTTTTGTTGATTCTCTTACAAAATAATCGTTTATACTTAAAACGAAATTATTGCAAGTTAGACTTATGTCTAAATCATAATTCTAATAATTATATGTCATGTTTTAAACATTCAAAACATTTAAAACGAATTATTATAAAGAATTATTTCAACAAACATTTAAAGACCGAAAAAACCGGTAAAACGAATTGTTTAAATCCTAGATGGTAAACTAGATTTGTCTACAGCCATAAATCATGAGAAAATCGAACCCTATGCTCTGATACCATTGTAGGATTTCATGTTTAATTATACATATATATTTTCGAAATTTTTATGTATAATAAGGATCAATTACAATTTTCTTTGATTTATTTCATGCATGCATCGGTTTGTTTTAACATCTAGTTTCAAAACTCTATTAAAACAAACAAGGGCTCCGAAATTCATACCTAGAAGTTCTCAAAAACTTCTTGAAGATTCGGAGATGTTGGGGATGCTTCTCGCCGCGCCGGATGCCTCCGAGTGTTCACCGAAACCCTAAACAAGGTTGGAGAGAACGAAGCTAGCCAATCGATCTCCAAACAAGCTTAGAATCTAGCTACAAACCCTTTCCTTAGCCTCTGAGATTTCTCCTTCCAAAGACTTAGAAAACTAAGAGAATTTTCGTGGGTTTTAGTAGTGAATTAGGAGAGAAAATAATTTCTGAATTGTGCATGCAATTAGGGAGAATAAGGACCTATTTATAGGTTCCAATCTTACTCTTAATCATGGCTATTCTTAAGCCACGGTTTTATGACAATTTCTCTCACAAATTAATTCCATAATGCATTATATGCACCCACAAAACGTTTGACCAAATTTGGAGCTAATCCAACCATCGATCAAATTAATCTCTCAATAATTAAAGGCAGAAAATCGACCGCTGTTCGGTTTACCGAGTCCTTCTCGGTTAACCGAATTTGTCACGATCGTTTAACCGAGTACGTGACGGATGACCGAATCTTAAGGGGAAAAATTCTCCTTAACCGATCGGACCCATTCACGTCAAAGACCGAGTGCTATTCGGTTAACCGAAAATATCGGAACTTGACATTGTTCGGTCGACCGTTTCTGGTTTGGTACGCCGTACCAAAGCTCCAGGCACTTTGGTCAAGTTCGGTCAATCAATTACGATTATCCGTTCCACGTTCGGTTGACCGATCCGTAGATCCTTCGGTCGACCGAACCTCAACGGATTACCGAACTTCTACCTGATTTTGCCTATTTCAAATTTTGGATTTATTTCCAACAAAATTTGAACTTAAGGGGATTTTAGCAAATTCACAACTTATGCAGTGTATTATCCTATGCAACAATAAATTATTGCACCCCATAATATATGCATCTCATATGAATTTATCATGACTCTAATTATGTTTATATACAACATAATTGATTTTACTTGTTCACCACATGTGTCATATTTTCTATGAGAAACCCGACACATCATATGAACCAAAAATCAAGCTTCTTGTTTCACGGTTTTTGCGGTGTGACCTATGGGAGGATCTAAACTAAGTTGGCAGTGATATTAAGAGCTTAATATCACAAGCTATAAGCAGTATCTAGCTACACATTATAGCTCCCAATTAGTTAGATGTCTTAATTCCACTCGAACCAAAACCCGATCCATTTAGTGATGGAGTGCACCACTTGTGTCCGTCCCTTGCCTCATGATATTAAGAATACACACAAAGTAGTATTGTGTCATCTTTGTATTAGTATTCATTTCTTGATCTCTTTAAGCTAGTTATAAATATGTGACTTAACTCAAATCACATTGTGCACATTATAACTTTGCTTTATCAAGGGGCCCACTAATATCATCACTCAATTAAGAGGGGCAATGATAATCTTTTGACTAACTATCTTCTCCAACGAAAGTTATACTTAACCAACCGATGCCTTTACACTACACTGATCGATAGTTCAAGACACTGATCTAATTAAGTATTACTTAAGTGATTAGATATAAGTCTCGTATCAAAGGACCAAAGACACAGTAAAATATTAATGACACAGAAACACATTTCTATAATATTTTACTTATTAGGTCTATTCAGTATACAAAAGTAATATTTTCCTCTTTTGCATACCCGTGTTGTCACTCACTTGTAGAGCTACAATGATCTATGACCAACACGACAATCTTAACTCGGTAATTAATGTTCCATGTTAATTACCATGATTGCGAATATCTTTTGTTTTATGTAAACCAATATCTTGTAGAGCTCTACGGTTAAGGACCAAGAGCCTCTTCCTTAACACTTCTAAAAGACGAATAACATAAACAAGGAACAAAATGATTTCTCATTCAATTCATAATAATTGACATTTAAAAGTAAAACTTTTAGAACACATTCCCTTCAATATTTTCAAAGTTGGAAAATACAAAAGTATGCAAAATTTCGAAATGGTTATGATTAGAAAATGTTTTCTTACCTTGATTTTATAATATATTCGATAGACCTTAGGTAGTTTATATTATAATTGATAGGATCTTGAGTTACTGCATTTATGGACATATTTATTTGTGGTATTGATTTTCAAACATAAAATTGACATTAAATATCATATAATTTATTTTGTAAAAATGTCGAATATTCAACATATTGTGAGATCTATGATTAAAAAACATCCTTTAGAAAATGATGGATCAAACTTCATAAGCTGGCAACTCAAGCTCAATATCGTGTTGAAGTTTGAGAAACTATCTCATGTTTTGGATGGTGGAACCCCAATATTAAATGAGAAGGGAATCGATAATGAGAAAGTGGCTAAAGACAAGTGGTAAGACCAAGAGAACCAAGTTCACGGTCTAATGTTGGCCTCTATGGGTTACTCGCTTCAAGACGAATACTTGAATTCAAAACCCAAGAAGACCATGGAAGCTTTAACAAAGATGTTCATGGATAGTGCTAGAAAAGAGCGCTACAAGACCACCATAGTGTTGGCTTTTTGGCTAATAATCGTTAATCCGTTTTGATGATTAACGAACACAAGAAATGAAGGATGAAGGGTAGATTTCTTGTATTTAGGCTATAATGTAACTTGGCACTTGAAATCTTTGATAATTGCATTGCATAACCCTTAGGAAACCTTTAGAAGTCTTACATTCAAATCCACATCAATTTCACTTCAATAGAAATTCGACCAATCACTTTAAAACTCCTTTGAACAGAAATTCTGTGCAAAACCTGTCGACTGGTAGAACCATCTAGTTCTACTGAATTTCAACAGATTGTCTCAGACAACATTTTATCTCTTAAACGGTCGACCCAATTATTACTTTCGTTCGACCGATTCTTTATTTGGTTTCCCAGTCTAAATCGGTCGACCGACATACCTCTTCCATTCGACCGTTTCTGCTTTATCAACTGATAGAACTTAGCTCATCCGATTCAAATCTTCTAGCCTATCAGCTGTCGACAGGTGTCCTGGTTCGTGTGACTTTCGGTCGACCGAAATATCGTTTTGTTCTAGCCCAGTTGGTTCGACCGACTGCACCCTTGCTCGACCAAAATATTAATTTTTACGTACTGGTCTACCGATTAACCCGATCCGGTCGACCGTTAGTGTGCAATTTTGTGTCCTGACTTTCACTGCTTTGTGTATTCTTACACAACTCTTTCCCAATTTATTCCCAACGGATAGAATTAGTTTAGAGCTGAGAACACTCTTCTAAGGTCACCAATCTTTCTCGAAGCTCAAATCTCACTACTACTCTCAAACTTGCTCTAAACACTTGTGCTCACATCTTCTCACTTGAAATCACCATCCTTGATTGCATCATTCATTTCAAGTGCTCATGATTAGTTGCTGAAGTAAAGTATTCAAGAGTTGTACTAAGCTTCCGGTGTGAAGCTCTTCTCGGATTGTGAGAAGGTGGTCCAAGCTAGGCAAGGGTGTTCGTAAAGCTTGTGGTGTGAATGCGTGATCTCGGCCCGCAACGGAGATCGGATTATTGGAGGACGCGAAGTTCCTCGAGTAAGAACAATTCATAAGAGAGGACTAGGATCCGGTGGTTGGATCCAAACATCTATACATCCGGTATTGTGGTTTGCATTTCTCTTCTTCACATTAAATTGTCTTATCTTTTAATTTGGCATAGTTTGTTAAACAATCTTAATTAGTTTATTCATCCCCCCTTTAGACTATTATTAGGGCCTATTAGATCCTACATTTTGTATTAGAGCGTTGTTAATTGCATTTAGACAAATTCACATTTGTAGCAATGACCCAACAATGCGATGGATTTCACACCGGAAGACCCCCGTTGTTTGATGGAACCGACTATGCCTATTGGAAGAAACGTATGACCATGTTCATACAATCTTATGATCTTAAACTATGGGTGTTCTTTCAAATACCATACATTCAAAACAAACCATTAGAACTCATGGACGATGATGAATTAGCTATCAAATGAATGCTAAACTAATGAACATACTTATGTGTGGTTTAACCGAAGAACAATATAGTAGAATTAATGCATGTGATTCCGCATTTGAGGCTTGACATATGTTAGAAAATCACTTTGAAGGTCGATCATCGGTTAAGGAAACTAGGATAGATTTATTTATGCAAAATTATGAAATGTTTGCTATGAAACCGAATGAATCCATTTGCGAGATGCATACTCGTTTTACTCTTATTACTAACTCCTTGAAGAACCTTAGTAAGGTTTTGGTTGAAAGTGATAGGGTACGAAAGTTTCTTAGGTCTTTGACCATGGATTAGGAAAAAAGATTACGACAATTGAAGAAGCCAAAAATCTCTCAAAGTTGAAGATGGAGGATCTCATTGGAAGCCTCATGGATTATGAGATTCAAATGGAAGAAAGAAGAGAGAAGGAGAAGGAATGGGAAGGGTGTAGACGGAAAGAGAAGCAAATCGCATTAAAAGCAACCTCGGATTCGGAAGAAATCGAAGATGAGGACACCGATGAAGATGTTGCTTTCCTAACCCGTAACTTCAAGAAATTCCTCTCCAAAAGAAAATTTGCAAAAGGAAGAGGAGAATCTTCTCGGACATTCACTTGCTACGAATGCAAAAAAACCGGCCACATGAAGAAGAATTGCCCATTGCTTAGGCGGAGAGATCGTGAACGAAAAGAAGAAAAAAAATATCCTCCTAGAATAGAAAGGGATGAGAGACCAAGAAGAGAAAGAGAAGAAAGGCCCTTACGAAAAGACAAAGAAGAGAGACCTAGAAAACGTGATGATTACAAGAGAAGGGATCGTCACGAGAAAGATGGGAAAAAGGCCCTCAAGACCACTTGGGATGACTCAAGCTTATCAAAGGACTCCGACTTCGAATACTCCCATGAAGAAGAAGCACACATGTGTTTCATGGCTACTAATGTTGATTCCGACTCAAGCCTACCTCCATCACCAAAGACGAGTGACCAACCTCACGTGGTGGAGATTGACGACGATGATGTATCCCCTAATGAAACACCTCCTTGTGATGATTTATTAGATGCTTCTCATGAACTTGCTGAGCGTTACGAAATGATTTGTCATAAAAACAAATTAGAAAGAAAAGTGAATCTAGATTTATCTATCAAATGTCACATGCTAGCCAAAGAAATTGAATCTCTAAATGATGAGATAAAATCTTTGAAAACTACACAAGAGAGTCATACAAATGAAGATCTCATTGCTAAGAATAAGCAATTCACAAAAGATTTAGAAAAATTCACTTTAGGAAGAAAAATGCTTGACATGCTTCTTGGAACACAAACTCAATCTCTAACAAAACATGGTCTAGGTTACAAGGGAGATAAACAAAAGAAACCCACATCTTATTTTGTTAAAATGAACAACTCACTTGTTAAGAAAATAAATTATTGAAATGTTTGGGTACCTAAGACTACTCAAGTTTGGGTATCAAAAGCTAACCCTCAAGGACCCAATCAAATTTGAGTACCAAAGTCTTCACTTGTCTCTTTGTTTGTAGATAAAAGCAAGGAGAAAAGGGGAGTGGATTCTCGATAGCGGGTGCTCAAGGCACATGATGGGAGACTCCCAAGTTCTATCAGGCTTAAAGCCTAAGAAGGGAGGAACCGTCACATTTGGAGATAATGCTAAAGGACACATTGTCGGTATTGGTAATGTTTGCAATACTTCTACTCCAAATATTGAAAAAGTTTTATTAGTAGATTAGTTGAAACATAGCTTGCTTAATGTTAGTCAATTGACCGATAAGAATTTTCTAGTTGTGTTTGATAAACATACTTGCCATATCATTTCTAAACATTACATGAAAATTATTTTTTAAGGTTATTGGTCAAATAACACCAACATGTTGATAATCATAGAAATTTAAATGTTGAAACTTGCTTAGTTGCCTCACATGACGAAGCTTGGTTATGGCATACCCGTTTGGGACATATTAGTATGTCGCAATTGCACAAATTATCCAAACTTGAATTGGTTAGAGGACTATCAAAAATTGATTTCAAAAAGGACAAACTTTGTGATGCATGCCAATTTGGAAAAAAAATTAAATCTTCTTTCAAATCTTTAAATGTGGTGTCAACTTCAAAACCCCTTGAGCATTTGTGATCTTTTTGGACCCTCAATGACCGTGAGTCTAGGAGGAAAAAGATATGCATTTGTGATCGTTGACGATTTTTAAGATTCACTTAGGTTTTGTTTTTAGCAAACAAATATGATGCATTTGAAAGATTTAAAAGTTTTTACAAACGTGTTCAAAGGGAAAAAAATCAAACATAATCACTATTCGTAGTGATCATGGAGGAGAATTTGAAAATAAATCGTTTCAAAAGTTTTGAGACAAATATGGAATTGAGCATAACTTCTCTTTTCCTCGCACTCCTCAATGAAATGGGGTAGTTGAGAGGAAAAATAAAACACTTCAAGAAATGGCAAGAACTATGCTTGTAGAAAAAGGGTTTCCAAAATATTTTTGGTGCAAAGTTGTCAATACATTGGATTAATCTAAGGATTAAGATGATGTTTGCCCAAAGCACTGACACGTGGCGCACTCTCATTGGTTGCGCATTAGGGTTTTGGGTGGGGTCATCTATATAAGGAGGGGAGCCTCCCATTGGATGGACTAATTCTTGTGTGCAAACCCTAACCCCACCAAACCCTAGCCGCCACCTCTCCCTCTCCCTCCCATTCGTCCCTCCACATCCACCAAGCTAATCCGTAGACTCTTGGGTTGTGGACACCTGCTTCTTCTCCAAGAGAGTAGGAGACCGACCGGTGAGAAGGATTCCGTAAGGTGACCTCCGATCTTCCTTCCGCTGCCACAGGTTCTCTCCAAGAAAGGTACTCCTGAACCTGTAGAATCGTTATTTGCTTACATTGGTACCAGAGCCATCTCGGTTACCTTCGAATCCTCACCATGCTTGACGAATTTATGTTTCATGATAATCTGATTTGAGATAAAAACAAAATATTCGGTGGTTATGTTTTTGGAGAAAGAAAGAAAACAGAAAATCAGCATTGCTTATTTACATGATGCACATGTTATATATGTTGATTGTTCATGATTTTTTTTCTTTCAAATTCGTTTTCATATTCTGGAAATGAAAACTCAGAGGTTTTTGATCTTTAAATGAAATAATATGATCATTCATTTAGAGATATAAGTGGTGCATGTTTGCTGATTTCTTTCTAACATGCAATTAGGATTTAGACTAGTTTCTACATGTTGCGCATGTTATGGTTCATTAGAGCATGCATCTAGGGTTAGATTTTGCTCCTCCATTCTTGCGCATATGTGCATGGTTTAAGATGGATTTTTCCTGATTTTATTTCGAGCCAATATGATATGTTGCTCTCCTATCATTGCACATACATAGATGTGACCAGAATTCTGTTTTTTCTGTGTTGTTACCTCTATTCTTTGTGCATGTATTAGATAAAATCAGAAGTTATTTTCCATGTTGATTCTTCTAAATCATGCACATGTATACATGAAATAAGATGTCTATTTTTCCTGATTTTTACAAATTAGGGTTAGATATTATTTATTCTAATATTTGAGCATGTATACATGAATATTGAGTTACCATATTGTATATTTCGTTTTTTTTGGAATGAGAGCATTCATTTCATTTGAAATATTTCCTTTATGATTGAATGCACATATATGTTAATCTCATTAAGGATATTTCGGATTTCTTTTGGAATAATTGCATGCATTTCATTTGAAATATTTCCTTTATGATTGAATGCACACATATGTTAATCTCATTAAGGATATTTCGGATTTCTTTTGGGATAATTGCATGCATTTCATTTGAAATATTTCCTTTTCATCAAATGTGCATATATGTGATGCCATCCACCAAAGAATTTCGAATTTTTCTTTCCATTACAAGTAGCATAATTATTGTTGATTGCATGCTTATATTGATTATGGAAAGATTGGCTAATTCTGAAATTTTTGGAAAGATATTATGGGCTGGAATTTTATTGCCTTAAAAATATGTTTGGATGCTTTCCTTTGATGCAAAAAATATGTGTTGTTCTCCACCATTTAATTTCGAATTTTTTCTTTCCATTAGAAGTAGCATAATTATTATTGATTGCATGCTTATATTGATTATGGAAAGATTGGCTAATTCTGAAATTTTTGGAAAGATATTATGGGTTGGAATTTTATTGCCTTAAAAATATGTTTGGATGCTTTCCTTTGATGCAAAAAATATGTGTTGTTCTCCACCATATAATTTCGAATTTTTTCTTTCCATTAGAAGTAGCATAATTATTATTGATTGCATGATTATATTGATTATGTAAAGAAGAAGAAAAAATTCTGTTTTGAGAATGATTATTGTGGAGATTGGTTGTCATTACCTAACACGTTTTTTTGCCTATTTTCGTGCCCCATTCATGCATTGTTTCCTTATGCATTACTTCCTTATTGTTTGAATGAGGTGCACACTTTATGGTATTTTTTTCATACGTCGGATTGTGCTAACATATGGAAAGATTGTGGCTATGTGGAATGAATGATTCCTGATTTTATTTACTGCCTTATTGAGAGATGAGCGTAATTTCATTCATTTATTTCCATTTGCAATAGTTATCGCAATGGACTGTAATATTTATGGACTGTAATAATTATGGACTGTGGACTGTTTATTGCCCTGAGGAGACGAGGGGCTCCTTTATTTTTATTATTACGATATTATTGCTATAAGACTCATACAGGTTCCCGTCGACGAGGCTAAATCCCTAATGGGGATCATTAGCTCGATATGGAAGTAATGTAGTAATCATATCTGTGTGATGTTGATTGTTTTTTGAAAACCGTTTTTTGGGAACTCGCATGCCTAGTGGGAGTTGCAAGGTTGAAGTGTTTTGTGTAAACCACCTTGCAACCGGCGGCAATTTTTTTTATTTGCTGATTTACCATGATTTAAAACGTTTTTTTGGGTCATTAAATCATGATGGAGCTCAATATCTAGATTAGTAAAATGGCTTTATTAACTATTGCATGAGGATATGATCGAATACTTTATGTTTTCTTTTGGTCTGAATGCTATAGCTATTAAGTCAGTTTATTGTTTATGATTATTGTAGCTCGTTATATTTTATGCTAGAACTCATGTATCGCTATGTATTTTGATCGCCATGTATCGCTATGATTATTGTTTAGACATACTGTTGTGTGCAGTATGATCCACCATAGCATGTTTGTCATACAACATGTGTTGAGCGACCATTTGGAAGTGAAAGGATGGATCCCTGCTCCTTCACTGTGTGAGTCCAAGACTTGATTGTCATTTAGTTGCCCTCAGTGACCTTCGACGACACCATGAAGCAAAGAGTTGATGTGGCTACTTTGGGATGTTATCTATGACCATGAGAGATTCGGTCTAAAGAGGCATCTTCGGGAAAGGAGTCAACTCTGAGTGTAATGGTGGTCTGGGGCGAAGGGAAAGGTTTGACTCGACTGCACTAAAAGTATTTGCTGGGCCCAACTGTATTGGATACAGTAGCAAGTACCTTGAGGACAAGAAGGTATTCTCTCCGAGGGATCGAGATACCGTTCATGTCAAGTGAGTTTCTGAGTAAACCTGGGGAACATTGATGTGCATTTGACTGCTTAATTGTTATTTTTGTGAGGATGTTGTCATTCTGGCCTTCTAGTAAGGTTTCTAGTTTGAGACTCCTAAATTGCAGGTGCATCACCGGTCGCACGACCCATTTGTCCGTATGATCGGAAGAGTACATGTGTCGGGGACACACATGGTCTTGTATCAGGGATACATGATCAGAGACTTGCGTATTGTGGATGCATTCTTGGAAGAGAGAAATAGTTGTATATATCAGGGATGTATACATATGTGTCAGGGACACATGAAGAGGTGACACATTGCCATCTTATGATTGTATGTATCGGGGATATATACGTATGTGTCAGGGACACAAAAGAAGATCACGTGTTGTTGACGTGCTATTGTTGAAGTGGGAGATATTGGATTAATCTAAGGATTAAGATGATGTTTGCCCAAAGCACTGACACGTGGCGCACTCTCATTGGTTGCGCATTAGGGTTTTGGGTGGGGCCATCTATATAAGGAGGGGAGCCTCCCATTGGATGGACTAATTCTTGTGTGCAAACCCTAGCCCCACCAAACCCTAGCCGCCTGATTGATCGTTTTATATTTCTACCGCAAGTGCACGGCCGCATTGAAGCGGTGGCAAATACGGGTCGTCCACTGGGAGGTGTGTCGACACTTGGTTCGTGCGAAGGCAAGGGGTAAAGAAAGGAGAAAAGGATTGGTTACACTAAACTACACTAAGATGCTAAACTAGAATGCAAAAGGAAATGAAGATAAGCAATAAAACTAAACCCCAAAGGGGGTAGAGAACTGATGTGAACATAAAGATGTGTGTGTGTGTGTGTGTTCAATTAAGCTCCTCACAACATGTAGTGCATGAAATCATAAAACTACATCCAATCTTGCCTCTACATGAATTAAGATAAGACTACATCATTAAAACATACAAGACAATGATTGGAATGAAGCTACATGAACTCAAGTATAAAGACTAGACCCTACTATGCCTCCACATGAATTAAGATGACTACATCATTAAAGCATACAAGACATTAGCTAAGGAAAAGGCAACAAGAGTACATACACTACAAATTGTGTTTCCAACATTAACTTCATCCATATCCTAACCTTATCATTCCCCATAAAATAGGTCCACTAATCAAAGCATAAGCTAAGCTTCATTCAAGAGCATTAGCATATCAAAGATAAGAGTGGAGACCCATTAGATGGTTATGGAAATCATATAAAGCTCAAGGGATAAAAATAACACACACTTAATACACTACATTATTATATCACATATTTCTCCACCCCCCACATGGGGATGGAACTACTCACTACTCATTACACTAACTAATTTAGCAAAGGAAAGCATAATACTGAAATGAAATTTATACTACTTAAGCAAGAAATATTAAAGAAGCATAAAACTAATCAAACAAACAAGCATGCAAATGAAAGGAAATTAAACTAAGAGAGAAACAACATCATTAAAAGAAAACTTCTATTATTAACTCACTCAATTACAAGTAGCTCTTCCTCCACTAGAGTTTTGCTTCAAGGCTTCACTCTTAGTAGGGAAGATGGCCACCAAGAGGGAGATGGATACAATGGGAGGTGAAGAGTTCTATTTATAAGCATGGAAAAAGCTAATCTGGGACAATCCCCCGATGTGGGACTAAACCAATACCAAAAATAGCCTAAACACATGATAATACAAGTCCACGAAGAATCTTGGCTGATTTGGGCTTAACCAGACCGCCAATTGGCGGTTCCAGACCGCCAATTGGCGGCCTATAAAGCCCAGATCCGGCTGGGTCTTCTGGTGGGCTTGCCTTGGTGTGTTTCTTGGTCTTGAATGCATCTAGCTGGTTTAGTGGAGCTCCGACCCGAATCGAATTGACAAAATACTCCTCATGATGGTGTGGAGTTTCCTGTTTTGCTCTTAGGTCCTACTGTCTTACGATCAGGTCCTTCCCCCTTGCATCTTGGTCCCCAGTTCTCACAATTAGGTCCTTTTTTCCTGCTTTTGGGTCCTTTCATGGCTCTTCTCTTCAAACCTCTTTATTTCTGAAAACTAAACATAAAACTCGTCACGTAGCATTGCTTAGGTGTAAGATAATGGATATAAGGTACAAATATAAGCATGAAATGATGTCAATCAAATACCCCCACACCTAAGTTTTTGCTAGTCTCGAGCAAAACAAAGAAAGGAAAAAGCATACGAAAAAAACAAGAAATCCTAACTCACTTTCGTAGGAATCACGGTTGCACTTAGCATGTGCAACAAGCCGTTAAACCTCCTTGTTGCCAAGGAGGAGGAGTGGTGTCTCCTGAGGGTTTTTAGCGGATATACCCACAAAATCCGAACAAGATGCATTAATCAATCTAGCTACACGACTCGTTGGACTTTTTTTGTCGATCATGGAATGCGTTAATACTACGGGTCGACTCTATATATGTAATCAGTCCACACACCTAACCTAATGAGTTATTCGTGAGAGTTAACTAAGGAATTAAGTGAAAGACATGGGCAACCTTAACTTCTGAATGTGAAACAAAGTGTAAAGTCCATTTTGGTTCTTATTTGACTCTTCTTTTCTTTTCTTTTTCTTTTTTTTTCTTTTTCTTTGGAGCATATATTGGTTGGTGTTTGATTCTCCCAGGGTCGGGTTTCATGCATCATTGCCTATGAGGACTTACACTATCACGTACACCTTCCCCCAAATCTCCACATAGGGCGATCCCTACCACCCGTGTAACGGGAGTTCGGTCGGTGCATCCCAAGTCAGATGACTCGAAAGCACCAGGCACAAAGTCCCCTCAGACCTACTTTCCCGAGTGATAGGAGCCGTGCGAGAAGAGAGAACACCACTTATTTATTCATTTATCTACATGGGAACCAAAACCCCTACACTTAAGTTTCACAAAAAGATATTAAGGGCCCTTGACTACAACAAACTTCCTAAATTAACAAACACGAATTATTTGACTCACTAGGTTCAGGGTGGACTTCTTTAAATGTTTGAGCACTGAAACCCACTGATTACTCACCCCCAAGGGAAAACTGGGGTGCATCCTAACGACTCGATAAATCCTAAAGCCACGTACTAGATATCCTAATGCATCAAGTTCAAGACAATTTTGGGAGCTTTCTTTTTACTTTGCCTCTCAACGGTTTTGCACATGCTAAACACACGCAAAACCCACAAAACATTTTCTTTCGAAAACACATGAAGATTTTGAAAGAAATGTGAAATTTTGAAGCACTAGGCAAGCAAAAGAAGACAAGTCACCCAAGGATCATGGCAAGCAGATATATCGATATTAAATGCAGCACACTATCATGACCCTAACAATGCAAACAAAAGAAAACAAAATCAAAGGAAAAAGACTCAACTATGTACACACGTAAAACACCACCCCACACCTACTTCATGCATTGTCCTCAATGAATGCAAGCAAGATACTACATGGATTTATGCATGAAACAGAAGAGATCTCACCAACGTGAAGTACACAAGGAAGTTCATGGCTATGTTGATGGACACAACCCAACTTCCCTCAAAACCTGTGAGATGCTAAAGAAGGGATACAAATACGTGAAAGAAATGGGGCCCAAATTCTCAAGGGTTGGGGCCCACAACAATCGATGCTCACTCAGGGAATTTTTTTTTTATAACTATGTACAACAATAGGCTTCCATCCTCATATGTCAAGGGACATCAAATGGGAACCCACCATCTCTCGAGCCAAAATTGCGCATGCATGGGCTCGCAACATACACAACAGAATTGCTCGACCACCTGACACCCTTATAAGCATTGTGGTCGGTTGATGCCTCTTTAGAATTAGCAAAAGAGGAGGCGTGAACGAGAGGTGAACCTCTATCTGGTATAAGGGTATCAGGTGGTTGAAACTTAACCCACATGGGGTCCTCAGCAGATACAGAATGAAGAGCATGTGGCCGAGAGGCCATAAAAATAGTATCTTGTGGCTCAAAAGCCACGTGCTCAAAAGGATGTGGCTCAAGGGCCACGTGGTCAAAAAGAAGTGGCTCAAGGGCCACATGATCAGAAGAATGTGGCTCAAGGGCCACAAGATCAAAAGAATGTGGCTCAAGGGCCACGTGAGCAAAACATAAGGCACCTTCTTGTGCCAGCCCAGGTGAAACATCTTCACCACCTTCAGGATCTTCATCGAACAATTCTCTGAAGTACTTGAAGGTGCCCTCAACTTCACTCTCATCCATGCCCTGGATAATGTTAACCCCAACAGGGTCATTGAAGGCATCTGGCTTCTTGCCAATGGTGAAGATGTTGAAATCAGCGCATTGACTACCATAAGTCAAGCGCATCAGACCATTGCGACAATTGATCAAGGCATTGGAAGTCGCAAGAAATGGTCGCCCCAGAATGACAGGAATTTGTCCAAGTGGGTTTGGCACAGGTTTAGTATCCAAGACAAAGAAGTCGACTGGATAAATGAACTCTCCCACTTTGATCAGCACATCTTCTACCACACCCCTCGGTTTCTTCATAGACCTATCAGCCAATTGAAGAGTGGTCTTTGTTTGTTTGAGGTCTCCAAGACCGAGGTGGACGTAGACAGAATATGGCAGAAGATTAACAGATGCACCAAGGTCCAGCAAGGCCCGATGTATGGACACATCACCAATCACACAAGAGATAGTAGGACAGCCAGGGTCCTTGTACTTGACTTGCATGGGTTGTGCCAACAAGGAACTCACGTTAGCCGCAAGAAAAGCTTTCTTGGGAACATGAGTTTTTCTCTTCTTGGTGCATAAGTCCTTGAGAACCTTGGCATAAGGTGGCATTTGCTGAATCACCTCCAGAAGAGGGATATTCACCTTAACCTGCCGAAACATCTCAAGCATCTTGTCATGTTGATCAGAGGTTTTCTTTTTAAGGCGCTCAGGGAATGGCGCCTTTGGGGCATAAGGATGCGAAGGCACCCCAGAATTCAGGTCCAAAGAAACATGAGTGGGGACCTCAGAATCTGGTTCCTTCGACACAAGAGGAGACAAGGGGACCTCAAGGTTCGGCCCCTTTGTCGAAGGAAATGTAGAAAGAACCTCAGGATCTGGCTCCTTCCTGGAAGTATTTGTGGAGGGAGCCTCAGGATCCGGCTCCCTCAAAGATGGTGATGACAAGGAAGGCACCCCAATGTGGTTGTCCACCTCCTTACCAGACCTCAAAGTATGAATCACATTAATATGATGGGTCGGTTCAGAGGTGGCATGAGGTAAAGGTGTCCTTCCTTGAGAATGGGTACCCCGAGGATTCACCTCAGGTTGACTCGGGAACTGACCTTTCTCGCGTTCATGGAGTTGATGAGCCAACTGGCTAACCTGCATTTCCAAAGCCTTGACTGTACTTTGCAACGCTTGAAAGGTCGGATCACAAGAATGGTCCTAAGGGTCAACCCGCTGGGGTGGTGGAGTCTGGTTGGAATAACCCGACGATGAGGCATGAGCATGTTGGTAATTTTGGTGCTGCGACCTTTGATGTGGGGGTTGGTAGGTCGCCGATGGGCGTGGAGGTTGATAAGGTGGAGGTTGAGGTTGAGCGTGCGAGCTCTGACCGTGGCCTCCACTAGACCCCCAAGAGAAGTTAGGATGGTTACGCCATCCCGGGTTATAGGAATGACTGTAGGATCGTTTCGGGGCCTTTGTTGATACATCGCATTTGCATGCTCAGTATCCCTTGGAGAGTAAGCGCACTCCAAGGCATCATGTCCCGACAGTCCACACCTAGTACACCCGGGAGTAGCGACCTGAGCTACAGGAGCTCGGTCCATCTCCAAACTCTCTATCCTACGCATGAGAGCAGCCATTTTCGCCTCAGACGCGATCGATGAGTCAACTTGATAAGATCCAGCTTGACCAGAAGACCTGGCGGCTGGTGGCTCTCTCATGGTATCCCACTCGAAGGTACGTTCAGCCATGGATTCAAAGGTATCCCATGCCTCCTCGATGGGTTTCATTTGGAAGTCACCCTGACACATCGACTCCAACAATGTGCGGGTGTTGTAGTTGATGCCCTCATAAACAATTTGGCACAGCTGCCATAACTCAAATCCATGATGAGGGCACTGCTGGAGAAGGTCCTTGAACCTCTCAAAGAAACCATGAAACGATTCGGTCTCGGTTTGATACATCTGATGTATCTGGTGCCGTATCTGTTGAGTTTTCCTTTGAGGGAAAAATATCTTCAGAAAGACGGTCACAAAGTCATCCCATGACCGAATCGAGCTCGCCGGGAGGCTATACATCCATTTCTTCGCATTATCCTTCAATGCGAACGAAATCATCCTCAACCGGACAGAATCCTCGTCAAGCTGTTGAAGCTTGAACATGGAGCATACTTCCTCGAATTCGCGTATAAAAATATACGGATCCTCCTTATTGGCAGTAAAGGTTGGAAGCATGCTCACATACTGAGGTTTTAGCTCATAGTTGTTCCCGCGAGCAGGGGGAACAACTATGCAAGAAGGTTGCGCGGCCCGAACAGGATGGGTCCGCTCCCACAAGGTCATCGGCCCATCATGTCGAGCTAAAGGTGGTGGTGCACCTAGAACTCGATCCTGACCGAATCTCCCTTCCTCTCGAGTCAGAGGAGGAGGAGAAGGAGGTCTATGTGGTGGTGGGAATGGACCGAGGTAGTCCATGTATGGAACCCGGTCTCCCTCGCCACCACGAGACGACTCGCCTTCTTGCTCCAAAGGAGCACGAGGCGGAGATGGTCGATCACCAAGATCTTCCATCTCAGAAATAAGCACTCTCTCGAGTCGAGCGCTCTCACCAGAATGAGCCCAACCTCGCATAAAAATGCTCGACTCGACTCTACCAAACACACAACAGAAGGTGTACTAGAGGAGGAGACTAAACGTAGAGAATAGATGAGGAGAGGACTCAGATGAGGAGGGAAGAATCCCTAGAGCTAGCGAGGGTAGTGGGATCAGGAAGAAGCCTAACTAGCAAGCACGGCTCAAACAAAGTAAGGCAATGGGTCCTTAAGCTAGACGACTCCTAACTTCGAGGTCACTAGCCTCGACACGTCTCACCTCCCTACAACGAGGACCACAATGCCCAGCAAGTGATACCAGATCCGGAGATCCAGTACCTCCTACTATCGACAAGGTAGGCAACGCCGATCAGGTCATGACGGTCTCAACTAGATTACTCTCCTAGTGCGCCCGCAATCCTAGGGCCAATGTCTACTTGCTTTTAGTTAAGGCTTTATTAAGAGTGATTTTTGGGGCCAAGGAAAGGGTGATGAAATCCCCCACCTTATCTTTTATGGGACAGCCCCTACTTAGTAGCGATTTGATCCTAGATCTAGCAATCAATCGCTCCAATCAAACGCTCTCTCACTCTTGTCCCGATGCACCTTACTAACTAATGCATGAACGAAACATGCATGAATGAGGGATGTGGGTGCACGTCCCTCACGCCAGCAATCAACGACAAAATGTAAAGCAAAGAAAAGACAAATGCATGCAAGGTCTACCAATGGTGCATGACCTAGATGGCAAGAAGTCTAATCTTTTGCTTTGAGTTTTATGGTCCAAGTTGATTAAAGGGGGAGTGATTAATGATCTGGGAGCAAATAAGAAGTCACAGCATACAAAATTGGGCTCCCAGATAACACAAATTACAACACAAATGACCACAAAAAAATTGGAAGACAGAATCCCTTACCAGGCCGCCAATTGGCGGTTCCAAACCGCTGATTGGCGGTCTGTTGTTGGATTTGCTTCCTCAAACTTCTCCAGTGGCCTCCCCGTGATCAGAGTGTTCCCTGAAACTAAGAAAAACTGAAAACGAAAAATTAAAAACCCCTCGAATCGTCCAAACCAAGGTCTGGACAGAGCACCTCCCCGGCAACGGCGCCAAAAACTTGATTTATCGTTTTATATTTCTACCGCAAGTGCACGGCCGCGTTGAAGCGGTGGCAAATACGGGTCGTCCACTGGGAGGTGTGTCGACACTTGGTTCGTGCGAAGGCAAGGGGTAAAGAAAGGAGAAAAGGATTGGTTACACTAAACTACACTAAGATGCTAAACTAGAATGCAAAAGGAAATGAAGATAAGCAATAAAACTAAACCCCAAAGGGGGTAGAGAACTGATGTGAACATAAAGATGTGTGTGTGTGTGTGTTCAATTAAGCTCCTCACAACATGTAGTGCATGAAATCATAAAACTACATCCAATCTTGCCTCTACATGAATTAAGATAAGACTACATCATTAAAACATACAAGACAATGATTGGAATGAAGCTACATTAACTCAAGTATAAAGACTAGACCCTACTATGCCTCCACATGAATTAAGATGACTACATCATTAAAGCATACAAGACATTAGCTAAGGAAAAGGCAACAAGAGTACATACACTACAAATTGTGTTTCCAACATTAACTTCATCCATATCCTAACCTTATCATTCCCCATAAAATAGGTCCACTAATCAAAGCATAAGCTAAGCTTCATTCAAGAGCATTAGCATATCAAAGATAAGAGTGGAGACCCATTAGATGGTTATGGAAATCATATAAAGCTCAAGGGATAAAAATAACACACACTTAATACACTACATTATTATATCACATATTTCTCCACCCCCCACATGGGGATGGAACTACTCACTACTCATTACACTAACTAATTTGGCAAAGGAAAGCATAATACTGAAATGAAATTTATACTACTTAAGCAAGAAATATTAAAGAAGCATAAAACTAATCAAACAAACAAGCATGCAAATGAAAGGAAATTAAACTAAGAGAGAAACAACATCATTAAAAGAAAACTTCTATTATTAACTCACTCAATTACAAGTAGCTCTTCCTCCACTAGAGTTTTGCTTCAAGGCTTCACTCTTAGTAGGGAAGATGGCCACCAAGAGTGAGATGGATACAATGGGAGGTGAAGAGTTCTATTTATAAGCATGGAAAAAGCTAATCCGGGACAATCCCCCGATGTGGGACTAAACCAATACCAAAAATAGCCTAAACACATGATAATACAAGTCCAGGAAGAATCTTAGCTGATTTGGGCTTAACCAGACCGCCAATTGGCGGTTCCAGACCGCCAATTGGCGGCCTATAAAGCCCAGATCCGGCTGGGTCTTCTGGTGGGCTTGCCTTGGTGTGTTTCTTGGTCTTGGATGCATCTAGCTGGTTTAGTGGAGCTCCGACCCGAATCGAATTGACAAAATACTCCTCATGATGGTGTGGAGTTTCCTGTTTTGCTCTTAGGTCCTTCTGTCTTACGATCAGGTCCTTCCCCCTTGCATCTTGGTCCCCTGTTCTCACAATTACGTCCTTTTTTCCTGCTTTTGGGTCCTTTCATGGCTCTTCTCTTCAAACCTCTTTATTTCTGAAAACTAAACATAAAACTCGTCACGTAGCATTGCTTAGGTGTAAGATAATGGATATAAGGTACAAATATAAGCATGAAATGATGTCAATCACCGCCACCTCTCCCTCTCTCTCCCATTCGTCCCTCCACATCCACCAAGCTAATCCGTAGACTCTTGGGTTGTGGACACGTGCTTCTTCTCCAAGAGAGTAGGAGACCGACCGGTGAGAAGGATTCCGTAAGGTGACCTCCGATCTTCCTTCCGCTGCCACAGGTTCTCTCCAAGAAAGGTACTCCTGAACATGTAGAATCATTATTTGCTTACAATACATCTTGCTATGTTTTAAATTGTGTTCTCATTAGACCTATTTTAAAGAAAACTCATTTTGAACTTTGGCATGACCGGACTCCCATAATTTTTTACTTTAAAGCTTTTGGTTCAAAATGCTTTCTCCTCAATACTAAAGACAAATTGGATAAATTTGATGCAAAATCTGAAGAGGCCATCTTTGTATGGTTTTCCGATAGGAGTAAAGCATATAGAGTTTACAATAAACGAACTAGTTGTGTCGAGGAATCTCTACACGTCAACTTTGACGAGTTAGCTTGTGTAGATAACTCCTCTCTTGATGATGATTGCATGGATATAATTAGACATGTATCAGCACAAGATTCCCCTCTTGAGACTCTTCAAGAACCTCCAAGTTCTCCACAAGAGGACATAAAGGATCTTCCTAAGGATTGGACCTATAGAAAGGATCATCCGAAGGACTTTGTGATAGGAGATGTCTCTCAAGGTGTGACAACACGCTCTAGAGCTCATGTAGTTTGTGACTCTTATGCATTCATCTCTACATTAGAACCCAATAAAGTAGAACAAGCATGAAATGATGAATTTTGGCTAATGGCTATGCATGAAGAGCTAAATCAATTTGTTTGAAATGATGTTTGGGAACTAGTTGAGAACCCTATCAACCAAATGGTTATTGGAACCAAATGGATCTTTTGAAACAAACTTGATGAAGATGGGAATGTAATTAGGAACAAAGCTAGACTCGTTGCTCAAGGCTATCGCCAAGAGGAGGGTATAGACTTTGATGAAACTTATGCCCCTGTCACTCGAATGGAAGCCATTCGCTTGTTATTAGCATATGCATCTTACATGGACATAAAATTATTTCAAATGGATGTTAAAAGTCCTTTCCTAAATGGCTTTATAAATGAAGAAGTTTATGTTGCACAACCCCCCAGATTTGTAAACGAAACTTACCCAAACCATGTGTTCGAACTTAAGACGGCTCGTTATGGCCTCAAACAAGCTCCTAGAGCTTGGTATGAGAGGTTGAAAAACTTCTTAATCAACAAAGGTTTTTGTGTGGGTAAAGTGGATACCACTCTTTTTGTTAAATATTATGATCATGATTTAGTAGTGGTACAAATTTATGGTGATGATATAATATTTGGTGCAAGTAACACGCGTCTTTGCAAAGAATTTTCTAAGTCTATGCAGGGGGAGTTCAAGATGAGTTTAATTGGTGAACTCAATTTCTTCCTCGGACTCCAAATTAAGCAAACTCAAGATGGGAACTTCATACACCAAGCAAAGTACACAAAAGAACTTTTAAAACGCTTTGGTCTTGAAGATAGCAAGCCACACAACACTCCTATGAGCACTAGCACAAAATTGGACAAAGATGAAAATGGCAAGGAGGTGGATATCAAGAAATATCGAGGTATGATTGGATCCTTGCTTTACCTTACCTCTAGTCATCCGGATATTATGTTTGTCGTGTGTTTATGTGCTCATTTTCAAGATTGTCCAAAAGAATCTCATTTCAATGCTTTAAAACGTATTTTTTGTTATCTCAAAGGATCTCAAGCTTTTGGTTTGTTTTACCCCAAGACTAGGGCTTTTGATCTTGTTGCTTATAGCGACGCCAACTATGCCGGTTGCATCTTATAACGTAAAAGCACTAGTGGCACTTGCCAATTTTTGGGAAAATCGTTTGTCTCTTGGTTTAGTAAGAAACAAAATAGTGTAGCATTGTCGACAACCGATGCCGAATATATTGCCGCCGGCTGTGCATGTGCACAAGTCTTGTGGATGAGGCAAACCCTCAAAGACTTGAAACTTGAGTTTCAAACTACTCCTATACTTTGTGACAATACAAATGCTATTAATCTTTCGAAAAATCCCATATTGCATTCAAGAACCAAACACATTGATGTAAGGCATCATTTTCTTAGAGATCATGCCATAAAAGAAGACATTAAACTTATATTTGTTCCAACAAATGATCAACTTGCGGATATCTTCACAAAACCCTTAAATGTTGATCAATTCTATCATATAAGACTAAATCTAGGCATGTGTAACTTAAATGACTTATAACTTGGATATATCATGCCATATTTTCGAAATTTCCAACTTGATTGAGTTTAAATTTGAGTTCTACGGATTTTTGTTTTTCAATCTGTTTTTCCTCTCAGACACCGTTCGGTCGACCGATCAAGATGTTTCATTCGATCGGATTACTATGTCACTTGTTTTGGATGTATTTTTTGTTTGTGTCGGTCGACCGGATCATACCTTCCGTTCGACCACCGTGGTTTGTTGTGATGTTTTGTCTCCTCTGGTTTTTATCGGTTGACTGCACGATATGCGTTGTTCAACCAATGGCCTTCTAATCGACCTGATCCTTAAGTTCACTTAAGTGATCGATCGAACTATGTGTGTTTTGGTCGACCATGGTCGGTTGTCAGTCGATCTCGTTTCAATTCTTGTCCGACCACAAATCTCCAGGTTTTATCTATTTTTCTCTCCTTACTGGTTCGGTCGACCAGTTGATCTTTTAGGTCTGACCAGAATTGTCCAGTACGTGCCCAGTTTCTTGTCCTTAATCGTTCGGTCGACAAGTTGACATGTTTCGTTCAACCAGAAATATCCAGTATGTGCCTAGATTCTTCTATTTTCTGCTTCGATCGACCAACTTGTTCGCGTCGTCCGACCGGAAATATCTAGACGTTGTGAGATGGCTTTTTTAACTGTCTGATCGACCGAAGCACCCGATTGGTCGACCATTTCTGTCGTTTCAACACTTTTTAGGGTAAATTCATGGGGTCAATCTTCATTTTTACTCTCCCACCTTCAAACCCTAGTTGCCGCCCTCTCTCTCCGGTCGACTGCCCGTCCTTTTCGACCGTCGAACACTCAAATTTCCTCCATCATTCGACTCCTTTTGCCTTCCTCCACCCATCTCCAAGAAACGTGGTATTCCGACCACAAATCTCCAGGTTTTATCTATTTTTCTCTCCTTACTGGTTCTGTCGACCAGTTGATCTTTTAGGTTCGACCGGAATTGTCCAGTACGTGCCTAGTTTCTTGTCTTCAATGGTCCGTTCGAAAATGCCCATCTCCAAGAAACGTGGTATTCCATAGGTTGTCACCGAACGCCGATCTAAAAAGCGACAAGACTCCCAACCATCGTCCTCTCGTGCTCCGGCTCCTACGGTTCAAACATTGTTTTACTTCTTTCCGATCGACGATGCCATACAAAAAGCTTAGGACGACGTCTTCTTGGTTGCATCCTTCATTCCTTGTTGCAAGGTTGAGGTAGCGGATTTCACCAATTTCTCCCTTAAATCATACTTAGATGCAAATAAGCTCACTTTGTATCACACAAAACTTGCTTCTAAACCGTATTACCCATTCCTTCAACAATTTTACTACAACCTTAGAAAAGTCTCCGATCGATCAGTCCTCGTCACCATGATTAATGTGATTGAGTATAGAGTTACACCTAAACTATTAGCTGAAACGCTAGGTCTAGAGTCAATGGGTATTCATATTTATTTAGACCATCCTCAAGGTGCTCTCCCGGTACCGAAGTAGTGAAAATGGCAAATGAATTGTATGCTATTCCACCACATCGGGTAAACGGATGCTATAAACATAATGCATCTCTTTTACATTCCGTACCCCAACTCCTACCCCAAATAGTTTCATACAACCTCTATCCCAAATTTGGTCACCACAAAGAAATTTCTATTATGGAGCTTATGTGCATCTATTGTATATTTAAGAAAATTTTGGTGGATTGGCCACATTTCAAGATCTTGCATAAGTGTCATCGGAGTGGATCTTATCTTCCATACCCTATGTGGCTATTCTTTGTTTGCTCATTGGAAGATAAATGTCAATGCATTTCCTTCATTGGTCTACAAGTTTCCTATTTGTAAGACTACTCTGTCCAAGATGAAGTCTATTGCCATTCCATCTCCACCTCATTCCTCTGACGAGGGATCCGATGACAAATCTGAAGAAGAAGAACAAGAGACTGAAGATCCTAGGTTTAATGCCTCGTCAGGCTCCTCTTGACTCGAGCTCCGGGTGGGGGTGAGGGAGACAACGAGGCTTGGTCTCAAGGATAGTGGTCGGCTTCCAGTTCTATTGATCTCCGTCGTTTTCAACATCTATCTGACCAAGTCGATGCACTTGAAGCCTCCACCTCTGCTCGTCTTGATGCTTTTGAGGCTTCCTCCTCTGCTAGATATGATGAACTCAAGAGGATCGCTTCTGCCTCCTCTGCTCAGCTTAATCACATAGAATCTTCACTTGACTCCATTTCATCACTACTTCGTGATTAGAGGCTTGGTTGAGTTTGTGTTGTTTTGTGTTGTGTTGTCTTTCAGTTGTTTTGAACTTCACTTCATGCCATCTTTGCTTTGAATGTTACTTATTGTTGTATTTGCTTTCGACTTTGTCATTTGGTTGTATGTTTTGGATCCTATTTTGAATGCATGGTCATGTTTCGCGTTATTGTTTATTTTTGGCAAATTTTTTCTCTTCCGTTATTCTATCTCATGATCAAGCTTAATTGAATATCATTTTTGTTTCATGAGTATTATCTTTTTGATTATGCCAAAGGGGGAGAAATATATACATGCTTATAGATAGGGGGAGCATTAGAACTTGTTTATTGATGATAAATTTTGAAATCGAACATGTATTTAGATTGATAGGTTGTCATCATAAAAAAGGGAGATTGTTAGCTTTTTGGCTAATAATCGTTAATCCGTTTTGATGATTAACAAACATATCAATAAACACATGTATTATCTTAATATCATCGCTTGCATATATATATATATATATATATATATATATATATATATATATATATATATATATATATATATATTGTATTCTCTAACGTTTCAGGAACCAAGTTTGATTTAACACAAGAAATGAAGGATGAAGAGTAGATTTCTTGTATTTAGGCTATAATGTAACTTGGCACTTGAAATCTTTGATAATTACATCGCATAACCCTTAGGAAACCTTTAGAAGTGTTACATTCAAATCCACATCAATTTCACTTCAATAGAAATTCAACCAATCACTTTAAAACTCCTTTGAACAGAAATTTTGTGCAAAACCGGGCAACCAGTAGAACCATCTGGTTCGACCAAATTTCAACAGATTGTCTCAGACAACATTTTATCTCTTAAATGGTCAACCGAATTATTACTTTCGTTCGACCGATTCTTTATCTGGTTTCCCAGTCTAAATCGGTCGACCGACATATCTCTTCCATTCGACCATTTCTCCTTGGCCAACCGATACGACTTAGCTCATCAGATTCAAATCTTCTAGCCTATCAACTGTTGACACGTGTCCTGGTTAGTGTGACTTCTGGTCGACCGAAACGTTGTTTTGTTTGACCGATTGTATTTCCGTATTCGTCTTAAATATGACCATTATACTTGTCGTATATTCCAACGGTCGTATACACATACTCACCTAACCCCTCTTTTGATTTGGTCTTCCGGTCGACCGAACATCCTTTTTACGATCGACCGATACCTGAAACTTCCTAGCTTCATGTCTTATTGGAAGTTTCCGGTCAAACCCTAAACTTATTCTGTTCGACCAATTGTCCCTTGCTTAGGACTATCTAAAATCCAATACTCGAAACGGTCAACCGAAACTCTCTGAACGGTCGACCGCCTCTTGATTATTTCCCAGCTCCAGTCTTACTGGAAGTTTCCGATCGAACACTTGATCCATTTCGTTCGATCGATCACTTAAGTTCTACCCCAGTTGGTTCAATTGACTGCACCCTTGCTCGACCGTAGGTATGCAGTTTTATGTCCTGACTTTCACTGCTTTGTGTATTCTTACACAACTCTTTCCCAATTTATTCCCAATGGCTAGAATTAGTTTAGAGCTTATAAATACAGCTGAGAACACTCTTCTAAGGTCACCAATCTTTCAACAAGCTCAAATCTCACTACTACTCTCAAACTTTCTCTAAACACTTGTGCTCACATCTTCTTACGTGAAATCACCATCCTTGATTGCATCATTCATTTCAAGTGCTCAAGATTAGTTGCTGAAGTAAAGTCTTCAAGATTCGCACTAAGCTTCTGGTGTGAAGCTCTTCTCGGATTGTGAGAAGGTGGTCCAAGATATGAGAGGGTGTTCGCGAAGATTGTGGTCTAAAGGTGTCATCTCGGCCCACAACGGAGATCAGATTAGTAGAGGACGCGAAGTTGCTCGAGTAAGAGCAATTCGTACCGGTGGTTGGATCCAAACCTCTATATATCCGGTGTTGTGGTTTGCAATTCTTTTCTTCAGATTAAATTGTCTTAGCTTTTAATTTGGCATAGTTTGCTAAACAATCTTAATTAGTCCAATCACCCCCCTTTAGACTAATATAGGGCCTATTAGATCCTACCCATAACACTCACAAGGTGCCACATGGCAGAGGGAACATCGGTGTCCATGCATTTTCACACTATGCATGGATACCATGAGAAATTGGCGAAGCTCTCTTCCCCGATGCCTGATGACATTGCGGAAGATTTGATTCTTGGCTCTCTAGCCCCATTCTACAAGGATTTCGTTATGCACTATCATGTGCGTGAGAATGGAGTGAGTCTTGAGGAGCTTCACAATGCTCTCAAAACAAGTGAAGCTAACATGAGCAAGGGTAGGGACAAGAACGTCTTAGCTGTCCATGGTCGGATCAGGAAGATCACCAAAGGTAAAGGCAAAAACAAATTGGCCAAAAAGGCATTGAAGGGAAGTGGAGTTGGAAGGGCTCATGCGAGTGCCTCGAGGGGGAATTCTTCAAAATCTCTGACTCCTAATATGAAGTGTTACCATTATGGTGGAAAAGGACACATCCGCCCGAATTGTCCCAAGTACAATGAGGGTCTTGACAACAGGGTAATTGAGCGAAAATACCCCAAAAAGTCTAAAGGTATATTTGTTATTGAAATAAATTTAGCCACCTCTGTCCATGATTGGGTAATTGATAGCGGATCTTGTACTCATATAATTTCTAAGGTGTAGCTACAAAAGGATAGAAAGGAACTCGTGAAGAACGAGATGATTTTGAAGTGTGGAAATGGTGCAAGCGTTGCTACAATTGCACAAGGTTCCGTGGAGCTTCAATTGTTCAGTGGTTTAAATTTATGTTTAAAGAACGTCTATTGTGTGCTTTCTATTAGCAAGAATATTATTTCTGTATCATGTTTGAATATGGATAATTTTAATATAAATATTTCAAACTCTTTCTTGTCTATATCGAAGAATGGAATTTTCTTTGCAAATGCATTCATAAGTAATGGTCTTTATTTGCTTGAATTAAATAATAGACAATTTTTAAACATCAATAACAAGAGGCTTAAATCTACTCATGTGAATGATACACTCTTGTGACATTATCTTCTTGGTCACATAAATGAAAAACACATCAAGAAATTGCAATAAGCTAACCTTATTGGTCAAATTTATTTTAAATCATTGACGACACGTGAACCTTGCCTAATGGGCAAAATGACCAAGAGGCCTTTCAAGAAGAAAGGTCCGAGAGCGACTAACTTGCTGGATTTGATACATTTCGATGTATGTGGTGTAGGATTTCGTGTCCCCATGTATGTATATATTTTTAAAAATTTAATACAACATACAAGATCGATTTCATATTTTCATTGATTTTACGTACATGTATTGTATATTCTAATATCATGCATTCCTACACATATTAAAAAAACAAAGGATAGAGGATCATACCCAAAGGTTCTCTAAAACCTTTCAGAAGATCCGGAGATCTGTTGCTCGTTGAATCGCCCACCGATTCGCCTCCAAGTGTTCACCAAACTCTAAACAAGATTAGAGAGAAAGGAGCTAGCCAATCAATATCTAATTAGGCTTAGAATCTAGATAATAACCTCTCTTTAAGCTTCTGAGATTTCTATCTCCAAAACTTAAAACATAAGCATCCTAAAAAATGTTTAATTAAATCTCAAATTAATCCAACCCATGATCTAACTATTCTCTTAATCATTCTGGCAAAAATCGTGTTGTTCGGTTGACTGAGAATTCTTCTCGGTTAAGCGAACCATTCGGTTTTAACACATGTTCGGTGGACCGTGAGCTAGACGGTCCACCGAATATGTATGAGAAAAATTCTCTGGAAAAATTCAGATGATCCGCGTCTTGCTCCGGTCGACCGTTGACCCACCAAAATTTCTCCTGGCGAATATTCATTGGACGACCGTGTCGCATTCGGTCTACCAAAAACATCCCAAGATATTTTCTCTCGGTTGACCGTTCACACTAGGTTGACCGAACCCAATTGTCCAGGCACTCTAGACAATTTCGGTCGACCAATTGTGTTTACCCGTTCCCCGTTCGGTTGACTGTTCCAAAGACACCTCGGTCGACCGAACCCTAAACGGTTTACCATGTTTGACCCGGATTTTTCCTTTGTCAAATTTTGGATTTATTTCCAACAAAATTTGATCTTTTGGGGTTTTTAACAAATTCATATCTTATGTAATATATTATCCTATGTAATATTAAATTATTACACCCCATAATATACACACCTCATATGAATTTATTATAATTCTAATCATGTCAATTCTCATGACATATTGATTTTATTCTTTCACTACATGTGTCCCTTTTTGACATGAAACTCGACACATCAGACGAACTCAAAATCAAACTTCTTGTTTCCCAGTTTTGTGGTGTGACCTATAGGAGGATCTAAGCTAAATCGACAGCGATATTAAATACTTAATATCTCAAACTATAAGCGGTATCTAGCTACACATTATAATTACCCAATTAGCATAGATGTCTTTGTTCCACTCGAACTAAACACGATCCATTTAGTGATGTAAGTGCACCACTTGTGTCGGTTCCTTGCCACATGATATTGAGAATACATACAAAGTAGAAATGTGTCACATTTGTATTATATTCATTTCTTGATCTCTCTAACCTAATTATTACTATGTAACTTAACTCAAGTTACATTGTGCACATTATAATTTTATTTTATCAACAAGGGGCCCACTAATATCATCACTCAATTAAGATGGGCAACGATAATCGTTTGACTAGCTATCTTTTCCAGCACAAGTCATGTTCAACCAACTATTGCCTTTATCACTATACTCATTGATAGCTTTTGACAATAATTAAATTAAGCACTTCTTGAGTGAAAAGATATAAGTCTCACATCTTAGGATCTAAGACACAGTAAAGCATTAATGACACGAAACACAATTCCATAATGTTTTACTTGTTAGGTCTATTCAATATATAAAAGTAATCTTTTCCTCTTTTATATACTCGTGTCGTCAATTATTTGTAGATCTACAACAATCGATGACCAACACGACAATCTTATCTCGGTGATTAATATTCCATGTTAATTACCAAGATTGTGAATACTTTTGATTTATGTAAACCATTAACTTTTAGAGCTCTACGGTTAAGGTCCAAGCGCCTCTTCCTTAACACTTTCAAAAGACGAATACCATAATCAAGGAACAAAATGTTTGCACATCCAATTCATAATAATTGACATATAAAAGTAAAACTTTTAGAACACATTCTTTTCATGTGGTCGAATGAGTACAAGTGCAAGAGGCAGTTTTAGGTACTTCATTATGTTCACGGATGACTATAGTCGTTACGACTATATTTATCTAATGAGAAACAAAAGTGAATCCTCTGACAAGTTCGAGGAATTCATGAATTAAGTGGAGAAGCAACTCAGCAAGAAAATCAAGTGTTTACTAACCGATCGTGGAGGTGAGTACTTAAGTACCGAATTTGATTCGTTCCTAAAAGAGTGTGGTATTGTACCACAACTCACTCCGCCCGGAACACCTCAATGGAATGGGGTATCTGAAAGGAGAAATAGGACATTGCTCGACATGGTTCGATCAATGATGAGTCAAGCTGAATTGCCGCTTTACATTTGGAGTTATGCACAAGAAGCTGCGGCTTACACACTAAATAATGTTCCATCCAAATTGGTGGAGAAACACCTTATGAGCTATGGTGTGGTAAAACACCTAAGCTTAATTTTCTCAAGATTTTGTGTGTTGAGGCCTACGTCAAAAGATTGATGTCGACCAAACTTCAACCAAAAGCGGATAATCACTTCTTTATAGGTTATCCTCGTGAAACAAGAGGATATTACTTTTGGCATAATACCTCCAATTGAGTGATTGTCGAGAGGGATGCTGTATTCTTAGAGAAAGAATTTCTCGAAAGACTTAAAAGTAGTGGGAGTAGAATTGTGCTTGAGGAAACTCAATATATTCTACAAGATCATAATATGAATGATAAAGTTCAAGATCATGAAGGCCCAACCGAGGTTCCTTTGGTTAGTGAGAGCGTGAGTGAGAGACCCTCGCAAGCAATTGTGAGTGAAACTCAATCATTCCCCCTAGTGTACATTCAAGAATCGAACATGAACAAATTCTGCAAGAAATTGTGGAAGAAATTCTAGAAGTACACGTAAAACCAAAATAACTTAGAAGGTCTACAAGGGAAAGGAAGAAACCCGATTTGTATTTGGGACTTTATGAAATCATGGTACTTGATACCAATGATCCCTCGATCTTTAAAGAAGCAATCGAAGGAGAAGACTCCAAACTATGGTTTAAAGCCATGAAATCCAAAATAGAATCCATGTATGACAATCAAGTATGGAACTTGGTTGACCTTCCTCAAGGAAAGAAAGCCGATCAAAACAAATGGGTCTTTAAGAGGAAGACGGACATGGATGAGAACTTGACAACCTACAAAGCAAGGCTTGTAGCAAAAGGTTTCACTCAAGTTCAAGGAATTGACTTTGATTAAACTTTTTCACCGGTTGCCATGTTCAAGTCTATTCAGATTATGCTCGCTATTGCCGCATTTCATGATTATGAGATATGACAAAATAAATGTCAAAACAACGTTCCTTAATGGGAACTTGGAGGAGGATGTGGACATGGTACAACCTCAAGGTTTTGAAGATCCAAAGAATAGCTAAAAACTATGCAAGCTTCAACGATCCATTTATGGATTGAAGCAAGCAACGAGGAGTTGGAACAAGCTATTTGATGAGGCATCAAAAAGATTCACTTCGTCCAAAGTAAGGAAGAGCCTTGTATATACGAGAAGGTTAGTGGGAGCCACATTGTGTTTTTGATCTTATATGTTGATGACATACTATTCATGGGAAACCATATACCTTTGCTAGAGCAAACGAGAAGTTCATTGAAATCTACATTTTCAATGAAAGACATGGGTGAGGCTCAATACATCTTGGGAATCAAGTTATATAGAGGTAGATCCCGTAGACTCATTGACCTAAGTCAACGTACATACATTGACAAGGTCTTGGAAAGGTTCAGTAAGAACAACTCCAAAAAGGGCACTGTGCCAATGAGTATGGTGTGCAACTTAAGAAGTCTCAACGTGCTGAATCACGTAAAGACTTGGAGTACATGAAAGATATTCCTTATGCTTCGGCAATATGATCGATCATGTACGGGATGACTTGCACAAGACCCGATGTCTCGTATGCTTTAAGCATGACAAGTCATCACCCATCCAACGCAGTTCCCGATCATTGGACTGGGATCAAGAATATTCTAAGGTACCTTAATCAGACCAAAGATAAGTTTCTTATTTATGGAGGACAAAGGGAGTTGATAGCCGAGGGCTATTCGAATGTGGGTTTCATGAGTGATCCCGACGATAGGAGGTCTCAATCAGGATATGTCTTCCTTCTGAATGGTGGAGTCGTGAGTTGGCGTAGCTGGAAGCAAACCACTACTGCCAACTCAACCACCGCCTCAGAAGTTATGGCTGTCGCTGAAGTGAGCAAGGAAGGAGTGTGGATTAAGAAGTTCCCTGAAGAGCTTGGAGTAGTTCCCTCCAACGAGGGACCAAATGAGCTATTTTGCAACAATAGTTCATCTATCTCCCAAATCAAGGATCCCAAATCCCATCACAAGGTGAAATACATGGATCACAAGTATTTTGTCACACGTGACTTCATCGACGAAGGCAAAATAGATTTATTATGGGTGGACACAAACAAAAACACAACTGATCCATTCACCAAACCCTTATCCAAAGCCAAAGACAAAATGCATTTCGAGTCCATGGGTCTGAGGAACCATGTGGGATTGATGAGTGATTAGGGATGGTTACCCTAGTTATTATTGTTTTATAAATTGAGAATTTATGTGAAAAAAACTTTGATAACAAGTGGGAGATTGAAAGGAATGTGTTCTAAAAGTTTTAGTTTTATATGTCAATTATTATGAATTGGATGTGCACTCATTTTGTTCCTTGATTATGGTATTCGTCTTTTGAAAGTGTTAAGGAAGAGGCGCTTGGTCCTTAACCGTAGAGCTCTAAAAGTTAATGGTTTACATAAATCAAACGTTATTCATAATCAAGGTAATTGACATGGAACATTAATTACCAACATAAGATTATCGTGTTGGTCATCGATTATTGTAGCTCTACAAATATTTGACGACATGAGTATATAAAAGAGGAAAATGGTTACTTTTATATATTGAATAAACCTAGCAAGTGAAACATTATTGAAGGGTGTTCTTGGTCATTAATGTTTCATTGTGTCTTGAGTCTTAAGACATGAGACTTATGTCTTTTCACTTGGGAAGTGTTTAATTTGATCATTGTCAAAAGTTGACAATAAGTATAGTGATAAAGGAAATGGTTGGTTGAACATCACTTATGCTGGAAAAGATGGCTTGTCAAAAGAATGTAATTTCCCTTCTTTATTTGAGTAATGATATTAGTGGGCCCATTGATAAAGTGAAATTATAATGTGCACAATGTGACTTATGTTAAGTCACATATTTATAATTAGCTTAAGAGATCAAGAAATGAATATATAATACAAAGGTGACACAATTCTACTATGTATAATATTCTTAATATCATGAGGCGAGGGATAGACACAAATCATGTTCTTACACCACTAAATGGATAGTGTTAGTCCGAGTGAACAAGACATCTTTGCTAATTGGGTAACTATAATGTGTAGCTAGATACCACTTATAGTTTGTGATATTAAGTGTTTAATATTACTACCAATATAGCTTAGATCCTCCTATAGGTCATACCATCAAACTGGGAAACAAGAAGCTTGATTTTGTGTTTATAGATGTATCGGGTTTCATGTGAAAAATGATACATATGGTGAATCGATAAAATCTATATGTCGTGAAAATAATATAGTTAGAATCATAAATAAATTCACATGAGATGTATGTATTATGTGGTGTAATGTTTTACATATGATAATATATTACATGATATGTGAATTTGCTAAAAACTCCAATGATCAAATTTTGTTGGATATAAATCATAAATTTGACAAAGGCAAAATCGGGTTAAAACGGTAGACCGTTTTGATATCGGTCGACCGAAGACTATAGAACGGTCGACGGGACTGAGATCGGGTTACGCTTGGTTCGACCGAAAATTTCTAGGACGTGTCTAATGATGTCTAATACGTCAAACAAATGTGGCCCAAATACACAAGGGTTGGGGCACACAACAATCATTGCTCACTGGTGGAGTCTTTTATTACTCTTTTTCTTCTTCTAAACAAGATATACATCAACAATGATATTCTCATAATCATTTGGTCAAGGAACATCAAATGCGAACATCGAGTCCTGCGGGCCAGTGATTTGCAAAAATATGACCACTTCATTGGTACTTTGAGGTGTCATGAGGGGTGAAATGTCAAAGCTGAAGGCTCGAACCCCTCATGATATTGGTTGGGTGTAGGCAACATAAATGAGTAGAGTTGTGTTGCCTCACTAGGGTTTAGTTGCTCATCGAACAAATCCACCAACCAATTGGTGGGTGCATCGGAATGAGTTCCTCAGGCTCATTCAAAGGATGTGAAACACTAGTTTCACTATGAATGAGGCTTCTCCCCAATTCATAGGTGGGTCCTTGTTGGAGTCAATATGAAGCTCAAAGGGCTCAATAGCCCTGGGACACGGGGTGATGACACCTTCTAGAATGGGCATATGTTGAGGTGTTCCACCTCACTAATGGTCTCAACTGAATCATGCAACGATCACTCCCTTTGTACATTCATGTTTGATACCAGCTCACTCTGTTGCATTGCAAAGACAGACAACGTGGTTCGCTTGGCCCACAAACATTCCCAATGGGTTGCATTGGTGTTAGGCAATAAGATCGGTCGACCGAGCTTGTCGAAGACTCAACGATTCGGTCAACCGAGTGGTTATTTCGGTCGACTGTTGACAACAAATCTGCCTTGAATTATTAAGAGATTAATGTTTATCACGACTTGGATTAGTTCCAATTATGGTCAAACTTTTTTAAGGATGATTATGTGTCAATTTGTGATTGGTTTAAGGGAGAGAAAATCAAGAGATCATGGGTAGACCATGATGTGGGTGTTGGGAGTGCCTACAAATAGGTCTCCTCTCCCTCATTGTTTTAATTAATGCAAAAATTCTCTCTCTCCCTAATCTATCTGAATTTCTCTTAATTATTTCAAGTTTTGGAGATTAAATCTCAGGAAGCTTTAAAGGGGTTATTAGCTAGATTCTAAGCATAATTAGAGATTGATTGGCTAGCTCATTTCTCTCCAATCTTGTTTAGAGTTTGGTGAACACTTGGAGGCAAATCGACAGGCGGTTCGACAAGCAGCCCAACTCCGAATCTTCATAAAGGTTTTAGAGAACCTTTGTGTATGATCCTCTTATATTTGTTTTAATATATATGTATATTATATGATATTAGAATAAATATAAAACAATGTACATGAGATTGTTGAAAATACGGAAATTGATCTTGCATGCGTGTATAAAATTTTAAAAATATATACATACATAGGGGAACAAAATTCAACAGGACACCATTGTTTAATGGCTTAAACTATGATTATTGGATGAAGAGAATGAGAATATATTTGCAATCAAATGATTTGAAATATTGTATATTCATTTTAAACTCATAAAGTCCTCCTAATGATGATGAGATTATGTCCCTAACTAAACCCGAAATTAAGGAAGCGGGGATGAACTCCCACATAATAAATATCATGTATTATGGGCTAAATGAAGGGGAATACAATAGGGTAAGAGGTTGTGATAGTGTATATGATATATGACATACATTAGAAATGCATCATGAGGGTTCAAATAGAATGAAAGAAACTAGGATTAGTTTACTTATGCATAAATATGTACTCTTTCGTATGCAATCCGGTGAGAACATAAGCCCACTTCGCCGATTAGCACAACAAAAGCATAGTCCATCTGTTTATAAAATATCTCTCAATATGTATTATTATGGAATCTTAAAATTTATACACGATATATTAATGTGAACACCTGCTGATATTATTCATAAAATATTTTTTATGTTAGATATACATCATGTTATGAATGTTCCCCTATTTTACTTGTATGAGATTGAATGAAATGTTTCCTATTTGTGATTTATTTTACATAATTTTTTATTACCACCTCCACAAGTTAATGACCTCAAATTAAATTGGACATTTCAGCAGAATTCATATTCCTGGTAATATTAAAATATTTCAAGCCCCTGAAAGGCGATGTATTTTATTGTTCAGTACAACAATTACATATAGAGAGACACATGTTTTTGGCAATAGGGGAGAAAACCAGAAGCTTAAAGAATGCCAAGAAAATGTACTATATTGAACTTGAAGTTCCTAAAAGAATGTACGTACAAGTATGATTGAACCTAAACTTCATTAAATAATTAACTTGCAATATCTAACAAATAATTTTCATACATGTTTTTTGATCATAAATGAGTTACTAAATATTATACAAGTAGATGTAAAGTACATAACATAAAGTGATGATCCTCACATGATAAAATATATTTGAGCTCAACCAACGCTAGAAACTTGGACCAGAACATATATTATTTGTGGAAATGAAAATAAAAGTTATTCATTTATTTCACCTCGTGAAGAGGTTATTCCTGAAGAATATTAACCTGGTAAAATAAAGTAGCTGGCAAATGTAACAATTCTAGGAATACGAAAAGATCAATCCTAATGTTTTGGGTAACAACGAGGATTTGATTATTATCGACATAAAAGTTGCAATCAACTATGATGATACAATAGAGAAACATAAAATAATTGAAGTTATAGTCGGTGACTAATTCACCTTCCAAGTAGAATTCTAATTCAAGAGAAAATCTAGATCTAGAACCTATAATATTATAAGAATCCCAGAAACATTCATATTTGAAATGAATCAAAGAAGGCAAACAATCTTGAACTAGACTTGCTAAATAAACATATTGTTTTAACATGTAGTCCTGATTTCTGAAATTATATCTCTGAAGAATGTGAATAGAAGTCATATTACAATAACATGATGATACATTATAATAACATGGTGATACATTATAAAGCAAGTAGTGAAACAAAGATTTTTTGAAGGACCCAACATCCAATATGATGTTACTCATTCTCTCGAAATGTATAATATTACGTTATGTTACTTGATCAGTATGACATGTAAACATAAATAAAGATAAGTATATAAGATATTTTGACTGCAAATTTGTATAAGTCACTTGATATTGATATTTATATGAGATTCGTTGAAGGACTAAGTTCCCAAGGCAAATTATAATGAAGAGATGCGATATAATTTATGGAAAGATGGTCATATGAACAAACAAAGAGAATATGCATATCATCTCGAAGAATGATTTGAAAGGTGATTATATTAGTCCACATGTTTTACTTAAGATCAAAATTTACAATTATTTTCACTTTGTATTGATAACTTAAATGTCATAAAAACTCCTGAAGAGATTAATACCTGTGAAATATTTGAATGATAAATTTTTAAATAAATTACTGGAGAAAAGTCAACTATTTTTCGACCTACAGTTCGAACGTTCTCCAGAAGAGAATTGTTACAATGATTCAAATATTTACAGAGATATTATACAAAGAACGTTCACCTGGAAAACACATCAATGACAGAATGTCTGTAGAGTGTAAACAAAGATCGAGTTATATATATATCTAAAGAGGTTGGATTAGGACATGAAGTCGATTTCCTAGAACAACAAAAAATATATTCCATATAAAACTAGACCTAATACATTCATAATGATTATTTATGTAGGCATAACATTTCTTCGAAAACATTCAAATGACGTTCAACATATTTTTCGTTACCTCTTTACGGATGTATCGATATTTACTTACTATATTCATGAGATTAATATTTACTTTAGTGATGCTTCCTATATGACTGATGCACAATCAAAATTAACAAACTATTTTGTGTTATTGTGGAGACGTTGCTATCTTTATGAAACTTGGTGAACTACAAATCAGGGAAGCGAATATTTAATTATCGTCCCAGAATTATGACTATCTCTAAAGGCTAAAGCTAGATGCCTTATAGCTTTACTACTTTTCCCTTTTTCCAATTTTCCCCCCATAGGATTCCTTTTATTGGCTAAAGGTTTTTAACGAGGCAGCTTGTGCAATTTCATTAGCATATGTCATGCACTCATTTTTCAGTAGCTATTTTCCCACTTATTTTTGTAGCAAATGTTTTTAATGAGACATGAACATAACGCTATATTATGTAAGGGAGTTTGTAAATATATATTAAACTAAGGGGGGAGAATTATACAGTGTGCACTCTTTTTTCCTTCACCAAGGTTTTGTCCCATGAGGTTTTACTTTACAAAGTTTTTAACGAAGAACATATAACAAAATGTGATCATCTAAGGGGGAGTGTTACGAAATTATAATATTTTATGGATGAATCACCTTGTGGTCCTTGACACACTATGTTACAAAATCTACAATAACTATTGTAACTCCCTCATTTGATGTATATTATATGTCTCATTCAAGTGTAGTAACTACAATTTATTAGCTTGTTATTGCATTGTAACATCTATGACTCTTATCTATATATAGATGTTTGTATTGTTTATGAAATAGCAATAAAAAGTATTCATCATTCTCCCCTAAATCTCCATGTCTTTTCATTTTACGACACTGAGGAGTTTTTTGTTGAATTAAGAGTGGAGATAGTTAGCCATAAATCATTTTAGCTTTGACATTTCAGGATTACCGGATTTCAAGTGGATTGTTCAAATCTAAAAGACATCTGAAATATTATCTTTAAAGACCTCTGAAATAGAACCAAAGAATGATTGTCGAATGGGGAAAAATCATGATAAAATTTGGTCTAAACTCACCGAAGTCGTCCATGGTGCTACAATCCAAAACAAAATAAATCAAACACGATGGAATTTCAATTAATTGAGTACTTTTCAATGAGGGAAAGATTTCAAAACAAAATTAATCTCACATCGGACAAAAATGGAAAAGCATTTACATCTCCAAATGTGGGGTTATACAATAATCAGGACGTGGGACTAAAGATTGGTGAGAGAGATTTGAATCCAGATAAGAGGTCTTTGTCGAAAATGTCTTTTATGGGGTTATATTGAAGACTAACTTGGAAACTACAAAAGCAACCTCATTTGGCAATTACAAGAACCATTTTTTATGCTTCACATTGATCTAATCAGACCATTTAAATTTGGTGGTGATAAATGAGGACCTAAAATTGGGTATTTCATTTTTGTAAGTGATAGCAATAATTTAATTATTAAGGTGGATAGTGTAATCACATTCCATTTGACCACGAAATGTTACATGAGTGTAATCGAACCTGCATCTCAACCCTACCAACTAGTCATTAGAAAGTTTAAATACACATAAGCTTGGGCATATATATCAGTATCTGTATTTGAGGTACAAATATCAATAGACTATGTATAAAATGTAGGGCTATTTGCTTGGGTGCACTTGCAAAATGGTGTTATTGGGTCTATGCACTTGAGTTTTCGGGTTTTACTTGGATGCACTTGCATAAAAATCATATTAGTTTTGTGCACTCTGATTGATCGTTTTAATAACTACAAGTACACGACGTCGGTGAAGACGTGACAAATATGGGTTGAACCTCAAGGAGTTGTGAGTGTTGTTGTAACTACCATACTCGAGTGGGTCTTGATTACATGAGCCATAAATGTGTAAAGTAGGTGAAATCCACTAGAAACTAGTGTGGAGTCTAATTAACATCAACAACATTTACCCGAATACATTACTAATATAGTTAGTCATGAAGTTAAGATGCACTTTGGGTTCTCAAGAATGAACCAAGAACCTAGTGTGGCCAGTAGGACATCAATTAACCATCCATACAACTCAATACATTCATGAATTCCCTACTAATCAAGCATCCATACATAACAAGCCAATTCCATACAAAGATAAACCATTACAAGAAACAAGATAAACTCTAGATCTAGCATGAGACAAGTGCTTAGTGTGACCATTATCCTATCTAATACAAGTTTAAGTGTGCTACAAATATAGATCTACATTAAGCAAATGAAATGACACAAATAAGAAGAACTCATCATCACACAACACATAGCCTACATCACCTCAACCCCAAATGGGGTGGATCTACTCTGTACTCATAATAGTAAGCATGGAAAGTAAGAAATCTACACCAAACATGACAAGAATAAGAAACTACTAACTCAACCAACAAAATGTTAAAATAATTGCATAGAAAGAAGGCTAAAGAAGAGAGGAACTTGAATCCAACCTTAAATTAAAGAAAATATGAGATTACAACCTTCATCCACATTCCTCTACTTTCAGCCAAATTGGGTAAAACCTAACCTACTCTAATGGTGGAAGGGGAGAACTAGGAGAAATGTAGGAGAAACCTTACTATTTTGTCGAAGAAAGAGTGGTGTAGATGAATCTGGGAGCAATCCGATGCCTGTAATCGATTTCTCTATTGTATGGTGCACCCACATAAACACGTTAGAGCCACGGGAGAAATTAGGGTGCATTTGGACCAAATTAATCCTCCCATGGCTGATTAAAATCCAGCACTGGTAGATTGTTGGAGTCCGATCTGCCCTAATTTTCTCTAGCAACATAAGTTCTTCATTTTACATGTGGCGTGCACTCTAGGTCTGTTGGTTCGAGCCCGTTTGATCTTAATTTCCCAAATACTCTTCAAGATCATGGTATTGAGGGATTTTTGCGCCAGAAATGTGTTCCTTTCATTCACGTCCCTCCGATTTTTATCTGGATCATTCCTGAATTGCAGATGGTTCCTTGAGCATGACAAATAAGTCTAGGATGCTTCAATAAGGTCCTTTCTTCTTGTCATTTTCTCTTTATTTCTCTTCTTCATTACGTAAAACTTGAAACACATCAAACAAACACTCGAGAAGCACAAAATTGAGGTAAAAGAAAGGATATATAACATGAATATAATGTATGATATGCTACAAATCAAATACCCCACACTTACCTTTTGCTATTCCCGAGCAAAACAAAGAAAAAATACGAAAAATGAATATCCTAACTCACTTTCGTAGGAATCACGGTTGCACTTTGCACATGCAACAAGTCGTTAAACCCCCTTGTCGCCAAAGAGGAGGAGTAGTGTCTCCTAAGTGTTTACAGTGGATATACTCACAAAATCCGAACATTGATGCATCATTCAACCTAGCAACACGACTCGATGTACCTACTTTTGTCGATCATTGGACACGGTAATCTTATGGGCTGACTCGATATATGTATCCAGTCCACACATCTAGCCTATAGAACCATTCGTGTAAGTTAATTAATGACTTAACTGAAAGACATGAGCAACCTTAACATCCTCAAGTGATACAAGTGTAAACTCCATTAAGGTTCTTAGTTGTATTACTATTTTTCTTCTTCTTTTTTTCATTATTTTTTAAAAACTAGTTGGAGTTTAATTATCTCAGGGCCAGGTTTCATGCATCATTGCCTGTGCGAACTTACACTATCATGTACATCTTCCTCCAAATCTCCACATTGGGCGATCCCTACCACTCGTGTTCCAGGAGTTCAGCAGGTGCATCCCAAGTCAGATGACTCAAAAACACCAGTTACTAAGTCCCTTCGGACCTAATTTTCTAAGTGATAGGAGCAATGCAAGAAGAGAGAACACCCTACTAAATTATTTCATATTTACATATGAACCAAAACTACTACACTTAAGGTTTGACGACAAGAGTTTAAGGGTCCCTGACTACGACAAACTTCCTTATACTAACAGACACAAATTATTCGACTCACTAGGTTCAGGGTGGACTTCTTTATTTGTTTGAGTACGGAAACCTTATGATTACTCCCCCCTAGCGAAAATCGGGGTGCATCCTAACGACTAGAGATTGTACCTAAAATCGGTGTACTAGATATCCTCATGCATTATGTTGAAGTCAATTTTGGGAAACACACGCAAAACCCACAAAACATTTTCTTTCACAAACACATGAAAATTTTGAAAGAAATGGAAGAATTACAGCACTAGGCAAGCAAAAGAAGGCAAGTCACCGAAGGATCATGGTATAGCAAGATATATCAATATAAATTGCAGCAAACTATCACGACCTTAACAATGTAAACAAAAGAAAATAGAAGAAAAGGAAAATGACTCAACTATGTACATACGTAAAGTACGCCCCCAAACATAAATCGTACATTGTCATCAATGAATGTGAGTATGATACTACATGGATTTATGCACGAAAAAGATAAGATCTCACCAACGTGACGCACAAAAGGAAAGTCATGGTTACGTTGATGGACATAAACCTAAATTCCCGAAAACCTGTGAAATACTTAGGAACGGAATACAAGTACGTGAAACAAATGGGACCCAAATACTCACGGGTTGGTGCCCACAACAATCAATGCTCACTTGTGGAGTTTTTTTTTGACAAGAACTATGTACATTAATGGGTTCCCACCTTTATTTGTCAAGGGACATCAAATGGGAAATTGCCATCTTTCGAGCCAGAAATGCACATGCATGAGCTCGCAATATGAGAAACAGGAGAATTGTTGAGAGGTTTATGAACGAATGAGATTGTCCATGCCTCTCAAAACCAGGGTTTGTGAAAGGAAATGGAAACAAATATGTTTCCATTCCCTGACAAAGTTGAGGGTCATCAATATATACCCTACAACTGACATTTGGGTGCATAGAGATGGTTTAATCCATACAAAGTGACACCTTAGACTTATTACCCAGATGACGAAGTCTAGAGATAGAATTTCTTGACCACCTGACACTCTTATGAGCATTGTGGTCATTTGATGCCTCTTGAAAATGAGCAAGATGGGAGGTATGAATGAGAGGTGAATTACCTTCATGTTCTGGAATGCCATCTATGAATTTAACAATTCCATCGTAAAAAAACGACAACCAATATGGTACCGGAGCTCATTACTTCGACTATACAAGATCTACATTTAATACATCAAAATAACAATCATATTATAACTATACATGCATTACATTTCATATCAAAATCAAAAAACCAAAGGCCAAAAGGAAAACCAACATGACGTTTGATTTTCACTGGAGAGGGGGAGGATTGAGAGTGATTTGGAGGTGGGAGGAGGAGGGGTGGGTGGTAATTAGATATTGTTTTCTACGTGAAAACGACATCTGAGATGTCATTTTCATTAAAGGTATTTAATGAAAACGACATCGGTGATGCCATTTTGCATTTAATAAACGGTATCATAGGTGCTGTTTATGTGCATCATATTTTTCCAAAAAAGGTTCACATCTTTATATTCTTCCGATTTCTTTTTTTATAATTATTTTAATTTTTTCCCCTAATATAATCTTATATTGGTAACATAAAACAAATGTTTTTGAAAAGTAGAATCTGTTGTGCTTCAATTAACAACTACATCGTATTGTAATTCACTACTATTTAAATCAGTTAAATCATATTCGGTAAATATTATTTCAATTAAAAAGCATGGACTAATATAATGAAAAAGAATAGGGTGGAACATACACGACTCTCTATTCAACAAAACAAACTTTTCTTTGTTACATATTTAAAAATAGTAACTGATAAGACCTAAAATATTTATTGCTATTTTCAATCTCATGTTAAACTGTAAGAACAAAATAGCTAAAGGTGCGCATGGCTTGGGTATAAACTGAAAGCTGACAAACAGAACCGATTTTTTAAGGTTGGGTTGAGTTCTCCTAAAGTTGCGTTGGATTTGGTTTAGAAACATTTTAGATCGATCAACTTGTTTTGGGTTCATTTTTAGGAGTCGGATTTGATCAAACCCACCCTTAGATATATATTTTGGGATCATTTTCAGGAGTCGGATTTGGATAGAATCAAAAATTATATTTCTAATATATATTTAATACTCTACACTAAATGCCTATATATCTACTCAACACCTTTGTACTTTAACACTACTCATGTCGCAACTTCGTTTCGACGTAATCAAGTGTCAGTTCTTATGTTATTCTTTTCTAGAGAGGTCTTTTTTTCATTTTAATTTATGGTTAAGATCTCATATAGCTAATAATTAAGTGTGATACGAGGGTTTGTACGTGAATAATTCAAATTTATTTTTTATGAAAGCTTTAGTTGACTATTTTAGATACTGCTACAAGGCTACCTAGGGTCCGTGGGTGGATCTATGAAGAGAAGAGATCGAGCTCAAGAGGAAAGGAAAAGAGGAAGAAGAAGAGATGCCATAGAGGAGAAAACCCTAGAAAGATTAGGGTTTATGTTAATTTATTAAAATAATGTACAAAGATGCTTTTATATGGTTACACTAAGGAACTCGGATAACCCGATATCTAATTACTTAACAAAATGAAAACAATACAAAATTTCGCAGATCCTCCCATAGGTAATTGAACGAAAATGAAATGAAATGCAGGGGATCCTTCCAAATGCCAAATTGGATAAGCCTCAGTTGATTCACCGGCCCACTTGATATATCAATCTGATTCCTGGTTAGGAGCCTAGTTGAAGACCAATTGAATTTTTGATTGGAACATGGCCAATTTGTTATGCGCCTAATCCGTTCGAAGCAATTTACACAATCTAGGATGTAATTGAGTGATAACTGGGTTTAGTCTCATCAAAGGCATCTTAACACTCCCCTTCAAGCTTAGTGAAGATATTTGTCAGTTGTTCCTTTGAAGCCACAAATATTGTTTTAAGGTTGGAGAACCACTTTTTCTCAAACAAAAATATAATCAAGTTCAACATGCTTTGTCCTGGCATGAAATACATAGTTTATTGACATATGCACTGCTCTGACATTATCAAAAAAATGGGTAGGAGCGTGTGGAAGAGAAACTCCCAAATCATTTAGGATGATGGTCGGCCAAGTGAGTTTAGCAGTTGCTACTACCATGGCTCTGTATTTGTCTTTTGTACTTGATCTGAATGCAGTTGGTTGCTTCTTGGGTTTTCAAGATATGCAATTCGCTCCAAGAAAAGTGCAGTACCCTCTGGTTTACCATCCTTTCATCTCACAACTTGCCCAATCCCAGTCAAAGAAAGCATAAAGATTTATAGTTCTTTGCTATAAATCATCATGCATATAGGAAAACTCCATTAAGATATCTCAGAATTCCTTTTAATAATTTGAAACGAAAAACTGTAGGAGCATGGAGAGTTTTAAGTTAAAAAATAATATTTTAAAGGGAGTTTGCTTCTACATGAAGAAAGACTACCTATTTTTTGTGTACCTTTTTATTAAAGGTGGAAAAATAGACGTGGAGAATTAGAACCGGCGATCTCATGTCACTTAATATCAGTCACATACCAACGAGTCATTTCCGGATCGTGTTAAGATGGATGTAGCACATTTATTTATTTTTATTTTACCCTCTGCAATCCTACCACATCATTTAGTCACACTTCCGAAGATTTCATTTTTTCCTCCTCCTCTACCCTATATAATGGAGGACCTCATTGCTTCCCCAAAGGCCAAACCTGTGCTTCCTCTCTTCATTGAGAGTTTTAAGTTAAAAAATAATATTTTAAAGGGAGTTTGCTTCTACTGACGAAAGACTACCTATTTAATATTAAAAGAATTCATTTTTATTTGTGTCATTTCGTGTTTACACGAAATGAAGCGGATCATTTTTATGTTCTTTAGTTAGGTACATGGAGTTATTTCGTGTCGTGTTTGTTTATGGTCAACTTGACTTGTACATGTAAAAAAACACGACATGTAAGTACACAAAACGACACGATTCCCATGTCTAAGGACATGATCTAAGAACACAAGTGATGAAGTTTGGGCTTGAGTGTGTATCATAAAGTATTGAAGTGGGGAAGGTTTTCTATCCAAGCAATAGGGCAATAAGGAGCGTAAGAGATGTGAACACCTATTTATAAGCCCTAAGATCTATATCGCTGTTGAGGCTAATGATAGAAGAACTGAAAGGCATCCTTTATTATTAAATAGAAAAGAGATGTGCCAGTCAGGTGCCAGATGATCAATTGTTTGTTCATTTCATTTGATCATTCACATAAGTTCTTAAGTTAACGGTCAATCAAATGTACATACCGGTGGAACAAACACAAAAGAAATTGGGAGTCTGCAAAGAGAAATTGTTTGGACGGCCGACCACGAGGTCAAATTTGGTCGACCAAAAATTCAAAAACTTATTTTCCAAAATGGTGACAAATTCGATCGATCGTTAAAGTGAGACCGGTCGAATAGAATGTTTAATGAACCAATTTGGTATAGGCAAGACTTCCAAAATAGTCGTTGGGGAATAACGGCAAGAAAATAGCTCGAAAAGGAAATTCGAATAACTAAGAACGATCAGACAAAATTGTTAGAACAGTCGATAGTTCCACTAAAGAATTTGCTATTACAAACGGTTAGATGAAAGCCAAGTAGTGGTTGACTGTTGTGTACAGACTTGGTGAGGTTGAGTTTGGGTGGTTTTCCGGGTTAGGTTTGGGTGATCTATTGAAGTTCAAATAATGTGAGAATTTTTGTATGACTTATATATGGAACCTAGAGTGAATGTGGACGGAATATCCCACCTTATATGCTCAAGTTCATTAAGGTTCCTAAAAACTCAAATAAAGTTAAAATTACATGTTTTAAAATAGCTTGATTACATGTCTTGGCTTGAATCCGTTTCTCCTTAAGTCTTAATCACCTAATCAGATAAGAATATACACAATACAAGAATATGTGCAATGCATGATCAAATTTGATTGTGATTAAGATTAGCATAGTTAAATCATCAAAATAAACATGATTAAGGCCCAAAATCCAACAAAATACTCAAGAGATCCAACTATGTCTCTATATAGAGTTACATCAGGAAAATGTTCTTTATTATTCAACCAGTTAGGTTTGGTGCTTAAAGCATCTGAAGTATACTTAGCAGTATTCATATTTTGTTCCTTTAAGATACTTGCAACATATCTCTATTGACAAAAAATCATTCCGTTGTTATAGAGATTTCAGTCCAAAGGAATAATGTAAGGGACCAAGGTCCTTCATGCAAAACTCAAGTGATAAGTTAGATATGATGTTATCAAGGAAGGTATATATGCTTGTGATTATTATATCATCCTCAGAGATAAGTAAGTTGACTTTGTTTCTAGCATAATTGTAAACAAACAAAGAGCTATCATTTCTACTCCTAAAGAAACCTTTAGAAATAAGGAAAATACCAAACCTGTCAAGCCATGCTCGAGGAGATTGTTATAAACCATATAATGCTCTTTTGAGTTTATAAACAAAACCTGGTGGTTGAGACATGTACACTTCCTCTGATATTGAGCCATGGAGGAATGCACTCTTTACATCTATTTGATTAGCAATAAATACTGTAACGCTTAAAATAAGTATGATAATAATAGGTTTGGTTAAAGATCGCTGGCCCCTTAAACACAAAGTAAATTCTCTAATAAAGTGGAATAAAAAATAAATAAACAGTAGAACAACCAAACGACAAGAAGAAAAGAAATTTATAAAGGTTCGACACCCAATCGGGTCTTAATCCTCTCTTAGAAGCCCTGCTCGACCACCGAGCCCCACTTGCATTTTTTCACTAATCCAATCTCCGTTCCATGCCGAGACTAAGCCTTTTACAACACGAGCCTTACTGAACAATCCTCACCTTGCCCGATTCACCTTTCACAACTTGAGAGAAAGCTTCCTTGAAGCTTTACAAACTTGGTGATTCTTAGATATGAAAGTTGGAAGCACAATAATATTTTTAAGTTGTGCACACTTGAGGAGGACGGGAAAGTGATAACATAAGTTGTAAAGTTTAAGCTTGAGTGTAGAGAACGAAGCTTTCAAGGTTAAGAAAATTTCTTTCTAATGGATAGAACAATAAGGAGTGTAGGAGATGTATAAAATTGAAGAATGAGCCCCTATTTATAATCTCTCAAATATAACTGTTTGGACTAAAGACAAAATAATGTCTAAAGTAATCGATCATAAGGGTAAAGCAGAAGTTTTATTAGAATCGGTAATGGTCAACTGCTAGCTTCAACGTTGAACTGTTGACTTAAAAACTAAGTTAACAATCGATCAGGTTGCATACTGATCGATTGAGCACAACATGATCTTAGAGTGAAGAATTTTTGATTTAAGAATGGATCGATCGATCAGGGATATTCGGTTGACTGTTTAGACCAAACTGGAGCGAACATTTTGGTGAATCGAATGGTTCATCTGTTCAAGGGACCGACCAACCGTTCGATTGAAAAGGAAAAAGCACAAATTCAAAACTAGTTGTAGGGGATAAACGACAAAGTGGTTTCTTTATCAGGAAAATAATAAATCCACAACGGTCCAACATAATTGGCCATTAGTCAACCGTTTAGCGAGTAGACTCACTAATAAGTCAACGGTTGATTGGTGCCTCTGCCGTTCAGCTGTTCAAGCACAGTCTGCACACTTTGAATATGTGTGGGTTTCGAGTCAATGTTTGGATGGTCAAATGAAGTCCAAACGATGTGAGATTTTATGGGTGACGTTTAGATAGAACTTATGGTGAATGTGTGGGAAAAAGCTCATTTTACAGAGGTTTCTAATGACTCAAATAAAGATAAAATTACATGTCTTAAAGAGCTTGATTACATGTCTTGACTTTAATCCTTTTTCTTGTTGAGTCTTGATTACCTCTTAAGATTAAGAATATGCATAATACAAGTATACGTGCAATGCATTGAATATGTTTGATCCACTTTGATTATGATTGACATAATTAAGGCCTAAAAGCCAATACACTCCTCCTTTTTGCTGATGTCAAACCTATATCTTAATACTTGAAATTTAAATTTATTTCACCCACTTTTTAGATGAAAACTACGCATATATATAATGCCACCCCTATGAATGTGCGTAGTATGAATTAATTTTGGTTGAATTTTAAGTTCCCTCCCCATCTTGATATCAATCAAATGCAAACATAAAAAACATCATATGCAAAGGATATGATAACACGACTCTCCTCTTAATCAAATGATAAGTTACAATATGCTCCTCATATCATTAAGGCCTAAAAGCCTGTATTTTCTCCACTTATGATCAAACATGCAACATATGATATGATAAAAAATTAAGCATTCAAATGTCTTAGATTAGAACCAATTTAACACGAATAAGAGAGGATAAGTGATAATACCAAACCTTTTTACCTTAAGATGATTTTGGTTCCAATCTCCTTCGATAGCGAATCTGGTTTTATAAATTCGATCCAAGTTTCAAAGTGAGGCTTGGGATGAATTTTTTCTCACTTGGGCTGATCGCTACTGATCCTCCTTTTACCTAGAAGTCAAGATTTTTGAACCCAAACTAGCTTGGGTCCTTGAATGTTAATTTTTAGTATCAAAACTATTTTGGTCTTTGGTGCCCAAACACTTGAAGAATTTTTGTCCATAAATTCTTTCTATTCAACGTAATATGAATAACATGATTTTTGTTGTAATTAACATAGTAACCTAAAATTTTCTTATCTAAATATTTTCTTTGACTCTCAAGAAGCATATCAAGCATTTTTTCTCTTAGAGAATGTTTCAAGATCCTTTTTTAATTGATCATTTCTACGTGTGAATCACTACATGAAGGATTAGTATTCAAAGTTCCAATTTCATCTTTCAAGCTAGAGTTCTCTAATGCAATTTTATAATGACTAACAAGCAACTTAATATTCTCATTTGTTATGAATTCAATTTTAGATTGTAGCTCATCATTTTTCTTCTTAGCTAGTTTGTTCTTTTGGTATTTTTTTTAAATTTATCAACTATGTCATGGAATGGATTTTGAAGTTCATTATAAGAGTTTAAATCATCATAAGAGCTAGATATACCTCACTTTTGTCATCTGATATTGCCATGAACAGGATGAAGATTCATCCCAAGTTGTTTTAAGAGTTCTCTTATTTTTCTTCTCTTTTCTTTTGTTCTTCTCCTTTCGTTTTTCTTTTCTTCTATATTCTCCCTTCTATTCTTTCTTGAGAAACCCCTTGAATATTTGAGCAATGAGCTCCCCTTTTTCATCACTTTATTCCTTCCTCGGTTTGTCAAAATCGATGAGAGCTTATACTACCAAGGTTTTGTTTTCAGTAGCTTCTTTCTCCTTGCCGTGTTGCATTTGTAGCTCATATGCCATGAGACTACTCGTAAGCTACTCAACCTTCAAATGTGTGACATCTTGCGCTTCCTTGATACAATTGTTTTCTCTTCCCATTCATGTTAAAGTGACTTGAGAATCTTTTGATCCATATCTCTCACATCAAAATTTCCGCCATGAGCTTTGAGAGATTTGATATCTTGGTTAAGCGAGTCTGCATCACAATTATGCTCTTACCGGGTTGTAGGATTTCATGCCCCTATGTACGTATATATTTTAAATTTTTTATACTTGCATACAAGATCGATTTCCATATTTTCGAAGGTTTCATGTACATTATTTATATTTATTCTAATATCATGTAATCTACATATATATTAAAATAAATAGAAGATGATCATACCCAAAGGTACTCTAAAACCTTTATGAAGATCCGGAGTTGCGTTGCCCGTTGAATCGTCTGCCGATTCGCCTCCAAGTGTTCACCAAACTCTAAACAAGATTAGAGAGAAAGGAGCTAGCCAATCAATCTCTAAATCAAGGTTAGAATCTAGCTAATAACCCCTCTAAAGCTCCTGAGAATTTAATCTCAAAAACATGAAAAATCAAGAGAATTTTCGGATGGATTAATGGGGTGGTTAGGGAGAGAGAGAATTTTTGCATTAGTATTAACAAGGAATGGATGAGGGACCTATTTTTAGGATTTCCTCTAACCCACATCATGTTCAAACCACTTACATATGATCCCTTATTAATTTCTCCACTAAACCACATCATGTGCAAACCACTTACACATGATATCTTGTTTACATCTCCACTAAACCACATCATGTGCAAACCACTTTGCACATGTTCTCTTGTTTATTTTGACACATCATCATCCCATAACTACCTTTGAACAATGTGGGTTACATACAGCCACGAATCAGTCAAAATTCTTTTATTAATATATGCAAAAACGTGGTCAAACAGTTGGACCATTTTTCATCGTTTTTGACTCTACCAAATTTTGGATTAATATCCAACAAAATTTGGACTTTGGGGTTTTAGCAAATTCATATGTTATAATATCGTAAATCACATTATATCATGTAATATATTATCATATATAATGTCAAAACATTATACCCCATAATATATATACATCTCTTACGAATTTATTTATTATTCTAACCATGTCGTTTTTACGACATATTGATTTTATTATTTTACCACATGTATATTTCATAACACATGAAACTTAATACATCATATAAAATATAAAATGTGGTGTGACCTATAAGAGGATCTAAGTTATGTTGGCAATGATATAAAATACATTATATCATAAACTATAAGCGGTATCTAGCTACATATTATAGTTACCGAAATAACAAAGATGTTTTGCTCACTCGAACTAAACACGATGCACTTAGTGATGTGTAAAATATAACTTGTGTCTATCCCTTGCCTCATGATATTGAGAATATTATACAAAGTAGAAATGTGTCATCTTTGTATTATATATTCATTTCTTGATCTCTCAAGCTCATCATAAATATGTAACTATATAAAAGTTACATTGTGCACATTATAATTTCGCTTTATCAAGGGGCCCAACAATATCATAACTCAAGTCAAGAGGGACAATGATAATCTTTTGACATATCATCTTTTCCGGCACAAGTCATGTATAACCAACTAATACATTTATCACCATACTCATTGATAGCTTTTGAGAATAATCAAATCATACACTCCTTATGTGAAAAGATATAGGTCTCATATCTTAGGATTCAAAGACACAATGACACATTAATGACACAAACACAATTCCATAATGTTTCATATGTTAGGTTAATTCAATATATGAAAGAAACATTTTCCATTTCATATACTCATGTTGTTAAATATTTGTAGAGCTACAATATCTTTCTTAACCAACATGACAATCGTATCTCAGTGACTAATGTTCCATGTTAATCACCATGATTGTGAATTACTTTTGATTTATGTAAACCATTATCTTTTAGCGTTCTACGGTAAAGGACCAAGAGCCTCTTCCTTAACTCTTCCAAAAGACGAATACATTAATCAAGGAACAAAATGTTCAATACATTCAATTCATAATAAAAGACATATAAAAGTAAAACTTTTAGAACACATTCCTTTCAATCTCTAACTATATCAAAGTTTTCTTTCACATACGTTCTCAATGTATAAAACTATAATATCTAGGGTAACCCTTTCATTCGCTCGTCAAGCCACTCTACATGGTTCTTTAACCCAATGGACTCGAAATGCATTTTGTCTTTGGCTTGGGGTAAGAGTTTGGTGAATGGATCAACTATGTTGCTGTTTGTGCCGAACCATAATAAATTTATTTTGCCTTCGTCGATGAAGTCACGTGTGACAAAATACTTGCGATCCAAGTATTTCACCTTGTCATGGGATTTAAGATACTTGATTTGGCGAGATAGACACACTATTATCGCAAAATAGCTCTTTGGGTCCTTCACTCGAAGGTACTACTCAAAGCTCTTCAAGGAAGTTCCTAATCGACACTCATTCCTTGCTCGCTTTAGCGACAACCATCATTTTGGAAGTGGTCGTTGAGTCGGAAGTTGTGGTTTGCTTCCAGCTACGCCAACTACAGGCTCCACAATTCAGAAGGAAGACATATCCTGATTGAGACCTCCTATCGTCGGGATCACTCATAAAATTCGCATCCGAATAGCCCTCGGCTAGTAGCTCCCTTTGTCTTCCATAAACAAGAAACATATCTTTGGTCCGATTAAGGTACCATAGAATATTCTTGACTGCAGTCCAATGATGAGGACCTACGTTGGATTGGTGACGACTTGTCACGCTTAAAGCTTATGAGACATCAGGTCTTGTGCAAGTCATCGCATACATGATTGATCATATTGCCGAAGCAAAAGGAATATCTTTCATGTACTCCAAGTCTTTACATGATTCAACACGTTGAGACTTCTTGAGTTGCACACCCATACTCATTGGCACATTCCCTTTTTGGAGTTGTTCATGCTGAACCATTCCAAGACCTTGTCAATGTATGTACGTTGACTTAGGCCAATGAGTCTATGGGATCTATCTCCATATATCTTGATTCCCAAGATGTATTGAGCCTCACCCATGTCTTTCATTGAAAATGCAGATTTCAATGAACTTGTCGTTTGCTCTAACAAAGATATATGATTTCCCATGGGAGTATGTCATCGACATATAAGATCAAAAACACTATGTGTCTTCCACTAACCTTCTTGTATATACTAGACTCTTCCTTACTTTGGACGAAGTATTTCCTTTTCAATTCCTCGTCAAAACATTTGTTTCAACTCCTTGATGCTTGCTTCAATCCATAAATGGACCGTTGAAGCTTGCATACTTTCTCGCTATTATTTGGATCTTCAAAACCTTGAGGTTGTACCATGTACACATACTTCTCCAAGTTCCTATTAAGGAACACTGTTTTACATCCATTTGCCATATTTCATAATCTGAAAGACTTGAACGTGGCAACCGGTGAAAACGTTTCATCATAATCAATTCCTTGAATTTGAGTGAAACCTTTTGCTACAAGCCTTGCTTTGTAGGACCTATTTATGTCCATCTTCCTCTTAAAGACCCATTTATTTTGAACGGCTTTCTTTCCTTGAGGAAGGTCAACCAAGTTCCATACTTGATTGTCATACATGGATTCTATCCCGGATTCCATGGCTTTAAACCATAGTTTCGAATCTTCTCTTTCCATTGCTTCTTGAAAGGTCGAGGGATCATCGGCATCGAGTACCATGATTTCATGAAGTCCCAAATACATATCGGGTTTCTTCCTTTCCCCGTTGACCTTCTATGTTCTTTTGGTTCTATGTGTACTTCTTCAACTCCTTCCACAATTTCTTGCGGAATCTGTTCATGTTCGATTCTCGAAAGTCCACCAGGCGAGGATGATTGAGTTTCACGCACAATTGCTTGCGAGAGTCTCTCACTCACGCTCCCACTAACCAAAGGAGCCTCGGTTGGGCCTTCATGATCTTGAATGTTATCATTTATATGATGATCTCGTAGAATATCTTGAGTTTCCTCAAGCACAATTCTACTCCCACTACTTTTAATTCTTTCGAGAAACTATTTCTCTAAGAATACGACATCCTTATCGACAATAACTCGATTGGAGGTTTTATACCAAAAGTAGTATCCTCTTGTTTCACGAGGATAACCTATAAAGAAGTGCTTATCATCTTTTGGTTGAAGTTTGGTCGACATCAATCTTTTAACGTAGCCCAAATCTTCAGAAAATTGAGCTTACATGTTTTACCGTTCCATAACTCATAAGAAGTTTTCTCTACGGATTTGGATGAAACATTATTTAGTGTGTAAGCCGCAACTTCTAGTGCATAACTCCAAAAGTAAAGTGGCAATTCAGCTTGACTCATCATTGATCGAACCATGTCGAGCAATGTCATATTTCTCCTTTCAGATACCCCATTCCACTGAAGTTTACTTGGCGAAGTGAGGTGTGGTATAATAGCACACTCCTTTAGGAACGAATCAAATTCGGTAATCAAGTACTCACCTCCATGATCGGTTCGTAGAGACTTTATTTTCTTGTTGAGTTGGTTCCCTACTTAATTCTTGAATTCCTTGAACTTGTCAAAGGATTCACTTTTGTTTCTCATTAGATTAATGTAGCCATAATGAATATAGTCATCTGTGAATGTAATGAAGTTCCTAAAACCGTCTCTTGCACTTGTACTCATTTGACCACATACATCGGAATGTATCAAATCCAACAAGTTATTCACTCTCGGACCTTTCTTCTTGAAAGGCCTCTTGGTCATTTTGCCCATTAGGCAAGGTTCACACATCTCCAATGATTTAAAATCAATTTGACCAAGAAGGTTAGCTTCTTGCAATTTCTTGATGCATTTTTCATTTATGTGATGAAGACGATAGTGCCACAACAATGTATCATTCACGTGAGTAGTTTTAAGCCTTTTTTGTTGATGTTTAAAAAATTTCTATTATTTAATTCAAGAAAATAGAGTCCATTTCTTATGAAAGCATTTGTATAGAAAATTCCATTCTTGGATATAGAGAAGCAAGAGTTTGAAATATTTATATTAAAGTTATCCACATCTAAACATGACACAAAAATAATATTGTTGCTAATCGAAGGCAGATAATAGATGTTCTTTAAACATAAATTTAAACAACTAGATAATTGAAGCTCCACGGAACCTTGTGCAATCGTAGAAACGCTTGCACCATTTCCAACCTTCAGAATCATCTCGTTTTTTGCGAGTTACTTTCTATCCTTTAGTAGCTGCACATTTGAAATTATGTGAGCACAAGATCCGGTATCGATTACCCAATTATGGACAGAGGTGGCTAAATTTATCTCAATAACAAATATACCTTTAGTTTTTTTAGGGTGCTTACGCTCAATCATTCCATTGTCAAGGTCTTCCTTGTAGTTGGGGCAATTCGGCTAGATGTGTCCATTTTCACAGTAGTGAAAGCACTCGATGTTGGGAGTCGGATATTTCGAAGAATTCCCCTCGAGGTACTCACATGAGCACCTCCTACTCCTTTGCTCTGTATTGGCGTCTTTTTAGGGAATTTGCCTTTTGCTTTATTCTTTGTGATCTTTTTACTCTCACCATGGATGGCTAGGACATTGTTGTCCCAACCCTTGCACATGTCAACTTCAGCCGTTTTGAGAGCGTTGTGAAGCTCCTCAAGACTCACCCCTTTCTCATGCACATGATAGTGCATAATGAAGTCCTTGTAGGACGGGACTAGAGAGTCAAGAATCAAATCTTCCGCAATGTCATCAGGCACCGGGGAAGAGAGCTTTGACAACTTGTCAAGGTATCCTTGAATAGTGAGAAAATGCATGGACACCGATGTTCTCTCCGCCATGTGGCACCTTGTAAGTCCTATGGTGGTCTTATAACGCTCTTTTCTAGCACTATCCATGAACATCTTTGTTAAAGCTTCCATGTTCTTCTTGGGTTTTGAGTCCAAGTATTTTGCTTGAAGCGAGTCACCCATGGAGGCCAGCATTAGACCGTGAACTTGGTTCTCTTGGTCTTCCCACTTGGCTTTAGCCTCCTTCTCAACATCGGTTGCCTTCTCATTTAATTTTGGGATTTCACCATCCAAAATATGAGACAGTTTCTCAAACTTTATTACGATATTGAGCTTGAGTTGCCAACTTATGAAGTTGGAGCCATCATTTGTTAGTGGATGTTTTTCAATCATAGATCGCACAATAGGTTGAATATTTGACATTGCTACAAAATAAATTTATATGGGATTTAAGGTCAATTTTATGTTTGAAAATCAATACTGCAAATAAACATGTCCATAAATGCAGTAATTCATGATCCGATCAATCATAATATAAACTAGCTAAGGGCTATTAGATATATTATAAAATCAAGGTAAGAAAACACTCGGTGTCCACTAAGGGTGAATCGCACCTCGTACATCTATTCATGGCATAACAATAGACAACCTTATATATCCCACTATTCCCAAAGATGGAGGAAGTTATCTCTCGCTAAGGGCGAGCAGAATATCCCTCGATCAATGGCTGCTAGTTGATGAGATAAGAAAGAAAAATACTCTTAATTTTTTGTTGGACAATTAAACATTTATATGTGATTTTAGAATTTAGGTGATCATGCATATTTATATCTATACACATCCTAACATTCATTCATACAATTACATACATGTCAAGCACACAATCATAAATTAGATACATTCACACACACATTGGTGTGAGTTTATATGTTCCCGAGTCTTTGACCTTTGCGCCTTCTCCACGACATCCTTTTGCACCATGGTTGTAGAGATTGCAGAATATAAACATGCATCTCATAATTTCAAAAATGTCTAGTACAAGTCCTATGTAAAAATCATCTCATATGCATGCATATACATAGATATTGGCTTTTACATATACGTAAGCCCCTGTGATTGAATAATAATAACAACATGCACATCATTCATTCACACATGGCGTCGATGGAACACATAAACTCACTTGTTCCTGCAAAAGAGAACTAGTGCAACGCATCACTAGTGCATAACAATGGATATTCGTCGCCCAATAGACATCGACCGTATTAACAGCCGACGTCTATAGGTATATACGTCAGCTGTTAATACGGATGGGTTATATAGATGTCGACCTATTGGAACATGCATTGAACTGACGTCTAAACCCCGATCATGACCTATAACTGACGGCTGTTAATACGGCCTATGTCTATTGGGTGCTATAGACGTCGGTTGTTCATACAGCTGACGTCTATAGGTCTTTAATTGGAACCGTTCCCTTCATTTTTTTCTTTTATCTTGACAAAAACCAAACCAAACCCTAGCCGACCCCACGATCCTCCAACCAATCTCCAACCTCCGCGACCACAGCAGTCACCGCAGCCGTCTTTCTCCACTTCCACGACCCTTCGACCAATCTTCGACCTCCGCAGTCACCGCAATTGTCTTCCTCCACTTCCATGACCACCCACCTCCACAACCATTGTCACCATAGCCTCGACCTCCGACCTCCTCCTCCTCTGGTTCGTAGATGTTGTAGTATGTTGATTGGATCTATAACATGTTTGTGTTTAATTAATTTACCAGATGAGTTAAATGGTGGTGTTTGTAAGATGATTGGTCCCACAGATTGTAGGTGTTGTGTGTTGCTTTATGGGTTGATTGATTGTAGTCTTGTAGAGTTTCGTTTTCTGTTTGTTGTCCGAAGAAGGTTTAATCGAGGTTGTGTTGTATTATTATCATTTTTGTGATTGTGGAATTGTACACATATAGTGCGATCGTGGAATTTATTCTACATGTTAATTACTAATTTGTCATTCCACTTACCTGCCTTTTTGAATGGCTATATTGAAGATGACTATGGTTTGTTTGGTTTTAATATGTTTTTCAATAAAAAATTGCATGCTGCCATGTTTGAATTGTAATATGACATCCACGGCAATGTTTTCAGTAAATGAAATTCGTCAACTACATGTAGTCATCGTTTCCATTTTTGAAATAGTATATCTGTTTTTTAACTTTATCTCCCATTTCTAGAGTTTAATAACACATTTTCGATTTATTTTATTTAGTTAAATGTTTATTTATGCTTTAGAGATTCTTTTATTTAAAAATGTTATAATGTTTAACTCATTGACCCCCTTAAGCAACTTGGCCTTTAATAACCTAAAGCAAAAGATTAGACAATATTTGCTAAGTCATTCATCATATAGGATTTCCATTCATCGTATTTATTATTTATTTTATGATTTCTGTCACAGATTGCTGGCGTAAGGTATGTATTCTCTTTCACTCATAATTCATTAGAAAGCACACATTTGTTAGTAGGACTTGCGTTGAAACAAGAGTGAGGTTAGTGTTTGTTTGGTGTGTTGTTTCTTAGATTAAGGTATAATAAAAAATTAGGGGGGGCAATCACCTATAGGAGATGAGGTGGGCGATTTTATCACCTTTTTCTTGGCCCAAAACCACTTAATAAAAGTGCCTTAATAAAATCAATTAGATGTTGACCCCTAGGATTTCCAAACGCATTAAGGAGAGGAAACCGTTTAAGACCGTTGTGGCCTGAACGTCGTTGCCTATCTAGTCTCCCTGAGATTTTAGGAACCTCTGGGTTCTTGATTTCCTACGGACTAGTAGTCCTCAATGTATTTGGTGTGTGTTTTCTTAATCCCTTGAGCCTTATATGATTTCCATAACCATCTAATGGGATTTTACTCTTGTCTTTGATATGCTAATGCTCTTGAATGAAGCTTAGCTTATGCTTAGACTAGTGGACCTATTTTATGGGGAATGATGAGGTGAAGATATGGATGGAATTGATAAAGGAAACATGACTTGTATTGTATGTGCTCTTGTGGCCTTTACCTTGGTTAATGCCTTGTATGTTTTAATGATATTGGGTTATCTTATTTCATGCGGAGGCATAGTAGGGTCTAGTCTTTATACATGAGTTCATTGAGCTTCATTCCAATTATTGTCTTGTATGTTTTAATCATATTGTGTTATCTTATTTCATGTGGAGGCAAAGTTGGATGTAGTTTTATGTTTTCATGCACTACATGTTTTGATGAGCTTAATTGAACACACACACATACACATATCCTTGTATTCACTCTCTTTTCTCTACCCCCTATGGGGTTTAGTTTTATTGCTTATTGTCCATTTCCTTTTGCATCTTAGTGTAGTTTAGTGTAATCAATCTTTCTCTCCTTTCTTTCCCACTCGCCTTCGCACAAACTAAAGTCGACACACCTCCCTGTGGTTCGACCCGTATTTGCCACCGCTTCAACGCGGCCGTGCACTTGCTGTTAATTAAAACATATCAATCAGGAATCACAATCCTTAAGTACCTAGGATTTGGAGGAGGGGGTTAAAGGGTTGACTCCAGCTTTATACGTCACCAAAGAGGATGTTATGAAGTTCTTGGCGATGGATTCATTGTGCATCATGATTACCAACGTGCAAGTGAAGTAAGTGTTTTCTTTTGTACAAGATGAAATGTATTGAATCATTTTATCGTAACTGTAATAAAATGAAATTTTTACTCTTGTAGACACCTTAATGATGACAGAATATCAGTCTTTCCCGACGATCAACTATTTGGATTTATCAATCCATCTACCTATATATACGGGAATGACGATAAATTGGGTTAACTTAGGACTCATGAAAGAAGAAGACAAAATATTATCTGCTCCCTTATCATGAGAGGTAAACTTCTTAATTCAAAGTGGAATTTTATTTTGTAATAAACTTCGAATTATATATATAAACAAGGCTCATTGGATGCTTATCGTTGTATGCCCCCCGACTAATTCGGAATATTGGTTTGATCCGTTGGGGTCGAATAAACCAAGGGACTCCATAAAGAAACTTGTAAATCTGTAAGTTTGTTCTAACCATCGTGTTTGTAATCCATGGATTTTTATTAGTGATTGACATCATTTTATGCTTATATTATATCCTATATCCATTATATTTCACCTAAACAATGCTATGTGACGAGTTTTATGTTTGAATTTCAGAAATAAATAGGTTTGAAGAGATGAAGCATAAAAGGACCCAAAAGTTGGGAAAAAGGACTGAATTGTGAAACCTGGGGACTAAGATGCAAGGGAGAAGGACCTGAACGTAAGACCAAAGGACCAAAGCGCAAAATAGAAAACTCCACACCATCATGGGGAGTATTTTGGAAATTCTATTCGGGTCCGAGCTCCAAAAAGTGAAGTAGAGCATCAAAGACCAACAAAGACATCCAAAAAAGCCCAGAATAAAATCTAGCGTGATCCGAACAATATAGACTGCCAATTGGCGGTCCAAGACCGCTAATTGGCGGTCTGTTTTGGCCCAAATGGGCTAAGCTTTTGGTGGGTCGCGTATTAGTGTGTATTTAGTCCATTTATGGTATTTGTTTAGTCCCACATCGGGGGATTGTCCCGGATTGACTTTTTCTATGGCTATAAATAGAACTCTTCACCTTCCATTGTAATCAGTCCATATTTTAAGTGACTATTATTCCTACTAGAAGTGAGGCCTTGAGGCACACACTAAAGTAGGAGGATGCTACTTGAAATGTGAGTCACTTTAATAAATGTTTCTTTATTATGTTGTTTGTTTTATGTTTCTTGTTTTACTTTGTTTAATTTCATTTCATTAGTTTTAGTAGCTTAGTTAATATGCTTTCTTTGCTTAGTTTAATAATTAGTGTAATGTGTAGTGAGTTGTTCCATCCCCTTTGGGGGTGGAGTAGATGTTCATACATGCATTAGAGAATGGAAATGAATGCTTTATTTACAATGTGTTGATAAAACATGAATGTATGCTTGCTTGTTTAGGATAGAATTTATAACTTGATGAGTTTTGCCAAAATGATTAGACACCTCTAATGCTTGTTTAGGTTATGAAATAAACAACTTGGATATGTAAATTTAATCAACTAGGTTGGTGAATAGATTGATAGGTTTTGCCATAACATTTAGACACTTCCTATGCATGATAACACAACCTTTATTTGTGCTTAAAGAATGTGTTGAACACCCACCTCTTTGCATGTGTGCACTGACTCCACCCCTTAGGGGTTTTTCCATTTCTGAATTCCAGCACTCTTCTTTCGTTCTTAGTTAAGTTTTTAGTTAATCGTTTGTTTCTTCCTTTCGCATTTCATACTTCGTAGTGTAGTGTAGCGTAGCGTAGCATAATCAACCCTCTTCTCCAATTTTTCGCCACTTGATTTCGTGCAAACGAGAGACTACGCACCTCCCTGAGGACGACCCATATTTGCCACCACTTTAACGTGGCCGTGCACTTGCGGTTTTAATATAAAACGTTCAACAAGTTTTTGGCGCCGTTGCCGGGGAGGTGCCAGTCCAGACTCTTGTTTGGACGATTCGAGTGGATTTAATTTTTGTTTTGTAGTTTTTCTTTGTTTCAGGAGACTTGGAGTCGCCAGGAGGAACACCTGGAGAAATTTTGAGGCAAGCTGGGCACTGTAGACCGCCAATCCGCGGCCTGAGACCGCCAATTGGCAGTCTGGTAATGTCTGTTTGCTCTCTCATTTCTTTGGTCTGTTTGCATAATTGATGTAGTGATCTGGGACTTGACTTGGCATGATTTGACTTATAGTTTGTTCCTAGATCAATAATCAAGCCTCCTTTAAGCAACTTGGACCCTAAAACCTAAAGCAAAAGATTAGGCATTCTTTTTGTTTAGGTCATGCATTATGTATGTGACTTAGGCATATAGATTGTCTTTCATTTTAGCTTTATTTTCAGTTGCTGAGTGCTGGCGTGAGGTACGCACCTTCTACTCTCATTCATGCATTTTGTATGAACCTACATTAGTTAGTAGGAAGTGCATTGAAACAAGTGTGAGTTGAGCGTTTGTTTGCAGAGTTGATTGCTAGATTAGGACTCCAAAACGCTACTAAGGAGGGGTTGTCCCATAAAAGATAAGGTGGGGGATTTCATCACCCTTTCCTTCACCCCCAAAAACCACACTAATCAAGAGCCTAATTTTAAAATCAAGTAGACATTGGCCCTAAGGACTTCGGGCGCATTAGGAGAGTGATCCGGTCCCTACAGTCATGACCTGATCGGCGTTGCCCACTTTGTCGATAGTAGGAGAGACGAGATCTCCGGATCTTGGCTCCCTTGCTGGGATTTGTTGTCCTCGTTGTAGGGAGGTGAGGCGTGTTGAGGCCGTGTGACCTCGCAGTTAGGCGTCGTCTAGCTGGAAGGACCTATAGCGACCTTAGTATTGCTTGAGCCTTATTTGCTTGTGTGCTTCTACCTGTACCCATCCGCCGTAGCATAAGGACTTCTTCCATTCTCTCCTGAGTCATTCTTTCTCTCCTGTGTTCCCCCGTCTTCTGCTCTACGCACATTCTTTGTTAAAAAAAGAAAAAAAAGGTTTTGGTTTGTGTGTGCACGCACATTCTTTGTTAAAAAAAGAAAAAAAGGGTTTTGGTTTGTGTGTGTGCACCTTTGTGCATGCTTTCGTGGACACGAGACGAGAGGGGTCGTTTGACGAGGAGCGTTGTCAATCCGGCTTCGGTAATCGATTTCTCGATGCCTTCCTCCTCTCGTGTCACACACAGACGGGGTTCAGTGGCTGCTAATTTCCGTGAGGAGGAGCAGTTGCTGGACCCACCTGTTCGACTTGTTCTTCCTGTTGTCGTTCCCATACCTCTCCGTGAACGATGCTACCCGAGCCGTACTGCTCTGCCCTCATGCATCGTATTGCCAGAGGCAAATGGGAACCATTTTGAGGTTAAGCCTCAGTTTATTTCCATGCTCCCTCACTTCACTGGGAAAGGTGACCCATATATCTTTCTCAGGGAATTTGAGGAGGTCTGTGATATGTTCAAGCTGCAACAACTTAGCACAGACTCCATCCATCTTAGGCTAGTCCCCTTTGCGCTGAAGGATGACACCAAGAAGTGGTTGTACAGCAACCGGGCGAATGCCTTTAGGACATGGGATGAGTTTCAATCTGCATTCCTCAAGAAATACTTTCCAAATCATGGGACTCAAAAATTGAGGAACGAAATCAATTCGTTCTATCAACTTGAGACCGAGACATTTCATGCATATCTAGAGAGGTTTTAGGAGCTACTATCCTCATGCCCTCACCATGGCATTGAGTTGTGGCGTCTTTGTCAGATTGTTTACGAGGGTCTTCACATCCTGTCCCGAACGCTCCTTGAGTTCATGTGTCAAGGAGAGTTCTTGGGAAAGGATGAAAGGGAGGCATGGGCTTTCCTAGAAGACCTTGCTGAGAAAATAATGCAATGGGAGAGTGTAAGGGAACCACCTGCATCATCTAGTATAGGAGCAAGGATCGCTAATGCAAACTCGACTAGATCGTGTGCCGCATTTGCTATTGATACCACTACGGCCACCGAGGCACGTATGACGGCTTTAATGCGCCGTATGGATTCGATTAAGCTCCAAAACCAACAAAGTGCACCTCACATGTCCACATCTGGTCGAGTTCCCTGTCATTCATGTGGTAGGATAGGTCATGTAGAAAGTGAGTGTGAGTCCATTCCTCCTGAGATGGAACATGTCAACGCCATTTATGACAGAGCTAGGAATGACCCATACTCATCATCTTATAATCCTAGATGGAAGAACCACCCCAATTTTTCATGGAACCAAAATAATGCCCCGGGTGATCCTTCAAACTCCTCTCGACCATATAACCAATCATACCAACCTCCCATGCATGAACAATCATATCAGCCACCCCAAGCACCAATCACCAATCAATCGGGTTTCCCAAATTCCAATAATATGGAAACCCGATTCAATTCGCTTAAGACCTTGACTCGTGGACTTGAAAAATCAATGAAAATTTTATGTCAACCACAAGTCAAGTTCTCACTTCAAATCAGCAGACCATCAAATCTCTAGAGCTTCAGATGGGCTAATTGGCTCAGTCTGAACATGAAAGAGAGAGATGGTCTTTTCCTATCCAGTCTGAGGCTAACCCCCGCATGTACCAACAACAACACATGCAAAATGAGAATGTGGTACCTCGGGGGAGGCAAGTGAACCATGTGGAGGAACCTGTTCACCATGTCAATTCCATTGTGACCTTAAGGAATGGAAAACAGGTTGACAATCACATTTCCTTGCCACCACCACCGCCATCTATGCAGCCCCTTAGTGGGAATGGTAGTGAAGAAGAGGCTGAGGGTGAGGGTAATACACCAACGCCTCCTTCTCAGGCACTGCAGAAAACCTACCTGCCAAAAGCTCCCTATCCAAGTAGGTTAACCAAAAAGCAGAGTGACACAATGGACAAGATATTAGAGGTGTTTAAGCAAGTTAAGGTTAACATCCCCTTGTTGGATGTCATCCAACAAATACCTCAATATGCCAAAGTGTTGAAGGATCTCCGCACAACCAAGAGGAAGACCAATGTTCCTAAGAAAGCATTCTTGGCTGCAAATGTAAGCTCACTTTTGTCCAATCCCGCCTACACAAAATACAAGGACCCTGGGTGTCCTACTATTCAGTGTACGATAGGGGACACTAGCATGAGTAATGTTTTGCTTGATTTAGGATCAGAGGTCAACCTCCTCCCATTTTCTGTTTATCAACAGTTAAATTTGGGAGAATTGAAACCAACTAAGATCACCCTCCAATTGGCGGATAGATCCACTCATATTCCAAAGGGGATTATCGAGGACGTGGTTATCAAAGTTGGAGATTTTATATTCCAGTCGATTTCGTTGTCCTCGATACCAATCCTGTTGCGAACACCCACACTCAAATACCTTTGATTTTCGGTAGACCATTTCTGACAACTTCCAACGCCTTAATTAATTGTAGAAATGGTCTCATGAAGCTCTCATTCGGTAACATGAGTGCCAAGTTTCATGTGTTCAACTCTGGTAGCCAACAAGAGCCCATGGATCAACCTTTAATCTAAATCTCACCCGCCAATTGGAGAAAGCACCACCAAATCAACGAACACCCCTAACACCAAGGAAACCCATTGAGAATGTTTGTCGGCCCAGCGAAAACTCATTGCCTGTCTTTGCAATGCAACAGAGTGAGCTGGCATCAAACATAAATGTCCAAAAGGAGTGTTCGTTGCATGATTCAGTTGAGAGTACTTGTGAGAGTGAGACACCTCATCATATGCCTATACCAGAAGGTGTCCCTACCTCATGTCCCATGGCCATTGAGCCATTTGAGCTTCATATTGACTCGAACAAGGACCCACCTATGACCGAGCTTATGCTTGATGATCTAAATGATGGTGGGAGGTCCTTATTGGATGACTTGGGGAGAAGCCCCATTCTTAGTGATGCAGGTCTGCTGCATCCATCGAATGAGCTTGAGGAACTCATTCCGATGCGCCCACCTCTTGGTTGGAGGGTTTTGTTCGATGAGCAACTAAACCCTAGTAAGGCAACACAACTTCACTCATTCATGTTGCCTACACCTAACTAATATCACGAGGGGTTCGAGCCTTTCAGCTTTGACCTTTCACCCCTCATGACACCTCAGAGTACCGGTGAAGTTTGCCCATCTCAGCAAGTCTCTGGTCCTCATGACTTGATGTTCTCATTTGATGTTCCTTGACCAAATGATTATGAGAATATCGTTGTTTCTGTATATATCATGTAAAAAATCGAAAAAAAGAACAAAAAAAAGTGTGTAATAAAAGACTCCATGAGCGAGCATTGATTGTTGTGGGCCCCAACCCTTGTGTACTTGGGCCCCATTTCCTCACGTATTTGTCTCCCTTCTTCAGTATCTCACAGGTTTTGAGGGAATTCGGGTTTGTGTCCATCAACATAACCACGAACTTCCTTTTGCACTTTATGTTGGTGAGATCTTTCATTTTTCATGCATAAATCCATGTAGTATCTTGTTCACATTCATTGAGGACAATGAATGAAGTATGTGTGGGGGGATGCTTTACGTGTGTACATAGTCGAGTCTTTTCTTTTGATTTTTGTTTTCTTTTGTGTGCATTGTTAGGGTCATGTTAGTGTACCGCATTTAATATCGATATATCTGCTTGCCATGATCCTTGGGTGACTTGTCTTCTTTTGCTTGCCTAGTGCTTTAAAGATTTCACATTTCTTTCAAATTCTTCATGTGTTTGCGAAAGAAAATGTTTTTGTAGGTTTTGTGTGTGTTTAGCATGTGCCAAACCGTTGAGCGGCAAAGCAAAAAGAAAGCTCCCAAAATTGTCTTGAACTTGATGCATTAGGATATCTAGTTTACTGGCTTTAGGTCTTATAGAGTCGTTAGGATGCACCCCGGTTTTTTCTCGGGGGGCGTGTAATCATAGGGTTTCAGTACTCAAACATTTAAAGAAGTCCACCCTGAACCTTGTGAGTCAAATAATTCGTGTCTGTTAGTATAAGGAAGTTTGTCGTAGTCAAGGGCCCTTAATCTCTTTTGTGAAACTTAAGTGTAGTGGTTTTGGTTCCCATGAAGATAAATAAATAAGTGGTGTTCTCTCTTCTCGCACGGCTCCTATCACTCGGGAAAGTAGGTCTGAGGGGACTTTGTGCCTGGTGCTTTCGAGTCATCTGACTTGGGATGCACTGACCGAACTCCCGTTACACTGGTGGTAGGGATCGCCCAATGTGGAGATTTGGGGGAAGGTGTACATGATAGTGTAAGCCCTCATAAGCAATGATGCACGAAACCTGACCCTGGGAGAATCAAACACCAACCAATAAACTGCTCCAAAGAAAAAGAAAAAACAAAGTCAAATAAGAACCAAAACGGACCTTACACATTGTATCACATTCAGAAGTTAAGGTTGCCCATGTCTTTCACTTAAGTCCTTAACTAACTTTCACGAATAATTCATTAAGCTAGGTGTGTGGACCGATTACATATATAGAGTCGACCCGTGGTAGTACCGCGTCCTATGATCGACAAAATAAGTCCAATGAGTCGTGTAGCTAGATTGATTAATGCATCTTGTTCGGATTTTGTGGGTATATCCGCTGAAAACCCACAGGAGACAACACTCCTCCTCCTTGGCGACAAGGAGGTTTAACGCCTTGTTGCACGTGCTAAGTGCAACCATGATTCCTACGAAAGTGAGTTTGGATTTCTTGTTTTTCGTATACTTTTCTCGTTCTTCGTTTTGCCCGGGACTAGCAAAAGTTAGGTGTGGGGGTATTCGATTGACATCATTTCATGCTTATATTTGTATCTTATATCCATTATATTTCACCTAAACAATGCTATGTGACGAGTTTTATGTTTGAATTTCAGAAATAAATAGGCTTGAAGAGATGAAGCATAAAAGGACCCAAAAGTTGGGAAAATGACTGAATTGTGAGATCTGGGGACTGAGATGCAAGGGAGAAGGACCTGAACGTAAGACCAAAGGACCAAATAGCAAAACAGAAAACTCCACACCATCATAGGGAGTATTTTGGAAATTCTATTTGGGTCGGAGCTCCAAAAAGTGAAGTAGATGCATCAAAGACCAACAAAGACATCCAGAAAAGCCCAGAATAAAATCTAGCGTGATCCGGACAATATAGACCACCAATTGGCGGTCCAGGACCGCTAATTGGCGGTCTGTTTTGGCCCAAATGGGCTAAGATTTTGGTGGGTCGCGTATTAGTGTGTATTTAGTCCATTGCTGGTATTTGTTTAGTCTCACATCGGAGGATTGTCCCGGATTGCATTTTTCTGTGGCTATAAATAGAACTCTTCACCTTCCATTGTAATCACTCCATATTTTAAGTGGTTATTCTTCCTACTAGAAGTGAGGCCTTGAAGCACACACTAAAGTAGGAGGATGCTACTTGAAATGTGAGTCACTTTAATAAATGTTTCTTTATTATGTTGTTTGTTTTATGTTTCTTGTTTTACTTTGTTTAATTTCATTTCATTAGTTTTAGTAGCTTCATTAATATGCTTTCTTTGCTTAGTTTAATAATTAGTGTAATGTGTAGTGAGTTGTTCCATCCCCTTTGGGGGGTGGAGTAGATGTTCATACATGCATTAGAGAATGGAATGATTGCTTTATTTACAATGTGTTGATAAAACATGAATGTATGCTTGCTTGTTTAGGATAAAATTTATAACTTGATGACTTTTGCCAAAATGATTAGACACTTGTCATGCTTGTTTAGGTTCTGAAATAAACAACTTGTATATGTAAATGTTAATCAACTAGGTTGGTGAATAGATTGATAGGTTTTGCCATAACATTTAGACACTTCCTATGCATGATAACACCACCTTTAGTTGTGCTTAAAGAATGTGTTCAACACCCACCACTTTGCATGTGTGCACTCACTCCACCCCTTAGGGGTTTTTCCATTTCTGAATTCCAACACTCTTCTTTTTTTCTTAGTTAAGTTTTTAGTTAATCGTTTGTTGCTTCCTTTCGCATTTCATACTTCGTAGTGTAGTGTAACGTAGCGTAGCATAATCAACCTTTTTCTCCATTTTTTCGCCACTTGATTTTGTGCAAACGAGAGGCTGCTCACCTCCCTGAGGACGACCCGTATTTTCCACCGCTTCAACGCGACCGTGCATTTGCGGTTTTAATATAAAACGTTCAACAATTAGTATTATTGAATTCATGTTCAATAACTTATGCTACTCAGGACAATGAAGGTTTACAGAGCGTTAGGGACAGGAGAACAACCCCAAAAGCTGGAGTAACAAGGAATGGAATGGGAGTAAGTTTTTTCTCCCATTTTTGTTAATTAAGCTAAGTAATGGAACATATATTTAGTGAATTTATATGTTTGTAGTACCATAAGCAGACTGGAAATACGGAATGTGGTTATTATGTAATGAGATACATGGAGGAAATCCTCGATTTTGCAATGCCAGACATATCCCTATCCGAGGTAATATAGATCATTATTCAGTTGTATAATTGTACTTTCATTATCTAGATTTAATATTTTTAATTTGTATTTTTAAAGGTCTTCCAAAAGAATAGCGATCCCTACTCGCAACAGGAGCTCGAAGATACTCGCGACCGATGGGCTCGCTATTTTATCAGAAACATGTTAATGAACTAAGTGGTTCTCATATCACTAACACATTTTTTGTAATTTATTTAGCTAGTTTACTTGTATTTCAAACATAAAATGATATGCCTTAATATAATTGCCTTTTTGGAATGAGAATGCCAAGTGTGTTGAAAAATTAGGTTGATTAATCATTAAAACTAACATGATTAAGGCCAAAAGCCAATAGGTTTAGCAACAGGTGAAAAGTTTCAAAAAGTCTATTGCCTTAGTTTGTTTGTAACCCGTGGAAACTAGTCTTGCCTTGACTCTATCTAGTGACCCATCTACTTTATGTTTGGATTTAAATACCCACTCACACTCTATTTCATGTATATCTTTCTTTGTACTAAATAGAAAGTTTGATTATGCATAGGTGCTTGAATCTCCTTCCCTATTGCAAGTTCCCATATAGGATGATCAATGGCAGCATTGATTAGTAGCATATCATGCATCATATTCATGCTATATATCCTTAATTTTACCTCAATATTGTGCTACTCGAGTGTTTATTGTTTTATTTTAGGTATTAGGTAATAAAGAAGAGAAGGGAAGAGGAAAAGGACTGAAACGTAAGAAGAAGTGACCTAAATGAAGCAAAATGTACATCTTTGTCATGCACAAGGACCCATCTGCAAGAGAGAAGGACCTGGATGTAAGCCCAGAGGTACCAAATAGCAAATCGAAAAAAATTCAACACCATCATGAGGAGTATTTTTGCAAATAGATTCGGGCCCAGACTCCAATAATCGATTCGAGTGCATCCACATGTAGAATTAAAGCACTAAAGCATATCCGAAATCGGATCAGATCCAAGAAAAAGTGACCGCCAATTGGCGGTCATTTTTTATCCGGATCTGACCCGACTTCTCATGGTTGTATATTATGTTGTTGTTATCCATTTGTAGAAGTTTCATTAGTTTCATATCGGGGGATTGTCTCCAGTTGCTTTTTTCATGTCTATAAATAGAACTCTTCTTCCTCCTTTGTAGTCTAAGCATTGTTTGGTGGTCATTCTCTCTACTTAGAGTAAAGCCTTGGAGAAAAATTGAAGTGGAGAAGAATGCTGCTTGTAGTGAGTTATTAATAAAATAATTTTTTAGTTTGTTCTAATGTTGTCTCTTTTAATATTTGCATGTTTAGCTTAGTTTTGTTCTCTTAATCTTAGTATAACTAGTAGAATGACTTCTTTCCTTAATTTAATAGTTAGCTTAATGTGTAGTGAGTAGTTGCATCCCCCTTTGGGGGTCGAGATGAATGCTATCTTATGCATTATGTGATGAATGTGAATGTATGCTTGTTTGTTTAAAAGAGAATACTTAACTTGATGGGTTTTGCCAAACTTCCCATGCTTGTTTAAGTTCTTAATAACCAACTTTTTTATGCTCATGTTATTCAACTAGTTTAGTGATTGGAATGATAGGTTTTGCCACAACCACTACTTACTTCCTACGCATGAAAACACAACCTAAACTTTTGCCTTATTGAATGCATCATTCACCACTTTATTACATTTGTACACACACTCCACCCCTTGGAGGTTTCTCTTCCTGTATTCTAGCTTTCTTTTATAGTTACCTAGTTTAGTTTCAATTCTTCTCGTGTTTTCAGCTTCCTTGTTTGTTGCCTACTAGTTTAGTTTAGTTTAATCAATTTCTTCTCCCCTTTATTTTCCACTCATTTTCCGAAGAATAAGAGTTGACACACCTCCATGTGGACTCGACCTGTATTTATTACCACTTCATCGTGGCCATGCACTTGCGGTTATTATAACTGAATCAATCAAGCATCGAGAGACCCATGCTCATTGGGTAGAGATTCAACACAATGGAACAAAGCATACTTGGTGTTACTTCAAAACCGCACATGCACGACCCCATCAAAGCGGTGCCAAGTATAGGTCGTGTCCACGAGGAGCAAGTGCGGGTTGTCGTCCACCATACTCGAGTGGGGCAAGAAAATGAAGAGTAGGTGTATCGAAACTAACTAACCAACTAATGCGATGAGAATCAACAAAAAACTAAAATAACTAGTCCCGTAGGAGGTGGAGGATGCATGCAAAAGTGCAAATGTGTGACACATGTGTGTAGAAATTAGCTCTAATGACATGCATACGCTGAAAATCTATAAAGACCCAAACCTTAATTGTGTCTCTACATGGATTAAGATTTATCACCACCATTAAAACATACAAAATACTACTTAAGATAAGGATAAAGATAACCACAACCCCAATTATCTCTATAATGACATGAAGACCATAGAAATCCATAATGACAACAACCCCAATTATGTCTCCACATGAATTAAGATTTAAGACCATCATTAGAACAAACAAGACATTAATTCAGATGAGGCCAACAAGAACACATGCTCCCACATGTCATACTTATCTCTTTACATACTCCAACCTTATCCTCACATCATCATTCCCCATAAAGTGGGTCCACTAGCGAAAGCATGTGCTAAGCATCAATTAAGATTATTAACACATCAAAGGCAAGAGTGAGGAACCCATTAAAATGGTCATGCAAATCATTTGAAGCTCCAAGATGAATATTAAACACACACCAATCTCACAACATTCACATATCACATCATTCTCGACCCCCCAATGGGGATGTATTATTCACTAATCATCATGTAAATTAGGAAAATAACATAATAAAAAAATCACACGAACAACTAAAGAATACTAGATCCAACCAAGGTAAGTGAACAAAAATTGCATCAAATGAAACATAATAGCATAAAGAACATGAAACTTAACTTGATTAAGAAATGAAGATTACAAAATTTGCTCCTCTTCTCCTACACTATACTACTAGGCAAGAAACTAAAACCTACTCTAAAAACCAAGAAATAAAACATACTCTACTAAACAAGAAATAAAGCTAACTTAAGGAGGAGAGGAAGGAAAAAGAAGAGGGGAAGGATTACAAGTGTATTTATAGAATATTAGGGGGTCTGGATGAATCTGGACGTGATCGGACGGTTGTAAATCAGATATGGATGTTGCGTATTGCTCTGATCCGACAACCCGACCCGCGGGCAAAATTAGGGCTTAAATGGAGCAAAACCATCAGCCAATTGCGGATCCGGTTGCTGCAATCTGCCTAAAACTTTGCCAGCCGGTTAAGTTTTCTTTGGTGCACGTGGGCTTAAGCCTGGTCCATTGTCTCGAGCCAATTTGATTTTAATAGTTTATTTACTCAAGTTAATGACTTTTGTGACACAATATATTTGTTTACACTTTGGTCTTTCCTAGTTTTCTCTTGGGTTCCTCCTAACTGTAAATCAGATCTGGATATTGCGTATTGTTCTGACTCGACAATCAAACCTGCCAGAGAAATTTGGGGTCGAACCAACCAATTGGATCAACCAGTGGAAGATCATTTGGGTCGGATCGACCTCTGATTTCACCAGTAGTTTAAATTTACCATTTTGGTACATGGGGTGCACCTGGAGCCGTTCGTTCGAACTTGTATGGTTGTAATTGTTGAATTACTCCTCAGGTTCATGATTATGGTCTTTTGTACCCAACATATTTTTATTTACACTTAGGTCCCTCTAGGTTTTCACTTGGGTCCTTCCCATTTGTCAGTCGAGTCTTTGAACATTACAAACAGGTCTAGTAGGCTTCTAAATCAATCATTTCTTCTTGTATTTAGGTCATTTTCTCTTCTTTATTTCCTAAAACCTGAAATACATCAAACAAACACTCGAGTAAGACATAATTGGGGTAAAATAAAGGATATATAGCATAAATACAATATATGATATGCTACTAATCAAATACCCCCACAGCTACATTTTGCTAGTCCCGAGTAAAACAAAGAAAGAGAAAAATATGAAAGAAACGAAAAGCATAAGAAAAATAAAAAATCCTAACTCGTTTTTGTAGGAATCGTGGTTACAATTAGCACATGCAACAAGCTGTTAAACCCCCTTTTCGCCAAAGAGGAGTGGTGTCTCCTGAGGGCATTCAGTGGATATACCCACAAAATCCAAACACTAATGCATTATTAAACATAGCAACACGACTCGACGGACCTACTATTGTCAATCACTGGACACGGTAATACTACATGCCGATTATATATATGTATCCAGTCCAGACACCTAGCCTAGGGAACCATTCATGCAAGTGAATTAAGGACTTACGTAAAAGACAAAGGCACACTTTATATCTATTTAGGTTCTTATTTGTATTTTTTTTCTTTTTTCATAATAATTCAATTTTTATTTTTTTAGAGAACAAGGAATTTAAATTGGTTGGTATTTAATTCTCCTAGGGTCTGCTTTTGTGCATCAATTCCTGTGACGACTTACAGTATCACGTGCACCTTCCTCCAAATCTCCACCTAGGGGTGATCCCTACCTCTTGTGTAATGAGAGTTCGGTCGGTGCATCCCAACATAGATGATCGGAAAGCACCAGGTTCTAACTCCTTTCGGACCTAATTTCCCAAGTGATAAAAGCCATGTGAGCAGCGAGACACCTAACTAAATTATTTCTTTTCTACATATGAACCAAATACACTTAAGGTTTCACAACAGCAGTTCAAGGGTCCCTAACTTCGACAAACTTCCTTATACTATTAGGCAAGAATTCTTTGACTCACTAGGTTCAGGGTGGACTTCTTTATTTATTTTAGTACTGAAACCTATTATTACTCTCCCCTTAAGGGAAAACCAGGGTATATCCTAATGACTAGAGATAGAACCTAAAATCAGTGTACTAGATATCCTAATGCACCATGTTCAAGTGGATTCTAAGTGCTTCCTTTTTACTCTGCCTCTCAATGGTTTTGCAAATGCTAAACACACTCAAAACTTACAAAAGGTTTTCTTTCGAAAAAAAAGGCAAGTCACCTGAAGATCATGGCATAGCAAGATATATCAATGTAAAATGCAGCACACTATCTTGACCCTAACAATAAAAATAAAAGGAAACGAAAAAGACTCGAGTATGTACATACCTAAAGCACCCGCCCTACTTACTTCATGCATTGTCCTCAATGAATTTATGTATGATACTACATGGATTTATTGATGAACAAGAAAAGATCACACCAACGTGAAACGCAAACGGCAGTTCATAGTTATTGTTATGGACATAAACCGAAATTCCCCAAAACCTGTGAGATACTAAAAAAAGGTTACAAATACGTTAACAAATGGAGTCCACATCCTCAAGGAGTGGAACCCATGACAACTTTTTTTCCTTTTTTTAATATAACTATGTACAAAAAGAATCACTCATCGACTTTGTCAAAGAACAACAATAGGGAACCACATAGGGGATCAATGTACATGGAATGGGAACATGACACCACGTGGGCCAAAATACTCATGTGTGGGCCCCCTCACAAAGCGTACAAGGTATAGGAGAGGATCATGAATTGGACGCAAAGGCGTCTAATTCAAATGATCAAACTGAAAGAGCTCGAACCTCTCAAGAGTTTGACAACAATTGATCAATGGAAGGAGTTTCCCAGTTGTGGAATTAAAATCATGATCATCAATCCAAACTCTCTAACCAATATGCTAGTATGTCAGAAAGTGGTCAAGAACCTTTTTATACTTGCCCGACACACCAAGCGATCAGAAAGTGGGTGTTTTACCCAAGATATCCTCTAAGGACATGCCAATACCCTCATCAGGTCTTATGAAAATAATAGTATTGGGGAGTTGGTGCTCCAACGATGGTTGGTCCTTGAGGGGTACGTACAACATTAAGATCAGGTGGCTCAAGGGCCACAAGAGAAAAAGATAAGGCACAGTCATGTGCCAACTCAAAATCAAGTTGGTCCATGTTATTCTCAATTTGGATCGAATCCTCCACCAAGTGATCGTGAATCGAAACCACAAGTCTCTCAGACTGACTAAGAGTTTGACTTTGAAAGATTATGCTTTGAATTTGTAGATGTGGTGGTGGTTCAATATTAGAAGATGAATCGTCATGTTGACAAGAAAGGCCACCCTCCTCACGTTCACTTAATTGTTGTGTCCTCTGACTCACTTGTTATTCCAGAGTTTGCAAGGAATTTAAGTTGGACTTCATCAAATTTTAAGTGGTTTGCATGAACGTTTGGAGAGTTTGTTCTAACAAATCAAGTATAAGGTAACCTTTGAGTTTCAAGTTAGAATTTTGGAATTTTTCAAGTTGGGTGTCCATCGGTTGAGAATGAGTCCAATGATTGGTAGTTGGGTGTCCATGGGTTCAGAATGAGTCCAATGATTGGTAGTTGGGTGTTGGTAGAGTTCTGAGTATTTGGGAGGAGGATACTAGGTGAGCATGATGTATGATATTGAGGATTTCTATGGTTTTCCCATGAATATGTCCTCCCTTGGTTATACGCGAATGTGTATAGGTCATCATGAGTACATTGGAGAAAAGCTTCGTCATACTCGGGTTTGGGAGCAACATTCGAACACTCTTCGAACACCTGACCACTTAAACTACACTGGTCATCTGACGTGGCTTCTGGATCCACCGATCCGGTCATACCCTCTACCACACGCACGAAAGAGGCCAAAGTTTCTTGTAATGACTTAGTTTGTTCACCAACTTATGATCCAACACAACTAGATGATGGTCTAGAATTCGGTGCCGCTCTCATATCACCTCAATATAAAGACTGCTCAACTACACAATTAAAATTGTCCGAACCCTGTTGGGTGTTTGTCTGAGGCACCCCGAGATGCATGGGATGCGTATGTGGTGTGAATATTAAGTTTAAACCGCAAGTGCAAGAGCACAATGAAGCGGTGGCAAGTAGGGGTCGATCCACAGGGAGGTGTGTCGACTCTGGTTCTTTCGAAGGCAAGTTGAAAAAAAGGAAGAAGAAGTGTGGTTACACTAAACTAAACTACACTAAACTAGTAAGCAACAAACAAGGAAATGAAAGCACGAGAGGAACTAAAACTAAACTAAGCAACTACTAATAAGAAAGATGAAATTCAGGAATAAAAACTCCCAAGGGGTAGAGTGTGAACATATATGAGGCGAGAGAAGTGTTGAATGACGCATGTAAGCATGTTTGTGTGTTCGTGCAAAGGAAGTGTCTAAAGATTTGGGAAAACCTATCAATCCATTCACACAACGTATCAACAATCACTACTTGATTATCATAAGACGAGGCTCAGCATAAGAAGTGTGTAAATGTTATGGCAAGACTCAGCAAAAACCAGGAACTCATGTGAAGATCAAAGCTAAGCATCGAAAGTGTCTAAATGTTATGGCAAAACACATCAAAACAAAGTTTCTTCAATAAATCAAGCAATTAAACGTTAATACAAACACACGACTAAAATGTAGCATATCCAACAGGAAGTTTCAGTTAATAAACATGAGGAACCTAGAATGGGAAATGTCTAAATCTTTTGGCAAAACCCATCAAAAATCCCCAAACATGTAGATGAATAAAACAAACCTGATGAACATAAAAACATTAAAGTCTACACAATCTAAATTTGTCAAACATTCAAAATCTCAAAACATTAATGTACATCATCTCCACCCCCAAAGGGGAATGGAACTACTCACTGCTCAAAAAATTATAAACTACATTAAGAAAATGAGACATGCTAATTACTTCTATTAAGATTAAGACAAAAATTAACTAAGCATGCAATAGTTAAAAGAAACAACAAGAAACTTAACGAAACATTCTTTATTGGTCACTCACATTACAAGTAGCACCTCTCCACTAGAGTTTTGCTCAAAGGGTTCACTCCAAGTAGAGAGAATGGCCACCAAGAGGGGAGTTTATTACAAAGGAGGAAGAGTTCTATTTATAGCCATGAAAAAAGGTAACTGAGGACAATCCCCCGGTATGGGACTAAAACGCATACCCTAAATGGACTAAATACAAACTAGTACAACACCCAATCAGTGGTATGGAACCGCCAATTGGCGGTCTGATTGGCTTGATCAGGTCGGGCTTTGGTAGAGACTTTTGTGGACAGATTTCTTCATGTTTGTTGTAACCGAGTTGGTTGTTGGAGGTTAGGCCCGAATCTAATTGCCAAAATACTCCTCATGATGGTATGGAGTTTCTTGATTTGCTTATTGGTCCTTTTGGTTTACATCTAGGTCCTTCCCTCTTGCATATCAGTCCATAAGTCTCACAATTCAATCCTTTTTCTTGTGTTCAGGTCTTTTTAGTGTCTCTTCTTCTGAAACCTATTTATTCCTGAAACTTAAACATAAAACTCATTATGTAGCATTGTTTAGGTTCAAAATAGAGGATATAAGACACCAATATATGTGTGATATGATGTCAATCAGTATGCTAGGGAGAGTAGTTTTGGTCCCAACAATGAAATGAATGATTGCCCATGTAACCATCCATCTCGACAATAACTCTGTCAAATCGACTACTCTCACCACACAAGATCAAACTCACATAAAAGTGCTCGACTCAACCCTAAACACTAAGAGAAAGTGTACTAGAGGAGGAGACTAACTTATAGAACTGGAGGAGGAGATGACTCAGGTGAGAGGAGAAGAACCCTTAAAAACTAGCGTGGGTAATGGGTCAAGTAGAAGCCTAAACTAGCAAACACGACTCAAGCAAACCTAAAGTTGACTATAGGTCCTTTGGCTAGACAACACCTAACTGCGACCCCCAAATGCCTCACCTCCCTCGGCTCTAGGTCACAAAGCTGAATGAGAAAGTCAAGACCCGTAGGTCCCAAAAGTCTCAATGCAATGAAGCAAACAACGGCGTTGAGACCATGACGTCGAGAATGGGATTGTCTTCTATGTGCGCCGGAAGTCCTTAAAGCCGGTGTCTACTTGATTTTACTTTGGGGCTTCAGATTAGTGTGATTTTTAGGGTAAAGGAATGGGTGATGAAATCCACACCTTATCTTGTATAGGACAAACTCTCAATAATAGCGTTTTGAGTATTAAGTCTACCAATTAACTCTCCAATCAAATTCTCACCTCACACTTGTCCCGATGCACATTACTAACTAATGCATCCTTTAACCATGCATGTTGAAGGGAAGAGTGCACGTACCTCACGCCAGTAATCGACAATAAATAGAATAAAAAAAGACGGATGCATGCAAGGTCTACAAATGATACATGACTTAGATGACAATCAATCTAATCTATTGTTTTGAGTTTTAGAGTTCAAGTTGTCTTAAAGGGGATTCATGCACATTTAATGGATTTAGACAAAACTATGTAGAACGTATTGAGTGTAGAAGAACTTTTAAAACACGTCAAGCATATTAGGAAGCAAGTACAAGATTTTCAAGCTAAACGTGCAAACCTGATCTGCTAGTGGCAGGTAAAAATCTGTTACTGGAAAGTTGATCTGGGAGTTGCGTTCCACACTTTTGCCTCAATGCATTCGTGTTCCAATGTGTTCTCTGGCCACCCTCATCCCTTGCATAGGAATCCAACAAAAAACAAAAAAAAACAAAAGACAACCCCCCCACCGAAATGGTTGATATGGCAACGAAACTCACTCCCCGGCAACGGTGCCAAAAACTTCTTGTGGAAATGGAAAGTTCAAAACCACGAGTGCACTACAGCGTTGAACCAGTGGCAGGTACGGGTCATGTCCACAAGAAGCGAGTGCGGGTCGTCATCGACCATACTCAAGTGGGGTAAGAAAATGAAGGTAAGTGTATCGAAATTAACTAAGTAATTTAACGCGAATCAACAAAAAACTAATATAACTAGTCCCATAGGAGGTGGAGGATGCATGCAAAAGTGTAGATTGTGATACATGTGTGTGTACAAATTAGCGTAATGACGTGCATACCATTAAAATCTATAAAGACCCAAACCTTAAGTGTGTCTCCACATGGATTAAGATTTACCCCATCATTAAACAAACAAAACACTACTAAGCATGTGCTATGCATCAATTAAGACCATTAACACATCAAAGACAATAGTGAGGAACCCATCAAAATAGCTATGGAAATCATTTAAAGCTCCAAGATGAAGATTAAACACACACCAATCTCACAACATTCACATTTCACATCATTCTCGAGCCCTAATGGAAATGGATTACTCACTTATCATCATGTAAACAAGGAAAATAACAAAATAAAAAAACACATGAACAACTAAAGAAAACTAGATCTAACCAAGGCGAGTGAACAAAAATTGCATTAGATTAAAGATAACAACATAAAGAACATGGAACTTAACTTGATTACGAAATGAAGATTACAAAGCAAGGAACTAAATCCTACTCTAAAAAGCAAGGAACTAAATCCTACTCTAAAAAGCAAGAAATAAAATCTACTCTACTAAACTAGAAATAAAGCTAACCTAAAGAGGAGAGGAAGGAAAAAGAAAAAGGGAAGGATTACAAGTGTATTTATAGATGATTGGGGGGTTTGGATGAATCTGGGCACGATCAAACGGTTGTAAATCAGATCTGGATGTTGTGTATTGCTTTGAACCGACAATCCAACCCACTAGAGAAATTTGGGGTCGAACCGACCAAACATATCTACCAGTGGGGGATCATTTAGGTCGGATTGACCTATAATTTCACCAGTAGTTTAAATGTACCATTTTACCACGTGCAACCGATGGTTCGAACCCATTTGGTTTTAACTGTTGAATTACTCCTCAGGTTCATCATGTTATGGTCTTTTGTACCCAACATATTTTTTTAAACTAAGGTCCCTCTAGGTTTTCTCTAGGGTCCCTCCTGATTTTCCGTCCTTGAACATTACAAACAGGCCCAGAAGGCTTCCATATCAATCCTTACTTCTTGCATTTGGGTCATTTTCTCTTCATTTCTCTTTTTTATTGCCTAAAACCTGAATTACATCAAACAAACCCTCGAGTAGCATAAAATTGGGGATAAAAGAAAGGATATATAACATGAATGTAATGTATGATATACTATTAATCAGTTTAATAAAACCTATTCTAGATCTTGTTGTGATTGGATGAGTGCAAGTGTCAGGCGGGATACTTTCAGCAACATTGGTTGGTTCCACCCTGTTAGCGGTAAGATCTTGAACCCTAAATTCTTAACAGAAGACCATATGCTTTCACTAGACACTTTATCATTTGTATTGGGTTCAACATGATCAAAACAACTTCAAGTTCTTTTGAATGCTCAAATCCCTCATATTGATCATTGGGATGAATCTTCCCTTCACTGTTATCATCATGAGAGTTCTGACTACCATGATCTACCACAACGGGTACATAGATAAGTGATTAGTAGCATATCATACATTGCATTCATGCTATATATCCTTTATTCTACCCCATATTTGTGCTACTCGAGTGTTTGTTTGATGTGTTTCATGGTTTAGGCAATAAAGAAGAGAGGAAGAGAAAATGACCTAAACGCAAGAAGAATGGACTGATTTGGAAGGTTCTGGACATGTTTGTAATGCCCAAGGAGTGGATTGTAACTCAGGAAGGACCCAAGTGAAAACCCAGAAGGAGTGAAGTGTAAAGAAAAATATGTTGGTTGCAAAAGTCCAGAATCTCCCGAACCCGACGAGTAATTCGACAATTGAAATCAAATTGGCTCGAACCAACAACTCGAAGCGCACTCCACGTGTTTATTATGTTAACTAAAGTTATGGTCAAAATTTGGAGGCAATCGGAGAAAACTGATCCGCCAGTGGAGGATTAAAATCCGCAACTAGCGGATCCAGTTGAGCGTTTAGCAGCCGGATTTTATGGCAGGTTGGGTTGTCGAGTTAAAGAATTATGAAACCTCTAGATCTGATTTACAATCGTCTGATTGTGCCCATATCCATCCAAACCCTCTAATCTTCGATAAATACATTTGTAATGCCTCCTTTCTTCTTCTTCCTTCCTCTCCTCCTTAGGTTAGTTTCTTTTCTTGTTTAGTAGAGTAGATTTTATTTCTTGTTTATTAGAGTATGTTTTAGTGTAGAGGAGGAGAATAGAAGCAACCTTGTAACCTTCATTTCGTAATCAAGTTTTAGTTTCATTTTCTTTATCCTGATGTCTTTCCTTTGAAGCCATTTCCTTTGTACTTTTTTCCCTTCATCTAATTTTCTGAATTTTTCATTATGAATTTTTCCTTCATCTAATTTTCTGAATTTTGGATCACCGAATGAAGGTTACAACCAATTCAAGTTTCAAAGTGGGTATAAATTTTTATCCTCTAAATTTTTGAATAAATTGGTTCTAGTCTAGTTTTTAATATGCTTAATTGACATATCATATATCGATTCATTGCATATCTTTATGTTTGAATCACATCCCCGTAGAGCCTGTTATAAATTGGTCGACCGAACCTATATTGGTGTTCGACCGATAACTTAAGTGTACCTAGAATATAGCCTTGGGCGGTTGATCGTTCCTTTACCGGTCGACCGAACCGTGTCCCAAACTACCCAACGGTCGACTGAACTTACCGATCCGGTCGACCGAACTTATGCAGAAATGCGTCCTACAAGTTTTTGTTTTGTGTGTCTTCCACAATCTTTTACCATCTTGTCCCGACGGCTATAATTCACTTAGAGCTTATAAATAGGTGTTCCTTTGACACAATTACACATCTCTTACACTTCCATTTGTCAAATACACCTAAGAGAAACTCCCAAGTCTCCCATTCCCCAAATCCTACTCTCCAAGCTTAAACTTCCACATCTTAGCATCAATTCCACATCCTAAGATTTACACAATCATTAAACCATACAAGACATTAACCAAGGTAAAGGCAACAAGAGTACATGCAACTACAAATCATGTTTCCTTTAACAATTCCATCCATATCCTCACATTATCATTCCCCATAAAGTATGTCCACTAATCTAAGCATATGCTAAGCTTCATTCAAGAGAATTAGCATATCAACAAGAGTGAAATCCCATTAGATGGTTATGGAAATCATGTAAGGTTCAAAAGATTAAGATAACACACACCTAATACATCACATAATCATATCATATATTTCTCTACCCCCCAAATGGGGATGGAACTACTCACTCATATTTAAACTACAACCTACATTAAAATGAGACATTCTACTGAAAGGAAATTAAACTAAGCAAGCAAGAAATATTAAAGAAGCTAAAAATACATAAAACTAAAGAAGCATGAAAGACATATGAACGGAAATTAAACTAAGAAAGAAACAACATAACCAAAGGAAAACATCTATTATTACTCACTCTCCACAAGGGCTTTTTGCTTCAAGGCTTTTATTCCTAGTAGAGCGGATGGCCACCAAGAGAGTGATGGGGTACAAGAGAGGAGGGAGAGATCTATTTATAGCCATAGAAAAAGGTAATCCGGGACAATCCCTCGGTATAGGACTAAAGAAATACCAGAAATAGACTAAATACACACTAATACGCGACCCTACGAAATCTTAGCGGATCCGGATCAAAATAGACCGCCAATTGGCCGTCTATATTGTTTGGATCCGGTCGTTGTTTCGTGTGGGCTTTTCTGGATGTCTTTGTTGGTCTTTGATGCATCTACTTCGCTTGCTGGAGCTCCGACCCGAATAGAATTGCCAAAATACTCCCCATGATGGTGTGGAGTATTCTTGTTTGCTCATTGATCCTTCGATCTTACATTTAGGTCCTTCGATCTTGCATCTTAGTCCTCGAAACTCTCAACTCAATCATTTTCCCTGCTATTAGGTGCATTTATAGTCTCTCCTACTTATTCCTGAAAACTAAACATTAAACTCGTTACATAGCATTGTTTGGGTGAAAGATAATGGATATAAGACACAAAGATTTGCATGAAATGATGTCAATCACAAACAAAAGCTCATAAACATAAAGTGGCACAACTACCAAGTGTCCATACTCTTTTGCCCGGCGGTCGACCGTTTAGATGGTCATGGCCCAAAAGAAACTAAACAACAATGCAACGTTCCATTAGAATCCCCCAAACTAACCTCATCCGGTCGACCGCTGCCATGACATCGGTCGACCGGTGCCTGGGCTACGTGAGGCAATACTTAGGCATTGCCTCGCTGTGCCGGCCGGTGCACGCTGGTACCTGACTGACACCTGGTCTCCGACTGCCCATCATCGCTGGCGAGGCCTTCGGCCTGCGACGAAGAGCCCAAAATCCCTCACACACCTCGTGTGAGTAACCTAAATAACTTGACATACCATTAGTCGAGTTCGCTGGAGTCGTCGGAGTTCAGCACTAACAACCGCCTTCCCTTGCCTCCGTGAACTCAGCCACCACCTCCATATGTCGTTTTGGCTCTCCTCCTCACCGAGCAAGCCTTCACCGACACCATCGTGCTTCGCCTCCTCACCGTCCAGCACTTCGGCACCTGCTCTGATTGTCGAAAAAGGAGGGAAAGAAGGGAGTTGAGGAAGGGAAATGGAAGGATATGGGTGTTGATTGACATCATTTAATGCATATATTTATGTCTTATATCCATTATCTTTCACCCAAACAATGCTATGTAATGAGTTTAATGTTTTTGTTTCAGGAATAAGTAGGTTTCAGAAGGAGAGACTCTAAAAGGACCTAAAAGCAGGAAAAAGGACTGAGTGGAGAGACTCAAGGACTAAGATGCAAGATCGAAAGACCTGAATATAAGATCGAAGGACCAATGAGAAAACAAGAATACTCCACACCATCATGGGGAGTGTTTTGGCAATTCTATTCGGGTCGGAGCTCTAACAAGCAAAGTAGATGGATCAAAGACAAACAAATCCATCCAGGAAAGCCCAGAAGAAAGCCCGGACCGATCCGAACCCTGTAGACCGCTGATTGGCGGTCCGGGTTGCTCCAGATCCACTAATGTTTCTTTGGGTCATGTATTAGAGTGTGTTTAGTCTATTTTTGGTATATGTTTAGTCTCATACCGGGGGGTTGTCCCGGATTACCTTTTCTATGGCTATCAATAGAACTCTCCCTCCTCTCTTGTACCCAATCTCTCTCTTGCTGGCCATCCTCTCTACTAGGAGTTAATGCCTTGAAGTAAAAACCCTGATGGAGAGAGGCTACTTGTAATTCAGTGACTAATAATAGATGTTTTCCTTTGGTTATGTTGTTTCTTTCTTAGTTTAATTTCAATTCTTATGTCTTGCATGCTTCTTTAGTTTTATGTTCTTTTAGTTAAACTTGTTGTTTTAGTCTTCTTATAATTAGTTTAAGCATGTTTTCTTTCCTTAGTATAAATGTTAGTTTAAATATGTGTGAGTAGTTCCATCCCCTTTGGGGGTGGAGTAGATGTGTATACATGTTATGTAGATGGTATGAATGCTGGACATTGTTGTTTGTGAGAGATGTTAGTATGCTTGTTTGAATTAATAAGAACTTTTACTTGATGGTTTCTGCCATAATGTTTAGGTACATTCCATACTTGTTTATGTTCTTAATAACAAACTTGTCATGCTCATATTAATCACCTAGGTTAGTGCTTTAAATGATAGGTCTTGCCATTACGTACTTCTTATTCATTAACAAACACGAGCTACACTTGAGCTTATTGTATACATTCACCACACTTATTTCATGTGCACACACACACTCCACCCCTTAGGGGTGTTTCCCATTCCTGAATTTCATCTTTCCTATTAGTAGTTGCTTAGCTTAGTTTTAGTTCGTTTTATACTTTTATTTCCTTCTTTGTTGTTTACTAGTTTAGTGTAGTGTAGTTTAGTTTAGATCATAACTCCTTTCTCTCCTTTCTTTCTCACTCGCCTTCGAACAAACTAAAGTCGACACACCTCCCTGTGGATCGACCCGTATTTGTCACCGCTTCAACGCGGCCGTGCACTTATGGTTAATTAAAATGTTCAATCATGTGTTTTCTCCTTAAAACCAACACCACCAACAAGCCACCCATACCTCCCCACCTCAACCCATACTCCTCCAAGTCAAAGCCCACACTAGCCTAGTCACCCACTAATCAAGATTAGTCATTTAAAATTAGAGTTAGGAGTTAACAATCTGACTCTTAAAAAATTCTTGTCGGGTAATGTATGACAGAATGAAATGGTAATTTTACCGTTCAATATAAATTGGATAATTATAGAGTACACTTTAGAGTGAATTATAATTAGGAAAAGATTAATGTTCTAATATCTTTTATTATTTTAATTCCACATGGTACGTAGTATTCTTTTGTCAACGTAAATCGGTAAATGTAGTCGTTGATTGAAACTTCCACATCATTGTTTGCTCAAAAGCTTCAAAAAAGTCGATAACCCTGGTTCTTGTTTTGATGGGTAGTAGTGGTTGAGATCTGAAAGATAGTAGATGATATAGTTGTTGCTTTAAGTGTATTTGATGGTAGCTCTATTTCATTATTTCATTTGGCATATTTTTTAGATATCTTATAAATATCAATGATACTAGTCTGGATGGTTATTTAATCATAAGGAGATGAACATAAAAAAGTCACAATTTATACACAAGAAATATTAATTGTTAGCTTGTTAAAATTAAAAAATGAAATCTTATGAAGCATATTGTTTCAGATGTAATGCACAGTCTTTTGAGCTCAAATTTAGACATAAATGTAGTAGCTAATGGTTATTATCACAATAAGACCAGACTTAAGACAATACTTATTAGAAAGCACAAAGCACAAGTTTGAGTTACCACTACAACATAACTGGGTTTAACCGACGGTATTATCCGTCGGTGTCTGTCCCTATCTATCAATGTCGATGAACACCGACATATATAGCTACCGTTGGTGTTAATGCGTTGGTATTTTTGTAATCTGACGGATGTTTCGATGTATACACGCCGTCGGTGCTAATTTTGGCACAAAATTCCCCACCAAAATTTTCTCCTTTCGTGGGATTGAAGAACACCAATGGAAACATGTGTCGGTGTATATTACACGGACAACGATAAATGTACACTGACGTATACCTACCATCGGGGATAAATATGAAAGGAATGTGGATTCTAGAAGTATTATTAGATCCTGCCATTGACCATGATAAAGTGTTTTATATCATTGTCAACATAACTTAGATCCTCATATAGGTCACACCACAAAACTAGGAAACAAAAAATATAATTTTATATTTTATAAGATGTATTAAGTTTCATGTGATATGGAATAATATACATACAACACACAACAGAAGGTGTAATCAGAGGAGGAGACTATAACGAAGAATATAGAGGAGGAGAATACTCAAATGAGAAAGGAAGAATCCTTAGAGCCAGCGTGGGTAGTGGGTAAAGGTAGAGGCCTAATCTAGCAAGTATGGTTTAAACAATTTATGCCTGTGGGTCCTTAGGCTAGACGACGCCTAACTTCGATATCACTAGTCTCGACACACCTCACCTCCCTACAACGAAGATCACAATGCCCAACAAGTGATACCAGATCCGGAGATCCAATACCTCCTACTATCGACAAGGCAGGCGACGCCGATCAGGTCATGATGGTCTCAACTAGATCACTCTCCTTGTGCATCCGAAATCCTTAGGGCCAATGTCTACTTGCTTTTAGAATTAAGACTTTGCTTAAGAGTGATTTTTGGGCAAAAGGAAAGGGTGATGAAATCCCCCACCTTATCTTGTATGGGACATCCCCTCCTTAGTAGCGCTTTGAGTCTTAATCTAGCAATCAACTCTCGAAACAAACGCTCACCTCACTCTTGTCCCGATGCACCTTACTAACTAATGCATGCTTAAACCATGCATGAATGAGATAATGGGTGCACGTACCTCACACCAGCAATCAACTCTCGAAACAAACGCTCACCTCACTCTTGTCCCGATGCACCTTACTAACTAATGCATGCTTAAACCATGCATGAATGAGATAATGGGTGCACGTACCTCACACCAGAAATCAACAACAAGAATGTAAAGAAAAGAAAGACGAGTGTGTGCAAGGTCTACAGATGATGCATGACCTAGATGGCAATCGATCTACTCTTTTGCTTTGAGTTTTAAGGTCCAAGTTGATTAAAGGGACTTGATTGTTAATCTGGGGGCAAACTTCAAGTCAAAACATGACAAATTGAGCCCCCAGATGACCTAGTGAATGTAGAAATGACCAGATAAAATTAGAGAGAATTTGGAGCTTACCATGCCGCCAATTGGCGGTCCATAACCACTGATTGGCGGTCTGTTTGGTCCTGCTCCCCTCCCGACTTCTCCTGGAGACATCTCCTGATCCTTAGAGCCTCCTGAAACAAAACAAAACTACAGACAAAAATTAAAAAACACTCGAATCGTCTAAACGAAAGTCTGGACATAACACTTCCCCGACAACGACGCCAAAAACTTGGTTGATTCAGTTAAAAGAACCGCAAGTGCACGACCGCGTTGAAGCGGTGACAAATATGGGTCGATCCACAGGGAGGTGTGTCAACTCTGGTTTGTTCGAAGGCAAGTGGGAAAAGATGGGAAGAAGTTGTGATTACACTAAACTACACTAAACTATTAAGCAACAAAGAAGGAAATGAAAGCACGAGAGGAACTAAAACTAAACTAAGCAACTACTAATAAGAAAGATGAAATTCAGGAATGGAAACCCCTAAGGGGTGGAGTTTGTGTACACATGAAATAAGAGGTGATGAATGCATTCAATAAGCACAAGTGTAGGTAGTGTTTGCTATGCATAAGAAGTACCTCATGGCAAGACCTATCATCCAAATCACTAACCCAAGTGATTAATATGAGCATGACAAGTTTGTTATTAAGAATCAAAACAAGCATGCAATTTACCTAAAGATTATGGTAGAAACCATCAAGTTAGGTATTCTCTTTAATTCAAACAAGCATACTTACATTTCGCACATACAACAACATATAACATTCATTCCATACTACATGACATGTATAAACATCAACTCCACCCCCAAAGGGGGATGGAACTACTCACTAAAGAAGACAAAACAAAATTAAGGGAATTAAGATAGGAAATGGAGACATGCTAATTAATTCTACTAAGATTAAGACAAACAAAGCAAGCTAACCAAGCAAGCATTAAAACAAAGACAACATTAAAACAAACTATGAAGAATTATTTTATTTACACGACTCACATTACAAGTGACATTCTTCTCCACCTTTAGTTTTGCTCCAAGGCTTACTCCAAGTAGAGAGAATGCCACCAAACAATCACTAGTGCAGAATAGGCTTTACTTGTCGCCCAATAGACGTCGGCCGTTATAACAGCCGACGTCTAGAAGGGAGAGCATAGCATAGACGTCGGTCATTACTACGACTGACGTCTATGTGGTAATATAAACGTCGAATATTGTATTACCGCGTTTATGCGATGTCTATTGGGTATAACGTCGACATGTAGACGTCGGGTATTTGTTTAACCTATGAGGCCGACTTCTATAGGGTATAGACGTTGACCTATAGACGTCGGATATTATAAATATCTGACGTCTATAATCCCTGCATATAGACGTCGGGGTAGAGACGTCGGACATTTATAATATCCGACGTCTATAGGTCTAAAAGAAAACGAACAGACGCATTTTATGTCATTCATTTCAGACAAAAACCCACCCAAACCCTAGTCATCCCGCGACCGAATCCTCATCCGCGACCGTTCTCTGACCGATCTGCACCGTCTCCGGCACCGCAGCGACGTCCCAACCTCTCCTCCCCTTCTCCGGCCCTCTTCTCCTTCTTCCTCCGTCTCTCCACATCCTACCAATGTAAGTGTTAAGTTCGTTTTTGTTGGTTTATTTTCGGATTTTTCTTGTAGTAATGATTCTTTTCTATGTTAGTATACTTCTCGTGTCGCTTATTGTTGGTGAATGCGACATTTCGATTTTTTGGTTTTAATCTTGAATATATTCGTATTTTCGTGATTTATGCTTAAGTTTGTTGATATTTTGTATGTTCTTGAAAGAAATGAAGTCTCTTGCTAGCTTGAACTAGTTAAGCTTTGATCGAAATCATTTGGACTCGTAATTTACTAGACATTGTAAATTAGGACAACTAAGGAGAGAAATTAGGACCAATGAAGTCTCTTACTTTTGCTAATGATTGATAGAAATGAAGTCTCTTACTTTTGCTAATGAAAGATAGAAATGAAAAAGACATGTTTATAACAACTAAGGAGAGAAAATAGGACCAATGTAAAGAATACGTGAACTTTAATTTGTTTTATGGCATATGGAGAGGATGGAGAAATGAAGATATGGAAGTCGTGAAGTTTTGCCTTCACCAACCCTTTTAATTTACTTGATCATTTGGTTTCATGTCCAATCTATTCATTAAGTTTTGTGAGTGTGGTCATGTAAAATTTTATCAATTTGTTCCAATTTGAACATTGTCACGAATTGAGACAAAATTAATGTAGGCATGATTTAAGTTAAATGTAAGGGTGTCTAGTCTGTAGATTGTTAACCCCAATTTCTTAGGAGTTTCGATGATCTTAAAAGAAAGAGTCATAAAAGTAAAAAATATTGTAGGAGTATTTTATTTGTGGGAGTATTTCTTACAATTTTTATTTAGTACGTACAATTTCTTTGTGGGAGTATTTTCAATTCTAAGTTTTAAATGTTTATTTAGTTACATGTTTATTTAGTTAAATGCTTATTTATGCTTAAGATATTCTTTTATTTAGACAACTTTTAATGTGTAACTCATCAACCCCCTTAAACAACTTGGCCTTTAATAACCCAAAGCAAAAGATTAGATAATATTTGCTAAGTCATTCATCATATAAGATTTGCATTCATCGTATTTATTATTTATTTACGATTTCTGTCATAGATTGCTGGCGTAAGGTACGTACTATCTTTCACTCATCATTCATTAGAAAGCATGCATTAGTTAGTAGGACTTGCATTGTAACAAGAGTGAGGTGAGTGTTTTTTTGGTGTGTTGTTTGTTAGATTAAGGTATGAAAAAGACTTAGGGGGCAGTCACCTATAGGTGATGAGGTGGGGGATTTCATCACCCTTTCCTTAGCCCAAAAACCACTTAATAAAGAGCCTTAATAAAATCAATTAGACGTTGGCCCCTAGGATTTTCGGACGCATTAAGGAGAGGAAACAGTTTAAGAACGTTATGGCCTGAATGTCGTTGCCCATCTAGTCTCCCTGAGATTTTAGGAACCTCTGGGTTCTTGATTTCCTACAGATTAGTGGTCCTCGATGTTTAAGACTGTTTCGGCCTGAACGTCGTTGCCCATCTAGTCTCCCTGAGATATTAGGAACCTCCGGGTTCTTGATTTCCTACAGACTAGTGGTCCTCGGGGGGACCTCGAAGTTAGGTGTCGTCTATTACTAAGGACCTATAGTGGGCTTTAGGCTTGTTTGGCCTTCATTGCTTAGTTAGGTTTCTAACCTTCCTTATTCCCACGCTAGATTAAGGACTTCATCTCCTCTCCTTTGAGTCATTCTTTTCTCAGCTTAATGTGTCCGAATCTTCTCATCTACGAAGACATTTTTTTAAATTGAAATTTTATTTATTTTCTCCAATATTAACTATCATTTTTGTTAATGTTTAGATTGAAATGGATCGAGAGTGGATTGTTTCAAACAGATTGAGTGATGAGTATGAGAACGGAGTGAATATGTTCTTAGAGGTTGCCAAAAACCATTCCAAGAAATTGAAAGAAAGCGACATGGCGTATTGTCTGTGCAATAAGTGTCATAATATGCTAGTGCTGACTTTTCGGAAAATGAAAGATCATCATTTGAGAAAGGTTTCGACCCAAATTACAGAGGGTGGATATGGCACGGCGAAAATGAATCATTTAGTCGTTCCAAGAATGATGGAGAAGACGTTAGTGTGGAAGATCACTTAGAGGAAATGGTTCAGGATATGGCTGAAAAGTTTTCGTCCAATCCCGATTTACTTGGTAATTTGTTGAGTTACAGTGAGAAGCCGTTGTATAAGAATTGTACGAAATTCACTAGATTGTCAGCAGTGTTGAAGTTGTACAATTTAAAAGCTGGAAATGGTTGGTCCGATGTCAGTTTCACATCAATGTTGAAGTTATTGAAAGAGATGCTTCCAGATAATAATGAGTTGCCAGATAGAACTTATGATGCTAAGAAAGTGTTGTGTCCTATGGGAATGGAATATAGGAAGATACACGCATGCCTGAATGATTGTATATTGTATAGGGGTGAGTTTGAAAACTTACATTCCTGTCCCAAGTGTAATGTTTCAAGATACAAAATGAAACGTAGCGGACCAAACCACAATGAAGAGGCTGATGAGATGAAAATCAAAGGACCTCCTGCTAAGATTTTGTGCTATCTTCCGATAATACCAAGGCTTAAACGTTTGTTTGCGGGTAAGGAGGATTCCAAGAACATGACATGGCATGCTGATCGTGAGAAACCAAATGATCAGTTGGTACGTCACCCTGCAGATTCACCTCAGTGGAAAAAAATAAATTTCGATTTTCCGGTGTTTGGTGAAGAAGCCAGGAATGTACGACTTGGACACTGTACTGACGGAATGAATCCTTTCGGTAGTTTGAGTAGCATTCACAGTTCTTGGCCCGTTCTGCTTGTAATTTACAACCTGCCTCCGTGGTTATGCATGAAATGCAAATATATCATGTTGTCCTTAATGATTTCTGGTCCAAAACAACCTGGAAACGACATCAATGTGTATTTAAGACCTTTAATTGATGACCTAAAGAGATTGTGGGATGACAGAGAGTCAGTTTTTGATTCTTATCGTCAGGAGTCATTCGTAATGCGGGCAATGATATTTTGCACGATTAATGACTTTCCAGCTTATGGTATCTGTCTGGATATTCAGTCAAAGGTCATAAAGTCTATCCAATTTACGAAGAAAATACATGTTCTTTGCAACTAATTAATGGTTCTAAGACTGTCTATCTTGGTCATCGGAGATTTTTGCCAAACTCTCATCCTTATCGTAGGTTGAAGAAGGCATTTAACGGAAAACAGGAGTTTCAGAATCCACTAGTTGAAATCAGCGTCGAAAAGGTGTACGAACGTGTAATGAACATTGAATGTGAATTTGGAATACCGTACAAACGACCAAACGACAAAAGTAGTTCGAAAAAAAGATCCATATTTTTTGATCTCCCTTACTGGAAAACTTTAGAAGTTAGACATTGTATTGATGTGATGCACATAGAGAAAAACGTTTGTGATAGTCTTGTTGGCACTCTGTTGAACATACCTGGTAAAACCAAAGATGGATATAATGCAAGACTTTATCTTGTTGATATTGGTATACGAGCAATGTTGGCACCAGAGAAGAAAGGAGATCAGAATTACTTACCTCCAGCTAGTTATACATTGTCTAGAAAGGAGAAAACAATTCTCTGTCAGTATTTGCACGATGTAAGGGTTCCACAAGGTTATTCTTCAAATATCAGTAGTCTTGTTGTTATGAAGGATTTGAAACTTGTGGGGATGAAGTCTCACGATTGTCACACTTTAATGCAGCAGTTGTTACCTGTAGCACTGAGATCCATATTACCGAAAGATGTTAGACATGCAATAATAAAGTTGTGTTCCTTTTTCAATAAGATTTGCAGTGAAGTGGTCGATCCCGTGCAGTTTGATAAGTTACAGAATGAAATTGTGGTGATATTATGTTAGTTGGAGATGTTTTTTCCCCTGCTTTTTTCGACATTATGATTCATCTAGTTATTCATTTGGTTAGACAAGTTAAATTGTGTGGACCAATTTTTTTAAGGTGGATGTATCCTTTCGAGTGTTATATGAAAGTGTTGAAAGGTTATTGCAAAAATCGTCAAAGACCAGATGCTAGTATTGTTGAAGGATATCTAGCTGAGGAGGTTATCGAGTTTTGCACTGGATACCTAGCAAACACCAAAACTGTTGGACTTCTGAAGAATCGTCATGATAAACGTGTCGATGGTAAAGGGACACGTGGGATGAAAATGTTAAATCCAAATGACGAGGACTTAATGACAGCATATTTTTATGTGTTGTGCAATTCGAATGAAGTTCAACCTTACTTAAATGAACACATGAAGTTTCTAAAGGAAAAAATCCTTTGTGGAGTGATCAACAAGTAATTAATAGTCACAATAAGAATTTCATCTCTTGGTTCAAAAATCTGGCTTACAAGCGTGACGTTTCTGAGACAATATAATGGTTGGCCTACGGTCCGCATTCTGTTGTTATATGTTACAGTGGTTATGATATCAATGGATATTCTTTCTACACAGTTTGTGAAGATGCAAAAAGTGTTGTTCAGAACAGTGGCGTCACCTTAATAGCAGAGTCTTTGCAAGTGTCTAGTTCTAAAGACAAGAATCCTGTATACGCTGACATGTCCTATTACGGTGTAATTGAAGACATATGGGAGCTAGACTTTGTTAAATTCAAAGTACCTGTATTTAGATGCAAGTGGGCTGATAATAAAAGTGGAGTTCGAGTGGATGCCTATGGGGTCACTTTAATTGATCTTTCAAAAAAAGGGTATCAAGGAGAACCTTTTATTCTCGCTTCCCAAGTGAAACAAGTCTTCTATGTGGCTGATCCATGTGATAAGAAATGGGTAGTAATTCTGGAAGGGAAGAAAAATATTGTATCAAATGATAGTCTGATCGAGTATGAAGAGACACCACCTTTCTTTAAGCAAGCACTTGAGGTGAACTCAGTAGATGAAGAAATAAATGTTGAGACTTGTATGTTTAGAGATGACCACGGTGAAGGTATATGGATTGAAAATCCATTAAGGAAAAAAAACAATAAAGGTGCAAAATTTTCTGTTGTAACACATTGTAATAGACATTTAATGTCTTCACCTTATTTAATGACTTGAATTTATCTTTTATAGTATCATGGCTCCGAAAAAGAAACCCACTTCCTCAGAGTCTGAAGGCTCGAAGACATACAGTACACGAGGTCCTTGTCTCACGAAAGAATTCATGGGGAGAAGAAATAGAGACGGTAGAGTTCCAATCCAGTTTGCTGACCGTCTTGAGCCGTTAGGCATGCTGTCTAATAATTGGAAAAGTTTTCTGGGTAGCTTAGCGAGGGCCAAAGTTGACATTTGTTTCTTGAGTTGGGCCGATGTAGATGAGAAGTTGAAGGACACAATATGGGATAACGTGCAGGTAATGATTCCATTATAGATTTCTATAGTTTTAGTCGAAATTTTGATATATATAAAGTTAACATGTTGTTGGAATCTTTTGAGTTCCAATCCACTGAAAAGTTGAAGAAAAAGTGGATGACACACATGTCAGTTCATTGGAGGGATTTCAAAACAAAATTAACGAACAAGTACATATTCGTAGACTACCAGGATAGAAATCCATGCGATGTCTATAACTTTATCACTCCGAATCAATGGGAGCAATTCAGAAAATCCGGAGATAGCCCGGAGTTTGAGGTAACTGAGTTTAATTTAGAATATAAACTTATTTAGTTATTGTTTTAAGTGACAATCTAATAAACTTGGTTTTAGGCCATCCGAGCGAAAAACCAAAAGATAAGATATTCTAACAAGTATCGTATGTCTCGAGCGGGGTACCAAAAGTTAGAAGCACAAATGATGGCTGAAAAAATTGCTCTGAAGAAAAAAGAGGCAATTGACTCCGGTATGAGTGAGGAGCAAGCAAGTAACCTATCTCCTCCTTCTCCCATAGCTCGATGTGATTCTGGGAAGAGAGCGAGAGCAAACTCCAGAGGGGAGTACGTCACAGACGAGTCGCAAGCGATCGGCTCGAAGATAGTAAGTTGCATCACTTATATATGTTATTAATTCAGATTCATTAATTTTATATTTTTCAATTGTTGGTAAATATATTTTTAAACTTAGAATTCTCTGAAGTTGAGAGAATCTCATGGAGAATTTGCTTCCGATGGTCGGAATGATATTCTACGCGAGGCCTTGGGAAACGATGAACACCCCGGTCGTGTGCGACTACGACAATATTATGGAAAGACTCAACGGTCTACTTCGTTGACTGGTCATACCAAATGCCAGCAAGAGATCGCAGATTTGAAGAATACGTTGCAACTTATTTTGGAGAGATTGGATCTTGATTTGCCTACTTCTCCTACCCGTCGTAGGACCGGTTCTTCCCCGGAGACTACTCCTCCAGTGCAGCCAGTGTTCCACCCCGATCAACAATATGATTTTGTGTCTCATTCTCGAGAATTGGCCTTTGTCGGCAGTCCCTCGTTTGGAAAGTTCGCGGATGGATCTAGATGTGCTTTATTTGTCGAAGACCCTGATCGAAGATTGGTGGGACACGGGAAAGTTTATAACATCTCCAGACACCACTTCACAGAGGTGGGAGAGGGAGAAGTGAAGGTTGCAGTTGAGAGTTGCTTAGATGCTGGTGCTTTTGTACCATTTTCGGAAGAAGAGATTGTTGCTCTCGGCGATGCTATCGGTGGGTTCGTGAGGTGACCTAGTTATTTAGTAGAGATAAACGATAAACATGAGGTATAATGTAATTTTGAAAGAATTTAAACTTCAAATTTGTTAATAATTGTATTTTAACGGTTGTATATATATATCTGTAAGGAGTCAAGCCCCCGGAGCAAAGTGTCAAACAACCATTCTCCGATCAACATTAATTCGCTTGCAAGTAGGTGCAAAATGTTGTATCAATGTATGGTAGGTAGGGAAGCACAATCCTTAAGTACCTAGGAGTTTGAGGGAGATAAAGGGTTGCCTCCGGCTTTGTACGTCACCAAAGAGGATATCATGCAGTTCTTGGCGATAGATTCGTTGTGTATCATGATTATTGACGTTCAAGTGAAGTAAGTGTTTTTTTGTATACAATGAAAAGTATTGAATAATTTTATCAAAACTGTAATAAAGTATAATTTTTATACTTGTAGACATCTTTATGACGTCAGAAGGTCAGTCTTTCCCGGCGATCAAGTTTTTGGATTTATCAGTCCATCTACATATATATACGGGAATGACGATAAATCGAGTCAGCTTGGGACATTCTTTAAAGTAGAAAACAAAAGATATTATCTGCTCCCTTATCATGAGAGGTAAACTTTGTAATTCAAGGTAGAATTTTATTTTGTAATAATCTTCTAATTATATATATAACATGGCTCATTGGATGCTTGTCGTTGTATGCCCCACCACTAATTTGGCATATTGGTTTGATACGTTGCGGTCGAATAAACCAAGGGAGTCAATAAAGAAACTTCTAAATTTGTAAGTTCGTTCTAGTCGTAGGAAAAGTAGTTCGTGGATTTTTATTAGTATTATTGAATGAAATTTTAACTTGTGCTACTCAGGGCAATTAAGGTTTACAGAGCTTTGGGTGGCAGGAGAACAACCACAAAAGCAGGAATAAAATGGCATGGAATGAGAGTACGTTCTCTCCATTTTTTCTTAATTAAGTTAGGAACATAAATTTAGCGAATTTCTATGTTTGTAGTACCGGAAGTAAGTTGGAAATACAGAATGTGGTTACTACGTGATGAGATACATGGAGGAAATCCTCGAATTGCAACTCAAGACGTATGCCTATCCGAGGTAATGTAGATCGTTAATCAATTGTATAGTTGTAGTTTCAATATTTAGTTATTAACATTCACACTTGTATTTTTTTGATAGGTCTTCCCAAAAAGTAGTGATCCTTTCTCGCAACAGGAGCTCGATGAAACTCGCGACCGATGGGCTCGCTATTTTATCAGAAACATGTTGACGAACTAAGAGGTTCTCCTGTCACTAACATTTTTTTGTAATTTAGTTAAGAAGTGCACTTGTATTACAAACCTATAATTTATGCCTTAATATAATCGCCTTAATTTTAGAATGAATTAGTTACAAGTGTGTTGAATGCCAATTGTGTATGCTTGTACGTTTGTGTTTGTGCATGTATGGTTGTATGTTTGTGTTTGTGCAAGTTGGCAAATGTGTGTTTGTGCTTGTACGTACATGTGGATGAAAGTTTGAGCATCTGTGAATGAATTTGGTGCAGGTTGTATGTACACGAATACAATGACTAAAAACAAGTTTGCAGAATGTTTTTTTTCCAGGTTTAGGAATAGACGTCGGATATTTATACTAGCCGACGTCTATTCCTCTGAAGAAAGACTAAACATCGGCTTTATTTAAAATCCGACGTCTATTCTTTAAGAATAGATGTCTGTTAGTTCACTGACGTCTATTCTTTAATAATAGAGGTCGGTTGGATATAAAGGCCGACGTTTATTACTAATGAATAGACGTCGGATATTGGACGTCCGACGTCTATATATAGATGACGCACGCATAGACATCGGATCTGGGAGTGCTTATATCCGACCTATATACCCCCGTACATCCGACGTATATCCCGTTTTCTGTAATAGTGAATGGGTAAATACAAAGGAGAAGGAAGAGTTTTATTTATAGTCATAGAAAGAGGCAATCGGGGACAATCCCCCGGTATGGGACTAAACGCATGATATAAATGAACATAAAACAACATAACCAACGACTTGACTAAACCGTGAACACTTTGGACACATTTGGACCGCCAATTGTCTGGCACTTTTCTTGGTAGCAAATCAGTCAACCGTCTAGGCTTGCCGTTCTACCAAAATTATCTTTTGGTAACTGATTGGTCGACCGTGGAGCGTTTTGTTCAACCGTTTGTCAATGTTTTTGAACATATTAATAGGAGATTATTTATTGATCAATGACTGGTTTTAAACCATCTTGGTCAATGGAAGCTATGGGATGATGATGTGTCAAAATAAGATTGGTTTAGAGGAGAAATTAACATGGATCATGTGTCAGTAGTTTGCACATGATGTGGTTTGGAGTATACCCTATAAATAGGTCTCTCCCCTTCCTTTGTTGATAGATACAAAAATTCTCTCTTTTCCATATTTTCTCCATCCTTCCATCAAACTCTCTCTCAATTACTTTAAGTATTGGGGATTAAATTCTTTGGAGCATAGATGGGGTTATTAGCTAGATTCTAACCTTGCATTAGAGTTGATTTGGCTATCTTCGATCACTCTAATTTATTTGGAGTTTGGTGAACACTTGGAGAAAGACTTCGAGCCGATCCGCCTTGCAACACGACTTTTGACAATTAAAAGGGTTTGACTATCCTTTTAGGTATGATTTTAACAATGCAATTTAATATTATATGGTATACATTATATTGAAATGGAAAAAGGAAGTCATGTACGTTGAATTATTGATAAAATATGAAATAAATGATCTTGCTTGTGTAAAAAAAATTATACCCAAGCATAATGACGAAATCCAACAAAATATTGGTAAGCTCCACAGACGGATAAGTACCATTGGTGTACATTTTCCATCAAACGTCAGAACCTACACCGACGGATAAGTGTCGTCGGTGTACGTTTACCAATAAATGTCAAACCCTATAGTGACGGATTCGTACTATCGGTGTAAGTCTTGTCCAGAACTTGATTCTTTCCATGTTCTGATTTCCCTACTCAAAATAAATAATCATCACAATTCTTTCATCATTCACCAAATATTCATACATCACAACTCAAAAATCTAAACGCAAGAACTCATATATATTGATTCATCTCAACAATTCATACACAAAAGTGGTAATTTAATTAGAATTAAGTTTTGAATTTATTAAGTAGTCAAACAATGTTTATCAATGACAACAAACTGAAAATAGAAACACTAATTTCAAGTCCATATATCTTGAACCTTAATAGCTCAACAAACTCAGTTAGAGTACGGATATCTTGAGCTTATTCAATTTCAAATCAAACTTAATTTATAAATTTCAGGCTTTGGTTGGCCCGGTCCAACCAAGTTTGGTCCCATTAGTTTATGGTTGAGACTAGCCCAGCCTTATGCTTGGGACCTTTATAAGCCTTTTGGAAGCTTGGAATTTCTAATTGTAGCATATTTTCTACCTATCAAAGGTTCGAAACATATCTTTTCCACTAAATTTAAACCTTATTAGCTCAACTAACTCAATTAGAGTCTGAATATATTGAAATTATTCAAGTTCAACTTGACCTTAAATGTACTAAACATGTATGTTTCAATATGGACGATTTGATAGTTTGATAAGACCAACATGTACTCAACTCACTTTAAAAAGCATAAACTTAAATCCATGGTAGGTGGCGGAGGGACAATGCAGTGAGGCGTGCATCAGGAGAGCTACAGCGGTGAGGCGGAATGGCGTGTGGGCGGACAAAGGGATTATGGTTTGGAGGAAAGAGCAGAAAGGCCGATTTCGGCAACTCGTATAGATGTTTACCGACGGCACATGCCCATCTTTGTAGGACCACGATATCCGTCGGTGTTGATCACATGGGAATTAAGTTCCTTGAACGGTCCATTTTCAAATATTACAATGACAAACCGTATCCATCAGTGTCTATTCGTCTGTAAGGTCCGACGGAACGATTCATTGATGTTTCAATTTGGAATTCATTTTCCAAAATATGCGCTTGACCGCACTTCAAACGTGATGCGGTATTCACTTACGGCTAGTCTCTGTTGGGGAAGCTTTAAACAAATATTCATCGGCTGAGGGAGCTGTCAGTGGAGGGTAAATGACCCATCTGTGATGAGTTTTGTGCGAGAAATTATTTTCCCACCATCTAATTTTTCATAAACGAACACCGACGACCGTTTTCCGTCGGTGTAGTTTGTTGATCTGCCGAAAGCTATGAAATTAGCATCTGATGGATGTCAGCCATCGTTGGCTATAAGCATATTCATCAGTGTATATTAGCCCCGATGAGCAATTTTATCCGTCAGTGCAGGTGTACCTACAACGACGGCTGGGTTTCCGACGGATAATAATTTTTCGTAAAACCAGTTTTTCTAGTAGTGTATTCTAAAAAATATTATGTGAAAGCCCAAAGCAAAGGATAGTTTTCCAACAAATTAACCGACAACATATTGACAAGAAGTCATTATACTTCTCAAAAAAACATGACTTATAAACTAAACTAGCAAGGATTAGTATAGAGCTAGTCTACAAGGAAAAAATAGCAAGTAAATCTTAAACTACTCAAACTAGAATGGAAAAAAAGAAGTTGGTGTAATTTTTGAGTTGATCTACACTAACACGAGGAAGAACCTAACTGGACGTATTAGACAAATTCTAGGGTTTTGAATCCCCAAGGAGTTTGTTTTGATGATCTTTTACTACCAAAAACCTTACAACCATATTAGTGACTGGGGAGGATGCATGTTTTGATTATCTTTTACTACCAAATACCTTACCGTCATATTAGTGACTTGGTAGATGCTTTTCAACTAAATAGCAAGGGCAGAAAAAAATTGCAATATTCTGTATATATCAAATGATCACAAGCAAAGTATATGATATTGAATCTTAAATAGATAATTTGAACAATCACATTTGTGCAATCTAGGATGAAAAAGCCCTTAGTGAGGTCTACAAGAGATGAATACACCAAATGCATTGTCATGTAGAATTAAAAGTTTGGCAACAAGAAATACAAACCACAGAATGGAGAGACCAATTTAAAGGGGTTTGACACCTCAACGTGGACCTAGTTCTCTCTTACAAACTCCCCTCAACCTTGAGTCCCTCTTGCGTCTTCACTAAATTGATCCTTGTTCTGAACCGAGATTGTGCCTTTACACCACTAGCAAGTAGACAAGTCCTGTGAAGATGCACCACACTAGAGCTACAACCTTTACTTGGGGAAGTACAAACTCCACTAAGCACTATAAAGGATTAGGCTTCCACAATGAGACATATACTTGTATTGCTGGCAGTTTAGGTCTTGGTTAAAGTGATTTTCTGACTAAAGTTTGGGTGACCAATTGAAGTCCAATTGATCTGAAATTTGGAGTGTTACTTCTACAAGGAACCTAGTAGGTTTGTGAATAGGTTTTAACTCTTGTATGACCAAGTTCACATAAGTTTCTAAGACTCAAATAAAAGGAAAAATTTACAAGTCTTCAAATAGCTTGATTACATGTCTTGACTTCATTCCATTCTTCCTTGAGTCTTGATCACCTGTCGATTTAGCACAATACACTATATGTTCTATGCATAATGTGTGATACTCTACATTTGATTATGATTAAGAATAGGATAGATAAATCATCTAAACATCGATTAAGGCCTAAAAGCCAACGGTGGTGTGCATTGATGAAGAGAATTCGAAGGGATTCGTTTTTGGTATTTTGCTTGATGAGGAAAGAGGAGTGGCATGAATTGCACCCAACCCATTTTCTCTTTTCCAACGAAAACTCTCCACCTTCCACCTCCATATCCGGCGAGCTTCACCAACTGCGCAAGGTGGTAGCAGGAACGCACGGCGATCCAATGAGACACGTAGGTGAGATCTTCCAAGCAGGCGCGCGAGTATCTCCGGACTTCTCCAATCTTTAGATCAAGTATGCTCTTGATCTGGGTTTAGAGAAGGATGTGGGGGAGTTGGTCAGAAGCTGGCCAACTCCGGCGAGGCTGGCGGCACGCTTGGGGTCGTGCAGCCGGCCATGCGCCAAACATGGAGAACACATGGTCGTGCGTGCCTTTGCTTGGTAGGAGGAGGCGACACTGGAGACGTCATGCTTGGATTGGATTGGCAGAATTGGAGGCTCATTTGTAGGTGTGGATAAAGGTTTCATATGGCCTAACATTTCATTTTGGGGAGCTCCATGCATCCCCGCAAGGCCTGAGTGACGCCTTAGTTTGTATTCTACCATGACGGATCACCATCGAGAAAGAAGAATCCTTCTTTAGTGTTGTTGGTGGACATGAAGGATGGGTCCATGCGGATGTGTATCAGCCACATGATGTTGAAGAAGGCCACGATCAAGAATCGGTATCCCCTACCGAGGATTGATGTCTTGTTGGACCAGTTGTACATGGCTAAGGTATTCTCCAAGATCGATCTGAGGTCTGGTTATCATTAGCTGAGGATTAAGGTTGAGGATGTTCAGAAGACGGTGTTGAGGATGCGATATGGTCACTTCGAGTTTCTGGTGATGCCCTTTGGATTGAACAATGCAACTGCAACATTCATGGATCTGATTAACCAACCGTTCAGGCCCTTTCTGGACCTGTTCGTGATTGTCTTCGTGGATGACATCCTAATCTACTCTTCGGACAGGGAGCAACATGAGGAGCACTTGAGGACGGTGTTGGAGGTTCTGAAGAAGGAGCAGTTGTTTGTGAAGTTCTCGAAGTGCGACTTCTGGTTGGAGCAGGTGGGATTTCTAGGCCACGTTGTGTCGAAGGAAGGCATTATGGTGGATCTTGCCAAAGTAGAGGCAATTCTTGAATGGAAGGCGCTGACCATCGTGTCGGAGATCCAAAGTTTTGTTGGACTCGTAGGTTATTACCGAGGATTCATCCAGGATTTCTCCAAGATGGCCACACCTCTGACGGGGTTGACCAGGATCGGGGTGAAGTTTGAGTGGACCCAAAAATTTGAAGATAGTTTCCAGGAGCTTAAGAATAGGTTGACTTTGGCATTGGTGTTGACACTTCTAAGTAGATCAGGAGGCTTCTTGATTTACAGTGATGCATCGGGGACTGGATTGGGTTGCGTGCTTATGCAGTATGACAAGGTCGTGACATACACTTCAAGGCAACGGAAGGTGCTTGACAAGAATTATCCTACGCATGACTTGGAGCTTGCAGCGGTTATCTTTGCCCTGAAGATTCGCAGGCACTACTTGTATGGGGAACACTTTGAGGTGTTCATCGATCATCAGAGTTAGCAGTACTTGTTTTCACAGAAAGAGCTTAATATGAGGCAATGTTGGTGGTTGAAATTCATTAAGGACTACGATTTCACGATCTCTTATCATCCAGGGAAGGCAAATTCGGTGGCGGATGCTCTCAGTAGTAAGTAGGAAGGCTCAGTTGCTCCCTGGAGGTCGAGGAGTGGAAGCTGTTGGAGGATCTGGCAGATTGGTATCCTTTCGTAGATGATCCCGATAAAGTGGTGGTTGCTAGCTTATGAGTCGACCTGACCATCATCCAGAGGATCGTGACGAAGTAGAGCAAGGATTTGGAGTCAAGTTCCTTACTTTGGACGGCCGGGCCAGAGGGTTCTGAGTTCCAGATTGCCATGGATGGAGGTCTAAGATATCAGAATCGGCTGTGTGTTCTGAATGTGGAGGGATTGAGGTAGAAGATCATAGAGGAAGCTCATCGCTCGAGGTACACAGTTCATCCGGTGAGCACGAAGATGTACAAGGACCTGCAATGGACTTTCTAGTGGATGGACTTTCTAGTGGAAGGGGATGAAGCGAGACATTGCTAAGTTTGTCTCGAGGTGTTTGGTCTGCCAACAGGTTAAGATCAAGAACCAACATCCAGCAGGCACGATGCAGAGGATTGAGCTTCCGGAGTGGAAGTGAGAGCATGTGACGATGGATTTTGCCTTGGGTTTGCCGAGGACCCATCGTTCGCATGATGCTATCTGGGTGATCATAGATCGTTTAAAGAAGTCTGCTCATTTTCTGGTGACTCGGGTGACAGAATCGTTGGAGAGTTTGATGAATCTCTACGTCGCAGAGATAGTCAGGTTGTATGGAGTTTCAGTGTCTATCATTTTAGAACGAGACCCCCGATTCACTTGAGGTTTTGGGGGAGCCTGCATAAGGCATTGGGGACGAAATTGAAGTTCAGCATGATGTTCCACCCGCTGAATCAAGGGTAGTCAGAGACGATGATTCAGACTTTGGAGGACATGCTCAGGGCATGTGCGTTGGACCTTTCCGGGAGCAAGGATGACCACGTGTCGTTGGTGGAGTTTGCCTAGAACAACAGGTACCATACGAGCATCGGCATGGCACTGTACGAGGCATTGTATGGTCGTCCTTATTGTTCCTCGTTGTGCTGGAGCGAGGTCGGAGAGAGGCAGGTGTTGGGACCGAAGATCATCCAGTTGCATACGGACAAGGTGGATCTGATTTGACGTCGACTGGTGGCAACTCAGGACCGTTAGAAGAGCTATACTAATCGAAGGAGGCGAGAGTTTCAATTCGAGGTTGGCGATCACGTCTTCCAGAAGGTTTTGCCTGCAAAGGGTGAGATGCGGTTCGGGCAGAAAGGGAAGCTACGTCTGAGATATGTCAGACTGTTCGAGGTGTTGGAGCATGTCACAATAGTCACGTATCGGGTTGCCACACCGACTCGATTTGCTATGTTGTACAATGTATTCCACATTTCGATGCTGAGATAGTACGTTGGTGATCCTGCACACATGATCTCTCATAAGCTACTAGAGATTTGAGAGGATCTGGCCTTAGAGGAGCGGCCTGTGGAGATATTGGAGCATCCTGAGCGGCAGTTCTGGAGGATAAACATCCTGATGCTGAAGGCCAGGTGGACCATCATCGTGTGAGTGAGGCCACTTGGGAGTGTTAGGATGATGTGCGGTGTTTGTACCCGGATCTCTTTGTAGAGAGTTAGAGGGAGCAAATTTCGAGGATGAAATTTTGTTTAAGGGGGTAGGTTTTAAGATCCTCTTCCCTTATGTATGAATAAAGTCCTTATCATGCCTCATACTTTGTGCCTTCGGTTGATTGTGTGTGCTTATATGTTATCTTTGGTTTGGTTTGTTGTATGGGTTGCTTGTTTGGGTCGGGTGTGGCGTAGGCACACCAGGGCACAACTTAGCGTTGGCCGACTGGTGGTGGCGTGGAGCCTTAAACTCCATGTGCCTCGTGGGTGTTCAGCCTTCGAGGGTTGGCTTTTGGCTTGGAAGAGCGGGAGAGAGTAGGAGACGGGTGTGAGGACGCGATCCAGAAAGTGGCACGGCACGTGTGGCGGAAAGTGCCATTTTTGGAAAGTGATGTGGTAGCTGCGTGGCATGTGGTGTGCAAGAGGGCCATGTGGAGGGCACTCATTGGGGTGATGAAGTGGCACGTGCTAATGTGGCTGGAGGCATTTGAATTTCGTTGGAGTGGTGCAAATCAGGAAGGAAAGGGTGTGCATTGATTCAGATTTGATGAGCATTGATGAATAGAATTCAAAGGGATTCATTTTTGGTATGTTGCTTGAAAAGGAAAGAGGAGTGGTGTGAATTGCAGTCAATCCATTTTCTCTCCGCCACCAAAACTTCTCCACCTTCCACCTCCATCTTCGGCGAGCTTCACCAACAGCGCAGGGCGGCAGCAGCAATGCGCGGTGATTGACTTCATATCATGTTTATATTTGTGTCTTATATCCTTTCTTTTTAGCCTAAGCAATGCTACGTAATGAGTTTTATGTTTAAGTTTTAGGAATAAACATGTTTGAGAAGAAGAGACTCAAAAATGACTTAAAAGCAAGGAAAATGACTAAGTTGCAAGACTTATGGACTGAGATGCAAGAGAGAGGGACCCGGATGTAAAACCAAAAGGACCAATGAGCAAATCAAGAAGCTCCACACCATCATGAGGAGTATGTTGGCAATTAAATCTGGGCCCAACCATCGACAACCAAATCGGGTTCATCAAACATCAAGAAATCAAGCTAGAACCGAGCCACCAAAATCCAGACTCAATCTGAGGCATCCAGACCGCCAATTAGCGGTTCAAATGGTCTCAAATTATGTGTGTCTTAGTTGGGTCGTGGATTATGTTGTTTTATGTCCATTTATTGTATGCAATTTGTCCCATACTGAGGGATTGTCCCGGGTTACCATTTTCTATGACTATAAATAGAACTCTTCCTCATCCTTTGTAAAACATCTCCTCTCCTTGTGGCCATTCTCTCTACCAGGAGTAAAGCCTTGGAGCAAAACTCTGGGTGAGAGATGCTTCTTGTAAGTGAGTGAGCAATAAAGAATGTTTGGTTAGTTTCTTGTTTCTTTTAATTCTTGCATGCTTAGTTGACTTTGTTTGTTTTAATCTTCGTAGACTTAATTAGCATGTTTCTTTTCCTTAATATGAATGTTAGATTAATAATGTGTGGGTAGTTCCATCCCCCTTTGGGGGTGGAGTTGATGTTTATACATGTCATGTAGAATGGAATGAATGTTATATGTTGTTTTATGTGACAAATGTGAGTATGCTTGTTTGAATTAAAGAGAATACTTAACTTGATGGTTTCTACCATAATCTTTAGGTGCATTCCATTCTTGTTTAGGTTCCTAATAACAAACTTGTTCATGCTCATATTAATCACTTAGGTTAGTGATTTGGATGATAGATCGTGCCATGAGGTACTTCTTATGCATAGCAACACTACCTCCACTTGTGCTCTATTAAATACATTCATCACCACTTATTTCATTTGTACACACACTCCACCCCTTAGGGGTTTCCATTCCTGATTTCCAACTTGCTTCTATTAGTCACTTAGTTTAGTTTTATTTTGTCTCGTGCTTTCATCTTCTCCCTTTTTTCCCACTTGCCTTCGAACGAACCAGAGTCGACACACCTCCCTGTGGATTGACCCATATTTGCCACGTCTTCACCGACGCCGGGTACTTGTAGTATTTATAAAACGAACACATCAAGTTTTTGGCACCGTTGCAGGGGAGGTGCTCTGTCCAGATTCTGGTTTGGAAGATCGAGTGGTTATAATTTTTTGTTTGTAGGTTTACTTTATTTCAGGAGGCTCTAAAGATCAAGGGAAGATACCTGGAGAAATTTGGTGGAAAAAATAGACACTTGGGCCGCCAATCCGCGGTGGTGGACCGCCAACTGGCAGCCTGGTGAGGTCAGTTTGCTCTCTACTTTCTTATTGTTGTTTCTAGATTCAATATAGTGATTTGGGGAATGTTTCTGGCATGTTTTGACCTGTTGTTTGCCCCCAAATTCATAATCAATCCCTTTAATCAATTTGGCCACTAAAATCCAAAGCAAAAAATTAGGCATTCTTGCTTGTTTAGGTCATGCATCATATAATTAACTTAGGCACGTAGTTTATCTTTTATTTTAGATTTACTTTCAGTTGTTGAGCGCTGGCGTGAGGTACACTTTTCCTACTCTCATTCATGCATTTTGTATGACCATGCATTAGTTAGTAGGAATTGCATTGAAACAATTGTGAGTTGAGTGTTTGTTTGGAGAGTCGATTTCTAGATTAAGACTCCAAAACGCTACTAAGGAGGGGTTGTCCCATACAAGATAAGGTGGGGAATTTCATCACCCTTTCCTTAGCCCCAAAAATCACATTAATCAAAACCTAATTTCCAAAAGAAAGTAGACATTGACCCTGAGGATTTTAGACGCACTAGGAGAGTGATTGAGTTGAGACTGTCATGACCTTATCGGCGTCGCCTGCCTTGTCGATAGTAGGAGGTACTGGATCTCCGGATCTGATATCACTTGTTGGGCATTGTCATCTTCGTTGTAGGGAGGTGAGGCGTGTCAAGATTAGTGATCTCAAAGTTAGGCATTGTCTAGCCTAAGGACCTATAGCCATAAGTTATTTGAGCCTTGTTTGCTTGTCTACTTCTCTACCTTCTCCCATTACCCGTGCTAGCTTTAGGGATTCTTCATTTCTCATCTGATTCTCCTCTTCCTCTATATTCTTCATTATAGTCTCCTCCTCTGATTACACCTTTTGTTGTGTGTTGTTTTAGAGTCGAGTTGAGCGTTTTATGCGAGGTTGGGCTCCTTCTGGTGAGAGCGCTTGACTTCAGAGAGTGCATTTGTCTGAGATGGATGGTCTAGGTGATCGCCCATCTCCGCCTCGAGCTCCCTTGGAGCATGAGGCCGAGTTGTCTCATGGCGATGGGGGAGACCGGGTTCCATACATGGATTACCTAGGTCAACTCCCACCCCCACGTAGATCTCCTCCTCCTCTGACTCGGGAGGAAGAGGGATTCTCTCAGGATTGACTTCTTGGTGCACCACCACCTTTAGCTCCATGGGATAGACCGATGACTCTGTGGGAGTGGACCCATCGTGTTCGGGCCGTGCAATCTTCTTTCATAGTTCTTCCACCAGCTCGCGGGAACAACTATGAGTTGAAACCTCAATATGTGAGCATGCTCCTACCTTCACTGCCAATAAGGAGGATCCGTATATTTTTATACGTGAATTCGAGGGGGTATGCTCCATGTTCAAGATTCAACAACTTGATGAGGATTCAATCGGGTTGAGGATGATTTCTTTCGCGTTGAAGGATAACACGAAGAAATTAATGTACAGCCTCCCGACAAGCTCTATTCGGTCTTGGGATGACTTTGTGACCGTCTTTCTGAAGAGATTTTTCCCTCAAAGGAAAACTCAACAGATACGACACCAGATACATCAAATGTATCAGATTGAGAGCGAATCTTTTCATGCTTTCTTTGAGATGTTCAAAGACCTTCTCCAGCAGTGCCCTGATCAGGAACTTGAGCTATGGCAGCTGTGCCAAATTGTTTATGAGAGCCTCAACTACAACACCCGTACGTTGTTGGAGTCGATGTGTTAGGGTGATTTCCAAATGAAACCCAACGATGAGGCATGAGACACTTTTGAATTGATGGCTGAACGTACCATTGAGCGGGACACCATGAGAGAGCCACCAGCCGCCAGGTCTTCTAGTCGAGCTTGATCATATCAAGTTGAGTCAACTATCGCGTCTGAGGCGAAATTGGATGCTCTCATGCGTAGGATTGAGAGTTTAGAGATGGACCAAGCTCCTATAGCTCAGGTCGCTACTCCCACGTGTAGTATGTGTGGACTTACGGGACATGATGACTGGGAATGTGCTTACGCTCCAAAGGGATACAGAGCATGCAAATACGATGTATCAACAAAGGACCCGTAATGACCCATATAGTCACTCCTACTGCCCGGGATGACATAAGCACCCTAACTTCTATTCGGGGCCACAGTCAGAGCTCGCACGCTCAACCTCAACCTTATCACCCTCCACATCCATCGGTGACCTACCAACCCCCACATCAAAGGTCTCAGCACCATAATTACCAACCTCCTCAAGCCTCACCATCATGTTATTCTAACAAAACTCCACTATCCCATGGGGTCGACCCGAAGTACCCCACTCTAGAACAAACCCTTCAAGCGTTCATGCAGAATACACAAACCATGCTTGTGGCCAACAACAATTCGGTCAATGCTTTGGAAATGCAAGTTAGCCAGTTGGCTCATCAGTTCCATGAACGTGAGAAAGGTGAGTTGCCGAGTCAACCTGTGGTAAATCCCAGGGGTCAACCTGCTCAGGCTACGTAGAATGTGCACAGTGTTGAAAATGACCCTTCCCAGCATGCAAATGTTGTCCATACCTTAAAATCGGGAATGGTTGTTGACAACAGTGCCTCAATCCAACCTTATTGGTGACTCTTCCGAGGAGGGTCGTGAGTCTTTCAAGGAACCTAATTCTGAGATTCCTCCTCATGATAGTTATGTCCCCAAGGCACCATTCCCTCATAGGTTGACTAAAAAATGCGATAAGCATTGGGACAAAATCGTTGAGGTACTAAGGCAAGTCAAGGTGAACATTCCGTTGTTGGGCGTTGTTCGGCAAATGCCAGCATATGTGAAGTTCCATAAGGACCTTTGTACCGTTACGAGGAGAACAAATGTTCCCAAAAAGGCATTTCTGGCCGCCAATTTGAGTTCGATATTGACACAACCCATGCTAGTCAAATATAAGGACCCCGGCCGTCCAACTGTTTCTTGCATGATCGGTAACGTGACAATTCCTCAAGCACTATTCGGTTTGGGAGCATCTGTGAACCTCCTGCCGTACTCTGTCTATGTCAACCTTGGAATGGGAAATCTTAAGCCAACGAGGACAACCCTCCAGTTGGCTGACAGATTCGTCAAGATTCCACAAGGAAGTGTGGAGGATGTCCTTATTAAAGTGGGTGAGTTCGTATTCCCAGTTGATTTCATCATCTTGGATATTGAACCTCTGTCCAACTGACAAAACCAAATTCCAGTGATCCTTGGGAGGTCATTTTGTACGACATCTAATGCTTTGATCAATTGTCGCAATGGCTTGATGAGGCTGTCTTTTGGAAACCTCAAAGCGGATTTCAACATCTTTACTCTTGGTAAGCAACCTAGGCTCTTCGATGATGTTGTCGGTGCAAATATCATTTAGGACACGGATGAGCTCGAGTCATTGGGCATGTTCGACTCACATCGACATGTTATTGAGGTGCCTAATAACAACGTTGCGATTGAAGATGATTTTGAGAAAACCGCCTGTGAACTTCTGGATGAGGAGGCACATCTGGGTGCTTGCTCCTCTAACCCTGTGGCCCTTGAGCCACTTGAAATTAACTCTGAATCCAAAAAGGACCCACCTCCGGTCGAGCTTAAACCGCTCCCCGATGACCTAAAATACATATTTTTAGGGGATAATGAGAGATTGCCACTCATTATTGCTTCTGATCTTGCAAAAGATCAAGAGGTTGCCCTCAAATAAGTGCTCTTTGAAAACAAAGAGGCTATTGGGTCGTCCTTGAAGGATATCAAGGGAATTAACCCTGGTATTGTCCAGTGATGCATTGCATACATTGCATCATATGTCTTTCATTTAGATTACTTTTACATCAATAAATGCTACTAAGGTATGTGTTTAGTCTTATTTACAGAATACAGGGACCTGAATGCAATTTACCCACATCCCGAGCATAAACGCGTGCAAAAGACTCATTTCTATCATAAAGACCAAGTTCAAGATTATGGGGTTACGAATGGAAATGTATCCAAGCATAAAAGCATTCAAGTCCTAATTGCAAAAAGAACAAGGACTTAAGCACAAAAGTAGCCTGGGACTTAACTGCAAAAAGTCAAGGACCTAAGTGCAAATCACGAGTAGCTTTTATTCTCTTGGAGAAAATATATAGAAAAATCAATGTATATCTCCAAATATGTGAAAGAATTAATCCGGAGTTCAAAAGAATGGAAAGAATCAATCCAGACGCGTAAAGGAGGATCAAATCATACCATAAACATTCAACCAAAATTCGGATTAATCTGAGGAGATCATGCGGCGAAATCGCCGCACATTACATGCATCATGCGGCGGAAACGCCGCCCCCTAGTCGATCCGTGTGCTCCAATTTTGACCAGTCGTGTCTGGACACTTGTACTCTCCAATTCTATACTTAGGTCTCTTGTAACAACTATAAATAGACCCGAGAACGATGTTAGAAGGGTCCTTGGTCCTTAGTCTTAGGTTTTTATTTTTAGTCTTTGTCTTGTAATCTTCTTTTTAGCAATAAAATTCTGTCTTTTATTTTTTTCTTTTAGTTTTCTTTTGTAATGTGTCAAGGACCCATTCTTCCTCCCTCCATGAGTTTCTAACTCCTTCCAAAGGGTGGAGGTGACGGATTAGGGTGAAGAGAAGATGAATGGATGTTATTATTTTAATTTCGTGTTAGTATATTTTGATTACTTGAATTTATGTTAAATCATTTATCATGTAATGCTTTATAACTAATATGATTTATTATAAGTTTCTGAATTCTCTAATCTAAACCTTAAATCTAATCCTCCACCCAACGGAATTCACTTCTTTGTTCTTGCTTTAGTTTTAATTGTTTTTGTTTCTTGCTTTAAATAACTAAAACCCAAAAATCTCAAAACCCATTTATTTCTTCTCTCCTTCTTCTCCTTAATCGAAAATCACATTAAAAACAGAATCTCTCCCTCCTTGTGTTCGACCCGTATTTGCCACGTCTTCATTGACGCCGTGCACTTGCGGTATAAATTTAATTCTCATCAAGTTTTTGGCGTCGTTGCCGGGGAGGCGACGCAGATTTTGTTGTTTTTGTATTTCGATTTTATCCTGTTTATCTTGTGCGCGATCTAAGTATTTGGATTTGTGTTTCAGGAGACAACATAGTGCACGGCGAAATCCGAGCACCATTTGAGCTAACCGAGCGGCGAAATCGCCGCACCTGAAGAACAACTTGCGGCGAATCCGCCGCACACTTGGAGCTTCTGGGCTTCAACTTTTTCTGGGACGCGACTCATCTCTGGGTGGACGCGTAAAGCTACTGAAATTTCGAGAGCGGGCGGCGAACCCGACTGAGCATTGCGTAGGTAACCTTCGTTGCCTTTTTCCTCGTAATTTCTAGTTTCAGAAAATTTCCTTTTATTAGAATTGCACGTGTTAAGCTTAAATTCCATAATTGGCAATATTTCAACTCTGACCTAAAATTCGCAAAATTAGAAAGACCTTAGTGCATGCATCATATAATGTTTTGTTTGCATTATTCTTGCTAAATTCTTGCAAATCAATTTCTGTTGAAGAGTGCTGGAGGCAAGGTATGTATCGCGGTTTTTAACGATTGCATTTAAGCATATAATTTAATTTGCATACAACCTTGCAATTGCCCCCATTAAAAAGACCATTGTTTGACTATCTTTGTTAGATCTAAGTTAAACTATCTTAAGGGCAACTCCGTAGGAAAAGATACGGTGGGGATTTCATCACCCTTCCGTGGCCCACAAATCACAATCCTAAAGTGTCACCCAAGCCTTAAAATTTAAAATCAATTAGACATTGGCCCCTAAGGACTCGGACTCAATTAAGGAGAAGAATTGGTTTGACTTGCTATGACCTGAAGCCGATCGAATTCAATTTGGTGTCTAGGAAGTGTTTTTGTGTTGACGAAAGTCTTCCAAGCGAAGTGGTTGTCTAATTGGCACCGACTCTGTCGGAAGCGCCCCCACTAGCTATACACTACCTGGCCAATTTGGTTTGATTAGTGAGGGAGGTGAATCAAGCGAATCAATTCGACTCAACCAGTTAGGAGTCGTCTAGATTAAAGTGACACTAGGTCTAGGATTGTTTGAACCATGCTTTCTTAGGAAATTTCTGACCAACCCTCTTTTCTATCTTTAGAGTTAAGTTTCCTTTCTCATCTGAGTCTTCTTTCTCTTCTCACCTAAATTCTCTAGATTAGGATTCCTTTCTCATCTTGCCCCATTCTATTGTTTGTTTTCCTTTTTAAAAAAAACATAAAAAAAACGAAAATTTAAAAAAAAATTGTAATTAATTCTTGAAATTAAATTTGGAATTTAAAGTTCGAATTTGAATTCAAAAATTGATTCAACCCGGTGCACTCAGATTTGGATTCGGGACTTGAGTAATCGACTCTCACGAGTTCATCTAGATTCCAGTCTGGAACTTAACCCCAATCCACTTATTGCACCACCTCACCCGGATCTAATGGGTGAGAATGTAGTGGACCCGCCTGTTGCACAACCTATAACTCTGAGGGATCGGTGCTACCCAACGATGGCTGCTCAGCCATCGTGCATCGTTATGCCCACCATACCGGGTCGCGACTTCGAACTTAAGGCACAATACATGAGTATGCTGCCTAAGTTCACATCTAGGGAAGACCCATATCTCTTCCTTAGAGAATTTGAAGAAATCTGCTCTCTTATGCAATACCAGCATATCCCTGAAGAGGCAGTGCGTCTGAAATTCGTGCCTCTAGCACTGAAGGACGACGCTAAGAAATGGCTATATAGTCTAGCCGAAAGATCTATTAGAAGTTGGGCCGAATTTGTTCAAGTTTTCCTAAAAAAATATTTCCCCAACCATAAGACTATGAAGATTAGGAATGAAATTGTTGCATTCGTTCAGTCTGAGAGCGAGCCGTTCTATTCCTATCTTGAGAGATTTAAGAGTGTCTTGACCCAATGCCCTCATCACGGAATTCCGAAGTGGCAATTATGCCAAATTATTTATGAGGGATTGACACCCACATCTAGGGTTATGCTAGAATCTGTGAGCCAAGGGAACTTTATGTCCAAAAATGAAAATGATGCCTGGACTTTTCTTGAGGATTTAGCTGAAAATAGTATGCAATGGGACAATGCTAGAACACCCATCAACCCGAGTATTGGATCTAGAATAGCGAGTCAACCCCGACCAGGTGTCTTAGCTATAGACTCCAACATAGCGGCTGAGGCAAAACTAGCTACCCTAATGCGTAGAATGGAAAGTCTAGAGCTTCAAAATCAACCCCGAATGAATCAACCCTTGTCTATCCCCTGCTCTAGATGTGGTCAGACTGGTCATTTAATGGAGGACTGTGTGAACCTGGAACATGTTAATGCCACATTTAACAATTCTAGAAATGATCCTTACGCATCAACCTATAACCCAGGTTGGCGTAATCATCCCAATTTTTCGTGGACCCAACAAGGACAACCTCCTAGACAACAACCAACCCCATATAATCAAAATAATACATCATCTGGGGGTAATAATGGAAATCATGAGGTTAGGTTGACAAAATTAGAAAATTTAATGACAACTTTTATACAAACAACCAACCAATCATTCCAAAGGCTAGAGACACAGGTCAGCCAATTAGCACAGATAATAGGTGAAAGAGAAAAGGGCCAATTTCCAAGTCAACCTGAGGTAAACCCCAGAACTAATAATCAATATCAATCTTATCAACCACCTTCAGGAAATAACAACCCTAGACCGGTTCAAATGGTTAATGAGGAAGGACCGTTCCAACAAATCAATGCTGTAGTATCATTACGGTCCGGAAGACAAATTGACAATAATGTGGTAAACTCTAGAATGACTAATCAATCTAGCCATCAAGCACCCACATATGACTTGACCATTGAACCCGACGTCCAAATTGAAAAGCCCAATCCACCTACTCAACCTGAACCTGTAGCTCAACCTGAACCTGAGCGAGTTTATGTGCCTAAAGCCCCATTTCCCAATAGACTCAAAAAGAACTCTAGTGCACAAATAGAGAAAATCTTGGAAGTATTTAAGCAAGTTAAGGTAAACATTCCACTCTTAGACATGATTCAACAAATACCTGCTTATGCTAAATTCTTAAAAGATTTGTGCACTAAGAAGAGAAAAACGAATGTACCAAAGAAGGCATTCTTAACTGCAAACATATGCTCAATTCTTTCCAACACATCTCCTATAAAATATAAGGACCCGGGGTGTCCCACAATTTCATGTTCAATAGGAGATACGTTTATCAATAAAGCCCTTCTAGACCTTGGTGCAAGCGTTAACTTGCTCCCATTTTCTGTCTACGAGCAACTCAACCTTGGTCCACTGAAACCCTCTAGGACAACCCTCCAATTCGCTGATTGTTCTGTTAAGAAACCGAGAGGTATAGTAGAGGACGTTTTGATTAAGGTTGGTGACTTTATTTATCCAGTGGATTTTGTCGTACTTGATACTGAACCTGTTGTAAATCCTAATCGACAAATCCCTGTAATTCTAGGTAGACCCTTTTTAGCCACTTCGGAAGCATTAATAAACTGTCGAAATGGGCTCATGCAATTATCTTTCGGGAACTTAAAAGCAGAATTTAATATCTTCCATATTGATAATGAGCCAGAAATAATATGCAACCCAAGTGATGTTGTGATGAGAGCACGTATTTATCAGAATTCTGAATCAAATAAATCATCACATAAGCAAAAAGGAAGTAAGAAAAAAGGGAGTGATTCATTTACTCAACCACCATCACTCGAGCAAATAACCGAACCAATTCAAGTGAGAAGAGTGGAATCTTTTCCTCAAGTCAACATGGGGAACAATTCAACTGGATACATGCACCAATATGGTGTCATTCAATCCAGTGCTGATTATGGTTGACTTTGAACAAACTCAACCCCTCTACCGCAAGCCGACGCAGGTAATAAGTGCATTTATTGTATCTGTGCATACATTGAGGACAATGCATGAGTTAGGTGTGGGGGGGTGTTTATATATGTACATATCTATCTATTTGATTTTCTGTTTTGTTCTTTTAAAAAAAAAAAATTTCAATATTCTATGACATAGCTTAAGATTGAACTGCCAAAACCCGTGTACAAATTGCATTAAGTTTTTGTTCCTTATTATATAGCTCTGCTTGTAGAAATTATGACATAAATCTAAGTTCCAAAGAAATAACCCATGACCCTTGTAAGACATGTATGCACTTAAATTGGATGAATCAAATCTTTGAAGTGGTTGATAAAAAGCAGAGGTTGAGGAAAATATACCGGGAATTGTGGACTTCTAATAGCAATTAAGCCTTGAGGAAAATAAAAATAAAATAAAATAAAAATAAAGTGAGGAAAAAACATTTTGCAAAATGATTACAAAAGCCCAAGCCTTCGAGTCACTGGTCCGTAGGGGTATCTTGAAACCCGGTAACTTGAGTCTGCCAGCTCGGGATTATCGACCAAACTCGCTACACGAATGCAAAAAGGGTATAAGTGTCAAAAAGAAAAGCAAATGTGTTGAATCACGGAAAAAGGATAAAAATAAATAAATACTTTAAGATACTCAAGGCCCAAAGCTAAAGGAATGATCCATGCCATGGTTGATCCAAATGATACTTCACCACCAGAGGAGGCGTGCAAAATAATTTATGTGATAACATGTGTAGAAGGGTTAGTGGTGTGAATGTTGGAGGAACAAAGACCAAGTCATATTTTTAATGAGTTAGATTTATATAATGAGCATGCAAGAATTCTCAGTGAGATGTATAAGGTTGAGGTAGGGATATTAAGAGCTATTAATGGAATGTTGAATTAAGACTTTGTGGGTGTGTCAACTGAAAACCCTCACGAGACAAAACTCGTCCTCTAAGGCAACCTGGAGGTTTAAAGGCTTGTTGCACATGCTAAGTGCAACCGTGATTCCTACGAAAGTGAGTTAGGATTTCCCTGCTTTCATTTTCTTATATTCTGCTTTGCTAGGGACTAGCAAAATCTAGGTGTGGGGGTATTTGATGCATTGCATACATTGCATCATATGTCTTTCATTTAGATTACTTTTACATCAATAAATGCTACTAAGGTATGTGTTTAGTCTTATTTACAGAATACAGGGACCTGAATGCAATTTACCCACATCCCGAGCATAAACGCGTGCAAAAGACTCATTTCTATCATAAAGACCAAGTTCAAGATTATCGGGTTACGAATGGAAATGTATCCAAGCATAAAAGCATTCAAGTCCTAATTGCAAAAAGAACAAGGACTTAAGCACAAAAGTAGCCGGGGACTTAACTGCAAAAAGTCAAGGACCTAAGTGCAAATCACGAGTAGCTTTTATTCTCTTGGAGAAAATATATAGAAAAATCAATGTATATCTCCAAATATGTGAAAGAATTAATCCGGAGTTCAAAAGAATGGAAAGAATCAATCCAGACGCGTAAAGGAGGATCAAATCATACCATAAACATTCAACCAAAATTCGGATTAATCTGAGGAGATCATGCGGCGAAATTGCCGCACATTACATGCATCATGCGGCGGAAACGCCGCCCCGTAGTCGATCCGTGTGCTCCAATTTTGACCAGTCGTGTCTGGACACGTGTACTCTCCAATTCTATACTTAGGTCTCTTGTAACAACTATAAATAGACCCGAGAACGATGTTAGAAGGGTCCTTGGTCCTTAGTCTTAGGTTTTTATTTTTAGTCTTTGTCTTGTAATCTTCTTTTTAGCAATAAAATTCTGTCTTTTATTTTTTTCTTTTAGTTTTCTTTTGTAATGTCTCAAGGACCCATTCTTCCTCCCTCCATGAGTTTCTAACTCCTTCCAAAGGGTGGAGGTGACGGATTAGGGTGAAGAGAAGATGAATGGATGTTATTATTTTAATTTCGTGTTAGTATATTTTGATTATTTGAATTTATGTTAAATCATTTATCATGTAATGCTTTATAACTAATATGATTTATTATAAGTTTCTGAATTCTCTAATCTAAACCTTAAATCTAATCCTCCACCCAACGGAATTCACTTCTTTGTTCTTGCTTTAGTTTTAATTGTTTTTGTTTCTTGCTTTAAATAACTAAAACCCAAAAATCTCAAAACCCATTTATTTCTTCTCTCCTTCTTCTCCTTAATCGAAAATCACATTAAAAACAGAATCTCTCCCTCCTTGTGTTCGACCCGTATTTGCCACGTCTTCATTGACGCCGTGCACTTGCGGTATAAATTTAATTCTCATCATCCAGCATCGTATCCATATGAAAGAAAATTCTAGGCCCCGTCGGAACCCACAATGAGGATTGAATCCTGTGTTGAAAGAAGCCATCCAAAAGAAGGTTCTTAAGTGCTTGGATCATGGTATAATCTATCCAATCTCTGATAGTTAGTGGGTGAGTCATGTCCATGTGGTTCCCAAGAAGTCAGGTGTGACGGTTGTTGAGAATGAGCATAATGAAATTATACCAACACGCCTGCAAACTGGCTGGCGAGTTTCCGTAGATTATCGCAAGCTCAATGCGGCAAGTGTTGGCCTGTTGGCCTTAATCTATGTTTTGATGGTTTAATCAACCTAATCTTAAATGTAATCAATGTAGAGTAGCACACATATTGCATAGCATATATATTGTATTGTTCTAACCTCTACAGGTGATCAAGACTCAAGGAAGAAAGGAAATCAAGTCAAGACATGTATTAAAGCTATATGGTAGACATGTAATCTTGTTTTCCTTGAGTCTTGGGAACATTGTGTGATTGAGCATACTTGAGCTAAAATCAACTCACATATACACTAGGTTCCTTATAGAAGGCACACACAAAATTTCACATTCATTGGACTTAAATAGATCACCCAAACTAGAACCGGAAAACACTAAACCAAACCAGAACTGCCAGAACCTTTTCGGTCGACCGTTTCAGACATTTTGGTCGACCATTTGTTTCTGTAAACAGTTAGTGTTTTCTACCATCCATTCGGTCGACCGTCCAAACCTTTTCGGTCGACCGTGTAACAACAACTTTCCGACCGTTAGACTTGTCGTATTATACCAACGGTCGTATTCGAATTATTCACAAATACCCCAAAATACAAACTGCCTATCGGTCGACCGTGGACTTGTTCGGTTGACTGAACTTTTAGTGTCTCCAATTTGTGCAACTGCTTGGACATTTTTTGGTCGACCGAAGACTTTGGATCGGTCGACCGAACTTGATCATTTTTATCAACCCCGTAGAGCATGTTGAGTTTCGGTCGACCGAACCATATTCGGTGTTTGACTGGTAACTTAACTGAACCTAAGTCATAGCCTATCGTGGTCGACCGTTCATTTTATCGGTCGACCGAACCGCAGTTACTCAGAATTGGGTCCTGCAGGTTGCTATTTTATTATTCTCAATCAAACCTTACACAACTTAACCCCAACGTCTATAACACCTTAGGAGCATATAAATAGGTGTTCCTATGACACAATTACACAACTTTCTTACACTTCCATTTGTCATATACACTTAAGAGAAAACTGCAAGTCTCGCATTCCCCAAATCAAACTCTCCAAGCTTGCACTTCCACATCTTAGATCAATTCCACATCCTAAGCTAAGTGTGCTCAAGTTAGAGAGTGTGTTCCACTCACACATTGTTGTTCAAAGAAGCAAGGACTTCGGTGAAAGCCCGAAGTGCTCCTCTCGGATTGTGAGAGAAGAAAGTAAAGCTCGCGAGGGTGTTCGCGGAGCTTGTTTTGTAAAAGGCTTAATCTCGGCCCAGAACGAGGTTGATAGTGAAGACACGAGCGGAGCTCGAGGGATTTCGAGTGGAACTTGCAAGAGAGGAAGTAGGCGGGAGGCCGAACCTCTCTAAAATCTGGTGCCTTCTTGTTGGTTTTCATTATCTCTTCATTTGCTTGCTAGTTTAGTTTTTATTTCCACTGCATATACTTTATTTCTTAACCTAGTAGGTAATAAGCTTAAAAGTGATTAGAACTAAGCCCAATTACGATCCTACATTTAGTATCAAAGCCTTGTGAGCTAAATTTCTGTAGTTGACCGTAATTTTAGCATTGCATCCACATCTAATCATCTAGAGGGATTGTGCACAACTAGTCCTCCTCTGCTAAATGGGTCAAATTATGATTATTGGAAGAATAGGATGAAAATATTCCTAATATCTACTGACCTCAAGTGTTGGATGTTTCTTCAAAATCCCTACACACCCCCAAATGAAGATGAATTAGACTCACTTTCTAGGGCAAAAATGAAAGAAATTGAGATGAACTCTAAAATTATGAACGTTCTTTATTGTGGCCTTAATTAGGGTGAATACAATAGAATTAGGTGTTGTGAGAGTGCTTTCGAAATTTGGCATATATTACAAATGTATCATGAGGGTGATAGTAAAACCAAAGAAACTAGAATTAGTCTCCTCATGCATAAATATGAGAGTTTTTTCTATGCAAACGGTGAGAACATAAGCGAAATGAACACTCGCTTCACCGATATTACTAACTCTCTTTGTGTTCTTGGAAGAAAACTTAATAAAGGATAGATGACAAGAAAGTTCCTCCGGTCGCTTAGCAACGATTGGGAAGATAAAGTCGTCGCAATCGAAGAGGCGCATGATCTTTCTAAATTAAAGATGGAGGAACTTGTTGGAAATATCATGGCTTATGAGCTTCAAATTAACCATCGAAAGAAGAAGGAGGCCTACAAGAACAAACCCTTCTTGGCATTACATGAAAATCTTGAGGAACCAAGGAGGAGTGTAGAATATGAGGACATTGAAGTCCTAGCGAAAGACTTCTTCAAATACCTCAAGAAGGATAAGGGAGAAAAGAATGAAAGAAGAGGTAGAAGAAGTGAAATGAGAGAAAAGAAGGAGAAGGAGGAGAGTGAAAATGAGAGAAAAGAGAAGGAGAAGAAAAATGAGAGAAGGGAGAGAAGGAGAGGAGTAAGAGAAAAGAGAAGAGGTTGGAAGGTCACAAGGCCACTTGGGACAATTCATCGTCATCATCTTCATTCCAATCAACCGCACCTTCAACAACAAAGGAATATGCACATATGTGCTACATGACAATTCAAGATGAAGGAAGTGAGGTATCCTTACTCTTACTCTACTAAATCACATTCATGCTCAACTAAGTCATATTATAGTGATAGCTCACATTCTAGTGTTAATGAAGAAACTTATACACATGATGAGCTTCAAAATGCATTTCATGACTTAGTTAAACAATATGAGATCATTTATGACAAAAATAAGAATGCTGGAAAATTGATAAATGATCTCTAATGCCAAATTGAAACATGCATGAATGAGAAGAATGAGGTGCTTGCTAGACTTGAAAACAATGCATCAACTATTGATAGTTTAAAAGCAACCTAGTGATAGTGAACATTTAGATCTTCAAGCTTGCAATGTGCAATTAAGAAAAGATCTTGAAAGATTCACTAATGGAACTAAGATGTTTAATATGCTTTTAGGAAGTCAAAGGCAATCCTTGCAAAAACATGGTTTAGGATATAATGATTCATATGTTAAAAACCACGTAATTCATACAACTTTAAATGGAAAGTACTTATATGTAAAGCATATCTCTTCAAGTGTGTGCTCCTAAAACCAATATGGTTTGGATTCCCAAAGCTAACATTCAAGGACCCAAAGTTGTTTGGGTACCTAAATCTACACTTGTAGGTGCTTGACGAGGAGATCAGTGGTGACCGGGCAAGCTTGAGAGTCAAATTCAAAGCCGGTTGCATCACCGAATGGAGATTAGAATCAATTCAAAGCTTCAAAATGGGTATAAATTTCTATCATCTTAAATTTTGATAAAATTGGTTCTAGGCTAGATATTTAATATGCTTAATTAACATATCATATATTCATTCATTGCATATCTTGAAATTTGAATAACATCCATTGCTTTGCTTGAATGGATTTCAAAAGGTGGAATTAATTCATCACATGCCTAATTGATAGATTCTACATGATGTTAAAAGGGGAGAATTAGAATTGAACTTAATCGAAAAATCATATTCATATTGATAGGGGGAGCTTATTGAATATCATTCACAAAGAGTAATGAAGTGCAAAATTTAGGGGGAGCAACTTCATTACAAGACATCCAAATTCCATGATAATCTTATAATTATTTTATGGATGTCAAAGGGGGCGAGATAATTAAGAGGGTAACTTGAAATTTGATTATAATTTAACAAAACTATGCACATCTATAGGGGGAGCATTTTTATGCATAGTTTACAACTAAATATTTCAAGTGTTAAGATATAAGTTGCCATCATCAAAAAAAGGGAGATTGTTGGCTTTTTGGCCTTAATCTATGTTTTGATGATTTAATCAACCTAATCTTAATTGTAATCAATGTAGAGTAGCACACATATTGAATAGCATATATATTGTATTGTTCTAACCTCTACAGGTGATCAAGACTCAAGGAAGAAAGGAAATCAAGTCAAGACATGTATTAAAGCTATATGGAAGACATGTAATCTTGTTTTCTTTGAATCTTATGAACATTGTGTTATTGAGCATGCTTGAGCTAAAATCAACTCACATATACACTAGGTTCCTTATAGAAGGCACACACAAAATTTCACATTCATTGGACATAAATAGATCACCCAAACTAGAACCGGAAAACACTAAACCAAACAAGAACTGCCAGAACCTTTTCGGTCGACCGTTTTAGACCTTTTGGTCGACCGTTTGTTCCTGTAAACAGTTAGTGTTTTCTACCATCCATTCGGTCGACCGTGTAACAACAACTTTCCGACCGTTAGACTTGTCGTATTATACCAACGGTCGTATTCGAATTATTAACAAATACCCCAAAATACAAACTGCCTATCGGTCGACCGTGGACTTGTTCGGTCGACTGAACTTTTAGTGTCTCCAATTTGTGCAACATCCTGGACATTTTTTGGTCGACCGAAGACTTTGGATCGGTCGACCGAACTTGATCATTTTTATCAACCCCGTAGAGCATGTTGAGTTTCGGTCGAACGAACCCTATTCGGTGTTTGACCGGTAACTTAAGTGTACCTAAGTCATAGCCTATCGTGGTCGACCTTTCATTTATCGGTCGACCGAACCGTAGTTACTCAGAATTGGGTCCTGCAGGTTGCTATTTTATGATTCACAATCAAACCTTACGCAACTTAACCCCAACGTCTATAACACCTTAGGAGCTTATAAATAGGTGTTCCTATGACACGATTACACAACTCTCTTACACTTTCATTTGTCATATACACTTAAGAGAAAACTGTAAGTCTCCCATTCCCCAAATCAAACTCTCCAAGCTTACATTTCCACATCTTAGATCAATTCCACATCCTAAGCTAAGTGTGCTCAAGTTAGAGAGTGTGTTCCACTCAAACATTGTTGTTCAAAAAGCAAGGACTTCGGTGAAATCCCAAAGTGTTCCTCTCAGATTGTGAGAGAAGAAAGTCAAGCTCGCAAGGGTGTTCACGGAGCTTGTTTTGTAAAAGGCTTAATCTCGGCCCGGAACGAGGTTTATAGTGAAGGCTCGAGGGACTTCGAGCGGAGCTTGCAAGGGAGTAAGTAGGCGGGAGGCCGAACCTCTATAAAATTGGGTGCCTTCTTGTTGGTTTTCATTATCTCTTCCTTTGCTTACTAGTTTAGTTTTTATTTCCACTGCATATACTTGATGGCTTAAACTAGTAGGTAATTAGCTTAAAAGTGATTATAAGTAAGCTTACGTTCCTACCGCAACGCGGAATGATCGTTTCCCATTGCCATTCATTGATCAAATGTTGGAAAAATTGGTCGGACATGAGTATTATTATTTTCTTGAGGGATATTCCGGTTACAACCAATTTTTCATCGCCCCGATGATCAAGAGAAAACCACATTTACATGTCCCTTTGACACGTTTACCGACCGTCGCATGCCCTTTGGGTTATGTAATGTGCCAACGACGTTTCAAAGGTGAATGATCAACATCTTCTTCGATATGGTAGAGCATTTCATTGACATTTTTATGGACGACTTTTCCATATTTGGCGCTTCCTTCTATGAGTGCCTTCATCACTTGAGCCTTGTCCTCAAGCGATGCCATGAGAAAAACCTCTCTCTCAATTGGGAGAAATGTCACTTCATGGTGAAGCGAGGTATTGTACTTGGACATGTGTTCTCAAGTAGGGGAATTGAGTTCGATCCCGCCAAAGTGGGTCTTATTGCTAATCTCCCACCGCCACAAAATGTGAAGGATATTCGTGCCTTTTTAGGGCATACTGGATTCTATAGGTGGTTCGTTCGGGATTTTAGCAAAATTACTCGACCTCTCACCGCCTTGTTGGCCAACGATGCCATTTTTGAGATCACACCAAATTGCCACCATACATTTTTGACCTTGAAGAAAGAGTTTACTTCAGCTCCCATAATTAAGGCACTAGTGTGGACTGAACCCTTCGAGTTGATGTGTGATGCATTTGACTTTGCTGTGCGAGCAGTGCTTGGGCAACAATTAGACAAATTGCCTCATGTTATCTACTACGCTAGTAGAACACTCAATGATGCCCAATTGAACTACATTGTGACCGAGAAAGAATTCTTAGCGATCATATTCGATTTGGAGAAATTCCGGTCGTACTTGATTGGCTCCCACATGATTATCTATTCTGATCACACAGCCATCAAGCACCTTATGGCAAAGAAAGATGCAAAATCTCGACTCTTGAGATGGATCTTGTTGTTACAAGAATTTGATCTCGAGATTCGAGACAAAAATGGTGTGAAAATGTTGTAGTTAACCACCTGTCTCGTCTTGAGATACCAACCCATAGGACCAAATTACTAATGACAAATTCCTGACGAACAATTGTTCACGATCCAAGATAACCTTTTGTTTGCCGACATCGTGAACTACCTCGTGACCGAGTAACTTCCTGTGGGTTGGTCAAAATCTCACCAAGCCAATTCTAGATCCTATGTCAGATTCTTTCACTAGGAGGACCCCTATCTATTCAAATACTTGTCTAACCAAATTTTCAGGTGGTGCGTCCCAAATACCGAGTTCCAAAGTGTGCTCCAATTTTGCCAGTGTAACGCATGTGGAAGACATTTTGGAGCAAAGAAAACTACCACCAAGGTGCTCCAATCTGGATTCTACTGGCCTTCTCTTTTCAAAGATGCTTACGAATTTTGTAAGCAATGTGATAGGTGCCAACGCCTTGGCGGGATTAGTCGACGTGATATGATGCCTTTGCAAAATATCTTTGTCGTCGACATCTTGGATGTGTGGGGCATTGACTTTATGGATTTTTTCTCGAATTTGTTCAGGAATGTTTACATGTTGGTGACCATTGACTATGTGTCTAAGTGGGTAGAGGCTATCCCACAAAGACCAATGACAACAAGGTGGTCACCAAATTCTTAAATGACATTTTTGCACGATTTGGTACTCCTCGTACCATAATCAGCGATAGGGGTACCCACTTTTGCAATCACTCCTTTGAAGCGCTTATGAGGAAGTACTCGATCACCCAATGGCTTGCGACCCGATATCATCTACAAGTAGTGGGCAGGTCGAAGTCTTTAATCGTCAATTAAAGCAAATCCTTGAGAAGAAGGTTAATTCCTCGAGGAAGGATTGCTCGACTAAGTTGAATGACGTGTGGTAGGCTTTTCGCACTACGTTTAAGACCAATTTGGGTATGTCCCCATATCGGGTAGTGTACGGCAAGGCTTGCCACCTACTAGTCGAGCTCGAGCATCGTGCTTTCTGGGTGATTAAGAACCTGAATATGGATCTTGATAAAGCAGGGGTGCAGTGTAAACACGACATCGTGGAATTGGAAGAGCTACGCAATGATGTATATGAAAATGTCAAAATTCATAAGTCTCGAGCCAAGATGTTTCACGATTGCATGATTATTCGAAATGTGATTACGGCCGGGCAGAAGGTGTTGCTCTATAACTCCTGACTTCATTTGTTTACAGGTAATCTCTACAGTCGCTGGTCTGGCCCTTTTATTGTGCAAACCGTATTTGCTTATGGAGCGGTTGACATCCTGAACCTAGGGAATGGGGACATCTTCAAAGTTAATGGACAATGCCTCAAACCTTACTTGGAGGGGGCACCAGCTGGAGTCGAGGAGGTCATGTTCCTTCATGAACCTCTCTCGCACTCAACCATTCATGTTCCTGCATGAATGGTTGAGATTTCATGTTTGTACATACAAAAAAAGTCAAAAAAAGAAAATAGAAGAAGAAAGAAAAAAGAAAAAAGAAGATGAAGAAGAATAAGAATAAGAAATCTCAACCATTCATGTTCCTGCATGAATGGTTGATATTTCATGTGTGAACATTCATGTTCCTACATGGATGGCTGAGATTTTAGGTTTGTATATATTGTTCTTCATTTTGCGCTTCATGTTGGTGAGATCTTCCTTTTTCATGCATAAATCCATATAGTATCATGCTCACATTCATTGAGAACAATGCATGAAGTAGGTGTGGGGGGTGTTTTACGTGTGTACATAGTCGAGTTTTTTCCTTTGATTTTGTTTTCTTTTGTGTGCATTGTTAGGGTCATGTTACTGTGTTGCATTTAATATCGATATATCTACTTGTCATCATCCTTGGGTGACTTGTCTTCTTTTGCTTGCCTTATGCTTTAAAAATTTTACATTTCTTTCAAAATCTTCATGTGTTTTGCGAAAGAAAATATTTTGTGGGTTTTGCATGTCTTTGGCATGTGCAAAACCGTTGAGAGGTAAAGTAAAAAGAAAGCCCCCAAAATTATCTTGAACTTGATGCATTAGGATATCTAGTACTGTGGCTTTAGGACTTATCTAGTTGTTAGGATGCACCCCGGTCTTCCCTCGGGGGGCGAGTAATCATAGGGTTTCAAAACTCAAACAATTAAAGAAGTCCACCCTGAACCTAGTGAGCCAATAATTTGTGTCTATTAATATAAGGAAGGTTGTTATAGTCAATGACCCTTTAACTCCTGTTGTGAGACATCAAGTGTAGGGGGTTTTGGTTCATGTGTAGATAAGAAATAAATGAGTAGTTGTTATCTCTTCTCGCACGGCTCCTATCACTCGGGAAATTAGGTCCGAGGGGACTTTGTGCCTGGTGCTTTCGAGTCAACTGACTTGGGATGCACCGACCGAACTACCATTACACGGGTGATAGGGATTGCCTATGTTGAGATGTGGGGAAAGGTGTACGTGATAGTGTAAGTCCTCATAGGCAATGATGCACGAAACCTGACCCTGGGAGAATCAAACACCAACTACACAGAAAAAAAAAGAAAAAAAAAAGAAAAAGAAAAAAAGTGGTAATGCAAATAAGAACCTTAATGGACTTTACACTTTGTATCGCTTGAGGAGGTTAAGGTTGTCCATGTCTTTCACTTAAGTCCTTAATTAACTTGCATGAATGATTCATTAGGCAAGGTGTGTGGACTGATTACCTATATAGAGTCTGCCCGTAGGATTTCCGTGTCCAATGATCGATAAAAATGAGTCCATCGAGTTGAGTTTCAAGATTGAATAATGCATCAATGTTCGGATTTTGTGGGTATATCCACTGAAAACCCTTAGGAGACAATACTCCTCCTCCTCGGCGACAATGAGGTTTAACGGTTTGTTGCACGTGCTAAGTGCAATCATGATTCCTACGAAAGTGAGTTGGGATTTCCCTGTTTTTCGTATGCTTTTTCCTTTCTTTCATTTTCTCGTTCTTTGTTTTGCTCGGGACTAGCAAAAGTTAGGTGTGGGGTATTTGATTGACATCATATCGTGCATACATTTGTGTTTTATATCCGTTATCTTTCACCTAAACAATGTTACATAACGAGTTTTATGTTTGAGTTTCAGGAATAAACATGATTGAGGAGAAAAGGCATAAACGGACCTAAAAGCAGTAAAAGAGACTAAGTTGAGAGTCTTAAGGACTAAGATGCAAGGGAGAAGGACCTGAATGCAAACCCAAAGGACCAATGAGCAAATCAAGAAACTCCACACCATCATGGGGAGTATTTTGGCAATTCAATTGGGGTCGGAGCTCCAACAACCGTCTTGGATACATCACATATGAGGAAAGCCATCCAGAAAAGCGCACACAAAATCCAGACTGGATCCAAACCCTGTAGACCACCAATTAGCGGTCTGGGACCTCTGATTGGCGGTCTAAGTTGCTCCGGATACGATGCGGTTTAGTCGGGTCATGTATAATTGTGTGTTATGTCTATTTTTGGTATTGTATTAGTCCCATACCGGGGTATTGTCCCGGATTACCTTTTTCTATGACTATAAATAGAACTCTTCCTTCTCCTTTATGTCTCATCTCTCTCTTGGAGGCCTTCCTCTCTACTAGGAGTAAAAGCTTTAGCGCAAAAACTATGGTGGAAAGGGGCTACTTGTAATTGAGTGAGTATTAATAAATGTTTTGTTAAGTTTTCTTCATATTGCCTCTTTTCAATTCTTGCATACTTAGATAACTTGTTTGTTTTAGTCTTCTTAGAATTAGTTTAAGCATGTTTTCTTTCCTTAGTATGAATGTTAGTTTAAATATGTGTGAGTAGTTCCATCCCCCTTTCGGGGTGGAGTAGGTGTCTATACATGTTATGTAGATAGAATGAATGCTAAACGTTGTTGTATGTGAGAAATGTTAGTATGCTTGTTTGAATTAATAAGAACTCTTAACTTGATGGTTTCTGCCATAATGTTTAGGTACATTCCATGCTTATTTATGTACTTAATAACAAACTTGTCGTGCTCATATTAATCACCTAGGTTAGTGCTTTGAATGATAGGTCTTGCCATTAGGTTCTTCTTATGCATTAACAAACACTAACTACACTTGAGGTTAATGTATGCATTCACCACACTTATTTCATGTGTACACACACTCCACCCCTTAGGGGTGTTTCCCATTCGTGAATTTCATATTTCCTATTAGTAGTTGCTTAGCTTAGCTTAGTTTAGTTTGTTTTGTGCTTTCATTTCCTTCTTTGTTGTTTACTAGTTTAGTGTAGTTTAGTTTAATCAATTTTTTCTCCCCTTTGTTTCCCACTCGCCTTCGAACGAACCAAAGTCGACACACCTCCCTGTGGATCGACTCGTATTTGCCACCACTTCAACGCGGTCGTGCACTTGCGGTTATAATTATAACATTCAACCGTACCACCACCCTTAGTTCAATAGGATCAATAGATGACTTTGTGGGAGCAGACCCATATTGTCTAGGTCGCGCAATCGTCTTGCATAGTTCTCCTGCCAACTCGTGGGAACAACTATGAATTGAAACCTGAATATGTGAGCATGATTCTTACCTTCACAGCAAATAAGGAGGATTCGTATATCTCCATACGTGAATTCCAGGAGGTATGCTCCATGTTCAAGCTTCAACAGTTTGACGAGTATTCCGCCTGGTTGAGGATGATTTCTTTCGCATTGAAGGATAACACAAAAAAATGGATATACAATCTCCCGGCGAACTCGATTCGGTCTTGGAATGACAATGTGGCCATCTTTCTGAAGAGATTCTTCCCCCAAAGGAAGACTCAACAGTTATGGCACTGGATACATCAAATGTTTTAGACTAAGACCGAATCGTTTAATGCTTTCTTTGAGAGGTTCAAGGACCCTCTCCTGCTGTGCCCTCATCATGGACTTGAGTTGTAGCAGTTGTGCCACATTGTTTACGAGGGCGTCAACTACAACAACCGAACATTATTGGAGTCGATGTGTCAGTGTGATTTCCAAATGAAACCTATTGATGAGTCATGGGATTCCTTTGAATTAATGGCTAAATGTGAAAGACTCGCTTCCCTAACACTATAATAAAGTCCATTCTTATCTCTTATGATTGGTTGACGATTGTTATTGTATGTTTGTGTTCTGTGGTGTCCTTTCCTGGTTTCGGGAAGGTTTTCTTTTTGGGGAAAGTTTTCTTTCGGGAATATTTCCTTTTTGGTCGTGTGAAGTGTGGCGCGTCGGGCGCGCGCGTCTTGACATGGGTGGCTTGGTGTTTGTTTGGGGTGGCGTTAGACCCCAAATCCTTCGCACCTCTTGGGCTTGTGCATTTGGGCCTGGATGGATCAGCACAGCTGAGGTGGCATCCACATCAGCAAGTGAATCAAATCAGCAAGAAGAAAGGAAGGAAGATCTTGGGGAGATCTCGTGGGCTTTGTTGGGAAATTTCGTGCATGACTAGAGTTGAACCCTACCCGTCACATGCATAATTCTCCTCACTCTCCCATGCACAAACCCTCTCCCTTCCCTTAGCTCCCATGACCAGGCAGCTTTCATATCAAACTCCATCGACATCAACAACTTCGGCAAGCTAGAAAGATGGCAAGCTAGGAGACGCACAATGGGGCAACGCAGCAACTTTCTTCGGCAGCTTGGGAGAAATTCGTGCTTCAGTTCTCAGGTGTGTGCCTAAGCCAAGGGTGGGTGAGAGAGTGGGGGTGTTGTCCTGGGGTTGGGTTAACACCAGCAAGGCCGGTGGTGCGGATTGGGGCTGCACAACCCAGCCATGTGCAGGTCTTGCGCGCGGCTATTGCTTGTACCCCATGGCTGGCTGGCATTGACCATTGGCAACTCCATATCTTGACGAGGTCCGGTGACTCCTGGTGTGGTTTGATCCAGCAACTAGTGAGGTTGGGGTAGGATTGAACTAGCGTTGCGGCTGGTGCAATCTAGCATATCCTCACACGTGTGAGTGCCTTGGCATTGGGGCTTGGTTGGTGCAATTCGACTGGGGAAGGCTGGTGCCCGCTGGCCGCAGTATGTGGTGGTTTAGAGGTGGTGCACGGGGGTGAATCCCCATATGCTCCTCCAGCTGACCCCTACCACCGAATAGCCAAGCCACAAAAATCTCATGGGCACGACTTGCGTGAGTGGCTCCTGTGGGTGCGCTCGATTTGATGTGTTGGGGCTGGTGGGACGTTCTTATGTGGTGCGAGTGTTTGAGAGGCATGAGTCATGGGTCTAATCAGGACTCCCCTTGCTGCTGACCAAGCACCTGTGGATGGTTGGCTGAAACGGTGTGTGCTTGGAACGACTGAACCCTCATGGGAAGTATACACGTTTTGTTTCTTGTGTTGTATCATATATTGCATGACCTGTTGAAGTTATTTATTGTTATCTACTACTGATTTTATTGGTTTATAAAGGGTCTCAATCATGGGTGCATGCACGTGTATTATTGCTATGTATTTGATATCTTGTGACAAAATTCACATGACCGTAGCTAGTCATTTTATCGACATCATGCCTTGTATAATTGTCATATATGCGAATGTTATGATTATGACTTTTTTGTTCATGTAGATGTGCATGCATGTTATTATTGTGCATGTTATGATGTGTATGGGTTTATGGTGGACACTCATAGCATGCTCATCGCCTTAGTTGTATTATGAATGTCTATATATGCATGTGTGTATTAGATGTCTTGCATGTGCATTTCTCAAATTTAATGAATAGGGCACCTTGTTGTTTGGGCCGACGAGCCTTTTTGGAAGACCTCTATGTAGAGAGGCCAGGCATGAGATAAAACCTGGATGTGCACATTGTCATTTTCTACAGGATGGGCATACCCAACATGCAATTGTATCATGTAGGTCTTTGCCGCGAGTTGGGGTGTCAATCCGGAAGACCACTTTGTTCCAAGTGATGGGTCATACTCTCAGAGTATCCGCCTGTGGATTAGACCAGCATGTCTAGTAGTCGGGTTCCTATGTAGAGGAATCGTGTCGGGCGAAGCCCGGGAGACACTGCTATGTAGAGAGTCGTCGACTCTTATTATTTGCATGTGTCGCATTTAGGATTTCATGTTTGACTCTTTATCCTGGTTTTGGACTAGGGGCATACGGGGTTTTCTTATTGAAAACTCAAGCACATTTTGTTGTTTTGCCTCAGACACTTAGGTTTCTGACAGAGGTTGGACTGGAGATGTTTTAGAGGATTTTGTACGCGAGGGACACGTCGACCAGTTTCCTTCAGTTTATCGTTTGCTTCCGCATTTATGTTGTGTTTCTTTGAGTTAAACCTTCTATGTATTAGATTTTGAGTTATTTCTATATATGGATAGTTTCCTTTTTCAAGTTTATGTTTCGTGTTGTATATCCATGTATGTTTTTATTTCATGTTCATCCTGTTTATTGTAACTAACCTGGTCGTTGTGGATACTATGATCGCGACATTCGCTTGGACTCCCCAGCGTGCGTACCCGTGAGATCGACGACGTTACAAAATGCACCCTTCAGTGGGACACTATGACAGAGCCACCAACCGTCAGGTCTTCTGGTCGAGCTGGATCATAACAAGTCGAGTCAACTATTGCGTCTAAGGCAAAAAGGTTGCTATCATGACTCATGAGTAGGATAGAGAGTTTAGAGTTGGACCGAGCTCCTGTAGCTCAGGTCTCTACTCCCGCTTGTAGTAGGTGGGGACAGACGAGACATAATGACTTGGAATGTACTTATGCTCCAAGCGATGATGAGTATGAAAATGTGATGTATCAACAATGCCATCGTAACGACCCGTACAATCACTCCTATAACCCAGGATGGTGAAACAACCCTAACTTCTCTTGACGGCCATGGTCAGAGCTCGCACGCTCAACCCGAACCCCCGCCCTATCACGCTCCACTCCCATCAGCGACCTACTCATCAACCTACTCATGCCTCATTATCAGGTTATTCTAGTTAGACTCCACCCTAGCAATCTTTTAAACCCCGAGTTTTGACCTTAGAGCAAACCCTTCAAATGTTCATGCAGAGAGACGCAAACCATGCTTACAGTGAACAACAGGTTGGTTAAATTATTGGAAGCGCAAGTCAATCAGTTGGCCTACCAGCTGAATAAACGTGAGAATGGTCAATTGTCGAGTCAACATGTGGTGAACCCCAGGGGTCAACCTGCTCAGGCCAGGCAGAATGCACACAAACTTGAAGATAACCCTTCCCAACATGCAAATGTTGCCCATACCTTGGGATCGGGAAGGGTTGTTGACAACAATGTGGAAATGTCTGCGCCTGACCCTATGTGTGACTCTCCCAAGGAGGGCCACAAGTCTTGCAAGGAAACCATTCCTGAGATCCTTCTTTCGATGCCTTTGTCCCCAAGGCACCTTTACCACATAGGTTGGAAAAGAAACACGATGAGCGGTAGGATAAAATTGTTAAGGTACATGGGCAGGTCAAGGTGAACATTCCATTGTTGGACATTGTTCAGCAAATGACACAGTATGCAAAGTTCATTAAGGATATTTGTACCAAAAAGAGGATAGCAAATGTCCCCAAAAAGGCATTTTTAACTTCCAATGTAAATTTGATCTTGACACAACCCATGCAAGTCAAATACAAGGACCCCGGTTGTCCTACTATTTCATGTGTGATCGGTGACATGACAATCCATCAAGCTTTGTTGGATTTGGGAGCCTTAGTAAACATCCTCCCTTTCTCTATGTCAACCTCGGAAAGTTTGGACAATCGAAAAACATTCAATCAATATAAGGCAAACCAACGTGGAAGTCCATTTTTAGCACGCCAGATATTATGTTAACGACCAATGTGAGATGCCCTTTCTAAATGAAAAATTATAGTGAGGTTGTTCTTTAAAGAACACACTCAATTTTAAAGGGCTGACTTGTCGCTCAAAAGAGACTTTTGATCTTTAAACGACTCGTGTGTCCTTTATAGGTCATAAGTTATCTTGTTAGGACAAACTTTTTTGTAAAAGGACACATTCGATTTTAAAGGACACAAGTGTCCTTTTAAATAGGAGCCTGTTATTTGAGGACACTTTTGTATTTTAAAGGACACACTCAATTTTTAAAGGACGAGGTTGGGGTTTAAAGGACAAATATGTGGGTTTAAAAGGACAACGTTTATAAGTCGTTTTCACATTTAAGTTTTAACTTTTCACCCCAAATTTAAACACAAAAAGTGCATGGATAAGCAACCTCCAGGTAATCCTCACAATTCACAAGGGCATCCTAGGCGAGGCTTGTGATCTCCAGTAAGGTGCAGCAAGCACATGGAGAAGCAATCCAAACTTCACCCCTGGACTCAAGCACCAAATTAGCCAAACGTGTCGGTGCTCGAGTATCAACAATGTATACTTTCTGTAGACGAACGCGCTACTTCCGACTACTTACCAACCTCAACCTCTACATATGAGGTAGTACAATGAAACCCGTAGAGCACATGAGACTGGTGATCAACCACCATTCATCCTTCTACATCTTAATCTTAGCATCATTTAGTCATGTCTACTATGAGATTGATGACCAAACACCACTCTTCCAATTACATCTTAATTGTAGCATCCATTTAATGATGTCTACTATGAGATTAGTGATCGGACACCACTCATCGTTCTGCATCTTAACCATAGCAAGGATGGATGAATCCAATCATTCGACTATGAGTTTTGTGACCGACCACCACTAACACATGCATATCATGACATATTTCAAGTCATTTATTGTAGTATAGAATGCATTAACGCGTAAAATACTACCTCTCAACTTCCCCACGAGTTGTTGAGGAGAATATTAAACCCTAAAATATGAAAGCAAAGCAGTATCCTTAGAGGCGGGTGTCTTTGTCTTCCTCGATCTTAGACTACATTATCAAAAAGTAGCCAAACCTGAGGAGGGGCATCTGTAAACACCCCCACCTAAGAATTAAGCAAAGTAAAAGTCTGTTCCATTAAGAAAACTAACCAAGTAGATCGATCCAAAACCTTAACCATACTTTATAGCCAAAATTATCCAAAAATACAAAACCCTAGCTGGCGGACAAACGGGTTACCACCGTAGTCTCGATCGCACACATCATGCCCAACAATCCAGGCCACACATCTACATTATCATATCCAAACCAAAACCTAATCGGGCGGGAATCCTATTGCCAACCATACCAAGATATTATACAAATCCTAGCCCGCATAGCCCTTTCAGCTCATCTCAAATCGGACCGCTTTTACTCAAAATTGATCTAAAACCATAGACAACCCCTAAGACACTTAATTTGAACTCGAAGTCTCAATCACAACCCTATTAAACCCTAGAATCCCTAATCATCCATTAAAATGACTCTTAAACTCACTTATCGATTGATCCGATCAGACCACCAATTCTAGGCCTTAACCCCAAACACCAACAAAACATAATTACCCAACACCAAATCTTAATTCTCACCATCTACACCCAATTAAGCATGATTAGTTTTTATTAAGAAATCATAGACCAAAATCACCTTTACGATCAATCGGTAAGACATCTTAAGCTTCAAACTTGATAATCATCTAAATTCAAACCTTAAATTGCTCCCTAAACAGCCTAGTCGATCATAATCAGCCCTCAGGCCCTTAAGGAACCACATATAAAAAGACTATAATAACCACTCTAAAAATTAATCAATAAGTCTTTAATCCTAATTTCACTCTGAAACTCGCATCATACCCTAATGAAACCTTCACAATTTTAAAAACATTAAAATATACTTAATAACACTATAAACACTCTCATCCACAAAACACAACCTAATCAAAGACATTTACCCAATATCCGAAAAACACAAAAATACACCTTGAAATATTTATTAATCCTTTCACACACTAAACACCCTTAAGCCTCTCAATTTACACCTAAACTTTTATCCTCATGCAAACCTAGGTGCAACCACCCCCTCAAAAGTCAAAAAGTAACCTAACCAACCCTAAAGTCTAGTTTTGCTTAATCTAACCAAACCTATTGAAATCCCAAGCAACAAGCATCAACAACAGCCCTTTAGAAATCCAAAGCTCCTCCCAATGTTTGAGAATTTTGATTCACTAAAAGTTATGGTGTCGACAAGTGCAATACTGATAAATGACTTTACTCATCAATTCCTGTTAAAGAAACGTACCGTTGGAAAGCTCTCCATCAGAGGCAACGTTTGGACATTCGAAGCATTGAAATAAATGTACAACGGATACAAATAAATGTATAACGGATATAAACCAATGTATAAGTATCACTCTCATATATGTAACAAATACAAGAAAAACACAAAATATACAAACATTCATTCTTCTTTCTCCTTCCCGCACCATTTCTAACATGGTATCAGAGCATTGATCCACACAAAAATCCAGCCTCAGACTCCCCTCGGAGTTCATCATCGGCCTCACCTCATCAAGGGGGTTGAAGGTCGATCAAAACCCACATCCAAACCCAAAACATGTCTGACAGCAACAGAAGAAACCAACTAGAAAAAAAAAGGCAAGGTGGCTTGGGAGGTTATTAAGAATGATCTTCTTAAGGCTGTTGCTTCGTTCTTTCGCGAGGGTAAACTCCTCAAGCATGTAAATTATACAGTGATTACATTGATTCCAAAGAAGAGAGGCCCAACTACGATTGATGACTACCGCCCAATTTCCTTATGCAATATGGTGTATCGCTATATCTCCAAGATTCTTGCGAATAGGTTGAAGGACGTGCTGCCCAAGCTTGTTAGTGAGAACCAAAGTGCTTTCATCCGAGGGCGTCGGATTGGGGACAACATTTTGCTGGCCCATGAATTATGTCACAACTTGCATTCTGAAAAGGGAATGGGACGCATGGCTGTCAAGATTGATTTGAGGAAGGCGTATGACACGGTGTCATGGAGATTTCTGGATGAGGTGCTATGTAGGCTCGGGTTCAATGACAAATGGAGGAAGCTGGTGGGGGAGTGCGTGAAGGCCTCCTTCGTTCTGAATGTAAATGGTGCCCATTCGAGACCTTTCGTGGCTTCCAATGGTCTCCGACAAGGTGACCCATTGGCTCCATACCTCTTTGTGCTTTGCATGGAAGTGCTGGGCGGTTTGATGCGTCGGGAGGAGAGGAGAGGTGGGCTTCGACCGGTTAAATGTTGTTCGATCTCGGTCTCGCACTTGATGTTTGCTGATGACGTAATGGTTTTCACGAGTGCCACAAAGGCTGATGCCCGCATGTTGAAAGAGGTGCTGGATGAGTTCTCACGCTACTCGGGGCTGCAACTAAACAACTCTAAGAGCCAAGTATTCGTGGGAGGGAGCACACCGGATGGGGAGTGGATTTGCAACCATCTTCGAATGCAGCAGAGCACCTTCCTGGTGACATATTTTGGGTTGCCACTTTTTTCATCAAGGTTTGCGAAGACTCATTGTGAAGCACTCCTGGACAAGGTACGGGGGAGGCTGGGCTCTTGGAAGGGCAAGCTCCTCTCCATGGCGGGGCGAGTGGAGCTAGTGCGTAGTGTGCTCACATCCTTTAGTATTTATTGGATTTCGTCCTTCCTCGTACCACGAAGTGTGCTTCACGAAATGGAAAGATTGATGATGCATTTTGTTTGGGGGGGAACGAAGTGATTGGCTGCTGTCTCGTGGCAGGACATATGCACTCCGAGGCGGGAAGGAGGCCTCGGTTTGCATCGATTGGTGGATTGGAACGATGCAGGCCTTCTACGATTATTTTGGATCATTGCGTCACATGATACATCCCTTTGGGCCTCTTGCTTGCGGAGTAAGTACCTAAGGAGGAAGACTATATGGATAATGCGGCCTCCAGCAAATTGCTCTTGGGCGTGGTGAGGTCTCATGAGAGTTCAGAACACGGCGAGGGAGAAAATGATTTTCAGACTTGGTGATGGGCGGAGGGTGAAGTTCTTTGGGGATCCTTGGTGTGGCCCGCCGCTTCTAACCTTGCCAGAGGGGGAGAGAATAAGGTATGATCTAGGGGTTCCACAGGATATCACCGTTTCCCATTTCCTCGAAGATGGTAGGTGGAGAGTGCCTCGACTACGCTCCCGAGCTCTCACACAACTTTGGGCCCGATTGCCTACTATCCAGGTGGACCAGGGGGAGGACGAGCTCTCATGGATGGGTGCCTCTCAAAGCACACTTACCTTGAGGGATACGTGGACGTAGGTCAAGCTGGACCGACCCGTCGTGAGGTGGGGGACAATGGTGTGGCACAAATGGGTTGTCCCAAAGCATGCGTTAACATTATGGAGGACAATGCATGGGAAATTACCTACTCATGATATGATGAGACGGAGGGGGCTAAAGCTATGCATGGTGTCAAGGTGTGCACTATGTAAGAATGCCTACGAGGAGTTAAAGCACCTGTTTTGGGAGTGCCCATTCGTCCAGATTGTATGGGAAGAAATCCGGAGGATCGGAGGAGATATGGGTCACATGGCTGCAGCTACCTTCGAGGAGATTTATAGGATTCAGACATTGAGTACACCTACAAAGCATGGGGCACTAACGCTAAAGTTAGCTTTGGGAGCTGTGGTGTTTGAGTGTTGGGCTGAACGGAATAGGCGATGTATGGAGGGTGAGGAACGAAGAGTGGAGTCCATTATTCAACAAGTGAAGGATGTGATTCGGATAAAAGGGCTTGGTATGCTGGAAGGAAAGGGAGACGAGTATGAGAGGGTGACATTTGCGACAACATGGAGGTAGCAATGGGTTTCTTTCTTTCGTTGGTGCAGATTTAACTTATGTAATAGCTAAGCAATGCGGGGCATGTTGTAATTCATTGTCGTAGACGGTGGAACTTGTGATAGAAGTGTGCTAGACTCGAATCTGAGCTTGTACCCAGCAAGCTCCGAATGCCTTGGTTGTGTGTTTGTTAGATTGGTTTGTACGTAAGTCTGTTTACACAAATCAATAAAGTTCGGAAATCGCAAGGATGAACACTGCGAAAACTGCAAGAAAACTGGACACAACAAAAACAACTGCTGGTTCCTCTACCCACACCTCAGACCACCAAGAAACGAAAGAAATGGGAAGGCAAATCTGGTGGAGGGAGTCGCGGGCAGCATCGCCAGCCAACCCAGCGGGAGCAGCGGACGCCGAATCGACTTCCCCAGAAACCCTAACCTTTCAAATTCCTCTGAAAATCCGGACTTTATACCTGCACACCCGGATTCGCCGACCCGCCTCACCCGATTAATCAGATCCACTCTGATCCCGGATCTACCGGATCCGACTTACTCGGGTCAACTTCTGGATCCATCAACCCGCACCAATTAAGCACCTTGGTGGACCAACTCAATATCCTTTTGCAGAAAAACCCTCCTGCTTCAGGTAATTGCTCAGGTATAAAACAGAATCTCAATTTTACTAATTTTTCTGGCTTATCTACCAAATCAAGTAATAAGCATTGGATTGTTGATGCCGGCGCTATAGATCATATGACCGGTGATCCAAAGCTACTTAGTAACATTAACCAAAATTTAAGATTATTAAATAATTTTGTTACTGTTGCAAATGGAGATAAAATTCAAATTCAAGGAATAGGAAAAGCAAACTTAATTAATAACACATGTGACAATATTTTGTATATTCCTAACCTTAATGCTAACTTGATTTCGGTTGCCAAAATTACTAGTGAACTCAATTGTAATGTAATTTTCTCTCCTAATAATGTGATTTTTCAGGATCGTACCACAGGGAGGATGATTGGTAAAGGCATCCTCATAAATGGTTTATATGTCCTTGAAACAAGCAAACAAGCATGTCATACCCAAACTCATGATGATCATAATCTCTGGCATAGGCGAATGGGTCATCCATCATCAAGTGTGCTAAAAAATCTCTTTCCGTTTTTTAAATCTGATTTATTATGTGATGTGTGTCGCTTTGCCAAACAAACCCGATTACCTTTTCCAAATTCTAGCACAAAAACTTATATTCCATTTAACATTATTCACTCTGATATTTGGGGACCTGCTCCCAAAGAATCTTACAATGGTTTTCGATATTTTATTAGTTTTATTGATGATTTCTCTAGAACCACTTGGATTTACTTATTAAAACATAAATTTGATGCTTACTCAGTGTTTTGTAAATTTTACGTTTTATTGAAAATATGTTTGATGCAAAAATTAAAGTTTTAGATCTAATAATGGCTTTGAATATATAAGCAATATGTTTCAAAGTCTTTTAAAACAAAAAGGTATTCTTCATCAAACTTCCTGTATAAATACACCACAACAAAATGGGATTTCAGAACGAAAAAACCGACACCTTTTAAATATTACTCGATCTCTCCTTGTTCAAAATAATGTTCCCACACAATTCTGGTCTGATGTTGTTCTCACTGCTGCTTATATCATTAATCGCATTCCTAGTCCTACAAAATAATAAAAAACCACTAGAACTCTTGTACAATAAAGAAATTAATATTAATCACCTTAGAGTCTTTGGATGCACATGTTTTGTTCACAAAAAACGTGAACACAAGCTTGATTACAACTCGGTTAAATGTATTTTCTTAGGATAGTCTTTTAAGAAAAAAGGATACAAATGCTATGATCCAAAAGATAGGAAATTTTATGTCTCCAGAGATGTTTCCTTTTTTGAGATTGAACCCTTCTTTAAAACTTCCACCACTGAAAACACTTCCACTACCTCTGTTCTACCAACTTTTCCTCAAGAAATACCAGCTGACTCAACCTTTCCCGAAGGAGTAGAAGAACGAAACAATGGAAGGGAAGACGGAGAAGAAAGAGAAGAACAAAGGGAAGAAGAACCTCCGAGAAGATCCTCTCGTCCATCGCGGCCCCCTCTTAGACTTAATGACTATGTTCTTTCACACGTCACTTACCCTATTCAAAACCACTTATCCTACCACCAATTCTCATCCAATCATCAGGCCTTCTTAGGAAAGCTAGGACAAGATAAGGAACCAACAACATATCATGAGGCTATAGGTAACCAAAATTGGAAAAAGGCCATGAATGATGAGTTACGTGCCTTAGAGACCAACCAAACTTGGACCTTGGTTCCTCTACAACCCGGCATAAAACCTGTTGGTTGCAGATGGGTCTACAAAATCAAATATCATAGCAATGGCCAAATAGAAAGATATAAAGCCCGTCTTGTAGCTAAAGGCTACACTCAAACCTATGGCCTTCACTATCTAGAAACTTTTGCTCTCGTAGCCAAAATGAACATTGTTCGTGTTCTCCTATCAATTGCTGTTAACCAAGGTTGGAATCTCTTCCAAATAGATGTTAAAAATGCCTTTCTACAGGGAAACCTTGAAGAAGAAGTTTATATGACTCCACCACCAGGCTACACCACACATCCAAACCAGGTATGCAAGCTTCATAAGTCTATATATGGACTAAAACAATCACCTCGAACATGGTATGCCAAACTTAGTCTCTCTCTTATTAGTTATGGATTCATTAAAAGTTCTGCTGATGCATCCATGTTTACAAAACGTAGTCACAATACCACCATCATTGTGCTCATCTATGTTGATGATATTATTATAACCGGAAATAATAATCACAAAATTACCTTAGTTAAAGAAAATCTACACTCAAAGTTTGACATAAAAGACTTAGGATTTATGAAATATTTTTTAGGAATAGAAATTGCACACTCCAAGAAAGGTCTGTTCCTTTCCCAACGAAAATACACCCTAGATCTACTCAAAGAAACTGGAAAACTAGGATCAAAACCCACGACTACACCAATAGAAATCAACAAAAAATAGGACCAACAGATGGCACCCCTCTAACCAATATTGGACAATTCCAAAGATTAGTGGGAAAACTCATCTATCTCACTGTCACTCGACCCGACATTACTTATGTTGTTAGTCTAATAAGTCAGTTCATGCATGCACCTCACACTCACCACTTAGATTTGGTAAACCGAATCTTATGCGATCTTAAAGGAACCCCTGGACAAGGACTCTGGATGAAACCTAATAACTCTAACTCAATAATTGGTTATTCTGATGCAGACTGGGTTGGGAGTCATGATCGGAAATCAACTACTCATTTTTGCACCTTTGTAGGAGGCAACTTGGTAACATGGCGAAGTAAGAAACAAAATGTCGTCGCACGATCAAGTGCAGAAGCAGAATATCGAGGGATGGCATCCACCACCAGCGAATTAATCTGGCTCAGTCAACTTCTCAAAGACATGAATATCACAACTCAAAGGCCTATGAAGATGTTCTGTGATAATAATGCAGCACGGCACATTGCCACAAATCCTGTCTTCCACGAAAGGACCAAGCATATAGAAGTTGACTGTCATTTCATCAGGGAGAAAATACAGTCAAAACAAATTGAAGTTCCCTATGTCTCAAGCAAAGAACAACTTGCAGACATCTTCACCAAAGCACTTGATCGCAGAACTTTTTCCAATCTCCTCTTCAAGTTAGGATCTGTCAATCCTTTCCAGACCCAACATGAGGGGGCGTGTTAAAGAAACGTATCGTTGGAAAGCTCTCCATCAGAGGCAACGTTTGGACATTCGAAGCATTGAAATAAATGTACAACGGATACAAATAAATGTATAACGGATATAAACTAATGTATAAGTATCACTCTCATATATGTATCAAATACAAGAAAAACACAAAATATACAAACATTCATTCTTTTTTCTCCTTCCCACACCATTTCTAACAATTCCCAATTATACCTACTGTAAACCCACTCACCACTAGTCCTAAACTATCCCACAAATTAGTCCTCTCAAACACCTACCAAATGAACACAGGATCACCCTTTATCGACCACCGGAGAATCGGAAAAGTAGCCTTAAGTTTGGCAGCGTAAAAAAATATTGGCATTCGAATTGTCGAGAGACTCCCCACTTGGACTACTTGTGCTTGCAACTTGGCACCAATTATTCTATCGACCTTCAAATTCTACATCCTAACCTGACAACAATCCCTTTTTCGACTAGTGGTGTTAAACTTTAATAAAGGTGCTAAGATGGACGAAAGTAACACTTAACGGACGCTAACATTCTAACACTCTTTTTTAACTTTTATGTTTGTATTTTATCTCCTTGTTTTCCTGTGATTTTTTATAGCTTTTAATAGCTCTCTAAGTCATTGGAAAACTACTTACAAGTGGGAGGAATTTTTTTCAATCGGGTCACATGTTCTTCTGCTGTAACGAAGTCCCCAAATCCAATCTCTGGGCATTATACTCTGCACGCGAGTCACCTAGGTGATCATTAGATTTTTCCAGTTCTGTCCATTGTATTTTCGTAGTTAGTTGTAGAATTTTGTAAAAGACGAGTGCCGAGTCCAAATCTTTTCGTAGTGTTGTTTTCATCACACCGAGGAACCCCCCCCCCCCAAATGTTATCCAATTGTAAATTTCTTGTTGTCACCCTAAGGTCGAATCAATCACCATGTTTCCTCTATTCAACAAACCCCGTTCAAGGCTTGCAACATGTGGTCTATGACTTCATCTCTTGCTTGTTGCGTTCAACTTATTTGCCTTTGTCCTCTTCTCGTTCCAGATTTAATGTAAAGATTGATTTTTTCATACCTGAAACTTAGCGCACTACAACTCTTAATATATTTTTTGACACGTCCCAATTTCTGAGAAATATCACAATGCACCCACGCACCTACACTCAACTGTGTCATTTTAACACTTCTTCTCTCTCATATTTCAAATGTCACACTTTTTAACATTTTGCCTCTCCTGTGGTTGATTTTTTTATTCGCAAATACTCTTATATAAACTTTTTAACAATATGAAATTCGAAACTGCATCACATTTGGTTCAAATTTTTATCATTTCTTAATCATTTTTATGTCACATATGGTACAATTCGTAACCAACTTTGGTTCAATTTCGCATCCCATGTTATGAAAATGTCATGGAAAAATACAAAGAAAATCGATAACAATGACTATGACGAAAACTGACAAATCATCAATAGTCAGGGCTACAAAATATTAGAAATTAATTTTTTAGGAAGTGTAACTGTGATGTTCCAAGCCCGAGGAAGTGTTGTAAGGCTTAGTTCTCGGGGAATTTCTTTAATTTATCCAAAAATTTATAAAATTTAGTCGTTGCTCGACAAACGTTGACTTTGTTAAACATACCATCCATGATACACTAGCAACTCTCAACCTCCATCAGTTACGCAATTTAATATTGTATAAGATCTACATTTATTATTGTTGCTAGTTGTAAGTGTCATTTTCCCTCCTATGTCACCATATGGGTCACTTCATGCATTTCTACTTCTATCGTATAAGTCTTGTTTGCAAAAGGTCGTCTGGTTGTGACAAATATTCATGCTCTAACAGAACTCATTTAAGAAATAATATTAATGTCATTTTCTTCTCTCTCTTTGTCTCTCTTTCTCACTTTTTTCTCCTCTCTCTCTCTCTATTCTCTTACTTCTTTCTACCCCTCTATTCTCTCTGATCAATTACGTATTTTTGAATTTTAGTTTTTATTTATCTAAATTTCATTTTTATTTTGAAGCTATTTTCAATTACATAAACATATAATTGAAAATATAATTAAAGAAATGGCTTTTAATATTTTTTTAGTTTTAGTTTTAGTAACTAAAATAATTGAAAACAATTTTTAATATCAACTGAAAGTTTAATAAATAAAATAACTTTAAATACATTTGAAATAAATAAAAATTAAATTCAGAAATAACTAAAAAATGTTGAGAGAGAGTAGATATGGAGAAAGAGGAGAGAGGGAAAGGAAGAGAGAGACGAGTGAGGAAAAAAGACGTCAATATTATTTCTGAAATAGGTTAGGAAGATTTTGCAAAAAATCTAATTTCTCGAATTGATAGTGGTTGTTCATCAAAATTCTCAATTTATTATTAATTTAAGTAAAGAAGTATGATGGAAAAATAACGATGTGACATCATTCAAAAATATAATGACACCAACCAGAGGCGGATCTAGAAAATTTAATCAGTGTGAGCCAACTTCCAAAGAAATAAACGTCATGTAGACAAACAATTCCAAAAGAAAAATATATTTTAAATAGTTAATTATAGATAGAGTAGCAAAAATATAACATGATGTTAAAGTGTTACAAAATTCATCAGCGACTTTTCATATTCTGAAATCGTCTCATAATAGTATCGTTGTCTATTGTAGAGAAGATATATTTCTCAATGTAAGTAATCAAGCAGTCATGTGTAAGTTCATCTCCCAATTAACCTTGAAAAGTTAAAAGCAGAGATTCTAGAAAAAGATTGAAAGATGTTGGACTTTGAAGATGATTAAGCTTCAACTAAAAGATGAGACAAACAAAGAACCATTTTGGAAGAGGAAATTGAAACCATTTTGTTTCAATTTTTTTGTTAGGGGTTGCCATGTTGGGACAATAGGACGTGATGCCCGAGCCAAGTTCAACAGAAATTTATTTTATTCAAGGTAATTTACAACATAGTCCTTCAATTTTACCAATATTACTATGCTACTTCTTTTTAGAAAAACAAATACTCAATTAAGGGATTTTTCCCCAAACATCTCACGACACGAGCTGACGACAGCCATGCAGAACCTTAAGTTAGTTGTGTTGTTGTTCGCCGCCTCGACGCATTTCAGTGGGGGTCATGGCCCCCACAACCATGTATGTGGCTCCGCCACTGACACCAACGTAAAAAATCAAATTTTCAAATGGCACCAATGTAAACAATCAAAGTTTTCAATGATACAATCATAAAAAGAAATAGTAATAATATATATCCAATTAACGTACTTTTAAATGGCACACAAGGGAAAAGGCGTTTTAAATTTAAGAAGCAATTGTGTTGGTTGTATGATCTTGTTCTTGGATCCTCAACTTAACTGCATGCATGTTCTGTTATGTAATTTTATACGTAGATCATTTACTCTAATTGTATTAATGTTATTAATTAAACTTCAATTTGATGCCTAGAGGTATTAAATAATTCCATCATACAAATTTTCATTGTTAGTTGGACATATACGTGCCCTCTATTGCCATACAAAGAACGTGTATGTACTCCCAACTCCTTTTGATTTTAGCTACTCTACACCATTCTATTTTAAATAACAAATATCTTGTACATGATATTGTTGGAATTAAATCTAGATATTGACTCCTTCAAGATAATAGATCTCTCAACTAAATTATTCTCAGTTGGTTGCACTACTACTCGTAAAGCATGGAATTGTTACTAATGTGAACCAAATATGATAACATAAAAATCCTTCCAAGATTTGCTAACATATGTATTGTTACCAAACCAGACAAATATGAACAGATACACCTTGAAAAGGCAAATTTCCTTTCCAAACATGAGGACCTTACTATAAACCTAGTGTCACCGGTCGTGTTAGGAGTCCTTTAGAGACTCTCAAATTTCAACTTTTTCGAGCTTTGGCCTCGCCAAACGCTCTATCCCCGCGGGGAAGATTGAAAACACCAACACAACCGTACAACTCCCTCGGTTTCCCGCAGAGTAAACAAGCACAAACGAAAACGCACACAATAACAACGTTGGCGGAATTGAACTCTTTTATTCCCATAAACAATAGAATTACAATCCCTAAAGGGGTGGAGGAAGGAAGGAAACAAACACAAGGACCATTAGAAACCTTATCCTAATGGTGGCGCGCTTTCCACAGGTTGGAAGTGCACCCCTATATATACATGTTGTGAGCCTCCCACTACATGTACTTCGTGGGGATCCATGACCCCCACTATCACCTCTAACTCTCCTTTGGTTGTGGAGGAGTGGGGCAAAACCGAATGCCCACTCTCCCCACTAAGGCCACTCTCTCTAGTGCCTTCTATAAATCACGCATGGGCTATAACCGAACCAAACGGTTATAGACTTGGTCAACCTTGACCAGAACATGGGGAACATGGGGAACATGTTGGCTGGTTCGGTTTTTCTCCAAAACCGAATGCACACGTTGGAGAGGCATGCATTAGTGGGGCTTGACCCGGTCAGCCCACTCATGCCACCTCCGTTCGGTTATGGACCCGTTCCATAACCGACTCCTATTTTTAAGGACAAGTATAACCGATCCCTATTTTTAAGGAGAACAATTTTGGCCAACACAAATTTTCCCCGATTCGGTTATGGACCCGTTCCTAACCGAATCCTATTTTCAAGGAGGGCTTGCCTAATCGTTCCCACACGATTTGCAGCCTCTCTTGACTCGTTCCCAGTCCTTGCTGACCCCTATGCAAGTGTCTTGGCTTCCCAAACATCCACGCCTCCACTCCTAGGCATTGCTTGCCCACGCACGCCTCCAAGGCGCGCCTATGTGCTGCCCGGGCAATGTCTAGTGCGTGTCCTCATAGCCACAGCCCCATCTCGTGCTTCCCAAGCGCGTTTGGCTGCCCGCAAGTGAGGATGCACTTCCCAAGTGCCACGCTCACGCCATGCTTGCTGAATCTCCTCGACCTCCCTTGGACATCCTCGAACTCCAAGCTTTGGTGCTTTCCACGCGCCTCGCGCTCCAAGCCACCAATCCACGCTATAGACTTTAGAACATCCGTGCCTTTGCCTCGCTCGCCCATGCGTGCGCCCCGCGCACGCGCATGTCGCCCGAGCATAGCTTCCTCGCGCCCGTGCTACGCGCACGTCCTTGGACTAGGCCTTTCACTCCATGTTCGTAGCCTCGGCTATTTGCCTTCTTGCGTGCGCTTTGCCGCTGCCTGCCACTCGGTTCCTCCTCCACGCTTCGCCTTGCGTGTGCGCATGTTTGCGCAACTCGAACCTCCTTGGCGCTTGCCTTGCAAAGCCCAGGGGGGGGGGGGTACTTGGGCTACCCCCATTGCTCACCTCACGCCTCGCGTTTGGTTTGCCTTGTGTGCTTCGTAGTTCCTTGTGATGCTCCAAGCTCACGAACCTGGCCCGGTATGGCGCACCCTCGGGCACCCCCGAGTTCAACCCGGTGACAAATCTCCCCCACTCAACCCATTCGTCGTCCTCGACGAAGAACGGATTTGGAAGATCACCGCCTCGAACCGTTCAGACCTTATCCAACAAAGGTCTCGTTGTGCCTCCCCACAACAATCGTAGACCAGAGAACCACCCCTCTTGAGCCCTCTCAAGTACTCCTCCTTGAGTTGGGTGTCATCCTCTCTCGTAGTCCCTCGACGTCTTCGGTGCTTTGTGTACATACACATCTCAGCCACCATCTCCTGGTCACCTTTGACCCATATGCGCTCTCTCCTCCGATTCAACACCTTGGCGCGTGTTCCCTTGAACAAGTGTTGAGGGCACGCTCGTCTCCATAGGTTTCTCCTCAAACCCGCGCTGCCCATGTCCTCTCTTGGACATTCGGTTGGCACCCTCATCGTTGCCTCTTCAGGATTGACCCCGTCATCCCTTACATAGGCCTCCACATGCTTCTCCATGTCGGCCAGAAGTAGCTCCCCAACAAAGCTGCAGTCCTCTCCGCCCTCGGATGACCAGCGTACCGCGCGTTGTGCACGCATTGCAAAAGCATGCGTCTCAAGTCCCTTGACTTTGGCACGGGCCTGCTCCATTTGGCCCAGATGATCCCATCATCTTTCCGGAAGTGTTTCGTCAAACCTTCCTCAACATGCGAACTAGTACACTTGCAATCAGCGTCAGCTTGTGTAACTCTTCTAATTTTGTCAAAGTTGTCCCCCCGGACTCCTATGACGATCTCCAAGATTGCCTCCTCCCCCGCGTCTTCGGTATCCCCCCTACTAATCGCGTCGGCAGCCTCGATAAGCCTCCAAGGCTTACACTTGAACACGAACTCAGCTTCGGTCAAGTACTCATGCCATCTTGCTTGCTTCAGCGTTAGATTATTAGTGTTCTCACAACTACAAACCGTGTTGTCCATATACACCTCGAAACGCCCTCCCAACAAGTAGACTCCCGGAGTCTCTAGGCAATACACGACTTTGGTCAGCTCCCGTTCATGCATGGCATCCCTCCTCTCAGCAGGACGTTGCTCATAACTCCCATAAGCAACCAGATATTCACCTTGCACTAGAACTCTCCCAATAGTCGGTAACATCACAGCCCTTGCCCCGTGCAAGAACTCCAACCCAAGGATGATGGTGAAATCATCCATAGGTATCACGAGAAATCGATACATTCCCCTCCACGCATCGATCTCAACGTTCTCCCGAATAGCCCCCGCTATTCGCGCGTCTTTGCTGCCACCAATCACCACACGCCCTCTCCTTTTGTCTACCCTAAGACCATGAGAAGTGGCCAATGCCTCGTGCGAGAGATTGTGAGATGCCCCCAAGCACACAAACGCCCCCGCGATGTGTCTTCTGAGCCGCATCTCCACGAACAGCAAACTTGTTGTGTTTCCTCCTACACGCCGCCGCATCATCCCCATGATGTCGCGTGTCCACGTTGTTGTCCCGAGTCCCCAAACTCAGCTCTGATACCAGCTTGTCACCGGTCGTGTTAGGAGTCCTTTAGAGACTCTCAAATTTCAACTTTTTCGAGCTTTGGCCTCGCCAAACGCTCTATCCCCGCGGGGAAGATTGAAAACACCAACACAACCGTACAACTCCCTCGGTTTCCCGCAGAGTAAACAAGCACAAACGAAAACGCACACAATAACAACGTTGGCGGAATTGAACTCTTTTATTCCCATAAACAATAGAATTACAATCCCTAAAGGGGTGGAGGAAGGAAGGAAACAAACACAAGGACCATTAGAAACCTTATCCTAATGGTGGCGCGCTTTCCACAGGTTGGAAGTGCACCCCTATATATACATGTTGTGAGCCTCCCACTACATGTACTTCGTGGGGATCCATGACCCCCACTATCACCTCTAACTCTCCTTTGGTTGTGGAGGAGTGGGGCAAAACCGAATGCCCACTCTCCCCACTAAGGCCACTCTCTCTAGTGCCTTCTATAAATCACGCATGGGCTATAACCGAACCAAACGGTTATAGACTTGGTCAACCTTGACCAGAACATGGGGAACATGGGGAACATGTTGGCTGGTTCGGTTTTTCTCCAAAACCGAATGCACACGTTGGAGAGGCATGCATTAGTGGGGCTTGACCCGGTCAGCCCACTCATGCCACCTCCGTTCGGTTATGGACCCGTTCCATAACCGACTCCTATTTTTAAGGACAAGTATAACCGATCCCTATTTTTAAGGAGAACAATTTTGGCCAACACAAATTTTCCCCGATTCGGTTATGGACCCGTTCCTAACCGAATCCTATTTTCAAGGAGGGCTTGCCTAATCGTTCCCACACGATTTGCAGCCTCTCTTGACTCGTTCCCAGTCCTTGCTGACCCCTATGCAAGTGTCTTGGCTTCCCAAACATCCACGCCTCCACTCCTAGGCATTGCTTGCCCACGCACGCCTCCAAGGCGCGCCTATGTGCTGCCCGGGCAATGTCTAGTGCGTGTCCTCATAGCCACAGCCCCATCTCGTGCTTCCCAAGCGCGTTTGGCTGCCCGCAAGTGAGGATGCACTTCCCAAGTGCCACGCTCACGCCATGCTTGCTGAATCTCCTCGACCTCCCTTGGACATCCTCGAACTCCAAGCTTTGGTGCTTTCCACGCGCCTCGCGCTCCAAGCCACCAATCCACGCTATAGACTTTAGAACATCCGTGCCTTTGCCTCGCTCGCCCATGCGTGCGCCCCGCGCACGCGCATGTCGCCCGAGCATAGCTTCCTCGCGCCCGTGCTACGCGCACGTCCTTGGACTAGGCCTTTCACTCCATGTTCGTAGCCTCGGCTATTTGCCTTCTTGCGTGCGCTTTGCCGCTGCCTGCCACTCGGTTCCTCCTCCACGCTTCGCCTTGCGTGTGCGCATGTTTGCGCAACTCGAACCTCCTTGGCGCTTGCCTTGCAAAACCCAGGGGGGGGGTACTTGGGCTACCCCCATTGCTCACCTCACGCCTCGCGTTTGGTTTGCCTTGTGTGCTTCGTAGTTCCTTGTGATGCTCCAAGCTCACGAACCTGGCCCGGTATGGCGCACCCTCGGGCACCCCCGAGTTCAACCCGGTGACACCTAGCTCTTACGTACCCCAGAATAACCATTCGTCGTACTATCTTCTGGTTGCAAACACGTTGATTAATTGCCTTTTTCCACTTGCAGTGAAATCATTCAACGTCTAGTCGTCGCCTTTTTTCACCATGTGGATGCATAGTCTATATTAATTAACCGGGATAAAAGTATCCGTATCTGGGTTTTTTAAAATTTGATATGTGTATCTATAATCATATCTACAAAATATGGAAGCCAGTATCCATATTCGTTGGATATATATGAGTAGGGCTGAGAATCCGGTCCGGACCGAACACCGGACCGGACCGGATTCTCATGGACCGAAGACCGGACCAGACCGGTCTGGTTTTCTATTTTTTTATATAAAAATTTTGGTTTTTGACAGACCGGATCAAACCCGAAATTTTAAAAACTTCCAGACCGAAACCTGGACCGGTTCCAACTGGTCCGGACCGGACCCGGACCGTGCACAACCCTATATATGAGACTTTGATATCCAGATTCATTCAATTTCAGACAAAAACAGAAAAGGAACTCAGCTATAATCCAAATCTATTTGTATCCTCACTTGCAAAGTTAAATTAAAATAATATCTTGAATTTAAACATAGTTGGATTATCTAAATCATGTTATAATATTTTGGATACTGTAAATACGAATCAAAGTTTATGTTAGAAAATATTAAAATTCAGATATGACATATGCAACATGTATAAAATTCTGATTTGGTATGCTTATCTTCATATTTGAATCCGGGTACAAGGTACATCTGATTCCAGATGTTTTCATTTGCATCTCTACATCCCATCCATTTGTGGTCCATGGGAACTCACCGGTGTTTGTGTGAGATCCTAATCCTAATGAGATTTTAATTGTTGTTTAGGAGGGTGATTAGGGAGATTTGGAGCGGACGGTTGGGATGGATTGGAGAAGTTTGGTTGGATGGTGAGGATGAAGTGGTGGAGGGTTTATAAGGTTGGATTTCTCTCACTTCCTCTCATTCACTCTCTCAGTCTCTCTCTCTCTCTCTCACACGTCTCTCTCTCTCTCTCAGAGCTGAGCTCCGGTTAGGTAGTGGCGATCTCCGGCGAGAAGAGGTGTTCGATGAGTGTTGGTTGGGTGGAGAGGTGAGTCGGTTTCCAAGCCAACTCTTCTCTTTTGTGTTCTTTCTTCTCTCTCTCTCTCATATCCATCCCTCTCTCAGTTGTTGTGTTGGTGTGGTAATCGATGAAGGTGAAGGTATGGTTGTGGATCGACGAGGAGGGGTTATCGTTGATCGAGAGAGAGGTTCGTCGGAAGATCGTGGTTTTGAGAGAAGTGCTCGTGGAAGCGTCATCGAGGTTCTTCGAAGATTTCTTCAAACCTTCACGGTATGTCAAACTTGTAGTTGTAGCTCACTTTTGTTGAGTGAGTAATTTGGAAGTCGAGGTAGGCCGAAAGGCTCGTCGCAGGTAATCGTGCAGCAGATTTGTCTGTTGGATCGGTCGACCGGGGTGCAACGGTCGACCATTCCTAGTGAGATTTTGGGTTTTCACCTCGCGTCGGTCGAACGATGTCTCTGGGCGGTCGATTAGTGGTGCATTAGAGGCACGCCCGGATTGTTTCCGGTCGGACAGGCCCTCTTTGCCATTCGACCATGTGCACTATTGTAGGTCCGTTGGGGGTGTTGACCATCTAAACGGTCGACCACCCGTTGACTCGTTCGACCGATGACTTAAGTTAACTTATTGTTAGTTCGACCGATGGGGGTTCGTTCGACCGGTGTTGTTTGGATTCATTGGAGGTTTTACTGGTGGTTTACGGTCGACCGAGAGTGCTTGGTGGTTCGACCGGTTGTTTATGTTGTGGGTTGGGAGATCTTATTGGAGGTTTCCGGTCGAAAATGGGCCCCCTTTGTCGTTCGACCCATTGTTAGTTGTGTTCGTTGAACCTGGGAGGTGACCTTCTAAACGGTCGACCGGTCCCTGGCCTTGGTTCGACCGAACGTGTGTTGTTGATGGGAGATGTTCGACCGATGGAGCGTCGGTCGAAGCATTTGCCTGGTTCTGGTGAGAGTCGGTCGACCAGGACTCTTGGTTCGATCGACCGTTATTGTTCAGTTTTGCACATGTGAGGTGTGTTTGGTGTGGTCGTCCTTGTAAGACGAGTTGTGGTGCTTATGTTATTCTGGCAAGTGTGTTAGTGAGCACGGGTGTTGCGGTGGTTGGGTGAAAGAGCCCTGGAGCCCCGTAACTGTTGTGAGAGATGCAGTTGGGTGAAAAAGCCCTAGAGCCCAGCTAGTCTGTGCGGGGTTGGGTGAAAAAGCCCTGGAGCTCCGTAGTATGTTCGGGTTGGGTGAAAGAGCCATGGAGCCCGAGCAAGGACCGCGTGATAAGGGTTGGGTGAGAAAGCCCCGGAGCCCTTAGAGCGTTCGGGTTGGGTGAAAGAGCCCTGGAGCCCTGGTCGTGTCGTGGTAGCTTTGGTTAGGTAAAAATCCCTGGAACCCAGCTTGACGACGTTGAGTGTTGTTGTAGTTGGGTGAAAGAGTCGTGGAGGTAAGCCTTGTTTTTATGCTTTTCTTTGTGGATAGAATTGCATGCTAAAGTGTTTTAATTTCATGCATTGTTGAGTTTGGCATACGGGGTTTCCTTCTGGAAACTCAGACACTGTTGTATGTTTACCTTTCACGCTGTGATCGGCGTTAGGGGGTGGGGACTTAGGAGAGGAGCACCACTACCAAATACTACTTTTTCTCATTTTGAGGTCGGAGTGATTACTTGTACTTTTGTATAACCTTTTGTTGTAATCACACTATTGAAACACTCGGATATATATATTATATATGTTGGTGCACCCGTTTTCCTTGTGTTTTGAGTAATATCCTCTGTTTGATTGTATGTTTAAAAATTTTAAAATTTTCCGTTGTTGAGGATTTTACAACTTGGTATTAGAACGGTCAGTTCTGGTGTCCTAATCCAAAGAAACCACCCTTAGAGTATTAGATTTTGCATTAGTTCATGCATTCATGTTTTGATGTGTGTTGTCTTGTTTGTGTATAGATCCCTTCGAGATGCGTGAGACCTCCCCCACGGGACCGTAGCACCAACGATGATACTGGGGGCACAGACTGGGCAGTGGAGCGACGGATGCTCTATGACATGGTGGATCGACTGGGTGCGATGTTGGATCGCCAGTCGGGCAGAGGAGAGCATGTAGTGGCTGGAGTGATGCTCGACTGCTTTATCAGACAACACCCGCCTACCATCAAAGGCAGAGGCGATTCTGAGGTTGCAAAGGATTGGGTCCTGAAGATCTAGGAGATTTTCCAGGCAATAGAGTGCCCTCCCGAGAGGAAGGCGGTACGGCAGCCTATGTGTTGGGCGGAGATGCGTCCAATTGGTGGAGAACGACATATGCATTGGTTTTTGAGAACATGAGCGACATCAGCTGGGATGACTTTTTGCATGAGTTCAATGAGCAGTATTTCCCAGATCATGTCAGAGATAGGAGGAGTTCATGACCCTCGAGCAGGGAAAGATGACCTTTGCAGAGTATACCCGGAGGTTCAACGCTCTGAAGCATTACTGTCCAGAGATCTGTGTGATGCCTATACAGAGGACGAGGAAGTTTGTACGGGGACTCAGGAGGCACCTCCGTTCTCAGGTGACATACAGTATGCCCCAAACTTTAGCTGATGCTGTGAGGTTTGCCACGATCATCGATCGGGACTACCAACAGAATTATACTGAGGCCAGGAGACCACAAGGGAAAGTCAGTGAACATCCAGGAGCCACACTAGCAGGGAATCCAGGCAAGAGGCCCCGGATTGGAGGAGGTGGGACACGTCAGCTGGAGGTGTGCAGGAGTTGTGGTCGAGTTCACTCTGGAGTGTGTTGGGGCCGTTCTAGGGTTTGTCACGGGTGTGGCAAGCCATGACATTTTTTCAGGGATTGTCCGACAGCAGCAGGCAGAGGCCAAGGTCGTCGCCCTTTTGTGCCGCCACAGCAGGGTCAGAGGATTGGACGAGTCTTTATCATCCAGATAGATGAGGCGAGGGATGCCAGCACTGTGGTGGAAGGTACACTTTTTGTTGTTGGTTTGGTTGCTAGAGTGTTGTTTGATTGTGGGGCCACACACTCGTTCATTTTGGAGTGATTTGCGAGCGTGCTGGGCCGTACCCCTGCGATGTTCACTGCCACGTTGGAAGTCAACACACCATTGGGTTTGGTGGACACTGTGGGGAGCTTCCTCCCCGACACCATGATTGTTTTGGAAGATTAGTAGTTTTCGGCTGACCTGATCTTATTTCCGATAGAGGACTTCGACGTCATACTGGGGATGGATTGGCTATCACAGTACGATGTGCGAGTCTTATGCTGGGATAAGAAGATTCCTATCCCGAGGAAGGGTCTACTTGATGTGTTAATCAGGGGGATGAAGGACAAATGAGGCAGAGTATTCATATCAGTAGTGAGGGCACAGAAGTTGATGCAGTAGGGTTGCAGAGCTTTTGTGGCCACCCTGGTAGTTCCAGATCCAGAGGTGAGAAGGTTGGAAGATATTGCGGTAGTTCAGGATTCTATCACTGGTCTGCCACCTCATAGAGAGATTGAGTTCACGCCAAAGCTTGTTGATGACTACCGGCCTATCTCTTCTACCGGTTCGTGTCGAAGATTCTTGCTAATCGGTTAAAGAGAGTCTTGACGCACCCCTGTAGAGGCAGTAGGGTCAACCGACGATTGGCAAAGTCTTTCCGTTTCCGTCGAGTGGATACGCATCGTTTTTGAGTCGAGCAAGATTCAAAACAGATACAAAGATTCTGTATGTACAAAGATTGCCTCAGTTTGGATTTTGATATGCACATGTGCAGACTGGACCTACCGGTCGTTCGATCCAAGCATCAATAGGACCAAAAGCTGCTACTGCACGTCGAAAAGATGAAGCAGCAGTTGCTGCTACTGATTGACTTGTTGACAGAACTGATAGACTTGACAGAATGTACCACTACTAATTGAAAGAACGTGCCGCAACTGAATTGACATGACAAATCAAAAAGCTGCTTTTCCTATTGCCGATCACAATCAATCAGTCTTCACTTCGTGAAGAAGAAGGATGGATCACTGCGGATGTGTATTGACTACAAGATGTTGAACAAGGTTACCATTAGGAATCGGTATCGTTTACCCAGGATCGAGGATTTGATTGACCAATTGCAGTCAACGAAGGTGTTCACGAAGATTGATCTGCGATCCGGTTACCATCAGTTGAGGATCAGACAGGCAGATGTGCAGAAGACAGCTTTCAGGACGAGGTACGGGCACTACGAGTTTCTGGTGATGTCTTTTTGGTTGACGAATGCTCCTGCAACTTTTATGGATTTGATGAACAGGATGTTCAGTCAGTACCTCGACTGTTTTGTGATTGTCTTCGTGCACGACATTTTGGTCTACTCGCCAAATCTGGAGCAGCATCGGGAGCACTTGAGGATAGTACTAGGTATTTTGAGAGATCAGCAGTTGTATGCCAAATATTCGAAGTGCGACTTCTGGCTGACCAGTGTTGCTTTTCTGGGACACGTTGTATCAGGAGCAGGGATATCAGTAGATCCAGCGAAGGTTGAGGCGGTGACACAGTGGAGAGCCCCGACTAGTGTGACAGAGATCAGGAGTTTTGTGGGTCTAGGAGGTTCTTATCGCCGTTTCATCTAGGATTTCTCTAGGCTTGCTTTACCTCTGACGACATTGACGCAGAAGGGCGTCAAGTTTGTATGGTCCCAGAAGTGCGAGGACAGTTTTCAGGAACTGAAGAGTCGGTTGACGACTGCTCCAGTTTTGACACTTCCAAGTAGCAGCGGGGGGTTTGTGATTTACAATGATGCGTCAGGCGTTGGTTTGGGATGCGTACTTATGCAACACGAGTAGGTAGTTGTGCACGCTTCGAAATTGCTGAAGGTGCACGAGAGGAGCTACCCCACTCATGATTTGGAGTTGGCAGTAGTGGTGCACGCATTGAAGACCTGGACACATTATCTCTATGCCGAGCAGTTCGAGGTCTTCACAGATCATCAGATCCTGAAGTACCTATTTTTGCAGAAGGAGCTGAATATGAGGTAGCGTAGATGGCTCGAGCTCATTAAGGATTATGACTTTACCATCACGTATCATTCGGGGAAGGCGAACTTGATTGCAGATGCTTTGAGCAGGAAAGTGGAGGTTACCACTGCATGTCTTTGTATCCAGGAGTGGAAGCTGCTGAAAGATTTGGCTGAGTGGAAGTCATTCGCTGATGAATCATGGGGTGTAGTGATTGCTGGTCTGAGAGTGGAGCTGCAGATGGTCTCGAGTATTGTCCAGGCTCAATTTCAGATGAGGAGTTAGCTGGGTTGTTGCAGTTAGATGCCATAGATGGATCAGACTTCTACGTAGGAGTCGATGGAGGGCTGAGATTCAGAGGTCGTGTCTGGGTGCCGAAGGGAGGAGATCTAAGGAAGGACATCTTGGAGGAGGCACACAGATCTCTTTATTTTATCCACTCGGGCAGCACGAAGATGTATAGAGATCTTCAGAGGAATTTCTGGTGGAAGAGGACGAAGGCGGAGATAACGGAGTTTGTTGACAGATGTCTGGTTTGTCAGGAGGTGAAGATTAAGAATCAGAGGCCCGCAGGACTGATGCTCAATCTCGAGCTTCCAGAGTGGAAGTGGGAGCACGTGACGATGGATTTTGTCACCGGGTTGCCGAAGACGAGAGGATTCCATGACGTGATTTAGGTTATAGTCGATCGACTGACCAAGTTGGCACACTTCTTAGCTATCCGGACCACGTTACCTCTGGAGGGTCTAGCTAAGTTGTTTATTGAGGAGATTGTCAGACTTCATGGAGTGCCGGTGAGTATTATTTCTGATCTAGATCCCAGGTTCACTTCCAGATTTTGGGGAAGTTTGTAGCAGGCTCTGGGGACTCGGCTGAAGTTCAGTACAACAAACCACCCACTGAAAGATGGTCAGTCTGAGAGAACGATCCAGACTCTAGAGGATATGTTGAGAGATTGTACTCTGGATTGGGCTGGACACTGGGATGAGTATTTGTCGTTGATAGAGTTCACCTACAACAACAACTACCATTCGAGTATTGGGTTGACACCTTACGAGGCTTTTGTATGGGGACCGTGTAGATCGCCGGTATGCTAGAGTGATATAGGCGAGAGACAACTTGTTGGGCCTGAGATTGTGCAGATGTATGCTGAGAAGGTCGACGTGATCAGGTAGACACTAGCGACAGCCCAGAGCAGACAGAAGAGATACGCGGATAGGCGTAGGCGTGTGTTGAGTTTTGAGGTAGGCGATCATGTCTTCCTGAAGATTTCACCATCTCGATGAGTGATGAGGTTCGGGAAGAAGGAGAAGCTATGTCCGAGGTATGTCGGGTCGTTTGAGATTCTTGATCATATCAGAGATGTTGCCTACAGGGTTGCATTGCCGCCATCATTTTCGGGTCTTCACAACGTCTTCCATGTTTCGATGATGAGGAAGTACGTAGCAGATCCCACGCATGTGATCTAGATAGAGGTTCCAGAGATCTGTCAGGATTTGTCTCTTGAGGAGAGACTTGTAGAAATTGTGGATCGGATGGAGCATCATCTCAGGAGGACCATCCCGATGGTGAAGGTCAGGTGGCAACACCATAGTGAGCAAGAGGCCACTTGGGAGATCGAGGAGGAGGTCTGGAAGAAGTTCCCGGAGCTTTTGGTGAGTTTTTGCTCTAATTTCGGGGACGAAATTCTTTTAGGATGGTGGATTGTGAGATCCTAATCCTAATGAGGTTTTAATTGTTGTTTAGGAGGGTGATTAAGGAGTTTGGAGTGGACTGTTGGGATGGAATGGAAAAGTTTGGTTGGATGGTGAGCATGAAGTGGTGGAGGTTTTATAAGGTTGGATTTCTCTCACTTCCTCTCACTCAATCTCTCACGCGTCTGTCTCTCTCAGAGATGAGCTCTGGCTACGTAGTGGCGATCTCCGACGAGAATAGGTGTTTGACGAGTGTTGGTTGGGTGGAGAGGTGAGTCAATTTCCAAGCCAACTCTTCTCTTTTGCGTTCTTTCTTCTCTATCTCTCTCATATCCATCCCTCTCTCAGTTGTTGTGGTTGGTGTGGTGATCGATTAAGGTGATGGTGTGGTTGTGGATCGACGAGGAGGGGTTATCGTTGATCGAGTGAGAGGTTCGTTGGAGGATCGTGGTTTTGAGAGAAGTACTCGTGGAAGACCCATCTAGGTTCATCGAAGGTTTCTTCAAACCTTCACGGTATGTCAAACTTGTAGTTGTAGCTCACTTTTGTTGTATGAGTAATTTGGAAGTCAACGGTAGGCCGAAAGGCTCGTCGTAGGTAATCGTACAACAGATTTGTCTATTGGATCGGTCGACCGAGGTGCAACGGTCGACCATTCTTAGTAAGATTTTGGGTTTCTACCTCGCGTCGGTCGAATGATGCCTCTGGGCAGTCGACCGGTGGTGCGTTAAAGGCACGCCATGAATGTTTCTGATCGGACGTGCCCCCTTTGTCATTCGACTGTGTGCACTGTTGTAGGTCGGTTGGGGGCTTTGACCATCTAAACGGTCGACCGCCCATTGACTCGTTCGACCGATGACTTAAGTTAACTTATTGTTGGTTTGACCGATAGTGGTTTGGTCGACCAGTGTTGTTTGGATTCATTGGAGGTTTTACTGGTGGTTTACTTTCGACGGAGAATGCTTGGTGGTTCGACTGGTTGTTTATGTAGAGCGTTGTGAGATCTTATTGGAGGTTTCCGGTTGAAGGGGGCTCTTTGTCGTTCGACCGATTGTTAGTTGTGTTCGTTGAACCTGGGAGGTGACCTTCTAAACGGCCGACCGGTCCCTGACCTTGGTTCGACCGAATGTGTGTTGTTGATGGGAGATGTTCAACCATTTAGTTTCATGCATTGTTGAGTTTGGCATATGGGGTTTCCTTCTGGAAACTCAGGCATTGTTGCATGTTTACCTTTCAGGTCGTGATCGACGTTAGGGGGTGGGGACCGAGGAGGTGAGCGCCGCTACCAGATCCTGCTTTCTCTCGTTTTGATGCATAGTGATTACTTGTACTTTTGCATAGCCTTTTGTTGTAATCACACTTTTGAAACACTCGGATAAATATATTATATATATTGGTGCACCCATTTTCCTTGTGTTTTGAGTAATATCCTCTGTTTGATTATATGTTTAAAAAGTTTAAAATTTTCCGTTATTGAGGATGTTACAGTTTGTGGGTCGCGCTCCCTTAATGGGAAAAACCCTGTATTAAACATCTTAACAAAATGGCCCCAGAAGCAGTTGTCCCTTGGGTTGTTGTCGAAGGTGACGATAACCTTATTTGGGGGACCTAAGTGTTCTCATCCCTAGCCTCCTCTGCAGGCACCGTAATCCTCTTATTTGAAGACTTCATCGAGAAACACTCCCTTCTTGATGTCGTGTGGTCTAATGTTCAATTTACCTGCACAAACTCTCAAGCAAATGCTTGATGGGCCCACCTTGATAGATTTTAAATCTCCTATGATTGGGAATACAAATTCCCTGTCCCTAACTACATGGGCCTCTCTTGTGTACCCTCAAATCACCTACCCTTACTACTTACCACCGAGGCAGAATGAATTAAACCCTTCCGTTTTGAAGCTTAATGATTACTTGACCCTGATTTACGGTCGGTCATTTTGCATTCCCTGGACCCTGAAGAGGACAAAAGATTAGACTTGTTGCTAAAAAGTGATAAGAAGGCTATAAAACTTGCCTTGAAGCACTAGTGCAGAAAAGCCCAATATGTCGGATTTCGGCGGTTCAAGTACCCGACGTATATTTCCTTGTCGTGTATGCCCTATTGTATGGATGTCGGCTATATACGATCGACGTCTATACAGTGTATAGACGTCAGCTATATATGACCGACGTTTATTATACGTTTAATTAAACCCCAAAAAAATACATTATAGCCTATATCATGCATTCAACCCTCACATTAATCAAGGTCAAACAGCCCAAGTGGCAATCTTTTGACCAATAATCACGAACATCAAGCCCAACATGCTCAGGTGTCCTAACTCGTTCACATTCAGCAGTGATGAAGTGGTGGACTACATCAACCACACCAACAAAAATAAATTCTCCGATGTGGGACTAAACGGTTACGCCCTATAGACGTCAGACATATAGGGTGACCAACGTCTATACATACAATACGACCTATAGACGTCGGTCACGCTATATATCCGACGTCTATACATTTAAATAACAATAATAATAATAAATTACGTCATGTAGACGTCGGCTACCATATACAACTAACGTCTATACATAGGTAAATAGTAACGCTATACATAAATGGGATGTACTCCACCACTCATTTACTTGTAAATGGGAGTTGGGTACCACACTACAAAATGCAAATGAGATATATATATATATATATATATAATGGTCAAAATATTGGCACTTAGGGCACTTGGGCTTAAGATGGTTGCAAACACACATATGTTCCAAAGGGGGACCCCCTCTCTCTCTCCTTTGCTATTCATTGTGGTGTTTAACTTACTCTCCTAAATGCCCAGACTTCAGACAAACAATGGACTAATTAAAGGCATTTATTTGGGAGGTGGGGACGCGTCATTCCACAATGTCCAATTTACTGACAACACCATCCTCTTCTTTGACCCTAAGTTGAGCAATGTAGTGAACATTAAAAGAATCCTAGTTATCTTCAAAACCATTTCTGGTCTCAAAATCAAATTCAATAACTTGTATTAGCATGGTTCATGTTTCTTCTGGGAATTTGGATGTCTTCAGAGATGTACTTGGTTGTGGTATAGAAACTCTACCTTTGCAATATCTAGGCCTCCCCCTCTTACCGAGCGTAGTCTTACCATATGAGCTTCCTTAAAATTCCTCAAAAAATGGTATGTCAACTCTATAAGATTCTTAGAAATTTCCTTTAGAATAATTTTGATTCGTACTCCCATTTGAGGAACCAGATGAACTAGAAAATTATTTACATACATAAACATCTCGGGGGTTTGGGGATCCTTGATCTTAATCTCCATTGCATAACTTCGAGACTTAAAAAACTTTGGGCCTTAACTCTCAAGGAATTGTGCTCCAAGAGGTGAAGGCTAAATACCATTCTCATCACAACCAGCTTGGGCTCATTCCAAAGGATAAATCCAAACTTTCCCCTTCCCTCAGCCAAGTTGTGGATTGGATCACGACTTAATGTAACTTAAGTGAAGTTACAATTGGAAATGGGGAGTCTACTTTCTTTTGGTTCGATCGTTGGTGGGACAATAAGGTGCTTAGGGAATGCTAGTCAGATATCCTCGACATCTCTCACCGTCCTTCGATAGTTGTTCAAAGCTTCTTCAGGATCAACTTTTTTTCTCAGAACTGGGCTAGATTGAGATTTGGCCGAGACCCTAATGAGGAACAATGGGGTAGTCTTTATTGGGCTTTTCTAGCATTCTCTCCAGGCCCGAGAGTAGGGACACTAAGAGATGGAAACTCTCTAAGTTTGGAGGTTTTTCTACAAATAGTCACTATCTCATATTGGAAGATGTTGGTGTTAGGTACCCCTACATGAAAGAAGGAAAATGTTTAGTGGACGCGCGCGTCCGGGATGCGCGCTGATGTGGCCAGTCCACTCAGCAGACGCTGCTTAGTTGGCGCGATGGGATATGAAAAGTTTTTTGTTTTTTTATTCCTCTATATTTTCGTACCGTCATCATTTCCACCATCCTTCCCTCCATCCCTCATTAATGCGACTCAAATCACTCTCTTCCTTCATCATTTTGGCGCTCGGCGCTCCTACACGGCACAGAAGACTTGTTATCAATCTCAAGATGCCTCTTCCTTTTCCTTCCCTTCTCTTCTGTGGTCATTCCTCTGTACTCAAATGGAAATCGTTCCCGTGCCTTCCCTAGTGGAGCAGCCATCAAACGTTCCCCATGAGGGGATGTTTTTTCCCTCTTTCGAAGAAGCCAAAGCATTTTACGTGGCATATGCCGATCATTGTGGTTTTGGCGTTAAGACAAGACAATCTCATTACGATCGTGGTGTTGTTATACGGGCCACGCTGACTTGCTCCAAGGAGGGCACCGCACCAACGGACCAAGGGCAAGGAAAATTGAAGCCTAGGTTATCCAGCAGAGTACAATGCACTGCTCGGATAAGGGTATCCGGAAACACAGCAAGGGGTTACAACGTTAACTTTGTGGATCTTAACCATAACCATCCCATGCTTGACCCGGAGCAAATGCGATTTCTCAGGCAAAAACGAACCGTCCCTGAATCCGTCGTAGCACGGATATCGGTTAATGATGAAGCTGGGATATCGGCTGCTAAGACCATGCAATCTCTTGTGGTCGAGGCTGGAGGTTATGACAAATTGACTTTCAACGAAAGGGATTTAAGGTTTGTGTTCTTTCCGTCTAACATAATTGAAGTTGAACATTTTGCGCCTGGTCTTACTGGTTCCTGTTTGCAGGAATGTTGTAAACCAAGTCAGAAATTTGAAGATGGGACCTGGTGATGCACAAGCTCTTCAGGACTATTTCATTAGGATGCAGAAGATTGATTCCATGTTTTTTTATGTAATAGATATGGATGACGAAGGAAGACTACGCAACGTTTTTTGGGCTGACAGTCGTTCTAGAGCTGCATATTCATACTTTGGAGACGCAATATGTTTCGACACAACCTACATTACCAACAAATACGACATGCCATTCGCCCCATTTGTAGGAGTCAATCACTATTTCGAATCAGTTTTGCTCGGTTGCGCTTTGCTGTCCTATGAGACTACTGAAAATTACATATGGTTGTTCCAAACCTGGTTGTCGTGCATGAACGGTAAGTTTTTTTCCTTCTTCCCTCTTCATATCTTCCTCTTTTTTGTTTGTCTATTCGTAATAAAAAGTCTGTCTGTTCGGATTAAGTGTTGTGTCTGCTCGGAATAAGTGTTGTGTCTGTTCGTATTAAGAAGTCTCTCTGTTCGGATTAAGTGTTGTGTCTGTTCGGAATAAGTGGTCGGACTGTTCCGATTAAGTGTTGTGTCTGTTCGGATTAAGTGTTGTGTCTGGTCGGAATAAGTTGTGAGTCTGTTCGGATTAAGTGTTGTGTCTGCTCGGAATAAGTGTTGTGTCTGTTCGGAATAAGAAGTCTGACTGTTCGGATTAAGTGTTGTGTCTGTTCGGAATAAGTGGTCTGACTGTTCGGATTAACTTGTTGTGTCTGTTCGGAATAAGAAGTCTGACTGTTCGGAATAAGTAGTCTGTCTGTTCGGAATAAGAAGTCTGACTGTTCGGATTAAGTGTTGTGTCTGTTCGGAATAAGTGGCCTGACTGTTCGGATTAAGTGTTGTGTCTGTTCGGAATAAGAAGACTGTCTGTTTTGGATTAAGAAGTCTGTCTGTTCGGAATAATGTCTCACTCCTTTCTAATTGGGTCCCTTATGCAGATATACCCCCCCCCCCAGCTATAATAACAGATCAATGTGGTGCCATTACTGCTGCTGTAAGGAATGTCTTCCCAGATTCAAGACACAGATTCTGTATATGGCACATAATGAACAAAGCACCCGTGAAGTTGCCGACGCAGTATCGGGATCACATATTATTTGATCTGAAATTGATTGTATATGATTCCAAAACCCCAGCAGAATTTGATCGTAATTGGCAGGGTTTCCTTCTTGATTTTGACCTGCAGAACCACAGCTGGCTCAAATCCATTTATGCAATCCGAGAGTCGTGGATCCCTGCATTTATTGGTGATTTTTTTTTCGCGGGAATGGCATCTACTCAGAGGAGCGAGAGTATGAACGCCTTCTTCGACAAGTATCTTACTTCGAAGACCACCCTTAAGCAGTTTGTTCAACAATACGAACTTGCGCTCCGCCACAAGTACGAGAAGGAAGCTCAATCAGAATTTGATTGTCTTCATAAAAATCCCCAGTTGGTTTCAATTTATCCATTCGAGAGTCAGTTGAGCGAGTTGTATACCGTAGGGGTCTTCAAAAAAGTGCAGTTACAAATTTGGAAGATGATATACTGCGATATAACGGAGGAGTTCAATACGAATGAAACATTCCAGTACAAGGTATCTGAACGTGTTTTGGCTGGTGAGCAGCTACTGTCGAAACGTTTCCTAGTACAAAACACATCCATGAATTTTACATGTGATTGCAGAATGTTTCAGCACGTTGGGCTTCTATGCTGCCACGTTTTTGTTGTACTTGCACGCTTGAATCCTAATGCATTGCTTCCAGACTCTTACATCCTTAATCGATGGCGGAAGGATATTCGAAGGAGCTATCGAGATAAGACGTACCCAGACGATGGTGTAATGGCGAAGGATGCGCTACGTCGTCACGACGACATCATGGGTCGTGCCGTTTGGATCGCACAGGAAGCCTTCATCTCCCACAAAAGGTATATTGAGGCCGTGCAGTGTATTGAAATGCTTAAGGAACGTATGCACACTACACAAAACTTGGTTCGACCTGATGAACCTGAGTCTTCGGGTACATCGGTCCTTAATCCGGAAAAGGTCAGACGTATAGGAAGACCGCCGACTAGACGTCGAGTGTCTTTAGCTGAGAAGATAATTAAAAAGAGCCATAAAAAACACGCCCAACAAGAGAAGGGAAAGTGGAAGATGAAGGTTACTTCGCCGCTTCACGAAGTAGCACCAAAACCCGCGGATCCTGATTTCTCCGATTGGGACATGAGTTTGTATTACGAGGAATTTCCTCCTTAATTTACATTTTTGTGTTTTTTCCCATTCTTGTAAAACCAAGAAACTTGTAATTGTTGATACGTTGTGATCTGTAAATGGTTGTTATACAAGTTCAGTTCAGATTTACTTGTGTCTGTTCGGAAATAGAAGACTGTGTTCGGAATAAGTTGTGAGCCTGTTCGGATTAAATGTTGCTGTTGTTCGGATTAAGTTGTGAGTCTGTTCGGATTAAGTGTTGGGTCTGTTCGGAATAAGAAGACTGTGTTCGGAATAAGTAGTGAGCCTGTTCGGATTAAATGTTGCGTTTGTTCGGATTAAGTTGTGAGTCTGTTCGGATTAAGTGTTGCGTCTGTTCGGATTAAGTGTTGGGTCTGTTCGGAATAAGTGGTGGGTCTGTTCGGAATAAGAAGACTGGGTTCGGAATAAGTTGTGAGCCTGTTCGGATTAAATGTTGCGGTTGTTCGGATTAAGTGTTGCGTCTGTTCGGATTAAGTGTTGCGTCTGTTCGGATTAAGTGTTGGGTCTGTTCGGAATAAGTGGTGGGTCTGTTCGGAATAAGAAGACTGGGTTCGGAATAAGTTGTGAGCCTGTTCGGATTAAATGTTGCGGTTGTTCGGATTAAGTGTTGCGTCTGTTCGGATTAAGTGTTGCGTCTGTTCGGATTAAGTGTTGGGTCTGTTCGGAATAAGTGGTGGGTCTGTTCGGAATAAGAAGACTGGGTTCGGAATAAGTTGTGAGCCTGTTCGGATTAAATGTTGCGGTTGTTCGGATTAAGTGTTGCGTCTGTTCGGATTAAGTGTTGCGTTTGTTCGGATTAAGTGTTGGGTCTGTTCGGAATAAGAAGACTGTGTTCGGAATAAGTAGTGAGCTTGTTCGGATTAAATGTTGCGTTTGTTCGGAATAAGTTGTGAGTCTGTTCGGATTAAGTGTTGCGTCTGTTCGGATTAAGTGTTGGGTCTGTTCGGAATAAGTGGTGGGTCTGTTCGGAATAAGAAGACTGGGTTCGGAATAAGTTGTGAGCCTGTTCGGATTAAATGTTGCGGTTGTTCGGATTAAGTGTTGCGTCTGTTCGGATTAAGTGTTGCGTCTGTTCGGATTAAGTGTTGCGTCTGTTCGGATTAAGTGTTGGGTCTGTTCGGAATAAGAAGACTGTCTGTTCGGAATAAAGTTAGCTTAAGAATGACATTGGTAATGTTTGTATTTTTACATGTAAATAGTTTGTGAACTGAATATGTAAACATTTTGTACATGTAAACCAAAAAATAAACAAAACTAAAAATATCTTTGTCTGTTTAGACCTGCACACACGACCGACGATCCCTAAGTAACATGACCGCCAATTCACCCCTGATAGAGTGGATGGTATTGGGGTCCTTCTCCTTCGTAGGGTCAACATTCAACATTAGGCACCTTATCCAGTATAAAACGAAGGCGCCGCAATCGTTGCTCCCCGGTGGTTGTTGTTGGCTTTCTTTCCTCAGGATTCTCAGGGGCCAGTCGACCTTGAGTAGATCCCTCCAGTATACAGCCGCATCCGCTGCTGCACATTCATGCTGGCCTACAGTCTGCTCCGGATCATCACCTTCGCCTAGCTCCCTAGAGAGACTGTTGAATGCCAAAATCTCTTTGGACGGGCCATAGACAACCACCAGTGTCCAATGACCTGAAGACCAGCATGGTTGTGCGATCACGGTCTGTGTTGGAGACGCACCTACGATTTTAGGGAGGATAAAATCATCAACTTCTCTGCCTTGCCCTGCAAGAATTCGCCCCGACTCGAATGTGGATATGCATATAACTTTTTCTGGGTGGCGTCTTTCTTCGAGCACCGATAGCATAGCGTCGATAGTTTCATCGCTAATATCCATCCTAGGCGTTATAAGCTCCTTCAGGTCGGAGCGTTTTAAACTGCACATATCGCCTCTCCAGATGACCTCCCTATTGTCCTTGTTGGGTTCGGTCAGGTTCAGTAGCATTTTGACCTCATCAAATGACAACGTGCCCAATGCAGGCATGTCAACATCCGGCCTTTTTTTCTTCAGGCTCTTTTGAGCCGCTCTATCTTTTCTTTTTTGCTCTTCTTCCTTCTTATTCTTCTTGGCCAGATGTTCGCCTTCCTTCAGCTGCTGCTCAACGGTGGCCGTCGAGCGTTTTCTTTTCGCGACCCAGTTTGCTATCTGGGCCTTTCTTTCTTCTTCCTTCTCCTTCTTCTTCTTCTCTTCCTCCTTCTCCAGCATTTTCCTCTTTTCTCCCATCTTCCTCTCCTCCTCCCTCTTCTCCTCTTCTTCCTTCTTCCTTTCCTCCTCCCTTTTTCTGTCACATTCCTCCTCCTCCCTCTTCCTCTTTTCTCGTTCCTCCTCCTCCTTCCTCTTCTTCTTTTCTCGTTCCTCCTCCTCCTTCCTCTTCTTCTCTTCTTCTTCCTCCTCCCTCCTCTTTTCTTCTTCCTCCTCCTCCCTCCTCTTCTCCTCTTCTTCCTCCTCCCTCCTCTTTTCTTCTTCCTCCTCCTCCCTCCTCTTTTCTTCTTCCTCCTCCTCCCTCCTCTTTTCTTCTTCCTCCTCCTTCCTCTTTTTTTCTTCTTCTTCTTCATCCTCCTTCCTCTTCCTATTCTCTTCTTCCTCCGCCTCCCTCTTCTTCCTATTCTCCTCCTCTTGCTCTCGCTCGTTCTCCCCACCAGGGACTCCAGTTGTCCCTGTCCCTCGAAGATATATAATATCTTTCCTGAGCCTCCCACACTCTTCCTGGGAAATCCTCAGTTCTTCCCTGAGGTCGTGTACCTGTTCTGTGGCCTTCTTAAGGGCAGCTTCGGCCCTCAGCCATTTTGTCTTCACCTCACTCAGCTCCAATTCTTGGAGCAGCGGGTCGCATGGAATGCTGCAGTCTGCCAGTTGGAGCCTTGGCAAACTGACGGTTGAAGTTGAGCTCTTTCGAACAGGACCAATAAGTTGCAGCTCCCTTTCACTCATTGATGGAGCCCCCATCAGGTCGAACGTGCCGTCGTAAATTCGATGTAAGGTAATTCCACGTTCCTCCCATTTCCTCAGGGTTAATCGTTTCCCAAACATCTCCGTCCATCTTTTCATCCGTGGGAAAACTCCAGTTCTGGGCTCCCCCAATTTAAATTTCTCACAAAGCCACACCTTCAAATGGAAAGGAAAAAAATGAGAACTACTATACCAACGTACCTTCATATTCGAAAGACAACTGAATCCGAACATACATTAAACGTAAACCGAACAGACACCCAACTTAATCCGAACAGACGGACTTCTTATTCCGAACAGACACACGTCTTATTCCGAACAAACCCACCACTTAATCCGAACAGACCCACCCCTTAATGCGAACAGACTCACCATGTATTTCGAACAGACTCACAATGTATTCCGAACTGACTCACAATGTATTCCGAACAGACCCAACACTTAATCCGAACAACCCCACCACATATTCCGAACAGCCCCACCACTTAAACCGAACAGACTCACAACATATTCCGAACAGACTCACAACGTATTCCGAACAGACCCACCACTTAATCCGAACAGACCCAACACTTAATCCGAACAACCCCACCACTTAATCCGAACAGACGCACCACTTAATCCGAACAGACGCATCACTTAATCCGAACACACGCACCACTTAATCCGAACAGACGCACCACTTAATCCGAACAGACACCCAACTTAATCCGAACAGACTCACCACTTAATCCGAACAAACGCAACACTTAATCCGAACAGACACCCAACTTAATCCGAACAGACACCCAACTTAATCCGAACAGACGCACCACTTATTCCGAACAGACTCACCACTTAATCCGAACAGACCCACCACTTAACCCGAACAGACCCACCATTTAATCCGAACAGACCCACCACTTAATCCGAACAGACTCACAACGTATTCCGAACAGACACACATCGTCTTCCGAAAAGAACAAAAACAAAAAAAGAGGAAGAGAGGAAGTGTGAAGCAGGAACAAAAACTTACGTGTAGTATGGCAACACAACCTTCGACGTTCCCCTGCCGCATTATGAAATTCCCTGCCTTTTTCCTCTCCTGCAGTTCTAAACTTGCTTTCTCGAGGCCTCCAACCAGGGTTTTGTGAACTGCACTTGCCCATGCGTAGCTGCTTAGGCGTTTGATGTTCCTCAGAGGGTGCATGAACCATTCCTTCGGTCGCAGCGTTCCATCATAGAACAAAAAATTTTTGAAGATGAAAGAAATCAGGAGACGAACGTACTCCTCCGTCTCGCCCATGGTACTGTTTGCCATGAGATGAACTAAAAGTTGGGTGTTGTCAAGGTTCACCCCGTCTCGCTTCTGGACGCGCAATGGTTCCATCACCACGGCCTTCCCATGCGTACGTAACCCCAAAATTAGGGCGATGTCTTCCGGTGTAAGGGGAACTACCCCTGATCCTATTCTGAGCCCCACCTCCTCCGTATCGTAGTGCTCGACGAACCAACCGACTATTTCGTTGTCCGTCGTAATGTTAGGAAGGTTTAGGAAGTGACCGAATGGGGTGCTACGGAAAGCCTCCTTCTCCACCTTATTCATCCGGTCAAACTGCTTTCGGATGGCCTTCCAGGAGCATCGTGATTCCCGGAAGTAGTACGTGGTTCCCTAAAACCAATAATTTAATAAACGGAAGTTCATCAAAAAAAATAACGACCCACGGAAAGAAAAAATTAGAGACCCACCGGTTCTGGGACGTGTTCGATATCGACGGCCGGAGTTGAAGATTCCATTATCGTTTACAAGGTGCGCTTCACAGGGAAAGAAAGTCGGGAATGCTTCACAGGTGCGCTTCCTACGTTCACAGGTAAGAAAGAAAGAAAGCGAGAGTCTCCCTTTTGTTCTGGATATGTTATCTTCCTCGGTATCCGAACCGTCGTTCGTGGGGGTCGTGGGGTGTCTGCCGCTGTCTAATCTGGAAACGAACCGTCCTTCTTCGAAAACCGTCAAAAAAAATTTAAAACAATTTGAGGCGCGTTCGGAAGGAAAGCGTGACATGGCAATCCGAGTAGACGCTGACTCATCCACTTTTTGAAGCCACGTAGGGCGCGTCCGTGACGCCCGCGTCCGTGTATAAGGACTCATGAAAGAAATCTGGCAAGAGAAATGTCCTCTTAAAAAGATGAATTTATCTTAGTTGATAGTTGAAGATCGCCTTCTCACTGAGGACATCATGGTCAAGACAGGGATTAGCTTGGACCCGGTGAGTCCACACTACAACCTTTACCCTGAAACAACATCTCATTCATTCTTTAAGTGCGACTTTGTTCAACTTTTTGGGGATTTTTGTATGGACTTGAACCTTAATCTAGTTAGGGCAAATAACTCTGATTTGAGGAAATCTTCCCAAACCAACTAGATTTGAGAAAGGATTTATGGAATGCAGTGGTTAATTGGTTTTGTTGGCAATTTTGTTGTAACAAATATAACAGGGTTTTAAGGCAAGTGGCACATCCCTTTAAACAAATTTCTACATTAAATTTTAACTTGTTATTGGATTGGGCTGGTAGCAGCAAGAGAAGTGGTTATCCCCTTGCGGCCGACTGAATCACGAACTTTTGCTCCCTCGCAGCTTGATGCGCCTCCCCTTGCTTCCCCTAGTACCTTGGCTACTGATAGGGTTGGTGTAGCTGCAGCTCGCGAGGCTGAAAGTGTCGTATGGAGGAATTCCGTAGTGATCAACTTGAGCAGAGGAGGTTGCTTTGGAAGAGGCAACCAGGGACAAATAGTGCTTCCCCGTTGTTTGCTCACCCTTTCCCTGTTTGGACAGTTCATGTTTGATCATTTTAGTTTTTGTGTTGTATCCCCTAAACTTTGATACTTTGGGTGATTACTTGTGATTTTTTGTTAAGGGACTATGGTCCACAACTCCTCAAACCATTTTATTATCTAATGCAAACTTGATTTTCAAAAAAAATGGCATCGGTCTACTTGTAAACATACATATATACTAAAGGAGTAGTATTTGAGGCACCAGAAGAAGTACAAAAGATGGACATGCACCACAAATTGTAGAGGGTATATAAGTCAAATCATCTAGTTTATATATGAAACTACTTGTGTCAATTATACTAAGGGGTGGCAATCCGAGTTATTGTGTTATGTTCGTGTCAAATTGATTTACATCCCCACCAAGTTTACACAAACCCAAACATGATCTGTTTATTATATGGGTTAAAAAGGGAAACCAAAACCTGATCCATGTAAAATCGTACCAACCCAACCATACATATCTCCCGTTTATTAAAAGGGTTGTGTTCGTGTACAATTTATACTTACCAATATAATTGTTCTTTATGAGAAAAACTCTAGAACAATTGTGTGTCTATTTGGTTTAGATTATGATAACTTTGAGAAAAGATTTTGCAATTGAATGTTGAGTGCTAATTAAAATATTTTGACATTAAAAGATGGAAAGAATAGAGATTCTTACTAATTTTGTAACTATATCTAATATTAGATATTCTAATACATTTACTAATTATTACGATATCAATAAACAGGTTGAACATGCGTTATATGTTTTAAACTCAAATCCAACACATTTAATTACCATGTTAATCATGTCAACCTGATTTTGACCTAAACTCATTTCTGTGATTCCCAAACCCGCATGTTTCTTGTTGGGTTTGTGTCGGATTATCGTGTCATTACCGAAAGTGTTAGGACCCTAACATTGTTTAGTGGGCTAATCCCTTGATTAGTGGGGGTTTGCATGGGGAAAGGAAGAGGAGGCGTGCACTGTGAAGGGAGTAAGGTGATGGGTGTAGGAGTGGTGAGGTGATGGGGGGTGTTGGGTTTTAAAGGCAAATCTCTCTCTCTCTCTCTCTCTCTCTCTCTCTCTCTCTCTCTCTCACTTGCTCATCTCTGTCACCTTCATTCTCTTCTCTTTTCTGGCGGCCAGCAGTGGAGGAGGAAACTCTGGCGAAGGTGGACGAGCTCGGTGTTAAGGAGGCAAGGACGTGAGGTGCGTTGGAGCGGAGGTTGCTTTCGGGCGTCGACGTCGAGTGAATCTCCGTCGTGCTCTGTCTTCCTTTTGAGGTATGCCGGTTCTTTAGTAGTTTTCGTTGCTCACCCACGTTAGCGTGGAGTTGTGGTCGATCGCGGGAGGTAGGAGACCTCACCGAGGGCGAGAAACGGCGTAAAATCCTCGGTAGGCACGGGGTTGATGTCGACCAACGGTCGACCGGTGCCTTCGGGCGGTCGACCGGTTTACTGTTTTTCCCGACTTTAACCATCACCGGTCGAACGATGCCATGGGGCGATCGACCGGTTGTGCATGTGCTGGTGGGTCGGAGGATTTCCTGTTTGTTTTCGGTCGACCGTTCCTTGCCTTTGGTCCGACCGGAACTTAAGTGAACTTGATAATAATGCATGTTGTTCAACCGATTATATTTATTGTTCAACCGTTATATGACTTAGACTATTAGACTGACCCTGGTAGTTTTCGGTGGACCGGGACTCCTGAGTCGGTCGACTGAATAGACTTGTGTGATTTTGACCAGACTCCGTATTTTGACCCCGTATTCGGTTGACCGGTTTTAGATTATTGTCTGACCGTTTGGACTTAAGTGATGCGGAGAGAGTTCGACCATTGCAGACTTTCGGTCGACCGAACCTATTGGGAATGGTCGACCGGTTAGGCTTTTTCGGTCGACCGTTTGTACGCAGAACTGAATTCGTGGTCCTTGTGGTGTGTCAACTCTGTCCACGGAAGAGGATTGAGGGTACGTTGTTCGTGCTTGCCCAGGGACCGCTGTGTGGAAGAGTGTGAACACTTGGGTCACGCCACCTCCGTTGATGGACAGTGGTGTGAGGTGTTGTTGCTTCACTCTCTTTAGAGTAGCAGACCTGAGGGATCACGGATCCCAATGCATGTTGATGCATGGCTCGTAGAGCATGATGGCCCTGCAGACTACGGTCTAGACACGTCCGATGTTGTGCCGGACGTATGTTGTACCGCTGAGGTTGTGTCTCCGAAGTCGCCGAGGTTTTTGCCGGCGATGATGGTGTCGACGAAGTTCCAGCTTGTGGTTGTGTCATCCGATGTTGTGTCGGTGATGCCACCGATGTTGTTCCGGCGATGATTCCTCGATTGTGCACCTATCAGGGGATGTTTGGACCGACCGGGCTACGACTCGGTTAGGGTGGTGTAGACCACAGTGTTACCTTGCGTGGAAGTGCGGACGCTCCTCACCGATCCTTTTGGCTTGAGTAGTCGCGTGTGGGGATGCGTCGCGTACTGTCCGCAAGACCGTATGTGCCTACGGTAAGTTTCCGAGGGAGACACGTTGTTGTTGCTGGACTGATGTCCTTGTTGACCCTTTGAGTGTATTTGTTGTTGTTGTGGGACTGAGGTCATGTTTTACCTTTGAAGGGGAGTTGTTGCATTGTTGATGTGGATATGAGATGCTAATAGTATGATAGGTTCATTTACCATACTGTTGCATTCATATAGGCGAGCTTGACATACGGGGTTTCCGAATGAGAAACTCAGGCATTGTTGTTGATTCATGTTTCTGGACCGCAGTAGGTTCTGTCGGGTGGTGACAACAGTCACACGCATTTTGGGGTCAGGATCCTCTTCGGGCTCTTCGAGGTCTTCATGATTACTTGTATCTATCTTTCGTTGTATTGACGTAATCATGTAGTTTGAAAAACTCTGTTGTATTGTGGTGCACCGACTGGTTATATTTATATGAGTAACATTCCTGTTTGATGACTTTTGTCTTGAGATCTCGTTTGTTTAAAATTTCAAATTTTCCGTTGTTTCAGGATGTTACGGAAAGTACCACCACTAGATTATACCACGATAATGACATCCCGACAACTTTCATAACATTCTATGTCATTTTGCAAGATAGTTCCTCTTTATCAATTGTATTAATCTTAATAATACTCCAATTTTGATAAAGTACCGAGTATTCTCCTATAAAATTCTTTCATCAAAATAACACCCATATCTCCAATCCTCCGTACCCAAAAACCGTGTACTCCGCAAACAAGCATGATTACAATTTTTTCACTTACAAAAAAAAGTCCACCCGGAAACTACTAATTAAAAACATGAAAGACATACCCTAAACAAAACTAACAGTGGAATTCAAAACCAAAACCCCCACCCAAGCACGTAGAACTACTTGACCTCACAAAACTATATTCTTCTTCTTCTTCTTCGTCTTCTTCTAACAACTACACTGGCCAACTCCGACTCAAACCCTATTAACTACATTATCACCTCGCCCCGCCCTACCCTCCCGATCCCACCCAACTCCCTCTACGCCTTCCTCCGCCACCGCACCGTCACCTACCCCACACATCCAGCCGTCATCTCCGTCACCACCTCCCAAATCCTAACCTTCTCCGCCCTCCACACCCGGGTACTCCACCTTGCGGCCGCCCTCCGTCGCACCTTCTCTTTCCCCAACCCCGTTGTCCTCATCCTCGCCCCCAACTCCGCCGACTACGTCGTTGTTTTTTCTTGCGGTCGTCACGGCCGGGGCGGTTGTAACGACGGCCAACCCAACATATACGGTAAGAGAGGTGAAGAAGCAGGTGGAGGATAGTGGGGCGCAAATGGCGGTGACAGTTGAGGGGTTGAGAGGGAAGGTTGAGGAGTTGGGGATTCAGGTGGTTTTGATGGGGGAGATTGATGAACTCGTGGAGAGTGTTGAGGAGGAGGAGGTGGATCAAGTGCTAGAAAGGTCTGGTCTTTCTAGGTTTGTTTTGAGTTTTCTTTTGATGATTGATCTTTGTTCGTTTGTTGGATGATTTGTTTTTCTTAGATAAGGAATTGGGCATTGACTAGTGGCAACGGGGAAGGGATAGGAATTGCTCTTTTTAGTGGATTTCCATAAAAAATGGGTGTTTTCGCTCTTCCTATATGTGACGTCTTTTGAGATTTGAATGATTTTGGTTTCAGGGAGTTGGTTTTTCGGCTTTTGGGTAGAACGAAAATTTAAGGTACGCTTGGCTACATCTCAGAGTCTCAGGTTCACATTTCGAGAAAATTTCTCAAAAAGTTATATTTCGGGAAAAAAAAGTGATTTACATATTTTTGTTTACTCTCTAAAATTTTCTTTTCCAAACTTTTGTAAAATATCATCACGATAAAAAAAGTTGATTTTACTTAAATATAACACTTACGGTATAGCATTTTTTCCTCAAATTGTATGGCATTCGTTCTCAACACCAACTTTAACATTTGCTCTGACACCAATTTTAACAAAACCAAGACATTAAATGTAACGTCCCGAAACAGCGGAAGATTTAAAATTTCAAAATAACCAACATAACAGACAACTCACGCGGGAACGTCACTAATATATAAATATATAAATCCGGGTGCACCCCAAAATACAAGGAGTTTTCCAAAAGAAATACGACATCAATACAGATACAATGGAAGAGAATACAAGTAGTCGTACGGTCTAGCAACTGCCGAAGAGGATCCGACTCCAAAGCGCTCCGTCCTCGGCCACCACCCACCCGGACCTACTGCGATCCTGAAAAAGATGCAACAACAATGCCTGAGTTTCCAGAAGGAAACCCCGTATACCAACTCACCTATATGCATGCATCACATAATGAACTTATCATACTAGTAGCATGTCATGGCATCAACAGAAATGGAAAACAGTTCCCCCGAAGGGTAAAACAGGACATCAGTCCGACAATCAATCATCGGGTCTCCCGAAGAGACCTACTGCAGGCACATGCAGTCTAGTAGCCCGCGACATCGCACCCCCCACACGCAGCTACACTACTCAAGGGTTCGGCAGGGAGCCTCTGTCACGTCTACGCGCCGATAGAAACAGATCTGTAAATCTCAGTGGTCGGGGCCACAGGGACCAACGGGGCCGTCGCCCGGAAGGTATAACAACATCATCTCGGTAGGTGCCCAGCCGAGGAAAACAACATAGCCGGCACAGCCTCGGCCCAACAATCATCATCGCCGGCACAACCTCGGCGGCATCACCGGCACAGCATCGGTGGTCCAACACAACAGTCCGGCACAGCATCGGACAGATCCAGACCGAAGTCTGCCAGGTCATCGGGCTCCTCGAGCCGCGAACACCAACCGCGCCGCTATAAAAGCAGGGCAGCGACCTCCGTAGCCCCAAGGGCCGGTAGTCACCTCACCCAACGCCAGTTGCGTGCCCGCACAACATCAATACTGGGATCCGCGATCCCTCAGGCCTGCTATACTACAAAGTGCCAACAAACATCTCAAAAGTCACGGTCCATACATGGAGGTGACGCGTCCCGAACACCCACACTCTTCCCAACGGCGGTCCATGGGCAGGCACGCATCATGCGCCCACCGTCACCTCCCGGCTCACGCACAAGGCGAGGACATGGGTTTCCGTGGACAGAGTTGACATTCACAACGGGACCCAGGAATTCAGTTCTGAGCAGATTCGGTCGACCGAAATAGTCTAACCGGTCGACCGTTTCCACGAGGAATTCGATCGACCGAAAGTCTGAATCGGTAGAACTCACTGCGCAACACTAATTCCCAAACGGTCGAACAAAAGTCTAAAACCGGTCGACCGAACGAGGTCAAAATCCGGAGTCTGGTCAACATTAAATCCAACTCTATCGGTCGACCGACTCAGGGGTCTCGGTCGACCGAAAACTAACAGGGTCAACCTAGTATTCTACGTCATCAAACGGTCGAACGTAAACATACTACCGGTCGAACAAACATGCAATCGGTCGAACGCAATATAAAATCGGTCGAACAAATCATGCAAAACTAACAGGTACACTTAAGTTCCGGTCGAACACAACAAGGACCGGTCGACCGACAACAGGTAGAAAAATCCCAACTCACCAGTAATAATGCACTACCGGTCGACCGCCCCAAGGCATCGTTCGACCGGTGAAGGTTAAAGTCGGGCAAACAGTGCTAAAACGGTCGACCGCCTGAAGGATCCGGTCGACCGTTGGTCGTCTTCAACCTCGCGCCAGCCGAGGATTTACGAAGAAACGCGTCGCCGGAGAGGTCCTCGACCTCCCCCGACCGACCAACAACACCCTTCCACAAGGGTGAGCAACAAAATCACACTAATGAGCGGCATACCTCAACCAACGACGGAGAAACGCCGGAGCAACGCTCGCGCCTCCGCACCTCCGCACGCGCAACCTCCTCCTCGCCGCGACCTCCTCACGCCGGAGCCTCCGCGCCTTCTTCCTCCGCTGGTCGCCGGACAGAAAAAATGGAGAGAGAGTGAGAGAGAGCAAGTAAGGGAGAGAGAGAGAAAACCCAACTTAAATACTCTACCCCCAACACCTCACCCTCACCCTACACCATACTCCTACACTCCAACCCATACCTCCACAACAACTCCACCATACCTCCTCTCTCCTCCAAGTCAAACCTCACTTAACCCTAATCCAATCCTAATCCGGTTTAGGGACATAACATTAAAGATGAGTAAGCTTTTGAGATTTTCCACAAAATGATAACATAGATACATGACCTCTCAGGCGTTCAATCACGTCCAACGATAGTTTGACATCTTTCAAATAAATTACTAGTTGTTATAATAACGGACAAGGTACAAGGACCCGAGTTTGCATTACGTAGGTAGTTTAAAATTTGATTATATATTATTATTTGATGATTTATAAACTTTTTTTCTCTATATATGGTAACTATAATGAACTGTGAAAATATTGAGGAAAAAAATGTCAATTAAACGGTTAACAATCAAATACTATAAAAGCAACCCCAAGAAAACTTTTGGAGAAACAATAAATGTACATGAATTGGGGGTTTTGAAATTCAATTTTTTCAAAAATCTCTTCGTCCATTTTGTTGTTTGGGAATTGGGTTTGAAAATTATATGCAGGTTTTCAAAATCAAGCACCAACAGTTGTTGCCCGACAATGGTGTTTTTTTGAGAATTCAAGTATGCTTATTGGATAGCCTAAAACAACATAGTTTTGAGAAAATATGTATCCTGTAGAAAACAAGGTTTTGAAATTTTATAAATTGTTTGGATCAGCCAAACTGTATTATAAATTTGTTTCAAATTTCTAAATGGCCCTAAGTTGTCTAGAGACTAAATCTAATGCAATACAGAAAATTAAAAGATAGAGTCTAGAAATCACAAACCACAAGTAGACGTCAATTTTAAAGGGGTTTCGACACCTAAACTCGGTCCTAGTCCTCTCTTACAAGTCTCGATCGAACCTTGAGTTCCACTTACGTCCTCACTAACCAATCCAAGTTCCAGGCCGGACCAAGCCTTGTATACACCAAGCAAACCGGACACTCCCATTGCTTCAATCTCCACTCGCAACCAAAGAGAGTGCTCCAACCAGGAGCTACAACCTTCTTTGAACAAATTCGAACTCTAACTGAGCACTGAAGAGGATTGCGCAATAAAAACTTCAAATGGTAGAGTGGAATTGAAGTACAAATGCGTCTACATAGTGGGTTGTTATCTCAAGAGGGTTAAAGAGTATATGAGTGCTTTGAATTGCTAGAAGGATAATAATTAGGGTCTAAAGTAATCATATTTATAGGCTTAGGATGGGTATAGCCGTTGGGCAAAAGACAAGGAAGTTGGTGGAGCAACTGACAAAAAGTGTAAAGCGAAGAGCCAGTCAGGCGTCAAAACGGTCAACCATTGCACACCTTATGTTCAGCCGTTTACTGAAAACTTAAGTTAGCATTCAATCGAATCAATGTATAGGTCGAGCAAGATTAAGCGGGGAGGAGGAATTCAGACTTTGCTTAGCAAAGGTCGACCATTGGGCAGGAAACGGTCGATCTGATCATGTCTAGATTAAGAGTTTAAGTATAGAAACTGAGTGATAGCTCAATCGTTGGGACAAAAAAGGTTGACGAAATATGAGAAAAGTTACTGACCAAATTTGTGTTTAAATCATTCGACTGTTCAAGGTGGATCAGTCGACCGAAAATGACTTGATTCTGAAAATAGCTATTAAGGGAAAATGACAAGAAAACGACTTGATATGGAAATTTAAAAACCAGGAATGGTCAGACGAATTGGACAAAACGGTCGGTTGTTCAACCAAATGTCGAACGGTTGAACCAAGTAAGCCAACGCTTGACCGTTTGGCACAACCAAACTCGAATTTGTTTTGGTGGTTTTTTTGGTTAGGTTTGAGTGATTGATTGAGATCCAAATGATATGAATTTTTGTATGTGACTTCTATGAGTATCTTAGTGTGAGTTTGTGAGAAGAAATCAACTCTAATTCTCAAGTTCATAACATTTCCTAATGCTCAAGTTTACAACATTTCCTAAGGACTCAAGAAATTAAATGTAACTTCAGCTGCCTACCCATACCTATATTTAGGGGTGAGCAAAATTCGGTCCGGTCCGGGCACCCGGACCGAACCTAATTTTTTGGTCCGGACCGAACCGGACCGAATTTTTTCGGTCCGGTCTTCGGTCCACAAAATTTTGGAAATTCAGTCTTCGGTCCTGACCGGACCGAAAATTTAAGGGGAAAATCCGGGTTTTGGACCGACCCGGACTGGACCGAACCTATTCGGTCCGGTCTTCGGTCCGGACTTCCCGAAAATTCGGGTTTCGGTCCGGTCTGGTTCGGTCCGGTCCGATCCTGGACCGAAGCTCACCCCTACCTATATTGGTTGCCTTGCTAGCTACACTTTACATACGATGCTCCCACCTAGGGTATCTAGGTAAGATGGGCCTTTGTGCTTTTACTTGTATTATTCTCTTGGCGTGACAACTTGTCCCAAAACACTCCCACCCTTGAGAATTTCACACGACTCCACATTTAGTCAAACAACTTTTTTACTTATTGCTTTCTTCCTTTTGCACATCTGGAAATGAATTGTTGTCTCTTTAATGTAGTAGTTGTTCATCGAAATCAAATTGTTATGAATTTGAACCTTGAATCCTTACCAAACGACCACAATTGAAGAGTATCGAACACGAGAACATCCCTAGCCACACACCCACAAAGAAGAATAGATTATACCAACAAAACAATAATATTAACATGCATGGAAAACCTCCTCTATAACGTGAAATGAAAAAAACACACAACCCAAGACAAACCTCAATGAGAAGTGGCATACATGGGAAGTAACTCTCAACCCCTGTTCGGTAGAAGAAACCTTAAAAAACCCCTTGTTGCCACCTTCGTCGTAACGCACTTCTGGTGGTCAAGATCTATGTTTGGGAAGTGGAGAAAGGTTTATGGATATCTAAGTTTGCGAGGTGGGGAAATGTTAATATCTAAGTTCCACTAGCTAGCTTGAATTTAAAAATCCTGGTGGTTCAATTGGTTATAAAATTTGTGGATATAAAAGACCATGTTCTCGTGCTTCGCCTCCATTGTTCTCAAGCAATAATTTCTTTAAGAGAAGTCTGACAACAGCGACTCGGTCGAGGTGTTTTTGTAACATCCCCGAACAGCGGAAAATTTAAACTTTTAAATCAAAGGAAACACAATGATAAAGACCATCAAGAGTGTGTACATTACTCAAAGAAATACCCAAAAATATCTGCTGCACCATATTACATACGAGTTTGTCAAAAGAGTGATTATATCAGAATACGAAATACATAAGACAGGTAATCACAACAACCTAAAATAGGCAGACAACATGATCCAGTCCCAAAGTGCAATCTCCCTCGGTCACCACCCTTCGGAACCTAACGCGGTCCTGAAAATAATCATAACAACAATGTCTGAGTTTCCATAAGGAAACCCCGTATGACAAGCTCACCTATATGCCCTATCATACTAGTATAGCATGGCATGAATACAAGCAATAAAACAACATTCCTACTAAGGGCAAAACCGGACATCCGTCCTGCGATCGTTCCCGCTGCCACACAGGCCCCGCGGTCTACAACCGCCACCGCTGCCACACAGGCCCAACGGTTCACAGCATCGCCGCCGCCACACAGGCCGCACAGCCCACAACCACCGGTACCACACAAGCCACACGGTCCACAGAATCGCCACCGCCACACAGGCCACACGATCCAAACATCGGGTCTCCGTAGAGACCTACCGTAGGTACATACGGTCTAGCAGACAGTACGCAACACATCCCCACACGCGACTACACAAGCCAAGGGATCGGTGAGGAGGCGTTCATACTTTCGCACAGGTAGAATCAGATCTGAAAACATCATGGTCCACCACCACACCAACGGAGTTGTCGCTTAGGTCGGTCCATCACCGACGCCACACAGACCGCACGGTATCTCACTCGATAGGTGCCCAATCGAGCTACCTGCCGGAAATCATCATCGGCAGTCCATCGCCGTAACCACACAGGCCACGCGATCCTCCCTGCCGCCACACATGTCGCACAGGGGCCCTCCCGTCGCCACACAGGTCGCACGGGCACGTGCAATCACTGCCTATCAAGGCCAGTCGAACATATCCGCCACACAAAGGGCCAGACAATCGACATATCCGAACAGAAGTCCGCGGGGTCATCGAGCTCCACGTGCAGATACCAACTCCGCCGCTATAAATGTAGGGCAGCGACCTCCGTAGCCATCCAGTCGGGTAGTCACTTCACCCAAAGACAGTTGCGTGCCCGCTGAAGCAATGAGATCTGCAATCCCTCAGGCTGCTACTCTAAAGAGAGAACAATATACAAACTACGTCACCCTCTATAATGCAGAGGCGACACGTCCCAAGTATCCACACTCTTCCATACGGTGGTCCCTAAGCAGGCACGAGCAACGTACCCACCGTCACCTCCCGGTTCACGCTCCGAGCGAGGACACGGGTTTCCGTGGACAGAGTTGACACTTCACTAGGACCAGGATGTAGTTCTGGGCTCAAACGGTCGACCGAAAAAGGTATACCGGTCGACAGCTTCCGCAAAGGAATCGATCGACCGAATGCCTACAATGGTCGAACTCTGTGCTCAAAACTCAATCCTCAACGATCGAACAACAGTCTCAAACCGGTCGACCGAACGCGGTCAAAATCCGGAGTCAGGTCAAAATCACACAAGTCTATTCGGTTGACCGACTCAGGGGTCCCAATCGACTTAAAACTACCAGGGTCAACCTAATAGTCTAAGTCATATACCGGTCGAACATGATCATCACAACGGTCGAACAACATACTATACAATTAAGTTCACTTAAGTTCCGGTCGGATAAAATGTCTAGAACGGTCGACCGTTTGGATGGTCAACGTCCGGTCCACACGAAACACGAAGAAATCGGTCGAACGACTCAAGGGTCCCGTTCGACCGAAAACTCCCAGACAACCCCGACCCACCAGTACAAGCACGACCGGTCGACCGCCACAAGGCATCGTTCGACCAGTGTTGGTTAAAGTCGGGAAATGTACACTAAACTGGTCGACCGCCTGAAGGAAACCGGTCAACCGTTGGTCGACAGCAACCTTGCGCCAACCAAGGATTTTATGTCGTTTCTCGCCGTCAGTGAGGTCTCCGACCTCCCACGACCGACCACAACTCCACCCCAACGTGGGTGAACAATAAAGGTCTCTAATGCAAGAACTTGACATACCTCACTTCCGAAGAGAAGAAGAACACCGGAGCTCCGCAACCAACTCCGGTCCGCACCACTCGCACCTCTTCCCTCTAGCTTGCACGCCCGCCTTACTCCGCATTCCTCACCACCGAAGCTCGAGGATCAGAATGAGGGAAATGGATGGGTTGAGAGAAGAAATGAAGAGAGGAAGAAGAAAGGAAAATGAGAGAGGTGATGAGAGGAAGAAGGAATGGAGAGGAATGAAAAACGTGAGAGAGAGAGAGAGGGGTGAGCTTCTCCTTTTCTCCAAACCCAACAGCAACAACAATAGCCACAACCACCCTACTCCACAGCCCATCACTTCCACCACACCTCCTACGTCTCCCAACACCTCACCAACAACACTCCTCCTATTCCTTCCCCCAACTCCCATGCAAACACCACCATTAGCCCACCTAATCACCAATTAATCCCTAAGCAAAGTTAGGGTCTTTACAATTTTTGTTCCTAACCTTGTTTGCTTTTGTTGTTTTATTCTCGTGGATTTGTTAGTTGACTTTGTTTGGATTGTAACTTGCTTGTTAATCGACATATACCGCATGCTATTAATATTAACAACAGGTAAAAGACTCACTAGAGAAGCACAAAGAAAGATCACAATAGTGGAAAGAAAAACAATAGTCGTTAATATCTAAGTTTGGGAGGTAGAGAAATGTTTATGTACCTAGACTTCCCATACCCTTTTGAGAGGTAGAGATAGACGATAAGAGAATAGGACTCACTCACAGACACACGTGCCCATCTTGTCCGGTCCGGTCCCGTCAGGTCGGGTGTAGAGTTTTCTTTCTTGTGTCCATTCAATTTTTCTTGTGTCCCTAACATGGGATTAAAGAGAGTGAAAGAAACTCACATGTTCCAACCAATACATCTCAACATTGATTTTCCAATTGAATATTACATGGGCCTAAACAAATATTCAATATTCCAACATTATCTTTGTATTTGCCTTTGTCGACTCCATCAAATAGTATTGTTATGTTTCGTACAGGACCAAACATGTTAAACCATGAAAATTCATCAACTCCAGAAGATAAAAATGCCCTTCTGTAACGGTGCTGGCGCATAAGATTTTATCGTAATATCATTTCAATTTTTGTAGTATTTCATTTTAAGGATTCTTGGAATATTACAATCTTTTATTGTCATTACATTCTGGAAGATTGATTTTTGTCTTTTAAATTTTCTTACGAATTTCTGATAAGGTTCCAAGTGTTTCGATTATCAGAATACTATAAAACCGATCATCTTTCTTAGTGTTTCCGGCACAGAAGATGTTAGATGGTAAATGACATAATTCGATTTTTTGTGCAGTCTTGACAAAATTGACCCCGATAGTGTGGCAGCTCTTTTCTATTCCTCCGGTACTAGTGGTCTAAACAAAGGTGTGGTACTCACTCACACCAATTTCGTCGGTGCCGCATTAGCTATGATGGAGGAGCAGAATGTCAAAGGAGACTCTCCTAATGTGTTTCTTTCCGTTCCACCTTTATTCCATATTTTCGGTCTCGCCATCATCACCTACTCACAGTTATGTAGGGGGAACACGGTGGTGATGATGGAGAAGTTTAATATGGAATTGATGTTAAGTTCGATCGAGAGATATAGTGCGAGCTACGTGTTCGTGGTTCCACCAATCATGATCGCATTAGCAAAGCAAGGGAAGGTTACCCGCTTCGACCTCTCTTCGCTTAAATGTATTACCTCTGGTGCAGCTCCAATGAGCAAGGATACACAAGAGGAAGTTTCTCGATTGTATCCTCATGTTAACGTTGTTCAGGTAGATTAATTTCATGACATATTAATTTCAATACAATTCGGGTCTCTCCCTTGCCCATAAGATGCTACTGAAGTTGTGCTCTGCAGGGATATGGTCTTACCGAGTATTGTGGAATTATATCATTAGAAAATCCTTTGGCAAGACCTATCAAATATGGCTCTACTGGTCAACTTGTTTCAGGAGTCGAAGGAAAAGTCATAGATGTGGAGTCTCATAAACCTCTTCCACCAAACCAATTGGGAGAGTTATGCTTTCGAGGGGCCATCATAATGAAGGGTAAGCCAATGTAGTAGTAGACTTGTAAATATGTTAGATCCGATATGCAAGCTTATATGCATTTTTGTTTCCAAATCTATGGCTAAAGAAAGACAAATATTTATCGGTTCATCTTTCCTTTAATTATTTTTCATTAGATATCGCCCTGTTTGTGCTATTAAGAAGTGTCGGAAAATATGTTGATGTGGTGAAAGGGAAACAAACCGAAAAATGAATTTAGCTTCCCTTCGGCAAATATTTAGTTGTGGTGGTCTGGTGGATCTAGAAAAGTTTTACTTGGAGACATTTTGAATATGAAATACTATCTCGATAAACGTAACACGAAATTGAAAAGTATATAATATTAATAAAGCACCTTCTTACAAACAACAAACTGAATTAAAGTTGTAAACATTCCCCTTCAGTTTTTTATATTTTAAGTTTTCCAAGGATTGGCAAAATGATGTTCATACCAAACCTTTTTGATCTGAGGACTACAGCTAAAGAACAACCTCTACCTAATAGAGCATTCATCGTTGTATTGTGGTGTCATAACCATGGTAGAAAGTATACATCTTTCAAACTCTTTATTAATCAAGTGTTCATTCATAAATTCATCTTTCATCTAAACAACGACAAAATCAAGGGTTTAGGTGCAATGTAACGCAATAATTAGAAGGTATGTTTGACATCATATAAGCATTTTGGGGAGTATAATAGACCATATAATACAAGGTTAAGGGTATTGACGAAAATAGCTTAAGTGAATCCCGAGGCCCAAGGTATGTATTAGGCAATTGCCAGTTATTCATTTCCAAACGATAATATATTTCTTTCCTTGATCTTTACTTGTATTGCAAATAATTTTTTAAGATGCGAGGAAAATGTAAAATATATACTTGGGTGCATGTCGGTCTAATATATCTGAAAAATCATTTTAATTTCTAATATAAAATATTGCTTGATGTTGTGAAACAAAGCAAACCAAAGATAAAAGATCGAGGGAGGGAGAGAGGTATGTATTTCTTCTCTTGTCTTGTGACCAAACATGTACAATAATCCCCTATATATAGGGTGAGGATGTAGTAGGAGTTACAACCAAAATAAATGGAATTACACCACATAAATAAGAGTAAAACCTACATAAACTATTGGGGGTTAGGGAAGGTGAATCATCCAAGAAACCTTTGGAATTCTCAACACTCCCCCTTGGATGATTACCTTTATACGCTAGGGATGCTGTCTCGTTAAAAACCTTACCAAGAAAAACCCAGTGGGATAAAAACCTGATCAAGGGAAAAAGAGTGCAGCGCGTATAATGCTCCCCCTGACTTTAGCAAACATTCTTCAAACGACGAACATCAATCTTGTGAACAAGCCCCTCAAAGACTTTAGTAGGCAACGCCTTTGTGAAAAAATCTGCAAGATTCTCGCATGATCTGATTTGACAGACATCTATCTCTCCATTCTTTTGTAAATCATGCGTCGAGAAGAACTTTGGTGAAATGTGTTTTGTCTTGTCTCCTTTGATATAACCTTCCTTTATTTGGGCAATGCATGCGCTATTATCTTCATATAGCAATGTTGGCTTGTCCTTTATTCCTTCAAGACCACATTCCTTTTGTATGTGTTGGATTACTGATCTCAATCATACACATTCTCGACTAGCTTCATATAATGCAATCAGTTCTGCTTGATTTGAAGATGTTGCTGTTAGGGTCTGTTTTGTCGATCGCCATGAAATTGCGGTGCCACCATACGTGAACACGTATCCTGTTTGTGATTTTGCTTTGAGGGGGTCTGATAAATATCCATCATCTGAATATCCAATAAGTTCGGACTTCGAGTCCTTTCTATAAAATAACCTCATATCACGTGTCCCACTAAGGTAGCGGAATACATGCTTGATTCCTTTCCAATGCCTATATGTTGGCTCAGAGCTGTATCTTGCTAGAAGGTTCACAGCAAAACTTATATCAGGTCGTGTATTATTAGCAAGATACGCTAAAGCTCCAATAGCACTTAGATACGGTACTTCAGGACCGAGGACTTTGTCACACTTTTCTCGGGGACGAAAATGATCTTTTTCACTTATAAGTGATCGAACGACCATTGGTGAACTCAATGGATGAGCTTTATCCATATTAAAGCATTTTAACATCTTCTCTATATAATTTGCTTTGTGAATAAAAATTCCACTCGGAAAGTGCTCGATCTGCAGGCCGAGGCAAAATTTAGTTACACCAAGGTCTTTTATCTCAAATTCAGTTTTCAAGTATTGAGTTGTAATCTCAATATCCTTTGGTGTCCCAATAATATTTAAATTATCAACATATACAACTATAATCGTAAAACCAGATGAAGACCTTTTAATGAAAACACATTGACATATGGGGTCATTTTTGAATCCTTTGCTCAGAAGACTTTTGCTTAGACGATTGTACCACATTCGTCCAGATTGCTTTAATCCATATAAGGATCTTTTTAGTTGTGTGGAGTACAACCCTCGCGGTTTGGAAGTACAAGTCTCTAGTAGTTTTAGTCCTTCAGGGACTTTCATATATATGTTTGTATCTAATGACCCATATAGATAAGCAGTAACCACATCCATGAGTTGCATTTGAAGTCTATTTATGACTGTGAGACTGATAAGAAATCTTAGTGTTGTCGCATCCACTACAGGTGAATACGTTTCTTCATAATCAACACCGGGTATTTGGGTGAAACCTTGAGCCACAAGTCGGGCTTTATATCTTACAATCTCATTTTCTCATTTCTCTTTATCGAGAACACCCATTTGAACCCTACAGGTTTCACGTCATTGGGTGTAAGCACCAAAGGTCCAAAAACATTATGTTTTTTAAGCGAATGCAATTCTACTTGTATTGCATTTTTCCATTGTGGCCAATCATTTCTTTGTCGACATTCTTCATTAGATTTTGGCTCACAATATTCAACATTCATTACTTCATTTGCTATAGCATATGAAATTTTTTCATCAACGATGGTTTCGTCTCGATTCCATCTTTTCTGATTGTGCACATAATTTATTGAGATCTCATCTACATTTTCATTTTTAGACACTTCGGTCTCTCGTTGGTCTATGTTGTCATTTTTCACTACCTCTTCAGGGGTATGGATAATATTAGCAGTAACATCTTCAGGTGCTACGCTTTTCTCTTTCTTTTTTCTTGGTTTTATATCTTTTGACCCAATTGGTCGTCCACGTTTTCGGTGGATATTTAACTCATTTGACAACTTAGGAATATCAACTTTTGCTGGTGCATTTTCAGCATGTATATGTGATTTTGTAACTTTCTTTGCATCTGTAAATGCATCTGGTAATTCGTTTGCAATTCTTTGCAAATGAATAATCTTTTGAACTTCTTGTTCACATTGGTTTGTACGGGGATCAAGATGGGACAATGAAGATGCATTCCAAGTAATTTCAGATTTTTCCATCTTCTGTTTTTCTCCCCCTAAGATTGGGAATACTTTTTCATCAAAATTACAATCAGCAAAGCGTGCTGTAAAAATATCACCAGTTAATGGCTCCAAATATTTAATAATTGATGGAGACTCAAAACCGATGTAAATTCCCAATCTTCTTTGAGGTCCCATCTTTGTACGTTGTGGTGGGGTTATTAGGACATAAACCGCACAACCAAATATTTTTAAATGGGATAAATTTGGTTCTCTACCAGAGACCAGCTGTAAAGGGGAATATTTATGATAAGCTGTCGGTCTTATTCTGATAAGTGCCGCAGCATGTAAAATGGCATGACCCCAAAGAGATTGTGGTAATTTTGAATTCATAAGTAATGGTCTTGCAATTAGTTGCAATCTCTTAATTAGAGATTCAGCTAGACCATTTTGTGTATGGACATGAGCAACCGGATGCTCAATTGTAATACCAATTGACATGCAATAGTCATTAAATGTTTGAGACGTAAATTCTCCTGCATTGTCCAATCGGATTTTCTTAATTGGATAATCAGGAAAATGCGCCCTCAATTTTATCAATTCTGCTAGAAGTCTAGCAAATGCAACATTTCTAGTTGACAAGAGACTAACATGTGACCATCGGGTGGATGCATCTATCAACATCATAAAATATCGAAATGGTCCACATGGAGGGGCAATGGGTCCACAAATATCACCTTGAATTCTCTCTAAAAATAAAGGAGATTCATCTTTAATTTTGCTTATGGACGGTCGGATTATCAGTTTTCCAAGAGAGCATGCTGCACATGAAAGCTCTTTCGATGATATAATTTTCATATCCTTCAGGGAATGACCATTTGAATTTTCAATAATTTTTCGCATCATTATATCACCGGGGTGTCCCAATCTATCATGCCAAAGTTTATAATGCACTTGATCAACTAACTTCCGGTTAGTGACCATATTTGATTCCAAAGGGGTGATATAAGTGCAATATAATCCCGATGAAAAGGCTTTCATCCTTTCTAAAACGATTTTGTTACCATTCACGATGGAGATAATGTGAAGGTATTCATCATTATTTTGATTCATAGTTTCAAGATGATAGTCATTACGACGTATATCCTTGAAACTTAGTAGATTTCCTCTGGATCTACTAAAATATAAAGCATCACTTATTTGTAATTTCGTGCCATTGGGCAACAAAATACAAGCTCTTCCGGAGCCTTCAATCAAATTACTAGTGCCAGAAATTGTGTTAACACTTGTCTTCGAGAAATGTAATTCGGAAAAGAAGGTTGTATTTTTCAAAATCGTATTTGTTGTTCCACTATCTACTAGACATTGATCTCCATCACTCATGATAGTATCAACCATGTCTTTGTCCTAAAAAAAAGGGAATATAGCAAAAATTATCTTTTTGTATATATAGTATCATAATACTATAGTAAAAAATGTTAAGGAAAAACAAAAGCAAATATTATATTATAAAGACACAAGTCTTACATTTTTTTTGGAAATGAAAAACATCAAAAATAGGATGTAGGAAAACCAAACTAAGCATTTTGATGGACATTTCCATCATTGACAAAAACATCGATATTGTCATCATTTAAAAGAAAATCCGAAATATCTAAATGAGTGTCCATGATCATTCCATCTTGGTTGTTTTCAACCAAGTTCATTTCGGCACCTTCTTTTTTCTTGAGTGATGTTTGATAAAGATCAACAAGGTGCTTGGGCGTACGACATATACGCGACCAATGATTTGTCATGCCGCATTTGTAGCAAGCATTCTCATATTTCTTTGGAGGATTTTGCACTTGATTTCCTCTAGCATTTCTTCCATCATTATTTGCATTGACATCATGACCACCACGATGGCTACGACCACGTCCATGACCACGTCCTTGATGTTGCCCGCGTCCGTATGCGCGACCACGTCCACGTTTACGATTGTAAGATGCCGCATTCACTTCAGGGAATGGGTCGCATTTGCGTTTGTGATTAACCTCATTCACTTCAGGGAATGGAGTGGAACCAGTGGGTCGAGCTTGATGATTTTTCATCAAAAGTTCATTATTTTGCTCGGCAACAAGAAGACATGATATTAGTTCCGAATATTTCTTAAAACCACGTTCTCGATATTGCTGCTGCAGGAGCATATTCGAGGAATGGAATGTGGAGAATGTTTTCTCTAACATATCATTATCAGTAATTATTTCTCCACATAATTTAAGTTCAGATGAGATTCGGAACATAGCATAATTGTACTCGCTTACAGATTTAAAATCTTGTAATCGCAAATGAATCCACTCGTAGGGAGCTTTTGGGAGAATCACTTGTTTTTGGTGGTCATACCTTTCTTTCAAGTTTTTCCATAACTCTAACGGATCTTTCACCGTTAGATATTCGGCTTTTAATCCCTCATGGAGATGATGCCGGAGAAAAATCATTGCTTTGGCACGCTCCTGCGGGGAGGCCTTATTTTCATCTTTAATTGTTTCTCCATGATTATTTGCCGTAAGATGGATCTCTGCATTGAGAGTCCAAGGGAGATAATTTTTCCCCGAGATATCAAGGGCGGCAAATTCGAGCTTTGTGAGGTTTGTCATCTAAACACTATAATAATAAAAAATTATAATATACGATGAATAAGTCCTTTTGTAGCAAATGCAATATATATACACAAATTTAATTACGTATAAATATAATTAGCATAGTAAATAATGACATAGTAGAAAAAAAAAGTGGAGGTAATGAAACCATGCATAACGAATAAATTAATAAAAAATGATAGATAAATATACAACGTATATGCAATTAATGCTAACATTAACAAAATAATATTTGCATTTTATGTTGCATGAAATGATGGTAAGCATAGTAAAAACGAAAAACAAGAACGAAATTTAAATATATATATTATCTAAAACATGATATGCTTTTGTAGTAACCTCCATCGTTACCACATAATAATTTCTACCATTTAAATCTTTCCTTTAGTTCATTATAAACAACAATAATTTAAAGAAGTTTTAGCTCCTACTTGGATGCTAAGCATGAACGAAAAGGAAGTTAAAAACAAAAAGAAAAGAAACCATATGCTATATTAATTTGACAAACATATGTCTTAAATCATTAATTTCTAAATTGATGTGATCCAAACGTCCATCTCAATGGGAAGAAAGATGTGTTTTCATACAACCACAATAAAAGGCATCTCTGCAGCCGTTTTACCTTTAACGGTAAAAGCTACTCAGGATCATGCTTACAAAAACTGTGAAGTATGTGCACGTATGCAAGTCTACGGATGAACCGAGGAAACCCCAAGGAGAATAGCTAACTGCTAGAATACACTCTCAACAGTACAACAAATATAAGAGAGAAACAAAACTCAGAAAATGTAACTCGCATCGAAACCAACCTTACTTACTAAAAGTTTCAACCGAAAGTAGTAGAACAATCGTGCTGATAACGTGTTGTGAAACAAAGCAAACCAAAGATAAAAAATCGAGGGAGGGAGAGAGGTATGTATTTCTTCTCTTGTCTTGTGACCAAACATGTACAATAATCCTCTATATATAGGGTGAGGATGTAGTAGGAGTTACAACCAAAATAAATGGAATTACACCACATAAATAAGAGTAAAACCTACATAAACTATTGGGGGTTAAGGAAGGTGCATCATTCAAGAAACCTTTGGAATTCTCAACACTTGAATAATTTTGCTATATATTATTATCAATATTTAACATAATATTGTAATTAGTATTTATATTTCGAAATGTAGTTTTAGTCTTTTTATTGTCAATGCTTAGGTTACAAATATAGATACTAAGTTACTTGCCATGTTTATTAAGATTTTTAGTTTTCCAACTACTTTAGCTCGTTCCTAAGAAGGAACATAAATATTTCATTTCCCAAATGTATATATACATTCAAGATCCCAAAGAGATTCATATGAAAAATATTTTCATTCTCTAGAATTGGCCAAAACTCGTATAATTCTATCAGCCAATTGGACTATAAATTATTTTTAGAGATTCGAGGTGCAACCTGCCACTCCCACCGCCCACCCCTGAAATGCGTTCAGAAGGTTTATTTGAATATCTAGTCGAAGTGAAAGTGTGTAAGGACAGAAATAGAATGAATTCGAAGGTAGGTACGACGATCCAGATTCAAAGACTTGTTCTTTGTTAAATTGTTGAGTTGCCAGGACCAACCCAACGAATATATTAAGAAATTGGCAGTTATTCTTACTCAAACGAAAATGGGTTCCTTCAATCAAGCATTACTACTATTCCCAGAACCTTTATTATTTATGAAATGAAATCATCTAATTATCAAAACAAAACATTACTACTATTCCAATATAACAAAGTTTAAGAAAAAAACCTTAGGTTTTTTCAATGGTGACCATGCCCCCCTCACTCATCTAGCTAAATCCACTGCTGGGTGCCTGCCAATGGACAAAATTGAAAATTTTAACAATTCCTCAATAATTTGGCTATGATTTATAGATAAGACAATAGTAAATTTAAAGATAGTATTTTTGAAAACTTATTATAGTTTTTTTGTATAATTTTTCTATATATTAAATATAGAAAAATAATTACTATGGAATTAAAAATATGATGTAATTTGTTTTTATTATTTTCAAATGTAATTTGTATTTTGTTTGTTAATGTTTATGTAACAAATAAAGTAGTTTGACATGTTTATTAGTAACTTTTAGTTTTCCGGCACCTTCTGTTTGTTTCATGAGGGGTCATGAAATTTCATTCCTAACAATGCATGTACATTCCAGATTCTAGAGGGAAATATAAGGAATATATTTTCATTCTCTAGGATTGGCCGAAACACCTCAAATCATGTAACTCAATTAGAACATGATAATTTTCATTAGATTCGAGATACACAACAACCCTCCAAAGGAATTACAAGGTATCTTTGGCATCATATAAGTAATTTGAAGAGTAGTATGGCCCAAAATAGCTTAAATTGGAAGGTGTTCTTAAGATATTACTAAAACGGAAGATCAAGATGCAAAAACTTGTTTTCCTTTGTTAAGAGTGTTGAATTCCCAGACCAAACACAAGCATGGGCAGACCCACCTACAATGCAAGTGAGGGCCAATTCCCCCTACTCAGATTAGGCCCAAATTGGGCCTAATATATGGCCATTAATGCATGACTAATTAGGTCCATGATTTTATTGTGTGGACTGGGGGGAGGGGCATGACTTTTTGTAGAATTGTTTATCGATAAAGTACTCACATAAGTCCTACCGTATTAAGGAAAAATATGCTTGCTGGGTTTTCTTCATGTTATCCGCATGTGTCATTAATTTTCATGTTATTCCTTTGAGAAAAAAAAGTAATTTAGGACTAGTCCAGTTACTAGATTTCTAATTCTAACTTACTTATAAGAAATGTTTGAATCCTATCGTTATTCAAGAGTTACGTTCCGTGCAAATTTGACGAATCCTGTAACTTACTTATAGGACTAGTTCAATACTACATATGTGTCATGTTTTAATTCCGGAATGATTGTAAGAAAAATGTTTCACTGTTTGAGTTTTTAATGGATCTTCAGGTTAATTTGGTAAAGTGTTAAAAATGAAGAGGATATTTTGAATTTTTTTTATTTTTTATTTCTTTTAAGTAGCAACCTTCTCGTCAAGGGCGTTAAATTGTAATAAGAAGTCGAAAAGAACATTAATTTTTTTCCATATTAGGTAGGTGGGAGCAATGTTCACGGAACGCCTAGGCGACAGGGGGCGTCCGGTCGCCTGGGCGATCGCCTAGGCGTTCGGGCGACCGCCCAACTCTGGGTGGTCATTTTTTATTTTAATTCAATTAAAATTTATAAAATAGATAAAAAATCAGGAAAAATTGGGAAAAATAGGAAAAAATGTACAAATATTTTCTAAAAATACCATACATGTTTAGGCTTCGAGAAGACACCTAGTTTCTCGACCAAGACCTCACTAGGCACCCCCTCTACCCACCTAAACACTTAGGTATACAATTTATTGCTTAGTAGTACGATTACAAAGGTAACTCAGAGTTCATACAATAGAAAATAAGAGAGAAATTAGAATTACAAGCTAACTAACTAATTCCAATGGACACATTGATCTAATGTCCAACTGTGAACCATATCATATCCTCCACCACCATCAGAGTCGTCAGAGTGGTTCTTGTTCGGATTGTCGACGTAGACATCAACTTCTTCAGTTTCTTCACCGTCGGATTGGACATATTGCTCGTCGATGTCCATCGGTGGTTGAGAACTCGATGCACCTGGATCTCTAGAACTAATGTGAACGGTGACATCATCCATGCCACCACCTAATAATGACGCGTCACATGCAGTAGAACACCGCGCGTCAGATGCAGTGGACATGGATCGAGCAAAGCGTCTCCGTGAAGAAAAATGTCCTAAAGCTGCTTCCTCGGCATCGGCCCATGTAAGTTCCTCTCCAGCGAAGACCGGATCTTAAGTTTCTACCAACCATGGATGCTTGTCGAAGAGATCGTAGTCAACACTGATGGGTTCATAAAATCCGGGCTTCTCTATCCTTTGCTAAAACCTTTGCCTTAACTTTTGGTTGTAGTTCACATACACCAAGTCATTCATCTTCTTCACAGCCAACATGTAAAGACCTGAGAGAGAGAGAGAGGTATGGGGTGGAGTGTGGTTAGGGTGTAGGTGGTATGGGGGGGGGGGGTATAGAGAGGAGTATGGGGTAGGTGTAGGCTTTGGTTTATAAATACAAAACCCAACCTTTTCTCCCATTTCCTTTCTCCATTTCGTTTCCACCCATCTCACCACCTTCCCTTGTTCCGGCGACCAGGAGGAGAAGATCTCCGGCAGCGTGGTGGAGGCGAGCACGAGGAAGGAGCGTGCAGAGGTGCGGAGGTTGGCACGTGAGGAGGTCTTCGGAGACGGCGGTGCGCGAGCGAGGCTCCGGCGGGTCTTCGTCGTCTTGAGAGGTATGCCAAGTCTTCATAGTAACTCCGCAAGAGGTGTGAGAGTGTAGGGGGCGGCGTTGCTGCCGTTTCTCCGGCGAACCCGGCTGGACAGAGGTTGAAGACGCTCTGTTCGGTCGACCGATTGAGAGTTCGGTCGACCGAACGACGTCTAAATGATGCCTGTCCAGAAGGAAAATGTATGGTTCGGTCGACTGGTAGTTGGGTCGGTCGACCGATATTTGTAAATAATAACTTACTGCCCGAAAACGGTCAAACGATGTCTGTGTGACGGTCAACCATTTATGCCAGATTTTAACGGGAATTTAAGGGTCATATTAGCCTGGTCGACCGGAGTTTGTTTCTTTCGACCGAACCCATTTAGATAGGTTAGACAGACCTTCGGCCGACCGACTGTGTCTCAGTCGACCGAACTGCGCAATGTCGGTCAAGAGCGTTGACCATCTAAACGGTCGACCGCTCGTTGTGATCTGGTCGACCGACCGCGTGCAGTTTTCCTGCAGTGAAGTGCTTGTTCATCCGGTTGACCGAAAGAGTTTCGGTCGACCGAATGCAGTGGGCAGGATTCATGCAGGCTTTCTTATCGGTTGAACGGACCCTGGTTCGACCGACATGATATATATGTAAATAAAATGTATAGCGTAGACCTTCCAAACGGTCGACCGCTAGATTGACCTTGTTCGACCGGTGGGTCGAATTATCATTGGTTAGGACTGGGCGGTGACTGGCTAAACGATCGACCGTCCGAGGGACCTTGTCCGACCGGTTGATAGTGATTTGCCTCAGTACTGAGTACTGAGCGGGAGACCGGTCGACCGGTGTATTTGTTGCGGTCGACCGATTAACCGTAGGTTGGTGGATTTATCCACACGCGAGCCGTCGAGCATAGGTCGACTACCGGCTCTGAGCCCACGGTCGATCATCGGACCTCGGAGCTACGGATTTCACCTTCGACGAGGGCGTATTCAGTTGGACCCCCTATTCTTGTGTAGGTGGGGGATGCCTTCCATGTTTGTGTTGGTGGGAGACGCCTTCTATCCTTGTGTAGGAAGGAGATGCCCTTTCCTTGTGTAGGAGAGTGATGCCCCTTGAGCCTGTGCGGCAGAGGGAAGCCTTTCATGCGTATGCGGCTGGGAGATGGACCGTGGTGGCGGTTGGGCATTCATTGGGCCCGAGGCGGATTTGCATTGCATGAGCATTATTTGGCATTTTCGTATTTATTTCTGTTTATGATAGGAGATGTTGGCATACAGGGTTCCTTTCGGGAACTCAGGCGGATTTTGTGTTTCATTTTCAGGGAGCAGGCAGTCGTAGGTTGGTGGTGACTGAGGGGAGTACCTCCGGGGTCGGGTCCTGTCATCTGATCGTTTTTGTAGAGGTTGTGATTACAGTAGTTATGTATTAGTTATGTAATCACTCTTTTGACACTCTGTATTATGACTTCCACGTGGAGATATTATATATATATATTCGGTTGACTTTTCTGGTAACGTGCCCTTGTTGACCGTTGACAGTCGTATGTTTTATGTTTAATTTAAAAAAAATTCTCCCACTGTTTCGGGACGTTACAACTTGGTATCAGAGCCTTGATCTCGTCGTACTTTCCCAAAGAAACCACCATCGAGTTAGGATTAGAGTCTAGAGGTCCATGACATGCATTCATGATCATTCTGATGTGAGTTTTTTTCTCTGTAGAGAGAGATGCCTCCAACACGGGTCGTGCCAGTGGTTGAGACTCGCAGTTCGAGTGAGACAGTGAGGGAGGAGGCCCGGGAGGGAGAGCGCAGGGTCTTATTCGATACCGTGGAGCGGTTGAGTGGGTTGTTGGAGCGCCAGGCAGCGCAGAGTGCGTAGACGGGGGCCGCTGCGATGCACGACCGGTTCATGAGGCAACACCCTCCGACTTTTACTTGGCAGATGGATGCAGAGGCAGCCGAGGAGTGGATCTTCTATGCAGACGATCTTCAGGGCCATCGACTGTACTCCGGAGAAGAAGGTGGACCTGGCCACCTACGTGCTAAGAGGAGCTGCATTGAACTGGTGGAGGTCGACTTCAGCAGTTTTGTTCGTTGGTCGAGAGGATGTGTCGTGGGAGGAGTTAGTTGAGGAGTTCAACGAGCAGTACTTTCCGGAGCACATGCGAGACAGGAAGAGGGAGGAGTTCCTGGCCCTGGAGCAGAGGAGCATGACACTGGAGGAGTACATTGGGAAGTTTAACGCTCTTGAGCGTTACTGTCCGGAGATCTTCGTCACTGAGGCGCAGAGGTCGATGAAGTTTGTCAGGGGACTCCGGAAGCAGTTGAGGACCCGAGTACTGTCGAGCGTGCCGTGCACCTTGGCGGATGCAGTGAGGAGTGCCACGATTATGGAGAGAGACTACCGGGAGAATTACCAGGATGAGAGGAGGCCGGTCGGGAGATCCTCAGGGAGGCCAGGAGGGTAGAGTTCGGGTAATCCGGGCAAGAGGCCCCGGATCGAGGCAGTAGGGGCGGCGCAGCCAGAGGCGTGCAGGAGCTGTGGCAGATTGCACACTGGGCGCTGCTTTGGGCCGGGTACTTGCATGGTTGTGGTCAGCTGGGCCACTTCGTCAGGAATTGCCCTAGCAAGGGCGCTGGACCGAGAAGACCTCCGGGACTTCCGATTGCCTGTGGAGGCGGAGCTAGGAGACCTGCAGCACCTCAGCAGGGTCAGCGCACTGGACGAGTCTTCACTATCCAGGCGGAGGAGGCGAGGGACTTTAGCACTGTCGTGGAAGGTACACTTCTTGTGGCAGGTTTGGAAGCTAGGGTGCTTTTTGATTATGGCGCGACACACTCGTTTATCTCGGAGCGATTTGCGGGAGTGTTGGGTTGTACCCTTGCGATGTTGACTGCCACTTTGGAAGTCAGCACACCCCTGGGTCTGGTGGGCACTGTGGGGAGCTTCATCCCCGACGCCACGATTGTTTCGGGAGACCAAGATTTTCCGGCAGATCTGGTCTTGCTACCGATGGAGGACTTCGACGTTATTCTTGGGATGGACTGGCTGTCCCGGCATGATGTGCGTGTCCTTTGCCGTGAGAAGAAGATTTTGATTCCGAGGAAGGGGTTGCCTGATATCATGATTATAGGAATCAGGAACAGAGGTGTCTGCATTGTGGTGTCAGCTTTGAGGGCTCAGAAGTTGATGCAGCATGGTTGCAGAGCATTCCTAGCGACGCTGATTGTTCTAGAGGCTGAGTCACCGAGGTTGGACGAGATAGATGTGGTGCGGGAGTTTACAAAGGTGTTTCCAGATGATATTCCAGGATTGCCGCCTCCGCGAGAGATGGAGTTTTGCATTGACCTGGCAGCAGGCACCTCACCACAGTCGAAAGCCCCGTACAGGATGGCGCATGCAGAGTTGGCAGAGTTGAAGAAGCAGCTACAGGAGCTGATGGAGGCTGGTTTCATTAGACCGAGTGTCTCACCTTGGGGCGTGCCAGTGTTGTTTGTGAAGAAGAACGTGTCATTGCGGATGTGCATTGACTATAGGATGTTGAACAAGGTCACCATCAAGAATATGTATCCCCTACCTAGGATTGAGGACTTGTTCGACCAGTTACAGTCAGCGAAGGTCTTCTCTAAGATAGACCTACGTTCAGGATACCATCAGTTGAGGATCCGAGGGGAGGATGTCCAGAAGACAACATTCAAGACTAGATATGGGCACTATGAGTTCTTGGTGATGCCTTTCGGGTTGACGAACACTCCGGCAGCTTTCAAGGATCTGATGAACCGGACGTTCAGGCAGTACTTGGACAGATGTGTCGTTGTCTTTGTGGATGATATCCTGATCTACTCACCCGACGTGGAGCAGCACAGAGAGCACCTGCGGATTGTACTTAGCATTCTGAGAGACCAGAGGTTGTACGCTAAGTTCTCGAAGTGCGAATTCTGGTTGGACAGAGTCGCATTTCTTGGTCACATCGTTTCTACGGAGGGCATTTCGGTGGATCCGGTGAAGGTAGAGGCAGTGACTGAGTAGAGAGCCCCTACGAGCGTGACAGAGATCAGAAGCTTTGTTGGGTTGACGGGTTACTACCGTCGCTTCATCAAAGACTTCTCGAGGTTAGCGGCACCTCTGACTGCCCTGACGCAGAAGGGAGTCACTTTTGTTTGGTCCCAGAAGTGCGAGGACAGCTTTGAGGAGCTAAAGAGACGACTGACGACAACTCCAGTTTTGACTCTGCCGAGCGGCACAGGAGGTTATGTGGTCTACAGTGACGCGTCAGGCGTTGGTTTGGGTTGCGTGTTGATGCAACACGGGATGCTGATTGCATACGCGTCGAGGCAGCTGAAGACTCATGAGAAGAATTACTCGACACATGACTTGGAGTTGGCAGCCGTTGTGCACGCATTGAAGACATGGAGACACTACCTGTATGGTGAGCAGTTCGAGGTATTCACCGATCACCAGAGTCTGAAGTACCTCTTCTCCCAGAAGGAGTTGAATTTGAGACAACGCCGTTGGTTGGAGTTCATTAAGGACTACGATTTCACCATCTCCTACCACCCGGGGAAGGCGAATTCAGTTGCAGACGCCTTGAGTAGGAGAATGGAGGTATCAGTTGCAGGTTTGTGCCTTCAGGAGTGGAGACTGCTTGAGTCATTGGCAGAGTGGAGGCCGTTCACTGGAGACTCTGAGGGAGCAGTGTTAGCTGGGTTGCGGGTGGAGCCACAGACAGTCTCACAGGTAGTGCAGGCGCAGCGTGAGGATGATGAGTTGGCCAGTCTGCTGGAGTTGACTGCCAGAGTGGGGTCAGATTTCAGTGTTGGGGTCGATGGAGGTCTGAGATTCAGAGGGTGGATCTGGGTGCCGAAGGTTGATGGGATTAGAGATGACATCATGGAGGAGGCACACCGAGCGAAGTACACCATCCATCCGGGGAGCACGAAGATGTATAAAGACCTGCAGCGGAACTTCTGGTGGAGAGGCATGAAGAAGGACATTGCAGAGTTCGTGAGTCGGTGCTTGGTCGTCAGCAGGTGAAGATTGAGCATCAGAGGCCAGCTGGACCTATGCAGAGTATCAAGCTTACGGAGTGGAAGTGGGAGCACGTGACGATGGACTTCGTCATGGGGCTACCGAAGACGAGGCGTTTCCATGACGCAATTTGGGTGATAGTCGATAGACTGACCAAGTCGGCGCACTTTCTGGCCACTAGGACCACATTGCCTTTGGAGAGTCTGGCGAAGCTGTATGTAGAGGAGATCCTCAGATTACACGGAGTACCAGTGAGCATCATCTCTGACAGAGATCCGAGGTTCACATCCAGATTTTGGGGGAGTCTGCAGCAGGCACTGGGGACACGTCTGAGGTTCAGTACAACTTTTCACCCCCAGACAGACGGCCAGTGAAGAGGACTATCCAGACCTTGGAGGATATGCTGAGGGCTTGCACGCTAGACTGGGTTGGACACTGGGATGAGCATCTACCTCTGATCGAGTTCGCCTACAACAACATCTACCATGCTAGTATTGGGATGACACCGTATGAGGCATTGTACGGGAGGCCATGCAGATCACCGGTATGCTGGAGTGACGTAGGTGAGAGGCAGTTAGTGGGCCCGGAGCTTGTGCAGATGTACGCAGAGAAAGTTGACCTGATCAGGAGGAGGTTGACTACAGCACAGAGCAGACAGAAGAGTTATGCTGACCGACGCAGGCGGACTTTGAGCTTCGAGGTTGGAGATCACGTCTTCCTGAAGATTTCACCAGCTCGGGGAGTGATGAGGTTCGGGAAGAAGGGGAAGCTCAGTCCGAGGTATGTCAGACCTTTTGAGATCTTGGACCGTGTCGGGGAGGTCGCCTACAGAGTTGCTTTGCCACCACAGTTCTCTGGCCTTCACAACGTCTTCCATGTTTCTATGTTGAGGAAGTACGTTGCAGACCCGACACATGTGATAGAGATTGCAGTACCTGAGATCCGACATGACTTCTTACTTGAGGAGAGGCCAGTTGAGATCATCGACCAGATGGACCATCAACTCAGGAGGAGGACCATTCCGATGGTTAAGGTCAGATGGCAGCATCACAGTGAGCGCGAGGCCACCTGGGAGATTGAAGAGGATGTTCGGAGGCAGTATCTGGAGCTCTTCGGTGAGTTACTTTTCTGATTTCGGGGTGAAATCCTTTTAATGAGGGTGGATTGTAAAGACCTGAGAGAGAGAGAGGTATGGGGTAGAGTGTGGTTAGGGTGTAGGTGGTATGTGGGGGGTATGGAGAGGAGTATGGGGTAGGTGTAGGTTTTCGTTTATAAATACAAAACCCAACCCTTTCTCCCATTTCCTTTGTCCATTTCGTTTCCACCCATCTCACCACCTTCCCTTGTTCCGGCGACCAGGAGGAGAAGATCTCCGGCAGTGTGGTGGAGGCGAGCACGAGGAAGGAGCGTGCAGAGGTGCGGAGGTTGGCACGTGAGGAGGTCTTCGGAGACGGCGGTGCGCGAGTGAGGCTCCGGCGGGTCTTCGTCGTCTTGAGAGGTATGCCAAGTCTTCATAGTAACTCCCCAAGAGGTGTGGGAGTGTAGGGGGCGGCGTTGCTGCCGTTTCTCCGGCGAATCCGGCTGGACAGAGGTTGAAGACGCTCTGTTCGGTCGACCGATTGAGAGTTCGGTCGACCGAACGACGTCTAAATGATGCCTGTCCAGAGAGAAAATGTATGGTTCGGTCGACCGGTAGTTGGGTCGGTCGATCGATATTTGTAAATAATAACTTACTGCCCGAAAACGGTCGAACGATGTCTGTGTGACAGTCGACCGTTTATGCCAGATTTTAGCTGGAATTTAAGGGTCATATTAGCCCGGTCGACCGGTGTTTGTTTCGGTCGACCGAACCCCTTTAGATAGGTTAGACAGACCTTCGGCCGACTGAGTGTGTCTCGGTCGACCGAACTGCGCAAAGTCGGTCAAGAGCGTTGACCATCTAAACGGTCGACTGTTCGTTGTGATCCGGTCGACCGACCGCGTGCAGTTTTCCTGCAGTGAAGTGCTTGTTCATCCGGTAGACCGAAAGAGTTTCGGTCGACCGAATGCAGTGTGCAGGATTCATGTAGGCTTTCTTATCGGTTGAACGGACCCTGGTTCGACCGACATGATATATATGTATATAAAATGTATAGCGTAGACCTTCCAAACGGTCGACCGGTGGGTCGAATTATCATTGGTTAGGACTGGGCGGTGACTTGCTAAACGGTCGACCGTCCGAGGGACCTTGTCCGACCGGTTGATAGTGATTTGCCTCAGTACTGAGTACTGAGCGGGAGACCGGTCGACCGGTGTATTTGTTGCGGTCGACCGATTAACCGTAGGTTGGGGGATTTATCCACACGCGAGCCGTCGAGCATAGGTCGACTACCGGCTCTGAGCCCACGGTCGATCATCGGACCTCGGAGCTACGGATTTCACCTTCGACGAGGGCGTATTCAGTTGGACCCCCTATTCTTGTGTAGGTGGGGGATGCCTTCCATGCTTGTGTAGGTGGGAGACGTCTTCTATCCTTGTGTAGGAAGGAGATGTCCTTTCCTTGTGTAGGAGAGTGATGCCTGTTGAGCCTGTGCGGCAGAGGGAAGCCTTTCATGCCTGTGCGGCTGGGAGATGGACCGTGGTGGCGGTTGGGCATTCATTGGGCCCGAGGCGGATTTGCATTGCATGAGCATTATTTGGCATTTTCGTCTTTATTTCTTTTTATGATAGGAGATGTTGACATACGGGGTTCCTTTTGGGAACTCAGGCGGATTTCGTGTTTCATTTTCACGGAGCAGGCAGTCGTAGGTTGGTGGTGACCAAGGGGAGTACCTCCGGGGTCGGGTCCTGTCATATGATCGTTTTTGTAGAGGTAGTGATTACAGTAGTTATGTATTAGTTATGTAATCACTCTTTTGACACTCTGTATTATGACTTCCACGTGGAGATATTATATATATATATTCGGTTGACTTTTCTGGTAACGTGCCCTTGTTGACCGTTGACGGTCGTATGTTTTATGTTTAATTTAAAAAATTTCTTCCGCTGTTTCGGGACGTTACACAACATTTTCCTTCTCGTTGAGTGCAACTGCTCGAAGACACTCCAATTCCACTCACAACCTGATGCCGAGCATGTCAATCCCAACACCCTCATGGCCAACCTCTGTAATGCGGTCTCTCCCATGTCTGAACCATAAGATTGCCACCAATCTTTTGGTCTTTCCGTCCTTTGTCTGACGACCATATCCCTCGAGAATATTTGAAGGGAGTTCTTGTAACGATCAAGTAGACCGCAAATCCTGTCTTGTTCTGCAGGAGTGGGGACGAGCCGCTCTACGACATCCATGAATCCAGGCATATGCTCATTAAAAGCTACAATTCGATCTTGAGGTTGGACGGAGAAGAAGGTACCAGGATTGAGTAAGAAACCAGCTGAGTGTAGCGGTGAAGACATCATCTTCCCTGGACCCCACCTGGTGTCGATGAGGTCGATGACTTGCTTGTACAACCTCGAGTTTCCGTCAAAGTTCCTCATGATTTGTTCTTTGGCTTTCTCCATTGCATCACATAGATATCCCATCGGTGGTTTCTCATCGTCGTCAACAAGTCTAAGAACCTGGACCATTGGTTGTGAGGCCTTCAGTGCCTTCACGACGTTGGTCCAGAAGCCACTTTGTAGAATGGTCTCGGCAACTTCAGTAGAGATCTCCTTCCTTTTCTTGTTCTTTATCCAACTTGCATTAGGATCGTTGTACTCCGGGGAAACAACAAATGCTCGGAGTCTGTCTTTCTTCAGGAACAACCTTTGCAAAGTCAGAAAGGCGGTGGCAAATCTCGTGACAGCAGGGCGTAGCAGGTTCCCTTCAATGGCAATTCACATCCTCTTCAACAACTTGGCAGAGATGTTGAAATGTTTGACGATCTTACGAGCTAAAGCAATAGTCTTCAAAAACAACTTGCCAATATCCTCCAAGATGAGATCGATGCAATGGGCTGCACAGGGAGTCCAAAACAATCTCATTCTTTTTTGCTGCAACATCCTACCGGCAAGTACGTACGCTGCGGCGTTGTCGGTGACCACCTGAACAACGTGTTCTTCGCCAATCTCGCCAACTACCTTGTCCATCAACTTTTACAGGTAGTCTGCGGTGTGAGAGTGACCAGAAGCATTTACAGACCTCATGAACATGGTACCTGTCGGACAATTTACTAGAAAATTGATTATATTCCTACCGCACCTATCAGTCTAGCCATCTGTCAACAACGTGCACCCCGTATGTTGCCCAATCTTGTCTGTACGACTCTAGTATACCTCTAGTGTAGTCAATTTCCTGTTTAAGGCACGAGTCACTAACTTCATCATACGTCATGTGTTTAGATCCGGGTCCGTAAGTATTAGTAGCGGATATTGCTTCCTTCCACTCAGGCGTCCTTACAGTGTTGAATGATATACCACATCTATAGAAAAGCCTAGACCATTTTTGATTAATTGTTTTCCTATCTTCTTTTCTAAAGGTTCTTTCGATGGTTGTTTGTTGGGGGTCGGAAACCACGTCCTTCCCATGTCCGCAAAATGGTGCCCACAAACGTTGTTTTTGTCTCTTTCGACCAGGAACGAGGCGAGAATGGGAGGTTGGGGTCCGAGCAGAACCGGAGTCCGACCCGGTTTCTAGATAAATTCTATGTTTTCTCAGTCTACATAATCATCAAGACATACATTTTTGTTTTGTAATGTCCTACTGTTTCTAATCATGTATGCAGTTATGTCTTGTTTAACAGAGTCTGGAACTTTATCACAAGGTCTAGCATTGCTACCGGGTGTGTGTGCGCAAGATGTTGTTTGTGACGGGCTATACCACCTCTAGTTTCCTTACCACATAACTCACAGACAATGCAGTTTTTATCATTAGCACTAATGTAATGGGCAGTATTCCAACCAGGGTCATTTGTTTGGATATGTCTTAGGTCATCGTAACTCTCGTGATGCATAGGGAGACTAGTGCCGGGTACGTAGGTCTTATCTTAAAACTAGACTAATATAAAAATTTAGACTAATATGAAAATAAAATACTAATTAATTTAATTCTAAAGAGAAGTTAGAAAGAGTGCACTTGATTTTGGCGGTTGAAGAATGGAGAACCGGATCGGAGACTTCACTTTCCAACTTCAAAACTAAGCACCAGACCGAAGACTTAATCATGAAATCTTGATGATTATGATAGAATTATGAAGAAGAGAATTAGAGATTTGTGAAAAATGAAGAGGTTTGGAGGGGGTTTATATAGGATTTGGGGGTAGTGGCAAATTTGTAATTTTTGAAGAAAAAAAAATAAAAAAGGAGAGAGCCGTTGGAGTGCCTCCAACGGCTCTCGCCTAGGCGATCACCTTTGCTGGGCGAAATGCGGTGGTCGCCCAGGCGACCACCGCGACGGGCGGTCACCTACCGCCTAGGCGATCGCCTACGTGAACGTTGGTTGGCAGTGAAGTTTTGTCGAATGAAAATGAAATTTGTTCCCCAATCTTTACTAATGTTGCAACGTACATAATAAAGCTTTTAGGGGGAAAAGTGTTTTCACAATTTTTTTTGGGTTGTGGTCCCCACACTCATCATTTCAGTGGAATGTATTGGATCATTTAACGATTCCAGTAATTTCAGTCTATGTTATGAACAAGAAAATAGTGATTTTATGATATATTATTTTGAACAATTTCTCGTATGAATTATTTCTTGAATAATTTTACTGTATATAATTATCAAAATTTTAGATAATAATGTAATTTGTGTTTTTTTATTTTATAATGTAATTTTAATTTTTTTGTATTAATGTTTATGTAACAAATAATGTCATTTTACATGTTTAAACCATATGCATACAGATTTGCAAAAGACCTACATCAGGAATACTAACTAAAAATGAGAAAGGTTAATTCAACGGAATTTCAAATCCATTTTAATAAATTTTAATTTTCCAACGCCTTCTTGTTGTTTCCTGAGGGAACATGACATTCCATTCCTACAATATATATACATTCAGAATTCTAAAGGGAAACATATATAAGGAGTATATTTTTATTCTCTAAAATTGGCTAAAACACCTTGAATCATGTGTGTTAAGTAAAATTTATGGTCGAAATCTAAAGGCCAAAAATCGAGAGAGTAGGAATTCCAGAAAATCTTTACAGATGTTTTTGATATACTTACTCAAGGGGTTTTTAGTTTCTAACGGAAACCTAATTAAGGAATATATTTTTCATTCTCTAAAATTTGGCCAAAACACCTCGACTCCTGTTAGTCAATTGGATAAAAGTTGTGATTTCTTCATTTTTTCAACCAATCTGTTTAAAGTTGTCACATCTCTTTCTTGCAGTTCGTTAAACTTTGGTTTATATTCTATTTTCATAAACTCCACCTAAAAACTATCGTTTCAATCTTATGGATTTTGCAACTGAAGTGAAAAACTGCAGCTTCAGTGCATGAATGCCGATTCAAGCCATTACTTACTAGTTCATATATGTATCTTGCAGAACCAAGATGAAAGGAACCAATTCATAAATATATATCTCATTGTGCCTTTGAAACTTAATTGTATCATTTTATTTTTCAATTTGTTACTGTTCACATTTTCAACACGTTAAACATCAATTTCCATATTTTGTTCAAGGCTATTTGAACAATCTCGAAGCCACCAACTCCACACTTAAGGAAGGCTGGTTGCATACAGGAGATTTGGGATATTTCGATGATGAAGGGAATCTGTATGTGGTTGATCGAATAAAGGAGCTCATTAAATGTAAAGGATTTCAGGTTGGAATCATCGTTTTTCTATAATTTTAGTCAATCCAAGTTGAATGGGTATTTTATCATCTAGATTGCTCGGAAGCCGTTTTAACTATGAATTTTGAATTGAGAAGACAACAAAAATCATTAGAAGCTGCCCGACGGAAGTTGCTTGGGCGTCCCAGAAAATTCGACTGCAGATGGTTCTTTTAGGACATGATCCTCCAGGTCGAAACTGTAATGTTGATGAAAAACTATTGCCCTAACTTTCTTTGGTCAGGTGTAATCACAAGTAAATTTATGGAGCACAAGTAGGAAAAATTTACTATACATCATTTTTCTTGCATAAAAATGTTTCATATCCATCAAAGATTCCCTATTAAAGTAATTGGTGGAGAAAATAACAACTGGATAGTCAGTTCTATTTTCAATATCCAAATAATTAGGGATACCTGTTAACATGTTTAGGTAGCACCAGCAGAACTGGAGGGGTTGCTACTTTCTCATCCTGAAGTACTAGATGCTGTTGTTATTCCGTGAGTTCCTAGTAGCTCAAGGAAATTGAGAAATGTTAGGTGTATTAATTTGTGATGTGCTTCCTTGTTGAATTTATGGTTTGCATAATTTTCATTCCAGATTACCAGATGAAGAAGCAGGTGAGGTTCCTATTGCTTACGTTGTTCCATCACTTGAGAGCTCGTTAATTGTAACATCCTCAAAACAGCGGAAAATTTTAAAATTTATAAACACTCAATCAATAGAGGATATTACGCAAATAAAGGAATACGGTGCACCAACATATATATAATATATATCCGAACATCAGAGTATACAAAAGTTGTGATTACATCAAAAGCATAAACCAAGGAAACAGTAATCACACGACCTCAACCGAGAGAAAGCTGGATCCAGTAGCAGCGCTCATCTCCTCAGTCACCACCCCCCTAATGCCGATCACGACCTGAAGGTAAACGTGCAACAATGCCTGAGTTTCCAGAAGGAAACCCCGTATGCCAAAACTCTAAATGCATAAATAAAATCATCCTAGCATGCAGTTCTACTCAACAAGAAAAGCATCACAACAGGCTGGGCTCCAGGGCTCTCTCACCCAAACACAGCACACACCACGGGTACGGGGCTCCAGGTCTAATCTCAACCAACCACCGCACACCCCACAGTCACGGGGCTCCAGGTCTAATCTCAACCAACCGCCGCGACTCACACTCGTCGCCAAGCTGGGCTACAGGTCTATTTTCAACCAACCACAGCTACCACGACACGACCAAGGGCTCCAGGTCTAATTTCAACCAACCCAAACGTATAAGGGCTCCAGGTCTAATCTCAACCAACCCCTACACGCGGTCCCTGCTCAGGCTCCAGGTCTAATTTCAACCAACCCGAACGCACTACGGAGCTCCAGGTCTATTTTCAACAAACTCCGTATAGACTAGCTGGGCTCCAGGTCTATTTTCAACCAACCGCAGCTCTCACACGGTTACGGGGCTCCAGGTCTATTTTCAACCAACCACCGCAACCCTCGTGCACCTCGCACACTTGCCGGAAGAACATCGGCACCACAACTCGCCCCACACGGGCAACCACAACCACAGCACCTCCATAGTGCAAAACAGGACACAAACGGTCGACCAAACCAAAAGTCCCGTTCGACCAAATCAAGCAAATACAGGGCAATCCACTTCGACCCGCACTCCATCGGTCGACCGATTCCCAACACCACACTCGTTCGGTCGAACCCAAATCAAGGGACGGTCGACCGTTTAGATGGTCAACTCCCGGTTCAACGAACAAAACGACCAATCGGTCGACCGACAAAGGGGTCCCGGTCGACCGAAAGTCACCAGGGAACAAATCCCACAACACCACAACGAATTCGGTCGAACGCCGAGCACATCTCGGTCGACCGAATCCGTCCAGGGAAATATCCCTCACACGCACCACGAATCCGGTCGGACGCCGAGCTCACCTCGGTCGACCGAATTCCACCAGAGCGTTTCCCCACGCTCAGCGCACAAGTCCGGTCGACCCAACCCTCATTCGGTCGAACCGATCACTATGCTCACTTAAGTCATGGTCGGACGAAAATCAACGAGCGGTCGACCGTTTACATGGTCTAAGCCCCCAACCGACTTAAGACAGTGCACACGGTCGACCGGCAAAGGGGACCCGGTCGACCGAAACTCACCAGACTTGCCTCCAATGCACAATCGGTCGACCGCCCCACAGGCATCGTTCGACCGATTTGAGGCAGAGCCCGAATTCTCTTCACGAACGGTCGACCGTTTGCACCAACCGGTCGACCGATCAGGCAGTGAAATCTGCTGCACGTTTACTCGCGACGAGCCAAACGGCCTACCGTCGACTTCCAAATACTCACGGTAATTAAGTGAGCGAGCTTGACATACCTAAAGGTCTGAAGAGACCCTAGAAGAACCACGACGACGCCTCCACGAGCACGTCTCCCCAAAATACGATCCGTCGACGACTCTCGCGTCCAAACGAAGATCAATCACCTCCTCGACGATCCACAGCCACAACTCCACCTCCGGCAACCTCCACCGAACAACCACAACCCAGAACACGAGTTAGGTTGAGGGATAGAACCAAACGTGCGGGAAAACTAAAGAACTCACCACTCACCTCAAGCCACCAACCGACCGGAGCCAAACATCACCTCGCTGAAGATCACCCCCACCTTCCTCGCCGGAGCTCACTGCTGGAGAGAGAGAGAGAGATCAACGAGAGAGAGAGGGAGGGAAACGTAAGAGAGTGAGAGAGAAATCTCCACCTAAATATCTCCTCCACACTAAATCCTCACCACCCATTCCACCTCTCCATCTCAACCACACATCCACCCATCTTCAATCCAAGCCCTCCATCCATCTCCTCTCAATCTCAGCCATCCATCTCTAATCCCCTCTAATCACCACCTAATCAACCACAAAGCACAATTAGGATTAGGATTAGGCTAGAATCCTACATTAATTCCTGAGGATGTACATAGATTTATAGATCCACAGGTATATTTTCTGAAATTAACATAATTCTGAACTACTTGGATATATATAGGTAGGTATATTTTCTTGAACTGCATTAATTACTACACTTCAGTCTATCAAACTTGCAAAAAATTTGTTCATTTATAGTACTTCAAGATGTGAGTTTTGATAGCAGGCTCCATATGATTAGAAGTGCCAAATGCCAAAAATTGCTATTGGAATGAATCATCATCAGGTAGATAGTGTGTAACATTTTGTCTTTGAAAACTTTGCTGCATTGGAAGAGTTGTTTTGACGGAACTAAATAAGCATTACGTTTTGGAAATCAACTTGATCTGACTTTTGCCTTCTGTCCGGCTCAATTTTGCAAACTCAGATTGAGACACTACGTACGTTTTAGTAATTGGTAGTACCTCGTGCTCGTTTCAATTTTTGATTTCTATGGTAGGCTGATTGGTCTCTAATATTCCTAGGAATGTTACATTATAGACGCATTGCATTTGAGGTACAACGTTATACAACATCACTTAATGATATCAACCTTATACGACATCGCTTCTACAAAAGACTTTTTTTTTGGAACTCATGCAGGTTGCACCCATCAAGAGATTACGCAGGGTGACATTTGTTGACAGCGTTCCGAAGTCAGCAGCTGGGAAAATCCTAAGAAGAGAGCTCATCAAAAGAGTCAGATCAAACCCCTAGATCACTTTGCCATTTTTGGCTATACTTCATTTATATCACTGACATTTTCTTGATAAATGGAATTGTGTTGTGAAATTGTAACGTCCTCGAACAGCGGAAAATTTTAAATTTTAAACATACAAACAACATAGGACATTACCAAGAAATACACTAGGTGCACCAACGTAAATACATATATATATATACAGATCTGAGTTTACAACAAGATGTGATTACATCAAAAGCTATAAGATAAAATGTACAACGTAATCACAATGACCTCAAAAGGAGGGGAAAACAGGATCTATCCCAGAAGCTCTCCTCTGCAGTCACCACCCCGTAACGCTGCTCACGGCCTGAAAGCAGACAATAAATGCCTGAGTTTCCAGAAGGAAACCCAGTATGCCAAACCCTAACACATATATGAACGATAATGAAATATGTAATGAATAATGAATAGCACAACAGACACGATCTGGTCACAGGGGTCCTCTCACCCCAACCCACCAACACACGTGCACACACGGCACCGCCGGAAAATCATCGGCCACGGGTCTCAAAGGTCCTCTCACCCCAACCCCACAACACATACGTGCACACACGGCACCGCCGGAAAATCATCGGCCACGGGTCTCAAGGGTCCTCTCACCCCAACCCCACAACACATACGTGCACACACGGCACCGCCGGAAAATCATCGGCCACGGGTCTCAAGGGTCCTCTCACCCCAACCCCACAACACACACGTGCACACACGGCACCGCCGTAAAATCATCGGCCACGGGTCTCAAGGGTCCTCTCACCCCAACCCCACCACACACACGTGCACACACGGCACCGCCGGAAAATCATCGGCCACGGGTCTCAAGGGTCCTCTCACCCCAACCCCACAACACACACGTGCACACACGGCACCGCCGGAAAATCATCGGCCACGGGTCTCAAGGGTCCTCTCACCCCAACCCCACAACACACACGTGCACACACGGCACCGCCGGTACAGTCACGGCCACACAACCGGGTCTCAAGGGTCCTCTCACCCCAACCCCACAACACTCGCACCACCATCGGGCGACAGTCCGTGCCGTTGGCCAAAAGGCCGGAGAGACGAGCCGCTTTCAAGCGTACGAGCACCAAACTATCGGGCGCCAGTCCGTGTCGTTGCCCCCGTGAGGCCGGAGAGACGAGGCACCGTCAAGTGTACTCATAAAACCACGAGTCCGCCAAAAACAACAGAAACGGTCGAACAAAAACTGTTAATCGGTCGACCGATTCTCACCTAGAGAACTGGCCCAACCGAAAAACCCGCCAAACAGTCGACCGGCTAAAGAGGTCTCGATCGACCGAAAAGCACCAGTAAGAAAACGTTTTCGCAAACCAAACACCAATGGTCGACCGACCCAACACCCCCGGTCGACCGAAAACCACCAGTACAAACCTCCAAACAAACGATCTCCACGGTCGACCGAAACAACACTACCAGTCGACCGGACAATAAGTTAACTTAAACGTCGGTCGGAAGAAGTCAACGAGTGGTCGACCGTTTAGATGGTCAATGCCCCCAACCGACCTACAACAGTACTTTCGGTCGACCGGCAAAGGGGTTCCGGTCGACCGAAAAGCACCAGGACGTCTTCCTCTTGTCGAAATTGAACAACCGGTCGACCGCCCAAGGGCATCGTTCGACCGGTGCAAGGGAATCGCCCAAAAACACACTACGACCGGTCGACCGAACCCAAAATACCGGTCGACCGATTTTAGTGCAGAAACCGCTGTGCAGGTCCGACGAGCCAAAACGGCCTACCGTCGACCGCTCCTACTCCCACACTAAAGATAGGTGAGCTTGAAAGCAAGTTTGACATACCTTAAGGCTTGAAGAAGCCTTGGAAGAAACCACGGTGAGCGCCTCCTCGCGAAAAGCTCGAACTCCGGCGAACCTCCGATTCCCGAACTCTACGACGATTCCGGCGACTCCAACACTCCGATCCTCGCCTCTACCAACACCGACGAAGCACTAGGGAGAGAGAGACGCGTGAGAAAGAGAGTGATCGTGAGAGAGGGAGAGAGTGAAGAGTGTGGGGGAGAGAGAGATCCAAACCTTAAATACTTTCCCCCGAAACGATCTCGGCCGTCGATCTCATCCACCACTAATCCTCTCCTAAACATCATTAGCACCATAAGCAAGGTTAGGATATTACAATCCACCCTCCTTAAAAGAATTTCGCCCACGAAATTAAATCCAGCGCTTACCAAACAACTCCGGATACGACTTCCGGACTTCCTTCTCAACCTCCCAAGTAGCCTCTCGCTCAGAGTGATGCTGCCACCTGACCTTAACCATAGGAATGGTCCTCCTCCTGAGCTGGTGATCCATCCGATCCACAATCTCCACCGGTCTCTCCTCAAGAGACAAATCCTGCTGAATCTCTGGAACCTCAATCTGAATGACATGTGAAGGATCTGACACGTACTTCCTCAGCATCGACACGTGGAAGACGTCGTGAAGACCAGAGAACTGTGGCGGCAGCGCAATCCGGTAGGCGACCTCTCCAACTCGGTCTAAAATCTCAAACGGTCCAATATACCTCGGACTGAGCTTCCCCTTCTTCCCGAATCTCATCACCCCGCGCGACGGTGAGATCTTCAGAAAGACATGATCGCCAACCTCAAAAATCAACACTTGCCTACGCCGATCCGCGTAGCTCTTCTGCCTGCTCTGAGCTGTCGCTAGTCGCCGCCTGATCACTTCAACCTTCTCAGCATACATCTGTATAATCTCAGGCCCGACTAACTGTCTCTCGCCTACCTCACTCCAGCACACCGGTGATCTGCAGGGTCTCCCGTACAAAGCCTCGTACGGTGCCATCCCAATACTCGCATGGTAGCTGTTGTTGTAGGCGAACTCAATCAACGGCAGGTGCTCATCCCAGTGCCCTGCCCAATCCAGAGTGCATGCTCTCAGCATGTCCTCTAACGTCTGAATAGTCCTCTCGGACTGACCGTCGGTCTGTGGATGAAATGTTGTACTGAACTTCAGACGAGTCCCAGAGCCTGCTGCAAACTCCCCCAGAATCTGGAAGTGAACCTCGGATCTCCATCTGAAATGATACTCACTGGCACCCCATGTAGTCTGACGATCTCCTCTACATACAACCTCGTCAAGCCCTCCAAAGGTAAAGTAGTCCGGATGGCCAGAAAGTGTGCAGACTTGGTCAGTCGATCGACTATAACCCAAATCGCGTCGTGATGTCTCCTCGTCTTCGGCAACCCGGTGACAAAATCCATCGACCCTCGGCACCCAGATCCGACTCCTGAACCTCAGACCTCCATCCACTCCTACGGTGAAGTCTGATCCATCCCTGGCAGCTGACCGTAGCAAACTAGTCAACTCCTCATCACTGTGCTGAGCCTGAACAACTCGACTGACGGTCTGCGGCTCCACTCGAAGTCCCGCAATCACTGCCCCCTCCGAGCTCTCGGCGAACGGCCTCCACTCAGACAATGTCTCGAGTAACCTCCACTCCTGAATGCACAAACTCGCAGCTGACACCTCTACTTTTCTGCTCAGCGCGTCCGCAACTGAATTCGCCTTCCCCGGATGATAGGAGATGGTGAAATCAAAATCCTTAATCAGCTCAAGCCATCTGCACTGTCTCATGTTCAGCTCCCTATGTGAAAACAGATACTTCAGACTCTGATGATCAGTGAAGACTTCGAACCGCTCACCATACAAATAGTGACGCCAAATCTTCAGAGCATGAACCACGACTACCAACTCTAAATCGTGAGTGGGGTAATTCTTCTCGTGCACCTTCAACTGCCTCGAAGCATACGCTACTACCTGCCCGTGCTGCATCAGTACACATCCCAAACCAACACCTGAGGCGTCGCTGTAAATCACAAAACCGCCACTACCACTGGGAAGCGTCAGAACTGGAGCAGTCGTCAACCGACTCTTCAGTTCCCGAAAACTGTCCTCGCATTTCTGGGACCAAACAAACTTCACTCCTTTCTTCGTCAGCGCTGTCAGGGGTGAAGCAAGTCTCGAGAAGTTTTTGATGAACCGATGGTAATATCCCGCCAATCCAACAAAACTCCTAATCTCAGTCACACTCGTCGGGGCTCTCCACTGTGTCACTGCCTCGACCTTCGCTGGATCCACTGATATCCCAGCTCCCGATACTATGTGCCCCAAAAATGCTACACTGTGAAGCCAGAACTCGCACTTCGAGAACTTGGCATACAACTGCTGATCTCTCAGAATGCCAAGTACGATCCTCAGATGCTCCCGGTGCTGCTCCATAAATGCTGCAAGCACGTTCGTCAACCCGAACGACATCACCAGAAACTCAAAGTGCCCGTACCTCGTCCGAAAAGCTGTCTTCTGAACATCTACCTCTCTGATCCTTAACTGATGATACCCGGATCGCAGATCAATCTTCGAGAACACCTTCGCTGACTGCAACTGGTCAAACAGGTCCTCGATCCTGGGCAAAGGATACCGATTCCTCACGGTAACCTTATTCAGCATCCGGTAATCTATACACATCCGCAACGAGCCGTCATTCTTCTTCACGAAAAGAATCGGCGCACCCCACGACGAGACGCTCGGTCGGATAAACCCTGTATCCATCAGAACCTGTAACTGCTTCTTCAGCTCCGACAACTCTGCAGGCGCCATCCTGTACGGAGCCTTCGACTGCGGTGTAGCCCCAGCTACCAAATCAATGCCGAACTCTATCTCTCTGTGAGGTGGCAGACCAGAGACATCATCAGCAAACACCTCGGGAAAATCCTGAACAATCTCAATGTCCTCCAGCCTCCTCAACTCCGGATCTGGAACTACCAAGGTGGCTAGAAAAGCCCTGCAACCCTGCTGAATCAACTTCTGAGCTCTAACAGAAGAAACAACCAACCGACCTCCGCGGTCCTTCAATCCTCTGATCAGAAGATCAGGCAAACCCTGCCTCGGAATCAAAATCCTCTTATCACGGCATAAGGCTCGAACGTCATACTGGGACAACCAATCCATCCCAAGTATAACATCAAAGTCCACCATCGGTAGCAAGACCAGGTCAGCCGGGAATTCCTGGTCTCCCGAAGCAATCGTGGCGCCAGGAAGAAATCTCCCCACAGTGCCCACCAAACCCAGGGGTGTGCTGACCTCCAAAGTGGTAGTCAACATCGCAGGGGTACGGCCCAACACACTCGCAAACTGCTCAGAGATAAACGAGTGCGTGGCCCCAGAGTCGAACAACACCCTAGCTACCAAATCATCAACTAGCAGCGTACCTTCCACTACCGTGCTGGCATCCCTGGCCTCATCAGCCCTGATAGTGAAGACTCTACCAGCTCTCCTCCCCTGCTGAGGTGGTGCTGCAGGTCTGCTCGGTCCACCTCCACCAGACGGGGATGGTCCCGGTCGTCCGCTAGGCCCACCTGGCTCGCTCGGACAAGAACGGACGAAGTGTCCCATCTGAGCACAACCGTGACAAGCGCCGAGGCGGTGTCCGCACCCCCGTCCCGGATGAACTCTGCCACACTGCCTACACGGCCCGCTCTGCGATGCTCCACCTCCGTCTATCCTGGGTCTCTTGCCCGGATTCCCCTGTAACTGTCCTCCTGGACGTCCTGCAGGCTTCACCTGCAACCTCCTAGCATCCTCCAGGATCTCCTGACTATCCTGGTCCATGATGGTCGTAAACTTCACAGCATCTGCTAAAGTCTGCGGCATACTGGTCGTGACACGAGCTCTGAACTGCGGCCTCATACCCCGCACAAACTTCCGAGCTCTCTGCTCCTGGGTCACATAAATCTCCGGGCAGTATCGTTCGAAAGCATGGAACCTGCTGATATAAGCAGCCAAAGTCATATCCCTCTGCTCGAGGGCCAGAAACTGCTCTCTCTTCCGATCACGAATGTGCTGCGGAAAGTACTGTTGGTTGAACTCCACCAGAAAGTCCTCCCAACTCACGTCATCACTGTCGTCGAACACGACTGCCGAAGTGGTCCTCCACCAGTTGGACGCCTCCCCGTCCAAAACATAGGTGGTCAGGCCCACCATCCTCTCTGGTGTCACTCCAATAGCCCGGAAGATCTTCTGGATCCTGAAGACCCAGCCCTCTGCTGCCTCAGGGTCACCTCTGCCACTGAAAATCGGCGGATACTGACGCATAAAACGATCATGCATAACGCCAGTCTGGTCGGCGTGGCTCTCCAGAAGCTCGCCCAACATCTTCAGCGTCACTGGCTCAGACGGCCTCTCCTCCGCCTCAGCAGCCCCAGCAGACTCCTCACTGGAACTGCGATAGCGCGTGGGAGGTCTCACACGTCTCAGAGCCATATGCAGAACAAAAGAGCTCCACTCAGCAATGAAAATGCATGCATGACCTACTAAAATGCAGACTCAACTCCTAAGGATGGTTTCTTTGGACAAGAACTCAGGAACCGACCGCTCTGATACCAAAATGTAACGTCCTCGAACAGCGGAAAATTTTAAATTTTAAACATACAAACAACGGAGGACATTACCAAGAAATACACTAGGTGCACCAACGTATATATATATATACAGATCTGAGTTTACAACAAGAGGTGATTACATCAAAAGCTATAAGATAAAATGTACAACATAATCACAACGGCCTCAAAAGGAGGGGAAAGCAGGATCTGTCCCAGAAGCTCTCCTCCGCAGTCACCACCCCCTAACGCTGCTCACGACCTGAAAGCAGAAAATAAATGCCTGAGTTTCCAGAAGGAAACCCAGTATGCCAAACCCTAACACATATATGAACGATAATGAAATATGTAATGAATAATGAATAGCACAACAGACACGATCCGGTCACAGGGGTCCTCTCACCCCAACCCACCAACACACGTGCACACACGGCACCGCCGGAAAATCATCGGCCACGGGTCTCAAGGGTCCTCTCACCCCAACCCCACAACACACACGTGCACACATGGCACCGCCGGAAAATCATCGGCCACGGGTCTCAAGGGTCCTCTCACCCCAACCCCACAACACACATGTGCACACACGGCACCACCGGAAAATCATCGGCCACGGGTCTCAAGGGTCCTCTCACCCCAACCCCACAACACACACGTGCACACACGGCACCGCCGGTACAGTCACGGCCACACAACTGGGTCTCAAGGGTCCTCTCACCCCAACCCCACAACACTCGCACCACCATCTGGCGACAGTCCGTGCCGTTGCCCAAAAGGCCGGAGAGACGAGCCGCTTTCAAGCGTACGAGCACCAAACTATCGGGCGCTAGTCCGTGCCGTTGGCCCCCGTGAGGCCGGAGAGACGAGGCACCGTCAAGTGTACTCATAAAACCACGAGTCCGCCAAAAGAACAGAAACGGTCGAACGAAAACTGTTAATCGGTCGACCGATTCTCACCTAGAGAACTGGCCCAACCGAAAAACCCGCCAAACAGTCGACCGGCTAAAGGGGTCCCGGTCGACCGAAAAGCACCAGTAAGAAAACGTTTTCGCAAACCAAACACCAACGGTCGACCGACCCAACACCCCCGGTCGACCGAAAACCACCAGTACAAACATCCAAACAAACGATCTCCACGGTCGACCGAAACAACACTACCGGTCGACCGGACAATAAGTTAACTTAAACGTCGGTCGGATGAAGTCAACGAGCGGTCGACCGTTTAGATGGTCAACGCCCCCAACCGACCTACAACAGTACTTTCGGTCGACCGGCAAAGGGGTCCCGGTCGACCGAAAAGCACCAGGACGTCTTCCTCTTGTCGAAATTGCACGACCGGTCGACCGCCCAAGGGCATCGTTCGACCGGTGCAAGGGAATCACCCAAAAATACACTACGACCGGTCGACCGAATCCAAAATACCGGTCGACCGATTTTAGTGCAGAAACCGCTGTGCAGGTCCGACGAGCCAAAACGGCCTACCGTCGACCGCTCCCACTCCCACACTAAAGATAGGTGAGCTTGAAAGCAAGTTTGACATACCTTAAGGCTTGAAGAAGCCTTGGAAGAAACCACGGTGAGCGCCTCCTCGCGAAAAGCTCGAACTCCGGCGAACCTCCGATTCCCGAACTCTACGACGATTCCGGCGACTCCAACACTCTGATCCTCGCCTCTACCAACACCGACGAAGCACTAGGGAGAGAGAGACGCGTGAGAAAGAGAGAGATCGTGAGAGAGGGAGAGAGTGAAGAGTGAGGGGGAGAGAGAGATCCAAACCTTAAATACTTTTCCCCCGAAACGATCTCAGTCGTCGATCTCATCCACCACTAATCCTCTCCTAAACATCATTAGCACCATAAGCAAGGTTAGGATATTACAGAAATGATCTTCCACAGAGGATGGAAGTAGTGGACATCGTGCATCTGTTGTGCTGGTTGGAAGGTTTATCTTGGTGTTGATTTAAATTTTGAGATTTTTACTTAGGTGCACTTCCAAAAGTGTTTTATTGGACCTTTGCACATATGTACTTTTTTATTGGCCTAGTACATTTGCGAAATTGAAGAATTATTTTGGTGTACTTCCACCTTAACACCATTAATGTCCGTTGTAACGTCCTATAGGTAATTTTATGGTGAAATCATACTAATTCCACGAAATCACCCTCTCCCCCAACACTCTCGAATGTTGAAAATTGGTCAAACTTCTTATAGTTTATGAATTTATGATATTCTTCGGAATACCTTCTTGAACATTTTCAAATAAATTCGAAGAATGAAGCTCTAGATGTAGAGTTTGAACATCCTCAAAATTTCAAGAAACGAAATGAAGTCCAAAACATATCATTACTAAAAACCCAAAGAATAGTTGGATTGAGTTCAAATAAAATGTGAGATTATGATTAGTCAACTCCTCCCCGATAGATTAAGTACCTCGCTGCTAATTTAAGTTATACAACAATTTAGTTGTATTCTGTGTATACCTTCTCCTATCCCGTCGCACCCTCAAAGCTGGAGCACCGGTGTTAAAATGTACACCAAGGACTATCTCCTCAATCCTTGATTTGGCATAGGATCGATCCATCATCGCCAATCAAGGATTATGTCCCTCGTCACAAGAATCATCAGGATTGTGCATACAATACCAAGCAAGACCATATTAGGAATCTTGTAAAAAATCCATAATCAATATATATATATATATATATATATATATATATTGAGAGAGGAAGGTTAGAATGAGCACTGAGTTCACTTTTGTTTAAATGAGTCCCCAATAATTTAACAGTTGATCTCAATTTGAAAGGTTGTGAGCCATTTACTTTAAGTGAGGGTATTCCAGTAATTTTACAAGTCTTTCCAACTCATCTTCTTCTACATTTTCTTCCATGAAACTCAATTTTTCCTTATTCTTCTGAAACTCAAACTCCCATTCTTTTTCTTCACGGGAAATCTGAATCTCCCTCTTTCTCCCCCTCTACAATGAAACCCTTACCATCACCACCACAACCGGATGACACGCACTTTGGTGATCATTACCTAACTTCTTTGAGAAAAATTCAACTTGCCGTTTGTGTGAACCTAACATTTGATTATTCAAATCAACTCTTCGTTGACGACATCGAAGCTACAACCGTGGAAATCCAAGCTCTGATGGGGGAAAATACGTGTAACGCCCCGAGCCCGGACAAGTGCTTACCCGCCCAAACCCGGTGCGTTAAGATACGATCCACGATCCTGACCGCTCGCACTTTGATATTTAAATCCATCTGATATGCCCATAACAATCTGAAAAATATAATCAACAAATTGTGAGCTCGACAGCCCGCAAGTTCCAACCGTCAATCAATAAGAATCATAATCATGTGGAAACTGATACAGAATATGACATTCAGTCAATAAACACAATCAAGAGATATGCATCACAAATAATATGCATGCATAACAATCTGGAACCCCCATTCGGATTCGACCACATCCTGTGCTTCTGAAATCTATCAGTCAGTCAGACACACACCTGGTAGCTCCACACTAACGACAGGCAACCCTTTCCCCTCTCGGGTGGCTCCACACTGTCCGCTAGGCAACTCTTTCCTAAGTTGCTCTGCCAGAAACATACACACAGCCACAAGACATGTCGACCAAAACACCACCATGCAATCATATGCATATCCATAAAATCAATATTAATAATCAGCATGCATGCAACTACGAATATCAAGAGAGACAGACATGCTATGAAATTCAAGAATAACGATTCAATACTTGTCTGTCTCGCAACCACAACCTTGATTCGCAACCCAAATCAAATCTCCAGGTTTCATATTTCCTATTTTCTTTTATCTCATCTTGCACAACAGAAGCCTAACAACTAATAATCAACATCAAAAATTATAGATCATACCAAAAATCAAATTCAACTAATTAACTAAAAATCACTCTACATTACCTTTGTTTCATCACGCTCTTCTCTCTTCCAAACTCCTCTTCTTTCTTCACCTTTTATAGGCATCCAACTCCACCGCCTCTCAACTCATCTTCTCACCATCACACGTGTAAAAGTTGGGCAATTTGCCTTTAAACCTCATCCTAACCTAAAACCATACATAAATCCAATAAACTTGATTAGCTTTTAATTAAGGTTTGGGTTCTCACAATCCACCATCCTTAAAGAAATTTCTTCCTCGAAATTTGAATCCAACATCGTATCACTTTGAAATTCACATAACCATATTAAAATAAACTCTCACACATCTAAATCAGTTTGATCCAAATCCAATCATCTCAAGATTGATTCTCAAATTTTAATTCAATTCGGTCCAAATCAAAACAAAATTTTCAATCCAACTTTCATTAAATCTAAAATTCATCTTCAACTATTTATTCATAATTTTGATAGCAAATCCAACCAAGTCAAAATTCACATTTTGAACCCAAGTCTAAATAACTCTAAATTCATATTCAAATAAAAAATTTCTATTCCAAATCCGATCTCAACTAATTCCGAGGATCGTATTGCTCTGATACCATTTGTAACGCCCCGAGCCCGGAGAAGTGCTTACCTACCCAAACCCGGTGCGTTAAGATACGATCCACGATCCTGACCGCTCGCACTTTGATATTTAAATCCATCTGATAGGCCCATAATAATCTGAAAAATATAATCAACAAATTGTGAGCTCGACAGCCCGCAAGTTCCAACCGTCAATCAATCAGAATCATAATCATGTGGAAACTGATACAGAATATGACATTCAGTCAATAAACACAATCAAGAGATATGCATCACAAATAATATGCATGCATAACAATCTGGAACCCCCATTCGGATTCGACCACATCCTGTGCTTCTGAAATCTATCAGTCAGTCAGACGCACACCTGGTAGCTCCACAATAACGACAAACAACCCTTTCACCTCTCGGGTGGCTCCACGTTGTCCGCTAGGCAGCTCTTTCCTAAGTTGCTCTGCCAGAAACATACACACATCAACAAGAAATGTCGACCGAAACACTACCATATATACAATCATATGCATATCCATAAAATCAATATTAATACTCAGCATGCATGCAACTACGAATATCAAGAGAGACAGACATGCTATGGAATTGAAGAATAACGAATCAGTACTTGCTTGTCTCGCAACCACAACCTTGATTCGCAACCCAAATCAAATCTCCAGGTTTCATATTTCCTATTTTCTTTTATCTCATCTTTCACAACAGAAGCCTAACAACTAATAATCAACATAAAAAATTATTCATCATACCAAAAATCAAATTCAACTAATTAACTAAAAATCACTCTACCTTACCTTTATTTCATCACGCTCTTCTCTCTTCCAAACTCCTCTTCTTTCTTCACCTTTTATAGGCATCCAACTCCACCGCCTCTCAACTCATCTTCTCACCATGACACGTGTAAAAGTTGGGCAATTTTCCTTTAAACCTCATCTTCACCTAAAACCATACATAAATCCAATAAACTTGATTAGCTTTCAATTAAGGTTTGGGTTCTCACAATCCACCATCCTTAAAAAATTTCGTCCTCGAAATGTGAATCCAACATCGTATCACTTTGAAATTCACATATCCATATTAAAATAAACTCTCACACATCTAAATCAGTTTGATCCAAATCCAATCATCTCAAGATTGATTCTCAAATTTTAATTCAATTCGGTCCAAATCAAAACAAAATTTTCAATCCAACTTTCATTAAATCTAAAATTCATCTTCAACTATTTATTCATAATTTGGATAGCAAATCCAACCAAGTCGAAATTCACATTTTGAACCCAAGTCTAAATAACTCTAAATTCATATTCAAATCAAAATTTTCTATTCCAAATCCGATCTCAACTAATTCCGAGGATCATATTGCTCTGATACCATTTGTAACGCCCCGAGCCCGGACAAGTGCTTATCTGCCCAAACCCGGTGCATTAAGATACGATCCACGATCCGGACCGCTAGCACTTTGATATTTAAATCCATCTGATAGGCCTATAATAATCTGAAAAATATAATCAACAAATTGTGAGCTCGACAGCCCGCAAGTTCCAACCGGCAATCAATCAGAATCATAATCATGTGGAAACTGATACAGAATATGACATTCAGTCAATAAACACAATCAAGAGATATGCATCACAAATAATATGCATGCATAACAATCTGGAACCCCCATTCGGATTCGACCACATCCTGTGCTTCTGAAATCTATCAGTCAGTCAGACGCACACCTGGTAGCTCCACACTAACGACAGGCAACCCTTTCCCCTCTCGGGTGGCTCCACGCTGTCCGCTAGGCAACTCTTTCCTAAGTTGCTCTGCCAGAAACATACACACAGCCACAAGACATGTCGACCGAAACGCCACCATGCAATCATATGCATATCCATAAAATCAATATTAATAATCAGCATGCATGCAACTACGAATATCAAGAGAGACATACATGCTATGGAATTGAATAATAACGAATCAGTACTTGCCTGTCTCGCAACCACAACCTTGATTCGTAACCCAAATCAAATCACCAGGTTTCATATTTCCTATTTTCTTTTATCTCATCTTGCACAACAGAAGCCTAACAACTAATAATCAACATCAAAAATTATTCATCATACCAAAAATCAAATTCAACTAATTAACTAAAAATCACTCTACCTTACCTTTATTTCATCACGCTCTTCTCTCTTCCAAACTCCTCTTCTTTCTTCACCTTTTATAGGCATCCAACTCCACCGCCTCTCAACTCATCTTCTCACCATCACACGTGTAAAAGTTGGGCAATTTGCCTTTAAACCCCATCTTCACCTAAAACCATACATAAATCCAATAAACTTTATTAGCTTTTAATTAAGGTTTGGGTTCTCACAATACGTCTATGGAATTACACATCATTTAGATTTTTTTGGTATACATACTTTGGGAAACTACTATCAATTTTTTTATAGAAGCATACTTTGAATATGTGAGGATTTGTCCTATTTTTCGGACACATAAAGTACACATGAAAATTTATCAATTTTCTGAGGTGATGTTTTGAAGTTATTTGTTTTTTTTGAATTTATAATAACATGTGATATTAGTATCTGAAACTCGTTTCGAACCTATCCAAATGAAAGTAAAAATATGTAAATTACAATAACATGTATCAATGTTCGTAACAAAATTAACATTACATACACAACTGTAATATGATGTTGTTAGCCGTAATATAATGTAATTATTTTTAAAAACATTCCTCAAATAAAGGTGGATGACTGCAACATGTGTAATATGTATCGATGTTCGTAACAAAATTAATATTACGTTCACAACAATAATATAATGTTGTTAGCCGTAATATGATATTGTTAGCCGTAATATAATGTAATTATTTTAACAAGAGAACAAAAAATTATGGATCTCACTGGATAATATATATATATATATACACATATCATAAAAAAGTAGATTTAAACCCGACAAACTAATATTTTTTCACTTCGCAAAAATCCAATAAGGGGATCCCCACGTCAATCTTTTTTTTGCAAAGCAAAAGGGAGGCGCAGCCTCGAATTTTATTGATTTGTGTAAACGGACTTACATACAAACCAACCCAACAAACACACAACCAAGGCATTCGGAACTTGTTGGGTACAAGCTCATATTCGAATCTAGCACACTTCTATCACAAGTTCCACCATCTACGACAATGAATTACAGCATGCCCCGCATTGCTTAGCTATTACATAACTTAAATCTGCACCAACGAAAGAAAGAGACCCATTGCTACCTCCATGTTGTCGCAAATGTCACCCTCTCATGCTCGTCTCCCTTTCCTTCCAGCATACCAAGCCCTTTTATCCGAATCACATCCTTCACTTGCAGAATAATGGACTCCACTCGTCATTCCTCACCCTCCATACATCGCCTATTCTGTTCAGCCCAGCACTTGAACACCACAGCTCCTAAAGCTAACTTCAGCGTTAGTGCCCAATGCTTTGTAGGCGTACTCCATGTCTGAATCCTATAAATCTCCTCGAGAGTAGCTGCAACCATGTTACTCATATCTCCTCCGATCCTCAAGATTTCTTCCCATACAATCTGTACGAATGGGCACTCCCAAAACAGGTGCTTTAACTCCTCGTAGGCATTCTTACATAGTGCACACCTTGACACCATGCATAGCTTTAACCCCCTCCGTCTCATCATATCATGAGTAGGTAGCTTCCCATGCATTGTCCTCCATAATGTTAACGCATGCTTTGGGACAACCCATTTGTGCCACACCATTGTCCCCCACCTTACGACGGGTCGGTTCAGCTTGACCCACTTCCACGTATCCCTCAAGGTAAGTGTGCTTCGAGAAGCACCCATCCATGAGAGCTCATCCTCCCCCCGGTCCACCTGGATGGTAGGCAATCGGGCCCAAAGTTGTGTGAGAGCTCGGGAGCGTCGTCGAGGCACTCTCCACCTACCATCTTCGAGGAAGTGGGACACGGTGATATCCTGTGGGACCCCTAGATCATACCTCATTCTCTCCCCCTCTGGCAAGGTTAGAAGTGGCGGGCCACACCAAGGATCCTCAAAGAACTTCACCCTCCGCCCATCACCTAGTCTGAAAATCATTTTCTCCCTTGCCGTATTCCAAACTCTCATGAGACCTCGCCACGCCCAAGAGCCATTTGCTGGAGGCCACATTATCCATATAGTCTTCCTCCTTAGGTACTTACTCCGCAAGCAAGAGGCCCAAAGGGATGTATCATGTGACGCAATGATCCAAAATAAGCGTAGAAGGCCTGCATCGTTCCAATCCACCAATCGACGCAAGCCGAGGCCTCCTTCCCGCCTCGGAGTGCATATGTCCTGCCACGGTACAGCAGCCAACCGCTTCGTTCCCCCCCAAACAAAATGCATCATCTCTTTAGTGTAAACATATACCCACGTCATCCCCACGTCAATCTCCTCAAGTAGTCAAGTATAAACATATACACACACAACAAACTTCAATTATCTTATTTAGTGTACAACACAATTGTTGGAGATTAATCGCCACTCCCAACTTGAGACGTTATTTTTTACAAATCAAACTTGATTTAACACTTAGTAACGACGACAAGCTAATGTAATTAAGCTCGTCGATATCTAGGCCCAATTATTATAAACCTTCATTATGGCTAATGGACCACGTAAATTGTAAACTAATCACACAATCACTCCAAATTTGTAGTAGAATTTACTAATCTACATGATGTTGCAACCATCTGGACTGTGAGCATAATAGTATGAATGCATAGTTGGCGGATGATGAGGTCGCCACACTACTAATAGATGATCATTCAGTTGCAATCCATGTATCTCTTTTGTCAACGCCTCCTCCACTGCAGTGCCAACACTGACAAGATCAGCCCAGCCGAATTTCTTCCTCAACAACGTTGTCAATGTGATAGTGTCCACCCCATCCCCCACGACTGAGATCCGATTGTTGTCGTCTCCTTCCAACTTGACTTTTGTCACACCTGAAGAACATAACAACACCACACTGCTCTATTTTTATTACATCAAACATGATTCAATTCAAAGGTCATGAAGACTAGGACCAATATTTTTTTTATTTTAACTAAGACCAATACCAATAGAAGTCATGTTTTAAATACATGCAGAAATTAAATAAGTTCTCTTACTTCGACTTCAACATACACAGAGGAAGGTAATTGAAATTGCAATTCTAAACTTCCCTCTAGTTCCTACAAATCAATCAAAAAATTGGTGTGCTTCCTTTGAAAGATAAATTGCTATAAAAATTTCATGGGGGCAATTGAAAGGCAAAATCTTCTGAGTACTATATTTATAATTTCTGTATACACACACACACACACACAATGTTGTATAATCTCAAACATATAATAACAAAAAACCACAAATTCTATAATCTGTTGATCTCATCGTGTGCTTTCCAATATGGTATCATAGCTGAAATCTTGATCTCAGACGAGCCAAAACTCTTCATCATCGACATTTGCCTCAGAAATCCAGTGATCTCTTCACTGGCCGTGACTGGATAACCTCAAACCAATTGGAGGAGGGGGATGAAGCTTGCGCAACCTCCAAACCCTCCTCATGACAGACGGAGGCAACACCCACCAAGAGGCAAACACCATGGAACGTCTGACCATTCAACCCTTAAATAAGGATAACTTCTTATCATGGGAACGGTCAGTCTCTCTCCCTCAGCGGGAAAGGAAAACTCGGGCACATCACAGGCAAAACAAAAAAATCAACTAGAGCAAACACAAAAACACAACAAAGAAGAATGGCCAAACACCGACCACCTGGTCAAGTCATGGATCCTGAACTCCATGACTCCCCAACTCGCCAAACTCTTCAGATTCTGAAACTACGCAAAGGAGCTCTGAGAATCGATCTAGATGATTTACAGCAAACAAACAAAATTTTCCTCATATTTTCAAAATCAAACAAGAAATCTCGCAGACAAAAGAAGGGGCAAAAACCATAACAAAATATCTCGGATCACTCAAAAGCAAATGAGACAAGCTCAAGGTGTACGAACCACCAAGCACCAACCTTAAAACCATCTAGGAAAGGATCGAGCAGAACCGCGTGTACCGGTTCTTGGTCGGACTCAACTCAAGATTTGAGTTGGTCAAGTCCCAGATCCTCTTGACACCCGAACTCCCCCTTTCTCCAGCATCGTAGTGATGGTCCGCTGGGAAGAAACCAAACACAACACGATGAACAACCAACTTGTAGAGAAAGAAAGCCAAGCATTCGCCTCAACCTGAGGTTGAAACCAAAAACTAACAAAGGACTACGGGAACCGGAAGGAGGAGTTCTGCGACAACTGCAAGAAGCAGGGACACAACTATAGCCGGTGTTGGTTCCTGTTCCCACAACTTTGACTGCCATCCAGAACCAGAAACCCTAGACTGGGAGAAGGAGGCGAGAAATGGGGATTAGATGGATCTGATCTGAGTAATCGGGCTTTTATAGGGACGGTCGAATGGAGCAACCTGATCAACCCGCTCCAGAATTTGAACCCGACCTACACGCCTCATGGGCCAATTCTGCTCTAGACCATACCAGCCCACAATTAAATCAAATTCTGGCCAAACTCAACCATATTTTGCAAAATCAGAACATAGGTAGTACCTCAGGTATTGGTTCCACCTCATTTTTTGTTAATTCTTCCAAACCTAACATATGGATAATTGACTCCGCTGCCACAGATCATATGACCAGTAATTCCAGTCTAACATGCAATATCAAAATGAACTCAAATAAATCAGTAATTGCAGCTAATGGTCAACACATTAATATAAAAGGAGCAAGGCACATATGTTTGTTAAAGAAAGTCAATCAAGATGTGTTATATGTTCCTTCTTTTAATGCAAATCTTTTATTGGTTGCAAAAATCACAAAGAAAGTAAATTGTATTGTGAATTTCTCACCTTATAGTGTGACATTTCAGGATCGAATAACAGGGGAGACGATTGGTAGTGGCTCCCTAGTGAATGGACTTTACATCCATAATCATGAAATCATTAGTGCTAATATGGTCCCCTTTAAAGACCAACATCTCTTGCATAAAACGGATGGGTGACCCATCTAATTTAGTTTTAAAACAATTGTTTCCGAACATTACTTTAAATTCATTTTGTTGTGATGTATGTCTCTTAGCCAAACAAACTAGATTACCTTTTTCATCTTCTGATAGCAAAACGGGTGCACCTCTTGAGTTGGTCCATTCAGACATTTGGGGACTAGCTCCTATTGAATCCTACAATGAGTTCAAATATTTTATTTCATTTATTGATGATTTTTTTCGTACAACTTGTCTCTATCTGCTTAAAGCCAAATCTGGTGATTTTATGTTTTTTTCGAATTAGTCAATTTGGCAGAAAACATGTGTAATTAAAAAATTAAAATCTTTAGGTCTGACAATGGATCTGAATACACATGTCACAAATTTCAAAATGTTTTGAAACAAAAAGGGATTTTTCACCAAACCACTTTTATAAACACACCGGAAAAAATGGAGTATCAAAAAGGAAAAATTGACATCTTTTAAATGTTACCCATTCTCTGCCTTTTCAAAATAATGTTCCAAAAATCTTCTGGTCCGATTCTATTTTTAACTGTTGTTTACCTGAACAATCAGCTCCCTAGTCCCTCAACTCATAATCAATAACATCTAGAAATTCTAAACAAAAGAAAAATGGATCTTCATCACCTCCGTATATGTGGCCGTATGTGTTTTGTTCATAAAAAATGAACTGATAAACTTGACTCTAGATCTATTAAAACCATCTTTCTTGGTTACTCTTTTCAGAGAAAAAATTACAAATGCTTTGACCCCAAGAGTCATAAACAATATATTTCTAGAGATGTTATCTTCTTTGAAAATGAATGCTATTTCAAAGAACCTTGTAGCGATACATCCTCTACATGTCAAAATATACATGTGCTAGAAGTTGACTTCCTTGAGGAAAGTTCCACTCGTCGAGAAGAGGGATAGAGAAATAACACAAGGGGAGAAGACACAGAGGGAGATCACAATGATCAACAAAATGAAGAACAACCACAGAGAAGGTCACATAGAAATAGTCGACCTCCTGCCAAGCTATGCTAATATCTGACCTAACCATCATGCATTTCTTATTAGCATGGAAATAATGAGGAACCGAATAATTTTATGAAGCTATCAATATTCACAAAAGATGAAATAAAAGCACTAGAAAACAACAAAACATGGACTTTAGTTCCCAAACAATCCGGAATCAAACCCGTAGCCTACAAATGGATCTACAAGATATAATATAATAGCAATGGAACTATCAAAAGATACAAAGCGAGGTTAGTTGCTAAGGGGTATACTCAAACATAAGGGATAGACTATCAAAAGACCTTCGCCCCTGCAGCAAAAATGAACATTGTTTGTGTATTACTCTATGTTGTTGTTAACCATGGCTTGAATCTATTTCAGATGGATGTCAAAAATGATTTTCTCCAGGGTAATCTAGAAGAAGAGGTATATATTGTTGGCTTTTTGGCCTTAATCTATGTTTTGATGATTTAATTAACCTAATCTTAATTATGATCATGTAGAGTAGCACACATATTGCATTGCATATATATTGCTTTGTGCTAACCTCTACAGGTGATCAAGACTCAAGGAAGAAAGGAAATCAAGTCAAGACATGTAATCAAGCTCATTTGAAGACATGTATTTTTGTATTCTTTGAGTCTTTAGGAACTTGTGTATTTTGAACATACTTGAGCTAAAATCAACTTAAACACACACTAGGTTCCTCATAGAAGTCACACATGAAATTTCACATAAGTTGGACTTCAATAGATCACCCAAACTTAGACCGGAAAACACCAAACCTGAACCCTAACTGTCTGCCCACATTCGGTCGACCGAAACAGGCCGTTCGGTCTACCGGATGATCAATTAATCATGTTTGTGTTTCCCTGTCCAGTTTCGGTCGACCGCACCATCTCTTTCGGTCGATCGTTGGAACTTACTTTCCCGACCGTTATTCTTGTCGTATATACCCAACGGTCGTATTCGTATTAAATCAAAAATACCCCAAATACATTTCATGTATCGGTCGACCGAGGACCATGATCGGTCGACCGTTTAAACATGTCAAAAAAATCCCTGCTATCGGTCGATACTATTTCGTTCGACTGATCCATATTTCTCTCTACCGAAACATTAGTTCGGTCGACCGGTAACCCTGTTCGGTCGACCGTTTCATTAACAAACTTAAGAGTTCAGTCGACCGTTTCATATTTCGGTCGACCGTGTCCCCAACGAACCAAGAGTTCGGTCGACCGTTTCTGGACAGATTTGCAGCCCGATTTTCTGCTTTGTGTGCTTTGCACAAAACCCAATCAAATCTTGTCCCAACGGCTCTATTCTCTCTAATGCCTATATAAGGAGTTGTAAAACACATTTTAACACAACACTCCCACTACAAACTTGTCCCAAACTTTAGATAGAATCCCAAACACTCCAAACCTCAATTTCCACACTTTAGTGATCAATTCCTTAATCCTACTCAAGTGTGCTCAAGAATTAGAGAGTGTTGTTCCACTCAACCTTTGTTCAAGAAGCAAGGACTTCGGTGAAAGCCCGAAGTGTTCCTCTCGGATTGTGAGAGAAGAAAGTCAAGCTCGCGAGGTTGTTCGCGGAGTTTGTTTTGTAAAAGGCGTTCTCTCCCGGCCCAGAACGGGGAGTGGTTAGTGAAGACGTAGGCGGAGCTCGCGGAGTCGAGCGGAGCTTACAAGAGAGGACTAGGACCCGGGTGGAGTGCCGAATGTTGAACGTTTTAATTAAACCGCAAGTGCACGACCGCGATGAAGCGGTGGCAAGTACGGGTCGTCCTCAGGGAGGTGAGCAGGCTCTTGTTTATCCAAAATCAAGTGACAAAAAAGATGGAAGAGATGTTATTATGCTAACCTACACTACACTACGCTAAGAAGTACAAAATGTGAAAGAAGCAAACAAACGATGAAATAAGAACTAAGCTAAGAACAAAACAAGAATGCTGGAATTTCAGGAATGGAAAAACCCCTAAGGGGTGGAGTGAGTGCACACAAGCAAAGAGGTGGGTGTTGAACACATTCTTTAAGCACAAATAAAGGTGGTGTTATCATGCATAGGAAGTGTCTAAATGTTGTGGCAAAACCTATCAATCTATTCACCAACTTAGTTGATTAACATTTACATATGCAAGATGTTTATTTCAGAACCAAAAGAAGCATGAGAGGTGTCTAATCATTTTGGCAAAACTCATCAAGTTATAAATTCTATCCTAAACAAGCAAGCATACATTCATGTTTTATCAACACATTGGAAATAAAGCATTCAATCCATTCTCTAATGCATGTATGTACATCTACTCCACCCCCCAAAGGGGATGGAACTACTCACTAAACATTACACTAATTATTAAACTAAGCAAAGAACGCATATTAAAACTAAGCTAGAAATAAAAGACGATTAAACTAAAACATGCACAAACAATAAAAGAAGCATAAACAAACAATGAGAGAAACACAAAATTTTATTGATAAAATGACTCACATTAAAAGTAGCATCCTCCTACTTTAGTGTGTGCTTCAAGGCCCCACTTCTAGTAGGAAGAATAGCCACTTAAAATATGGAGTGATTACAATGGAAGGTGAAGAGTTCTATTTATAGCCATGGAAAAAGGCAAACCGGGACAATCCCCCGATGTGGGACTAAACAGATACCAAAAATAGCCTAAACATCCTCTAATACATGTGCTGGAGAAATTTGAGCGGATTTGGGCCAAAATGGACCGCTAATTAGCGGTCTTGGACAACCAATTGGCGGTCTATATGGTTCAGATCCTGCTCATTTTTGTTGTGGGCTTTTCTTTCTGGTATTGTTGGTATTTGATGCGGTTACTTGACTTGTTGGAGCTCTGACCCGAATCGAATTGGTAAAATACTCCCCATGATGGTGTGGAGTATTCTGTTTTGCTCTTAGGTCCTTCTATCTTACGATCAGGTCCTTCTCCCTTGCATCTTGGTCCCCAGATCTCACAATTCAGTCCTTTTTCCCAGCTTTTGGGTCCTTTTATGCTTCATCTCTTCAAACCTATTTATTCCTGAAAACTAAACATAAAACTCGTGACATAGCATTGTTTAGGTGAAAGATAATGGATATAAGATACAAATATAAGCATGAAATGATGTCAATCAAATACCCCCACACCTAACTTTTGCTAGTCCCGAGCAAAACAAAGAAAGAGAAAAGCATGCGAAAAACAAGAAATTCTAACTCACTTTCGTAGGAATCACGGTTGCACTTAGCACGTGCAACAAGCCGTTAAACCTCCTTGTCGCCAAGGAGGAGGAGTGTTGTCTCCTGAGGGTTTTCAGCGGATACACCCACAAAATCCAAACAAGACGCATTAATCAATCTAGCTACACGACTCGTTGGACTCATTTTGTCGATCATGGGATGCGGTAATACTACAGGTCGACTCTATATATGTAATCAGTCCACACACCTAGCCTAATGAGTTATTCGTGAGAGTTAACTAAGGAATTAAGTGAAAGACATGGGCAACCTTAACTTCTGAATGTTATACAACGTGTAAAGTCCATTTTGGTTCTTATTTGACTTTTTTTTTTCTTTTTCTTTTTTTCTTTTTCTTTGGAGCATTTATTGGTTGGTGTTTGATTCTCCCAGGGTCAGGTTTTGTGAATCATTGCCTATGAGGACTTACACTATCACGTACACCTTCCCCCAAATCTCCACATAGGGCGATCCCTACCACCCGTGTAACGGGAGTTCGGTCGGTGCATCCCAAGTCAGATGACTCGAAAGTACCAGGCACAAAGTCCCCTCAGACCTACTTTCCCGAGTGATAGGAGTCGTGCGAGAAGAGAGAACACCACTTATTTATTTATCTACATGGGAACCAAAACCCCTACACTTAAGTTTCACAAAAAGAGATTAAGGGCCCTTGACTACGACAAACTTCCTTATACTAACAGAAACGAATTATTGACTCACTAGGTTCAGGGTGGACTTCTTTAAATGTTTGAGTGCTGAAACCCTATGATTACACGCCCCCCGAGGGAAAACCGGGGTGCATCCTAACGACTCGATAAGACCTAAAGCCAGTAAACTAGAAATCCTAATGCATCAAGTTCAAGACAATTTTGGGAGCTTTCTTTTTACTTTGCCTCTCAACGGTTTTGCACATGCTGAACACACGCAAAACCCACAAAACATTTTCTTTCGCAAACACATGAAGATTTTGAAAGAAATTTGAAAATTTTAAAGCACTCGGCAAGCAAAAGAAGACAAGTCACCCAAGGATCATGGCAAGCAGATATATCAATGTTAAATGTGGCACACTAACATGACCCTAGCAGTACACACAAAAGAAAAGAAAACCAAAGGAAAAAGACTCGAATATGTACACACGTAAAACACCCCCCCACACCTACTTCATGCATTGTCCTCAATGAATGTGAACAAGATACTACATGGATGCATGCATGAAAAAGGAATGATCTCACCAACATGAAGTACAACGGGACGTTCGGGGTCATGTTGATGGACACAAACCCAAATTCCCTCAAAACCTGTGAGAAGCTGAAGAAGGGAGATAAATACGTGAAGAAATTGGGGCCCAAGTACACAAGGGTTGGGGCCCACAACAATCGATGCTCACTGAAGGAGCCTTTTATTACACACATTTTTTTTGTTTTTTGTTTTTTGTTTTTACAAGATATATACAACAAAAACGATATTCTCATAATCATTTGGTCAAGGAACATCAAATGAGAACTTATAGTCATGAGGACCAGAGACTTGCCGAGATGGGCAAACTTCACTTGTACTCTGAGGTGTCATGAGGGGTGAAAGGTCAAAGCTGAAAGGCTCGAACCCCTCATGATATTGGTTGGGTGTGGGCAACAAAGAATGAAGTTGTGTTGCCTCACTAGGGTTTAATTGCTCATCGAAGAAAACCCTCCAACCAATGGGCGGGTGCATCGGAATGAGTTCCTCAGGCTCATTCGATGGATGCAGCAGACATGCATCACTAAGAATGGGGCTTCTCCCCAAGTCATCCAACAAGGACCTCCCACCATCATTTAGATCATCAAGCATAAGCTCGGTCATAGGTGGGTCCTTGTTGGAGTCAAAATGAAGCTCAAATGGCTCAATGGCCATGGGACATGAGGTAGAGACACCTTCTGGTATAGGCATATGGTGAGGTGTCTCACTCTCACTAGTACTCTGAACTGAATCATGCAACAAACACTCCCTTTGGACATTCATGTTCGAGGCCAGCTCACTCTGTTGCATTGCGAAGACAGGCAATGAGTTTTCGCTGGGCCCACGAACATTCTCAACGGGTTGCATTGGGGTTAGGGGTGTTCGTTGATTTTGTGGTGCTTTCTCCAATTGGCGGATGAGATTTAGATTTAAAGGTTCATCCATGGGTTCTTGTTGGCTACCAGAGTTGAACACATGAAACTCGACACTCATGTTACCGAATGAGAGCTTCATGAGACCATTTCTACAATTAATCAAAGCATTGGAGGTTGCCAGAAATGGTCTACCCAAAATCAAAGGTATTTGAGAGTGGTTGTTCGCAACAGGATTGGTATCGAGGACAACAAAATCGACTGGAAATATAAAATCTCCAACTTTGATAAGCACGTCCTCGATAATCCCCATGGGAATACGAATGGATCTATCCGCCAATTGGAGGGTGATATTAGTTGGTTTCAATTCTCCCAAGTTCAACTGTTGATAAACAGAGAATGGGAGGAGGTTGACCGCTGATCCTAAATCAAGCAAAACATTGCTCAATCTAGTGTCCCCTATCGTACACTGAATAGTAGGACACCCAGGGTCCTTGTATTTTGTGTAGGTGGGATTGGACAAAAGTGAGCTGATATTTGCAGCCAAGAATGCTTTCTTAGGAACATTGGTCTTCCTCTTGGTTGTGCAGAGATCCTTCAACACTTTGGCATATTGAGGTAATTGTTGGATGACATCCAACAAGGGGATGTTAACCTTCACTTGCTTAAATACCTCTAATATCTTGTCCATGTTGTCACTCTGCTTTTTGTTTAACCAACTTGGATAGGGAGCTTTTGGCAGGTAGGTTTTCTGCTATGCCTGAGAAGAAAGCTTTGGTGTATTACCCTCACCCTCAGCTTCTTCTTCACCACCATTCCCACTGAGGGGCTGCATAGATGGTGGTGGGTGTGGCAAGGAAATGTGATTGTCAACCTGTTTTCCATTCCTTAAGGTCACAATGGAATTGACATGGCGAACAGGTTCCTCCACATGGTTCACTTGCCTCCCCCGAGGTACCACATTCTCATTTTGCATGTGTTGTTGCTGGTACACACGGGGGTTAGCCTCAGGCTGGCTAGGAAAAGACCCTCTCTCTCTTTCATGCACAGACTGAGCCAATTGGCCCATATGAAGCTCTAGAGATTTCATGGTCTGCTGATTTGAAGTGAGAACTTGACTTGTGGTAGACATAAAATTTTTCATTGAGTTTTCAAGTCCACGAGTCAAGGTCTCAAGCGAATTGAATCGGGTTTCCGTATTATTGGAATTTGGGAAACCCGATGGATTGGTGGTTTGCGCTTGGGGTGGCTGATAGGATTGTGCATGCATGGGAGGTTGGTGTGATTGGTAAGGTGGTCTAGAGGAGTTTGAAGGACCACCCGGGGCATTATTTTGGTTCCATGAAAAATTGGGGTGGTTCCTCCATCCAGGGTTATAAGATGATGAGTATGGGTCATTCCTAGCTCTGTCATAGATGGCGTTGACACGCTCTATCTCAGGAGGAATGGACTCACACTCACTCTCTACATGACCTATCCTACCACATGAATGACAAGGAACTGGACCAGATGTGGACATGTGAGGTGCACTTTGTTGGTTTTGGAGCTCAATCGAATCCATACGGCGCATTAAGGCCGCCATGCGTGCCTCGGTGGCCGTAGTGGTATCGATAGCAAATGCGGCACCCGATCTAGTCGAGTTTGCATTCGCGATCCTCGCTCCTATACTAGATGATGCAGGTGGTTCCCTCACACTCTTCCATTGCATGGTTTTCTCAGCAAGGTCTTCTAGGAAAGCCCATGCCTCCCTTTCATCCTTTCCCAAGAACTCTCCTTGACACATGGACTCAAGGAGCGTTCTTGACGGGATGTGAAGACCCTCGTACACAATCTGACAAAGGCGCCACAACTCAATGCCATGGTGAGGGCATGAGGATAGTAGCTCCTTGAACCTCTCTAGATATGCATGAAATGTCTCAGTCTCAAGTTGATAGAACGAATTGATTTCGTTCCTCAATTTTTGAGTCCGATGATTTGGGAAGTACTTCTTGAGGAATGCAGATTCAAACTCATCCCAAGTCCTAAAGGAATTCGCTTGGTTGCTATACAACCACTTCTTGGCATCATCCTTCAGCGCAAAGGGGACAAGCCTAAGATGGATGGAGTCTGTGCTAAGTTGTTGCAGCTTGAACATAGCACAGACCTCCTCAAATTCCCTGAGAAAGATATAGGGGTCACCTTTCCCAGTGAAATGAGGGAGCATGGAAATGAATTGAGGCTTAACCTCAAAATGGTTCCCATTAGCCTCTGGTAATACGATGCATGAGGGTAGAGCGGTACGGCTCGGGTAGCATCGATCACGAAGAGGTATGGGAACGACAACTGGAAGCACAGGTGGAATAGGTGGGTCCAGCAACTGCTCCTCACGGAAATTAGCAGCCATTGGACCCGAACTACGTGCGACACGAGAGGAGGAAGGTGTCGAGAAATCGATGACCGAAGCCGGATTGACAACGCTCCTCGTCAAACGACCACTCTCGTCTCGTGTCCACGAAAGCATGCACAACGGTGCACACACACAACCCCCTTTTTTTTAAAGAAAGAATGTACGTAGGGGAGAAGACGGGGGAACACAGGAGAGAAAGAATGACTCAGGAGAGAAAGGAAGAAGTCCTTAAGCTACGGCGGATGGGTACAGGTAGAAGCACACAAGCAAACAAGGCTCAAGCAATCCTAAGGTCGCTATAGGTCCTTACAGCTAGACGACGCCTAACTGCGAGGTCACACGGCCTCAACACGCCTCACCTCCCTACAACGAGGACCACAAAGCCCAGCAAGTGAGCCAAGATCCGGGGATCTCGTCTCTCCTACTATTGACAAAGTGGGCAACGGTGATCAGGTCATGACGATCGGGACCGGATCACTCTCCTAATGCGTCCAAGATCCTTAGGGCCAATGTCTACTTGATTTTAAAATTAGGCTCTTGATTAGTGTGGATTTTGGGGCGAAGGAAAGGGTGATGAAATCCCCCACCTTATCTTTTACGGGACAGCCCCTCCTTAGTAGCGTTTTGGAGTCCTAAATCTAGCAATCAACACTCCAAACAACGCTCAACTCACACTTGTTGCAATGCACTTCCTACTAACTAATGCATGTTCATACGAAATGCATGAATGAGAGTAGAAGGTGCGTACCTCACGCCAGCTCTCAGCAACAGAAAATAAAGCTAAGATAAAAGACAATCTAAGTGCCTAAGTCACATACATGATGCATGACCTAAACAAAAAGAATGCCTAATCTTTTGCTTTGAGTTTTAGGGTCCAAGTTGCTTAAAGGAGGTTTGATTATTGATCTGGGAACGAACTATAAGTCAAAACATGCCAAATTGAGTCCCAGATTACTAGATCAATTAGAGCAACAACACAAAGAAATTAGAAGATGAGAAGAGCTCACCAGACCGCTTATTGGCGGTCTCTGACCGCTGATTGGCGGTCTGAAGTGCTCAGATCGTCTTGAAATTTCTCCAGTAGCCTCCACTTGCTATTCCCAATCTCCTGTAACAAAGACAAACTACAAAAAAACAAATTAAATCCACTCGAATCGTCCAAACAAGAGTCTGGACTAGCACCTCCCCGGCAACGGCGCCAAAAACTTGTCGAACGTTTTAATTAAACTGCAAGTGCACGACCGCGATGAAGCGGTGGCAAGTACGGGTCGTCCTCAGGGAGGTGAGCAGACTCTTGTTTATCCGAAATCAAGTGGCAAAAAAGATGGAAGAGATGTTATTATGCTAACCTACACTACACTACGCTAAGAAGTACGAAATGTGAAAGAAGCAAACAAACGATGAAATAAGAACTAAGCTAAGAACAAAACAAGAATGCTGGAATTTCAGGAATGGAAAAACCCCTAAGGGGTGGAGTGAGTGCACACAAGCAAAGAGGTGGGTGTTGAACACATTCTTTAAGCACAAATAAAGGTGGTGTTATCATGCATAGGAAGTGTCTAAATGTTGTGGCAAAACCTATCAATCTATTCACCAACTTAGTTGATTAACATTTACATATGCAAGATGTTTATTTCAGAACCAAAAGAAGCATGAGAGGTGTCTAATCATTTTGGCAAAACTCATCAAGTTATAAATTCTATCCTAAACAAGCAAGCATACATTCATGTTTTATCAACACATTGGAAATAAAGCATTCAATCCATTCTCTAATGCATGTATGTACATCTACTCCACCCCCCAAAGGGGATGGAACTACTCACTAAACATTACACTAATTATTAAACTAAGCAAAGAACGCATATTAAAACTAAGCTAGAAATAAAAGACGATTAAACTAAAACATGCACAAACAATAAAAGAAGCATAAACAAACAATGAAAGAAACACAAAATTTTATTGATAAAATGACTCACATTAAAAGTAGCATCCTCCTACTTTAGTGTGTGCTTCAAGGCCTCACTTCTAGTAGGAAGAATAACCACTTAAAATATGGAGTGATTACAATGGAAGGTGAAGAGTTCTATTTATAGCCATGGAAAAAGGCAAACCGGGACAATCCCCCGATGTGGGACTAAACAGATACCAAAAATAGCCTAAACATCCTCTAATACATGTGCTGGAGAAATTTGAGCGGATTTGGGCCAAAATGGACCGCTAATTAGCGGTCTTGGACAGCCAATTGGCGGTCTATATGGTTCAGATCCTGCTCATTTTTGTTGTGGGCTTTTCTTTCTGGTATTGTTGGTATTTGATGCGGTTACTTGACTTGTTGGAGCTCTGACCCGAATCGAATTGGTAAAATACTCCCCATGATGGTGTGGAGTATTCTGTTTTGCTCTTAGGTCCTTCTATCTTACGATCAGGTCCTTCTCCCTTGCATCTTGGTCCCCAGATCTCACAATTCAGTCCTTTTTCCCAGCTTTTGGGTCCTTTTATGCTTCATCTCTTCAAACCTATTTATTCCTGAAAACTAAACATAAAACTCGTGACATAGCATTGTTAAGGTGAAAGATAATGGATATAAGATACAAATATAAGCATGAAATGATGTCAATCACCGAACCTCTATAAAAACCGACGCGTCTTTGTGGTTTTCATTATTCCTTCCCTACTTGCTTTAGTTGTTTAAATTCCGCTACATATAACTCGATCGATTAAACAAGTAGGTGATTAGCGTAAAAGTGATTAGTGGACCCATAACCCACACGATCCTACATATATGATGCCTCCTCCTGTATATCAAGGAAATCATATCCAAAACCAGGTTTCTAAGCTACACAAAGTTATCTGTGGATTAAAACAATCTCCAAGAGCTTGGTATGCAAAACGCAGTCATGCCCTTCTTATTTATGGTTTTTCCAAATGTTCTGCTGATGCATCTAAGTTCATCAAACACTATGCTCATACAACCCTTATCATCCTTGTATATATAGACGACATCATAATCACTGGCAATAATGATCATGAAATTAATGTAGTCAAAAAATATCTAAAAAGGAAATTTGATATCGAGGACTTAGGCCCTCTAAAATATTTCTTAGGCATAGAAATTGCATATTCTAAGAAATCTGTATCTGTCCCAATGCAAATATGTCTTTGACCTCTTTCAAGAAACTGGAAAACTAGGAGCCAAACCTACCAATACTCCTATGGAACCTAACCGAATGGTCGGTCCCATAGATGGAACTCCCCTAAAAGTCATAGGGCAATTTCAAAGACTAGTAGGGAAGCTCATATACTTCACTGTCACATGTCTTGACATTACATACGCTGTAAGTACCATCAGTCAATTTATGCATGCACCCCACACACATCACCTTGACCTTGAAGACCGCATCCTTAGATATCTAAAGAACTCTCCTGGTCAAGGATTATGGATGAAACCGAACAAATCTAATGATATAGTTGGTTATTCTGATGCAGACTAGGCCGAAAGCTTTGATTAGAAATCAACCACTGGATTCTGTACATTTGTTAGGGGAAATCTAGTTACATGGAGTAGTAAAAAGCAAAAAGTGGTCAAGGCAGAATATCGTGCCATGGAATCCACCACAAACAATATCTTGTATGGCTTAAGTAACTTCCCCGCGAAATGAAAATGCCCCATCAAGAACCGATGCCAATGTTCTACAACAACCAAGCTGCTCGACACAATCCATCTAACCCTGTCTTTCACAAATTGAACAAAAAACTATGCACATCCATATGGGGAGCATTTATTTGCATAGTTTACATTTAGAAATTTCAAGTATTAAGATATAGGTTGCCATCATAAAAAATGGGGAGATTGTTGGTTTTTTGGCCTTAATATGTTTTGATGATTTAATCAACCTAATCTTGATCAATGTAGAATAGCACACCATGCATAGCCTATTTATTGTATTGTGCTAAATTCTACAGGTGATCAAGACTCAAGAAAGAAAGGATTCAAGTCAAGACATGTAATCAAGCTCATTTGAAGACATATAATTTATATTTCTTTTGAGTCTTAGGAACTATGTGTACTTGATCATACAAGAGTAAATAACCACTCACATACATACTAGGTTCTTTATAGAAGTCGCACACAAAATTTCACATCAATTGGACTTCAATAGATCACTCAAACTAGGACCGGAAAACACTTAATACAAACCTGATCTGCCAGTGCCAAATCGGTCGGCCGGAACGAGTTCCTCATTCGACCGATTGGGTCTGTTAATACTGTTAGCCTAAGTGTTGTATCGGTCGACCGTTTGAGCCTTTTCGTTCGACCGTCTACACGTGTCACTCGACCGTTAGATTTGTCGTTTTTCTACAACGGTCGGATTCCCAAAACACAAAATTCCCTGACTTTCGGTCGACTGATTTATACCCAGCGGTCGACCGATTATATCAACTTTGGTCACCCTGAACACTCTGAAAGTTTCCGGTCGAACGTCTTCTAGATCTCGGTCGACCGAAACACATTTTCTCCTTGAACCCAGAAGTGCCTAGATATTTGCGGTCGAACCGACATTCGTTTAGTTTGACTGATCCATCTTTTACCAGACCAAAACCCCAAGAAATCACTAAAGTGAAGTTAATTAATAGCCAGATTTGTTCGGCCGGTCGACCAGTATACCCGATTCAGTCGACCGAATTTGTTCTGAACGGTGACCTGCACTTCACTGTTTTGTGTTTCTTACACAACCACTTACCTTTTTAATCACAACGGTTATAACCCCTTAGGAGCATATAAATAGATGTTTCCAAGACACAATTTAACGACTCTTACACTCCAAGTTGTCTAATGCATCTAAAAGAAACTCCCAAGTTCCAAATTCCCCAATCCTACTCTCCAAGCCCAACTTCCATACTTTAGATCATTGCCATATCATACTCTAAGTGTGCTCAAGTTAGAGAGTGATTGTTCTACTCAGTTGTCTGTCAAGAAGCAAGGATTTTGGTGAAAGCCTGATGTGTTCCCTCTCCGATTGTGAGAGGAAAAATCAAGCTAGCGAGGTTGTTCGCGGAGCTTGTGGTGTAAAAGGCTTAATCTTAGCCCAGAACGAGATTAATAGTAAAGATGTAGGCGGAGCTCAAGGGAGGTCGAGCGGAGCTTGCAAGAGAGGAAATAGGTGGGAGACCGAACGTCTAGTCACATGGAGAAGCAAAAACCAAAATGTGGTCATATGGTCCAGTGCTGAAGCCGAATACAGGGCTATGGAAAACAATACTAGCAAAATCGTCTAAGGATTGAGCATAATGGAATCTACCAGTTTCTAGTTGGACTCGACACTAGCTATGGGACAATAAAATCACAAATCTTGCTATCATCGGAGCTCTCGCCCTTCACACAAATAGTTGCGATGGTACAACGGGAAGAAACCCGAAGACACGTCATGCCCCAACACACCTACAAAGAAAACCAAGTGTTCGCCGGAACACAAAGGGCAATAATGACAGTTCGGGAGGCGCAAAGGCGAACACTACTAGCAAAGTGTGGTTGCACAGTCCGGTACTGAAGTCGAATACATGGCTATGACATCCACTACTAGCGAACTAAACTGGCTCAAACAAATCCTCAAAGAAAAGATGGTTCCCTACCAAAAACTTTTGCAAATGTACTCGGATAATCATGTTGATCGACACATCGCCTCCAATCTCGTCTTCCAGGAACGGACAAAGCACATAGAGGTAGACTGTCATTTCATCAGAGAAAAAATCCAAACTAAAGAAATCGAAATTCCCTATGTTGAAAGCAAAAACCAACTCGTCGATATCTTCACCAAGCCATTGAACCAAAAAAAATCCATAACATTCTTCACAAATTGAGATCCTTCAATGTTTTCCGGACTCAACTTGTGGGGAAGTGTTAAAATAACTGTTAGCTTAGACGCAATGATCATCACCGCCAAATCAAGGGACGTAATCCTCAGCAACCTCAATCTCCATCTCCATCAAAGGAAACAAAGATCCATACACGCAAAACGTCAATCTAGCAAAATCACAATCTCATGTAATAGGAAACTCTAATATCCTCCAATGGCTTACCAATGTAACCTATGTATTTGTTTCCCATCTGTAATTCAAATCAACAATCAATAATATACGCAAACACAAATTCAATACTCATGGAAATAATTCACTTGACATCGTTGGCAAATTGCATTGGATTTGTTTTGTATTGTTTTGTTTTGTTCTGTTGTTTGTTATTTTGTTGCTGTGTTGGTTTGTTGAAAATTGGAATCACCAAAGCTAATCTACCGAAAAAACCGAAGGGCATTATCTAGATTTTTTTTAAAGGAGACCTAATATGGCATACTTAAATGGTAGAAATTGTTGACATGGTAAATTGTCTAATCTTTTATGTTGAAGTCCCAATGTAATCCACACTCATGAAAGACAACATAGCATCTGTGAGTGCGTTTCTTGTAGCAAGTTCTCAGACCACGTAAATGGGGCCCTGAAAGGTTTCTTCAAGAGTACTAACAGAACTTGAATTTGGTTAGACATTGTGCACTTTCAGATCATTTATTTTACAATCAAGCTTACACATATATTTGTTTGCATAACTTGCTTGGTACACTTCTTACGACAAATTATTTATTCTCTCTTTTACGTTTAAATATGGTTACTTTCTTCTACCACGTCTGCAACTATAAGCCCCCAATCGGGTTTGTTTGCGACCAACAGAGTGTTTGTCCTGACTGCATGATGGTTCATTGTCCCCAAAGTTTCCTGAAAGTTTTCATGAATCATTATCTTATATTCTGCTACGACACACCATTGTCCACAAAGTTTCCTAAAAGTTTTCATGAATCATGTTCTTATATTCTGCTACGACACGCCAATCCAATGATATATGTATTAGACAAAAGAACGACTTCTGAGAAATAAAATTTTAGTTTATTTTTCATTATTGTCAAATTGCTAATTTCTTTGCTTTTTTCAAAAAGCTAATCTTTTCCTTTCGAATGAAGATCTCGATTGCAATACCTTAATACAAATATTACATGTTTTTTCACTCTTATTTTCCTTGATAGGAATGCTTTTTGTGCATCATACTATATTTTTACGATTAGTGAAATCATTTGGTTGTTTTTATTGGTCTAGTACTTTATTTCATCATTTAATTAGTCAGTAGGACTTTGGTTTTGTACTTTCTTCTTATCTTTTGCATTTTTTTCTAATAGAATAAAAAAATTCTACCATTTATTTGAACATAATTATTTAAGGGGATGTTTTAAAATACTTAAAAGAATAAAACTATTTCCAATACAAATTTTCAAACCTATTTAAACAGATTGAGTTTTAAAAAAATCAAACAAATCAAACAAATGCAAAATAACTTTTCAATCCTATTTTAAGGTATAGCTGCCATTTCTGTGACGTTTATGCATCTCTGTTTCTACATGAACATGAACAAGGACTGCACACAATTGCTTTATCACATCTCAGACAAGTCTGTAACCATACAATGTAAACCATAACATTTCTACAAACCTCAGTGCAGAGAATTATGTCAAGCCACAAAGCTCAAAGCATGAGCAAACCAGAACCGTAAAATATGCTGAAGTTCCTTATTACTCCCTCATTTCAACCACAACTTTACCAGTGGCATGTCCATCGATGCTCTTTGCCCAAGCATCTTCAGCCTTGCTAAGCGGATACTTTGAATCAACCACCGTCTTCAACTTTCCTTCTAACGCCAAACCCACAACGAACTTCAGCTTCTCGAGCTTTGGAATCAATAGCAGTGGCAGCAACTGCTTCTTGGAGAAGGTCAGCTTCGTCTTAATAGATGTCAGCATTGCACCGGCTGTTGGAGTTATGTCAACGACCTTCCCGTTTTCAGAGAGGTTTGGCACAAATTTAGACCAGGGAATTCCCGTTGTGCAGTGGATCACACCATCATATTTCTTTCCTGATGGACTTCTAAGGTTTTCTCCTTCAGGAGTCCTATAGTCCAGCACCTCATCCGCACCCAAGTTCTTCACAAACTCGAAGTTACGTGAACCACATGTGGCAGTTACGTGATGGTTACCGAGCTTCGCAAGTTGGACTGCGTAGTGTCCCACACCGCCAGATGCGGCTGTCACTAGTACATTTGCAGGCTTTCCGGTGCCATCAAATTTGGTACCAACCCACTCAAGTGCTTGTAGAGCAGTAAGAGCAGGGACACATAAACCAGTAGCTTCTGGTGCAGGTAGCTCAGGTGGTCTGCTGGCTGTCAACTTGACGGATGCAGCAGCATACTCAGCAAGCCCACCTCCATTCTGACAAATTAAACAGAAGCACAAAAGCATAAATAGTAATGAAGAAATTTTATTTCGGTATGTGAATAAATGATGATCATTTATGCCCTTGAAGTTGATCTACAATGTCAACACTGCAGCACACAGAAGCACGATATTTTTCTTTCATGCCCATTACCTCAAGTCTGCCAAAAAAACAGGCACCAGATGTTCTATCTAGGAAACAAGGGTTTAATAAAAGTTCAGGAAAAGGGTATAGAAACCATTAGATGTCTTTCGGACACCATGGTTTTTCTTTCTGAAAATGTCATAGATATTCTGATTAACCTAGTTTACTTCATTTCCAAAAGGGCGCATTTTAGATCGTTCAGGAAGGCACTGATATTACAGGCACCCACAGCATGGAATTAAGTTGTAGAAGTTGCAAGTCATATTTCGGTCCATACTTGTATATGGAGGATCACACATTTCAGAGCCCCAAATTTGATACCAGTATTGTATCAAGGTGTAGACATGCAGTATTTCAAAACATATTTTAAGTTAACTTTTAGATCTGCAGTGGAAGTATTTATTTCAATTTTTATAATTATCAGAATCAGATGCAGAGTTTGTGCTGATGTAGCCACTTCTGTTAACGATTTGTTTAATTTCATAGAATTAAGGAAGCAAACTCTTCCTTCTGTTACCCTTTTAAACCTCTTTTACTTTGCCTTCATTGCTAATAATTTCATAGCTAGGGTAGACTATCTAAATACATAACGTATTGGAAATATGAAAATGGTTAATGCAAACAATTGTAAGAAAAGTGATAGAAAAAGATGAAAGCAAAGGTGTTTAATAACAAAACTTTGATTTGATAATTTTAAAATGGACAGGGTACTTACAAAAGTCGAAAGCATGGAAACCACCTTGTCGCCCTCCTTGAAAGCATTGACCCCAGGGCCAACAGCACATACCACACCAGCAACATCAGTACCTGTCCATCAAATTTTATCAGTTATCATTTTTTTATCATATATATAAAAAGAAAAACAAAAATGATCCAGAGATTGCTACAAAATAAGACAACTTATTGTAGAAAAAAACATAAGAAGAGTTCAGATGCTTAATGACTTGGTTTGGAAGTCTCAAACTTCACACTAAATGTTTGTGAGGTATACAAACCCTCAACCTCTGCAGTTGTTCAGTAAAAAAAAGGATGCTGCAAAACGACATCAAAAATTGATAGAAGTGAAAGTCCGACAAACAGCCACTCTGGACCTCTAATAAGATAGGCATGAAAGCAAGCATCAGCATGCAGCAAAGGTAATCTGCAAATTTAAGTATTAACTTCCAAGATTCAGACAAAAGTAATACCTGGAATGAACGGGAACTTGGGTGGCATGAATGGACGCAATATGCCTTTCTGAATTTTCCAGTCTACAGGATTTATACCTGTAGCTTCCATTTTTATGAGAACTTCATCTTTCTTTGGGGAGGGCATTGGAAGCTGAACATGCTGCGGTTGAAGCAAAACCACACCAACCATTAATAAAGCATGTCTTTTACTACCAAAGAAGCAAGACTGAACTTATTACCATTTAGCTTTCTACTAGTTACCCCTGGTTTGTTAGGATCGTCATTATTATCTTTGGTTAGTCATTAGCGAGTATATGTGGATACTGGATACTGATGCCAAACAATAATGATATGATTGTGAATAGGTGATTTCTAAACTATTTTCAACAAGAACAAGGGACAAAGAATTTGGGTTTATCTACGATTGCAGCTATTTTTAGACGAAATTGCGCTATTACGAGTAAGGTTCAAACATAGTGTTTTGTGCATTTTCTCACGACTTTCGCACTGTATTATTTGCATATTGATGTTTAAGTAACTATCAGTCATTACATGCCCTATTGTATAACAAAGTATCACTTCTATATAACCAATATTACGTTTAACAATGGAACTTATAAACTATTATGTTATTATTTTTCATATCTGTATTAAGTTTGAAAACACAAATATATAATCATCTTTGCGTATGTCTACATTTGCCGTTGTATCTGTATGCATTGTATCCTCATCAACAGTCAAAACGTGGACATGCAATTTTCACAACTGGTGATACTTTCTGTCCTCATCTAATATCTAATATAGACAAAGTAACAATCCGTTTCCACCCTAATTTAGAAATGTCCAAAAGGAAAAGATTATCGTAACCTATATTCAGTTACAGGTTCCCATCTCTAAAGCGCGTGATGGCTTTTGTGTACCTAGGGAAAGAATTGTTTGAATTACTTTAAGGACAGTTTTTCGCCTATTAACTTCCACTATGCTAATTATTACATCAATCCTGCACTCATGTTAAACAAATGAACCCTCAAATTTGCAAAGCTATAATTGTTGGGAGTATTCTAGGGCTCAGAAGTGCAAGATGCATTACTCAACCATGGAAGTCAGATTAAAAGCCATTTGCAAATGATGAACAAAGAAAAACTAATCGATGTGAGGAATCAGTAACTACAAAAAGATCATATAGTTAGAGCTGATATTGATAGGATATGTTTTGAATATTATGCACGTTTCATAAAGACAAGGAGAACTCTTGAACACTCGACTAATGGTAAGATGGGAAGCATCACCTGGTGCTCAGCTACGTGCAAAAACTTAATTGGCAGAGTTGAAAAATAATATACGCATTGCAACAGCAGAACTTGTAGAAAGCTGTTGCAAGTGCAACATGCCATATAGACAACTAGGATCAAGATTAGGGCATTCAATTTTACACGAAATACGATTACACGACACGAAAAACGATACAAAGTTAGGGGATATGGATTGAGAAATTCAAACACGATTAATAAATAGGTTAGATATTGAAACACGATTATTAAATGAGTCGGATATGGATTTTAGGTGCAAAAACGATTAACACGATTGCGACACGATAAGACACAATAAGTAATCGTGTACTTAGGTACATGATTACGAATAGTCCACGATTAATACACTTAATAATTTATATCAGTAGGTTTTACTTTAGTTATTTATATTAACATTCTTTGAAGAAAATCATTTAATAAACAATACTAAATGTGTATTGTTTTTCGTTCGAAACATGTAAACATGATTCGTGTTGAACGTGTCCTAACGTCTATACGACATGACCCATTAGTTAATCATGTATAAACGGGTCGGGTCTTGTTTGCACGATAATAAATGGGTTGGATATGGTTTGAGTCCAACAACACGATTATTAAATAGGTCGGATACTCGGATATTGATTGCAATATATAGTTTATATATACGACTGTACACGACACGGTTGACAACCTTAATCAAGATTAATGAAGTTACTTGATCCCTCAAATAAATGTAATAGTCCAATTATATAAAAGGTCACCACAAAAGATGAACGTCAACTAATGAACTGTGATGAAAGAAAGTGATGAAAAGGGATCTCACATAGATGGTCAGTACATATCAGATCAACGGGAAACAAGAAACAAGAAACAACCTCCTTATTGTTGCGTTGGAATGGTTATAAACACCCAAGTAACCCTCGCCCTGCTAGGGTGAGAACTTCTTATAAGGCATTTGAGGTAATATTGACCTACTAAAATATTCATGGTTACGAAAACCCATTTGAATTTGAACTGCAAATCAAAATGTTTACTACAAAAGCATAATTGCACATTCCTCGATGTCTCCCAGACTTGCACAGACACAAACCTATGGTTGAGCAAACAAATGCAACGAAATAGGAAGCGAGGAAGATTATTATTTATACAACTGTACGATTGTCTTTTCCATGAATGATTTTTTTATAAATGTGCAACTAAAAGGTCGTGGAATAGAACTTCACAAAATAGTGTCATACAGAAGATTAAAACAATTATAAACAACTTATTAGCAATCTAAGAGCAAATATACTAAATTATAAAGTATTAGGAAATTCATCTAAAATGATTGAGTACATGTTAACTCATTCTTATAAATATTTATACAATTTTCATTATTATATGATGTCTGCTCTTCACCAATACACTCAGAACATTCTAGATTCTTATACCGAAACGATCATGCCTCACACAACAAAAAGGGTTTATCGTCCTTAAAAAAATCAAGTTTCTAAGGCTACGTTGAAAAATACTTGTTCAATCTAGCAAATAGATCATAGCATTGGACTTACAAAACATCCAGAGAAATTGAAACTGTACTTTAAAATGCATAAAATCTGAAATTTACAGAACTAAACAATTGTAAATTTCTCCCAAGTGGAACTCTCCAAGGTTCCTAAATCCTGAATCAGGTTCCTCTCCGATTCTCACTGAATCGAAGAGGACCAATTGAATCAATCTCCACCGCTACATTTGAAATGGATGACAGTCAAATGTTGAGATATAGTCTTAAATATACTTATCAATTGAGTGATCCAATTTCATTATGTCACTGTTCTGTGAATTAACGTTACATAGAAATTGCAGAGTATACTTGGTTTGAACCCATGCAATTTGTTTGTTTTTTTGGCAAGTGAAAATTCACTTCATAATTTACATGTTTTTATTTTGCCAGACCAAAAAAGCTGTGAGACAAATTTTTCTAGTCTTTACACAAACCAATTTCAAAATAGCCAAGTCATAACAATTGTACAATACAGATGACAATAAGAAAAAAATGAGATAAAAAAATCGATAAAATTTATTCTTTTATCAGTTTAATTCTTTTATTAACCATAGTTTTTTTTATCATTACTAGAGATTGAAGATGAGATAGAAGGGATGAAAAAAAATTCCGAAAATTAGAAGGAAAAGGTGACAGAAGAACCTTTCACACCCCAAAGAAAAAAGAAAAAGAAAAAGAAAAACAAGACACCCCACAAGTTATGGGCCATAGATAAATACTTCCAAACTTGTATATGTGCTACTATGTACAATTGCAATTCAAAATGAGTTTCAATTTGGCCAAGTGAGTTGAAGATGACATAATATGTGGACAGCAGCCAAGGACAACACACAAGTGCACAAAATGAAGATGTCATAATTTTATATCTTAGTTGTATTGGGAAATTAAACTTATATTTCATCCTACAAAATTAACATGTCATAACTTCTAATAGGAACACTTTGATGAAGAAGATAGTACGGGAACAAGTTTTTGATTTAAAAAACATTAATGAGGAATAATTGTATGTGAATCATTTTAGCTAGACTTTTCTTATCAAAAAAATTTAGCTAGACTTTCATCCACTATTAAAATAAATATTGATGGTGGAGATTGATCCATTGGACCCCGGAAATTTTGTGACAATTCAATAGGATCCTAATCCTACGTTTACTTTGGAGAACAAAAATTCATCCATAGATACCTCTCGGACACTGCAAGCCGCCCACAAAATTTTGACAAGTTAGACTAATACAAAATCCAAGCCCCAGGTTTTGACCACTCATACAGTCTTACCATTCCCCAAACACTAAACTAAGAGGTTTTCAAATGTTAACTTGGTGGAGCATGAAACGGAGGTATGCAATTCAATGTGATGTATGTATGAATGTATGATGTATCCTTCAAACCATTGTTGTTGGTTTAAAGAAAAAAAAGGAGTTAATATCATAAAATTCAATGTCAATAATATGATCGACAAAATGTTTATAATACACATAGGTTATGAGCAGTGATTTTGATGACTGGTTATGCTAAGTTGAAATCAAGTTTTTATCCCGACGTTATTTGATTTGTTTTTCTTCCCGTAGTGGGTTTAGATCTTGATATCAATTGTGGATGTACAAATTTCTTTTAGATCTTCTATGTGTTATTTTACGATGTCATTACTCAGCCCAAAAGTATTTATGCCGTATGTTTTTTTAAGACCTCATATGGTTTTATGAAGATGATTGCCCCTGCATGATTGCATTTCTCCCAACATAATTATGTTTTTTAAAAGCTTGTTAGTGATAAAATGTGTTTGCAAATGCAAACAAAAGAAAGCATAATTCACTTTTCTTTATCAAATTTATCTCTACCAAAATCAACACTCAATTAACGTGAATGCATGCAGTAGAACTTTCCAACCCCCTCCACCAAAATGGTAGACATAGAGCATGAAAATCTTGTAGAGGCAGGGGCGGACACAAGACAGAATTGAAGGGTGGGCACCCTATAACTGTAAACAGTATCTACGAACACCCTTAATGAGACTCTGTTATTGAGTGAAACCCCCCCTAGCGGGAGGGGATAAGGATGCTAACCAATTATCCGAGTATCGATTCGAAAATTACAATTTGGTTGGTATTTGGTAAAGAAGTTTTTACCAAATACAATTTGGAATTGAAATTGATTTAATTTTTTTTACCATTTTCAAATTCGGATACGGATTCGGATATAGGTGAAACCATATCCGAATATCCGAAAATACCAATTTTGACATCTAATATATGTGGTTATTAATATTTGTATTGTGAGTAAAAAAAACAAAATTATTTCTTATGTAAATATAAACATAACAAAAATGCAAAAACAAATTATAATATAATTCTCATAAAACAACTTTCCAAAAATATTTAGATTATACAACAAAAGATATATAAAAATATGTTATAGGAATTTGAACATTATCCGAATTCGAAAAGTTCTCAAATTTAGATATGAAATAGGTAAGCTATAAAAATTTTAATTTTAATTCGGATTTAGTATGTTTATTTGAAATTGAGATTCGAATTCGGATATAAATTATATCAAATTCAAAAATATCTATTTGCATCCTAAGAGGGGTGTGCCGAGAGGAGTTTGAAGGACCACCCGGGGCATTATTTTGATTCCATGAAAAATTGGGGTGGTTCTTCCATCCAGGATTATAAGATGATGAGTATGGGTCATTCCTAGCTCTGTCATAGATGGCGTTGACATGTTCCATCTCAGGAGGAATAGACGCACACTCGTTTTCTACATGACCTATCCTACCACATGAATGACAGGGAACTCGACCATATGTCGACATGTGAGATACTTCGTACTGGTTTTGGAGCTCAATCGAATCCATACGGCGCATTAAGACCGCCATGCGTGCCTCGGTGGCCGTAGTGGTATCAACAGCAAATGCGGCACCCGATCTAGTCGAGTTTGCATTCGCGATCCTTGCTCTTATGCTGGATGATGTAGGTGGTTCCCTTACACTCTCCCATTGCATGGTTTTCTCAGCGAGGTCTTCTAGGAAAGCCCATGCCTACCTTTCATCCTTTCCTAAGAACTCTCCTTGACACATGGACTCAAGGAGCGTTCAGGACGGCATGTGAAGACCCTCGTAAACAATCTGACAAAGACGCCACAACTCAATGCCATTGTGAGGGAATGAGGATAGTAGCTCCTTGAATCTCTCTAAATATGCATGAAATGTCTCGGTCTCAAGTTGATAGAACGAATTGATTTCGTTCCTCAATTTTTGAGTCCGATGATTTGGAAAGTACTTCTTGAGGAATGTAGATTGAAACTCATCCCAAGTCCTAAAGGAATTCGTCTGGTTTCTGTACAACCACTTCTTGGCGTCATCCTTTAATGCGAAAGGAACAAGCCTAAGATGGATGAAGTCTGTACTAAGTTGTTGCAGCTTGAACATAGCACAAACCTCCTCAAATTCCCTGAGAAAGATATAAGGGTCACCTTTCCCAGTGAAGTGAGGGAGCATGGAAATAAACTGAGGCTTAACCTCAAAATGATTCCCATTAGCCTCTGGAAATACGATGCATGAGGGTAGAGCAATACGGCTCGGGTAGCATCGATCACGTAGAGGTATGTGTGCCACAACAGGAAGCACTGGTGGAACAGGTGGGTCCAACAACTGCTCCTCCTCACGGAAATGAGCAGCCATTCAACCCAGACTGTGTGCGACACGAGAGGAGGGAGGCGTCGAGAAATCGACTACCGAACCCGAGTTGACAACGCACCTTGTCAAACGACCACTCTCGTCTCGTGCCCACGAAAGCATGCACAAAGGTGCACACACACAAACCAAAACTTTTTTTTAAACAAAGAATGTGCGTAGAGGAGAAGACGGGGGAACACAGGAGAGAAAGAATGATTCAGGAGAGAAGGGAAGAAGTCCTTATGCTACGGCGGATGGGTACAGGTAGAAGCACACAAGCAAACAAGGCTCAAGCAATCCTAAGGTCGCTATAGGTTCTTACAGCTAGACGACGCCTAACTACGAGGTCACACGGCCTCAACACGCCTCACCTCCCTACGACGAGGACCACAAAGCCCAACAAGTGAGCCAAGATCTGGAGATCTCGTCTGTCCTACTATCGACAAAGTGGGCAATGCCGATCAGGTCATGACGGTCGGGACCGGATCACTCTCCTAATGCGCCCGAAATCCTTAGGGCCAATGTCTACTTGATTTTAAAATTAGGCTCTTGATTAGTGTGGTTTTTGGGGCGAAGGAAAGGGTGATGAAATCCCCCACCTTATCTTTTATGGGACAGCCCCTCCTTAGTAGCGTTTTGGAGTCCTAAATCTAACAATCAACTCTCCAAACAAATGCTCAACTCACACTTGTTTCAATGCACTTCCTACTAACTAATGCATGTTAATACAAAATGCATGAATGAGAGTAGAAGGTGCGTACCTCACGCCAGCACTCAGCAACTGAAAATAAAGCTAAAATAAAAGACAATCTACATGACTAAGTCGCATACATGATGCATGACCTAAACAAGAGAGAATGCCTAATCTTTTGCTTTGAATTTTAGGGTCCAAGTTGCTTAAAGGAAGTTGATTATTAATCTGGGAGTAATCTAAGAGTCAGAACATGCCAAATCAAGTCCCAGATTCCTAAATGAATTATGGCAACAACACAAAGAAATTAGAAGGCAAACAACACTCACCAGACCACTGATTGGCGGTCCAAAGTGCCCAGGTTGGCCCCAACTTCTCCAGCTGCCTCCCCTTGCGACTCCAAGTCTCCTGAAACAAAGCAAAACTACAAAACACAAACTAAATCAACTCGAATCGTCCAAACAGGATTCTGGACTGGCACCTCCCCGGTAACGGCGCCAAAAACTTGTTGAACGTTTTAAATTAAACTGCAAGTGCACGGCCGCGTTGAAGCGGTGGCAAATACGGGTCGTCCTCAGGGAGGTGAGCAGCCTCTCGTTTGTACGAAATCAAGTGGCAAAAATAGGGAAGAGAGTTTGATTATCCTACTCTACGCTACACTACACTACGAATAACGAAATGCGAAAGAAAGCAACAATCGATTAACTAAAACTTAACTAAGAACGAAAGAAGAGTGCTGGAATTCAAAAGTGGAAAAACCCCTAAGGGGTGGAGTGAGTGCACACATGCAAAGAGGTGGGTGTTGAACACATTCTTTAAGCACAAATGAAGGTGGTGTTATCATGCATAAGAAGTGTCTAAATGTTATGGCAAAACCTATCAATCCATTCACCAACCTAGTTGATTAACATTTACAAATACAAGTTGTTTATTTCAGAACCTAAACAAGCATGAGAGGTGTCTAATCATTTTGGAAAAACTCATCAAGTTATAAATTCTATCCTAAACAAGCAAGCATACATTCATGTTTTATCAACACATTGTAAATAAAGTATTCATTCCATTCTCTAATACATGTATGAACATCAACTCTACCCCTCAAAGGGTATGGAACTACTCACTAAACATTAGACTAATTATTAAACTAAGCAAGGAAAGCATATTAACTAAGATACTAAAACTAATGAAATGAAATTAAACAAAGTAAAACAAGAAACATGAAACAAACAACATAATAAAGAAACTTTTATTAAAATGACTCACAATTCAAGTAGCATCCTCCTACTTTAGTGTGTGCTTCAAGGCCTCACTTTTAGTAGGAAGAATAGCCACTCAAAATGTGAAGTGATTACAATAGAAGGTGAAGAGTTCTATTTATATCCAAAGAAAAAGGCAATCTGGGACAATCCCTCGATGTGCGACTAAACAAATACCATAAATGGACTAAGTACACATTAATACGCGACCCACCAAAATCTTAGCGGTTTTGGGCCAAAACAGATTGCCAATTAACGGTGTTGGACCGCCAATTGGCGGTCTATATGGTTCGGATCCCGCTGGGTATTCTTCTGGCTTTTCTGGATGTCTTTGGTGATATTTGATGCATCTACTTCGCTTGCTGGAGCTCCGACCCGAATAGAATTGCCAAAATACTCCCCATGATGGTGTGGAGTATTTTGTTTTGCTCTTTGGTCCTTTGGTCTTACATTCAGGTCTTTCTCCCTTGCATCTTAGTCCCCAGGTCTCACAATTCAGTCATTTTTCCATGTTTTTGGGTCCTTTTATGCTTCATCTCTTCAAACCTATTTATTCCTGAAAACTAAACATAAAACTCGTTACATAGCATTGTTAGGTGAAAGATAATTGATATTGTGATTGACATCATTTCATGCTTATATTTGTATCTGATATCCATTATCTTTCACCTAAACAATGCTATATCACGAGTTTTATGTTTAGTTTTAAGGAATAAATAGGTTTGGAGAGATGAAGCATAAAAGGACCCAAAAGCTGGGAAAAAGGACTGAATTGTGAGATCTGGGGACCATGATGCAAGGAAGAAGGACCTGAACGCAAGACAGAGGGACCTAAGAGCAAAACAGAATACTTCACACCATAATGGGGAGTATTTTAGCAATTGGATTCGGGTCAGAGCTCCAATAAACGAAGTAGATGCATCTAAGACCACCAAATACTAAGCAAAGCCCAACACAAATTTCAGATGGATCCAGACTTTTTAGACCGCCAATTGGCGGTCCAAGACCGCTAATTGGCGGTCACTTTTGGCCCAAATCCACTAAGATTTCTCTGGGTTACGTATTAGTGTGTATTTAGTCCATTTCTGGTATTTGTTTAGTCTCACATCGGGGGATTGTCCCGGATTAGCTTTTTCCATGCCTATAAATAGAACTCTTCACCTCCTATTGTAACCACTCCATATTTTAAGTGGCTATTCTTCCTACTAGAAGTGAGGCCTTGAAGCACACACTAAAGTAGGAGGATGCTACTTGAAATGTGAGTCATTTTATCAATAAAGTTTTGTGTTTCTTTCATTGTTTGTTTATGCTTCTTTTATTGTTTGTGCATGTTTTAGTTTAATCGTCTTTTATTTCTAGCTTAGTTTTAATATGCTTTCTTTGCTTAGTTTAATAATTAGTGTAATGTTTAGTGAGTAGTTCCATCCCCTTTGGGGGGTGGAGTAGATGTACATACATGCATTAGAGAATGAGATGAATGCTTTATTTTTGATGTGTTGATAAAACATGAATGTATGCTTGCTTGTTTAGGATAGAATTTATAACTTGATGAGTTTTGCCAAAATGATTAGACACCTCTCATGCTTGTTTAGGTTCTGAAATAAACAACTTGCATATGTAAATGTTAATCAACTAAGTTGGTGAATAGATTGATAAGTTTTGCCATAACCTTTAGACACTTCCTATGTTTGATAAACACCCCCTTCATGTGCTTAAAGAATGTATTCTACACCCACCTCTTTGCATGTGTGCACTCACTCCACCCCTTAGGGGTTTTCCCATTTCTGTATTCCAGCATTCTTCCTTTGTTCTAAGCTTAGTTATTATTTCATTGTTTGGTTCTTCCTTTCGTATTTCCTACTTCTTAGCGTAGTATAGAGTAGAGTAGCATAAACATCTTTCTCCCCCTATTTTTTCCACTTGATTTCGTACAAGCAAGAGGCTACTCACCTCCCTGAGGACGACCCGTACTTGCCACCGCTTCATCGCGGCCGTGCACTTGCGGTTTAAATAAAACGTTCCACAAGTTTTTGGCGCCGTTGCCGGGGAGGTGTCAGTCCAGACTCTTGTTTGGACGATTCGAGTGGATTTAATTTGTGTTTTGTAGTTTTCCTTTGTTTCAGGAGACTTGGGGTCACCAGGAGGAGCACCTGGAGAAATTTGGAGGCATTCTGGGCACTTCAGACCGCCAATCAGCAGCCTGAGACCGCCATTTGGCGGTCTGGTGAGCTCATTTGACTCTCGTATTTCTGTGGCGTGTTTACATAATTGATGTAGTGATCTGGGACTTGATTTGGCATGTTTTGACTTATAGTTTGTTCCCATATCCTTAATCAAACCTCCTTTAAGCAACTTGGACCCTAAAACTCAAAGCAAAAGATTAGGCATTGTTTTTGTTTAGGTCATGCATCATGTATGTGACTTAGGCATATAGATTGTATTTCATTTTAGCTTTATTTTCAGTTGCTGAGTGCTGGCGTGATGTACGCACCTTCTACTCTCATTCATGCATTTCGTATGAACATGCATTAGTTAGTAGGAAGTGCATTGCAACAAGTGTGAGTTGAGCGTTTGTTTGGAGAGTTGATTGCTAGATTAGGACTCCAAAACGCTACTAAGGAGGGGCTGTCCCATAAAAGATAAGGTGGGGGATTTCATCACCCTTTCCTTCGCCCCAAAAAACCACACTAATCAAGAGCCTAATTTTAAAATCAAGTAGACATTGGCCTTAAGGAATTGGGACGCATTAGGAGAGTGATCCGGTCCGGACCGTCATGACCTGATCGGCGTTGCCCACTTTGTCGATAGTAGGAGAGACGAGATCCCCGGATCGTGGCTCACTTGCTGGGCTTTGTGGTCCTTGTCGTAGGGAGGTGAGGCGTGTTGAGGCCGTGTGACCTCGCAGTTAGGCGTCGTCTAGCTGTAAGGACCTATAGCGACCTTAGGATTGCTTGAGCCTTGTTTGCTTGTGTGCTTCTACCTGTACCCATCCGCCGTAGCATAAGGACTTCTTCCTTTCTCTCCTGAGTCATTCTTTCTCTCCTGTGTCTCCCCCGTCTTCTCCTCTACGTACATTCTTTTTTAAAAAGATAAATAAATTTTTTGGTGTGTGTGCACCTTTGTGCATGCTTTCGTGGACACGAGACGAGAGTGGTCGTTTGACGAGGAGCATCGTCAATCCGACTTCGGTCATCGATTTCTCGACACCTTCCTCCTCCCGTGTCGCACATAGTTTGGGTTCAATGGCTGCTAATTTCCACAAGGAGGAGCAGTTGCTGGACCCACCTGAGCGTCCTGTTGTCGTTCCCATACCTCTACGTGATCGATGCTACCCGAGCCGTACTGCTCTACCTTCATGCATCGTATTGCCAGAGGCTAATGGGAACCATTTTGAGGTTAAGCCTCAATTTATTTCCATGCTCCCTCATTTCACTGGGAAAGGTGACCCATATATCTTTCTCAGGGAATTTGAGGAGGTTTGTGCTATGTTCAAGCTGCAACAACTTAGCACAAACTCCATCCATCTTAGGCTTGTCCCCTTTGCGCTGAAGGATGACGCCAAGAAGTGGTTGTACAGCAACCAGGAAAATTCCTTTAGGACTTGGGATGAGTTTCAATCTGCATTCCTCAAGAAGTACTTCCCAAATCATCGGACTCAAAAATTGAGGAACGAAATCACTTCGTTCTATCAACTTGAGACCGAGACATTTCATGCATACTTAGAGAGGTTCAAGGAGCTACTAACCTCATGCCCTCACCATGGCATCGAATTGTGGCGCCTTTGTCAGATTGTTTACGAAGGTCTTCACATCCCGTCAAGAACGCTCCTTGAGTCCATGTGTCAAGGAGAGTTCTTGGGAAATGATGAAAGGGAGGCATGGGCTTTCCTAGAAGACCTTGCTGAGAAAACCATGCAATGGGAGAGTGTAAGGGAACCACCTGCATCATCTAGTATAGGAGCGAGGATTGCGAATGCAAACTCGACTAGATCGGGTACCGCATTTGCTATCGATACCACTACGGCCACCGAGGCACGCATGGCGGCCTTAATGCGCCGTATGGATTCGATTGAGCTCCAAAACCAACAAGGTGCACCTCACATGTCCACATCTGGTCCAGTTCCCTGTCATTCATGTGGTAGGGTAGGTCATGTAGAAAGCGAGTGTGTGTCTATTCCTCCTGAGATGGAGCGTGTCAACGCCATCTATGAAAGAGCCAAGAATGACCCATACTCATCATCTTATAATCCTGGATGGAGGAACCACACCAATTTTTCATGGAACCAAACTAATGCCCCGGGTGGTCCTTCAAACTCCTCTAGACCACCTTACCAATCACACCAACCTCCCATGCATGCACAATCTTATCAGCGACCCCAAGCGCAAACCACCAATCAATCGGGTTTCCCAAATTCTAACAATATGGAAACATGATTCAATTCGCTTGAGACCTTGACTCGTGGACTTGCAAACTCAATGAAATTTTTATGTCAACCACGAGTCAAGTTCTCACTTCAAATCAGCATACCATGAAATCTCTAGAGCTTCAGATGGGCCAATTGGCTCAGTCTGTACATGAAAGAGAGAGAGGGTCTTTTCCTAGCCAACCTGAGGCTAACCCCCGCATGTACCAGCAACAACACATGCAAAATGAGAATATGGTACCCCGGGGGAGGCAAGTGAACCATGTGGAGGAACCTGTTCACCATGTCCATTCCATTGTGACCTTAAGGAATGAAAAACAGGTTGACAATCACATTTCCTTGCCACAACCACCACCATCTATGCAGCCCCTTAGTGGGAATGGTGGTGAAGAAGAGGCTGAGGGTGAGGGTAATACACCAAGGCTTCTTTCTCAGGCACCGCAGAAAACCTACCTGCCAAAACCTCATTATCCAAGTAGGTTAACGAAAAAGCAGAGTGACACAATGGACAAGATATTAGAGTTGTTTAAGCAAGTTAAGGTTAACATCCCCTTGTTGGATGTCATCCATCAAATACCTCAATATGCCAAAGTGTTGAAGGATCTCTGCACAACCAAGAGGAAGACCAATGTTCCTAAGAAAGCATTCTTGGCTGCAAATATCAGCTCACTTTTGTCCAATCCTACCTACACAAAATACAAGGACCCTGGGTGTCCTACTATTCAGTGTACGATAGGGGACACTAGAATGAGCAATGTTTTGCTTGATTTAGGATCAGCGGTCAACCTGCTCCCATTCTCTGTTTATAAACAGTTGAACTTGGGAGAATTTAAACTAACGAAGATCACCCTCCAATTGGCGGATAGATCCATTCGTATTCCCATGGGGATTATCGAGGACGTGCTTATCAAAGTTGGAGATTTTATATTTCCAGTCGATTTTGTTGTCCTCGATACCAATCCTGTTGCGAACACCCACTCTCAAATACCTTTGATTTTGGGTAGACCATTTCTGGCAACCTCCAATGCTTTGATTAATTGTAGAAATGGTCTCATGAAGCTCTCATTCGGTAACATGAGTGCCGAGTTTCATGTGTTCAATTCTGGTAGGCAACAAGAACCCATGGATGAACCTTTAAATCTAAATCTCATCCGCCAATTGGAGAAAACACCACAAACTCAACGAACACCCCTAACCCCAAGGCAACCCGTTGAGAATGTTCGTGGGCCCAGCCAAAACTCATTGCCTGTCTTCGCAATGCAACAGAGTGCGTTGGCCTCGAACATGAATGTCCAAAGGGAGTGTTCGTTGCATGATTCAGTTGAGAGTACTAGTGAGAGTGAGACACCTCATCATATGCCTATACCAGAAGCTGTCTGTACCTCATGTCCCATGGCCCTTGAGCCATTTGAGCTTCATATTGACTCCAACAAGGACCCACCTATGACCGAGCTTATGCTTGATGATCTAAATGATGGTGGGAGGTCCTTGTTGGATAACTTGGGGAGAAGCCCCATTCTTAGTGATGCAAGTCTGCTGCATCCATCGAATGAGCTTGAGGAACTCATTCCGATGCACCCACCTTTTGGTTGGAGGGTTTTGTTCGATGAGCAACTAAACCCTAGTGAGGCAACACAACTTCATTCTTTGTTGCCCACACCCAACCAATATCATGAGGGGTTCGAGCCTTTCAGCTTTGACATTTCACCCCTCATGACACCTCAGAGTACCGGTGAAGTTTGCCCATCTCGGCAAGTCTCTGGTTCTCATGACTTGATGTTCTCATTTGATGTTCCTTGACCAAATGATTATGAGAATATCGTTGTTGCTGTATATATCATGTAAAAAAATCGAAAAAAAATCGAAAAAAAAGAAGAGAAAAAAAGTGTAATAAAAGACTCCTTCAGTGAGCATCGATTGTTGTGGGCCCCAACCCTTGTGTACTTGGGTCCCATTTGTTCACGTATTTATCTCCCATCTTCAGCATCTCACAGGTTTTGAGGGAATTCGGGTTTGTGTCCATCAACATGACCTTGAACTTCCCATTGTACTTCATGTTGGTGAGATCTCTCCTTTTTCATGCATATATCCATGTAGTATCATGCTCACATTCAATTAGGACAATGCATGAAGTAGGTGTGGGGGGGTGTTTTACGTGTGTACATAGTCGAGTCTTTTCTTTTGATTTTTGTTTTCTTTTGTGTGCATTGTTAGGGTCATGTTAGTGTGCCACATTTATATCGATATATCTGCTTGCCATGATCCTTGGGTGACTTGTCTTCTTTTGCTTGCCTAGTGCTTTAAAATTTTCACATTTCTTTCAAAATCTTCATGTGTTTGCAAAAGAAAATGTTTTTGTGGGTTTTGCGTGTGTTTAGCAAGAAAGCTCCCAAAATTGTCTTGAACTTGATGCATTAGGATTTCTAGTTTACTGGCTTTAGGTCTTATCGAGTCGTTAGGATGCACCCCGGTTTTCCCTCGGGGGGCGTGTAATCATAGGGTTTCAGTACTCAAACATTTAAAGAAGTCCACCCTGAACTTAGTGAGTCAAATAATTCGTGTCTGTTAGTATAAGGAAGTTTGTCGTAGTCAAGGGCCCTTAATCTCTTTTTGTGAAACTTAAGTGTAGGGGTTTTGGTTCCCATGTAGATAAGTAAATAAGTGGTGTTCTCTCTTCTCGCACGACTCCTATCACTCGGGAAAGTAGGTCTGAGGGGACTTTGTGCCTTGTAATTTCGAGTCATCTGACTTGGGATGCACCGACCGAACTCCGGGTGGTAGGGATCGCCCTATGTGGAGATTTGGGGGAAGGTGTACGTGATAGTGTAAGTCCTCATAGGCAATGATGCACGAAACCTGACCCTGGGGAATCAAACACCAACCAATAAAATTCTCCAAAGAAAAAGAAAAAAAAGAAAAAGGAAAGAAAAAAAGAAAAAAAAGAGTCAAATAAGAACCAAAATGGACTTTACACATTGTATCACATTCAGAAGTTAAGGTTGCCCATGTCTTTCACTTAAGTCCTTGACTAACTTTCACGAATAACTCATTAGGCTAGGTGTGTGGACGGATTACATATATAGAGTCGACCCGTAGTATTACCGCGTCCCATGATCGACAAAATAAGTCCAACGAGTCGTGTAGCTAGATTGATTAATGCATCTTGTTCCGATTTTGTGGGTATATCCGCTGAAAACCCTCAGGAGACAACACTCCTCCTCCTTGGCAACGAGGTTTAACGGCTTGTTGCACGTGCTAAGTGCAACCGTGATTGCTACGAAAGTGAGTTAGGATTTCTTGTTTTTCGTATGTTGTTCTCTTTCTTTGTTTTGCTTGGGACTAGCAAAAGTTAGGTGTGGGGGTATTTGATTGACATCATTTCATGCTTATATTTGTATCTTATATCCATTATCTTTCACCTAAACAATGCTATGTCACGAGTTTTATGTTTAGTTTTCAGGAATAAATAGGTTTGAAGAGATGAAACATAAAATGACCCAAAAGCTGGGAAAAAGGACTGAATTGTGAGATCTGGGGACCAAGATGCAAGGAAGAAGGACCTGAACGCAAGACAGAGGGACCTAAGAGCAAAACAGAATACTTGACACCATCATGGGGAGTATTTTAGCAATTGGATTCGGGTCAGAGCTCCAATAAACGAAGTAGATGCATCTAAGACCACCAAATACTAAACATAGCCCAACACAAATTCCAGATGGATCCGGACTTTTTAGACCGCCAATTGGCGGTCCAAGACCGCTAATTGGCGGTCACTTTTGGCCCAAATCCGCTAAGATTTCTCTGGGTTACGTATTAGTGTGTATTTAGTCCATTTCTGGTATTTGTTTAGTCCCACATCGGGGGATTGTCCCGGATTAGCTTTTTCCATGCCTATAAATAGAACTCTTCACCTCCTATTGTAACCACTCCATATTTTAAGTGGCTATTCTTCCTACTAGAAGTGAGGCCTTGAAGCACACACTAAAGTAGGAGGATGCTACTTGAAATGTGAGTCATTTTATCAATAAAGTTTTGTGTTTCTTTCATTGTTTGTTTATGCTTCTTTTATTGTTTGTGCATGTTTTAGTTTAATCGTCTTTTATTTCTAGTTTAGTTTTAATATGCTTTCTTTGCTTAGTTTAATAATTAGTGTAATGTTTAGTGAGTGGTTCCATCCCCTTTCGGGGTGGAGTAGATGTACATATATGCATTAGAGAATGGGATGAATGCTTTATTTTTGATGTGTTGATAAAACATGAATGTATGCTTGCTTGTTTAGGATAGAATTTATAACTTGATGAGTTTTGCCAAAATGATTAGACACCTCTCACGCTTGTTTAGGTTCTGAAATAAACAACTTGCATATGTAAATGTTAATCAACTAAGTTGGTGAATAGATTGATAGGTTTTGCCATAACATTTAGACACTTCCTATGTTTGATAAACACCACCTTCATGTGCTTAAAGAATGTATTCTACACCCACCTCTTTGCATGTGTGCACTCACTCCACCCCTTAGGGGTTTTCCCATTTCTATATTCCAGCATTCTTCCTTTGTTCTAAGCTTAGTTATTATTTCATTGTTTGGTTCTTCCTTTCGTATTTCCTACTTCTTAGCGTAGTATAGAGTAGAGTAGCATAAACATCTTTCTCCCCCTATTTTTGCCACTTGATTTCGTACAAGCAAGAGGCTACTCACCTCCCTGAGGACGACCCGTACTTGCCACCGCTTCATCGCGGCCGTGCACTTGCGGTTTTAATAAAACGTTCCACATATTGCCTCCAATGTACTGCCTCCAATGTTTTTTATGGTTTATTGATTTCCTGATTGATTAGATGATTATTGCATGCAAATTGATGTAATTGTTTTTCCTTTTTTGTGTTACATTTCAATTGACTGCTGACATACTATTAAGTCATGAGAATTACATGTAGCAATTGTGCATTAACACTCGTATTTGACTATTTGTGTTCGCAAATGTACAATTAGTGGTGGTGTACGATTGTATCATTGTTTTGTTAATCGTTTGTCCATTAAATCCATGTCAAATATTCATTTATTAATTGTGATGCAACCTTACACTAAACACATAATCGTGTAGATTTTTTCCAATCCGTATTCCTAATTTTTTTCCTGCGTTACGACCGTTGGACGTGAAATTCCGAATTTGTCCTTGATGTTTTCTATACAATCTCCTATTCACTCTTTTTTTAATTGCTCCAATGTTCCATTTTATTGTTTATTGACTTCCTGATTGACTAGGTGATTGTTGTATGCAAAATTGATGTAATCGCTTTTCCTTTTTGTGTTGCATTTCAAATGTCTATTGACTTAATGTTTACTCGTGCGGATTACATGTAGCAATCGTGCATTAATACTCTTATTCGATTGTTCGTGTTTGCAAATGTACAATTAGTAGTGGTGTACTACTGTATCTTTATAGTGTTTATCGTGTTGGTCTAGTAAATCTATATCAAACATCCGTTTATTAATTATCTTACATCTGTACACTAAAAACTTAATTATGTAGAATTTTTAAATCTATATTCCTGAATTTCTACTTCGCTAGAAAATGCAAATTATTCTTTACATTGACCATCCTAGCATAATATTTCCCAAGCATTTATCTTATATTGACCAAAGGCATTTTGGTTGTCCGAACTTGTGATTCTAGTTTGGGGTTTTGGTGGACAAAAAATGGTTCGGTTGACCCCATACCTATAAAGTTTCCATTTATTTTTTACCTTAATTTTTGAGAAAGGAAAATGATAAAAAAACTACAGAAAATCTTATGGTTTTGGGTTGTCAATTAACATATCCTATTGGGCATCAAAAAACTATAACATATCCTTGTTGTGTTTCGTTATGTCAGGATAAGACCTTTTATCACACGAAAAAGGAATACAAAACCTCTAATCCACCCAAATCCCAAAAGAAACCCTAAATCCGAAGTCCACAAGGCCGACCCCAAGAAGTGAATCCAAGAAAGGGCATCAAACATGGACGTTGCAAGCACCAACGGTCAAGAGCAAGCAAGTAGGTGGCTTGCATTTTGATCAGCATAGACATTTCCATTTCGACGGGATGTTATCTCATCGAGATGTGGTAGTGTCCAGTTGGCCTAAATGTGGTGGTGTCCAGTTTGACGTAGTTTGGTCATGTACACTTTGTGGCAATCATGCATTAATACTCGTATTCGACTATTTGTGTTCGCAAATGTACAATTAGTAGTGGTGTACTATTGTATCTTTATTGTGTTAATCGTGTTTGTCCATTAAATCTATATCAAACATCTGTAGATTAATTGTGTTACAACCTTACACTAAAAACGTAATTGTGTAGAATTTTTCCAATCCATATTACTACATTTTTTTCATTCGCTAAACATCAATATATTTGAAAGGACATACGTGTCCTTAAAGAACAAACTCGTTCTTTAAAGAATACATTTAAATGACACTTTTGAGTTCCAGGGACATATTCGTGTCTTAAAGAAAAGACTCATTTCGGTTAGAGGACCACACGTGTCCTTTAAATGACATAAGTACCCCTTAAAGGACAAACATGAGTTCAAAGGAGATATCCTTGTTTTAAAGAAAAAGACACGTGTCCCTTATAGGGTCAACTTGTGATTTGAAGACCATTTCGAGTTTTAAAGAAAAGACTCGTGAGCTTTAAAGAACATACATGACCTTTAATGGATATCGGTGTCCTTTCAAGCACATGATTGTAGACTTGTAGTGGTGGTTTAAGGATCCTTCCGAGTCTAGAGAATAGACAAGTATGTGTATAAAGGACCCGAGTCTATGTTATTGTAGCATGCACGATTGATGTGATCGTATTTCCTTTTTGTGCTGCATTTCAACTGACAACTCCCCTAATGTTTACTCGTGTGAATTACATGAAACAATTGCGCATTAATACTCGTATTCGTGTTATCAAATGTACAATTAGTGGTGGTGTACTATTGTATCTTTATAGTGTTAATCTTGTTTGTCCATTAAATTTATAACAAATATTCGTTTATTGATTGCGTTACAACCTTGCACTAAAAACACAATTGTCTAGAATTTTTCCAATCCATATTCCAGAATTTCTTCCTATGCTTAAAAATCTATATTATTCTTTCACTTCTTGTTGTATAATCCTATAATGTCTTACATTGACTGCGCTAGCATAATATTTCCCAAGCATTTGTCTTATATTGATCGAATGCCTTTCGGTTTTCCGAACTTATGATTCTAGTTAAGGGTTTTGGTGGACCGACATGGGTTTGGCCATCCCACTAGCACGTTTTTTTGGACCGGATATTTTCGGGCGACGACATCAGATTGGTTTTCGCTGATTTCCAACTTCAAAAGTTGAGAAAGGAAATTGAAAATTGGGCATCGATACCCAAGAATGCACAAACAAGTAAAACAATCCCCCTCCATAGATATTCCTTCAGAAATTCAATATGCAAATTCGGAATTTACTATCCACACATTTGGGAGGACCAAACCAGTTGCTTACCGTTAGACGACCGTAGAAAGGAAATTGAAAATTGGGCACAAACATGCTGTTAGAGGTCCCCAACGGTCATCTGCACCATTAATGGACGAACATTGGATGCAAATTTCCCAATTTGTCCTTGATGTTTTCTATATAAACAAGCCCTTATTCACTCTTTTCTGTCATCCATCTTTTCTACAAACATTCTAAATTCTTCCTTCTACTCAAATTCTTCCAATCCCTACTCTCTTCACAACCTTTCAATGCCTCCAAAGAAGGTCTTTGCCTCAATTAAAGTGGTGGCACCAGCTAAGAAATCGATTGAGAAGAAAGTAAACAAGTTGGTTCCTCTGTCGAAGAAAAGTCATCTTAACGTAGACACCCATCCTCCTCGACGACACTGGCAGAAGAAATTCCGGAAGAGCTCTTTCCTTACTCTGGTGAAATCTTCCTCTGAAGATTGCTGGCAATTTTATGTGGGCCATGTAAAAACCAACATTTATAGTGCACTCAAAGTCCCTCATGTCCAAAATCAATGTGTTTCTTTCACTCTCACCACGTCACTACTTTGGGATATCACAAGTCTTCCAAGCGCTGGAGACGACATCTTCGACTTGGCTTGGGAGGGGTATGTGGCTCCATCTATCAATTCGTCGATGTTAACAAGAAGTGGTTGTAGACATGGGCGTTTCAAGCACCAACTGTAAAGATCAAGTAAGTAGGTGGTTTGCATTTTGACTGGCGTAGATGTTTCCAGTTCGACCACGTGTTCAGTATGACGTAGTTTGGTCACATACACTTAATTGGCATGCGACTGTGTCCACCTTAAAATGTAGTATAACCATTTACATCGTAGTGTCCCTTTGAGGAAAGGTATGTCCTTTTAAGGAAACCTATCCTTTGAAGGACCAATCTATGCCTTTAAGTTGGTAACTCTATAGTGTTCGTTTTCAGTGGGCCGGAGTCCAACCCTTTAACATTCAAACTCTGACTGTTGTTCGGAGTGTGCCCATTTGACAGTTGAGGTTGTATCTCGGGAAGGACACATGTGTCCCTCTAAGGACACTTGTGTTCATCGAAGGGGACGTGTGTCCTTTCAAGGACCATTGTGTCCCTTATGGCTTTAAGTTTGTGGTTAAACATTCGAATTGTGCATTTGAGGTACTAAGTCTATCATTTTATTCATTGCAGGCTTCAAAATTCTTTCAGCCTACAAAGTGTAAATGGGTGCCATTTCAGAAGGAGAAGAAACTGTTTGCTCATAGACAGCTGGTGATATTCAAAAGGATCCCCTTCGCACACTTCCAAAAGATGCGAAGTATCATGTTGAACAATGACATCATGGAGTTCATGATCAAGATTATCACAAGGAAAAAAGAAGCTTCAGACTTGGGAACAATGTAGTGAATCGAAAGGCCTCCGACGTTGCTGCGATATTGGGACTACCTCTCGGCCACTGGAGAAGGCAGAATTTAGAATACACCCGGCCAAAGCGAGGGCAAGTGGAGACAATGAGGAGTGCGTCAAACTTTTGCTCTATGTTCTTTTCAGCACATTTGTTTTCTACAATGGTTCGCATAGATAGAAGAGATGGTACATCTCAGCGATCAAAAATCTAAAGCAAATGAGAACGTACACCTGGTCGGAAGGAATTTTTGAGGACCTGACTACTGGCTTCAAAAAGGCCAACAGAGATATGACCACAAGGAAATCTACCGACAACGTTACCCAAAGTGAGGGGAACGTGGACGGATGCATGGCCATATTTCAGGTTAAAAAATAATGGTTTCAATCATTTGCCCTCATTTTATGATATCAATAGTTTTCCCTGAAACGGAAAATCTACATGTTGATGCATGTATGGCTTTGTGGGAAGATAAAAATAGAGAATGAGATGTCATCGTGCTTTGCAGTAATGAATCACTAGAGTTCCTTAACCCGAGCAAGGAATATGTGGAGGGTGTTCCAAATGTAGGGCGTCACCCTCCTCAAACTAGGTAGAAGAGAAGTTCAGTTGAGAGAAGAGGATGAGCTGGAACCACCTGGAAATGCAAAGACAAGTGATGACTGTGAGGGGTGAAAAACTAGTCGAGGCAGCGACAAGCGGCAATCGACAAATCAACGACACTCCACGCTACGTTCTTCCTCAAAGTGTAATGGTGGGTGCCCACCACATTCCGAGGGACCTAATAAATAATGTGACGATATGGAGGAACCTTCTACACGACAATGTCGACTACCATGTGCTCAAATTGAGATGGCTTAAGGAGGAGCACCTAGACTGGACCTACGACAACAACTGGGGTAGAACGACAAAGAAATAAATTTCTGTAAAGAAAGGTCGATAGAGTCCCTGCAAGACGAGAAAGACGCATACACCTTTCCAAAATTTACCCAGTACACCCAGCTGGAGTGAACTTCTTCAGAGCACAATAGTAAAGACGTCAGCGAGGACACATTCACGACGCTTGCAGAAATTGCCTCCCTTCCCAGGTGTAAGCATCGGACATGTACATAAATGTAATGTTACGTGTCATCTAAACCCTTGAACTAATAAAATTACAATTCAATGGACACATGTGTCCCACGAGGGGCCCTTGCATCCCATGTGAGACACAAGTGTACAAAGGGCCAACTAAACAGGCCATTGGTAAAATTAATATAAAAAATTGACATGGAAGTCGTGGTCGGGTTGACCGATTCATAGTGGAATGTGCTTCTTAATCTAACAACACCAGGAAGAGATAAAAACAAATTTGTATGGTGCAGGGACACGAGCCAGGTGAGGCTAGGGAATCTGTAGGATATAATCACCAAAGGGTGAGGGCTATCAATGAATGTAGGTAAATTTCCTTATCATACTTCAGTTTTTTTTATGCTCGGAAAATGTCAAATTAATGTCACTATTCTGAATGGACAGTTAATGGACATCGTGCTAGATGTGTTGGAGCAAAGTCAAGAGATAGGATGCTAGCCACAGAAGGTTATCACAATTCCAAGCATCACCACCCAACCCATGTCATCTGGAAACCGTGAATTGGCTGCAGATATGGTAGAGCCCAGATTAAAAGATTGAGACCCTAAGGACACGGTGATCGCCCAACCATTGTGAACTTCAGAACACTGGAAGGTGTTAATCGTGGATAGTAGGACACAAAAGTTAACCCAACTAAACAACTTTCTGTGACTAGTTGGAGACAATGAGCGATACTTCCAACAAGTAGGGTACCCACAAAGAAGTAGCGCAATTAATGGATGAATTTTGGAAATCCACCCTGAAAGTGGACTGGGAGCAGACGTACGAAAGAGAAACATGGCAATGCCAAACACTAGATAGCAACAACTGTGTAGTGTATGTCATGCACTGGATCAAATGGCTGATGTTGGCCGTACATTTCACTGCAAATATCTACACTCGGTTAGGGGTGAAATGACAATGTGGTTGGTCAAGAACTCTGGATTCAATGGCCTCACACTGTAATATACTGTAACCTTTCATATTGTAAACTTTGAACTAACATACATTATGCTTTTAGGTTACATATTGTAAACTTTCAACCAACATACTGTAATTTTCGTACAATTCAATTAATTGAGTCGTCGTAATTTGGGTAGCAAATTATTTGATCCAAACTACATGGATAAGTTGCATCATGAAGTGGTTGTTACAATATGTTAGTTGGAGATGTACTTCACCTCATCATTTTTTGACATTTGGTAGTTCATCTAGTTAGAGAAATTAAATTAGTTGGACCGATATTTGTAAGGTGGATGTATTGTTTCTAGCGATACATGGGTTTGATGAAGGGTTATTGTAACAATTGATGGAGGCCCGATGCTAGCATTGTTGATAATCAAATGTCAGACCTTTTAGAAGAAAAACGAGATATTATTTCTCAAGAAGATGTTAATGAATTGATGAAATCCCCCCATTTTCAATGCAAGTGCCTGAATTGAAGCCCATCGACGATGATAGAAATGTTGATAACATACTTATTCGGGAGGATCATGGTGAAGGAATATGGATCGAAGATTCTGATAACAAAAAAGAAAAAAGAAAATTTTACAGGTTAACCTAATATTTTATTAGTTTATGTTAAGAACTCATGAGTTAATTGTGTTTATGAACTGACACAACTTAAAATGTAAATTGAGTTAATTCTTTTTTTTCCACGTGAATGGCCCACTCCCAAAGATACATTTGCTTTTGACCATATACTTTCTATATAATGATATGTTGCTGATATATTTGCTAGTTGTTGTTACATCAATGGTTGTTGCTCATTAGATTTGTTATTGTAAAATTTGGTGTTGTTTGGATTTGCTATTGTACATTATCATTGCCTTAGTTACATTTGCTGTGGCAGAAATGAAGGTGAATGTTATGCAATTAGGTTTATGAATTGCAAGAGATTAGTTTAGAAATGTATAAGAAAACATATTTTGCCCAGAAATCAATTTAAAAACATAACACGTCGGTTTTAAGGCTATATTCCGGTGTGATGTGTCCCTTTTATTTGTTCACTTTGAAGGATATACGTGTCCATTAAATAACATAAGTGTCCTTTAAGGATAAACCGGTCCTTTAACGGACTCGTGCAGTAAAGGACTCATCCTTTAACGGACATACTTGTCCTTTAAGGACATAAATGTCCTTCAAGCGGAAAAGACCCTTTCGAGTTTAGAGAATAGACAAGTATGTGCTTTAAAGGACATACGTGTCCTTTCAAGGATAACTTATTTGGAGGCAGAAATAATTTGAACCGTATTCCGAGTTTCAAGGAAAGACTTGTCGTGCTTTAAATGAGAAACCAAACCTTTAACGGGCACACTTGGTCTTTAAAGGACACAAGTGTTCATTAAGGGGAAGACTTGGACTCGTGCCCTATAAAGGTCATCCTTGTGGTTTAAGGACCCTTTTGAGATAAAGAAAAAATATGTATTTTAAATGAAATGTGTACTTTAAAGGATATAAGTTTCCTTTAAAGCACATGCTTGTGGATTAAAGGACCATTTGGAGTTTTAAAGAACAGAACAAAATGTGTATGAAAATGTAAAATTTAAACTTTAAAAATTTAAATGTATTGCCTTAATTTAAAAGGACCCCCTTCGCACACTTCCAAAAGATGCGAAGTATCACGGTGAACATTGACATCATGGAGTTCATGATCAAGAATTACCACAAGGAAGAAGGAAGCTTCAGACTTTGGAACAAAGTAGTGAATCAAAATGCCTCTGACGTCGCTGCGATATTGGGACTGCCTCCCGGCCACTGGAGAAGGCAGAGTTTAGAATACACCTGGCCAAAGCGAGGGAAAGTGGAGATGATGAAGAGTGCATCAAACTTTTGCTCTATGTTCTTTTCAGTACATTCGTTTTCTACGATGGTTCACATAGATAGAAGAGATGGTACATCTCAACGATAAAAAACTTGGAGGAAATAAGAACGTACACTTGGTCAGAGGGAATTTTTGAGGACTTGACTACTAGCATCAAAAAGTCCAGCAGAGATATGAACACAAGGTAATCTACCGACAATGTTACCCAAAGTGAGGGGTGTAGGATCGTGAGGGTCTCTAATACTAATCACTTTTATGCTAATTACCTACTTGTTTAAGCAATCAAGATATGCACAGCGGAATTTAAAGTAAACAAGCAAGTAAGAAGAAATATCCAAACCACAATGGAACATGGGGGTTTTTACAGAGGTTCGGCCACCCGCCTACGTCCTCTCTTGCAAGCTCCGCTCGGATAACCGAGCTCCTCTCACGACTTCACTAACCACTCCCCGTTCTGGGCCGGGAGAGAACGCTTTTACAATCTTCAAGCTCGCGAACAACCCTCACCGAGCTTGGCTCCTCCTCTCACAATCCGAGAGGGATGCTTTGGGCTCTCACCAAAGCCTTTACTTGGCTTTGACAGCAACAAACTTGAGTGGGACAATCACTCTCTAAACTTGAGCACACTTGAGAAAGATAAGAATTGATCTTAAGTGTGGAAATTGTGGCTTGGAGTGTTTGGAATGATCTCTCTAATGTAGGAGGCAAATATGTGTGGGAGAGTTATTCTAAAAAGTGTTTTACAACTCTATTTATAAGCATTAGAGAGATTATAGCCGTTGGGGTAAATTGGGTAAGTGTTGGTGTAAGATACACAAAACAGAAACTAGCAGGACCCAATTCTGAGTTAATTCGGTCGACCAAATCGGGTAGTTCAGTCGACCGTTTGGCAGTTTTGAACTCAGTTCGGTCGACCGGTTAAGGAACGGTCAACCGCCCAACGCTAAGACTCAAGTACACTTAAGTGATCGGTCAAACTCTGAACAAGGTTCGGTCGACCGATTCACACTAGGCTCTTTGGGGTTGACAAACAAGGTTCTATTCGGTCGAACGAAACAAGGTACACGGTCAACCAAATTCCAACTGGAAGTTCGGGTTTGTCAAGAGACATAAGTTTGGTCGACCGAACAAGGTCCTTGGTCGACCGATACATAAAATGTATTTGGGATATTGTGGATTAATACGAATACCACCATTTGGGTATATACGACAAAACAAACGGTCGGAAAATAATTGGGACTCGGTCGACCGAAAAGGTCTGGACGGTCGACCAAACTTAGGCAATTAAACACTAACAGGATAATTGATCACTCGGTCAACCGAACTGTCTGTTTCGGTGGACCGAATGTGGGCAAACTGTTTGGATTTTGGTTTAGTGTTTTCCGGTCTAAGTTTGGGTGATCTATTGAAGTCCAAATTATATGAAATTTTGTGTGTGACTTCTATAGGGAACCTAGTGTATGTTTGAGTAGTTTTTAGCTCATGTATGCTCAATTACACAAAGTTCCTAAGACTCAAAGAAATACAAAATACATATCTTCAAATGAGCTTAATTACATGTCTTGACTTGATTTCCTTTCTTCCTTGAGTCTTGATCACCTGTAGAGGTTAGCACAAAGCGATATACATGCAATGCAACATGTGTGCTACTCTACATGATCACAATTAAGATTAGTTTCATTAAATCATCAAATCATAGATTAAGGCCAAAAAGCCAACAATCTTCCCCTTTTTGATGATGACAACCTATATCTAATACATAAATTTTTTATATGTAAACTATCCATATAAATGCTCCCCCTATGCATAGTTTTTGTTCAATTAAAATCAAATTCCAAGTTACCCCCGTAATTATCTCTCGCCCTTTGACATCCATCAAAAAATTTACGAATTAAGCAATGAATTGTGGATGTCTTGTAATGAAGTTTCTCCCCCTAAATTTTGCACTTAATTACACTAAGAAAATGATATTAAATAAGCTCCCCCTATCAATATGAATATGAATTTTCAATTAAGTTCAATTTTATTTCTCCCCTATTAACATCAAGCAAATATTACAATATAGCATGTGATGTTTACATTTCCCCTTATTAGACATACGTTTATAAAATGTGACTCTAAAACATGGATGTGATTCAAATTTTAAGATTTGCAATGAATGAATATATAATATGTCAATTAAGCATGTTAAAAACTAGAGTAGAACCAATTTATTCAAAAATTTAGAGGATAAGAAATTATACCCACTTTGAAACTTGAATTGATTCCACTCTCATTCGGAGATGCAACCGGCTTTGAATTTGACTCTTAAGCTTGCCCGGTCACCACTGATGTCCTCCTCAAGCACCTACAAGTGTAGATTTAGGTACCCAAACAACTTTGGGTCCTTGAATGTTAGCTTTGGGAACTCAAACCATTTTAGTTTTGGGAGTCCACACACTTGAAGAGCTATGCTTTACAACTAAGTGCTTTCCATTTAACGTTGTATGAATTACATGGTTTTTAATTTATGAATCATTATATCCTAAACCATGTTTTTGTAAAGATTGCCTTTGACTTCCTAATAGCATATTAAGCATCTTAGTTCCATTTGTGAACTTTTCTAGATCTTTTCTTAATTGCAGATTGAAAGCATGAAGATCTAATTGTTCAACATCTATAGTTGTTGCTTTTAAATTATCAAGATTTGATGCATTAATTTCAAGTTTAGCAAGCACCTCATTTTTCTCATGCATGATTGATTCAATTTGGCTTTGGAGATCATTTATTAATTTTCTAGCCTTCTTATTTTTGTCACAAATGATCTCATATTGTTTAACTAGGTCATGGAATGCATTTTGAAGCTCATCATGTGTATAGGTTTCTTCATTAACACTAGAATGTGAGCTATCACTATAATATGACTTAGTTGAGCGTGATCTACTAGAACAAGAGTTAGAGTCTACCTTACTTTGATCATCTTCAATAGCCATGAAGCATGAGTGAGCCACCTTTCTTCTACTTTGCAAGGAAGACGATGATGATGATGGTGATGAAGAATCATCCCATGTAGTCTTGTGAGCTTCCTACTTCCTTACTCTTCTCTTTCTTTTCTCCTTTTCTCTTCTCCTCTCCCTTCTTTTGTTTTTCTTCTCCCCTTCTCTTCTCTCATTTTTGCTCTCCTCCTTCTCTTTTTCTTTTTCTCTTTTCTCACTTCTTCTACCTCTTCTTTCATTCTTTTCTTCCTTATCCTTCTTGAAGTATTTGAAGAAGTCTTTGGCTAGGACTTCAATATCCTCATCTTCTACACTCCTTCTTGGTTTCTCAATACTTGCATGTAATGACAAGAAGGGTTTGTTCTTTGAAGCTTCTTTCTCCTTTCGATGGTTGATTTGAAGTTCGTTTGCTATCAAGTTTCCAACGAGTTCCTCCATCTTTAATTTGGAAAGATCATGCACCTCTTGAATTGTGACGACTTTATCTTCCCAATCGATGCTAAGCGACTGGAGGAACTTCTGTGTCATCTCTCCTTCATTGATTTTTCTTCCAAGGACCAAAAGAGAGTTAGTAATATCGGTGAAGCGAGTGTTCATTTTGCTTATGTTTTCACTTATTTACATAGAAAAAATCTCATATTTACGCATCAGGAGACTAATGCGAGTTTCCTTAGTTTTGCTATCACCCTCATGATGCATTTGTAATCTATGCCATATTTCATATGCACTTTCACAACCCCTAATTCTAATATATTCTCACTCATTAAGGCCACAATACAAGATGTTCATGATTTTTGAATTCATTTCGATTTCTTTCATTTTGGCCCTAGAAAGTGAATCTAATTCATCTTCTTTTGGGGGTGTGTATGGATTTTGAAGAAACATCCAATACTTAAGGTCATTAGAAATTAGAAAAAAAATTTATTATATTCTTCCAATAATCATAGTTTGACCTATTTAGTAAAGGAGGTCGAGTTGTGCATAATCCCTCTAAATGATTAGATGTACTAGCCATGCTAAAATATACGATTAAGTATGTGATTTAGCTCAAAAGGCTCTGATACCAAATGTAGGATAGTGAGGGTCTCTAATACTAATCACTTTTATGCTAATTACCTACTTGTTTAAGAAATCAAGATATGCACAACGGAATTTAAAGTAAACAAGAAAGTAAGAAGAAATTTACAATCCACAATGGAACACGGGGGTTTTTACAGAGGTTCGGCCACCCGCCTACGTCCTCTCTTGCAAGCTCTGCTCGGATCACCGAGCTCCGCTCACGACTTCACTAACCACTCCCCATTCCGGGGTGGGAGAGAACGCCTTTACAATCGTCAACCTCGCGAACAACCCTCGCCGAGCTTGGCTCCCCCTCTCACAATCCAAGAGGGATGCTTCGGGCTCTCACCGAAACCTTTACTTGACTTTGACAACAACAAACTTGAGTGGGACAATCACTCTCTAAACTTGAGCACACTTGAGAAAGATAAGAATTGATCTTAAGTGTGGAAATTGAGGCTTGGAGTGTTTGGAATGATCTCTCTAATGGAGGAGGCAAATATGTGTGGGAGAGTTGTTCTAAAAAGTGTTTTAAAACTCTATTTATAAGCATTAGAGAGATTATAGCCGTTGGGGTAAATTGGGTAAGTGTTGGTGTAAGATACACAAAACAGAAACTAGCAGGACCCAATTCTGAGTTAATTCGGTCGACCAGATCGGGTAGTTCAGTCGATCGTTTGGCAGTTTTGAACTCAGTTCGGTCGACCGGTTAAGGAACGGTCGACCGCCCAACGCTAAGACTCAGGTACACTTAAGTGATCGGTCGACCGATTCACACCAGGCACTTTGGGGTTGACAAACAAGGTTCTATTCGGTCGACCGAAACATGGTACACGGTAGACCGAATTCCAACAGGAAGTTCGGGTTTGTCGAGAGACGTAAGCTCGGTCGACGGAACAAGGTCCTTGGTCGACCGATACATAAAATGTATTTGGGGTATTTTTGATTAATATGAATACGACCGTTAGGTATATACGACAAAACAAACGGTCAGAAAATAATTGGGACTCGATCGACCGAACTTAGGCAGTTAAACACTAACAGGATAATTGATGATGCATGTATGGCTTTGTGGGAAGATAAAAATAGAGAATAGGTGTCGTTGTGCTTCGCAGTAATGAATCACTGGAGTTCCTTCTTTCCACCAACCATTTTGTAAACCTTCATTGTCCTAAGTAATACGAGTTATTCAATATGAAGTCAATAATACTAATAAATATACACGAATTAAAAATACGATGATTAAAATGAACTTATAGTGAAACAATTTTCTTTAAGGTTGACCTTGGTGGAGTCAGTCCGAAAGGATCAAACCAATATGCCAAATTAGCTTTGGGGCATAGAATGGCTAGCATCCAATGATATCTGTATATAATTCGAAGTTTGTTACAAAATCAAATTCTAATTACTTTCAATTAACAAAGTTACCTCTCATGAAAAGAGACCATATAATATTTTGTGCCTTGTTCTTTCATAATATTGGCAAGCACACTCAAATTATCGTCATTCTCATGTATAAAAGTAGATGGACACAGAAATCCAAATACTTCATCATCGGGAAAGACTGACCTTCTGGCGTCATAAAGATGTCTACAAGAGTAAAAGTTATGTTATAATTATGGTAAAATTATTCAACACATTTCATCTTATACACAAGATAACACTTACTTCGCCTGCACGTCGATAATTGACATGCACAATTGATCCAATGTCAGGAATTGCATGATATCCTCTCTGACGACATATAGATCCGACGGGAAACCTTGAACCTCCCCTAAATGCCAGGTAGTTAAGGATTGCGCTTCCCTAACTAGAATTATTTGATACAACATCTTGCACCAATTTGGTAGCAAATTAATGTTGATCAGATGTTGGTTGTTTGATCGTTTGCTCTAGGGGCTTGAAACCTTACCGATATATATAAAAATGTTAGAAATACAATTAGTAACAAACTGGTAATTTTTTTTTTCGAAATTAAAGAATACCTCAAGTGTGCCATGAAGCCCTACTAATTGACGAGGCCACCTCAGGAACCCACCACAAGCATCGCCGTGGGTAACAACCTCTTCTTCGGGAATATACACCAAAACATCAGATTTAAACAATTCCCCACGACAACCTTCACGACTCCCTCTTCCAGATCTTCACTGTTAAGAGAGGTTGTAAATGGTTCCGTATCTCACCAATCTTCACTCATATAGACGACATCTACTGCCATCCAGAAATTTACCATGCGAGGGTCCACCGACGAGGGCCAATTCTCGAGAATGAGCCACGAAATTAGATGGTCGATTGGGGCTGACCACTGGCTGCACCGGAGGAGTTGACACCGTGGAAGAAGTTGTCCTAGGGCGGGTTGGAGTAGGCAAATCATGATCCAATCTCTCCATAACAAGTTGCAATTTATTTTGCAAATCTTAAATTTGTTGCTTGCATTTGGTATGAATTGTCGACGAACTTGGGCAATTAGTCTTTCCATAATATTGTTGTACTCCAAACCTACTCCCTACCCTCCATACACGACCGAGATGTTCGTTAATTCCCAAGGCTTAGCAAAGAATGTCATTCCAACCATCTGAAACAAAATTGCCTTAGGATTCTCTCAACTTCAAAGAGTCCTAAAGTTTAAAAAAAATGTTATAAACAATTGAAAAATATAAATTCAGTGAATGTGATTTAATGACTATACAAGTGATACAACTTACTATCTTCGAGCCGACCATTTGCGACTCGTGTGTGATGTACTCCCCTTTAGTTTATCCTCGCTCTGTTCCAAGAATCACATCAAGCTACGGGGTAAGGAGGAGGTTGCTTGCTTGCTCCTCACTTATACTGGAGTAAATTGCGTGTTGTTTATTCAAGGCCATTTTTTGGACATCATTTGTAGTTCTAATTTCCAGTATCCCGATCGAGACAAATGATGAAGATACTTGTTAGTAGATCGACGTTCTTGGTTTACTGCTCGGAGGGCCTAGAACCAACTTTATCGGACTATCATTTAAAGCTATAACTTAATAAGTTCATATTCTAAATTAAACTCAGTTACCTGAAACTGACATCATAACTTCACTTACAAACAATCACTTTCTTAGCATCATAAGTTTTATCCGACAGTTCATTATCATCTGGAAGCATCTCTTTCAATAGCTGCAATAGTGATGTGAAACTGACATCAGTCCAACCATTTCTTGCTTTTAAATTGTACAATTTCAACACTGTTGACAATCTCGTAAATTTGGTGCAACCCTTATATAATGGCTTCTCATTGTCACTCCACAAATTATCAAGTAAATCGGGTTTGGACGAAAAGTTTTCAGCTATATCCTAAACCATGTCCTGTAATTGTTCTCCCACACTTACATTGTCAACATCATTCTTGGAACCACTAAATGATTCATTTTCACCGTGCCATATCCACCATCTGTAACTTGTGTCAAAACCTTTCTCAAACAAATGATCTTTTATTTTTCGAAAGCTCAGCACTGACGTATTATGATACTTACTGCGTGGACAATACGCCATGTCGCTGTCATTCCTATTCTTTGAATGATTTTTGGCAACGTCTAATAACATATTCACTTTGTTCTCATACTCACCACTCAATCAGTTTGAAAGAATCCAATCTCGATCCATTTCAATATAAACATTAAGAAAAATTATATGTTATTATTGAAGTCAAGAAATAAAATTTCAATTTAAAAGAAGATGTTCGTTGATGACCACTAGTCTTTAGGAAATCAAGAACCCAAAGGTTCCTAAAATCTCTACGAGGTTAGATGGGCAATGACGTTCAGGCCATAACAGTCTTAAACGACGAGGACCACTAGTATGTTGGAAATCAAGAACCTAGAGGTTCCTGAAATCTCCGGGAGACTAGATGGGCAACGAAGTTCAGGCCATAACAGTCTTAAACGGTTTCCTCTCCTTAATGTGTCCGTAAATCCTAGGGTCCAACGTCTAAATTGATTTTAGTAAGCCTTTTTTATTACGTGGTTTTTGGGCCAAGGAAAGGGTGATGAAATCCCCCACCTCATCTCCTATAGGTGACTGCCCCCAGGTGTTTTTTTCATACCTTAATTTAACAAACAACATACCAAACAATCACCCACTCTCTTGTTTCAATACAATCATACTAACTAATTTGTGCTTTCTAATGAATGACAAGTGAACGAGAGTACGTACCTTACATCAGCAATTTACGACAGAAATCGTAAAAGAAAAAAATAAATACGATGAGTACATGCATAGAAAGTCCTATATGATGAATGAGTTAGCAAATATTGTCTAATGTTTTAAGGTTATTACATGCCAAGTTGCTTAAGGGTGAATGAGTTACTAGAAACTAAACATAAATAAACATTTAACTAAACAAAATATGTTTTTTTTCAGCATAACTAAACATAAAGAAACATTTTACTAAACAAAACATAAATACACATTTAACTAAACATAAATAAACATTAAAACTAAATAAACATTTAACTAAACTAAATTGAATTCTTTATGTTTATCAAGTTTGGTAGAAGTTATCCGGTCCTTGTCTTCTTTTTATTGTAATTGTTATTTCCAACATAGAACTAGACGCCATAATTAGAGAAGTTCCTCTTATACCTTGGGTTTTCATTAGACATTGTGACATGAATAAAAAGTAGTATTGCATCAGTAGCCAATTAACAAACTTGAGCTTGACCAATGTAACTAAGAAATAATTACTAAAAAGTTAAATTTGCATTAGTTGTGGACGAAATACGCCATACATGCATAATGACCATAAGCTCTTGTATATTAATCAATATAAGAAATCAAAGTTCGGGATTAGATAGGTTATACTTAATTACTTCCCAAATATTGCAATCTGTGCTAGGTTATACTTCTCCTGTTACTTAAAATTGAGCCTATGAAGACAAACATCTACTCTGCTTCTAAAACCAAAATAAAACATAACAAACCATTAAGCCTCATCACAACAATACACATTTAAACAAGACCAACGACATTAGATCACTATCCATAACAAAATCACCACAACAAAATCAAACCAAATACCATCACTATCCAAAACAAAATAGCTTCAGAACCCAAATCCCAAACAAGCATCAAAATATGACTTATTTACTTGTGATTAATTAAGATTAAATATGATGTTTATATTAAATTTATAGGATCATTGATACTTTGTCCTTGATCTGTTACTTAAGAGTTTATGCTTTTACTTATTTTGCGCCTTCTCTAAGCTTGACGATTTTATACCAATGGTATATGATTGTATACAATGTAATTATAAGGAATTATTGGCATTGGTAAGATTGTAGCTTCATTAATTAAAAATGTAATGACTAAGGATCTTTTTTATAGAAAAAATACCATGATTTTTAAGGAAAATGTTTAACTCAAGAAAATACAACTTTCAATCATATGTGTGGAACATCGTGAACAATATAATGTAAATATACATGTTTTTTTTTCTGAAAACACATTTTTCTGAAGGAAAAAAAGTACATCTTCTTTCGTCTCAAATATGCTATGTCTCGTGAAACATTTGAATTAAGCGGGAACTCTAACTTAGCAAAATATGTAAACGAAATTAAGCATGAACCAGCAAGGGAGAGGTGATCCTCTTCTCAACAGCAAGCACGACACCCTCCTTCGTCTTAAACCCGATCACCATCGAACCAAGCTGAAACACAACCAAAATCCACCTCAAACCAACCAAAACAAACCTAAAACTGTTAAAAACTTAACCTTGATGGCCTCGATGGCGTACTAGACTTGGAACAACCTCTCCTCAGTGGTCATAGAGGGTCGGTGGTCGTCGCTGCAGTGGATGTAGTGGTGGCGGAGGTCAGGGGTCTTGGGGGAGGGTGATCAAGGTCACGGAGGTGGCTGCGGTGGCGTAGGAGTTCACAAAGGTGGTTAGGGTTTTGTCAGAGAATGGTCGCAGGGGGGGGGGGGGGCTAGGGTTTGGTTTGGGTGGAGGTTTTGTCGGGATAAAAGATAAAATGAAACTGTTCGCTTATGAAAGAAGACCAATAGACGTAAGCTATCTAATACATGTGCCTACTAATACATCTATACCCTAGGTAATAAACGTCGCCTAATACACGTTGGTTAAAGTGGTTATCACAAAAACCAACGTCTATATGACCGTATAGACGTTGGCTCTAAGTAAATGCGATGTCTAAAGGTATAGACGTCGTATTTAGTTATAGCCGACGTCTATTTCGCAATGACTATTCACTATTCTGCACTAGTGGGACTATTTTGGAAATTAGATTCGGGCGTTGACTCAAATGACTGACCAGGGCACATGATTGACATCATATCTTGCATATAATTGTGTCTTACATCATTTATTCTTACCCTACGCAATGCTATGTAAGGCGTTCTATGTCTAAGTTTCAGGAATAAACATGTTTGAGAAGAAGAGACGAAAAACAAGGAAAATGACTATATTGGAAGACTTATGGATTGAGATGCAAGAGATAAGGACCTGGATGTAAACCAAAAGGTCCAATGAGCAAATCAAGAAGCTCCACACCATCATGAGTATTTTGGCAATTAGATCCGGGCGCAAACATCAACAACTCAATCAGGTTCATCAAACATCAAAAAATCAAGCCAGAAACGAGCTACCGAAATTCAGACTCAATCCAACCAATACAGACCGCCAATTGGTGGTCCAAATTGCTCCAAACGATTCATGGGTTAGTTGGGTGTTCGATTATGTTGTTTTACGTCCACTTATAGTATGTGTTTAGTCCCATACCGGGGGATTGTCCTAGTTACCTTTTTCTACGACTATAAATAGAACTCTTCCTCCTCATTTGTATTTACCCATTGCTTGGTGGCATTCTCTCTACTTGGAGTAAAGCCTTGGAGCAAAACTCAAGTGGAGAGGATTGCTACTTTTAATGTGAGTCATGTAAATAAAATAATTTTTTAGTTTGTTTTAATGTTTTCTTTTTTAATTCTTGCTTGTTTAGCTTAATATTGTTTTTATCTTAGTAGAAGTAATTAGAATGTTACCTTTTCTTAATGTAGTTGGTAGTTTAATGAGTAGTGAGTAGTTTTATCCCCCTTTGGGGGTGGAGTTGATGTTTATACATGTCATGTTCTATGGAATGAATGCTATATGTTGTTGTATGTTTGAAATTAGCTACATTCCATGCTTGTTTATGTTCTTAATAACAAAGTTGTTCATGCTCATATTAATCACTTAGGTTAGTGATTTGGATGATAGATCTTGCCATGAGGTACTTTTTATGCATAGCAACACTGCCTCCACTTGTGCATTATTGAATGCATTCATCACCACTTATTTCATGTGTACACACACTCAAATCCTTAGGGGTTTCCATTCCTTATTTCCAGATTGCTTTTATTAGTCACTTAGTTTAGTTTTACTTCGTCTCGTGCTTTCATCTTCTTTGATTGTTTCGTGCTAGTTTAGCGTAGTTTAGTTTCGTGTAATCAATTCCTGCTCCCATATTTTTCCACTTACCTTCAAACAAACTAGAGTCGACACACCTTCTCGTGGACATGACCCATATTTGCCATGTCTTCACTGACGTTGTGCACTTGCGGTAATATAAATGACCAATCAAGTTTTTGGCGCCGTTGCCGGGGAGGTGTTCTATCCAGACTCTAGTTTTGACGATTCGAGTGGGTTTAATCTTTTGTGTTTAGTTTGTTTTTGTTTCAGGGACATTGAAGCATCAAGGCAATAGACAAGACGAAATTTTGAGCGGAGATCAGCCCTTTGGACCGCCAATTAGCGGTCCGGGACCACCAACTGGCGGCCTGGTGAGCTTCTTTTGCTCCAACTTTTGTTCTGGTTGTTTGTTATTTCAATTTAGTTGTCTGGGAGGTCAATTTGGCATGTTGTGACCTGTAGTTTGATCCCAGATCAATCAATTCCCCTTTCTAAGACAACTTGGAACATAAAACTCAAAGCAAAAGATTAGACTAATTGCCATCTAGGTCATGCATCACTTGTAGACCTCGCATGCATATTGTCTTTCATTTGCTTTAAATTCCTGTTGTCGATTGCTGGCGTGAGGTACGTGCAACCGTTATCTCATTCATGCATGGTTAAAGCATACATTAGTTAGTAACGTGCATTGTAACAAGAGTGAGGTGTGCTTGTTTGGTGAGTTACTTGCTAGCCTAAGATTTCCAAACATCTTTAAGGGGCATCACCTATAGTCTTTAAAGTTAAGGGGGGGGGGGATTTCATCACCCCTCCATTAGCCCCAAAAAGCACACTCAAGTAAATCCTTAATCTAAAAGCAAGTAGACATTGACCCTAGGACTCGGGCGCATTAGGAGAGTGATCCGGTCATGACCGTCATGGCCTGATCGGCGTCGCCCACTTTGTCGATAGTAGGAGAGACTTGATCTCCGGATCTTGGCTCTGTGGTCTTCGTCATAGGGAGGTGAGGTGTGTTGAGGTTGTGTGATCTCGCAGTTAAGTGTCATCTAGCTGTAAGTACCTATAGTGACTATAGGCTTCTTGAGCCGTGTTTGCTAGACTAGACTTCTACCCACACCCTTTACCCACGGTAGCTTTAGGGATTCTTCCCTTCTCCTTTGAGACATCTTCTTCTCACCTACTTCTACGTGCTAGTCTCCTCCCCTTTACACTCTTTGTTAGCGTTTTAGGGTCGAGTCGAGCACTTTTTGTGAGCTTCGACTCGTGGTGGTGAGAGTGGTCGGCTCGAGAGTTCTTTGCCAAGATGGATGGTTACATGGGCGACCATCCATATCATTGTTGGGATCAAGACAATTCTCCCTGGTATTCCAGACCCATGCATCCTGGGGTGGCTTAGACAAACACCCCGGATGGTTGGGGCAATCTTAATTGTGTGACTGAGCAGTCTTCAAATTGGGGTAATATGAGAGAGACCGATTGCTAGACCACCATCTAGTTATGTCGGATCATATGTTGGTCAACAAACTCAGACATTACAAGAACCTTTGGCCTCTTTCATGCATGTGGTAGATGACATGAGTGCGCCGACATCTCTAGTAGTTGTACCGTGTGACTATTGCGGGTTGAGTGATCATGTTTTCGGGGAATGTCCTTATGTTCCCCCAGAGCCTGAGTATGAGCACACATTTTCTCAAAATGCTCAATGTAACCTTTATGCATCCGCGTACAACCCAAGAGAGATGGATTTGTGGGGAGAAAATTCTTATTCAAATTCTTATACATCATTCCCACCCCAGTATCCTCCTCCTGAATACCCAGAATTCTACCAACATCCTACTCCCAATCATTGGACTCATTCTCAGCCCATCCACACCCAACCGCAAAATTTCCCAAATTCTAATACGAACCTCATTGTTGACTCGAAACTTGTTTCCTTAAAATAAACCCTGCAAACGTTCATGGAAACCACTCAAAATGTATTGAAGTCCAACTTGAATTCGTTGCAAACTATGGAAATGCAAGTGAGTCAAATGACACAACAATTACGTGAATATGAGGAGGGTAACCTTTCTTGTCATCATGAGGATTCATCTTTTGATATCGAACAACCACCACATACACAAATTCAAAGCACATTCTTTCCGAGTCAAACTCCTAGTCAGCCTGAGCGACTTGGGGTTTCAATTCATGATCACATGATGGGGGATTCAATCCAAATTGAGAATAACCTGGACAAGCTTCATTATGAGTCAGCATAGGATTGTACCATATCTTTTTGTCCAGTGGCCCTTGAGCCACATGATCTTTATGTTGTGCCTCTTAAGGACTCACCTCTGGTTGAGCAAGAGCTCCCTAGTACCCTTAATTTCATACGACCTGATGAGTGTTTGCCTCTCATATTGTTCCTAATCGTCTTGGAAATGATGGGACATCAAACGACTACATTGCCAATGAAGGTATCAGGAGTTCCTTGGGTAAGAGACCCACTTTCTGTTCTCCTGGTGAGTCGGACAGGTCTAATGAGGTTCTTCACCTCGTTCTGATCCACAAGGTTGTTTGTTGGAGAGTTTGGATTGACGATCATAACTTCACTTCTACGACGGGAGAAACTCTTCTTCCATTGCACAATATGTCCCAAATTCTTAAGAGGTTCGAACTCTTTCAGTTTGATCCTTTGAATGAGATGCCTTTGCATTTAATTCATTAACCTCTCGTTAGATCTTGTGTTCTTTGCATGTATGAGTATTTTGGCCCTGTTTGGTGTTATGTTCCCATTCCAAGTGCATTGACCCACTGTTGAGGTTCCCATTTGATGTCCTTTGACAACTGAAGATGAGAACTTATATTTGTACATAGTTATATTTCCAAAAAATAAAGAAAAAAATAAAATAAAAAAATAAAAAAATGAAGACTCCAAAAGTGAGCACAACTTGTTATGGGCTCCAACCCCTATGTATTAGGGCCCCATTTCTTTCACGTATTTGTCTCCCTTCTTCAGTATTTCACAGGTTTTGAGGAAATTCAGGTTTGTGTCCATGAACAAAACCATGAACATCCCTTTGCGCTTCACATTTGTGAGTTCTTTTCTTTTTCATGCATAAATCCATGTAGTATCATGCTCACATTCATTGAGGACAATGCATGAAGTAAGTGTGGGGGTGTTTTACGTATGTACATAGTCGAGTCTTTCTCCATTTGTTTTGTTTCTTTTGTTTATATTGTTAGGATCATGTTAGTGTGTTGATTTTGATATCGATATATCTACTTGCCATGATCATTGGGTGACTTGTGTTCTCTTGCTTGCCTAGTGCTTTAAATTTTCACATTTCTTTCAAAATCTTTATGTGTTTGCAAAAGAAAATGTTTTATGGGTTTTGCGTGTGTTTAGAATGTGCAAAACCATTGAGAGTCAAAGTGAAATGATGCTCCGAAAATTGACTTGAACATGCATTAGGATATCTTGTACACCGGCTTTAGGTCTTATATAGTCGTAAGGATGCACCTCGGTTTTTCCTTCGGGGGGAGAGTAATCATAGGGTTTTAGTACTCAAATAAATAAAGAAGTCCACCACGAACCTAGTGAGTCAAGTAATTCGTGTATGTTAGTATAAGGAATTTGTCGTAGTTAGAGACCCTTAAAATGGTGTTGTAAAACCTTAAGTGTAGGGGCTTTGGTTCCCATATAGATAAGAATTAAGTATCATATTCTCTCTTCTCGCACGAATCCTATCATTCGGGAAATTTGGACTGAGGAGACTTAGTACATGGTGCTCTCGAGTCATCTAACTTGGGATGCACCGACCGAATACCCGTTACAAAGGTGGTAGGGATCGCCCTATGTGGAGATTCGGGGGAAGGTGTACGTGATAGTGGAAGTCCTCACAGGAAATGATGCACGAAACCCGACCCTGGGAGAATCAAGCACCAAGTAGTGTAAATCATAATGCTCCAAAAAGAAAGAAAAAAAGAAAAAGAAAGAAAGAAAAGAAGACAAATAAGAACCTTAATGGACTTTACACTTTGCATCACTTGAGGATGTTAAAGTTGCCCATGTATGTCACTTAAGCACTTAACTAACTTGCACGAATGCTTAATTAGGCTAGGTGTGTGGATTGATTACAGATATAGAGTCGGCCTGTAGAATAACTGTGTCTGATGATCGACAAAAATAGGGCCAATGAGTTGTGTTGCTAAATTGACTTATGCATCAATGTTCGGATTTTGTGGGTGGACGCGCTGGAAACCCTCAGGAGACAACAATCATCCTCCTTGGAGACAAAGAGGTTTGACAGCTTGTTGCATGTGCTAAGTGCAACCGTGATTCCTACGAAAGTGAGTTAGGATTTCCCTGTTTTACGTATGTTTTCTCCTTTCTTTCATTTTTTTCCTTTCTTTGTTTTGCTCCGGACTAGCAAAAGTTAAGTGTGGGGGTATTTGATTGACATCATATCTTGCATATAATTGTGTCTGATATCCTTTATTCTTAGCCTAAGCAATGCTACATAACGAGTTTTATGTTTAAGTTTCAGGAATAAACATGTTTGAGAAGAAGAGACTCAAAAAGGACTTAAAAGCAAGGAAAATGACTAAATTGCAAGACTTATGGACTGAGATGCAAGAGAGAAGGACCCGGATGTAAACCTAAAGGTCCAATGAGCAAATCAAGAAGCTCCACACCATCATGAGGAGTATTTTGGCAATTTGATCTAGGACCAAACATCAACAACTCAATCGGGTTCATCACACATCAAGAAATCAAGCGAGAAACGAGCCACCAAAATTCAGACTCGATCCAACCAATACAGACCGCCAATTGGCTGTCCCAGACTGCCAATTGGCAGTCCAAATTGTTCCAAACAATTCATGGGTTAGTTGGGTGTTCTATTATGTTGTTTTATGTCCATTTATAGTATGTGTTTAGTCCCATACTGAAGGATTGTCCCCGGTTACCTTTTTCTATGACTATAAATAGAACTCTTCCTCCTCATTTGTATTTACCAATTGATTGGTGGCATTCTCTCTACTTGGAGTAATGCCTTGGAGAAAAACTCAAGTGGAGAAGAATGCTGCTTGTAATGTGAGTCATGTAAATAAAATAATTTTTTGTTTGTTTTAATGTTGTTTTTTTAATTCTTGCTTGTTTAGCTTTGATTGATCGTTTATATTACCGCAAGTGCACGACGTCAGCGAAGACGTGACAAATACAGTTTGTGTCCACGAGGAGGTGTGTGGACTCTGGTTTGTTCGAAGGCAAGTGGGAAAAGAGTGGAGAAGGAATTGATTACACTAAACTAAACTATGTTAAACTAGCACGAAACAATCAAAGAAGATGAAAGCACAAGACGAAATAAAAATAAACTAAGTGACTAATAAAAGGAACCTGGAAATCAGGAATGGAAACCCCTAAGGGATGGAGTGTGTGTACACATGAGACACGGTTATTCAGACTTGGGGACAAATTGGTGAATCTAAAGGCCTCCGATATTGGGATTGCCTCTCGGTGACTAAAGAAGGCAGAGTTTGGAATACAACTGGCCAAAGAGAGGGTGAGTGGAGATGACGAAGAGTGTGTCAAAGTTTTGCTTTATCTTCTTTTCAGTACCTTCCTTTTCTACGACTGTTCGAACAGAGTGAAGAGATGCTACATCTCTGTGATAAAAGACCTGGAGGAAATGAGAATGTATAACTGAGCGGAGGTAGTTTTTGAGGACCTGACTACTGGTATAAAATATGCTTGTAGAGATCTAAACACAAGGAAATCTACCGACAACGTTACCCAAAGGTTGGGGAACGTGGACGGATTCGTGGCCATACTTCAGGTAAAAAAAACTGTTTCAATCATTTTCCCTCATTTTATGATACCAATAGTTTTCCATGAAACGAGATATCTACATGTTGATGCAGGTATGCCCCTGTGGGAAGATAAAAATAGAGAATGGGATGTCGTTGTGCTTCCCAGTAATGAATCACTAGAGTTCCTTAAGTCGGGAAAGGAATATGTGGAGGGTGATGCAAATGCAGGGCGTCACCCTCATTAAAATAGCTAGCGGATAAGTTGACATGAGCGCAGAAGGTGAGCTGGAACCACATGGAAATGCAGAGACAGGTGACGACTGTGAGGAGGATGAACTAGTTGAGGCAGGGACAAGCAGCAATCGTCAAATCGACGACACTCCACACTACGTTCTGTCTTAAAGGATATTGGTGGGTGCTCACCACATTTTGAGGGACCCACTGGATAATGCGACGATGTGGAGGAACCTTCTGCATGACTAGGGCGACTACTAGGTGCTGCAATTGAGATGGCTTAAGGCGGGGCAAAAGATACCGAACCTGCGACAACTGAGGGAGAAGGAAAAAGAAATAAATTATGGAAAGAAAGGTCGATGAAGTCCCTGCAAGGAGACAAAGACGCGTAAACCTTTTAAGAATTTACTCAGTATGCCCAGCCAAAGAGACCTTGTTCGGTAGAGCACAACAGCAAAGACGTCGGCGAGGACACATTCACGACGCCTGTAGAAGGTGCCTCCACTTCCCAGGTCGAAGCATCGGACGTGTACACCAATGTAATGGTACGTGTAATCTGAACCCTTGAAACAAGAAAATTGCAATTCAATGGACACTTGTGTCCCGCAATGGGCCTTTGCGTCCTGTGTGGGACAAAAGTGTCCCACGAGGGACGCTCTTGTCCTACAAGGGACTCATGTGTGTCATGAGGGTGAGTTCTGTCCCGTGGGGGTCATGACTTGCATCCTATGGGGACATTTGAGTCCCACGAGGGACACCTGCATCGCGTTAAGGACACATTAATCCCACAAAGGAAAATAGTCTTGTGAGGTAAAATTGTGACCCGTGAGGGACTCTTGTATGCCTTAAGAGATAGTTGTGTCTTGCGGGGGGGGGGGGGGGGCAATTGTGTCCTGTGTGGGCAACCTAAACACAAAGAAATGAATCAAACAAAAACTTCTACTACATTCACCGACAATTCACGATCATGCCGACTTTACAAGATATTTAACAAGAAAAATGATAAATCTGGAATTCATTGGTGGACATCAAGAAGAAGCAAAAGACGAGAGGAAAGAGAGAGAGGAAGACAAGGAAAAGGAAAGAAAGGAGGAAGTGGAGTGGGAGAGAAAGGAAGAATAGGAGAAGGGAGACAGGAGGAGAGGAGGAGAAATGAGAACCAGAGGAGAGGAGGAGAAAGGAAAAACATGAGGAGGGGAGGAGAAAGGAAGAAGAGGTGGAGGACAAGAAAAAGATATACGAGGATCGAGAGAAGAGAGGAAGAAGAAGGGAGAAAAGGAAAACATGAAAGAAGGGTTGAAGAATAAGAAGAAGGGAGAAAAGAAAATAGGAAGGAAGGGTTGAAGAAGAAGAAGAAGAAGAACGGAGAAGAAAAAAAAAGATGGGGAGAAGGAAAATGAAAAAATGACAATAGCAACTAGGGGAATAAACAACTAAGGACAAAATACAACCAAACCTTCTATTCGAATTTGTCAAGCCCCAAAAAAGAAAATAATAAAATGATCAGAGAAGTTCAACAACAACAATCTAAAAGAACAAGTCCGGTGGTAAGGGAAAAAACGAGCCCCATATCAGTGTCGCGATCAAAATGAAAATCAAGTTGGTGTATTTAAGCTCCATAAAATTGTTCATGACAAGAAACTAAAGTTGGGATTTATGTCTGCAAACGAAGACCAGAAAAGTGTCTACCTGAATACAAAAACTCGAACTCGAGCTCCGACGAAGTTTGTCTTGGGAAGAGCATGTGAGAAACTTGCTGCCATTGCAACATCTAGAGGCAGCCTAGATGATATCACATTGATGATTATAGATCCAAAACAATTCTTTAGTTGCTGATTGCTGAAATTGGCTCATCTTATGGATCAATTCAAAATTATGATGTGCACAATTCATTGATGTTATTTCAAACGTCGTACGTAGTATTCTTTCCAGTTCAAAGGTGATAAGTGTTCAAATAATGCATGAAGACATCTGCATTAACTATATTAATATATGATAACAAACACTAGCTTGTATGAATGAAAGTTATGTTTGTTAAATTACAGTTTGCATCTTTGAATTTCAAGGTATGTTACAGTTTGTTCACTGAAATTTGATTTGTAGAACTAACTTTGATATTTATCTTACAATAACTATAAGGCATGAGAATAAGTCGAAATTAGGGTGGTAAGGTTCAGGAAATAGTATAATTGAGACGGAATAAATGTTGGGGGACTATAGTAAGTTTAGGGAATTACTATTCATCGTCCGCAAATTACTTAAATCGCCCACGTCAATTATCATTTTGCCTTTTACATTCCATTTAATACCCATTTCATCTCGTCTCTTAAAATGAGGCTTTTGTATAAGTTTTCCTCACTATATCAGTATTGACACCACGAAAATGTCTATCAAAGCTTCTGGATCCGGTGAGTCTGCAAAAAATTTCGCCCGGGAGTCTGCAAAAAATGCCTCCCCCATGCTGCCTCCATTCGGGCGACGCCTCGCTTGGCCTCCCCCCATGGGGGAGGCGTCTGTTGCAGAAGCCCAATTTGTTTTTAAATTTTATGTGTTGTGTTATTTCAAATTATTTCAGGTTCCGTTGCAGTATTTTGGGGGTGATGGGGTAGATTACAGTGAGCTTTTTGTAGGTCCGCAAGTATTTCTAACACTCGATGACGCGAAAAGATGGGCGAAACAAGTTGCCATCGGAGCCGGATTTTTTGGGGTAGTATCCTCCTATGAACGAAAACGAGATACTCAGATGAATTGTTATCTCAGATGCGATGGCAGAAATGAAATGAGTTACCGCGAAATTTGTACCCTTGGGGGGCGGCTCCGTCGGACGCCCTAATTTTTTTATTTTTTGATAAAAAGAAGTTGTAAATTTTACCGTATTCGAGTACACCAGAGCGTCCGCTGGCTCCTTTCCTGGTCTCCAAAACATTGTTTTTGATGATTAAGAGGAAGATTAAAAGAGTGGTGGTGGAAGAGTGAAATGAAGAGAGATATAGGTAAAAAGGAGAGAAAGGCAAAATGGTGATTGGCATGGGCGATTTAATTAATTCGCGAGCTATGTTTAGCAGTTCAGAAAGATTGAGTGGTGGAATATGATGTTGATGAGAGAGAAAAATGAGATGACATATATGAATTGCGGTAATAAAAATATGAGAGAAAAATTCATGTTCGGGTGATAAAAAATATAGTTATTTTTTTATCTGACGCTACATGTTGGGCATGAATGACCTGTAGCCCTAGTTGTTCGCCATTAAATAGTGAAAGAGTTGGAAAAAACTCCTGTAATCCTGTGATTTATTCATATATGTCTATAACTAGCACGATACGCACAAATATATCAAATTGTAATTTTACTTAATTATTTTTTTTCTTCCGTAGAAAGTTTTGTAGAAATATAATTTTTTAATAATGTTTAAAGCAAAATGGTTCTCAATCATATATAATTAAACATGGAAGCATGATAAACACTCTCCTAATTGTGCACCATATAGGGCTCCTTCCCGCTACTCCTAGTCGACGGTGGTTGATTTTGTAAAAAATATATTCTAATTGAGAATACTAGATACCTAAAGGCTGAACCACAAAAAATTTATAAAGATGAACCATTCTCTCCCCACCCCAAATCAAAATTCGTTTCTTTCCCACCCCACTCCACCCCATCTCTCCTCCAACCTTCCTCTTCCTTCAACGACCTCCTACAACCACTTTGCACCTTACTCCTCCAACGTCTTCCCACATTCCTCCTTCACCAACCTCCTCCTTTGGCCTCTGAGATCCTTCCTTCTCCGACCTCCTCCCACCTTCCTCATTCACCGACCTCTTCCTCAGGCCTCCGATATCCTTTCTCCTGCTCTGGCTTTCTCGTAGCTTCTCTCTCCTCTGACCTCCTTCAGGTCGTCGAACTCCTCTGACATTCTCCTCCGACATCCTCCAATCTTCATCCCCCTCTGGCCTTCTCTTGTAGTTATTTAGAGTCATTTGTAGATGTATCTCTTTGTAGTGATTTAGTAATATTTGTCTGTGGACATATCATGACTTGTCTGTGGTTATTTACTCTATACCTGGATATGTCTGCAATGTTTGTATATTTTTACAATCAGGTATTTGGTGGTGTGTAGGTAGTATAGTGGTTGTGTGGACCACATATCTGGATACCATCAATGTTTGTTATCTATCTGTGTATGTGTACAATATTTAGAAATATCTGGTTGTGTTATGTAACCATCATTTATATAAAAATTATTAGATATATGAAGATGGACGCTGATAAACGGACGTTGCGCGTCCTGGACACGAGCCAAGTTAGCGGACACGTTAGCACCATTGCTAGAGGGGTATGGGGATTCTCAAGAAAGTAGGAATTTCTTTTTTGTTTCCAAATAAATTGTGATTCCCCAAAAAAGTTTGTTTTCCTTCCAAAAAAGTACACAACCGTTGACATTCGCAACACACGCATTTGGATGCTTTCTAGCTACCTAGATATGGTTATTCTGGACACATCCTGAATCAAATTTGGACAAAAACCGGGACATATTTATGCTAGATACATTCCAGATCAATCTCTTGAAAAATCCCTGGACACAGTTATTCTGGAAACATTTCGGATCAATCTCTGGACAAATCCCTGGACACGGTTGTTCTGGACACGTTCCAGACTAATTTCAGGACCAATCGCAAGACATGGTTTTTCTGGACATGTTCTGGACCAAATCCTAGACACAGAGTTAGCATAGTTCATATGTGTTTGTATTCCATGTTGGGAGTCGGCTCATACACTTAGTATGGCCCGCATACCTTTACTTTCAGTTTTTTAGGTTGTACAAAACTTTTACTTAATATACCTCGAGGCTAAGCCTCCCTTTTTGCTCTGCAAAAAAGAAGAAGGACTGGATGCATACTCGCCTCCTATATGACTTATCCTACCACATAGATGACAGGGAACTGGACCAGATGCAGACACATGTGACACATCTTGCTGGTGTTGGAGCTCAATCGAATCCATACGGCGCATTAAGGCCGCCATGCGCACCTCGGTGGTCGTAGTGGTATCGACAGGAAATGCGGCACCCGATCTAGTCGAGTTTGCGTCTGCGATCCTCACTCCTATGCTATATGATGGTGATGGTTCACTCACACTCTCCCACTGCATGGTCTTCTCAGCGACGTCTTCTAGGAAAGCCCATGCCTCCCTTTCATCCTTTCCTAAGAACTCTCCTTGACACATGGACTCAAGGAGCGTTCGGGATGGGATGCGAAGACCCTTGTAGACAATCTGAAAAGGTGCCACAACTCGATGCCATGGTGAGGGCATGAGGATAGTAGCTCCTTGAACCTCTATAAGTATGCATGGAATGGTTTGGTCTCATGTTGATAGAACAAATTGATTTCGTTCGTCAGTTTTTGAGTTCGATGATTTGGAAAGTACTTCTTGGGGAATGCAGATTGAAACTCGTCCCGAATCCTAAAGGCATTTGCTTGGTTGCTATACAACCACTTCTTGGCATCATCCTTTAGTGTAAAGCGCACAAGCCTAAGATGGATGGAGTTTGTGCCAAGTTGTTGCAGCTTGAACATAGCACAAACCTCCACAAATTCCCTGCAAAAGATATAGGGGTCACCCTTCCCAGTGATGTGAGGGAGCATGGAGATAAACTGAGGCTTAACCTGAAAGTGATTCCCATTCGCCTTTGGCAATACGATGCACGAAGGTAGAGTAGTACGGCTTGGGTAGCATCGATCACGTAGAGAAACGAGAAGAACAGGTGGAACATGTGGTACAGGTGGGTCAAGCAACTGCTCCTCCTCGCGGTAATGAGCAGCCATGGAACCTGGATGTGTGCGACACGAGAAATTGACTACGGAGGCAGGATTGACGACACGCCTCATCAAACGGCCACTCTCGTCTCATGCCCAGACAAGCATGCACAAAGGTGCACACATATGTTATACAACTAAAGCAGAATGTGCGTAGAGGAGAAGACGGGAGGATACAGAAGAGACGGAATGAGTCAGGGGAGAAGGAGAGAAGTCATTATGCTATGACGGGTAGGTACTGGTAGAAGCACACAAGCAAACAAGGCTCAAACAACCTAAGGTCGATATAGGTCCTTACAACTAGACGACGCCTAACTGCGAGGTCACGCGGCCTCAACAAGCCTCACCTCCCTACGACGAGGACCACAAAGCCCAGCAAGTGAGCCAAGATCCGGAGATCTTGTGTCTCCTACTATCGACAGAGTGGGCGACGTCGATCAGGCCATGACGAATCACTCTCCTAATGCGCCTGAGATCCTTACGGCCAATGTCTACTTGATTTTAAAATTAGGCTCATGATTAGTGTGGCTTTTGGGGCGAAGGAAAGGGTGATGAAATCTCCAACCTTATCTTATATGGGAAAGCCCCTCCTTAGTAGCATTTTGGAGTCCTAATCTAGAAATCAACTCTCCAAACAAACGCTCAACTCACACTTGTTGCAATGCAATTCCTACTAACTAAGGCATGGTCATACCAAATGCATGAATGAGTGTAGGAGATGCGTACCTCATGCCGGCGCTCAACAACTGAAAGTAAAGCTAAAACAAAAGACAAACTTCGTGCCCAAGTTAAGTACATGATGCATGACGTAAACAAGCAACAACACCTAATCTTTTGCTTTGGGTTTTAGGGTCGAAGTTGCTTAAAAGGGGATTGATTATTGATCTGGTGGCATACTACTAGTCAAAACATTCCAAATTGTGCCCCAGACCACTATGTTGAAACAAAAACAACCAAGAGAAAGTAGAGGGCAAGTAGAGCTCACCAGGCCGCCAGTTGGCGGTCCACTACCGCTGATTGGTGGTCTGTTTGCTTATGGTGGCCTCCAAAATTCTTCTGGTGCCTTCCCTTGATCTGTAGATCCTCCTGCAACAAAGAAAAACTACAAAACACAAATTAAATCCACTCGAATCGTCCAAACCAGAGCCAAAAACTTGTTTAAACGTTTTAAATTTAGACCGCAAGTGCACGACCGTGATGAAGCGATGGCAACTACTTGTCGATCCACGGGGAGTGGAGTAGCCTCTGGTTTGTCCGAAATCAAGTGGTGAATAAAGGGAGAAAATATGTGATTATGAAAAGCTAAACTACACTAAACTAGTAAGTAAGAAATGCAAAAGAAAGCAACGAAAGATTGGAAATCAAGAAGAAAAACCCCTAAGGGGTGGAGTGTGTGCACATATGAAGTGAAATTAGTGACGAATGATGCATGTAAGCATGTATGTGTGTGTGTCGTGTGTGTGTTATCATGCATAGGAAGTGTCTAAAGATGTGGCAAAACTATCAATCCATTAACACAATGTATCGGCAATTACTACTTGATTATCATAAGATTAGGCTTAGCATGAGAAGTGTCTAAAGATATGGCAAGACTCATCAAAAGCTATAAACTCATGTGAAGAACAAAGCTAAGCATGAGAGGTGTCTAAATGTTATGGCAAAACCCATCAAAACAAAGTTTCTTCAAACAATCAAGCAAGCAACCACAAATACAAACACTTAACTAACATGTTGCATATTCAACAGGAAATTTCAGTCAATTAACATGAGAAACTAAGTATGGGAGGTGTCTAAATATTATGACAAAACCCATCAAAATCTCCAAACATGTAGATGATTAAAATACCCCCGATGAACATATAAACACACAACTCTACACAGTCAAAAATTCATCAAACATCAAAATTTCACAACATATATCTACATCATCTCTACCCTCCAAAAGGCGATGGAAATACTCACTACACATTAAGCACTCATTCATATAAAGAAAAGGAGACATTCTAACTAATTTAGACTAAGATTAAAGAAACAAGACTAAGCTAAGCATGCAAGAAAAAGAGACAACATGAGAACAAAACTTTGAAAAATTATTTTATTAAATGACTCACATTACCCATAGCATTCTTCTCTACTTGAGTTTTGGTTCAAGGATTTACTCCAAGTAGAGAGAATGCCACCAAGCAATAGGTTGAATACAAATGAGGAGGAAGAGTTCTATTTATAGGCATGACAAAAGGTAATCGGGGACAATCCCCCGGTATGGGACTAAACGCATACTATAAATGGACATAAAACAACATAATACACGACCCAACTCAACCATGAAATGTTTGGACCAATTTGGACCACCAATGGTCGGTCTGAGACAGCCAATTGGTGGTCCAGATAGCATTGATTGAGTCTGGATTTCAGTGGTTCATTTTTGGCTTGATTTCTTGATGTAAGATGAACCCGATTTGGTTGTTGATGTTTGGGCCTGGATATAATTGCCAAAAGACTCCTCATAATGGTGTGGAGTGATTGATTCGTTTTATTTAAACCGCAAGGGCACGGCCACGTTGAAGCGGTGGCAAATACGGGTCGTCCACAGGGAGGTGTGTCGACGCTTGGTTTGTGCGAAGGCGAGTGGTAAAGAAAGGAGAGAGAGGTTGGTTACACTAAACTACACTAAGATGCCAAAAGGAAATGAAGATAAGCAATAAAACTAAACCCCATAGGGGGTAGAGAAATAATGTGAATATAAAGATGTGTGTGTGTGTGTGTGTGTTCAATTAAGCTCCTCACAACATGTAGTGCATGAAATCATAAAACTACATCCAACTTTGCCTCCACATGAATTAAGATAAGACTACATCATTAAAACATACAAGACAATAATTGGAATGAAGCTAAATAAACTCATGTATAAAGACTAGACCCTACTATGCCTCCACATGAATTAAGATAAGACTACATCATTAAAACATACAAGACATTAACTAAGGTAAAGGCAACAAGAGTACATACACTACAAATTGTGTGTCCAATATTAATTCCATCCATATCCTAACCTTATCATTCCCCATAAAATAGGTCCACTAATCAAAGCATAAGCTAAGCTTCATTCAAGAGCATTAGCATATCAAAGATAAGAGTGAAAACCCATTAGATGGTTATGGAAATCACATAAAGCTCAAGGGATTAAGATAACACACACTTAATACACTACATAATCATATCACATATTTCTCCACCCACAAATAGGGATGGATCTACTCACTACTCATTACACTAACTACATTTACAAAATGAAACATTCTACTGAAATGAAATTACCCTAAGAAAGCAAGAAATATTAAAGAAAGCTTAAAAGGAAAGGAAAGACTAAACAAGCATGCACAATTTAAAAGACAAGATTAAAAGAAACTAGAAGAATTATTTTATTAACAAATGACTTACATTGAAGGTAGCATTCTTCTCCATCTTGAGTTTTTGCTTCAAGGCTCACTGCTTAGTAGAGAGAATGCCACCAAGCAATGGGTGATTACAATGGAAGGTGAAGAGTTCTATTTATAGGCATGGAAAAAGCTAATCTGGGACAATCCCCCGATGTGGGACTAAACCAATACCAAAAATATACTAAGAATACACTAATACACGTGCTCCACAAATCTTAGCGGATCCAGAGTGATCTGGACCGCCAATTAGCGGTCCAAGACCGCCAATGGGCGGTCTATCGGATCTGGATTCATCTGGGATTTGTTGTGGGCTTTGCTGGTGGTCTTTGTTGGTCTTTGATGCATCTACTTTGTTTATTGGAGCTCCGACCCGAATCGAATTGCCAAAATACTCCCCATGATGGTGTGGAGTTTTCTATTTTGCTCTTTGGTCCGTCGGTCTTACGTTCAGGTCCTTCGCCATTGCGTCTTAGTCCCCAGGTCTCACAATTAAGTCCTTTTTCCTGCTTTTGGGTCCTTTCATGGGTCTTCTCTTCAAACCTCTTTATTTCTGAAATTCAAACATAAAACTCGTCACGTATCATTGCTTAGATGTAAGATAATGGATATAAGATACATATATATGCATGAAATGATGTCAATCATGGATCTTATTTATTTCCTCATTAGTCCTTTTGGTTTTACATCCGGGTCCTTCTCTCTTGCACCTCAATCCATAAGTCTTGCAACTTAGTCTTTTTTCGTGCTTTTATGTCCTTTTTTAGTCTCCTTCTCAAACATGTTTATTCCTGAAACTTAAACATAAAAATCATTATGTAGCATTGCTTAGGCTAAAAATAAAGGATATAAGACACAAATATGCCTGATATGATGTCAATCAGTGACCTTGGCTGAGACACCAACTGAGGTCGTGATCCAGTATAATCACCCTCCACCCAACGTGCCCTTCAATGGTAGCCTAATCCTCCACCCCCACAGAATGTAGAAGGATTCGGGGAACATGTCCCCAACCTTTGATAACCTCTGACCAAAGTCTATATTGGCCCACATTATGTAGTTTTTGCAACAACTAATGTAGTTTTACTTTTTTGTGGAAGAAGCATTTTTTTGGTGCAGTTGATGTAAGTTCCTTGTCCTGGTAATATCTATTCTGTTTGACATGGGGTCAGTCTCTAGTATGGTTCACCATAACATTATTGTATTCAATAACTAGAATTATTAAATCAATGCATTAAATTTATGTAAACAATACATAATACACACTACTCATTCTATTTTAAGTAAATTCAATTCAGAATTGCATGTGTATTTAAAAGTGAGAAAAAAATAAAATCGTCATATTTCACACATGATGTTAATATGGACAGACATGCCACGGTTAAGATGGCAGTGCATCCCAAGAAATATAAATAACAAGATTGGTTCATGAATATTCTTATTGGTGCGTTATCCTCCCACCATTTATGGTGCATAATAACCATCTAACAGTTATTATCCCATCCCTCACCAGTTTAGGATATTAGCCACTTCTAGGTCACACTACTAGAAAAACAACATACATAGACGGATTGGTATCCGTCGGTCTAGAGAACCTTACATTGACAGATATCTTGTTCCGTCGGACATGACACCCAACGAACCTACACCGACGGATACCAAAGACTACACTGACGGATCCATTCCGTCACTTAATATTTTCGCAACATTCGGTGGTCAATTTCTCTACACTAACAGTACTTATCGGTTGGTGTAGAGGTTTGACAAAACAATAAGCGAGAAAACAAAATTTGTCACGCTGAAAACCCCACCGACTGTTAGATTACCCTACTCCGATAGAACCTCTCCGTTGGTGTACATTTTTTGGAATTTCCACTGACGGATAACCACCATCGGTGTAGTGTTTGAAAAAGAGACGTTTACACATTAATCTCGTTAGACTACACCGATGGGCCAAGTACCTTGCACCGACGGATAGCTACCATCGGTGTAGGGTTATATTTGTAACCATTCAACGAAGTCCGATCATTTCTCGAGAAACCCACCAACCCTAATTTTGTTGCCTCTGCTCGACTCTGCTCGCCATCGCGCACCGTTCTGTCTCCTCCACACCCTCTGTGGCCACCATTCATCACCTCCTCCTCTAGTAACCTCATCCCCTCCTATCCCTCCTTTCTCACTACCCGCAGTGTCCCCGTCCCCATAGCCTCCCCACGACCACAAGGCTCCACCACCCCAACCCCGACCCGACCACCCACAGCCACGCCCTTCCATCCCCCACAACCACTCCACCACAACCCCCCACCTCCACCACGCCCTTCCATCCACTCCATTTTTAAATTATTAATTTTTTATTAATTTTTTGAATCTTTTAATTTTTTAATCATAATTGAAATATATATATATATATATATATATATATATATGAATGTAATTTATATAATTTCATGTAGATTTTTAGGATTAATTTGAAATTTTATACGATTTGATGTTGGATTAAAATGAATGTCTAATTTGCTATCAGATTGTCCGTGAGAAGTTTCACTATAAGATTGGAATCGGTGAGTTGGTGCATTTCTATGAGGATCCTTGGTTAGGCCGCCCGCTCATTTATGAGGAGTTTGGGGAGCGTTTGTGCTATTTCATGGGCAGCCATCCTTCTGATATTCGTGTGTCCTCTTTTATTCATGATGGGTAATGGGCTCTACTATTACCACGCCCCTGACAGATGGAGCAGTTACGGGACTAGATCAAGGCCATCATGCCTAGCCAGGAAGCAAACATATTGGCATGGGATGGTGGAACTATCGGCCAGAAGTTCTCGATGAAACATGCTTGGGCACTCATTTCCAACTCCTTCGGATTTTGTGGGTATATCCGCTGAAAACCCTCAGGAGACAACACTCCTCCTCCTTGGCAACAAGGAGGTTTAACGACTTGTTGCACGTGCTAAGTGCAACCGTGATTCCTACGAAAGTGAGTTAGGATTTCTTGTTTTTCGTATGTTTTTCTCTTTCTTTGTTTTGCTCGGGACTAGAAAAAGTTAGGTGTGGGGGTATTTGATTGACATCATTTCATACTTATATTCGTATCTTATATCCATTATCTTTCACCTAAACAATGCTATGTTACGAGTTTTATGTTTAGTTTTCAGGAATAAATAGGTTTGAAGAGATGAAGCATAAAAGGACCCAAAAGCTGGGAAAAAGGACTGAATTGTAAGATCTGGGGGCCAAGATGCAAGACCGAAGGACCTAAGAGCAAAACAGAATACTTCTCACCATCATGGGGAGTATTTTGGCAATTCTATTCGGGTCGGAGCTCCAACATTTAAACTAGATGCATCAAATACCAACAAAGCCTTCCCGAAAAGCCCACAAGAAATTCCAGAGCGATCAGGACACTGTAGACCGCTAATTAGCGGTCCAAGACGGCTAATTGGCGGTCACTTTTGGCCCAAATGCGCTCCAATTTCTCCAGCACATGTATTAGAGGATTTTTAGGCTATGTGTGGTATCGGTTTAGTCCCACATCGGGGGATTGTCCCGGATTAGCTTTTTCCATGCCTATAAATAGAACTCTTCACCTCCTTTTGTATTCACTCCATATTTTAAGTGGCTATTCTTCCTACTAGAAGTGAGGCCTCGAAGCACACACTAAAGTAGGAGGATGCTACTTTTAATGTGAGTCATTTTATCAATAAAGTTTTGTGTTTCTTTCATTGTTTATTTTATGATTCTTTTATTGTTTGTGCTTGTTTTAGTTTAATCGTCTTTTAATTCTAGCTTAGTTTTAATATGCTTTCTTTCCATAGTTTAATAATTAGTGTAATGTTTAGTGAGTAGTTCCATCCCCTTTGGCGGGTGGAGTAGATGTACATACATGCATTAGAGAATGGGATGAATGCTTTAATTTCAATGTGTTGATTAAACATGAATGTATGCTTGCTTGTTTAGGATAGAATTTACAACTTGATGAGTTTTGCCAAAATGATTAGACACCTCTCATACTTGTTTAGGTTCTGAAATAAACACCTTGCATATGTAAATGTTAATCAACTAAGTTGGTGAATAGATTGATAGGTTTTGCCATAACATTTAGACACTTCCTATGCTTGATAAACACCACCTTCATGTGCTTAAAGAATGTATTCTACACCCACCTCTTTGCATGTGTGCACTCACTCCACCCCTTAGGGGTTTTCCCATTTCTGTATTCCAACATTCTTCCTTTGTTCTTAGTTTAGTTGTTATTCCATCGTTTGTTTGTTTCGTTCGCATTTCATACTTCTTAGTGTAGCGTAGTCTAGATTAGCATAGACAACTTTCTTCCCCCTATTTTTGCCACTTGATTTCGTACAAGCAAGAGGCTACTCACCTCCCCGAGGACGACCCGTACTTGCCACCGCTTCATCGCGGCCGTGCACTTGCGGTTTTAAATAAAACGTTCAACAAGTTTTTGGCGCCGTTGCCGGGGAGGTGCCAGTCCAGACTCTTCTTTGGACGATTCGAGTGGATTTAATTTTTGTTTTGTAGTTTTTCTTTGTTTCAGGAGACTTGGAGTGGTCAGGAGGAGCACCTGGAGAAGTTTTGAAGCAAGCTGGGCACTCTAGACCGCCAATCAGCGGCCTGAGACCGCCAATTGGCGGTCTGGTAAGCTCAGCTCGCTCTCTTATTTCTTTGGTCTGTTTACTTTATCTGATATAGTGGTCTGGGACTTAATTTGGCATTTTTTGACTTATAGTTTGTTCCCAGATCAATAATCAAACCTCCCTTAAGCAACTTGGACCCTAAAACTCAAAGCAAAAGACTAGGCATTCATTCTTGTTTAGGTCATGCTCCATGTATGTGACTTAAGCATTTAGATTGTCTTTTATCTTAGCTTTATTTTCTGTTGCTGAGAGCTGGCGTGAGGTACGCACCTTCTACTCTCATTCATGCATTTCGTATGAACATGCATTAGTTAGTAGGAAGTGCATTGCAACAAGTGTGAGTTGAGCGTTGTTTGGAGTGTTGATTGCTAGATTTAGGACTCCAAAACGATACTAAGGAGGGGCTGTCCCGTAAAAGATAAGGTGGGGGATTTCATCACCCTTTCCTTCGCCCCAAAAACCACACTAATCAAGAGCCTAATTTTAAAATCAAGTAGACATTGGCCCTAAGGATCTTGGACGCATTAGGAGAGTGATCCGGTCCCGACTGTCATGACCTGATCGGCGTTGCCCACTTTGTCGATAGTAGGAGAGACGAGATCCCCGGATCTTGGCTCACTTGCTGGGCTTTGTGGTCCTCGTTGTAGGGAGGTGAGGCGTGTTGAGGCCGTGTGACCTCGCAGTTAGGCGTCGTCTGGCTGTAAGGACCTATAGCGACCTTAGGATTGTTTGAGCCTTGTTTGCTTGTGTGCTTCTACCTGTACCCATCCGCCGTAGCTTAAGGATTTCTTCCCTTCTCTCCTGAGTCATTCTTTCTCTCCTGTGTTCCCTCGTCTTCTCTTCTACGTACATTCTTCATTTGAAAAAAAAAGAGAGTTGTGGTTTGTGTGTGCACCTTTGTGCATGCTTTCGTGGACACGAGACGAGAGTGGTCGTTTGACGAGAAGCGTTGTCAATCCGGCTTCGGTCATCGATTTCTCAACACCTTCCTCCTCTCGTGCCGCACGTAGTTCGGGTCCAATGGCTTCTAATTTCCGTGAGGAGGAGCAGTTGCTGGACCCACCTGTTCCACCTGTGCTTCCAGTTGTCGTTCCCATACCTCTTCGTGATCGATGCTACCCGAGCCGTACAGCTCTGCCCTCATGCATCGTATTGCCAGAGGCAAATGTGAACCATTTTGAGGTCAAGCCTCAGTTTATTTCCATGCTCCCTCATTTCACTGGGAAAGGTGACCCCTATATCTTTCTCAGGGAATTTGAGGAGGTCTGTGCTATGTTCAAGCTGCAACAACTTAGCACAGACTCCATCCATCTTAGGCTCGTTCCTTTTGCACTAAAGGATGACGCCAAGAAGTGGTTGTACAGCAACCAGGCGAATTCCTTTAGGACTTGGGATGAGTTTCAATCTGCATTCCTCAAGAAGTATTTTCCTAATCATCGGACTCAAAAATTGAGGAACGAAATCAATTCGTTCTATCAACATGAGACCGAACCATTTCATGCATATCTTGAGAGATTCAAAGAGTTACTATCCTCGTGCCCTCACCATGGCATTGAGTTGTGGCGTCTTTGTCAGATTGTGTATGAGGGTCTTCACATCCCGTCCAGAACGCTCCTTGAGTCCATGTGTCAAGGAGAGTTCTTGGGAAAGGATGAAAGGGAGGCATGGGCCTTCCTAGAAGACCTCGCTGAGAAAACCATGCAGTGAGAGAGTGTGAGGGAACCACCTGCATCATCTAGTATAGGAGCGAGGATCGCGAATGCAAACTCGACTAGATCGGGTACCGCATTTGCTATCGATACCACTACGGCCACCGAGGCACGCATGGCGGCCTTAATGCGCCGTATGGATTCGATTGAGCTCCAAAACCAACAAAGTGCACCTCACATGTCTACATCTGGTCCAGTTCCCTGTCATTCATGTGGTAGGATAGGTCATGTAGAAAGCGAGTGTGAGTCCATTCCTCCTGAGCTGGAGCGTGTCAACGCCGTCTATGATAGAGCCAGGAATGACCCATACTCATCATCTTATAACCCTGGATGGAGGAACCACCCCAATTTTTCATGGAACCAAACTAATGCCCCGGGTGGTCCTCCAAACTCCTCTAGACCACCTTACCAATCACACCAACCTTCCATGCATGTGCATTCCTATCAGCCGCCCCAAGCGCAAACCACCAATCAATCGGGTTTCCCAAATTCCAATAATATGGAAACCCGATTCAATTCGCTTGAGACCTTGACTTGTGGACTTGAAAACTCAATGAAAATTTTTATGTCCACCACGAGTCAAGTTCTCACTTCAAATCAGCAGACCATGAAATCTCTAGAGCTTCAGATGGGCCAATTGGCTCAGTCTGTACATGAAAGAGAGAGATGGTCTTTTCCTAGCCAGCCTGAGGCTAACCCCCGTGTGTACCAGCAACAACACATGCAAAATGAGAATGTGGTACCTCGGGGGAGGCAAGTGAACCATGTGGAGGAACCTGTTCACCATGTCAATTCCATTGTGACCTTAAGGAATGGAAAACAGGTTGACAATCACATTTCCTTGACACACCCACCACCATCTATGCAGCCCCTCAGTGGGAATGGTTGTGAAGAAGAGGCTGAGGGTGAGGGTAATACACCAATGCTTCTTTCTTCTCAGGCACCGCAGAAAACCTACCTGCCAAAAGCTCCCTATCCAAGTAGGTTAACCAAAAAGCAGAGTGACAACATGGACAAGATATTAGAGGTATTTAAGCAAGTAAAGGTTAACATCCCCTTGTTGGATGTCATCCAACAAATACCTCAATATGCCAAAGTGTTGAAGGATCTCTGCACAACCAAGAGGAAGACCAATGTTCCTAAGAAAGCATTCTTGGCTGCAAATATCAGCTCACTTTTGTCCAATCCTACCTACACAAAATACAAGGACCCGGGGTGTCCTACTATTCAGTGTATGATAGGGGACACTAGATTGAGCAATGTTTTGCTTGATTTAGGATCAGCGGTCAACCTCCTCCCATTCTCTGTTTATCAACAGTTGAACTTGGGAGAATTGAAACCAACTAAGATCACCCTTCAACTGGCGGATAGATCCATTCGTATTCCCATGGGGATTATCGAGGACGTGCTTATCAAAGTTGGAGATTTTATATTTCCAGTCGATTTTGTTGTCCTCGATACCAATCCTGTTGCGAACACCCACTCTCAAATACCTTTGATTTTGGGTAGACCATTTCTGGCAACCTCCAATGCCTTGATTAATTGTAGAAATGGTCTCATGAAGCTCTCATTCGGTAACATGAGTGCCGAGTTTCATGTGTTCAACTCTGGTAGGCAACAGGAACCCATGGATGAACCTTTAAATCTAAATCTCATCCGCCAATTGGAGAAAGCACCACAAAATCAATGAACAACCCTAACCCCAATGCAACCCATTGAGAATGTTCGTGGGCCCAGCGAAGACTCATTGCCTGTCTTTGCAATGCAACAGAGTCAGCTGGCCTCGAACATGAATGTCCAAAGGGAGTGTTCGTTGCATGATTCAGTTGAGAGTACTAGTGAGAGTGAGACACCTCACCATATGCCTATACCAGAAGGTGTCTCTACCTCATGTCCCATGGCCGTTGAGCCATTTGAGCTTCATATTGACTCCAACAAGGACCCACCTATGACCGAGCTTATGCTTGATGATCTAAGTGATGGTGGGAGGTCCTTGTTGGATGACTTGGGGAGAAGCCCCATTCTTAGTGATGCAGGTCTGCTGCATCCATCGAATGAGCCTGAGGAACTCATTCTGATGCACCCGCCTATTGGTTGGAGGGTTTTCTTCGATGAGCAATTAAACCCTAGCGAGGCAACACAACTTCATTCTTTGTTGCCCACACCCAACCAATATCATGAGGGGTTCGAGCCTTTCAGCTTTGACCTTTCACCCCTCATGACACCTCAGAGTACCAGTGAAGTTTGCCCATCTCGGCAAGTCTCTGGTCCTCAAAACTTGATGTTCTCATTTGATGTTCCTTGACCAAATGATTATGAGAATATCTTGGTTGATGTATATATCTTGTAAAAAAAAGAAAAAAAAGAAAAAAAAGAAAAAAAGAAAAAAAAGAAAAAAAGAAAAAAAAAGTGTGTAATAAAAGACTCCTTCAGTGAGCATCGATTGTTGTGGGCCCCAACCCTTGTGTACTTGGGCCCAATCTCTTCACGTATTTATCTCCCTTCTTCAGCTTCTCACAGGTTTTGAGGGAATTTGGGTTTGTGTCCATCAACATGACCCTGAACGTCCCTTTGTACTTCATGTTGGTGAGATCTTTCCTTTTTCATGCATGTATCCATGTAGTATATTGTTCACATTCATTGAGGACAATGCATGAAGTAGGTGTGGGGGGGTGTTTTACGTGTGTACATAGTCGAGTCTTTTTCCTTTGGTTTTATTTTCGTTTGTTTGTACTGCTAGGGTCATGTTAGTGTGCCACATTTAACATTGATATATCTGCTTGCCATGATCCTTGGGTGACTTGTCTCCTTTTGCTTGCCGAGTGCTTTAAAATTTTCACATTTCTTTCGAAATCTTCATGTGTTTGCGAAAGAAAATGTTTTTGTGGGTTTTGCGTGTGTTTATCATGTGCAAAACCGTTGAGAGGCAAAGTAAAAAGAAAGCTCCCAAAATTGTCTTGAACTTGATGCATTAGGATTTCTAGTTTACTGGCTTTAGGTCTTATCGAGTCGTTAGGATGCACCCCGGTTTTCCCTCGGGGGGCGTGTAATCATAGGGTTTCAGTACTCAAACATTTAAAGAAGTCCACCCTGAACCTAGTGAGTCAAATAATTCGTGTCTGTTAGTATAAGGAAGTTTGTCGTAGGCAAGGGCCCTTAATCTCTTTTTGTGAAACTTAAGTGTAGGGGTTTTGGTTCCCATGTAGATAAATAAGTGGTGTTCTCTCTTCTCGCACGGCTCCTATCACTCGGGAAAGTAGGTCTGAGGGGACTTTGTGCCTGGTGCTTTCGAGTCATCTGACTTGGGATGCGCCGACCGAACTCCCGTTACACGGGTAGTAGGGATCGCCCTATGTGGAGATTTGGGGGAAGGTGTACGTGATAGTGTAAGTCCTCTTAGGCAATGATGCACGAAACCTGACCCTGGGAGAATCAAACACCAACCAATAAAATGCTCCAATGAAAAGAAAAAAAAAAGAAAAAAAAAGAAAAAAAGAAAAAAAAAGTCAAATAAGAACCAAAATGGACTTTACACATTGTATCACATTCAGAAGTCAAGGTTGCCCATGTCTTTCACTCAAGTCCTTAACTAACTTTCACGAATAACTCATTAGGCTAGGCGTGTGGACCGATTACATTTATAGAGTCGACCCGTAGTATTACCACGTCCCATGATCGACAAAATAAGTCCAACGAGTCGTGTAGCTAGATTGATTAATGCATCTTGTTCGGATTTTGTGGGTATATCCGCTGAAAACCCTCAGGAGACAACACTCCTCCTCCTTGGCAACAAGGAGGTTTAACGGCTTGTTGCACGTGCTAAGTGCAACCGTGATTCCTACGAAAGTGAGTTAGGATTTCTTGTTTTTCGTATGTTTTTCTCTTTCTTTGTTTTGCTCGGGACTAGCAAAAGTTAGGTGTGGGGGTATTTGATTGACATCATTTCATACTTATATTCGTATCTTATATCCATTATCTTTCACCTAAACAATGCTATGTTACGAGTTTTATGTTTAGTTTTCAGGAATAAATAGGTTTGAAGAGATGAAGCATAAAAGGACCCAAAAGCTGGGAAAAAGGACTGAATTGTAAGATCTGGGGACCAAGATGCAAGACCGAAGGACCTAAGAGCAAAACAGAATACTTCTCACCATCATGGGGAGTATTTTGGCAATTCTATTCGGGTCGGAGCTCCAACATGCAAACTAGATGCATCAAATACCAACAAAGCCTTCCCGAAAAGCCCACAAGAAATTCCAGAGCGATCAGGACACTGTAGACCGCTAATTAGCGGTCCAAGACCGCTAATTGGCGGTCACTTTTGGCCCAAATGCGCTCCAATTTCTCCAGCACATGTATTAGAGGATTTTTAGGCTATGTGTGGTATCGGTTTAGTCCCACATCGGGGGATTGTCCCGGATTAGCTTTTTCCATGCCTATAAATAGAACTCTTCACCTCCTTTTGTAATCACTCCATATTTTAAGTGGCTATTCTTCCTACTAGAAGTGAGGCCTCGAAGCACACACTAAAGTAGGAGGATGCTACTTTTAATGTGAGTCATTTTATCAATAAAGTTTTGTGTTTCTTTCATTGTTTATTTTATGATTCTTTTATTGTTTGTGCTTGTTTTAGTTTAATCGTCCTTTAATTCTAGCTTAGTTTTAATATGCTTTCTTTCCATAGTTTAATAATTAGCGTAATGTTTAGTGAGTAGTTCCATCCCCTTTGGGGGGTGGAGTAGATGTACATACATGCATTAGAGAATGGGATGAATGCTTTAATTTCAATGTGTTGATTAAACATGAATGTATGCTTGCTTGTTTAGGATAGAATTTACAACTTGATGAGTTTTGCCAAAATGATTAGACACCTCTCATACTTGTTTAGGTTCTGAAATAAACACCTTGCATATGTAAATGTTAATCAACTAAGTTGGTGAATAGATTGATAGGTTTTGCCATAACATTTAGACACTTCCTATGCTTGATAAACACCACCTTCATGTGCTTAAAGAATGTATTCTACACCCACCTCTTTGCATGTGTGCACTCACTCCACCCCTTAGGGGTTTTCCCATTTCTGTATTCCAACATTCTTCCTTTGTTCTTAGTTTAGTTGTTATTCCATCGTTTGTTTGTTTCGTTCGCATTTCATACTTCTTAGTGTAGCGTAGTCTAGATTAGCATAGACAACTTTCTTCCCCCTATTTTTGCCACTTGATTTCGTACAAGCAAGAGGCTACTCACCTCCCCGAGGACGACCCGTACTTGCCACCGCTTCATCGCGGCCGTGCACTTGCGGTTTTAAATAAAACGTTCAACAAGAATTATGGGATGCCCAATTTGCCCTCTTTGTGAGCGTTAAGAGAATGAACAACCCTGTTCTGCTCGGCTGCGAATATGCAAGACATGTATGGGCAGAGATCCACTTTCAGTTGCAGCTCACGGCGAATTGTGTGGCCACCATAGTGGATAGGATTGCACGACTTGAATGGGACTTTGTGAACTGAACGAAGGTCATGAAGGCTTGGACGCGTATCACGTTTGTAGCTACGATTCATGAAATTTGAGCGGAACGGAACTCGCGAACCTTTGGTGGTGACAAGAGAGTATACAAGGATATTTGCATGGGTCGGAAGGTCATGCAAATCCATGGAGCACGGGTTAGGAAGGCTTCCGAGGATCCAGATATTCGCACATCTGAGAGGCTTTTGTCATAGCGTGTACCCCTATAGATGTTGTTGTCTTTGATGTACTAGTGGGACGAGTGCTCGGTAAATGCTCTGGTTTAGGGCCGTAGAGTGGTGATCCAGAGGGGATTCAGGGATCACTACTATATAGCCGGCACTTGGGCTGCACTAGCATGGCATTTTCTGTCATTGATTCTTTTTGTTTCATTTTTTGCTTACTTCTATAGCATCTTCTGTATCTTGATGTGTTTAATTTGACGCCACTGGTGGATCCGATTAAGCGTTTGGCAGCTGGATTTCTATGGCAGGTCGGGTCGGGTTAAAGAAATATGCAACCTCCAGATCTGATTCACAGTCGTTCGAGTGTGCCCAGATCCCTCCAAACTCTCTAATCTTCTATAAATACACTTGCAATGCGTCCTTTTTTTCTTTTTGCTCCCTCTCCTCCTTAGGTTAGTTTCTTTTTTTGCTTAGTAGAGTAGATTTTACTTCTTGTTTAGTAGTGTAGAGGAGGAGAAGAGGAGCAACTTTGTAATCTTTCATTTTAATATAGTTTAGTCTTGTTCCTTATCTTCATGTCTTTCATTTGATGTCATTTCCTTTGTGCTTGTTTTTCCTTTTTCTAGTTTTTTGAAATTTGCATTATGGTTTTGGATTGTTTTTATGCTTTCTTTAGTTTAGAGATGAGTAGAGAGTAGTCCATCCCCATTGGGGGGTGGAGAAGAAGGTCTTGTGATTATGTGATGTATTAGTGTATGTTAATCCTACTTTTGAACCTCACATGAGTTCCATAACCATCTAATGGATTTTCACTCTTATCTGTGATGTGCTAATGCTATTGAGTGAAGCTTAGCATATGCCTAGATTATTAGGCCTATTTTATGGGGAATGATGATGTGAGGATAAGGATGGAGTGGAAGAAAGAAACATGACATGTTCATGCATGTGATCATGTTGGCCTCATCCTAAGATAAGACCTAGACGTGATCACTGTCATTTTGCTACAGGACGGGTGTGCCCAATGTCACGATGTCATCATATAGGTTGTTCCGCGAGTTATAGCGTCAATCCGGAAGACCACCGCGTGTCGGGCGGTGGGTCACTCTGTGGGGTGACCCACTTGTGGATTGGACCAACAAGGCTTGTGTGCGCATTCCTATGTAAAGGATTGGCACTTGGGTTGGGCCCATTCGTGGAGTGCTTCTTTTAGAGTTGTCCTCATTGTTTGCTTGTGTCTCATGTTAGGATTTCATGCAATCATCCCTTTCTAATATTCTGCGAGGGGCATGCTGGGTTTTCTTTATTAAAACTCAGGATTTTTCTTTGTGTCGTGTGCCTCAGGTACCTAGGTTGAACAGGGATCAGACTGGAGGAGAGTTAGAAGATTCTGTACACGAGGGACACTCCGGCGGAGTATAATCATATTATTTGCTTCCGTATTTGCTTTCAATGTACTTTTATCTGTCAAACGTTGATGTAATTAATCCAATCTGAAACTTATTAATATATGGATGCTTCTTTTATCATGATTCTTGTTCATAGTATCCATGTATGCTTGTATCGAGTATTTTAAGTCTGTGTCTGTCTTCAATTGTAACCCTCCCAGTCGTCGCAAAGACTCTGATCGTGACACGGGTAGTCCTCTTGGTGTGCGTACCCGCATGTTCGGGGGCGTTACAAATATCCTAGTTTGGTGGTTATTTTTGTGGCACGGGAGATGGGTATTGTGACGATACAGTTTGGATAACCTCCATGTAATCATCATGAGGAGAGTTGTCCTGCGCCAACTCATCAAAGTCAACATGAAGTGACTCCTCCACCGAATGAGTTCTTTCGATATAAACTCTATATGCTTTACTTCTACTTGAATAGCATAGGAATATAGCCTCATCGGATTTTGTATCAAATTTGTCTAACGTATCCTTAGTGTTGATGACAAAGCATTTTGATCCAAAGCCTTAAAATAAGAAATCTTATGATTTTTCCATGCCATAATTCAAAAGAAGTTTTCTTTAAAATTGGTCGACTGAGAACATGATTTAAAACATAGCAAGCGGTGATGACAACTTCATAACAAAACTATTTTGAAAGTCGCTTTTCAGAAAGCATAACTCTTGTCATCTCTTCGGGAGTTCTATTTTTCCTCTCAACAACCCTATTTTGTTGAGAAATGTGACGAAAATAGAACTTATCATCAATGCCATGTTTTTCACAAAACTTATGGACAAGCTCATTTTTTCACAATTCTCTTCCAAGATCACTTATAATCCAGAAAATGTTAGAATCCTTTTCTCTTGGAGCACGTTTATGAAAGATTTTTTTCAAAGGCATAAATTTTTTTACAAGAAAGAGAACCCAAGGAAAACATGTGAAATCATCAACATTTACAAAAGCATACCGTTGCCACACAGACTAACTATCCTTGATGGACGAAAACGGTCTAAATGAAAGAGTTCCAGAGGTTTTGAAGTAGTTATAACATTTAAAGAGTTGAAATAACTTTTGATTTCTTTTCCAAATTTACAAGCATCACAAAGTTTGTATTTCTTGAAATCAAATTTTGGAAGTCCTCTTACTAAGTCATATTCTGACAATTTGTGTAATTGAGTCATACTAACACTCAAAAGACAATGATTTAACGCATCTACTAAGAAAACATTTTCAATATGAGGAGTAGAAATGTTAGTGACATTACCGATGCCAACAATATACCCTTTTGCGTCATCTCTGAACATGATGGTGCCCCATTTTCTTGATTCCGAGGTGTCTCCCGTCATTTACCTTGAGTATCCACTACCGAAGATCCACTTCCGTATTTTGTGTCTTGATCTACAACCCAAGAGGGAAATGATGACTTTTGTACCCAAATTTAGTGGGTTCCTTAGGGGTAAGATTTTGGTACCAAAACTTTCTAGTCTCAGGCACCCAAACTTTTCAGGAAAACTTCTTCTTCACATTGGAATCATTTGAACAAAGTATGATTTGGGCTTCTTTCATAATAAGTGCACATAACATAATCCAGATTTTTGCAATGATTTGATTTGTCTACCTAATAGCATGCCAAGCATCTTTCTTCATTTAGTGATTTTCTCAAAATCTCTAGTTACATGTGCATTTTGTGCTTTAAGATATATGAGTTCACTATCAAGTCATGTAACCTTAATTGCTTTTAGGCTATCAATCTCCTTAACAAGTTGTTCATTATCCTTGGTTAATGTGTCATTCTTGCATGCAAAATTTTGGTTCACATTCCAAGCTTGGTTGTTTTTATGACATATAAGCTCATAATTTTCAGCTAATTCATGGAAGGCATCAAGCAACTTATCATAAGTAAAAGTTTGAACATACGTAGAGGATACCTCAACTTCTTCTGCTTGGACAATGTGGCGAGATGTAAAGTCATTGCTTGATGAAGATGTGACGCTTTAAATAGGTCGATCTTGCTCTTCTTGAGCCATTAAGAATATGTTGGCCTCTTACTTCTCGGATTGACCTGGAGAAGAACACTGGGATGAGGTTGTCCCAAGTGCCTTTGAGAGCCTTCTTGTAATCCTTCTCCCTACTTTCTCTCCTTTTGTACATATTTTCCTTGTCATCCCTATCTCTTCTTTTGTGCCTCTCTTCTTTGTCTTCCTTGTCCCTCAATGAGTATCTTTCTTCTTTCCTTTCCTCCCTCTCCTTCATCTTTATTATTGAATAATCATTTTTTGAAATGTCTGGTTTTTGTTACATTCATAGCACAAAGGACCTTGGGGGTGATTCTCCTTTGTTTCTACGGTATAGATCTTTCTTTAGAAACTCCTTGAAACGCCAAGCCAAGAGTAATGTCTTCATCATTATCACCATCCTTTCTCGATTCATCATCGGAGTTGAAAAGGACCTTTAAGGCAATGGACTTGTCTTTCATTCTTGTGCTCTTCCTTCTTTTTCTACTCCCTGCTCTCATCCATTTTAATTGTAGGATTTCATGTTTAATTATACAAATGTATTTTCGAATTTTTTTATGTATAATAAGGATCAAATACAATTTTCTACGATTTGTTTCATGCATGTATCGGTTTGTTTTCATAACTAGTTTCAAAAACTCATTAAAACAAACACAAAGGGACTCCGAAATTCATACCTAGAAGTTCTCAAAAACTTCTTGACGTTTCAGAGATGTTGAGGAAGCCAATCGTCGCTTCTCGTTGCGCCGGATGCCTCCGAGTGTTCACCGAAACCCTAAACAAGGTTGAAGAGAAAGGAGCTAGCCAATCAATCTCCAAACAAGCTTAGAATCTAGCTACAAACCCTTTCCTTAGCCTCTGAGATTTCTCCTTCAAAGACTTAGAAAACTAAGAGAATTTTCGTGGATTTTTGTGGTGAATTTTGGAGAGAAAATAATTAGAAAACAACTTATGTCAATTGAGGAGAATAAGGACCTATTTATAGGCTCCCATCTTACTCTCAATCATAGCTATTCTTAAGCCACGAATTCTTGACATTTTCTCTCACAAACTAATTCCAAAATGCATTACATGCATCCACAAAACGTTTGACCAAGTTTGGAGCTAATCTAACCATTCATCAAATTAATCTCTTAATTATCAAAGGCAGAAAATCGATCGTGCTTCGGTTTACCGAGTCCCACTCGGTTAACCGAATATGTCACGATTGTTTAACCGAGTACGCGACGGATGACCGAATCTTAAGGAGAAAAATTCTTCTTAACCGATCAGACTAATTCTCGTCTGAGACCGAGTGCTATTCGGTTAACCGAAAATATCGGAACTTGACATTGTTCGGTCGACCATTTCTGGTTCGGTACACCGTACCAAAGATCCAGGCACATTGGTCAAGTTCGGTCAATCAACTACGACTATCCATTCCACGTTCGGTTGACCGATCCATAGATCCTTCGGTCGACCGAACCATAACGGATTACCGAACTTCTACCCGATTTTGCCTTTTTCAAATTTTGGATTTATTTCCAACAAAATTTGAACTTTTGGGGTTTTAGCAAATTCACGACTTATGCAATATATTATCCTATGCAATAATAAATTATTGCACCCCATAATATATGTCTCTCATATGAATTTATCATGATTCTAATTATGTTAGGTGCAACATAATTGATTTTACTCGTTCACCACATGAGTCATATTTTCCAATAGAAACCCGACTCATCATATGAACCAAAAACCAAGCTTCTTGTTTCCCGGTTTTTGCGGTGTGACCTATGGGAGGATCTAGACTAAGTTGGCAGTGATATTAAGAGCTTAATATCACAAGCTATAAGCGGTATCTAGCTACACATTATAGCTCCCAATTAGTTAGATGTCTTAATTCCACTCGAACCAAAACCCGATCCATTTAGTGATGGAGTGCACCACTTGTGTCCGTCCCTTGCCTCATGATATTAAGAATACACACAAAGTAGTATTGTGTCATCTTTGTATTAGTATTCATTTCTTGATCTCTTTAAGCTAATTATAAATATGTTACTTAACTCAAATCACATTGTGCACATTATAACTTTGCTTTATCAAGGAGCCCACTAATATCATCACTCAATTAAGAAGGGCAATGATAACCTTTTGACTAACTATCTTCTCCAACGAAAGTTATCCTTAACCAAATAATGCCTTTACACTACACTCATCGATAGCTTAAGACACTATTCTAATTAAGAACTTCTTAAGCGATCGGATATAAGTCACATATCAAAAGACCAAGGACACAGTAAAATATTAATGACACAGAAACACATTCCTATAATATTTTACTTGTTAGGTCAATTCGGTATACAAAAGTACTATTTTCCTCTTTTGTGTACCCGTGTTGTCACTCACTTGTAGAGCTACAATGATCTATGACCAACACGACAATCTTAACTCGGTAATTAATGTCCCATGCTAATTACCATGATTGCGAATATCTTTTGTTTTATGTAAACAAATATCTTTTAGAGCTCTACGGTTAAGGACCAAGAGCCTCTTCCTAAACACTTCCAAAAGACGAATAACATAAACAAGGAACAAAATGATTTCTCATTCAACTCATAATAATTGACATTTAAAAGTAAAACTTTTAGAACACATTCCCTTCAATCTCCCACTTGTTATTAGAGTTTTCTTTCACATACATTCTCAATGCATAAAACAATAATAACTAGGGTAAACCCCATTACATATCAATCATCAAGCCAATCTACATGGTTCCTCAATCCCATGGACTCGAAATGCATTTCGCCCTTGGCTTGGGATAAGGGTTTTGTGAATGGATCAGCTGTGTTGCTGTTGGTGTCCACCCATAAAAGATTTATTTTGCCTTCGTCGATGAGGTCACGCGTCACGAAGTACTTACGATCCATGTACTTCACTTTGTGGTGTGATTTGGGATCCTTGATTTGCGAGATAGATGCACTATTATCGCAAAATAGCTCTATTGGTCCCTCGCTCGATGGAACTACTCCAAGCTCTTCAAGGAACTTCTTAATCCACACTCCTTCCTTGCTCGCTTCAGCGACAACCATTACTTCGGAAGTAGTGGTTGAGTCGGCCGTAGTGCTTTGCTTCCAACTACGCCAACTCACAGCTCCACCATTCAGAAGGAAGACGTATCCTGATTGCGACCTTCTATCGTCTGGATCACTCATGAAACTCGCATCCGAGTAACCTTCAGCTATCAATTCCCTTTGACCTCCATAAACAAGAATCTTATCCTTAGTCCGGTTAAGGTACTTCAGGATATTCTTGACCGCAGTCCAATGCTCAGGACCTGCGTTGGATTGGTGACGACTTGTCACACTTAGAGCATACGAGCCATCGGGTCTTGTGCAAGTCATTGCATACATGATCGACCCAATTGCCGAAGCATAAGGGACATCCTTCATGTACTCTAAGTCCTTACGTGATTGCGCACGTTGAGACTTCTTGAGTTGCACACCCATACTCATTGGCACACTGCCCTTTTTGGAGTTGTTCATCTTGAACCTTTCCAAGACCTTGTCAATGTATGTACGTTGACTCAGGCCAATGAGTCTACGGGATCTATCTCGGTATATCTTGATTCCCAAGATGTATTGAGCCTCACCCATGTCTTTCATCGAAAATGCAGATTTCAATGAACCTCTCGTTTGCTCAAGCAAAGGAATATGATTGCCCATAAGCAATATGTCATCGACATATAAGATTAGGAATACTACATGGCTCCCACTAACCTTCTTGTATATACAAGGTTCTTCCTTGCTTTGAATGAAGTGAAGCTTCTTTACTTCCTCGTCAAAGCGTTTGTTCCAACTCCTTGATGCTTGCTTCAATCTATAGATGGATCTTTGAAGCTTGCATACCTTCTCGCTATTCTTTGGATCTTCAAAACCTTGAGGCTGTACCATGTACACATCCTCCTCCAAGTTCCCATTAAGGAACGCCGTTTTGACATTCATTTGCCATATTTCATAATCGTGAAATGCGACAATAGCGAGCATGATCCGAATAGACTTGAACATGGCAACTGGTGAAAAAGTTTCATCATAGTCAATTCCTTGAACTTGAGTGAAACCCTTCGCTACAAGCCTCGCTTTGTAGGTTGTCAAGTTCCCATCCATGTCCATCTTCCTCTTGAAAACCCATTTATTTTGAATGGCCTTTTTCCCTTGAGGAAGGTCAACCAAGTCCCATACTTTATTATCATACATGGATTCTATTTCGGATTCCATGGCCTTAAGCCATAGTTTGGAGTCTTCCCTTTCCATTGCTTCTTGGAAGGTCAAGGGATCATTGGTATCTAGTACCATGATTTCATGAAGTCCCAGATACAAGTCGGGTTTCTTCCTTTTCCTTCTTGACCTACTTAGTTCTTTTGGTTCTTCTCGTGCCTCTCGAACGTCTTCCACAATTTCTTGAGGAATTGGTTCACGTTCAACTCTTGAACGCACACTTGGTTGGGATGATTGAGATTCTCTCACAATTTCTTGTGATGGTCTCTCGCTCACGCTCCCACTAACCAAAGGAATCTCGGTTGGGCCTTCATGATCTTGAATGTCATCATTCATGTCATGATCTTGTAGAGTATCTTGAGTTTCCTCAACCACAACCCTACTCCCATTACTTTTTACTCTTTCTAGAAATTCCTTTTCCAGAAATGTGGCATCCCTCTCTACAATCACTCGATTGGAGGTGATATGCCAAAAGTAGTATCCTCTTGTCTCACGAGGATAACCAATAAAGAAGCACTTATCCGCTTTTGGTTGAAGTTTGGTCGACATCAATCTCTTGACGTAAGCCTCACAACCCCAAATCTTGAGAAAATTGAGCTTAGGTGTTTTACCACTCCATAGCTCATAAGGAGTTTTCTCCACGGATTTGGATGGAACATTATTTAGTGTGTAAGCCGCAGTTTGTAGTGCATAACTCCAAAAGTAAAGAGGTAATTCCGCATGACTCATCATTGACCGAACCATGTCGAGCAATGTCCTATTCCTCCTTTCGGATACCCCATTCCACTGAGGTGTACCGGGAGGGGTGAGTTGAGGTACAATACCAAACTCCTTTAGGTATGAGTCAAATTCGGCACTTAAGTACTCACCTCCACGATCCGTTCGCAGAGACTTGATTTTCTTGTCGAGTTGGTTCTCTACTTCATTCTTGAATTCTTTGAACTTGTCAAAGGACTCACTTTTGTTTCTCATTAGATAAACATAGCCATAACGACTATAATCATCTGTGAACGTAATGAAGTACCTGAAACCATCTCGTGCACTAGTACTCATTGGACCACATATATCAGAATGTATCAAATCCAACAAGCCACTCACCCTTGGGCCTTTCTTCTTGAAAGGCTTTTTGGTCATTTTTCCAATTAGACATGGTTGGCACGTCTCCAATGATTTAAAATCAAGTGGACCAAGAAGGTTAGCTTCTTGCAATTTATTGATGTGCTTTTCATTTATGTGACCAAGACGATAGTGCCATAAGAGAGTATCATTGTCGTGAGTGGTCTTAAGTCTTTTGTTATTGATATTAAAGATTTGTTTATTATTCAATTCAAGCAAATAGAGACCATTCCTTATGAACGCATTTGCATAGAAAACACCATTCTTCGATATAGACAAACAAGAATTTGAAATATTTATATTAAAATTATCCATATCCAGACATGATACAAAAATAACATTCTTGCTAATCGAAGGTACATAATAAACATTCTTTAGACATAAATTTAAACCACTACATAATTGAAGCACCACAGAACCTTGTGCAACCGCATACACGTTCGCACCATTTCCGACCTTCAATTCTACCTCGTTCCTTACGAGTTCCTTCCTATCCATGAGTAGCTGCACATTAGAAACTATGTGAGCACAAGATCCGGTATCAATTACCCAATCCTGGACAGAGATGGCTAAATTTATTTCAATAACAAATATACCTTTGGCCTTTTTGGGGCGCCGACGTTCAATCACTCCGTTGTCAAGGTCTTCCTTGTACTTGGGGCAATTTGGCCGGATGTGTCCTTTTTCACCGCAGTGAAAGCAACGTATTGGGAGTTGGAGATTTCTGAGATTTCCCCCTCGAGGCACTCTTATGAGCACCTCCTACTCCCTTGCTCTTGATTGAACCATTTTTGGTAGATTTGCCCTTTCCTTTACCAATCTTATGGCCCCTCCCATGGACGGCAAGGACTTGCTTGTCCCTACCCTTGCCCATGTCAACTTCAGCAGTTTTGAGATCGTTGTGCAGCTCCTCAAGACTCACCCCTTTTTCACGCACGTCATAGTGCATCACAAAGTCCTTAAAGGACGGGGCTAGAGAGCCAAGAATCATATCTTCAGCAATGTCCTCGGGCATTGGTGAAGAGAGCTTTGCCAACTTCTCAAGGTATCCTTGTATCGTGAGAAAATGCATAGATACCGATGTTCCCTCCGCCATATGGCACCTTGTGAGTGCGATGGTGGTCTTATAGCGCTCCTTTCGAGCACTATCCATGAACATCTTTGATAAAGCCTCCATGGTCTTCTTGGGTTTTGAATCCAAGTATTTCGCTTGAAGCGAGTCACCCATGGATGTTAGCATAAGACTGTGAACTTGGTTCTCTTGGTCTTCCCACTTGGCTTTAGCCTCTTTCTCTTCATCGGTTAATCTCTCATTCCACTTTGGGATTGGACCTTCCAAAATGTGAGATAGTTTCTCAAACTTTAACACGATGTTGAGTTTGAGTTGCCAACTAATGAAGTTTGAGCCATCATTTGCTAAAAAGGTGTTTTTCTATCATGGATCGTACGATAGGTTGGATGTTCGACATTTTTCTACAAAATAAATCATACAGGATTTTAATGCCAATTTTATGTTTATTATACATACATACAAATGTAAATGTTGCAAATAAAATTTTTGCCCATAAATGCAACAATTTAAGATCCTATTAATTGTAATATAGACTAGCTAAGGGCTATTGAATACATTACAATATCAAGGTAAGAAAACATTTTCTAATCACAACCTTTTTGAATTTTAGCAATATTAGCATCTTCAAACTCTTGTGATTCTTGTCGTTTTAATTATGAGGGAATGCGACCTATCCTCGTAAGAATTTTTTTTCCCAAAACCGAGCGAGGGCTCTAGGTGATGTTAAGAAAACTTATTTTCATTTGATACGAGATACGTTTATCCATTGTATTCACAACTAAACATACTTGGGGTTCACTAGGGTGAAACGCACCTCATACATTTAATCATGGCACAACAACAGACAACCATTATATCTCCCACTATTCCCAAAGATGGAGGGAGCTATCTCCCGCTAAGGGCGAGCAGAGTATCCCTCAATCAATGGCTGCTAGTGGATGAAATAAGAAGGAAATTATTCTTAATTTTTGTTGGACAATTTCATATATTTACATGTGATTTGGAATTTTAGGTTATCATGCATATTAATATTCATACACATCCTAACATTCACCACATTCATCACATGCATAGCAGAAATAAAAAAAACAGAATTTAAACATTCACACAATCCACATCGTGTGAGTTTATATGTTCCCTTCGATCCTTGATCCTCGATCCCCGATCCTCTATCCTCGATCCTCGATCCTCGATCTATGCGCTACAACGGCGACTTCCTCTTGCACCGGAGATGTAGATTTTACAGAAAATAAACATGCTCCTCACATTCGATAAAAACCAACTAGTGCAAGTCCTATGTAAAACCTCTCATATGCATATGCAATTATCTAAAAGATGGAAATAGAGAATTTGGCTTTTACATACATAAGCCCCTGTATTATAACAATTATAAACATTCATAGGTGCTGATTTGGAACATATAAACTCACAATTCCAGCAAAAACAACTCGAGCATCCATGCACGTAATATAGCTATAAACTATCCAACCTAGTTTATCAAGCATCTAGAATCCCAAACAATTCTTTGAAAAACATTTTGAAATCCATTAAAAAACGTTTTTCATGCATCCATAGTTCAAAAATTAATTATGAACCGCTGTCCATCCAATTTCCAATGGAAAGATGAATCGCAGTTTTTTCGGTTTTGTTGATTCTCCTACAAAATAATCGTTTATACTTAAAACGAAATTATTGCAAGTTAGACAAATGTCTAAATATTAATTCTAATAATTACATGGCATGTTTTAAAACACTTAAAACATTCAGAACGAATTATGATGGAGAATTACATCAACAAACATTCATAGACCGAAAAAACCGGTAAATAGAATTGTTTAAATCCTAGATGGTAAACTAAATTCGTTTACAGCCTTAAATCATGAGAAAATTGAACCCTGAGCTCTGATACCACTGTAGGATTTCATGTTTAATTATACAAATGTATTTTCGAAATTTTTTATGTATAATAAGGATCAAATACAATTTTCTACGATTTGTTTCATGCATGTATCGGTTTGTTTTAATAACTAGTTTCAAAAACTCATTAAAACAAACACAAAGGGACTCCGAAATTCATACCTAGAAGTTCTAAAAAACTTCTTGACGTTTCAGAGACGTTGAGGAAGCCAATCGTCGCTTCTCCTTGCGCCGGATGCCTCCGAGTGTTCACCGAAACCCTAAACAAGGTTGGAGAGAAAGGAGTTAGCCAATCAATCTCCAAACAAGCTTAGAATCTAGCTACAAACCCCTTCCTTAGCCTCTGAGATTTCTCCTTCAAAGACTTAGAAAACTAAGAGAATTTTCGTGGATTTTTGTGGTGAATTTTGGAGAGAAAATAATTAGAAAAAAAACTTATGTCAATTGAGGAGAATAAGGACCTATTTATAGGCTCCCATCTTACTCTCAATCATAGCTATTCTTAAGCGACGAATTCTTGACATTTTCTCTCACAAACTAATTCCAAAATGCATTACATGCATCCACAAAACGTTTGACCAAGTTTGGAGCTAATCTAACCATTGATCAAATTAATCTCTTAATTATCAAAGGCAGAAAATCGATCATGCTTCGGTTTACCGAGTCCCACTCGGTTAACCGAATATGTCACGATTGTTTAACCGAGTACGCGACGGATGACCGAATCTTAAGGAGAAAAATTCTTCTTAACCGATCAGACTAATTCTCGTCTGAGACCGAGTGCTATTCGGTTAACCGAAAATATCGGAACTTGACATTGTTCGGTCGACCATTTCTGGTTCGGTACACCGTACCAAAGATCCAGGCACATTGGTCAAGTTCGGTCAATCAACTACGACTATCCATTCCACGTTCGGTTGACCGATCCATAGATCCTTCGGTCGACCGAACCATAACGGATTACCGAACTTCTACCCGATTTTGCCTTTTTCAAATTTTGGATTTATTTCCAACAAAATTTGAACTTTTGGGGTTTTAGCAAATTCACGACTTATGCAATATATTATCCTATGCAATAATAAATTATTGCACCCCATAATATATGCCTCTCATATGAATTTATCATGATTCTAATTATGTTAGGTGCAACATAATTGATTTTACTCGTTCACCACATGAGTCATATTTTCCAATAGAAACCCGACTCATCATATGAACCAAAAACCAAGTTTCTTGTTTCCCGGTTTTTGCGGTGTGACCTATGGGAGGATCTAGACTAAGTTGGCAGTGATATTAAGAGCTTAATATCACAAGCTATAAGCGGTATCTAGCTACACATTATAGCTCCCAATTAGTTAGATGTCTTAATTCCACTCGAACCAAAACCCGATCCATTTAGTGATGGAGTGCACCACTTGTGTCCGTCCCTTGCCTCATGATATTAAGAATACACACAAAGTAGTATTGTGTCATCTTTGTATTAGTATTCATTTCTTGATCTCTTTAAGCTAATTATAAATATGTGACTTAACTCAAATCACATTGTGCACATTATAACTTTGCTTTATCAAGGGGCCCACTAATATCATCACTCAATTAAGAAGGGCAATGATAACCTTTTGACTAACTATCTTCTCCAACGAAAGTTATCCTTAACCAAATAATGCCTTTACACTACACTCATCGATAGCTTAAGACACTATTCTAATTAAGAACTTCTTAAGCGATCGGATATAAGTCACATATCAAAGGACCAAGGACACAATATAATATTAATGACACAGAAACACATTCCTATAATATTTTACTTGTTAGGTCAATTCGGTATACAAAAGTACTATTTTCCTCTTTTGTGTACCCGTGTTGTCACTCACTTGTAGAGCTACAATGATCTATGACCAACACGACAATCTTAACTCGGTAATTAATGTCCCATGCTAATTACCATGATTGCGAATATCTTTTGTTTTATGTAAACAAATATCTTTTAGAGCTCTACGGTTAAGGACCAAGAGCCTCTTCCTTAACACTTCCAAAAGACGAATAACATAAACAAGGAACAAAATGATTTCTCATTCAACTCATAATAATTGACATTTAAAAGTAAAACTTTTAGAACAAATTCCCTTCAATCTCCCACTTGTTATTAAAGTTTTCTTTCACATACATTCTCAATGCATAAAACAATAATAACTAGGGTAAACCCCATTACATATCAGTCATCAAGCCAATCTACATGGTTCCTCAATCCCATGGACTCGAAATGCATTTTGCCCTTGGCTTGGGATAAGGGTTTTGTGAATGGATCAGCTGTGTTGCTGTTGGTGTCCACCCATAAAAGATTTATTTTTCCTTCGTCGATGAGGTCACGCATCACGAAGTACTTACGATCCATGTACTTCACTTTGTGGTGTGATTTGGGATCCTTGATTTGCGAGATAGATGCACTATTATCGCAAAATAGCTTTGTTGGTCCCTCGCTCGAGGGAACTACTCCAAGCTCTTCAAGGAACTTCTTAATCCACACTCCTTCCTTGCTCGCTTCAGCGACAACCATTACTTCGGAAGCAGTGGTTGAGTCGGCCGTAGTGCTTTGCTTCCAACTACGCCAACTCACAGCTCCACCATTCAGAAGGAAGACGTATCCTGATTGCGACCTTCTATCGTCTGGATCACTCATGAAACTCGCATCCGAGTAACCTTCAGCTATCAATTCCCTTTGACCTCCATAAACAAGAATCTTATCCTTAGTCCGGTTAATGTACTTCAGGATATTCTTGACCGCAGTCCAATGCTCAGGACCTGCGTTGGATTGGTGACGACTTGTCACACTTAGAGCATACGAGACTACACCCACGACCTATGTCCCGTCTAGAAAAATGTGGAATTACGTGACATACTGACAAGTTACATCGGTTGAAAATCAACCGACATGATATAGGTGTTTTATGTATATTGTCATCTCGGTTGGAGGAAAGTCAACGTGATTAGTTTATTTTTATTATTATTTTTTTAAAACCAAATAACTTTGATAACGTGTGTCACGTCGGTTTTATTAAAACCAACGTCTTTGGGTGGCCTTATCATGTCAGTTTGCAGGAAAACGACATGTTAAGTTTTTTTTTAAATCTGTTCCATCTTCTTGTTTACTGCCCTAACACAAACACAACCCAAATCTTTGTTTCTTCCGCCCCAACCCGCCGCCACCAACCCACGCCACCACGAATCCACACCTCCACGAATCTTCCGGCCCAACCTCACCCCAGCACATCACGCGATCCAACCCACACCGCACCACCTCCTAGCCAACCCCCACGACCACCTCTGCCCCACAACCTTCGTGCACCGCAACACCTCTGACCCAACTCACAACCCAAGACCACCTTTGCCCCTACAACCTTTGTGCACTGCAAGACCTCCGAGCCAACTCACCACCCACGATCACCTCCACCCCAATGCACCACTCCCCAACTCCTCCAGCCACCAAAAACTCGTCGAGGTCTTCCGTACTCACCGTGCTCCTCCGAACTCGACACCTCCAAAATATTTGTACACGACTCTCAACTTAATTAAGGTCCACTCTCAACTTGAAATTTTTAGTAACATTATGTTCCAAAGTTTTACTAACATTATGTTCTTATGTCAAAGTTTGAGTTTTGTTACCTATTACTTGTTTCAATTGAGTTTTGTACTATATGAGTACACACCACAAGTTGCCAATATTGCTGAGTGAACACCTTTGGCTTAATTGTTTCTCCAAAGCTTAGTCGGGTATTAGAACCTTGACATTTGTCTTGGGTTGTCAGTTTGAACTTCAGTTTTTATTTAGAACACACCTTACCTGTGAATCTTATTTGGACCTTGCAAGCATCCTATTGCATGATCAACAATTACTTTCTACCATTTCTTATTTAGATGATTTTACATAAGTGATCAATATATAGTTGTGTTGAAATAACTGCTTAAGTGAATGGTTGTATTGATATTTTTTGTGATGTAGTTGTGGCTTGTTTGTGTTTTTTCCCACAAGAATTTTTTTATTAATAAGAAATTTAAGGGGAGGTTATGTTGAAATTATATATTAGGTTCATTTTGTATTACGATTGTTTGTGTTTTTGTGTAGATAACAATGAATCGAAATTGGATTTGTGCAAGTCAGTTGAGTGATGAGTATGAGTACGGAGTTGATAAATTTTTAGAGTTTGCACAAAAGAATGCACATTTTAGAAACGAAGGAAATGTCTTATGTCCATGTAGGAAATGTCTTTACATGTTATTAAGAGATGTAAAAGAGATGAAGGTTCATTTGTTTGAGAAAGGTTTTGATGAAGGATATACACGTTGGATATGGCTTGGTGAGAATGAAATACGTATGAAGGAAGAACTTGATAGTCCTTCAAATGAAGATGTTAATGATGAAGAATTGTTAGATGATATCATTCGAGATGTTGCTGATAAGTTTGATGATAAACCCCAAGTACTTAGTAGTTTGTTGTCTGATAATGAAAAACCTTTGTATCCGGGTTGCACCGATTTTAGTACATTGTCTGCAGTGTTACAATTATATACCCTGAAAGCCTCGAACGGTTGGAGTGATGTCAGTTTTACTACCTTAATTAAGCTGCTGAGAGATATTCTTCCAGAAAAGAATGAACTTCCAGACCGTACATATAAGGCCAAAAAAATCTTGTGTCTTATGGGAATGCAGTATAGGAAAATACATGCATGCCCTAGTGATTGCATATTATATAGGGTTGCATATGAAAATCTGCATTGTTGTCCGGTTTGTAATTCGTCACGGTACAAACATAAGAAAAATGGGAGTGGTGATATGCCAGTACAAGGACCGCCTGCGAAGCTGTTGTGGTATCTTCCGATAATTCCAAGGTTGAAACGTTTGTTTGCCTGCCCCGCAGATTCAAAGAATCTGACATGGACAATACCAGAAACTGAGGTTTATACTATTGGGGACGCTGAAGCACAAGTATTGGAATGACCACGTTCTTTGGTAAAACCGAAAAAGAAGGTAATTATTTAGTATTAATATACAAATTTTTAATTGTCGTAAATATTGTTTTTGTAGAAATGTTCTAACAATGTATATTTTAATATTAAAGGTTCAACCTCCACCATCCAACGGATCCAAATATTTTACCGGGTTTGATGAAAATGTGTTGCCAAAGAACTATTTAATGTTATATAATATCGTAAAATATAGACCCAAGGAAGATGCCGTGATGAGTTCTTTGGATTAAGAAATTGTAGGCTACACGTTGGAAGACGGCTTAGAACCGAAATTATATGTCATCTTTGGTGATGTCATGCAATTTCTGAAGATGGAGAAATTATGTATATCAATCATTGAAGTTTTTATAAAGTAAGTCATATTTATATATGTTACTTATCACAACATTTGTTTATGTTTTAAGTTTGACATTTAAATCATGTTTATTGATTGTGATATATAGGTCTCTTCACCAAATGCCCAATGGAAAGAACTTTGGATATTTCTGTCCAACTTTGCTCAACCATCCCGGACAAAAAAGTAACGACACCCGATCGCAAAAAATGGTGAATGTGATGGCTAAGGGGAAGAAGATGTATTATCTTGCACTGTATTGGGAGAGGTATGTTTTTAATTATTTGATATAATACATGTAGTAATAAAATGAATTACTTATGTTTTTTAAAATGAATGTCGTCTAGTGATCATTGGATGTTAGTTATTATTCATCCGAGAAACCAAGGAAAGAGTAAAAGGACTTGGTGCAATTGTGAGTTATATTAAATTACAATTTTAAAACATGAAAATTAAATTACAATTTTAAAACATGAAAATACGATTTAGCTATTAGATTTTATAACAAATTTCGATATTTATCAATTTTTGTAGAGCTATTGACATATATAAACAATTGGGATGAAACATAAGCCAAAAAAAAGAAAACAACGTGGTATCCGATGAAGGTAGGGTAATTAATTTATTTAGCAAAAAATGATCATTATATTTTCTATTAATTTTGTTGTTTAGTAATATACATTTTTTTGTTAATTTTAGTACCATAAACAAACCGGAAGTACGAAGTGCGGGTAATATATCATGAGGTATATGGAACAAATTGTGGAGTTCGGTTCGGTGGAGGCAGATTTACGCGAGGTAATATATAGTTTCTACACTAAATTGAAGTAATATATCTTATTTTGATAAAGGCATATGTTTACGGAATTCTTTGTTAAATTTGTAGATCTTTGGAACAACTCTTGAACCATTTTCACAGGAAGAGCTCGACTGCACACGTGAGGGATGGGCTTCTTTTTTAATTACAAGTATGCTTCTAAGTTGATGACATTATTAATGTTAATTTACTCGATATTTGTTAACTTGTTAGTTTCCTCGATGTATTTATTGTTAACTTGTTAGTTTGCTCGATACATTGAATGCTTGTTAGTTTGCTCGATACATTGAATGCCTGTTAGTTTGCTCGATACATTGAATGTTAACTTGTTAGTTTGCTCGAATGGAAATCGAAGACATGGAATGTTAAAATGAATTGTGATTGTGATTTAATGACTTGAGTGTCGACACTTATATTACATTGAGTATGTGATGCGATTGTGATTGTGAATGTGATGCGAGTGTGATTGTGTGAATGTGATGCGATTGTGAATGTGTTTAGTGGAGGGACATATCAGTAGATTTATTACAAATAAATATAGTTTTTCTTCTGAAAAAAGCACATATCACGTCGGTTATGTGTCATTAATGTTTTAATGTTATGTGTTATGTGTCATTAATGTTCTACTGTGTCTTGGGTCCTAAGATATGAGATTTATATCTTTTCACATAAGGAGTGTTGAATTTGATTATTGTCGAAAGCTATCAATGAGTATAGTGATAAAGGCAATAGTTCGTTGAACGTGACTTATGCTGGAAAAGATAGCTAGTCAAAATATTGTCATTGCCCCTCTTAGTTGAGTGATGATATTAGTGGGCCCTTGATAAAGCTAAATGATAATGTGCACAATGTGACTTGAGTTAAGTTACATAGTTATAATTAGCTTAAAGAGATCAAGAAATGAATATAATACGAAGGTGGCACATTTCTACTTTGTATATATTCTTAATATCATGAGGCAAGGGATAGACACAAGTGATGCACTTACATCACTAAATGGATCGTGTTTAGTTTGACTGGAACAAGACATCTATGCTAATTGTGTAACTATAAAGTGTAGCTAGAGACCGATTATAGTTTGAGATATTGAGTGTTTAATATCGCTAGCAATTCAGCTTAGATCCTCCTATAGGTCACACCACAAAACTGGGAAACAAGAAGCTTGATTTTGAGTTCATATGATGTGTCAGGTTTCATGTGAAAAGGGACACATGTGATGAATCAATAAAATCAATATGTCATGAAAATTGACATAATTAGAATCATGAATAAAATCATATAAGATGTATATATTATGGGGTGTATTGATTTAACATTACATAGGATAATATATTACATGACATATGGATTTGCTTAAAACCCCAAAAGATCAAATTTTGTTGGAAATAAATCCAAAATTTGATAAAGGCAAAATTCGGACAAAACTGACGAACTTTTTTTGGAGACCGGTCGACCGAAAATTCACAACAGTTGTTGAGCATGTGAACGGTCGACCGGATGGATGCATTTGGTCGACCGAAAACATCCAGTTGCTTCTGCGAGCTCGTATTGGTAGTGACCGGTCGACCGGAATAGGGTCGTGGTTCGACAGAAAATTTCCAGGAGATTCCGCGTGTTGATCTTGGTCGTGATCTGTCGACCGACTTGTCACGTCATCCGATCGGAAATTTCCAGTAGACGATTTTGACGTTGAATTGGTCGACCGTTTGTGTTCTCTTCGACCGGAAAATCACAATAGCTTTGGGTGCGTGTGATGGGTCGACCGAAGGATTTCATGGTCCAACCGAAATCAAGTTTAACTAACAATCGGTCAACCAGATAGTTAGTTTTGGTCGACCGTACGATACAGTTTTACCTGAATTATTAAGAGAATAATTCAGATCATGGGCTGGATTAATTCCAGACTTGGTCAAACGGTTTTAAGATGATTATGTGGCAAATTATTATTGGTTTTAGGGAGAGAAAAACAAGAGATCATGGGTAGATAATAGTTCATGATATTGGTGATTTAGTAGGCTATAAATAGGTCCTCTCACCTACTTGTTTCATAAGTATGATTGTAAAATTCTCTCTCCCTAACCTCCCCATTAATCCATCTGAAAATTATCTTAATTATTTAAGTTTTTGGAGATTGAATTCTCAGAAGCTTTAGAGGGATTATTAGCTAGATTCTAAGCTTAATTCGAGATTGATTGGCTAGCTCCTTTCTCTCTAATCTTGTTTAGAGTTTGGTAAACACTTGGAGGCGAATCGGCAGGCGATTCGATGGGCAACGTAACTCCGGATCTTCAAAAATATTTTAGAGAATCTTTGTGTATGATCCTCAATTTGTAATTTTTTAATATATGTAGGATTGCATGATATTAGAATAAACACAAAACATTGTACATAAAATTGCTGAAAATATGAAATCGATCATGTATGTTTGTATTATTTTTTTTAAAATATACACATACATAAGGACACGAAATCCTACATCTATCCTAGTTTCCTTAACTGAAGATGTACCTTCAAAGTAAAATTCTAATAGTTTCTATGCTTTCAATGCAGAATCACATGCAGTAGTTCTTCCATACCCTTCCTCACAAATGCCACAGATAAAGTTGTTCAAAATTTTTGCATTCATTTCAACCATGCTAAATTCATCATATATCATGGTTGTGGGTTCTTTAGAATGTGTATAAGGATGTTGCAAGAAGACCCAAAGCTTAATGTCATAAGATTGAATAAATATGCCCATGCATTTATTCCGACAGATATGGTCACCAAGCTGTGGCACGTCTCGACGAGTATGATCGACCAGAGCGATGGTTCGGGCGGATTTAGTGTTGTGGACCATGTGATTAGATCTGTATCGATGACTCAGAAGTGTTTGTGACCCTCACCGAACCCTCCTGCTAGTGTAGGCATGAGTGGAGGTGTGTCGTGTATTTGCTGTGATACTTGTATGACTGGACATGTATTGTATATTCATATGCGTTTAGGTGGGCTTGGTATACAGGGTTTCCTTATTTAAACTCAGGCATTGTTATTTGATTTGCATTTCAGGCCTCAGTAGGTGCTGGTTAGGATGGAGACCAAGAACGAGCACGCACCACACTAGTGCAGAATAGTCTTTACTCGTCGCCCAATAGATGTCGACTGTTATAATAGACAACGTCTAGTTGGGCGAAGATAGCATAGACGTCGGTCGTCACCAAGGACGACGTCTATGGGGGTACTATAGACATCGGTTGTTGGAATACCCATTGAATCTGACGTATATATCCTATAGACGTCGGTTGTTGGAATACCCATTGCATCTGACGTCTATACCATATAGACATCAACCCATAGAAATCGGATGGTATCGACGACCGACGTGTATACCCTCATGCATAACGACGTCAACCTATAGACGTCGTCTGTATATAACATCCGACGTCTATAGGTCTTCAAGAAATCGAACAATTGCGTTTTCTGTCATTCATTCCAGACAAAAACCTAACCAAACCCAACCCGTTCCGCGACCAAACCCTCCTCCGTGATCGATCTTCGACCGATCTGCAGCAATCTTCGGCACCGCCGCGATGTCCCAACCTCTCCTCCCGTTATCCGGCCCTCTCCTCCGTCTTCCTCCACATCCCTAACCACCGTAAAAGTTTCGTTTAGTTTTGGTTGCTTTAGTTTCAGATTTTAGATGGAGTTATGTATCTTGTCTATCTTTGTAAACTTCTACTCTCATTCGGATCAAATGCAACTCGCACTGTTCCCCCATTTCAATGTTTGCTCTTGATCTGTCTTGGGATTTTTCAGTTGAGTTGAAATGTGGATAACGTGTTGTTCAGTTTTTTGATTTTCTGTTTGGAACGAATTTTGTTGGATTCGGTAGGGTTTGTGCTGTTTGCGTTGTTTATTTGTTGATAGTTGGTGGAAATTTGTGATGCATTTGGCTGTTAATTGTGTGAAATTGATTTTTTTGCATGTCGGATTTGGTGTTGGTTATTTATGATTTGTTTGTGGTCTTGTGTTGGTTGAAAATCATTTAGTTTGTGATTAAATGCATGGTTTGTTGTTGTTGTATGTGGTTTATGTGTTGTTTGATTAATCAATTACCAGTCAAGTGTGGTTTAGATCTATCTATATTTTGCAGATTCGAGGGAGGACGCGCGTTCGAGAAGAAGGAGGAGGCGTGTTTGTTGGTTCGTGATTCCACTCATTTTGTCTCTTAGTTTGAATTGTTGTTAGTAATTTTTCTGTTGTGTGTTGAAAACTGATGCATTGTAATATGTTTGGAAGAAATATAAATATATAAGCAATAAATTGTATGTTTGTGTCCACTTAGTTATGTATTTGTCAATAATCGTTGTTAATGGAGTTTGTTGGTAGCTTGCTCATGAGATTACCTACACAAGGAAATGATTAACAAACTCTCACCTCAACCAACCTTTTTATATATATTTAAGAAGACTAAGATTGTTATTTTGATGGAAGATACTATATATTGTAATAACTTCTTTTAGGAAGACTAAGTCCACAGATAACATGTATTAAGGACTAGCCTTTAGCTATTTATTCTTTAACCAAGAAGCCAATTTTGTTATGTGGAAAATGTAAACATATGACTAAATGTAAACATGTGTTGTGTCAAAATTTGAGGGGTTTGGATGTAGTGTGTTTGTGATGAATTGGGTGGAATTGAGATCAAGTTTATATCGTGTACTATTATAAAATTTTCTTGTTAATTCCAGGATTTGAAGATTTTTACATAGCAAATTTTAGGAGAGGTTCTGCCAAAATTTCAAAAATAAATAAATAATCTCAATTGTTATTAATAACATGATATTTTAAAATAATAACTTAGATTTTATATTAAAAGGACTATTACTTAGATCATGTACAACACTTATGTTTAATTAGTTTAGTGAGTTCATACATTTATTTATGTTTATTAATGTTTAGCTTAGTTAAATGTTTATTTATTTATGCTTATTTATGCTTAAAAAAATTATTTTGTTTACTTAAATGTTTATTTCTGTTTAGTTTCTAATAACTCATTGCCCCCCTTAAGCAACTTGACCTTTAATAACCTAAAGCAAAAGATTAGACAATATTGGTAAGTCATTCATCATATAGGATTTCTGTCGTAGATTGCTGGCATAAGGTAAGTAATCTCTTTCACTCATCATTCATTAGAAAGCACACATTAGTTAGTAGGACTTGTATTGGAACAAGAGTGAGGTGAGTGTTTGTTTGGTGTGTTGTTTATTAGATTAAGGTATGAAAAACCACTATAGGAGATGAGGTGGGGAATTCCATCACCCTTTCCTTGACCCAAAAACCACTTAATAAAAGAGGCTTAATAAAATCAAATAGACATTAGCCCCTAGGATTTCCGGACACATTAAGGAGAGGAAACCGTTTAAGACTGTTATGGCCTAAACGTCGTTGCCCATCTAGTCTCCCTGAGATTTTAGGAACCTCTGGTTTCTTGATTTCCTACAGATTAGTGCTCCTCGATGTTTAAGACCGTTTCGGCCTGAACGTCGTTGCCCATCTAGTCTCCCTGAAATATTAGGGACCTCCGGGTTCTTGATTTCCTACAGACTAGTGGTCTTCGGTGGGACCTTGAAGTTAGGCGTCGTCTAGTACTAAGGACCTATAGTGGACTTTAGGCTTGTTTTGGCCTTGATTGCTTAGTTAGGTTTCTAACCTTCCTTATTCCCACGCTAGATTAAGTACTTCATCTCCTCTCCTCTGAGTCATTCTTTTCTCATCTTAATGTCTCCGAATTTTCTCATCTACGAACACATTCTTTTAAATTTCCTCCAATAAGAACTATCATTTTTGTTAATTTTTAGATTGAAATGGATCGAGAGTGGATTCTTTCAAACAGATTGCGTGATGAGTATGAGAACATAGTGAATATGTTCTTAGAGGTTGCCAAAAACATTCAAAAAAAATGAAAGACAACGACAAGGCGTATTGCCCGTGCAATAAGTGTCATAATATGTCAGTGCTGACTTTTCGGAAAAGTTATCTGGGTAGCTTAGCGAGGGCCAAAATTGTGTGGATACCTAGACTTTATGATTCATCTAGTTATTCATTTGGTTAGAGAAGTTAAATTGTGTGGACCAGTTTTTTAAAGGTGGATGTATCCTTTCGAGCGCTATATGAAAGTGTTGAAAGGTTATTGTAAAAATCGTCAAAGGTCAGATGTTAGTATTGTTGAAGGATACATAGCTGAGGAGGTTATCGAGTTTTGCACTGGATACCTAGCAAACACCAAAACTGTTGGACTTCCGAAGAATCGTCATGATAAATGTGCCGATGGTAAAGGGACACGTGGGATGAAAATGTTAAATCCAAATGGCGTGGACTTAATGACAACATCTTTTTATGTGTTGTGCAATTCTAATGAAGTTCAACCTTACCTAAATGAACACATAAAGTTACTAAAGGAAATAAATCCTTTGTGGAGTGATCAACAAGTAATAAATAGTGACAATAAAAATTTCATCTCTTGGTTCAAAAATGTGGCTTACAAGCGTGATGTTTCTGAGACAATACAATGGTTGGCCTATGGTCCGCATTTTGTTGTTATAAGTTACAGTGGTTATGATATCAATGGATATTCTTTCTACACAGTCTGTGAAGATGCCAAAAGTGCTGTTCAGAATAGTGACGTCACCTTAATAGCGGAGTCTTTGCATGTGTCTAGTTCTAAAGACAAGAATCTTTTATACGTCGACATGTCCTATTACGGGTTAATTGAAGACATATGGGAGCTAGACTTTGTTAAATTCAAAGTACCTGTATTTAGATGCAAGTGGGCTGATAATAAAAGTGGAGTTCGAGTGGATGACTATGGGTTCACTTTAATTGATTTTTCAAAAAAAATGGTATAAAGGAGAACCTTTTATTCTCGCTTCCCAAGCGAAACACGTCTTCTATGTTGTTTATCCATGTGATAAGAAATGGGCAGTAATTCTGGAAGGGAAGAAAAAAATTGTATCAGATGATTCGAGTATGAAAAGACAACACCTTTCTCTAAGCAAGCACCTGAGTTGAACTCAGTAGACGAAGAAATAAATGTTGAGACTTGTATGTTTAGAGATGACCACGGTGAAGGTATATGGATTGAAAACCCATTAAGGAAAAAAACTGTAAAGGTGCAAATTTTCTTGTAACACATTGTAATAACCGTTTAATGTCTTGACTTTTCATTTTTTAATGCATTGAGTTGATCTTTCATAGTATCATGGCTCCGAAAAAGAAACCCACTCCATCAGAGTCTGAAGGCTCAAAGACATACAGTTCATGAGGTCCTTATCTCATGAAAGAATTCGTGGGGAGAAGAAATAGAGACGGCAGAGTTCCAATCCAGTTTAATGACTGCATGAGCCGATAAGCATGCTGTCTGATAATTGGAAAAGTTATCTGGGTAGCTTAGCGAGGGCCAAAATTGACATTTGTTTGTCGAGTTGGGCCGATGTAGATGAGAAGTTGAAGGACACAATATGGGATAACGTGCAGGTAATGATTCAATTATAGATTTCTATAATTTTAGTCAAACTTTTGAGATATATAAAGCTAACATGTTGTAGGAATCTTTTGAGTTCCAATCCACTGACAAGTTGAAGAAAAAGGGATTTCAAAAAAAAAATTAACGAACAAGTACATATTCGGAGACTAGCAGGAAAGAAATCTATGCGATGTCTATAAATTTATCACTCCGAATGAGTGGGAGCAATTCAAAAAATCCAGACATAGCCCGGAGTTTGAGGTAACTGAGTTTAATTTAGATTATGAACTTATTAAGTTATTGTTTTAAATGACAATCTAATAAACTTGGTTTTAGGCCATCCGAGCCAAAAACCAAAAGATTAGATCTTCTAACAAGTATACACATTGTATGTCGCCAACGGGGTACAAAAAGTTAGAAGCACAAATGATGCCAGAAAAAATTGCTCTGAAGAAACAAGAGGCAATTGACTCCGGTATGAGTGAGGAGCAAGCAAGTAACCTATCTCCTCCTTCTCCCGTAGATCCTTGTGATTCTTGGAATAGAGCAAAAGTAAATTCCAGAGGGAGTACGTCACAGACGAGTCGCAAGCGATCAACTCGAAGATAGTAAGTTGTATCACATGTATATGTTATTAATTCAGATTCAGTAATTTATATTTTTGAATTGTTGGTAAATATTTTTTAAAACTTTAGGACTCTCTGAAGTTGAGAGAATCTCAAGGAGAATTTGCTTCCGATGGTCGGAATGATATTCTACACGAGGTCTTGGGAAACGACGAACACCCCGGTCGTGTGTGTGTGTGGGGGGGGGGGGGGGGTAGGGAGTAGAGTTGGATTGCGACAATATTATGGAAAGACTCAACGGTCTACTTCGTCGACTGGTCATACCAAATGCCAGTAAGAGATCGCAGATTTGAAGAATATGTTGCAACCTATTTTGGAGAGATTGGATCGTGATTTGCCTACTTCTCCTACCCGTCGTTGGACTGGTTCTTCCTCGGAAACCACTCCTCCAGTGCAGCCAGTGTTCCACCCCGATCGACAATATGATTTCGTGGCTCATTCTCGAGAATTGGCCCTCGTCGGCGGTCCCTCGTTTGGAAAGTTCGAGGATGGATCTAGATGTGCTTTATTTGTTGAAGACCCTGATCGAAGATTGGTGGGACATGGGAAAGTCTATAAAATCTCCAGACACCACATCATAGAGGTGGGAGAGGGAGAAGTGAAGGTTGCAGTGGGGAGTTGCTTAGATGCTGGTGCTTTGGTGCCATTTCCGGAGGAAGAGATTGTTACACTCGGCGATGCTATCGGTGGGTTCGTGAGGTGGCCTAGTTATTTAGTAGAGCTAAACGACAAACATGAAGCATAGTTTGATTTTGAAAGACTTTAAATTTCTAATTTGTTAACAATTGAATTTTTACCGGTTGTAGATATATATATGTACGGTGTCAAGCCCTCAGAGCAAAGGGTCAAACAACCAATCTCCGATCAACATTAATTTGCTTCCAAGTAGGTGCAAAATGTTGTATCAATGTATGGTACGTAGGGAATCACAATCCTTGAGTAGCTGGGATTTGGAGGAGCGGGATAAAGGGTTGCCTCCGGCTTTGTACGTCACCAAACAGGATATTATGCAGTTCTTGGCGATGGATTCAATGTGTATCATGATTATCGACGTGCAAGTGAAGTGTTTTCTTTGGTATAAAATGAAATGTATTGAATAATTTTATCATAAATGTATTAAAGTATAATTTTTACTCTTGTAGACATCTTTATGACTCCAGGAGGTCAGTCTTTCCCGACTATCAAGTATTGGGATTTATCAGTCCATCTACATATATATACGGGAATGACGATAAATCAGGTCAGCTTGGGACTCTCATAAAAGAAGAAAACAAAATATATTATCTGCTTCCTTATCATGAGAGGTAAACTTTTTAATTCAAAGTGGAATTTTATTTTGTAATAAGCTTCTAGTTATATATATAACAGGGCTCATTGGATGGTTGTCGTTGTATACCCCACTACTAATTCGGCATATTGGTTTGATCCGTTGGGGTCAAATAAACCAAGGGACTCAATAAAGAAGCTTCAAAATCTGTAAGTTCATTTTATACATCGTCTTTGTAATTCGTACAATTTTATTAGTATTATTGAATGAAGGTTTAACTTGTGGCACTCAGTGCAATTAAGGTTACAGAGCTTTAGGTGGTAGGAGAACAACCACAAAAGAAGGAATAACATGGCATGGAATGAGAGTACGTTCTCTCCCATTTTTTTAATTAAGTTAGGAACATATATTTAGCCAATTTCTATGTTTGTAGTACCGGAAGCAGATGGAAATACTGAATGTGATTACTACGTGATGAGATACATGGAGGAAATCCTCGAATTGGCAACTCAAGATGTATGCCTATCCGAGGTAATATAGATTGTTATTCACTTGTATAGTTGTAGTTTCAATATTTAGATATTAAAAAATTTACTTGTATTTTGTTGGTCTTCCCAAAAAGTAGTGATCCCTTCTCGCAATAGAAGCTCGATAAAACTCGCGACGGATGGGCTCACTATTTTATCAGAAACATATTGATCAACTAAGAGGTTCTCCTGTCACTAGCATTTTTTGTAATTTAGTTAACAAGTTCACTTGTATTACAAACATACAATTTATGCCTTAATAAAATCGCCTCAGTTTTAGAATGAATGCCAATTGTTTATGTATGAATTAATTCCAAGTGTGTTGAATGATTGTGTATGCTTGTATGTTTGTGTTTGTGCATGTATGCTTGTATGTTTGTGTTTGTGCATGTATGCTTGTATGTACATGTGGATGAAAGTGTGTATGTATTTCTGAACGAATTTGGTGCAGGTTGTATGTACACGACTTACAAATACGATGACTAAATACATGTGTAGGATGCTATTTTTTGTCGAGGTTTAGGAATAGACGTCAGACGTTTGTATTAGCTGACGTCTATTCCTCTGAAGAAAGGTATAGACATCAGCTGTATGTATCAGCCAACGTCTATACTTAAGGAATAGACGTCGAATAAAGCACGTCCGACGTATATACCCCCATACATCCGACGTATATTCCCTTTTCTGCATTAGTGCCAAGATCGGATCCTCTTTTCTTATTTCATAGGTTATATGATTACCATATTGTACTTGTATTAGGTGTAATCATATTTTTGGCAAACTCTTGTATAATGGTGCACCTTTTCAGTTATATATGAGTAATGTCATCGTGTTTCCCTGGTTTTGATAATTTGAATATTGTCTAAATTTTCCACTATTTTTCGGGGACGTTACAAATTGGTATCCGAGCAGGTCGGTTCCAGTGTAAAACTTGGTATCGGAGCAGGTTAGTTCTGATTTATGCATCAACATTTGCCTACCTTTATGGGCGGAGTTGATACGAAGGCAGTAGAGGACTGGATCTTTAAGATCCAGAGGATTTTCCGAGCGATCGAGTGCTTCTCGGAGATGAAGGTAGATCTGCCTACCTATGTGTTGGGCAGTCAGGTGTCCAGTTGGTGGAGGACCACTTCGGCGATGGTGTTTGGTGACAAAGAGGATATCAGCTGGGCGGAGTTCAACCAGAACTACTTTCCACGGCATGTCAGGGACGCGAAGATAGAGGAGTTACTGGCCCTCGAGCAGAAGGAGCTAACGTTGGAGTGCTACATCATCAAGTATAACGCCCTAAAGCGCTACTACCCAGAGATCTATGTCACCTAGAAGCAGCGAGCGATGAAGTTCACATGGGGGCTTCGAAAGTAGTTTCGGACCCGTGTGCTCAGCAGCATGCCATAGACCATGGTGGATGCAGCTAGGTCTGCGACGACCGTCGAGAATTATTTCTAGGAGCACTATCAGGAACCCCGGTGGCCGTAAGGGAATCCTGGTGGTCGAGCACCAACACCTTTAGGAGGATATATGGGCAAGAGGCCCCGGATTGAGGGGAGCAACTGTCACAGATCATAGGTGTGTAGGACTTGTAATAGAGTTCACCCTGGACGACCTTGTTTTATCCGTTTCGGGGCTTGCTTGGGTTGCGGACAACTCAGACACTACATTCGGGATTGCCCAAACTGGCAAGAAGAGCCTAGCAGGAGGCCCGGACCACCAGCGGTGGAGCCAGCCGACCTGATCAAGGGAGAGGTACGGGACATGTCTTCATCATCCAGGCTGAGGGGTGAGGTACGCCAACACCGAGGTGAAAGGTACACTTTCTGTTGATAATCATGTTGCTAGAGTACTCTTTCATTGCGGTGCTACGCACTCCTTCGTCTCGGAGAAGTTTGCGGGAATGTTGCCTCGTACCCCTGTGTAGACGACTGCCTGTTTGGAAGTTAGTACGCCCATGGGTGAGGTGGGCACTATGAGGAAGTTTCTCCCGGCACCATGGTTGTTTTGGGAGACCATGATTTTCCGGAAGATCTGGTCTTGCTACTGATGGAAGACTTCGACGTCATACTGGGGATGAATTGGTTTTCACAGTATGATGTTCGGGTCTTTTGCCGTGAGAATAAGATCTTGATCCCAAGGACAGACCAACCTGATGTGCTGATCAAGGGAACAAACAACAGAGGAGGTCAGATCATAGTGTCAGCAGTAAAGTTATAGAGGATGATGCCCCAGGGTCGCAGGGCATTCTTTGCTACTCTAGTAGTTCTAGATCCCGAGACGAGGAGATTAGAGGACACTGAAGTTGTGCAGGACTTTCCAGAGGTGTTTCCAGATGTTATAACCGGCTTACTGCTACACAGAGAGATCGAGTTTGGCATCGAGTTGCTAGTGGTAACCACTCCACAATCAAAGGCTCCGTATCGGATGACACCTACAGAGTTGGCAGAGTTGAAGAAGTAGTTGCCGGAGTTGATGGATTCTAGGTTGATCCAACTGAGTGTCTCACCTTTGGGAGCGCTAGTACTTTTTGTGAAGAAGAAGGATGGGTCATTATAGATGTGCATCAACTACAGAATGCTGAATAAGGTTACAGTAATGCGCTAGTACTTTTAATTCTTGCATGCTTAGCTTAATTATGTTTTAGTAATCTTAGTATAATTAGAATATTTTCTCTTGTTAAAATGAATTTTAGCATAATGAGTAATGAGTAGTTCAATCCCACTTTGGGGGTCGAGATGATGTACATTTATGTTTTGAGGTTTTAATGTTTGACGAATTTTGATTGTGTAGACTTGAATGTCTTTATGTTCATCGGGTTTATTTTAATCATCTACATGTTGGGGGATTTTTATGAGTTTTATGGGTTTTTATGGGTTTGTTTTTATGTCTTTATGCTACATGTTAGTCGTGTTTGTATTACTGTTTGCTCACTTGATTGATTGAAAAAACTTTGTTTTGATGGATTTTGCCATAGCAATAGACACTTTCCATGTTTAGCTTTGTTCTTCACATGAGTTCCCGATTTTTGATGAGTCTTGCCATAATTTTAGACACTTCTCATGCTGAGCCTCATCTTGTGATAACCAAGTAGTAATTGCTAATATGTTGTGTGATTGGATTGATTGGTCTTGCCAAATCTTTAGACACTTCCTATGCATGAAGACACACACATGAAACACACACATACATGCTTTCATGTGTCATTTACCACTTCTTTCACCTCATATGTGCACACACTCCACCCCATAGGGGTTCATCCATATTTCATTCCATATCGTTTGCTGTATTTCTTTATTTTTCATTTGCGTCGTAATCTAGTTCGTTTTGCATTCTTGTGTAATTGTCTTTTTCCTAGTAGCATAATAATCTTGTCTTCCACCATTATTTGCCACTTGATTTCCGAAGAACCAGAGCCAACACACGTCCCTGCGGATCAACCCTTACTTGCCCCATCTTCACCGACGGCCGTGCACCTACGGTTAATAGTAAAACATTTAACAATGATCATTTGTTTAGATATATTTTATTTTGTCTATTCATGTATATCCTGTTATGTATTCTCGAGTTGTCTAGTCGGGTCTGTCTTTTGTAACTCCTTCGGTCGTCGCGGAGGTCTCTGATCGCGACACTTGTAATGTTTTCCTAAAGTGTGTACCTGCAAGATCAGGGGTATTACACAGGAAATACTACTTACGGAACTTCGATATCCACGGGTTTACTAGCTAAATGACAATTGGCACATGCAATCCGTCCAGTCACTTACCTTTAGCTCGACCAAAAACACTTTTCGCATAATAATGTGATCATGAAACGTTTTGGCTCAAGATTGATGAGTTTTGGCATTTTCATTCGCATCATTGTGTAGCTCTTCCAAATCCAAAATGTCAAGCTTATGTTGAGCCCCTACTTGATCAAGATCCATATTCAAGTTTATGATCGTGCAGAAAGAACGATTGTCGAGCTCGACGAATAGGTGGCTAGCCTTGTCGTACACTACCCAAATAGCTCTTGTACCCAGTGTGGAATGCCCACAATGCCTCATTCAGTTTAGTAGACCAATCCTTCTCTGAGGAATTAATCGTCTTCTCAATGATTGACTTTAATTGACAATTAGAAATTTCAAACTGCCACTGGTTTGTGGATGATATGGGGTCGCAAGCTTGTGGGTGATCGAATACTTTCTTATAGGTTGTGCTTTAACAATTTGGTGAGAACTGTGTTGTCATTGGTCATTGTGGGGATAACCTCAACCCACTTAGACACATAGTCAGCAAACACCAGAATGTAAACATTCTCGAAGGAATTCGGGGAAGGACCAATAAGTCTATGTCCGACACATAGAAGAGGTCAACGACGTGGATATTTAGCAAAGGCATCATATCTCGCCATCCCATTCTACCAAGGCACTGACACCTATCACTTGTTTTACAAAATTCATAAGTATCTTTAAAAAGCAATGTTCAGTAAAATCCAGATTGGAGCACCTTGGTGGTAGTTTCTTAGCTCCAAAGTGTTCCCTGCATGCCTCAAAATGCAAAAAGTGGAGCACACTATGGAATTCACTATTGGGGTTGCACCGCCTAAGGATTTGGTCAGAGCAGTATTTGAATAAATAAGGGTCATCCCTGTGAAAGAATCTGATATGCGATATAATTATGGTTTGATCAGATTTTGACCAACCCACAGGAAGTTAGTCGGTCACGAGGTTGTTCACGATGTCAGCAAACCAGGGGTTACCCTCGATCGTGAACAATTGCTCGTCAGGAAATTTGTCATTGATTATTTAATCTCTGGGCTTGGTCATTTCAAGGTGAGACAAGTGGTCCGCTACAACGTTTTCACACCATTTTTGTCCCAAATCTCAAAATCGAATTCTCGTAACAACAAGAGGTGATTGATGGTTATCTGATCAGAGTATATAATCACGTGGGAGACAATAAAGTCCGATCAGAACTTCTCCAAAGTAGATATGATCGTAAAGAATTATTTCTTGGTCACAATAAAGGTCAATTGGGCATTATTGAGTGTTATACTGGCATAGTAGATCACATGAGGCAATTTGTCCAATTGTTGCGCAAGCAGTGCTCCCATAGTAAGGTCGGATGCATCACATATCAACTCGAAGGGTTTAGTCCAGAGTGGCACCGTAATTATGGGAGCCGAAGTCAACTCTCTCTTCTAGGTCAGAAAAGGCATGGTATCAATAAAGTGTGAACTCAAAATTGGCATCTTTAGCGAACAAAACAGTGAGAGGTTGAGCAATTTTACTAAAATCCCAAATCAACCGCCGATAGAATACAGCGTGCCCCAAAAAGGCACAGATATCCTTCACATTACGTGGTGGGGTGAGATTTGCAATGAGACCCACTTTGGCGGGATCAACCTCAATTCGCCTACTAGAGACCACATTTCCAAGTACGATCGCTCGCTTAACCACAAAGTAACATCACTCCCAATTAGGAGAGAGGTTCTTCTCACAACATCTCTTGAGGACAAGACCAAAGTGATGAAGGCACTCATCGAAGGAAGCGCCAAATATGGAGAAGTCATCCATGAAAATCTCAAGGAAACGCTCCACCATATCGGAGAAGATACTAATCGTACACCTTTGAAATGTTCTCGGGGCATTACATAACCCAAAGGACATGCAAAGGTAAGTAAACGTGCAAAAGGGACATCTAAATATGGTTTTCTCATAATAGTAGGGGCGATGGAAATTTGGTTGTAGCCGGAGTATCCATCGAGAAAACAATAGTCCTCATGTCCGGCCAACCTTTCAAACATATGATCAATGAATGAAAATGGGAAATGATCTTTCTGTGTTGCCGCATTGAGCTTGCTATCATCAGCACAAACTCGCCAGCCAGTTTACAGGCGTGTCGGTATAAGCTCATTATGTTCATTCTCAACAACCATCACGCCAAACTTCTTGGGAACCACATGGACAGGACTTACCCACAAACTATCAGAAATCGGATATATTATACCATGATCCAAGCACTTAAGAACCTCCTTTCGAAGGACGTCTTTGAATATAGGATTCAACCTTCAATGTGGGTCCCGACGGAGCCTAAAATTCTCTTCCATGTGGATCCGATGCTGCACAATACATGGTTGATTCCCTTGCTATCCTTCAAGGACCACCCGATGGCCTCCTTGTGTTCCAAGAGAAACTTCTTGTTCTTTTGCAAGATCAGAAGCGATAATGAGTGGAAGCACTCATTACCCGGTAAGAAGATGTATTTTAGGTTATCCGGGATCGGTTTAAGCTCGACAGTAGGTGGGTCGTTGTTGGATTCTAGACTATGCTTAAGTGACTCAAGAGTCATGGGATAAGAAGAGCAGGACCAAGATGTGTTCCTCATCAAGGAATTACAGGTGAATTCCTCAAGATCATCTTCACTGGGAACCTGGTCATAGGGCACATCAATAATATGTTGATGTGTCACAAACATGCCCATTGATTCAATCTCATCTGTATCCAGAAAGAAAGGCGTTAATTGGATCGTCGAAAGAACCAGGTTGTTGACTGATTAATATCATATCTTGCATATATCCAGGTCATATATCCTACATTTTGAGCCTAATCAATGCTATGTAACGAATTTTATGTTTAAGTTTCAGGAATAAACATGTTTAAGAAGAAGACATACAAATGACTAAAACACAAGAAAAATAACTGATATGTGAAAGAGGGAAGGACAAAATTGCAAAATGAGAAACTCCACACCATCATGAGGAGTATTTTGGTAAGGAAAATTTGACTTTCTATGCTCAAAGTTCCCCAACCTCTAAGAAAAAGCCCCTACTTTGACACCCTCTCAAAAAAGGCCTATCTTGCCACTTCTCCTAAAAATACCCATGCCTAAATTGTTGGACCACTAACATCGTTTGGAACTCTCTCTCCCTATCTCTCTATCTCTCAATATTTTAAATTGTTTCAGAAATCGATAGGGTTCGATGGTACTCGACAGTACGCGATAGATAGTGTGGTCGATGTGTATGCTCGATAGTTACACCTGGCGATATGTGTTATATAGATACTCGATATAAGCTCTATTGCATTCGATGGTCAACATGATAAATGTTCACTTGTCAAAGTGATACGTCCCATGATGGAAATGGTCATTATTATGTGTGCGAGAAGATGCAACCGTTCGGTATTCCTTCCTTTTGATAGGACACAACCATTCACGTGAAGAGGCACAACCCTTCATTTTAGGGTTTATAAAATCAGAGGTTCGGGTCTCTTGGATTTAGTTGTGTATTTGATCCCCTTCCAAGTCCCAACTAAGTGTGTTCGACTCGTCTCCTCAACCCAAAAAAATGGCCTTCCAACACAATGACTCGGACTACTCATCCGACGAAGCTGAGCACACCGTCCGTGGACCAATATGGGGAGGTTGTCCCTCATAACGGGAGTACCCTATGGCACTTGTAGGTGCAGGCTGAAGGAAATGGAGTTGTGGTCCAAGACTCCGAACAAGATTAACAAGAAGTTCTACGTTTGTGGCTCCTCGGAGCCAACCCGTCGCTGTTAGTACTTCGTCTAGGACGATGGAACACCAGTACCACCGGTTGATAAACCCGACCAGAACGTAAAGGACCCAGGGATGAAAAAACTTGTTTGGAAGGTTGGTAAGTTGAGAAAGAGCCAAGAGATAAACAAAACTATCTTTTGGGCTTGTAAGCGACATCTAAGCAGATCATTCTCTTCCGATTGACTGGGAAGAGTTATATATTATTTTTGTGTGTTTGTGTTTGTATTTTTTGTTTGTCTTTGTGTTTATGTTCTCTCCTTGTATCTCGGTAATAGTTTCTATCAATAATAACTCGATTTTGTGTTTGTGTTTGCGTTTTTTTTTTGAATTTATTTTTGTGATCTGTCCTTGCTCTCCCCTTTAACCTCGATTGTGGTTCGATGGTGGTTCGATACGGACTCGACGGTCTACGACTAATAAAGATAAAAACACCATTTACTTGTGTCTTTTCAAATGAAGTTTGGATGGTGTCCCTTTGAGAGAAGGACCCGTATGTAAACCAAAAGGACCAATGAGCAAATCAAGAAGCTCCACACCATCATGAGGGGTATTTTGGCAATTAGATCTGGGCCTAAACATCAACAACCGAATCAGGTTCACCAAACATGAAGAAATCAAGTCAGAAACAAGCCATCCAAAACTAAGGCCAATCAGACCGCTAATCAGCAGCCATAGACCGCCAATTTTAGGTCCAATATGGCCCAAATGCAACCTTATTTGGCGTGGATGTTTGTTATATCGTCTTATGTCCATTTATGGTTTGCCTTTTAGTGTCATAGCGGGGGATTGTCATCGGCTACCTTTTTTCAGGCTTATAAATAGAACTCTTCCTCCTCCTTTGTAAACTAGTCATTGCTTAGTGGCCAATCCCTCTACTTAGAGTCAAGCCTTGAAGCAAAAACTCAAGTAAGGAGATGTTGATTGTAATATGAGTCATTTAATAAAAGAAATTTTTGTTAGTTTAATGTTCTCTCTTTTATCTTCTTGCGTGCTTAGCTTAATTTCGTTTCATTAATCTTAGTGACCAAATAGGACTATAATACGAGAAAAATGACTGATCTGTGAGACTTATGGACATATCTGCAAGAGGGAATGACCTAGATGTAAGCCAGAGTTACCAAATAGCAAACCATGAAATTCCACACCATAATAAGGAGTATTACGGCAATTCAGCTCATGTCTAGATCCACATAACCGACCAGGGTACACCACTTAAAATCATTTAAGATGGCAGATTAAAACATGTCAGATCTATCACTTTGTGACCGCCAATTTGCGTCTCCATACCGCCTTTTGGCGGTCCACTATTGCCAGAATCTGACACCTTTTGGCCCGGATGTTGGGTATATCTTGTTTGTCTATTTGTAGAAGTTTCATTAGTCCCACACCGGGGGATTGTCCGTAGTTGCATTTTTTGTGTCTATAAATAGAACTCCTCTTCTTCCTCTGTAATCCACCCCATTGCTTGATGGTCGTTCTCTTTACTTAGACTAAGCCTTTGGAGCATAACTCAATTGAAGGGAATGCTACTTGTAAAGTGAGTCATCAATAAAATAATTCCTACTAGTTTTGTTTTAATGTTGTATGTTTTGAAAACTTGGATGTTTAGCTTAGTTTTGTTTTCTTAGTTTTAGTAAGATTAGTTAGAATGTCTTTCTTAGTATAATTGTTAGCTTAATGTGCAGTGAGTAGTTCCATCCCCCTTCGGGGGTGGAGATGAAGTTTAGACATGTATGAAGAATGGGAATGAATGCTATCTTATGCAATATGTGATGAATGTGAATGTATGTTTGTTTGTTTAAATTAGAATACATAACTTGATGGGTTTTGCCACAACTTTTAGACACTTCCCATGCTTATTTAGGTTATTAATGACTAACTTGTTTATGCTTTTGTTAATCAACTAGGTTAGTGATTGGATTGATAGGTTTTGCCACTACCATTAGACACTTCCTATGCATGAAAACAAAATCTATACGTGTGCTATATCCAATGCATTCTTCACCACGTTATTACATGTGAACACACACTCCACGCCTTAGGATTTGCCTTACTGAATTTCATCTCGCTATGTTAATTTCTTAATTTAGTTTTAGTTAATCTTATGCTATGATCTTTCTCATTTGTTACTTTAGTGTAGCCTAGATTAGTATAATCAAGCATATTCTTCTCTTATTTTCCACTTGATTTCTGAAGAACCAAAGCTGACACACCTCCTTGTGAATTCGACACTTCATCCCGAGCTTACACTTGCGGTTTAAGCTTAATCGAAACAAGTTTTTGGCGTCGTTGCTGGGGAGGTGCTCTGTCCAAACTCTGGTTTGGATGATTCGAGTGGATTTCATCTTTGTTTTTATTTTTGATTTGTTTCAGGATGTCTAAGGATTACGGAAAGATCCCAGGAGAAATTTGATGTAGGAGCTACAATCACCGCTAATCAACGACCATAGACTGCCAATTGGCGATCTAGTGAGCAGTCTTTGCCTTTGTTTTTCTTCTTTTTTTGGTCGGTGTTGACAATATAGTTGTCTGGGAGAGCAATATTGCATGTCTAGACCTATAGATTGCTCCCACATCAATCAAAAAACCAATCAATGAACTGTTTAATCATCTTGTCCATTAAAATCCAAAGCAAAAGATTAGGCATTATTGCTTTTTTAGGTCATGCGTCATGTACTTGACTTGTGCATGTAGCTTGCCTTTAATTTAGCTTTACTTTCAGTTGTTGAGCGTTGGTGTGAGGTATTCATCTCCTACTCTCATTCATGCATTAGTTAGTAGGACATGCACTCGAACAAGAGTGAGGTGAGTGTTTGTTTGATGAGTTGTTTAATAGATTAAGGATTTAAAACATCTTTAAGGGGCACTACCTAGTCTTCATGATAAGGTGGGGGATTTCATCACCCCTACCTTCAGCCCCGCAAAACACCTCTCAAAGAGGCTAATTTTAAAATCAAGTAGACATTGACCCCTAAGGACCTCAGGCGCATTAGGAGACTGATCCGGTCGCGACCATCATAGCCTGATCGGCGTCGCCCACTCTATCGATAATAGGAGAGATGAGATCTCTGGATCTTGGCTCGCTTGCTGGGATTTATGGTCTTCATCGTAGGGAGGTGATGCATGTTGAGGCCGCATGACCTCGTAGTTAGGCGTCGTCTAGCTATAAGTACCTATAGTGACAATAGGCTATTTGAGCCATGTTTGCTTGTATGCTTCTGCATTTACCTACCTGTTGTAGCATACAGACTTCTTCCCTTCTCATCGGAGTCATTCCTTCACATCTGAGTCTTTTCATCTTCTCCTCTACGCACCCTCTGTTTTAATTTTGTTAATAAAAAAGGTTTTTTGTGTGGCACGTATAGGTGTGCAACTTTGTGCATGTCAATATGGTCACAAGACGTTGGGGTTCATTTGAGGAGATATGACATAGATCTATCCTCAATTGTCAACTTTTTAAATGCGCCCCCATCCCGTGTCCTACACAGTCCTAGAACCATGGCCAGTCATCTACCACACGTGGATGACCCAACTTTTAGACCTACACCAGCTCTGATCCAGAGTCCCATACCCCTCCGTGATCGATGCTTCCAGAGTCGTACTGCTCTACCTTCATGCATCATATTGTCCAAGGCGAATGGGAACCACTTTGGGGTTAAGCCTCAATTTATCTCCATGCTGCCTAACTTCACTGGGAAGGATGAACCCTATCTCTTCCTAAGAGAAATTGAGGTCTGTACGATGTTCAAGTTACAACAACTTAGCACAAACTCCATGCATGTTAGGTTGGTTCACTTGGCATTGAAGGATGATGAAAATAAGTGGTTGTACAACAACCAAGCGAATGCCTTTAGAACTTGGGACGAATTCCAATTTGCATTCCTCAAGAAATACTTTCCAAATCATCGGACTCAAAAACCGAGGAATGAAATCAAATCATTTTATCAGCATGAGACCGAATCATTGTACGCATATTTAGAGAGGTTCAAGGAGCTACTATACTCATGCCCACACATAGCATCGAGTTGTGGCACCTTTGTCAGATTGCTTATGAGGGTCTTCAAATCCCCTCCCGAACGCTCCTTGAGTCCATGTGTCAAGGAGAGTTCTTAGGAAATGATGAAAGGGAGGCATGGCCTTCCTAGAAGACCTCGCTGAGAAAACCATGCAGTGGTAGTGTGTGAGGGAACCATCATCAAGTCCCTGGTCTGGTTCCTTGTCATATATGTGGTAGGGTAGGTCATTTTAGGGGCGAGTGTGCATCCATTCCTCTAGAGATGGAGCAGGTCACTGCCATCTATGATATAACCTTGGATGGAGGAAGCACCCTAACTTTTCATGGAACAAAAACAATGACCGGGGTGGTTCTTCAAACTTCTCCCGACCACCTAACCGACCAAACCAATCTCCCATACTTTCACGATCTTATCAGCCACCCCAAGCTTAACCAGCTAACCCACTACATTTCCTAAATTGCAATAATTTGGAAACCTAGTTCAATACGCTTAAGAACCCGATTAAGATCTTCATGTCATCCATGAGTCAAGTTCTCACTGCAATAAGCAGACCATCAAATCTCTAGATATTTAGATGGGCCGATTGGCTCAGTCTGCACATGAGAGAGGGAGAGAAAGACATTATTGAGCTAGCTAGAGGCTAATCCACAAATGTACCGGAAACCACACATGCGAAATGAGAGTTCAGTACCTCGGGGGCAGCAGGTGAACCATGTGGAGGAACATGTTCACCATGTCAATGCCATTGTAAACTTAATGAATGCAAAGCAGGTCAACACTGACATTTCCTTGCTGCCACCACCATCTATGAAGCCCCTTTCTGGGGAGTGTTGTGAAAGGAGTCCTATGTTGAGGAAGTTGCTCCATTGACTCCCAAGGAAGGCGAGCAAGTTTGCATAAGTTGTTGCAGCTTGAACATCGCACAGACCTCCTCAAATTCCATGAGAAAGATATAGGGTTCACCCTTCCTAGTGAAGTGAGGGAGCTTGGACATAAACTGAGGCTTAATCTCAAAGTGGTTCCCATTCGCCTCGGGCAATACAATGCAAGAAGGCAGAGCAGTACGAATCGGGTAGCATCGATCGTGGAGGGGAATGGGAACCGAGGAACCAATTGATGGGGTTGTGGACCCCCACCTTCTGGACCAAAGGGTGGTGGAGGTCCAAAAGTTGAATCATCCTCGTGTGGTCCACGACTTGTCATGGTCCCGGGACTGTGTTGGACACGGGACGGGGACGTATTCGAGAAGTCAACAATCGAGGTCAGATCGTTGTCATATCTCGTCAAACAACCTGCAACGTCTCGTGGCCACACTGGAATGAACAACGTTGCGCACCCAAACAAGTCCGATGAAAAATAAAGAAAACTATTTTAACGATTGATTAAAACTAAACTAAAATCTAACAAATATATTGGAATTCAGGAAGAAAAAACCCCAAGGGGTGGAGTGTGTGCACATATGAAGTAAAATAAGTGATGAATGACGCATGTATGTGTGTGCGTCGTGTGTGTGTATTTTCATGCATAGGAAATGTCTAAAGATGTGGCAAAACCTGTCAATCCATTCACACAACGTATCGGCAATTATTACTTGATTATCATAAGATTAGGCTCAACATGAGAAGTGTCTAAAGATATGGCATGACTCATCAAAAACCATAAACTCATGTGAAGAACAAAGCTAAGCATGGGAGATGTCTAAATCTTATGGCAAAACCCATCAAAACAAAGTTTCTTCAATCAATCAAGCAAGAAACCACAAATACAAACACTTAACTAACATGTAGAATATTCAACAGGAAATTTCGGTCAATAAACACGAGGAAACTAAGGATGGGAAGTGTCTAAATCTTATGGAAAAATCCATCAAAATCCCCCAGCATGTAGATAATTAAAATACCCCCAATGAACATACAAACATGCAAGTTTACACAATCCAAAATTCATCAAACATCACAACATATATGTACATAATCTCCTCCCCCCAAAGGGGGATGGAAATACTCACAAATCATTAACCAAACTATTTTCTTAAGAGAGGAAAACATATTAAATAAGTCTACTAAGATTAATGAAATGAAATTAGGCTAAGCATGCAAGAAGATAAAAGTGACAACATTAAACTTACAAAAAATTATTTTAATAAATGACTCACAATACAAACCAAACGTACTTGAGTTTTTCTCCAAGGCTCGACTCTAAGTAGAGGGATTGGCCACTAAGCAAGGAGTATTTTACAAAGGTGGAGGAAGAGTTCTATTTATAGACATGAAAAAATGTAACCAATGACAATCCCCCGGTATGGGACTAAAAGGCATACCACAAATGGACATAATACGATATAACAAACATCCACCCCAAAGAAGGTTGCATTTGGGCCATACTAGACCTTTAATTGGCGGTCTATGGTTGCTGATTAGCGGTCCATGTTGGTCTGATTGGCCTCAGTTTTGGATGGCTTGTTTCTGACTTGATATCTTCATGTTTGGTGAACCCTATTTGGTTGTTCATGTTTAGGCCTAGATCTCATTGCCAAAATACTCCTCATGATGGTGTGGAGCTTCTCGATTTTCTCATTGGTCCTTTTGGTTTACATCCGGGTCCTTCTCTCTTGCATCTTAAGTCCATAAGTTTTACAATTCAGTCAATTCTCTTGCTCTTAGGTCCTTTTTGTGTCTCTTCGTCTCATTTCTTTTATTCCTAAACTTAAACATAAAACTCGTTACGTAGCATTGCCTAGGCTAAAAATAAAGGATATAAGACACAAATTTATGCATGATATGATGTCAATCAAATACCCCCACATCAAACTTTTGCTAGTCTCGAGCAAAACAAAGACATTCATAAAATTGAAAGGAAAAGAAAGGAAAAGACATTCATAAAATTGGGAAATCCTAACTCACTTTCGTAGGAATCACAGTTGCACTTAGTGTGTGCAACAAGCCGTTAAACACCATTGTCGCCAAGGAGAATTGTTGTCTCCTGAGGGTTTCAGCAGATACACCCACAAAATTCGAACATAGATGCATTATTTATCCTAGCAACATGACTCGATGGACAAAATTTTGTCGATCATTGGACACGGTAATTTTGCGGGCCGACCCTATATATGTAATCAGTCCACGCACCTAGTCTAATGAACCATTCGTGAAAGTTAATTAAGTACTTAAGTGAAAGACATGGGCGACCTTAACTTCTTAACGTGATACTTCGTGTAAAGTCCATTAAGGTTCTTATTTGTCTTCTTCTTCTTCTTCTTTTTGTTCTTTTTTGGAGCATTATGATTTACACTGGTTGGTGTTTGATTCTCCTTACATCGTGTTTGATTAAACTGAACGGGTTTCGTGTATCATTTCTTGTGAGGACTTACAATATCACATACCCCTTCCACAAAATCTCCACATAGGGCGATCCCTACCACCCGTGTAACGAGAGTTCGGTCGGTGCATCCCAAGTCGATGACTCGAAAGCACCAGGCACTAAGTCCCCTCAGACTTAATTCCACGAGTGATAGGAGTCGTGCGAGAAGAGAGAACACCACTTATTTATTATCAACATGGGAACTAAAACCCTACACTTAAAGTTTCACAATAAGAATTTAAGGGTCCCTGACTACGACAAAGTTTCTTATACTAACAAATATGAATTATTCGACTCATTAGGTTCAGGGTGAACTTCTTTATTTGTTTGAGTATTGAAACTATAATGCCCCCGATCTCATGGGTACGCACACTAGGAAAAAACACTAGTGTCGCGATCAGAGACCTCCACAACGACCGAGTTACAAAGCGACATAGAAGACAGATTAACTCGACGCCATATAAATACATACATGAATAGCTGACGAATAAAAATAACCGAAGTAACTGAATATCCACATACCAAAGATTCATTACAAAATGCGAGTTTCAAAAAGGAAATACATCAATAAAGTGGAAGAAAAGACAACTGAAGACTCTAGTCAGTGCGTCCCTCGTGTACATAATCTTCGACACTCGTCCAGTCTGCCCTGTGGAAACCTAAGTACCTGCAAGCACCACATTAACAAATGCGTGAGTTTTCAATTTAGAAAACCCTGTATGCTCCAGTCCAATCAGAATTTACAGACGAATGTATGCAGTCTAAATAAAACAAAAGTATTAGAAACATAACAGAAACACACATAATGCATCAGACGATAACAACTACAACAATCGTACCAATCGGGCAACACCCGCAAAAATCCCTCCAAGGGAACCAGAACACCGGCCATACTGGTCAAAATTAGAACACCAGTCATGCTGGTCAGAAGCGGGTCACTCGACAGTGACCCACCACTCGGCACAAAGCGTACACCGGATAGATGCCCGAAATCGCTGAAATAAACCTACATGGTGCCATCAGGAATTTGGGAACATCTAACGTGAGACAAAATTGCAGCGTGCCTACCCAGGACTTTTCTTACACCTGGACCTTACATAGGGGTCTTAATCAAATGGCCTTTGAAGCTAGAGGACCCACCCGTGGCCCGTCGGCCAAGAAAACAGAACGTGCCCAGAATTATTAATCAGATTAATGCAATGCAAGCTACTTAAGCATCTAAAATCTAATGTAGCTTCATAGTCAAAAACGTGCTCAAGGAAGGATATAAGAATACCCTCCTCACAGCCCCAAACCACAATCAGAAACAAACGTCCCAAACAGGGATCAAAATGCATTCACAACAGCAACCAATCATAACCAAATCGGTAAATCGATATAACCACTAATTTAGTCATCTACGGGTCATGCTAAGGATGTTATGAGTCTAAAATCTTAAGGGTCATACACGAGCACAACATAACACATCACATCAGACATAGATCAACATGAACAGAGTAACATAACCGTGCAAACAATAGAAGATATCAAAATTGCACCAGACTACAAATCGACGATATGAATTATAAATTTTAGAGCATACATGAAATCGAACTAAAATCTCAGAACATGATCAGATCATATGTGGGCATGAAATAGCTTATATATCAGTAATACAACATGGTCAAACATGCACATAATATCAGAAGACTCAATCTATCCAATATTATTATCTATGCGTACATTCGAACGCATGTGTTGCATTAAGATATAATATGAATAACATATAACAAGAAGGAATCCAATTTAATTCCTGAGTGCATGCATCTCAAAAATATCAGAGAATATAACCGAAATCAGATCATGGATGTATCATATGTACTGCTGGACTAGAAACGATTTAAACAGTAAACCATAGCAACCATCGCACACAATACAATCCATAGCATCAGATAATCACAGTAAAATACAAACCTCACAGCCATGCATATGGATCCCTGACCCATCCAAACAACGTGCTCAGAGCTTCCTTCCCATGCGGTCTGTGGTGGGAGAAGGTCAAAGGAAGTCTGTCCAAGCCATTCAGTCCAGCAACCGAGCAAGAAGGGCGCAAGATGCACCAACTGCATGGTTAGCATCACCCTACCGCACCATGCTCAGACCAAACAAGCCAATCCGACTCATCTCACCCCTATCCTCCCTAAGGTCCGTCCCCACCCCTCCTAACCCCAGCCACCATCTGGAATGGCTGCACCAGCCAGCCGTCCAAAGCTAGGTGTCAAAAGGGTTGAACGCAAACCTTAGTTGGATCTTGTGTGTGCCAGCCACACCCAACCAGATCCGTGGCCACCCTAAAACTCAGCCCAGAAGGAACACCTTCACCTCTAGTCGGACCTCACCGGAGCTCTAGTGTGCTCCATCTAGCGCAGCTCCATGGAAGCGCTAGAGGAGGTTCGGTTGGTGGTGCAACGATTGCACCAGCCACCACATGGTGCTGGCCTGCCCTTCCAGCCAACAACCCCTCCAATAAAACTTATCGGAGGTTAGGAGCATACCTGACCTGCAAGAAGTATGCCTGCGCTAGTCGGATATTATGCCGACCACTCTTCTAGTTGCACCAAAAGTTGTACTAGATGTTGCTTCTAGCCTCACCGGATTTGAAATTCGTCGGAGCACCACCTGAGTGGCCTGACCATATGGCTGAGGAGTCGAAGAGGTGGAGGAGACGTGAGGAAGAGGAATGGTTGTGCAAGGGTCACCTGGATGGAGGCCTTTTGTTTGGTACAACTCTCCAACTTCCATATTCGTCATGGCTATTCAAGCCACCTCAAACATGCCAAAAATGGCACCAAGCAATGGCATCCAAAAGCCACGAAATTATGTGCATCCAAACCCCAAATGAATCCCTTCCAATTCCATGCCACCTCAACATGGGCTCAGCCGGAACTCTCACCATTCACTCACTCAGATCCGGATTGAGTCGATCAAGCCAAGCAAATGCGCACTCGCCCGGTGAGTCGCACTCGATCGACTGACAAGGAACCTGATTAAATTTAAGCATACAGACACACCACAAACACAATTTGATAAGGTAAGAACCAAATAATGATTCAACGAGAAGAGTAGACTTATTATTATTAAAGCAGGAGAGTGGGTCTTACAGAAACCCTATGATTACACGCCCCCCGAGGGAAGACCAGGGTGCATCCTTACGATTAGATAAAACCTAAAGCCGGTATACTAGATATCCTGATGCATCATGTTCAAGTCTATTTTTGGCAGCTTCTCTTTTGATTGCCTCTCAACGGTTTTGCACATGCTAAACACACGTAAAACCCACAAAAAAAAATTTCGCAAGTACATGAAGATTTTGAAAGAAATGTGAAAATTTAAAGCAGTAGGCAAGCAAAAGAAGACAAGTCACCCAAGGATCAAGGTAGGCAGATATATCGATATTAAATGCAGCACACTAACATTACCCTAACATGCACACAAAAGACTCGACTATATACACACGTAAAACACACCTCCAACACTTACTTCATGCACTGTCCTCAATGAATGTCAGTATGATACTACATGAATTTTTGCATGAAAAAGAAAATATCTCACCAACGTGAAGCACAAAGGGATATTCATGGTTATGTGGATGGACATATACCCAAAATCCCAAAAACCTATGAGATACTTAAGAAGGGAGATAAAAACGTGAAACAAATGGGGCCCAACTACACAGGGGTTGGAGCCAACAACAACCAATGCTCACCTGTGGAGTATTTTTTTTTCTTTTTTTTCCTTTTTTATAAACAAGATATATACATTAACAAAGATATTCTCATAATCATTTGGTCAAGGACCATCGAATGAGAACATCGAGTCATGCGGAACAGATATTTGCCATGATGGGCCCGCTTCATTGGTACTCTGAGGTATCATGAGGGGTGAAATGTCAAAACTGAAATGCTTAAACCCCTCATGATATTGGTTGGGTGTACGCAATGTGAATGACTGGATTTGTGTTGCCTCACTAGGGTTTAGTTGCTCGTCGAACAAAACCCTCCAACCAATAGGCAGGTGCATCGAAATGAGTTCCTCAGGCTTATTCGTGTGATGTGACACACCTGTGGCACTAAGAATGGGGCTTCTCCCCAAGTCATCCAACAAGGACTACTCAACCTTCTTTATGTTATCAAGCATAAGCTCGGCCGCAGGTGGGTCCTTGTTGGAGTCAGGATGAAGCTCGTGAGGCTCAACGACCATGGGACATGGGGTAAGGACACCTTCTCGTACGGGTATATAATGAGGTGTGTCCCCCTCACTAATAGTCTCATCTGAATCATCCAACAAACACTCCCTTTGTATATTCATGTTTGATGTCATCTCACTCTGTTGCATTGCAAAGACAGCCAATGAGTTTTCGCTGGGCACATAAACATTCTCAACGGGTTGCATTGGTGTTGGGGGTGTTTGTTGATTTTGTGGTGCTTTCACTAATTCGCGGATGAGGTTGAGATTTAAAGGTTGGTTCAAGGGCTCAGGTTGCCTACTACAGTTGAACACATGAAACTCGACACTCATGTTACCGAATCAGAGCCTCATAAGACCATTTCTATAATTAATTAAGGCATTGGAGGTTGCGAGAAATGGTGTACCAAAAATCTCCTTTGGTGAGCTCGTCCTCAACAATCTCATTTGGGACACGAATTGATCTATCTGCCAATTGGAGGGTGATCTTAGTTTGTTTAAATTCTCCCAAGTTCAAGTATTGATAAACAGAACATGGGAGGAGGTTGACCGTTGATCCTAAATCAAGCAATACATTACTAATTGTAGTGTCCCCTATCATACACTAACTAGTAGGACAGTCAGGGTCCTTGTACTTTGTGTATGTGGGATTGGACAACAGTGAGCTCACACTCGCATCTAAAAATACTTTCTTAGGAACATTGGTCTTCCTCTCTGTTGTGCAGAGATCCTTCAGCACTTTGGCATATTGAGGTATTTATTGGATGACATCCAACAAGGGGATGTTAACCTTCACTTGTCTGAAGATCTCTAATATCTTATCCATTGTGTCACTCTGCTTTTTGGTTAACATGTTCCTCCACATGGTTCACTTGCCTCCCCCAAGGTACCAAACTCTCATTTTGCAAGTGTGGTTGTCGGTACATGAGGGGATTTGCCTCAGGCTGGCTAGGCAGAGTCCCTCACTCTCCCTCATGTACAGATAGAGCCATTTGACCATCTGAATCTCAAGAGATTCGATGGTCTGCTGATTTAAAGTGAGAACTTGACTTGTGGATGACATAAAAAAAATTGAGTTCTCCAGTCCAGGAGTAAACTTCTGAAGTTAATTAAACTGGTTTCCACGTTGTTGGAATTTGGAAAACCCGGTGGGTTGGTGATCTAGGCTTGGGGAGGCTGAAAATATTGTGAATGCATGGGAGGTTGGTGTGGTATGTTAAGTTGTCTAGAGAACTTTTAAGGACCACTAATTGACATCATTTCATGCTTATATTTATATCTTATATCCATTATCTTACACCTAAGCAATGCTACGTGATGAGCTTTATGTTTGAATTTCAGAAATAAAGAGGTTTGAAGAGAAGAGGCATGAAAGGACCTAAAATATAGGGAAAAGGACTGAGTTGAGAGACTCGAGGACTAAGATGCAAGGGAGATGGACCTGAACGTAAGACCGAAGGACCAAAGAGCAAAACAGAAAATTCCACACCATCATGCGGCGTATTTTGGCAATTCCATTTGGGTCAGAGCTCCAACAAACGAAGTATATGCATCAAATACCGACAAATAAATCTAAAAAAGTCCATAACAAATTCCAGCCGGATCCAGAGTTTATGTACCGCTAAGAATGCTTGCATGCTTGTTTTGTTTTATGTGTTTTAGTTAACTTGTTGTTTAGTCTTTCTATAATTAGTTTAAGCATGTCTTATTTCCTTAGTATATATGTTAGTTTAAATATGTGTGAGTAGTTCCATCCCCTTTGGGGGTGGAATAGATGTGTGTACATGTTATGTAGATGGTACAAATGCTAGATATTATTGTTTGTGAGAGATATTAGTAAGCTTGCTTGAATTAATATGAACTTTACTTGGTGGTTTCTGCCATAGTTAGGTACATTCCATTCTCGTTATGTTCTTAGTAACAACCTTGCCATGTTCATATTAATCACCTAGGTTAGTGTTGTAAATGATAGGTCTTGCCATTAGGTACTTCTTATGCATTAACAAACACTAACTAAACTTGAGCTTCTTGTATGCATTCACCACCACACTTATTTCATGTGCACACACACACTCCACCCCTTAGGGGTTTTCCATTCCTGAGTTGTATCTTCCTTTATTAGTTATTTAGTTTAGTTTGTTTTGTGATTTCATTTCATCCTTTCTAGTTTACTAGTTTAGATTAGTGTAGTTTAGTGTAACCAACATTTCTCTCCTTTCTTTCCCACTCGCCTTCGCACAAACCAAAAGTTGACACACCTCCCTGTTGATCGACCCGTATTTGTCACCGCTTCAACGCGGTCGTGCACTTGCGGTTAATATAAAACGAATCAATCAAGTTTTTGGCACCGTTGCCGTGGAGGTGTTCTGTCCAGACTTTGGTTCGGACGATTCGAGTGGTTTTAATTTTTGTTTTTAGTTTTTGTTGGTTTCAGAGATGCTAGAGCTCAAGGGAAGGCCACTGGAAAAATTGGAGGCACAGAAGCACCAAACTGACCGCCAATTAGCGGTCTGGGACCGCCAATTGGCGGCCTGGTGAGCTTCATTTACTTTCAGTTTTGTTCTGGTTGTTCTTTGCTTCAGTTTAGTTGTGTGGGAGCACAATCTTGCATGTTGTGACTTATAGTTTGCTCCCAGATCATTAATCACTCCCCCATTAATCAACTTGGTCTGAAAATCCAAAGAAAAAGATTAGGCATTCCTACTTGTTTAGGTCATTCATCATGTACTTGACTTAAGGCACATAGTTGTCTTTTATTTTAGCTTTATTTTCAGTTGTTGAGCGCTGGCGTGAGGTACACATTTCCTACACTCATTCATGCATCTTGTATGACCATGCATTAGTTAGTAGGAATTGCAACAAACAAGAGTGAGTTGATCGTTTGATTGGAGCGTTGATTGCTAGATTTAGGATCAAAACACTACTAAGGAGGGGTTGTCCCATAAAAGATAAGGTGGGGGATTTCATCACCCTTTCCTTGGCCCCAAAAATCACTCTTAATCAAAGCCTTAATTCTAAAAGCATGTAGACATTGGCCCTAAGGATTGCGGATGCACTAGGGGAGTAATCTAGTTGAGACCGTCATGGCATGATCGGCGTTGCCTACTTTGTCGATAGTAGGAGGTACTGGATCTCCGGATCTGGTATCACTTGCTAGGCATTGTGGTCTTCGTTGTAGGGAGGTCAGGTGTGTCGAGGCTAGTGACCTCGAAGTTAGGCGTCGTCTAGCCTAAGGACCCATAGCCTTAAGTTGATTGAGTCGTGCTTGCTAGTTAGGCTTCTACCTGATCCCATTACCCACGCTAGATCTAAGGATTCTTCCCTCCTCATCTGAGTCCTCTCCTCGTCTATTCTCTACGAGTAGTCTCCTCCTCTGAGTACACCTTCTGTTGTGTGTTTTTTAGAGTCGGGTCGAGCATTTTATGCGAGGTTGGGCTCATTCTGGTGAGAGCACTCGACTTGAGAGAGTGCCTTTTTTTGAGATGGACGGTCTTGGTGATAGACCATCTCCGCCTCGTGCTCCAAAGGAGCACGAGGCTGAGTCGTCTCGTGGGGACGGGGGAGACCAGGTTCCGTACATCGATTACCTCGGTCCGCTCCCACCTCCACGTAGACCTCCTTCTCCTACTCCTCTGACTCGAGAGGAAGAGGTATTCGGTCAGGATCGAGTTCTTGGGCACCACCACCTTTAGCTCGACAGGATAGACCGATGACTTTGTGGGAGCGGACCCATCCTGTTCGGGCGACGTAGCCTTCTTGCATAGTTCTCCCCCCTGCTCGCGGGAACAACTATGAGCCGAAACCTCAATATGTGAGCATGCTTCCAACCTTTACTTTCAATAAGGAGGATTCGTATATTTTTATACGCGAATTCGAGGAAGTATGCTCCATGTTCAAACTTCAACAGCTTGACGAGGATTCAGTCCGGTTGAGGATGATTTCTTTCGCCTTGAAGGATAACGTGAACAAATGGATGTACATCCTCCCGGTGAGCTCTATTCGGTCTTGGGATGATTTTGTGACCGTATTTCTGAAGAGATTTTTCCCTCAAAGGAAAACTCAACCGATACGGCACCAGATACATCAAATGTATCAGACTGAGACCGAATCTTTTCATGCTTTCTTTGAGAGGTTCAAGGACCTTCTCCAGCAGTGCCCTCATCATGGACTTGAGCTATGACAGCTATGCCAAATTGTTTATGAGGGCCTCAACTACAACACCCGCACATTGTTGGAGTCGATGTGTCTGGGTGATTTCCAAATGAAATCCATCAATGAGGCATGGGACACTTTTGAGTTAATGGCTGAACGTACGCTCAAGTGGGACACCATGAGAGAGCCACCAGCCGCCAGGTGTTCTAGTCGGGCTGGATCATATCATGTTGAGTCAACTATCGTGTCTGAGGCGAAATTGGCTGCTCTCATGCGTAGGATTGAGAGTTTAGAGTTGAACCGAGCACCTGTAGCTCAGGTCGCTACTCCTGGGTGTAGTAGGTGTGGACTTACGAGAAATGATGACTTGGAATGCGCTTACGCTCCAAGGGATATCGAGCATGCAAATGCAATGTATCAGCCGAGGTCCCGTAACGACCCGTACAGTCACTCCTACAACACGGGATGGCGAACCATCCTAACTTCTCTTGGGGGTCAAGTGGGGGTCACGGTCAGAGCTCGCATGCTCAACCTCCACCTTATCAACCTCCACGCCCATGGGCGACCTACCAACCCCTACATCAAAGGTCTCAGCACCATAATTACCAACCAGCTCAGGCCTCATCGTCGGGTTATTCCAACCAGACTCTACCATCCCAGCGGGGTGATCCCAAGGACCCTTCTAGTGATCTGACCCTTCAAGCGTTCATGCAGAGCATGCAAAGTACAGTCAAAGCTTTGGAAATGCAAGTTAGCCAGTTAGCTCATCAATTCCATGAACGCGAGAAGGGCCAGTTCCCGAGTCAACCTGTGGTAACTCCCAGGGGTCAACCTGCTCATGCTAGGCAGAATATACACAATGTTGAAAGTGACCCTTCCCAACATGCCAATGTAGTCCATACCTTGAGATCGGGAAGGGTTGTTGACAACAATGTGGAAATGCCTGAAGCCAACCTTGTTGGCGAGACTTCCGAGGAGGGTCTTGAGTCTGTCAAGGAACCTAATTCTGAGACTCCTCCTTGTGATTGTTATGTCCCCAAGGCACCATTTCCTCATAGATTGACTAAAAAACGTGATGAGCATTGGGACAAGATCGTTGAGGTACTTAGGCAAGTAAAGGTGAACATCCTATTGTTGGACGTTGTTCAACAAATGCCACCGTATACCAAGTTCCTCAAGGACCTTTGGACCACTAAGAGAAAAACAAATGTTCCCAAAAAGACCTTTTTGGCCGCCAATGTGAGCTCAATATTGACACAACCCATGCAAGTCAAATACAAGGACCCAGGTTGTCCAACTGTCTCTTACATGACCGGGAATGTGACATTTTCTCAAGCTTTATTGGATTTGGGAGCATCTTTGAACCTCCTGTCTTACTCTGTCTATGTCAACCTTGGAATAGGCGATCTTGAACCAACGAGGACAACCATCCAGTTGGCTGACAGAGCCGTCAAGATTCCACGAGGGAGTGTGGAGGATGTCCTTATCAAAGTGGGTGAGTTAGTATTTCCAATTGATTTCATCATCTTGGATACTGAACCCGTGTCCAACCCACAAGGACAAATTCCTGTGATCCTTGGGAGGCCATTTCTTGCGACATCTAATGCTTTGATCAATTGTCGCAATGGCTTGATGAGGTTGTCTTTTGGAAACTTCATAGCGGATTTCAACATCTTTACTCTTGGTAAGCAACCCGGGCTCTTCGACGATAGTGTCGGAGCCAATTTCATCCAGGACACGGATGAGCCCGAGTCATTAGGCACGTTCGACTTACATCGACATATTATTGAGGTGCCTAATGACCAGGTTGCGAGTGAAGAGGATCTTGAGGAATCCGCCAGCGTATCTCTGGACGAGGAGGCACATCTGGGTGCTTGCTCCTCTTACCCCGTGGCCCTTGAGCCACTTGAAAGTAACTCTGAATCCGACAAGGACCCACCTCTGTCGAGCTTTAACTGTTCCCCGATAACCTAAAGTACATCTTTTTAGGGGATAATGAGACATTGCCACTCATTATTATTTCTGATCTTGCACAAGATCAAGAGGTTGCCCTCAAAAGAGTACTCTTTGAAAAAAAGAGGCGATCGGGTGGTCCTTGAAGGATATCAAGGGAATTAACCCTGGTATTGTTCAGCAACTGATCCACATGGAAGAGGATTCTAGGCCCCGCAGGGACCCACAACGAAGATTGAATCCTGTACTGAGAGAAGCCGTCCGAAAGGAGGTTCTGAAGTGCTTGGATCACGGCATAATCTATCCTATCTCTGATAGTTCGTGGGTGAGTCCTATCCATGTGGTTCCCAAGAAGTCAGGCGTGACGATTGTGGAGAATGAGCATAATGAACTTATCCCGACACGCCTGCAAACTGGATGGCGAGTTTGCGTTGATTATCGCAAGCTCAATGCGGCAACGCGGAAAGATCATTTCCCGTTGCCATTCATAGATCAGATGTTGGAAAGGTTGGCCGGACATGAGATACTCCGGTTACAACCAAATTCCCATCGCCCTCGAGGATCAAGAGAAAACCACATTTACTTGTCCCTTTGGCACGTTTGCCTACCGTCGCATGCCCTTTGGGTTATGTAATGCGCCGACAACGTTTCAAAGGTGTATGATCAGCATCTTCTCCGATATGGTAGAGTGTTTCCTTGAGATTTTCATGGACGACTTTTCCATATTTGGCGCTTCCTTTGATGAGTGCCTTCGTCACTTGAGCCTTGTCCTCAAGCGATGCCGTGAGAAGAACCTCGCTCTCAATTGGGAGAAATGTCACTTCATGGTGAAGCGAGAGATTGTACTTGGACATGTGGTCTCAAGTAGAGGAATTGAGGTCGATCCCGCCAAAGTGGGTCTTATTGCTAATCTCCCACCACTACGTAATGTGAAGGATATCCATGCCTTTTTGGGGCATGTTGGATTCTATCGGCGGTTCATTCGGGATTTTAGCAAAATTGCTCGACCTCTCACCACCTTGTTGGCTAAGGATGCCATTTTTTAGTTCACACCGGATTGCCACCATGCCTTTTTGACCTTGAAGAAAGAGTTGACTTCAGCTCCCATTATTAAGGCACCGATGTGGACTGAACCCTTTGAGTTAATATGTGATGCATCTGACTTCGCTGTGGGAGCAGTGCTTTGGCAACGATTGGACAAATTGCCTCATGTGATCTACTATGCCATAAGATCACTCAATGATGCCCAATTGAACTACACTGTGACCGAGAAGGAATTCTTAGCGATCATATTTTCTTTGGAGAAATTCCGGTCATACTTGATTGGCTCCCACGTGATTATCTATTCTGATCACACAACCATCAAGCACCTCATGGCGAAGAAAGATGCAAAATCCCGACTCTTGAGATGGATATTGTTGTTACAAGAATTCGATCTCGAGATTCGGGACAGAAAATGGTGTGAAAATGTTGTAGCAGACCACCTGTCTCGTTTAGAGACGACCAACCCACAGGACCAAATTATTGATGACAAATTTCCTGACGAGCAGTTGTTCACGATCGAAGATAACCCTTGGTTTGCCGACATCGTGAACTACCTCGTGACCGAGCAACTTCCTGTGGGTTGGTCAAAATCTGACCAAACCAAATTTAGATCTTATGTCAGATTCTTTCATTGGGATGACCCCTACCTATTCAAATACTGCTCTGACCAAATTTTCAGACGGTGCGTCCCAGATAACAAGTTCGAAAGTGTGCTCCATTTCTGCCACTCTAAGGCATGTGGAGGACACTTTGGAGCAAAGAAAACTGCCGCCAAGGTGCTCCAATCTGGATTCTACTGGTCTTCTCTTTTCAAAGATGCTTACGACTTTTGTAAGCAATGTGATAGGTGCCAGCGCCTTGGCAGGATTGGTCGACATGACATGATGCCTTTGCAAAATGTCCTTGTTGTCGACATTTTCGATGTGTGGGGCATCAACTTTATGGGTCCCTTCCGAAACTCGTTCGGGAATGTTTACATTCTGGTGGTTGTTGACTATGTGTCTAAGTGGGTTGAGGCTATACCCACAAACACCAATGACAACAAGGTGGTCACCAAATTCTTAAGGGACATTTTTGCGCGATTTGGTCTCCTCGTACCATAATCAGCGATAGGGGTACCCACTTCTGTAATCTCTCTTTTGAAGCGCTTATGAGGAAATATTCAATCACCCACAAGCTTGCGACCCCATATCATCCGCAAACTAGTGGGCAGGTCGAAGTCTCTAACCGTCAATTAAAGCAAATTCTTGAGAAGACGGTTAATTGCTCGAGGAAGGATCGGTCAACTAAGTTGAATGACGCGTTGTGGGCCTTCCGCACCGCGTACAAGACCAATTTTGGTATGTCCCCATATCGGGTAGTGTACGGCAAGGCTTGCCACCTACCCGTCGAGCTTGTGCATCGTGCTTTCTGGGCCATCAAGAACCTGAATATGGATCTTGATCAAGCAAGGGTGCAGCATAAACTCAACATTGTGGAGTTGGAAGAGCTACGCAATTATGTGTATGAAAATGCCAAAATTCATAAGTCCTGAGCCAAGTTGTTTCACGATCGCTTGATTATGCGAAAGGTGTTTACGGCCGGGCAGAAGGTGTTGCTCTACAATTCTCGGCTTTATCTGTTTGTGGGTAAGCTCCGCAGTCACTGGTCTGGCCCTTTTGTTGTCCAAACCGTGTTTCCTCATGGAGCGGTTGACATCTTGAACCCAGGGAATGGGGACGTGTACAAAGTTAATGGACAATGCCTCAAACCCTACTTGGAGGGGGCACTAGCCGAAGTCGACGAGGTCATGTTCCTTCATGAACCTCTCTCGCACTCAACCATTCATGCGCCTGCATGAATGGTTGAGCTTTCATGTTTGTATAGAGTAAAATTGGGAGAGAAAAAAAAAAAAAAAAAGACTCCATGAGCGAGCATTTATTGTTGTGGGCTCCAACCCTTGAGTATTTGGGCCACATTTCTTTCACGTATTTGTATCCCTTCTTTAGCATCTCACAGGTTTTGAAGAAATTCGGGTTTGTGTCCATCAACATGACCATGAACTTCCCTTTGTACTTCACGTTGGTGAGATCTATTCTTTTTCATGCATAAATCCATGTAGTATTTTGCTCACATTCATTGAGGACAATGCATGAAGTAGGTGTGGGGGAGTGTTTTTACGTGTGTACATAGTCGAGTCTTTTCCTTTGATTTTTGTTTTCTTTTGTGTGCATTGTTAGGGTCATGTTAGTGTGCTGCATTTAATATCGATATATCTGCTTGCCATGATCCTTGGGTGACTTGTCTTCTTTTGCTTGCCTAGTGCTTCAAAATTTTCACATTTCTTTCAAAATCTTCATGTGTTTGCGAAAGAAAATGTTTTGTGGTTTTTGTGTGTGTTTAGCATGTGCAAAACTGTTGAGAGGCAAAGTAAAAAGAAAGCTCCCAAAATTGTCTTGAACATGATGCATTAGGATATGTAGTACAATGGCTTTAGGATTTATCTAGTCGTTAGGATGCACCCCAGTTTTCCCTCGGGGGTAAGTAATCATAGGGTTTTAGTGCTCAAACATTTAAAGAAGTCCACCCTGAACCTACTGAGTCAATAATTCGTGTCTGTTAAATTAAGGGAGTTTGTTGTAGTCAAGGACCATTTAAATCTTGTTGTGAGACATTAAGTGTAGGGGTTTGGTTCAAGTGTAGATAAGAAATAAGTGAGTAGGTGTTCTCTCTTCTCGCACGGCTCCTATCACTGGGGAAAGTAGGTCTGAGGGCACTTTGTGCATGGTGCTTTCGAGTCATCTGACTTGGGATGCGCCGACCGAACTCTCGTTACACGGGTGCTAGGGATTGCCTTATGTGGAGATTTGGGGAAAGGTGTACGTGATAGTGTAAGTCCTCATGGGCAATGATGCACGAAACCTGACCCTGGGAGAATGAAGCTCCAACTAATAAAAAGAAAAAAAGAAGAACAAAAAGAAACAAAAAGAAAAAAATGGTAATGCAAATAAGAACCTTAATAGACTTTACACTTTGTATCACTTGAGGATGTTGAGGTTGTTCATGTCTTTCACTTAATTCCTTATTTAAATTACGCAAATGGTTCATTAGGCTAGGTGTGTGGACTGATTACCTTTATAGAGTCGGCCCGTAGGATTACCGCGTCCAATGATTGACAACATTTGTCCAATGAGTCGAGTGTCTAGATTGAATAATGCATCTTGTTCGGATTTTCTGGGTATATCCGCTGAAAACCCTCAGGAGACAACATTCCTCCTCCTTGGCGAAAAGGAGGTTTAACGGCTTGTTGCACGTGCTACGTGCAACCGTGATTCCTACCAAAGTGAGTTAGGATTTCTTGTTTCTCGTTTGCTTTTCTCTTTCTTTGTTTTGCTCGGGACTAGCAAAACTTAGGTGTGGGGATATTTGATTGACATCATTTCATGCTTATATTTGTATCTTATATCCATTATGCTACACCTAAGCAATGCTACATGACGAGTTTTATGTTTGAATTTCAGAAATAAAGAGGTTTGAAGAGAAGAGGCATGAAAGGACCTAAAACATAGGAAAAAGGATTGAGTTGAGAGACTCGAGGACTAAGATGCAAGGTAGAAGGACCTGAACGTAAGACCGAAGGACCAAAGAGCAAAACAGATAAGTACACACCATCATGGGGAGTATTTAGGCAATTCGATTCGGGTCAGAGCTCCAATAAACAAAGTATATGCATCAAAGACCGACAAAGAAATCCAGAAAAGCCCAGAACAAATTCCAGTCGGATCCAGAGTTTATGGACCGCTAATTGGCGGTCTGGATCTCTCCGGATCGGCTATGATTTTGCGTGCACATGTATTAGTGTTTGTTTAGGCTATTTTTGGTATTTGTTTAGTCCCGTACCGGCGGGTTGTCCCGGATTACCTTTTTCTATGGCTATAAATAGAACTCTCCCTCCTCTCTTGTACCCAATCTCTCTCTTGGTATCCATCCTCTCTACTAGGAGTTAAAGCCTTGAAGCAAAAACCCTGGTGGAGAGAGACTACTTGTAATTGAGTGAGTATCAATAGATGTTTTCCTTTAGTATGTTATTTCTTTCTTAGTTTAATTTCCTTTCATATGCTTGCATGCTTGTTTTGTTTTATGTCTTTTAGTTAACTTGTTGTTTAGTTTTTCTATAATTAGTTTAAGCATGTCTTCTTTCCTTATTATAAATGTTAGTTTAAATATGTGTGAGTAGTTCCATCCCCTTTGGGGGTGGAGTAGATGTGTGTACATGTTATGTAGATGGTGTGAATGTTAGATATTATTGTTTGTGAGAGATATTAGTATGATTGATTGAATTAATAAGAACTTTACTTGATGGTTTCTGCCATAGTTAGGTACATTCCATGCTCGTTATGTTCTTAATAACAACCTTGCCGTACTCATATTAATCTCCTAGGTTAGTGTTGTAAATGATAGGTCTTGCCATTAGGTACTTCTTATGCATTAACAAACACTAACTAAACTTGAGCTTGTTGTATGCATTCACCACCACACTTATTTCATGTGCACACACACACTCCACCCCTTAGGGGTTTTCCATTCCTGAGTTGTGTCTTCCTTCATTAGTTGCTTAGTTTAGTTTGTTTTGTGATTTGATTTCATCCTTTCTAGTTTACTAGTTTAGATTAGTGTAGTTTAGTGTAACCAACCTATCTCTCCTTTCTTTCCCACTCGCCTTCGCACAAACCAAAAGTCGACACACCTCCCTGTGGATCGACCCGTATTTGCCACCGCTTCAATGCGGTCGTGCACTTGCGGTTAATATAAAACGAATCACCCTTGGACATTGTTTTGGTTCCATGAAAGTTAGGTTGATTCCTCTATCCAGGATTGTATGATGATGAATATGGGTCATTCCTAGGCCTATCATAGATGGGATTGACCTAATCCATCTCAGGAGGAATGGATGCACACTCGCCTCCTACATGACCTATCCTGCAACATAAATAATAAGGAACCGGACCAGATCCAGACACATGAGACACACCTTGTTGGTTTTGGAGCTCAATCGAATCCGTACGGCGCATTAAGACCGTTATGCGTGCCTCGGTGGCCTTAGTGGTATCGACGGCAAATGTGGCACCTGATATAGTCGAGTTTGCATTCACGATCCTTGCTCATATGCTAGATGATGGTGGTGGTTCCCTCACACTCTCCCACTGCGTGGTTTTCTCAGCGAGGTCTTCTAGGAAAGCTCATGCCTCCCTTTTATCCTTTCCTAAGAACTCTCCTTGGCATATGGACTCGAGGAGCATTTGGGATGGGATGTGAAGACCCTCGTAGACATTCTAACAAAGGCACCACAACTTGATACCATGGTGAGGGCATGAGGATAGTGAGGGCATGAGGATTGTCACAAAGGCGCCACAATTGATTTCGTTCCTAAGTTTTTGACTCCGATGATTTGGGAAGTACTTCTTGAGGAATGCATATTGAAATTCATCCCAATTCCCAAAGGCATTTGCCTGGTTGCTGTCGAACCACTTCTTGGCATCATCCTCTAGTGCAATGGGAACAAGCGTAAGGTGGATGGAGTCTGTGCTAAGTTGTTGCAACTTGAACATCGCACAGAGCTCCTCAAATTCCCTGAGACATACATAGGGGTCACCCTTCCTAGTGAAGTGAGGGAGCATGGAGATAAACGGAGGCTTAACCTCAAAGTGGTTCCCATTTGCCTCGGCCAATACGATGCAAGAAGGCAGAGCAGTACGAAGCAAGTAGCTTCGATTGCGGAGGGGACTGGTAACATGGGGAACCAATTGATGAGATTGTGGACCCCCCACCTTCTGGAGCAGAGGGTGGTGGACGTCCAAAACCTGACTCATCCATGTGTGGTCCATGACTCGTCATGGTCCCGAGACTGTGTTGGACAGAAGACAAGGACGTATTCGAAAATTCAACAATTAAGGACAAATTGATGTCTTATCTTGAGAAACAACCTGCAACATCTCGTGACCGCACTGGCATGCACAATGCTGTGCACCCACACGAGTACGATGAAAAAGAAAGAAAACTTTTTTTCTTTATCTTTTTCTTTATTTTAAAACTAAGAAAACAAAAGGTACAAAGAGGAGAAGATTGGAAGATTCAGATGAGAGGGAATGACTCAGAAGAGAAGGGAAGAAGTCATTATGTTACGGTGGGTAGGTACTGGTAGAAGCACACAAGCAAGCAAGGTTCAAACAACCAAAGGTCGTTATAGCTCCTTATAGCTAGACGATGCCTAACTGCGAGGTCACGCGGCCTCAACACGCATCACCTCCCTACGACGAAGACCCCAAAGCCCAGCAAGTGATCCAAGATCCGGAGATCTCGTCTCTCCTACTATCAGCAGAGTGGGCGATGCCAATAAGGCCATGACGGTCGTGATCAGATCACTCTCCTAATGCGCCCGAGATCCTTAGGGGCCAATGTCTACTGATTTAAAGTTAGGTTCTTAACTAGTGTGATTTTTGGGGCCAAGGAAAGGATGATGAAACCCCCCACCTTATCTTAGTAGCATTTTGGAGTCTTAATCTAGAAATCAACTCCTCAAACAAACGCTCAACTCACACTTGTTGCAATGTAATTCCTACTAACTAATGCATGGTCATACAAAATGCATGAATGATAGTAGGAAATGTGTACCTCACACCAGCGCTCAACAACTGAAAATAAAGCTAAAATAAAAGACAAACTACGTGCCTAAGTCAAGTATATGATGCATGACCTACACAATCAAGAATGCCTAAAGTTGATTTAAAGGGGATTGATTATTGATATGGGGGCAAACTATAGGTCAAAAATTCGAAATTGAGTCCCAGACCACTATAGTGAGTATAGCAATCGACCAAAGAAAGGAGGCAAACAGAGCTTACCAGACCGCCAGTTGACGGTCTTGGGCCACTGATTTGCAATCCTTTTAGCTTTTTTTCCTCCAAACTTCTCCTGGTGACTTCCTTTGATATTTACAGCCTCTTGAAACAAAGAAAAACTACAAACAAAAGATTAAATCCACTTAAATCGTCCAAACCAGAGTCTGGACTGAGCACCTCCCCGACAACGATGCCAAAAACTTGTTGAAACGTTTTAATAACCATAAGTGCACGACCGTGATGAAGCAGTGGAAAGTATGGGTCGATCCACGGGGAGGTGAGTAGCCTCTGATTTGTTCAAAATCAAGTGGCGAGAAAGGGGAAAAAGATTTGATTATGATAAGCTAAACTAAATTAGTAAGTAAGAAATGCAAAAGAAAGCAACAAAAGATTGGAAATCAAGAAGAGAAACCCCTAAAGGTGGAGTGTGTGCACATATGAAGTGAAATAAGTGATGAATAACACATGTAATCATGTATGTGTATGTGTATGTGTCGTGTGTGTGTTTTCATGCATAGTAAATGTCTAAAGATGTGGCAAAACCTGTCAATCCATTCACACAACGTATCAGCAATTATTACTTGATTATCATAAGATTAGGCTCAGCATGAGAAGTGTCTAAAGATATTGCAAGACTCATAAAAATGATAAACTTAGACCTGTAAACGGGTCGGGTACGGGTCAGGTATGCCCTAACCCGTACCCGTACCCGTTTAGTTAGCGGGTACGGGGCGGGTAAACGGGTAACATATTTAAGATAGGAAAATGATTAATGGACGCTTGCTGACGTGGTCAGTCCAGTCAGCTGCAACAGTCTAGTTATCAATAGTCAAATGTCTTTTCCTTTCTGAAATTAATTGAATAACATATTTATTTTGTGTCACGTGCAATTTATACTCTCCCAATGCAACATTTCGTTTCCCAATGCAACTTTTGATTCCCTATGCAACACCTTATTCTGTCCAGAATAAGTTCTGTGATTGTCCAGAATAAGTTGTGTGTCTGTCCAGAATAAGTTCTATTTGTTGTCCATAATATGTTCAAAGTTTGTCCAGAATAGGTTATGTGTCTGTCCAGATTAAGTTCAAAGTCTGTCCAGAATAAGTTCAAAGTCTATCTAGAATAGCTGGTGTGTCTGTCCATAATAAGTTTTGTGTTTGTCCATAATAAGTTCAAAGTTTGTCCAGAATAAGTTCAAAATCTGTCCATAATAAGTTCTGTGTTTGTCCAGAATAAGTTCAAAGTCTGTCCAGAATAAGTTCAAAGTTTGTCTAGAATAGGTTGTGTCTGTACAGAATAGATTGTGTGTCTGTCCATAATAAGTTCAATGTTTATCCAGAATAAGTTCAAAGTTTGTCCAGAATAGTTTGTGTCTCTCTAGAGTTGGTTGTGTGTCTGTCCAGAATAGATTGTGTGTTTATCCATAATAAGTTCTGATTGACATCATTTCATGCTTATATTTGTATCTTATATACATTATCTTTCACCTAAACAATGCTATGTTACGAGTTTTACTTTTGAATTTCAGAAATAAATAGGTGGAAGAGATGAAGCATAAAAGGACCCAAAAACAGGGAGAAAGGACTGAATTGTGAGACCTGGGACTAAGATGCAAGGGAGAAGGACCTGAACGTAAGACCAAAGGACCAAAGAGCAAAACAAAATACTCCACACCATCATAGGGAGTATTTTGGCAATTATATTCGGGTCGGAGCTCCAGCAAGGAAAGTAGATGCATCAAAGATCACCAAAGACATCCAGAAAAGCCCAAAAGAAAAGCCATCGGGATCCGAACCATATAGACCGCCAATTGGCGGTCTGTTGTGGCCCAAATCCGCTAAGGTTTTGGTGGGTCACGTATTAGTGTGTATTTAGTCCATTTCGGGTAGTTTTTTAGTGCAACATCGGGGGATTGTCCCGGATTGCCTTTTTCTTTGGCTATAAATAGAACTCTTCACCTTCTATTGTAATCACTTCACATTTTGAGTGGCTATTCTTCCTTCTAGAATTGAGGCCTTGAAGCACACACTAAAGTAGGAGGATGCTACTTGAATTGTGAGTCATTTTAATAAAAGTTTCTTTATTATGTTGTTTGTTTCATGTACTTATTTTACTTTGTTTAATTTCATTTTAGTTTTAGTAGCTTAGTTAATATGCTTTCCTTGCTTAGTTTAATAATTAGTGTAATGTGTAGTGAGTAGTTTCATCCCTTTTGGGGGGTGGAGTTGATGTTCATACATGCATTAGAGAATGGAATGAAAGCTTTATTTACAATGTGTTGATAAAACATGAATGTATGCTTGCTTGTTTAGGATAGAATTTATAACTTGATGAGTTTTGCCAACATGATTAGACACCTCTCATGCTTGTTTAGGTTCTGAAATAAACAACTTGTATATGTAAATGTTAATCAACTAGGTTGGTGAATGGATTTATAGGTTTTGCAATAACATTTAGACACTTCCTATGCATGATAACACCACCTTCATTTGTGCTTAAAGAATGTGTTCAACACCCACCTCGTTGCATGTGTGCACTTACTCCACCCCTTAGGGGGTTTTCTATTTCTGAATTCCAGCACTTATTTAGTTCTTAGTTTAGTTTGGTAGTTGATCGTTTGTTGCTTTCTTTCGCATTTCGTACTTCGTAGTGTAGTGTAGCGTAGAGTAGGATAATCAAACTCTCTTCCCTATTTTTGCCAATTGATTTCGTGCAAACGAGAGGCTGCTCACCTCCCTGAGGATAACCCGTATTTGCCACCGCTTCAACGCGGCCGTGCACTTGCGGTTTAATATAAAACGTTCAACAAGTTTTTGGCGCCGTTGCTGGGGAGGTGCCAGTCCAGACTCTTGTTTGGACGATTCGAGTGGATTTAATTTGTGTTTTGTAGTTTTGCTTTGTTTCAGGAGACTTGGAGTTGCCAGGAGAGGTAGCTGGAGAAATTGGGAGGCAACCTGGACACTTTGGACCGCCAATCAGCGGTCGGAGAACGCCAATTGGCGGTCTGGTGAGCTTTGTTTATCCTCTCCTTTCTTTGTCTTGTTTCCATAATTGATTTAGTGATTTGGGACTCGATTTGACTTATAGTTTTCTCCCAGATCAATAATCAATCTCCCTTTAAGCAACTTGGACCCTAAAACTCAAAGCAAAAGACTAGGCATTCTTTCTTGTTTAGGTCATGCATCATGTATGTGACTTAGGCATTTAGATTGTCTTTTATTTTAGCTTTATTTTCAGTTGCTGAGTGTTGGCGTGAGGTACTCATCTTCTACTCTCATTCATGCATTTCGTATGAACATGCATTAGTTAGTAGGAAGTGCATTGAAACAAGTGTGAGTTGAGCGTTTGTTTGGAGAGTTGATTGTTAGATTAAGACTCCAAAACGCTACTAAGGAGGGGCTGTCCCATAAAAGATAAGGTGGGGGATTTCATCACCGTTTCCTTCGCCCCACAAACCACACTAGTCAAGAGCCTAATTTTAAAATCAAGTAGACATTGACCCTAAGGATTTCGGGCGCATTAGGAGAGTGATCCGGTCCCGACCGTCATGACCTGATCGGCGTTGCCCACTTTGTCGATAGTAGGAGAGACGAGATCTCCGGATCTTGGCTCACTTGTTGGGCTTTGTGGTCCTCGTCGTAGGGAGGTGAGGAGTGTTGAGGCCGTGTGACCTCGCAGTTAGGCGTCGTCTAGCTGTAAGGACCTATAACGACCTTAGGATTGCTCGAGCCTTGTTTGCTTGTGTGCTTCTACCTGTACCCATCCGCCGTAGCATAAGGAGTTCTTCCCTTCTCTCCTGAGTCATTCTTTCTCTCCTGTGTTCCCCCGTCTTCTCCTCTACGCACATTCTTTGTTAAAAAAAATTGGTTTGTGTGTGTCCACCTTTGTGCATGCTTTCGTGGGCACGAGACGAGAGTGGTCGTTTGACGAGGCACGTTGTCAACCCTGCTTCGGTAGTCGATTTCTCGACGCCTTCCTCCTCTCGTGTCGCACACAGTCCGGGTTTGATGAATTGAATACATTGCATCATATGTCTTTCATTTAGATTACTTCTACATCAATAAATGCTACTAAGGTATGTGTTTAGTCTTATTTACAGAATACAGGGACCTGAATGCAATTTACCCACATCCCGAGCATAAACGCGTGCAAAAGACTCATTTCTATCATAAAGACCAAGTTCAAGATTATCGGGTTACGAATGGAAATATATCCAAGCATAAAAAGCATTCAAGTCCTAATTGCAAAAAAAACAAGGACTTAAGCACAAAAGTAGCCGGGGACTTAATTGCAAAAAGTCAAGGACCTAATTGCAATTCATGAGTTATTATGGAGAAAACCTAAAGAAAAATCAATGTAAATCTCCAAATACATAAAGGAATTAATCCGGAGCTCAAAAGAATGGAAAGAATCAATCCAGATGCGCAAAGACGGATCAAATCATACCATAAACATTCAACCAAAATCCGGACAAAATCAGATCAGATTGTGCGGCATTTCCGCCGCCCAAGCGTCGATCCACGTCTCCCAATTTCGTCCAGTCGTGTCTGGACACGTGTACTTTCCAATATTATACCTAGATCCCTTGTAGCAACTATAAATAGACCCGAGAACGATGTTAGAAGGGTCCTTAGTCTTTGGTTGTAGTTTTTATTCTTAATCTTAGTTTTGTATTCTTCTTTTCATTAATAAAATTCTGTCTTTTATTTCTTACTTTTAGTTTTCTTTTGTAATGTCTCAAGGACCCCTTCTTCCTCCCTCCATGAGTTTCTAACTCTTTCCAAAGGGTGGAGGTGACAGATTTAGGGTGAAGAGAAGACGAATAAATGTTATTATTTTAAGTTCGTATTAGTCTATTTTGATTACTTGAGTTTATGTTAAATCATTTATCATGTAATGCCTCATAACTAATATGATTTATTATAAGTTTCTGAATTCTCTAATCTAAACCTTAAATCTAAACCTCCACCCGACGGAATTCACCTCTTTGTTCTTGTTTTAGTTTTAATTGTTCTTGTTCTTGCTTTAGATAATTAAAACCCAAAAATCTCAAAACCCAATTATTTCTTCTCTCCTTCTTCCCCTTAATCGAAAATCACAGTAATAACAGAATCTCTCCCTCCTTGTGTTCGACCCGTATTTGCCACGTCTTCATTGATGCCGTGCACTTGCGGTATAAATTTAATTCTCATCAAGTTTTTTGGCGCCGTTGTCGGGGAGGCGACGCAGATTTTGTTTTTTTTGTTGATTTCGATTCTATTCTGTTTATCTTGTGTGCGATCTAAGTATTTGGATTTGTGTTTCAGGAGATAACAGAGCGCGCGGCGAAATCCGATCGCAGTCTGAGCAACAAGGGCGGCGGAATCGCCGCACATCAAGAGGAAGCTGCGGCGGAATCGCCGCACAATTGAAGCATCTGGGCTTCAAATTTTGCTGGGGTTAGCACCATCTCTGGGTGGACGCGTGGAGCTACTGAAATTTCGAGAGTGGGCGGCGAACCCGACTGAGCATTGCGTAGGTAACCTTTGTTGCCTTTTTCCTCGTAATTTCTAGTTTCGGAAAATTTCCTTTTCATAGAACTGCATGTGGTAGGGCAAAAATTCCATAATTTGCAATAATTCAACTCTGACCTAAAATTGGCAAAATTAGAAAGGCCTTAGTGCATGCATCATCTAGTGTTTTGTATGCATTATTCTTGCTAAATTCTTGCAAATCAATTTCTGTTGAAGAGTGCTGGAGTCAAGGTACGTATCGTGGTTTTCATCGATTGCATTTAGGCATATAATTTAATTTGCATACAACCTTGCAATTGCCCCCCTCTAAAGACCATTGTTTGACTATCTTTGCTAGATCTAAGTTAAACTATCTTAAGGGCAACTCCGTAGGCAAAGATACGGTGGGGATTTCATCACCCTTCCGTGGCCCACAAATCACAATCCTAAAGTGTCACCCAAGCCTTAAAATTAAAATCAATTAGACATTGACCCCTAAGGACTCGGACTCATTTAAGGAGAAGAATTGGTTTGACTTGCTATGACTTGAAGCTGATTGAATTTAATTTGGTGCCTAGGAAGTGTTTTTGTGTTGACGCAAGTCTTCCAAGCGAAGTGGTTGTCTAATTGGCACTGACTCTGTCGGAAGCGCCCCCACTAGCTATACATTACCTGGCCAAGTTGGTTTGATTAGTGAGGGAGGTGAATCAAGCGAATCAATTCGACTCAACCAGTTAGGAGTCGTCTAGATCTAAGCGACACTAGGTCTAGGATTGTTTGAACCGTGCTTTCTTAGGAATTTTCTGACCAACCCTCTTTCTATCTTTAGAGTTAGGTTTCCCTTCTCATCTGAGTCTTCTTTCTCTTCTCACCTAAATTCTCTAGATTAGGATTCCTTTCTCATCTTTCCCCATTCTATTGTTTGTTTCCCTTTTGAAAAAAAAAAATATATATATAAAAAACGAAAATATAAAAAAAAAAAAATTCTTGAAATTAAATTTGGAATTTAAATTTCGAATTTGAATTCAAAAATTGATTCAACCCGGTGCACTCAGATTTGGATTCGGGACTTGAGTAATCGACTCTCACGAGTTCATCTAGATTCCAGTCTGGAACTTAGCCCCAATCCACCTGTTGCACCACCTCAGCCAGATCCAATGGGTGAGAACGTAGTGGACCCACCTGTTGTGCAACCCATAACTCTGAGGGATCGATGCTATCCAGCGATGGCTGCTCAGCCATCGTGCATCGTTATGCCCACCATACCGGGTCGCGACTTCGAACTTAAGGCACAATACATGAGTATGTTGCCTAAGTTCACCTCTAGGGAAGACCCATACCTCTTCCTTAGAGAATTTGAGGAAATCTGCTCTCTTATGCAATAGCAGCATATTCCTGAGGAGGCAGTGCGTCTGAAATTCGTGCCTCTAGCACTCAAGGATGACGCTAAGAAATGGCTATATAGTCTAGCCGAAAGATCTATTAGGAGTTGGGCTGAGTTTGTTCAAGTATTCCTGAAAAAATATTTTCCCAACCATAAGACTATGAGGATTAGGAATGAAATTGTTGCATTCGTTCAGTCTGAGAGCGAGCCGTTCTATTCCTATCTAGAAAGATTCAAAAGTGTTCTGACCCAATGCCCTCATCATGGAATTCCGAGATGGCAATTATGTCAAATTATTTATGAGGGATTGACACCCACATCTAGGGTTATGGTAGAATCCGTAAGCCAAGGGAACTTTATGTCGAAAAATGAAAATGATGCCTGGACTTTCCTTGAGGAATTAGCTGAAAACAGTATGCAATGGGACAATGCTAGAACACCGCTTAACCCGAGTATTGGATCTAGAATAGCAAGTCAACCCAAACCAGGTGTCTTAGCTGTAGATGCCAACATAGCTGCTGAAGCAAAACTAGCTACCCTTATGCGCAGAATGGAAAGTTTAGAGCTACAAACCCAAAACCGAGTGAATCAAGCCTCGACTATCCCGTGCTCTAGATGTGGTCAGACTGGTCATGTAATGGAGGATTGTGCGGAATGGGACCAAGTTAATGCCATGTATAACCATGCTAGAAATGACCCATACACATCAACCTATAACTCGGGTTGGCGTAATAATTCCAATTTCTCATCAAACCAACATGGTCAACCTCCTAGACAACAACCAAACCCGTATAACCAAAATAATACATCATCTGGGTTTAGTAACAATAACGATCACGAGGTTAGGTTGACAAGCTTGGAAAATTTGATGAAAACCTTTATACAAACAACCAACCAGACCTTCCAAAGGCTAGAGACACAAGTCAGCCAACTAGCACAAATAGTAGGTGAAAGAGAAAAGGGTCGGTTTCCAAGTCAACCTGAGGTGAACCCTAGATCTAATAATTCATATCAATCCTATCAAGCACCTTCAGGAAATAACAACCCTAGACCGGTTCAAATGGTTAATGAAGAAGGACCGTTACAACAAATAAATGATGTAGTATCATTACGGTCCGGAAGACAAGTTGATAACAATGTGGTAAATCCTAGAACGTCTAATTAATCTAGCCATCAAACTGCCACATTTGACCTAACCATTGAACCCGACGTCCAATCTGAAACGCCCAACCCACCTACTCAATCTGAACCCGTAGCTCAACCTGAACCTGAGCGAGTCTATGTCCCTAAAGCCCCATTTCCCAATAGACTCAAAAAGAACTCAAGTGCACAAATAGAGAAAATCTTGGAAGTATTTAAGCAAGTTAAGGTGAACATTCCACTCTTAGACATGATTCAACAAATACCTGCTTATGCTAAATTCTTAAAAGATTTGTGCACTAAAAAGAGAAAAACAAACGTACCAAAGAAGGCATTCTTAACTGCAAACATAAGTTCTATTTTGTCCAACACATCTCCTATAAAATATAAGGATCCTGGATGTCCCACAATTTCATGTGCAATAGGAGATACTTTTATCAACAAAGCCCTTCTAGACCTTGGTGCTAGTGTTAACCTACGCCCATACTCTGTCTATGAGCAAATGAACCTTGGTCCACTAAAACCCTCTAAGACAACCCTTCAATTTGATGATTGTTCTATTAAGAAACCAAGAGGTATAGTAGAGGATGTTTTGATCAAGGTTTGTGACTTTATTTACCCAGTGGATTTTGTCGTACTAGATACCGCACCTATTGTAAATCCTAACCGACAAATCCCTGTAATTCTAGGCAGACCCTTTTTAGCCACTTCGGAAGCATTGATAAATTGTCGTAATGGGCTCATGCAACTATCTTTTGGGAACTTAAAAGCTGAATTTAATATCTTTCATATTGATAGTGAGCCAGAAATAATATGCAATCAAAGTGACGTTGTGATGAAATCGCGTATCTATAAGATTTCTGAATCATCACAAAATCAAAAAGGAAGTAAGAAAAGGGGAGGAATTCATCTACACACCCACCATCACTCGAGCAAATAAGAGAACCAATTTATGTTAGGGGTGTGGAACCTGGGACTCAGGACTCTCATTGCAACATGGGGAACAATTCAACTGGATACATGCACCAATATGGTGTCATTCAATCCAGTTCTGACTATGGTTGACTTTGAGCAAATTACATCCGTCCACCGCAGTTCACCAAGGTAATAAGTGCATTTGCTTTATATTTGCATACATTGAGGACAATGCATGATTTAGGTGTGGGGGGGTGTTTATGTATATATTTATCTATATATTCTGTCTTCTATTTATTTAAAAAAAAATTCAATGTTTCATGACATAGTTTAATATTGAACTGCTAAAACCCGTGTACAAATTGCATTGAGTTTTTGTTCCTTATTATATAGTTCTGCTTGTAGAAATTATGACATAAATCTAAGTTCCAAAGAAATAACCCATTGCCCTTTAAGACATGTATGCACTTAAATTGGATGAATCAAATCTTTGAAGTGGTTGATAAAAAGCAGAGGTTGAGGAAAATATACCGGGAAGTGTGGACTTCTAATAGCAATTAAGCCTTGAGGAAAATAAAAATAAAGGAATAAAGTGAGTAAAACACATTTTGCAAAATGATTACAAAAGCCCAAGCCTTTGAGTCACTGGTCCGTAGGGGTATCTTGAAACCCGGTAACTTGAGTCTACCAGCTCGGGATTATCGACCAAACTCGCTACACGAATGCAAAAAGGGTAAAAGTGTCAAAAAGCAAATGTGTTGAATCACGGAAGAAAAGAAAAAAAAATACTCATGGCCCAAAGCTAAAAGAATGATCCATGCCATGGTTGATCCGAATGATACTTCACCACCAGAGGAGGCGTGCAAAATAATTCAAGTGATAAACATGTGTAGAAGGGTTAGTGGTGTGAATGTTGGAGGAACAAAGACCAAGTCATATTTTTAATGAGTTAGATTTATATAATGAGCATGCAAAAATTCTTAGTGAGATGTATAAGGTTGAGGTAGGGATATTGAGAACTATTAATGAAACGTTGATTTAGGATTTTGTGGGTATATCCGCTGAAAACCCTCAGGAGACAACACTCCTCCTCCTAGGAAACTTGGAGGTTTAAAGGCTTGTTGCACATGCTAAGTGCAACCGTGATTCCTACGAAAGTGAGTTAGGATTTCCCTGTTTTCATTTTTCTTATATTCTGTTTTGCTAGGGACTAGCAAAATCTAGGTGTGGGGGTATTTGATGCATTGCATACATTGCATCATATGTCTTTCATTTAGATTACTTTTACATCAATAAATGCTACTAAGGTATGTGTTTAGTCTTATTTACAGAATACAAGGACCTGAATGCAATTTACCCACATCCTGAGCATAAACGCGTGCAAAAGACTCATTTCTATCATAAAGACCAAGTTCAAGATTATCGGGTTACGAATGGAAATGTATCCAAGCATAAAAAGCATTCAAGTCCTAATTGCAAAAAGAACAAGGACTTAAGCACAAAAGTAGTCGGGGACTTAATTGCAAAAAGTCAAGGACCTAATTGCAATTCACGAGTTATTATGGAGAAAACCTAAAGAAAAATCAATGTAAATCTCCAAATACATAAAGGAATTAATCCGGAGCTCAAAAGAATGGAAAGAATCAATCCAGATGCGCAAAGACGGATCAAATCATACCATAAACATTCAACCAAAATCCGGACAAAATCAGATCAGATTGTGCGGCGTTTCCGCCGCACCACACACACAATGTGCGGCGTTTCCGCCGCCCAAGCGTCGATCCGCGTCTCCCAATTTCGTCCAGTCGTGTCTGGACACGTGTACTTTCCAATATTATACCTAGATCCCTTGTAGCAACTATAAATAGACCCGAGAACGATGTTAGAAGGGTCCTTAGTCTTTGGTTGTAGTTTTTATTCTTAATCTTAGTTTTGTATTCTTCTTTTCATTAATAAAATTCTGTCTTTTATTTCTTACTTTTAGTTTTCTTTTGTAATGTCTCAAGGACCCCTTCTTCCTCCCTCCATGAGTTTCTAACTCTTTCCAAAGGGTGGAGGTGACAGATTTAGGGTGAAGAGAAGACGAATAAATGTTATTATTTTAAGTTCGTATTAGTCTATTTTGATTACTTGAGTTTATGTTAAATCATTTATCATGTAATGCCTCATAACTAATATGATTTATTATAAATTTCTGAATTCTCTAATCTAAACCTTAAATCTAAACCTCCACCCGACGGAATTCACCTCTTTGTTCTTGTTTTAGTTTTAATTGTTCTTGTTCTTGCTTTAGATAATTAAAACCCAAAAATCTCAAAACCAAATTATTTCTTCTCTCCTTCTTCCCCTTAATCGAAAATCACACTAATAACAGAATCTCTCCCTCCTTGTGTTCGACCCGTATTTGTCATGTCTTCATTGACGCCGTGCACTTGCGGTATAAATTTAATTCTCATCAGGGTTCAATGGCTGCTAATTTCTGCGAGGAGGAGCTGTTGCTGGACCCACCTCTTCCACCTGTTCTTCATGATGTCGCTCTCATACCTCTACGTGATCGATGCTACCCGAGCCGTACTGCTCTACCCTCATGCATTGTATTGCCAGAGGAAAATGGGAACCACTTTGAGATTAAGCCTTAGTTTTTTTCCATGCTCCCTCACTTCACTGGGAAAGGGGACCCCTGTATCTTTCTCAGGGAATTTGAGGAGGTCTGTGCTATGTTCAAGCTGCAACAACTTAGCACAGACTCCATCCATCTTAGGCTTGTTCCTTTCGCACTAAAGGATGATGCCAAGAAGTGGTTGTACAGCAACCAGGCGAATTCCTTTAGGACTTCGAATGAGTTTCAATCTGCATTCCTCAAGAAATACTGTCCAAATCATCGGACTCAAAAATTGAGGAACGAAATCAATTTGTTCTATCAACTTGAGACCGAAACATTTCATGCATATCTAGAGAGGTTCAAGGAGCTACTATCCTCATGCCCTCACCATGACATTGAGTTGTGGTGTGTTTGTCAGATTGTTTACGAGGGTCTTCACATACCGTCCTGAACGCTCTTTGAGTCCATGTGTCAAGGAGAGTTCTTACGAAAGGATGAAAGGGAGCCATGGGCTTTCCTAGAAGACCTTAGTGAGAAAACCATGCAATGGGAGAGTGTAAGGGAACCACCTGCATCATCCAGCATAGGAGTGAGGATCGCGAATGCAAACTCGACTAGATCGGGTGCCGCATTTGCTGTCGTTACAACTACGGCCACTGAGGCACGCATGGCGTCCTTAATGCGCCGTATGGATTCGACTGAGCTCCAAAACCAACACGGTGCACCTCATATGTCCACATCTGGTCGAGTTCCCTATCATTCATGTGGTAGGATAGGTCATGTAGAAAGCGAGTGTGCGTCCACTCCTCCTGAGATGGAACATGTCAACGCCATCTATGACAGAGCTAAGAATGACCCATATTCATCATCTTATAATCCTGGATGGAGGAACCACCCCAATTTTTTATGGAACCAAAATAATGCCCCGGGTGGTCCTCCAAACTCCTCTCGACCACCTAACCAATCATACCAACCTCCCATGCATGCACAATCTTATCAACCACCCCAAGCTCAAATCACCAATCAATCGGGTTTCCCAAATTCCAATAATATGGAAACCCGATTCAATTCGCTTGAGACCTTGACTCGTGGACTTGAAAACTCAATGAATTTTTTTATGTCAACCACAAGTCAACTTCTCACTTCAAATCAGCAGACCATCAAATCTCTAGAGCTTCAGATGGGCCAATTGGCTTAGTCTGTACAAGAAAAAGAGAGAAGGTCTTTGCCTAGCCAGCTTGAGGCTAACCCCTGGATGTACCAGCAACAACACATGCAAAATTAGAATGTGGTACATCAGGGGAGGCAAGTGAACCATGTGGAGGAACCTGTTCACCATGTCAATGTCATTGTAACCTTAAGGAATGGAAAACAGGTTGACAATCACATTTCCTTTCCACCACCACCACCATCTATGCAGCCCCTCAGTGGGAATGGTGGTGAAGAAGAGGCTGAGGGTGAGGGTAATACACCAACGCCTCCTTCTCAGGCACCGCAGAAAACCTACATGCCAAAAGCTCCCTATCCAAGTAGGTTAACCAAAAAGCAGAGTGACACAATAGATAAGATATTAGAGTTGTTCAAGCAAGTGAAGGTTAACATCCGCTTGTTGGATGTCATCCAACAAATACCTCAATATGCCAAAGTGTTGAAGGATCTCTGCACAACCAAGAGGAAGGCCAATGTTCCTAAGAAAGCATTATTGGCTGCAAATGTAAGCTCACTTTTGTCCAATCCCGCGTACACAAAATACAAGGACCCTGGGTGTCTTACTATTCAGTGTACGATAGGGGACACTAGCATGAGTAATGTATTGCTTGATTTAGGATCAACGGTCAACCTCCTCCAATTTTCTGTTTATCAACAGTTGAATTTGGGAGAATTGAAACCGACTAAGATCACCCTCCAATTAACGGATAGATCCATTCGTATTCCAAAGGGGATTATCGAGGACTTTCGTATCAAAGTCGGAGATTTTATATTTCCAGTCAATTTTTTTGTCCTCGATACCAATCCTGTTGCGAACACCCACTCTCAAATACCTTTGATTTTGGGTAGACCATTTCTGGCAACTTCCAACGCCTTAATTAATTGTAGAAATGGTCTCATGAAGCTCTCATTCGGTAACATGAGAAAACATATTAACTAAGCTACTAAGATAAAAATGAAATTAAACAAAGTAAAACAAGCAACATGAAACAAACAACATAACAAAGAAACTTTTATTAAAAATGACTCACAATTCAAGTAGCATCCTCCAACTTTAGTGTTTGTTTCAAGGCCTCACTTCAAGTAGGAAGAATAGCCACTCAAAATGTGAAGTGATTACAATAGAAGGTGAAGAGTTCTATTTATAGCCATAAAAAAGGTAATCCGGGACAATCCCCCGGTATGGGACTAAACAAATACTAGAAATAGAATAAACACCCTCTAATACATATGCCCGCGAAGTCTTAGCGGATCCAGAGAGATCCAGACCGCCAGAACTTATGGACCGCCAATTGGCGGTCCATAAGTTCTGGATCCGGATGGAATTTGTTGTGGGCTTTTCTGGATTTCTTTGTCGGTCTTTGATGCATATACTTTGTTTATTGGAGCTCCGACCCGAATGTAATTGTCAAAATACTCCCCAAGATGGTGTGGAGTTTTCTATTTTGCTCTTTGGTCCTTTGGTCTTACTTTGAGGTCCTTCTCCCTTGCATCTTAGTTCCCAGGTCTCACAATTCAGTCCTTTTCCCCTGCTTTTGGGTCCTTTTATGCTTCATCTCTTCAAACCTATTTATTTCTGAAATTCAAACATAAAACTCTTCACATAGCATTGTTTAGGTGAAAGATAATGGATATAAGATACAAATATAAGCATGAAATGATGTCAATCAATAATTGTTCATAGTTTCTTTTAATCTTGTCTTTTAATTCTTGAATGCTTCTTTAGTTTTACTTTCCTTTCAATTAGCTTCTTTAATATTCCTTTCTTGCTTAGTTTAATTTCCTTTCATTACAATGTTGATTTTTTTAATGTAGGTTGTAGTGTAATGATTAGTGAGTAGTTCATCCCCAATTGGGGGTGGAGAAATATGTGATATGATTATGTGATGTATTAGGTGTGTGATATCTTAATCCTTTGAGCCTTATAGGATTTCCATAACCATGTAATGGGATTTCACTCTTGTCTTTGATATGCTAATGCTCTTGAATGAAGCTTAGCATATGCTTAGATTAGTGGACCTATTTTATGGGAAATGACGAGGTAAGGATAAGGATGGAATTAATATTGGAAACAAGACTTGTAGTTGCATGTACTCTTGTCACCTTTACCTTGGTTAATGCCTTTTATGTTTCAATGATAATGTGCTATCTTATTTCATGTGGAGCCATAGTAGGGTCTTGTCTTTATACATGAGTTCATTTAGCTTCATTCCAATTCATGTGTTTTTTAATGATATTGTGTTATCTTAATTCATGTGGAGTTAATGTTGGATTTAGTTTTATGATTTTCAGGCACTACATGTTGTGATGAGCATAATTGAACACACACATACACATATATTTGTATTCACATTCTTTCCCTACCCCCTATAGGGTTTCGTTTTATGCGTATTTTTCATTCCTTTCGCATTGTAGTGTAGTTTAGATCATAACTCCTTTCTCTCCTTTCTTTCCCACTTGCCTTCAAACAAACAAAAATTGACACACCTCCTTGTGGATCGACCCGTGATGCATTGCATACATTGCATCATATGTCTTTTATTTAGATTAATTTTATATCAATAAATGCTACTAAGGTATGTGTTTAGTCTTATTTACAGAATACAGGGACCTGAATGCAAATTACCCATATCCCGACTGCAAAAATCTGAGGACCCGACTGTAAATTACGAGTACCAAAATATTATTTTGGAGAAGTTCTAAAGAAAAAAACAAAAATTGGATCTCCAAGTATATGAAGAAATTAATTCGGAGCTCAAAAGAAAGGAAAGAAATCAATCCGGACGCGCAAAGGACAGCTAAAACATACCATAAACACTCAGAAAAAATCCGGATCGATTCTGAGCCAGAAAGGTGGCGATTCCACCGCACCTCATGTACAAAATGCGGTGGATTAGCCGCACAAAAGTTGATCCGTGCGTTCAATTTTTTACCGATGTTGTATTGACACGTGTACGTTCCTCTTATGTATTGGGATCCTCGGTTGAGGCTATAAATAAGGCCAAATCATGTATTGAAACGATCTTCTCCCCTCCCCTCCCCTTCCCTTTAGCAACAAAATTAGGTTCGTTTATTTTGTTTTTTTAGTTTTCTTTCGTAGTTTCTCTAGGACCGCTTCTCCTTCCCTCCATCCATGAGTTTCTAACCCTCTCCAAAGGGTGGGGGTGATGGATTTAGGGTGATGAGAAGAAGAATTATGTTATTATTTTAATTTCATGTTAGTATATTTTCATTACTTGAGTTATGTTGAGTCATTTATTATGTAATGCTTTATAATTAATGTGATTTATTATAAGTTTCAGATTTCTCTAAACAAAACCCGATATCCAAAACCCCCACCCGCTGGACTCTCATCCATATTTGCTGTCTTCTTAGTTTTTTGTTGTTCTTGCTTTAGAAAATTGAAAATCCAAAAATCTCAAACCAACCTTATTTCTCTCTCTTTCTTTCCTTAATCGAAAATCACAAAAAATAACAAAGTTTTCTCCCTCCTTGTGTTCGACCCGTACTTGCCGCGTCTTCATCGACGCTGTGCACTTGCGGTATAAATAAAATTCTCATCAAGTTTTTGGCGCCATTGCCGGGGAGGCGACGAAGATTTTGTTTATTTTTGGTGATTTTGATTCGATTTTATTTATCGTGTGCGCGATCTAACTATTTGGGTTTGCGTTTCAGGAGACAACGGAGTGCGCGGCGAAATCCGGGCACAGTTGGAGCAAGAAGAGCGGTGAAATCGCCGCACCAAAAGAACAACCTGCGGCGGATCCGTCGCACGTTTAGAGCATCTGGGCATCAAAATTTTCTGGGGTCGTTTCCATCTTTCGGTGGACGCGTAGAGCAACTTGAAATTTTTGAGAGCGGGCGGCGAACCCGTCTTAGCATTGCGTAGGTAACTTTTGTTTCCTTTTGCGCAATTTTCGATTTTTGGAAAGTTTCCTTTTTGTAGAATGATTGACATCATTTCATGCTCATATTTGTATCTTATATCCATTATCTTTCACCTAAACAATGCTATGTCACGAGTTTTATGTTTAGTTTTCAGGAATAAATAGGTTTGAAGAGATGAAACATAAAAGGACCCAAAAGCTGTGAAAAAGGACTGAATTGTGAGATCTGGGGACCAAGATGCAAGGAAAAAGGACCTGATTGCAAGACAGAAGGACCTAAGAGCAAAACAGAATACTCCACACCATCATGGGGAGTATTTTACCAATTCGATTCGGGTCGGAGCTCCAACAAGTCAAGTAACCGCATCCAAGACCAACAATACCATCCAGGAAAGCCTCCAAGAAAGCCCAGACGAATCCGGACCCTGTAGACCGCCAATTGGCGGTCTGGAACCGCTAATTGGCGGTCCAGGTGGATCCGAATCCGTTTAGCTTTTTCTGGTGTGTGTATTAGAGCGTTCTTATTCTATTTATGGTATTTGTTTAGTCCCACATCGAGGGATTGTCCCGGTTTAGCTTTTTCCATGGCTATAAATAGAACTCTTCACCTTCCATTGTAATGACTCCATGCTTGTGGCCATTCTCCCTAATTGAAGTGGAAGCCTTGAAGCAAGAAACTCAATAGGGAGATGCTACTGGTCTTGTGAGTCTTCAATTAATAAAATTTTCTTTGTTTTGTGCTTCTTTTATTGTTGATGCATGTTTTAGTTTAATTGTCTTTTATTAAATCTAGCTTAGTTAATATGCCTTCTTATTTTAGTGTAATAGTTAGGGTAATGTGTAGTGAGTAAAACCACTCCCCTTTTGGGGGGTGGAGATGATTATCATATATGCAATTAAGGAAGGAAGGATGTTTATGTTAAAATGTGTTGGTTAATATGAATGCATACTTGCTTGTTAGAATAGAACACTTCACTAGATGGGTTTTGCCATGATAAGTAGACACCTCCCATACTTGTTTAGTTTCTTAAATAACCAGCTTGTGTTTATGAATGTTAATCAAAATAGGTTAGTGATTTAATTGATTGGTTTTGCCATGATAAGTAGACACCTCCCATACATGCAAACACTACTACACTTGTGCCTATAGGAAGATATTTTTGCCTCCTTATTGTGTATGTGTAGTCACTCCACCCCCTAAGGGGTCTCTCTCTCTTACTGATTTCTCCATAGTGTCAAGTTTCTCTAGCTTAGTTGAAGTATTCGTTTGTTTTGTTTCCTTCGCATTTGCTTCTTCGTGTTACCATAGTTTAGGTTAGCATAAACAACTTTCTTCCATCTTTCTTTGCCACTTGATTTCTGATAAGCAAGAGCAAGCTCACCTCCCTGAGGACGACCCGTACTTGCCACCGCTTCATCGCGGTCGTGCACTTGCGGTAGAAATATAAAACGTTCAACAAGTTTTTGGCGCCGTTGCCGGGGAGGTGCCAGTCCAGACTCTTGTTTGGACGATTCGAGTGGATTTAATTTGTGTGTTTTAGTTTTCCTTTGTTTCAGGAGACTGGGATTAGCAAGTGGAGGCTACTGGAGAAATTTCCAGACGACCTGAGCACTTCAGACCGCCAATCAGCGGTCTGAGACCGCTAATCAGCGGTCTGGTGAGCTCTGTTCATCTTTTAATTTCTTTCTGTTGTTGCTCTAAATGATCTAGTTATCTGGGACTCAATTTGGCATGTTTTGACTTATAGTTCGTTCCCAGATCAATAATCAAACCTCCTTTAAGCAACTTGGACCCTAAAACTCAAAGCAAAAGATTAGGCATTCATTCTTGTTTAGGTCATGCATCATGTATATGACTTAGGCATTTAGATTGTCTTTTATCTTAGCTTTATTTTCTGTTGCTGAGAGCTGGCGTGAGGTACGCACCTTCTACTCTCATTCATGCATTTCGTATGAACATGCATTAGTTAGTAGGAAGTGCATTGCAACAAGTGTGAGTTGAGCGTTGTTTGGAGAGTTGATTGCTAGATTTAGGACTCCAAAACTCTACTAAGGAGGGGCTGTCCCGTAAAAGATAAGGTGGGGGATTTCATCACCCTTTCCTTCGCCCCAAAAACCACACTAATCAAGAGCCTAATTTTAAAATCAAGTAGACATTGGCCCTAAGGATCTTGAACGCATTAGGAGAGTGATCCGGTCCCGACCGTCATGACCTGATCGGCGTTGCCCACTTTGTCGATAGTAGGAGAGACGAGATCCCCGGATCTTGGCTCACTTGCTGGGCTTTGTGGTCCTCGTTGTAGGGAGGTGAGGCGTGTTGAGGCCGTGTGACCTCGCAGTTAGGCGTTGTCTAGCTGTAAGGACCTATAGCGACCTTAGGATTGTTTGAGCCTTGTTTGCTTGTGTGCTTCTACCTGTACCCATCCGTCGTAGCTTAAGGACTTCTTCCCCTTCTCTCCTGAGTCATTCTTTCTCTCCTGTGTTCCCTCGTCTTCTCTTCTACGTACATTCTTCATTTGAAGAAAAAAAAGAAAAAAAAAGAAAAAAAAGAGAGTTGTGGTTTGTGTGTGCACCTTTGTGCATGCTTTCGTGGACACAAGACGAGAGTGGTCGTTTGACGAGGAGCGTTGTCAATCCGGCTTCGGTCATCGATTTCTCGACACCTTCCTCCTCTCGTGTCGCACGTAGTTCGGGTCCAATGGCTGCTAATTTCCGTGAGGAGGAGCAGTTGCTGGACCCACCTGTTCCACCTGTGCTTTCAGTTGTCGTTCCATACCTCTTCGTGATCGATGCTACCCGAGCCGTACAGCTCTGCCCTCATGCATCGTATTGCCAGAGGCAAATGGGAACCATTTTGAGGTCAAGCCTCAGTTTATTTCCATGCTCCCTCATTTCACTGGGAAAGGTGACCCCTATATCTTTCTCAGGGAATTTGAGGAGGTCTGTGCTATGTTCAAACTGCAACAACTTAGCAGAGACTCCATTCATCTTAGGCTTGTCCCCTTTGCGCTTAAGGATGACACCAAGAAGTGGTTGTACAGCAACCAGGCGAATGCCTTCAGGACTTGGGATGTGTTTCAGTCTGCATTCCTCAAAAAATATTTTCCAAATCATCGGACTCAAGAATTGAGGAACGAAATCAATTCGTTCTATCAACATGAGACCGAATCATTTCATGCATACTTAGAGAGGTTCAAGGAGCTACTATCCTAATGCCCTCACCATGGCATTGAGTTGTGGCGCCTGTGTCAGATTATCTACGAGGGTCTTCACATTCCATCTAGAACGCTCCTTGAGTCCATGTGTCAAGGAGAGTTCTTGGGAAAGGATGAAAGGGAGGCATGGGCTTTCCTAGAAGACCTCGCCGAGAAAACAATGCAATGGGAGAGTGTGAGAGAACCACCTGCATCATCTAGTATAGGAGCGAGGATCGCGAATGCAAACTCGACTAGATCGGGTTCCGCATTTGCTGTCGATTCCACTACGGCCACCGAGGCGCGCATGGCGGCCTTAATGCGCCGTATGGATTCGATTGAGCTCCAAAACCAGCACGATGTATCTCATGTGTCTGCATCTGGTTCGATTCCATGTCATTTATGTGGTAGGATAGGTCATATAGGGGGTGAGTGTGCATCCACTCCTCCTGAGATGGAACATGTAAATGCCATCTATGATAGATCCAGGAATGACCCATATTCATCATCATATAACCCTGGATGGAGGAACCACCCTAATTTTTCATGGAACCATAACAATGCCCCAGGTGGTCCTTCAAACTTTTCTCGACCACCTAACCGACCACACTACCCTCCCATGCATTCACAGTCTCATCAGCCACCCCAAAGTCAGAATACCAACCAACCAGGTTTCCCAAATTCTAACAACTTGGAAACCCGGTTTAATTCGCTTGAGAACTTAACTCGTGGACTTGAGAACTCTGTAAAAAACTTTATGTCATCCACGAGTCAAGTTCTCACTTCGAATCAGCAGACCATCAAATCTCTCGAGCTTCAAATGGGTCAGTTGGTCACAAAAGGCATCGTGTTGGGTCACGTGGTATCTTGTGATGGTATCGAGGTGGATAGGGCAAAGATTGAGCTTATTTCTAAGCTTCCGCCACCCACCTCGGTAAAAGAAATCCGTTCATTCCTTGGACACGCCGGTTTTTACCGGTGATTCATTAAGGATTTCAGCAAGATAGCTCGTCCTTTGACGAGCTTGCTTGCTAAAGGAACCTCCTTTGAGTTCACACCCAAGTGCCTGACTGCTTTTGAGTTTCTGAAGCGTGAGTTGACCTCCGCTCCTATTATTAAGGCACCGGTGTGGACTCTACCGTTCGAGCTGATGTGTGATGCTTCTGATTACGCGATAGGAGCGGTTTTGGGTCAGAAAGTCGACAAATTGTCTCATGTGATCTATTATGCAAGTCGTACTCTCAATGACGCCCAACTCAACTACTCCGTTACTGAGAAAGAGTTCCTCGCGATCATATTTGCGTTGGAAAAATTTCGCCAGTACCTCATAGGGTCGCATGTCATCATCTACACTGATCACTCAGCTCTTCGCTACCTTTTGTCTAAAAAGGATGCGAAATCCCGTCTCTTGTGTTGGATCTTGTTGTTACAAGAATTCGACCTTGAAATACGGGACAAGAAGGGATGCGAGTATGTCGTGGCTGATCACCTATCTCGCATCCCCATCGATCTTTCACCGGATCCACCGGTGAACGAGTTTTTTCCTGATGAGAACCTTATGGCAATAGCCTCACCGCCCTGGTTCGCTGACATTGTGAACTATTTAGCAACCGGGGAGGTGCCGGCTCATTGGAGACACAGTGAGACAACGAAGTTCAAGTCGTTAGTCAAGCACTTCTATTGGGATGATCCATACTTATTTAAGTATTGTGATGATCAAATCATAAGGAGGTGCATTCCTGACGACGAGATTCAGAGTGTCTTGTCCTTTTGCCATAAGGAGGCATGTGGTGGGCACTTCGGTGCCAAGAAAACCGCTGCCAAAGTACTCCAATGCGGTTTTTACTGGCCCACGTTGTTCCAAGACGCTTTTGCATTTTGCAAAGCTTGCGATAGGTGCCAACGTGTGGGGCGCATTGGTAGACGAGATATGATGCCACTCAATCCCATCTTAGTGGTTAACATCTTTGATGTTTGGGGAATTGACTTCATGGGTCCTTTCCCCGTGTCCCATGGTCACACTTACATCCTGGTGGCGGTCGATTATGTGTCAAAGTGGGTTGAAGCAATCCCCACTCGCACTAACGATCGCAAGGTTGTGATCAAATTTCTTAAAGAACACATCTTCGCGAGGTTTGGGACACCTCGTTGTATCATAAGTGATCGGGGGACACACTTTGTGAACCGATCCCTTGAGGCAGTGCTGAGGAAATACTCCATCACGCACAAGTTGGCCACACCTTATCATCCTCAAACCTGTGGCCAGGTGGAAAGTTCCAACCGTCAACTCAAGCAAATTCTTGAGAAAACGGTTAATGCTTCAAGGAAAGATTGGTCGGTCAAGCTTAATGATGCATTGTGGGCTTTCCGCACTGCATTTAAAACCGACCTTGGCATGTCCCCCTACCGGCTAGTTTATGGCAAAGATTGCCATCTTCCGGTAGAACTTGAGCACCGGGCATTATGGGCAATCAAACATCTTAACATGAGTCTTGATGTTTCCGGTGCCAATCGCAAGTTAGACCTCAACGAGTTGGAGGAGTTGAGAAATGAAGCTTATGAGAATGCCAAGATCTGCAAGTCCCACACTAAAATTTTCCACGATCGCTTGGTGCGAATCAAAACCTTCGAGGTGGGACAAAAGGTCTTGTTGTATAATTCTCGCCTCCACTTGTTTCCGGGGAAACTGCGGAGCCGTTGGTCAGGTCCCTTCATTGTTTTAACCGTCTCCCCTCATGGGGCGGTTGAGATTCAAAATCCTAGGAATGGGGACGTGTTCAAAGTTAATGGACAACGCCTCAAACCATACTTGGAAGGGACCACGGCAGAGGTCGAGGTGGAAGTCGTGCCTTTGCACGAACTCCCCACGGATATGGTCACTTGATGTGGCTCATCCCTCCGTTAGTTTGTACATATCTTTGTTTTGTGCTAAAAAAAAAAAAAGATAAAAACCAAAAATTGGAAGACCTTTGTGATATTTGCCCTTTCCCTTAATTAAAAACGCGTTTTCTCCTGCCCTACGCATTATTCCAGCAAAGGAAAACGCGTTTCCTCTCCAGATCTAGTCTTCACCGAAATCGCTTCCCCAGATCCACTGAACGGACCGCTAATTAGCGGTTTGGAACCGCCGTTCAGCGGTCTGTTGTTCTCAGTGTCAAATTTTTCTTCGTCTGGGGGTTGTATTTAGGGAGTCTTAGTTTGTTGCGTGGTTTGGGGTCTGTTTTGCTTCTGGAATAGGCGTGGGGTGGTCTTCTCTCCGCTCGTTCCGTGATTCGTCTTCGCCGTCATGTGCCTCGCCGCTAAAGCTCGCCAAGGTAGGTTCAGGTATGACCAGCCATCATTTAATTCCAGAACTCAATTTTGCCTCCCTGATTCGCGAATTCGGAGAACCCTTCTACGATCGAATCGTAGCTAAAGGGTGGTACCATTTATTGTATGAGGGCGATGAATCCATGTACGTAGAGCCTCTCGTACATGAATTCTTTGCTAAACTCGAGCGTGACCAGACCGGTCCACTCGAGTTCAGTATCACTCTCAGAGGGGTGAAACACACCGTGACACCCCAGCTAATCTCCGACGCGACTGGGATCCCCTTGGTTGATGAGTTCGCACCCACCCACGATATCAATTTTTATCGATCTATGCTTGGGCGTGGGCAGCCTATTTCATCACATGGGGGAGTACCTAATGCGCACATTTACTCCAATGTGCACATTGTAGCCAGGTGGGTATGTAGAAATGTGTTGGGCCAAGAGCGGACCTCCACATTTTTCACACCTAGTTTGCGAATCGTGTATAGTCTGATGGACGGTTCACCACACTGCATTTGTCGAACATTGTTCGACGTTTTAGTGAACGCCAGGCTGAAAGATATACACTATTTGCCGACTCTGGTTACCAAATTGTGTGGCATGTTGGACACCCCACGATTTGAGCGCATGCTGAGGCGCCAAGGCACCGACCTCGAGGTAGCGAAGATGACCCCGTCATTTCGCCATTGCCTTCCTGAGGCATGGGTGCCTGACTATATGGAGGAGGATGTTAGGGCCAGTTCCTCAAGCTCGTTGATTGACATCATTTCATGCTCATATTTGTATCTTATATCCATTATCTTTCACCTAAATAATGCTATGTTACGAGTTTTATGTTTAGTTTTCAGGAATAAATAGGTTTGAAGAGATGAAGCATAAAAGGACCCAAAAGCTGGGAAAAAGGACTGAATTGTGAGATCTGTGGACCAAGATGCAAGGAAGAAGGACCTGAATGCAAGACCGAAGGACCTAAGAGCAAAACAGAATACTCCTCACCATCATGGGGAGTATTTTGGCAATTCTATTCGGGTCGGAGCTCCAACATTCAAAATAGATGCATCAAATACCAACAAAGCCTTCCAGAAAAGCCCACAAGAAATTCCAGAGCGATCCGGACACTGTAGACCGCTAATTAGCGGTCCAAGACCGCTAATTGGCGGTCAGTTTTGGCCCAAATGCGCTCAAATTTCTCCTAGACTTGTATTAATGTTCGTTTAGGCTATTTTTGGTGTTTGTTTAGTCCCACATCGGGGGATTGTCCCAGTTTGCCTTTTTCCATGGCTATAAATTGAACTCTTCACCTTCCATTGTAATCACTCCATATTTTAAGTGGCTATTCTTCCTACTAGAAGTGAGGCCTTGAAGCACACACTAAAGTAGGAGGATGCTACTTTTAATGTGAGTCATTTTATCAATAAAGTTTTGTGTTTCTTTCATTGTTTGTTTATGCTTCTTTTATTGTTTGTGCATGTTTTAGTTTAATCGTCTTTTATTTCTAGCTTAGTTTTAATATGCTTTCTTTGCTTAGTTTAATAATTAGTGTAATGTTTAGTGAGTAGTTCCATCCCCTTTGGGGGGTGGAGTAGATGTACATACATGCATTAGAGAATGGGATGAATGCTTTAATTTCAATGTGTTGATTCAACATGAATGTATGCTTGCTTGTTTAGGATAGAATTCACAACTTGATGAGTTTTGCCAAAATGATTAGACACCTCTCATGCTTGTTTAGGTTCTGAAATAAACACCTTGCATATGTAAATGTTAATCAACTAAGTTGGTGAATAGATTGATAGGTTTTGCCATAAGATTTAGACACTTCCTATGCTTGATAAACACCACCTTCATGTGCTTAAAGAATGTATTCTACACCCACCTCTTTGCATGTGTGCACTCACTCCACCCCTTAGGGGTTTTCCATTTCTGTATTCCAGCATTCCTCCTTTGTTCTTAGCTTAGTTGTTAGTTCATTGATTGTTTCTTTCGTTCGCATTTCATACTTCTTAGAGTAGTTTAGTGTAGAGTAGCGTAACCAACTCTCTTCTCCATTTTTTTCGCCACTTGATTTCGTGCAAACAAGAGGCTGCTCACCTCCCTGAGGACGACCGGTACTTGCCACCGCTTCATCGCGGCCGTGCACTTGCGGTTTAAGATAAAACGTTCAACACTCGTCTTTGAGCTCAGGAACGCTCTTTAACACCGACATTTCTGAGATGGCGGTCGAGCAGCAGAACGTCATCTTAGCCAAGCAAAACCGGAAGATCTATAGGAAGTTGTCGGCTCTGGAGAGAGGTGCCTCTTCAGGCACTTCTGGCCGTCGTCCTTAGTCCGGTACACCCTATCCATGCATTGGCACCATTTTGCCATACATTGAGGACAATGCATGGATTAGGTGTGGGGGGGGGGGGTGTTTTCACGTTTGTACATAGTTTGTGTCTTTTTTTTTTGTTTTGTTGTTTTCTTTTGTGTGCATTGTTAGGGTCATGTTAGTGTGCCGCATTTAATATCGATATATCTGCTTGCCATGATCCTTGGGTGACTTGTCTTCTTTTGCTTGCCTAGTGCTTTAAAATTTTCACATTTCTTTCAAAATCTTCATGTGTTTGCGAAAGAAAATGTTTTTGTGGGTTTTGCGTGTGTTTAGCATGTGCAAAACCGTTGAGAGGCAAAGTAAAAAGAAAGCTCCCAAAATTGTCTTGAACTTGATTCATTAGGATTTCTAGTTTACTGGCTTTAGGTCTTATCGAGTCGTTAGGATGCACCTCGGTTTTCCCTCGGGGGGCGTGTAATCATAGGGTTTCAGTACTCAAACATTTAAAGAAGTCCACCCTGAACCTAGTGAGTCAAATAATTCGTGTCTGTTAGTATAAGGAAGTTTGTCGTAGTCAAGGGCCCTTAATCTCTTTTTGTGAAACTTAAGTGTAGGGGTTTTGGTTCCCATGTAGATAAATAAGTGGTGTTCTCACTTCTCGCACGGCTCCTATCACTCGGGAAAGTAGGTCTGAGGGGACTTTGTGCCTGGTGCTTTCGAGTCATCTGACTTGGGATGCACCGACCGAACTCCCGTTACACGGGTGGTAGGGATCGCCCTATGTGGAGATTTGGGGGAAGGTGTACGTGATAGTGTAAGTCCTCATAGGCAATGATGCACGAAACCTGACCCTGGGAGAATCAAACACCAACCAATAAAATGCTCCAAAGAAAAAAAAAGAAAAAAAAAGAGTCAAATAAGAACCAAAATGGACTTTACACGTTGTATCACATTCAGAAGTTAAGGTTGCCGATGTCTTTCACTTAATTCCTTAGTTAACTCTCACGAATAACTCATTAGGCTAGGTGTGTGGACTGATTACATATATAGAGTCGACCCGTAGTATTACCGCATCCCATGATCGAAAAAAATAAGTCCAACGAGTCGTGTAGCTAGATTGATTAATGCATCTTGTTCGGATTTTGTGGGTATATCCGCTGAAAACCCTCAGGAGACAACACTCCTCCTCCTTGGCGACAAGGAGGTTTAACGGCTTGTTGCACATGCTAAGTGCAACCGTGATTCCTACGAAAGTAAGTTAGGATTTCTTGTTTTTCGTATGCTTTTCTCTTTCTTTGTTTTGCTCGGGACTAGCAAAAGTTAGGTGTGGGGGTATTTGATTGACATCATTTCATGCTCATATTTGTATCTTATATCCATTATCTTTCACCTAAACAATGCTATGTCACGAGTTTTATGTTTAGTTTTCAGGAATAAATAGGTTTGAAGAGATGAAGCATAAAAAGACCCCAAAGCTGTGAAAAAGGACTGAATTGTGAGATCTGAGGACCAAGATGCAAGGAAAAAGGACCTGATTGCAAGACAGAAGGACCTAAGAGCAAAACAGAATACTCCACACCATCATGGGGAGTATTTTACCAATTCGATTCGGGTCGGAGCTCCAACAAGTCAAGTAACCGCATCCAAGACCAACAATACCATCCAGGAAAGCCTCCAAGAAAGCCCAGACGAATCCGGACCCTGTAGACCGCCAATTGGCGGTCTGGAACCGTTAATTGGCGGTCCAGGTGGATCCGAATCCATTTAGCTTTTTCTGGTGTGTGTATTAGAGCGTTCGTATTCTATTTATGGTATTTGTTTAGTCCCACATCGGGGGATTGTCCCGGTTTAGCTTTTTCCATGGCTATAAATACAACTCTTCACCTTCCATTGTAATGACTCCATGCTTGTGGCCATTCTCCCTAATTGAAGTGGAAGCCTTGAAGCAAGAAACTCAATAGGGAGATGCTTCTGGTCTTGTGAGTCTTCAATTAATAAAATTTTCTTTGTTTTGTGCTTCTTTTATTGTTGATGCATGTTTTAGTTTAATTGTCTTTTATTAAATCTAGCTTAGTTAATATGCCTTCTTATTTTAGTGTAATAGTTAGGGTAATGTGTAGTGAGTAAAACCACTCCCCTTTTGGAGGGTGGAGATGATTATCATATATGCAATTGAGGAAGGAAGGATGTTTATGTTAAAATGTGTTGGTTAATATGAATGCATACTTGCTTGTTAGAATAGAACACTTCACTAGATGGGTTTTGCCATGATAAGTAGACACCTCCCATACTTGTTTAGTTTCTTAAATAACCAGCTTGTGTTTATGAATGTTAATCAAAATAGGTTAGTGATTTAATTGATGGGTTTTGCCATGATAAGTAGACACCTCCCATACATGCAAACACTACTACACTTGTGCCTATAGGAAGATATTTTTGCCTCCTTATTGTGTATGTGTAGTCACTCCACCCCCTAAGGGGTCTCTCTCTTACTGATTTCTCCATAGTGTCAAGTTTCTCTAGCTTAGTTGAAGTATTCGTTTGTTTTGTTTCCTTCGCATTTGCTTCTTCGTGTTACCATAGTTTAGGTTACCATAAATAACTTTCTTCCATCTTTCTTTGCCACTTGATTTCTGATAAGCAAGAGCAAGCTCACCTCCCTGAGGACGACCCGTACTTGCCACCGCTTCATCGCGGCCGTGCACTTGCGGTAGAAATATAAAATGTTCAACAAGTTTTTGCCATGATAAGTAGACACCTCCCATACTTGTTTAGTTTCTTAAATAACCAGCTTGTGTTTATGAATGTTAATCAAAATAGGTTAGTGATTTAATTGATGGGTTTTCCCATGATAAGTAGACACCTCCCATACATGCAAACACTACTACACTTGTTCCTATAGGAAGATATTTTTGCCTCCTTATTGTGTATGTGTAGTCACTCCACCCCCTAAGGGGTCTCTCTCTCTTACTGATTTCTCCATAGTGTCAAGTTTCTCTAGCTTAGTTGAAGTATTCGTTTGTTTTGTTTCCTTCGCATTTGCTTCTTCGTGTTACCATAGTTTAGGTTAGCATAAACAACTTTCTTCCATCTTTCTTTGCCACTTGATTTCTGATAAGCAAGAGCAAGCTCACCTCCCTGAGGACGACCCGTACTTGCCACCGCTTCATCGCGGCCGTGCACTTGCGGTAGAAATATAAAATGTTCAACATAGAACTGCACGTGTTAGGCTCAAATTCCATAATTGGCAATAATTTAACTCTTACCTAAAAATTGGCAAAATTAGAAGGACTTAGTGCATGCATCATATAGTGTTTTGTTTGCATTATTCTTGCTAAATTCTTGCAAATTATTTTTTGTTGAAGAGTGTTGGAAGCAAGGTACGTGCGCGGTTTTTATTGATTGCATTTAATCATATAATTTAGTATGCATACAACCTAATAATTGTCCCCCACTAAAGACCAATGTTTGACTATCTTTGCTAGATTTAAGTTAAACTATCTTAAGGGCAACTCCGTAGGAAAAGATACGGTGGGGATTTCATCACCCTTCCGTGGCCCACAAATCACAATCCTAAAGTGTCACCCAAGCCTTAAATTAAATTCAATTAGACATTGGACCCTAAGGATTCGAAATCAATTAAGGAGAAGATTGGTTTGACTTGCTATGACTTGAAGCTGATCGAATTTTATTTGGTGTCTAGAAGTGGTTGTCTAATTGGCACCGACTCTGTCGGAAGCGCCCCCACTAGCTATACACTGTCTGGCCAATTTGGTTTGATTAGTGAGCGAGGTGAATCAAGCGAACCAATTCGACTCAACCAGTTAGGAGTCGTCTAGATTTAAGCTACATTAGGTCTAGGATTGTTTGAACCGTGCTTGTTTAGGAAACTTCTGACCAACCCTCTCATCTATCTTTTAGAGTTAAGTTTCCCTTCTCATCTGAGTCTCATTTCTCTTCTCATCTCAATTCTCTAGATTAGGATTCCTTTCTCATCTTCCACCCTTCTATTGTTTCTTTCCATTTTTGAAAAGAAAAAAAAATTATAAAAAAAGTAATTGATTCTTGAAATTGAATTTGGAATTTAAATTTCAAATTTGAATTCAAAAATTGATTCAAACCGGTGCACTCAGATTTGGGTTCGGGACTTGAGCAATCGACTCTCACGAGTTATCTAGATTCCAGTCTAGAGCTTAGCCCCAATCCACCTGTTGCACCACCTTACCCGGATCCAATGGGTGAGAATGTAGTGGACCCGCCTAGGACTCTCAGGGATCGGTGCTACCCAACGATGGCTGCTCAGCCATCGTGCATCATTATGCCCATCATACCGGGTCGCGACTTCGAACTAAAGGCACAATACATGAGTAAGTTGCCCAAGTTCACCTCTAAGGAAGACCCATAAATCTTCCTTAGAGAATTTGAGGAAATCTTCTCCCTTATGCAATACCAGCATATCTCTGAGGAGGCAGTGCGTCTTAAATTCGTGCCTCTAGCACTGAAGGACGACGCTAAGAAACAGATATATAGTCTAGCCGAAAGATCTATTAGGAGTTGGGCCGAGTTTGTTCAAGTGTTCTTAAAGAAATATTTCCCCAACCATAAGACTATTAGGATTAGAAATGAAATTGTTGCATTCGTACAATCTGAGAGCGAGCCGTTCTATTCCTATTTGGAAAGATTTAAGAACATGTTGACCCAATGCCCTCATCATGGAATTCCAAGATGGCAATTGTGCCAAATTATTTATGAGGGATTGACACCTATATCTAGGGTTATGTTAGAATCTGTAAGGCAAGGAAACTTTATGTCCAAAAATGAGAATGATGCTTGGACTTTTCTTGAGGATTTAGCCGAAAATAGTATGCAATGGGACAATGCTAGAGCACCGATTAACCCGAGTATGGGATCTAGAATAGCAAGTCAACCCAAATCAGGTGTCTTAGCTGTAGATGCTACTGTAACTGCTGAAGCAAAACTAGCTACCCTTATGCGTAGAATGGAAAGTCTAGAGCTAAAAACCCGACCCCTAGTGAATCAAGCCTCTTCTATCCCTTGCTCTAGATGTGGTCAAACTGGTCATATAATGGAGGATTGTGCACATATTTCTGCAGACTTGGAACAAGTTAATGCCGCATTTAACCATTCTAGAAATGACCCATACGCATCAACCGATAACCTGGGTTTGTGTAATCATCCCAATTTTTCATGGAACCAACAAGGTCAACCTCCTAGACAACAACCAAACCCGTATAACCAAAATAATACATTATCTGGGTTTAGTAACAATGGAGATTATGATGTTAGATTGACAAGCTTGAAAATTTTGGTTAAGACTTTTATGCAAACAACCACCCAATCCTTCCAAAAGCTAGAAACACAAGTCAGCCAACTAGCACAAATTGTAGGTCAAAGAGAAAATGGTCAGTTTCCAAGTCAACCTGAGGTGAATCCAAGACCTAATAATCAATATCAGCCCTATCAACCACCTCTAGGAAGTAACAACCCTAGACCGGTTCAAATGGTTCATGAGGAGGGACCGTTCCAACAAATAAATGCAGTTGTATAATTACGGTCTGGAAAACAAGTTGATAACAATGTGGTAAATCCTAGGGCTCTTAATCAATCTAGCCGTCAAGCACGCATATGTGACCTGACCATTGAACCTGAAGTCCAATTTGAAAAGCCCAACCCACCTAGTCAACCTGACCCTATAGCTCAACCTCAGCGAGTCTATGTTCCTAAAGCCTCATTCCCCAATAGACTCAATAAGAGCTCAAGTGCACAAATGGAGAAACTCTTGGAAGTATTTAAGCAAGTTAAGGTGAATATTACACTCCTAGATATGATTCAACAAATACCTGCTTATGCTAAATTCTTAAAGGATCTGTGCCCTAAGAAGAGAAAAACGAACGTACCAAAGAAGGCATTCTTGACTGCAAACATAAGCTCTATTCTGTCCAACTCATCTCCTATAAAGTATAAGGACCCTGGGTGTCCCACAATTTCATGTGCGATAGGATATACTTTTATCAACAAAGCCCTTCTAGACCTTGGTGCTAGTGTTAACTTACTCCCGTTCTCTGTCTATGAGCAACTAAACCTTGGTCCACTAAAACCCTCTAAGACAACCCTTCAATTTGCTGATTGCTTTGTTAAGAAACCAAAAGGTATAGTAGAGGATGTTTTGATTAAGGCTGGTGACTTCATTTACCCAGTGGATTTTGTCATTCTAGACACTCAACCTGTTGTCAATCCTAAGAGACAGATCCCTGTATTACTAGGCAGACCTTTTTTAGCCACTTCTGAAGCTTTGATAAATTGTCGAAATGGGCTCATACAACTATCTTTTGGAAACTTAAAAGCTGAATTTAATATCTTTCATGTTGATAGTGAACTAGAAATAGTATGCAATCAAAGTGATGTTGTGATGAGTTCGCGTATCTATAAGATTTCCGAATCAAATAAATCATCACAAAATCAAAAAGAAAGTGAGAAAAAGGGGAGTAATTCATCTACCCAACCACCATCACTCGAGCAAATAAGAGAACCAACACATGTGAGGGGTGTGGAATCTTTACCTCAGGACTCTCAGGGCAACATGGGGAACAATTCAACTGGATACATGCACCAACATGGTGACATTCAATCCAGTTCTGACTATGGTTGAGTTTGAGCAAATTCAATCCCTCTACCACAAGTTGACTCAGGTAATAAGTGCATTTGCTTTATCTCTGCATACATTGAGGAAAATGCATGATTTAGGTGTCGGGGTGTTTATCTATCTATCTATCTATATATTCTTCAAAAAAAATCAATGCTCCATGACATAGTTTAAGACTGAACTGCCAAAACCCGTGTACAAATTGCTTTGAGTTTTTGTTCCTTATTATATAGTTCTGCTTGTAGAAACTATGACATAAATCTAAGTTCCAAAGAAATAACCCAATACCCTTTAAGACATGTATGCACTTAAATTGGATGAATCAAATCTTTGAAGTGGTTGATAAAAAACAGAGGTTGAGAAAAATATACCGGGAAGTGTGGACTTCTAATAGCAATTAAGCCTTGAGGAAAATAAAAATAAAAATAAAGGAATAAAGTGAAGAAAACACATTTGCAAAATGATTACAAAAGCCCAAGCCTTTGAGTCACTGGTCCGTAGGGGTATCTTGAAACCCGGTAACTTGAGTCTGCCACCTCGGGATTATCGACCAAACTCGCTACACGAATGCAAAAAGGGTAAAATTGTCAAAAAAGCAAATGTGTTGAATCACGAAAAAAAATACTTTAAGATACTCAAGGCCCAAAGTTAAAAGAATGATCCATGTCATGGTTGATCCGAAGGATACTTCACCACCAGAGGAGGCGTGCAAAATAATTTAAGTGATAACATGTGTAGAATGGTTAGTTGTGTGAATATTGGAGGAATGAAGACCAAGTCAGATTTTTTATGAGTTAGACTTATATAATCAGCATGCAAGAAATTCTAAGTGAGATGTATAAGGTTGAGGTGGAGATATTGAGAGTTATTAATGAAATGTTGAATTAAGACTTTGTGGGTGTGTCAACTGAAAACCCACACGTGACAAAACTCGTCCTCTAAGGAAACTTAGGAGTTTAAAGGCTTGTTGCACATGCTAAATGCAACCGTGATTCCTACGAAAGTGAGTTAGGATTTCCCTGTTTTCATTTTTCCTTATATTCTGTTTTTCTAGGGACTAGCAAAATCTAGTTGTGGGGGTATTTGATGCATTGCATACATTGCATCATATGTCTTTCATTTAGATTAATTTTATATCAATAAATGCTACTAAGGTATCTGTTTAGTCTTATTTACAGAATACAGGGACCTGAATGCAAATTACCCATATCCCGAGCATAAACGCGTGCAAGAGACTCATTTCTATCATAAAGACCAAGTTCAAGATTATCAGGGTTCAAATTGAAGTCCATCCAAGCATAAAAGCATTCAAAGACGTAATTACAAAAAGGCCAGGGACTTAAGCACAAAAGTAGTCAGGGACTTAATTGCAAAAAGCTGAGGACCCGACTGCAAATTACGAGTACCAAAATATTATTTTGGAGAAGTTCTAAAGAAAAAAACAAAAATTGGATCTCCAAGTATATGAAGAAATTAATTCGGAGCTCAAAAGAAAGGAAAGAAATCAATCCGGACGCGCAAAGGACAGCTAAAACATACCATAAACACACAGAAAAAATCCGGATCGATTCTGAGCCAGAAAGGTGGCGATTCCACCGCACCTCATGTACAAAATGCGGTGGATTAGCCGCACAAAAGTTGATCCGTGCGCTCAATTTTTTACCGATGTTGTATTGACACGTGTACGTTCCTTTTATGTATTGGGATCCCCGGTTGAGGCTATAAATAAGGCTGAATCATGTATTGAAACGATCTTCTCCCCTCCCCTTCCCATTTGCAAGAAAATTTTGTCTGTTTATTTCGTGTTTTTAGTTTTCTTTCGTAGTTTCTCTAGGACCCCTTCTCCTTGCCTCCATCCATGAGTTTCTAACCCTCTCCAAAGGGTGGGGGTGATGGATTTAGGGTGATGAGAAGAAGAATTATGTTATTATTTTAATTTCGCGTTAGTATATTTTTATTACTTGAGTTATGTTGAGTCATTTATCATGTAATGCTTTATAACTAATGTGATTTATTATAAGTTTCAGATTTCTCTAAACAAAACCCGATATCTAAACCCCCACCCGCTGGACTCTCATCCATATTTGCTTTCTTCTTAGTTTTTTGTTGTTCTTGCTTTAGAAAATTGAAAATCCAAAAATCTCAAACCAACCTTATTTCTCTCTCTTTCTTTCCTTAATCGAAAATCACAAAAATAACAAAGTTTTCTCCCTCCTTGTGTTCCACCCGTACTTGCCACGTCTTCATCGACGCCGTGCACTTGCGGTATAAATAAAATTCTCATCAACCCGTATTTGCCACGGCTTCAACGCGACCGTGCACTTGCGGTTAATTAAAACGTATCAATCAAGTTTTTAGCGCCGTTTCCGGGGAGGTGTTCTGTCCAGACTTTAGTTTGGACGATTCGAGTGGTTTTTAATTTTTTGTTTTTAGTTTTAGTTTGTTTCAGGGGTTGTACGAAGCAAGGGGGTGCTACTGGAGAATCTGGAGGAACAATTGCGCCAAAGTGACAGCCAATTGGCGGCCTGGTGAGTTACGTTTTCTCTAATTTTTGTTGTGGTAGTTTGTCTTCAATTTAATTGTCTGGGAGTTCTATTTTGCATGTTTTAACTTATAGTTAGATCCCAGATTAACAATCAATCCCCTTTAATCAACTTGGACATTAAAACCCAAAGCAAAAGAGTAGATTGATTGTCATCTTGGTCATGCATCATTTGTAGACCTTGCACGCATTTGTCTTTTCTTTGCTTTACATTTTTGTTGTTGATTGCTAACGTGAGGTACGTGCACCCAATTCTCTCATTGATGCATGTTTAGATCATGCATTAGTTAGTAAGGTGCATCAGAACAAGAGTGAGTTGAGCGTTTGATTGGAGAGTTGATTACTAGATTTAGGATCAAAACGCTACTAAGGAGGGGTTGTCCCATAAAAGATAAGGTGGGGGATTTCATCACCCTTTCCTTGGCCCTAAAAATCACTCTTAGTAAAGCCTTAATTATAAAAGCAAGTAGACATTGGCCCTAAGGATTTCAAATGAACTAGGAGAGTGATCTAGTTGAGACCGTCATGGCTTGATCGGCGTTGCCTACCTTGTCGATAGTAGGAGATACTGGATCTCCGGATCTGGTATCACTTGCTGGGCATTGTGGTCTTCATTGTAAAGAGGCGAGGTGTGTGGAGACTAGGGATCTCGAAGTTAGGCGTCGTCTAGCCTAAGGACCCATAGCCATACATTGTTTGACACGTGCTTGCTAGATTAGGTTTCTACCTTCACCCACTACCCACGCTAGCTCTAGGGATTCTTCCCTCCTCATCTTGTCCTCTCCTCATCTATATTCTATGAGTAGTCTCCTCCTCTGAGTACACCTTCTATTGTGTGTTATTTTAGAGCAGAGTGGAGCGTTTTTATGCGCGGTTGGGCTCGTTCTGGTGAGAGCGCTCGACTTGAGAGAATACATTTTTCTGAGATGGATGGTCTTCGTGATCGTGTCAATCAACTATGAGCTAAAACCTCAGAATGTGAGAATGCTTCCTACCTTCCCTACCAATAAGGAGGATCCGTATATTTTTATACGTGAATTCGAGGAGGTATGCTCCATGTTTAAGCTTCAACAACTTGATGAGGATTCTGTTCAGTTGAGGATGATTTCTTTCGCGTTGAAGGATAACGCTAAGAAATGGTTATACAACCTCCCGGCATGTTCGATTCGGTCCTGGCATGACTTCGTGACTGCCTTTCTGAAGAGATTCTTCCCTCAACGGACGACTCAGCAGATACGGCACCGGATACATCAAATGTATCAGACTGAGACCAAATCATTTTATGCTTTCTTTGAGAGGTTCAAGGACCTTCTCTTGCAGTGCCCTCATCATGGAATTGAGTTGTGGCAGTTATGCCAAATTGTTTATGAGGGCCCCAACTACAACACCCGCACATTGTTGGAGTCAATGTGTCAAGGTGTTTCCAAATAAAACACATCGATGAGGCATGGGACACTTTTGAATTAATGGTTGAACGTACCTTTGAGTGGGACACCATGAGAGAGCCACCAGCCGCCAGGTCTTCTGGTCGAGCTGGATCATATCAAGTTGAGTCAACTATCGCGTATGAGGCAAAAATGGCTGCTCTCATTCGTAGGATTGAGAGTTTAGAGTTGAACCGAGCTCCTGTAGCTCAAGTCGCTACCCCCGGGTGTAGTACGTGTAGGTGTAGACTTATGGGCCATGATGACTTGGAATGTGCTTACGCTCCAAGGGATACTGAGCATGCAAATGCGATGTATCAAAAAAGGCCCCGTAACGACCCGTACAGTAACTCCTACAACCCGGGATGACGTAACCATCCTAACTTCTCTTGGGGGCCTAGTGGGGGTCACAGTCAGAGCTCGCACGCTCAACCTCAACATCCGCCTTATCAACCTCCACGCCCATTGGCGACCAACCAACCCCCATATCAAAGGTCTCAGAACCATAATTACCAACCTCTTCAGACCTCATCGTTGGGTTATTCTAACCACACTCCACTACCCCAATGGGTTGACCCGAAGGACCCAACTCTTGAACAAACCCTTCAAGCATTCAAACAGAGCACACAAACCATGTTTGCGGCCAGCAACAGTTCAGTCAAAGCATTGGAAATGCAAGTTAGCCAGTTGGCTCATCAGCTCCATGAACGCGAGAAGGGCGAGTTATCGAGTCAACCCGAGGTGAATCCTCGGGGTACCCATTCTCATGCTACCTCTGAACCGACCCATCACATTAATGTGATTCATACTTTGAGATATGGTAAGGAGGTGGACAACCACATTGGGGTGCCTTCCTTGCAATCACCATCTCTTGTTGTCACCAGACCTGCGGTTATACCTGCATCTCTGAGGGAGCCGGATCCTGAGGTTCCCTCTACAAATACTTCCATGAAGGAGCCTAATCCTGAGGTTCCTTCTACATTTATTTCGACAAAGGGGCCGAACTCTGAGGTCCCCTTGTCTCCTCTTTTGTCGAAGGAATCAGATTCTTAGGTGCCCACTCATGTTTCTTTGGACCAGAATTCTGAGGTTCCTTCGCAAAACCCTTATGCCCCGAAGGTGCCATTCCCTGAGCGCCTTAAAAAGAAAACTTCGGATCAGCATGACAAGATGCTTGAGATATTTCGACAAGTTAAGGTGAACATCCCTCTATTTGAGCTGATTTAGCAAATGCCACCATATGCCAAGGTTCTCAAGGACTTATGCACCAAGAAGAGAAAAACTCATATTCCAAAGAAAGCTTTTCTTGCGGCTAACGTAAGTTCTTTGTTGGCACAACCCATGCAGTCAAATATAAGGATCCTGGTTGTCCTACTATCTCTTGTGTGATTGGTGATGTGTCCATACATCGAGCTTTATTGGAGCTCGATGAATCTGTTAATCTTCTGCCATATTCAGTCTACATCCACCTTGGTCTTGGAGACCTCTGATTGATCGTTTTATATTTAACCGCAAGTGCACGGCCGCGTTGAAGCGGTGGCAAATACGGGTCGTCCACTGGGAGGTGTGTCAACACTTGGTTTATTCGAAGGCGAGAGGTAAAAAGAAGGGAGAAAGATGTATTACACTAATCTAAACTACAAAGCTGAAATGAAATGCAAAAGGAAATGAAGATAAGCAATAAAACTAAACCCCAAAGGGGGTGGAGAACTGATGTGAACATAAAGATGTGTGTGTGTGTGTGTGTGTTCAATTAAGCTCCTCACAACATGTAGTGCATGAAATCATAAAACTACATCCAATCTTGCCTCTACATGAATTAAGATAAGACTACATCATTAAAACATACAAGACAATGATTGGAATGAAGCTACATGAACTCAAGTATAAAGACTAGACCCTACTATGCCTCTACATGAATTAAGATGACTACATCATTAAAACATACAAGACATTAGCTAAGGAAAAGGCAACAAGAGTACATACACTACAAATTGTGTTTCCAATATTAACTTCATCCATATCCTAACTTTATCATTCCCCATAAAATAGGTCCACTAATCAAAGCATAAGCTAAGCTTCATTCAAGAGCATTAGCATATCAAAGATAAGAGTGGAGACCCATTAGATGGTTATGGAAATCATATAAAGCTCAAGGGATAAAAATAACACACACTTAATACACTACATTATTATATCACATATTTCTCCACCCCCCAAATGGGGATGGAACTACTCACTACTCATTACACTAACTAATTTAGCAAAGGAAAACATAATACTGAAATGAAATTTATACTACTTAAGCAAGAAATATTAAAGAAGCATAAAACTAAACAAACAAACAAGCATGCAAATGAAAGGAAATTAAACTAAGAGAGAAACAACATCATTAAAAGAAAAACTTCTATTATTAACTCACTCAATTACAAGTAGCTCTTCCTCCACTAGAGTTTTGCTTCAAGGCTTCACTCTTAGTAGGGAAGATGGCCACCAAGAGGGAGATGGATACAATGGGAGGTGAAGAGTTCTATTTATAAGCATGAAAAAAGCTAATCCGGGACAATCCCCCAATGTGGGACTAAACCAATACCAAATATAGCCTAAACACATGATAATACAAGTCCAGGACGAATCTTGGCTGATTTGGGCTTAACCAGACCGCCAATTGGCGGTTCCAGACCGCCAATTGGCGGCCTATAAAGCCCAGATCCGGCTGGGATTTCTGGTGGGCTTGCCTTGGTGTGTTTCTTGGTCTTGGATGCATCTAGCTGGTTTAGTGGAGCTCCGACCCGAATCGAATTGACAAAATACTCCTCATGATGGTGTGGAGTTTCCTGTTTTGCTCTTAGGTCCTTCTGTCTTACGATCAGGTCCTTCCCCCTTGCATCTTGGTCCCCAGGTCTCACAATTAGGTCCTTTTTTCCTGCTTTTGGGTCCTTTCATGGCTCTTCTCTTCAAACCTCTTTATTTCTGAAAACTAAACATAAAACTCGTCACATAGCATTGCCTAGGTGTAAGATAATGGATATAAGGTACAAATATAAGCATGAAATGATGTCAATCAAATACCCCCACACCTAAGTTTTTGCTAGTCTCGAGCAAAACAAAGAAAGGAAAAAGCATACGAAAAACAAGAAATCCTAACTCACTTTCGTAGGAATCACGGTTGCACTTAGCACGTGCAACAAGCCGTTAAACCTCCTTGTTGCCAAGGAGGAGGAGTGGTGTCTCCTGAGGGTTTTCAGCGGATATACCCACAAAATCCGAACAAGATGCATTAATCAATCTAGCTACACGACTCGTTGGGCTTATTTTGTCGATCATGGAATGCGGTAATACTACGGGTCCACTCTATATATGTAATCAGTCCACACACCTAGCCTAATGAGTTATTCGTGAGAGTTAACTAAGGAATTAAGTGAAAGACATGGGCAACCTTAACTTCTGAATGTGAAACAAAGTGTAAAGTCCATTTTGGTTCTTATTTGACTCTTCTTTTCTTTGTTCTTTTTTTTTCTTTTTTTTTCTTTTTTCTTTGGAGCATTTATTGGTTGGTGTTTGATTCTCCCAGGGTCAGGTTTCGTGCATCATTGCCTATGAGGACTTACACTATCACGTACACCTTCCCCCAAATCTCCACATAGGGCGATCCCTACCACCCGTGTAACGGGAGTTCGGTCAGTGCATCCCAAGTCAGATGACTCGAAAGCACCAGGCACAAAGTCCCCTCAGACCTACTTTCCCGAGTGAGAGGAGCCGTGCGAGAAGAGAGAACACCACTTATTCATTTATCTACATGGGAACCAAAACCCCTACACTTAAGTTTCACAAAAAGATATTAAGGGCCCTTGACTACAACAAACTTCCTAAATTAACAAACACGAATTATTTGACTCACTAGGTTCAGGGTGGACTTCTTTAAATGTTTGAGCACTGAAACCCTAGGATTACTCACCCCCAAAGGAAAACTGGGGTGCATCCTAACGACTCGATAAATCCTAAAGCCACGTACTAGATATCCTAATGCATCAAGTTCAAGACAATTTTGGGAGCTTTCTTTTTACTTTGCCTCTCAACGGTTTTGCACATGCTAAACACACGCAAAACCCACAAAACATTTTCTTTCGAAAACACATGAAGATTTTGAAAGAAATGTGAAAACTTTGACGCACTAGGCAAGCAAAAGAAGACAAGTCACCCAAGGATCATGGCAAGCAAATATATCGATATTAAATGCAGCACACTAACATGATCCTAACAATGCAAACAAAAGAAAACAAAATCAAAAGAAAAGACTCGACTATGTACACACGTAAAACACCCCCCCACACCTACTTCATGCATTGTCCTCAATGAATGCAAGCAAGATACTACATGGATGCATGCATGAAACAGAAGAGATCTCACCAACGTGAAGTACACAAGGAAGTTCATGGCTATGTTGATGGACACAACCCAACTTCCCTCAAAACCTGTGAGATGCTAAAGAAGGGATACAAATACGTGAAAGAAATGGAGCCCAAATACGTAAGGGTTGGGGCTCACAACAATCAATGCTCACTGAAGGAGTCTTTTTTTTCTTTTTCTTTTTTTTTTTTTTTTTTTTTTTTTAAACTATGTACAACAATGGGCTCCCATCTTCATATATCAAGGGACATCAAATGGGAACCCGCCATCTCTCGAGCCAGAAATGCACCTGTATGGGCTCGCAACATACACAACAGAATTGCTTGACCACCTGACACCCTTATTCGCATTGTGGTCGTTCGATGCCTCTTGAGAGTTAACAAAAGAGGAGGCATGAATGAGAGGTGAACCTCTACCAGGTTGAAGGGTATCAGGTGGTTGATTCTTAACCCACATGGGGTCCTCATCAGATATAGAATGAAGATCATGTGGCCCAGAGGCCATAAAAAGGGTATCTGGTGGCTCAAAAGCCACGTGATCGAAAGGTTGTGGCTCAAGGGCCACGTGATCAAAAGAATGTGGCTCAAGGGCCACAAGATCAGAAGGATGTGGCTCAAGGGCCACAAGATCAGAACATAAGGCACCTTCTTGTGCCAGCCCAGGTGAAACATCTTCACCACCTTCAGGATCTTCATCGAACAATTCTCTGAAGTACTTGAAGGTGCCCTCAACTTCACTCTCATCCATGCCCTGGATAAGGTTAACCCCAACAGGGTCATTGAAGGCATCTGGCTTCTTGCCAATGGTGAAGATGTTGAAATCAGCGCATTGACTACCATAAGTCAAGCGCATCAGACCATTGCGACAATTGATCAAGGCATTGGAAGTCGCAAGAAATGGTCGCCCCAGAATGACAGGAATTTGTCCAAGTGGGTTTGGCACAGGTTCAGTATCCAAGACAAAGAAGTCGACTGGATAAATGAACTCTCCCACTTTGATCAGCACATCTTCCACCACACCCCTCGGTTTCTTCATAGACCTATCAGCCAATTGAAGAGTGGTCTTTGTTTGTTTGAGGTCTCCAAGACCGAGGTGGACGTAGACAGAATATGGCAGAAGATTAACAGATGCACCAAGGTCCAGCAAGGCTCGGTGTATGGGCACATCACCAATCACACAAGAGATAGTAGGACAGCCAGGGTCCTTGTACTTGACTTGCATGGGTTGTGCCAACAAGGAACTCACGTTAGCCGCAAGAAAAGCTTTCTTGGGAACATGAGTTTTTCTCTTCTTAGTGCATAAGTCCTTGAGAACCTTGGCATAAGGTGGCATTTGCTGAATCACCTCCAAAAGAGGGATATTCACCTTAACCTGCCGAAACATCTCAAGCATCTTGTCATGCTGATCAGAGGTTTTCTTTTTAAGGCGCTCAGGGAATGGCGCCTTTGGGGCATAAGGATGCGAAGGCACCCCAGAATTCAGGTCCAAAGAAACATGAGTGGGGACCTCAGAATCTGGTTCCTTCGACACAAGAGGAGACAAGGGGACCTCAAGGTTCGGCCCCTTTGTCGAAGGAAATGTAGAAAGAACCTCAGGATCTGGCTCCTTCCTGGAAGTATTTGTGGAGGGAGCCTCAGGATCCGGCTCCCTCAAAGATGGTGATGACAAGGAAGGCACCCCAATGTGGTTGTCCACCTCCTTACCAGACCTCAAAGTATGAATCACATTAATATGATGGGTCGGTTCAGAGGTAGCATGAGGTAAAGGTGTCCTTCCTTGCGAATGGGTACCCCGAGGATTTACCTCGGGTTGACTCGGTAATTGACCCTTCTCCCGTTCATGGAGCTGATTAGCCAACTGGCTCACTTGCATTTCCAATGCTTTGACCGTATTGTTGTTGGCCGAAAACATGGCTTGCGTGCTCTGAATGAACGCGTGAAGGGTTTGCTCAAGAGTGGAGTCCTTAGGGTCAACCCGTTGGGGTTGTGGAGTTTGGTTAGAATAACCCGACGAAGAGGTCTGAGGAGGTTGGTAATTGTGGTTCTGAGACCTTTGATGTGGAGGTTGGTAGGTCGCCGATGGGCGTGGAGGTTGATAAGGTGGAGGTTGAGGTTGAGCGTGCGAGCTCTGACCGTTACCCCCACTAGGCCCCCAAGAGAAGTTAGGATGGTTACGCCATCCCGGGTTGTAAGAGTGACAGTACGGGTCGTTTCGGGGCCTTTGTTGATACATCGCATTTGCATGCTCAGTATCCCTTGGAGCGTAAGCGCATTCCAAGTCATCATGTCCCGACAGTCCACACCTACTACACTCGGGAGTAGCGACCTGAGCTACAGGAGCTCGGTCCATCTCCAAACTCTCAATCCTACGCATGAGAGCAGCCACTTTCGCCTCAGACGCGATAGTTGACTCAACTTGATAAGATCCAGCTCGACCAGAAGACCTGGCGGCTGGTGGCTCTCTCATGGTGTCCCACTCGAAGGTACGCTCAGCCATGGACTCAAAAGTGTCCCATGCCTCCTCGATGGGTTTCATTTGGAAGTCACCCTGACACATTGACTCCAATAATGTGCGGGTGTTGTAGTTGATGCCCTCATAAACAATTTGGCACAGCTGCCATAGCTCAAGTCCATGATGAGGGCATTGCTGGAGAAGGTCCTTGAACCTCTCAAAGAAACCATGAAACGATTCGGTCTCGGTTTGAGACATCTGATGTATCTGGTGCCGTATCTGTTGAGTTTTCCTTTGAGGGAAAAATCTCTTCAGAAAGACGGTCACAAATTCATCCCATGACCGAATCGAGCTCGCCGGGAGGCTATACATCCATTTCTTCGCATTATCCTTCAATGCGAAAGAAATCATCCTCAACCGGACAGAATCCTCGTCAAGCTGTTGAAGCTTGAACATGGAGCATACTTCCTCGAATTCGCGTATAAAGATATACGGATCCTCCTTATTGGCAGTGAAGGTCGGAAGCATGCTCACATACTGAGGTTTTAGCTCATAGCTGTTCCCGCGAGCAGGGGGAACAACTATGCAAGAAGGTTGCGCGGCCCGAACAGGATGGGTCCGCTCCCACAAGGTCATCGGCCTATCATGTCGAGCTAAAGGTGGTGGTGCACCTAGAACTCGATCCTGACCGAATCTCCCTTCCTCTCGAGTCAGAGGAGGAGGAGAAGGAGGTCTACGTGGTGGTGGAAACGGACCGAGGTAGTCCATGTATGGAACCCGGTCCCCTTCGCCACCACGAGATGACTCGGCCTCTTGCTCCAAAGGAGCACGAGGCGGAGATGGTCGATCACCAAGATCTTCCATCTCAGAAATAAGCACTCTCTCGAGTCGAGCGCTCTCACCAGAATGAGCCCAACCTCGCATAAAAATGCTCAACTCGACTCTACCAAACACACAATAGAAGGTGTACTAGAGGAGGAGACTATACGTAGAGAATAGATGAGGAGAGGACTCAGATGAGGAGGGAAGAATCCCTAGAGCTAGCGAGGGTAGTGGGATCAGGAAGAAGCCTAACTAGCAAGCACGGCTCAAACAAAGTAAGGCAATGGGTCCTTAAGCTAGACGACGCCTAACTTCGAGGTCACTAACCTCGACACGTCTCACCTCCCTACAACGAGGACCACAATGCCCAGCAAGTGATACCAGATCCGGAGATCCAGTACCTCCTACTATCGACAAGGTAGGCAACGCCGATCAGGTCATGACGGTCTCAACTAGATTACTCTCCTAGTGCGCCCGCAATCCTAGGGCCAATGTCTACTTGCTTTTAGTTAAGGCTTTATTAAGAGTGATTTTTGGGGCCAAGGAAAGGGTGATGAAATCCCCCTCCTTATCTTTTATGGGACAGCCCCTCCTTAGTAGCGATTTGATCCTAGATCTAGCAATCAATCGCTCCAATCAAACGCTCTCTCACTCTTGTCCTGATGCAAATCCTACTAACTAATGCATGGGCATACGAGATGCGTGAATGAGTGTAGGAATTGCGTACCTTACGCCAGCACTCAACAACTGAAATTAAAGCTAAAAGAAAAGACAACTATATGCTCAAGTCAATACATGATGCGTGACCTAAACAAATAAGAACGTCTAGTCTTTTGCTTTGGATTTTAGGGCCAAGTTGATTAATGGGGGAGTGATTAATGATCTGGGAGCAAACCAGAGGTCAAAGCATGCAAAATTGGGCTCCCAGATAACACAAATTTCAAGCCTAACTACCAACAAAAATTTCAAGGAAAACACCGCTCACCAGGCCGCCAATTGGCGGTCTTCCACCGCTGATTGGCGGTCTGTTTAGGTCGGCGCTTCCTCAAACTTCTCCAGTAGCCTCCCCTTGACCTTGTGGTTCCCTGAAACTAAGAAAACTAAAAACAAAAAATTAAAAACCCCTCGAATCGTCCAAACCAAGGTCTGGACAGAGCACCTCCCCGGCAACGGCGCCAAAAACTTGATTGATCATTTTATATTTAACCGCAAGTGCACGGCCGCGTTGAAGCGGTGGCAAATACGGGTCGTCCACTGGGAGGTGTGTCAACACTTGGTTTATTCGAAGGCGAGAGGTAAAAAGAAGGGAGAAAGATGTATTACACTAATCTAAACTACAAAGCTGAAATGAAATGCAAAAGGAAATGAAGATAAGCAATAAAACTAAACCCCAAAGGGGGTGGAGAACTGATGTGAACATAAAGATGTGTGTGTGTGTGTGTGTGTTCAATTAAGCTCCTCACAACATGTAGTGCATGAAATCATAAAACTACATCCAATCTTGCCTCTACATGAATTAAGATAAGACTACATCATTAAAACATACAAGACAATGATTGGAATGAAGCTACATGAACTCAAGTATAAAGACTAGACCCTACTATGCCTCTACATGAATTAAGATGACTACATCATTAAAACATACAAGACATTAGCTAAGGAAAAGGCAACAAGAGTACATACACTACAAATTGTGTTTCCAATATTAATTTCATCCATATCCTAACTTTATCATTCCCCATAAAATAGGTCCACTAATCAAAGCATAAGCTAAGCTTCATTCAAGAGCATTAGCATATCAAAGATAAGAGTGGAGACCCATTAGATGGTTATGGAAATCATATAAAGCTCAAGGGATAAAAATAACACACACTTAATACACTACATTATTATATCACATATTTCTCCACCCCCCAAATGGGGATGGAACTACTCACTACTCATTACACTAACTAATTTAGCAAAGGAAAACATAATACTGAAATGAAATTTATACTACTTAAGCAAGAAATATTAAAGAAGCATAAAACTAAACAAACAAACAAGCATGCAAATGAAAGGAAATTAAACTAAGAGAGAAACAACATCATTAAAAGAAAAACTTCTATTATTAACTCACTCAATTACAAGTAGCTCTTCCTCCACTAGAGTTTTGCTTCAAGGCTTCACTCTTAGTAGGGAAGATGGCCACCAAGAGGGAGATGGATACAATGGGAGGTGAAGAGTTCTATTTATAAGCATGAAAAAAGCTAATCCGGGACAATCCCCCAATGTGGGACTAAACCAATACCAAATATAGCCTAAACACATGATAATACAAGTCCAGGACGAATCTTGGCTGATTTGGGCTTAACCAGACCGCCAATTGGCGGTTACAGACCGCCAATTGGCGGCCTATAAAGCCCAGATCCGGCTGGGATTTCTGGTGGGCTTGCCTTGGTGTGTTTCTTGGTCTTGGATGCATCTAGCTGGTTTAGTGGAGCTCCGACCCGAATCGAATTGACAAAATACTCCTCATGATGGTGTGGAGTTTCCTGTTTTGCTCTTAGGTCCTTCTGTCTTACGATCAGGTCCTTCCCCCTTGCATCTTGGTCCCCAGGTCTCACAATTAGGTCCTTTTTTCCTACTTTTGGGTCCTTTCATGGCTCTTCTCTTCAAACCTCTTTATTTCTGAAAACTAAACATAAAACTCGTCACATAGCATTGCCTAGGTGTAAGATAAGGGATATAAGGTACAAATATAAGCAAGAAATGATGTCAATCAACCTCAAACAAACAAAAATCACTCTTCAATTGACTGACAGGTCTATGAAGAAATCGAGGGGCCTGGTGGAAGATGTGCTAATCAAAGTGGGAGAGTTCATTTATCCAGTCGACTTCTTTGTTTTGGATACTGAACTTGTGCCAAACCCACTTTGACAAATTCCTATTATTCTGGGGTGACCATTTCTACTGACTTCCAATGCCTTGATCAATTGTCGCAATGGTCTGATGTGCCTGACTTATTGTTGTCAATGCGTTGATTTCAACATCTTCACAATCGGCAAGAAGTCAGGTGCCTTCGATGACCCTGTTGGGGTCAAGCTTATCCAGGGCATGGATGAGATTGAAGTGGAAGGCACCTTTAAGTATTTCAGGGAATTGTTCGATGGAGATCCTGAAGGTGGTGAAGATGTTTCACCTGGGCTGGCACAAGAAGGTGCCTTATCTTGTGATCACGTGGCCTTTAAGCCACATTCTTTCGATCAGGTGGCTCTTGAGCCACAAGATACCATTTCTGTGGCCCCTAGGCCACACACTCTTCATTATGTATCTGCTGAGGACCCTATGTGGGTTAATAATCAACCATCTGATACCCTACATTTCAAACAACCAAACAGAGGTTCACCTCTCCTTCATGCCTCCTATCTTGCTAACTCTCAAGAGGCATCAAACGACCACAATGCTTATAAGGGTGTCAGGTGGTCAAGCAATTCTGTTTGGTATGTTGCGAGCCCATGCAGGTGCATTTCTGGCTCGAGAAATGGCGGGTTCCCATTTGATGTCTCTTGAGATATGAAGATGGGAGCCCATTGTTGTACATAGTTTTAAAAAAAAGAAAAAAGAAGAACAAAAAAAAAGACTCATTCAGTGAGCATTGATTGTTGTGGACTCCAACCCTTGAGTATTTGGGCCCATTTCTTTCACGTATTTGTATCCCTTCTTTAGCATCTCACAACTTTTGAGGGAATTTGGGTTTGTGTCCATCACTATAACCATGAACTTCCTGTTGCGCTTCATATTGGTGAGATCTTCCTTTTTCATGCATAAATCCATGTAGTATCTTGCTAGCATTCATTGAGGACAATGCATGAACTAGATGTGGGGGGTCTTTTACGTGTGTACACAGTCGAGTCGTTTTCCTTAGATTTTGTTTTCTTTTGTGTGTATTGATAGGCTTACGTTAGTGTGTTGCATTTAATACCGATATATCTGTTTGTCATGATCCTTTGGTGACTTGTCTTCTTTTGTTTGCCTAATGCTTTAAAATTTTCACATTTCTTTCAAAATCTTCACGTGTTTGCGAAAGAAAATGTTTTGTGGGTTTTGTGTGTGTTTAGCATGTGCAAAACCGTTGAGAGGCAAAGTAAAACGAAAGCTCCCAAAATTGTCTTGAACTTGATGCATTAGGATATCTAGTACAGTGGCTTTAGGATTTATCTAGTCGTTAGCATGCACCCCAGTTTTCTCTCGGGGGGCGAGTAATCATAGGGTTTCAGTACTTAAACATTTAAAGAAGACCACCCTGAACCTTGTGAGTCAATAATTCGTGTCTTTTAATATGATGAAGTTTGTTGTAGTCAGGGACCCTTAAATCTTGTTGTGAGACATTAAGTGTTGGGGTTTTGGTTCATGTGTAGATAAGAAATAAGTGAGTAGGTGTTCTCTCTTCTCACACGACTCCTATAACTTGGGAAATTAGGTCTGAGGGGACTTTGTGTCTAGTGCTTTCGAGTCATCTGACTTGGGATGCACCGGCCGAACTCCTGTTACACGGGTGGTAGGGATTGCCATATGTGGAGATTTGGGGAAAGGTGTGCGTGATAATGTAAGTCCTTATAGGCAATGATGCACGAAACCTAACCCTGGGAGAAAGAAACTCTAACTAGTAACGAAAAAGAAGAAGAAAAAAGTTATGCAAATAAGAACCTTAATGGAGTTTACACTTTGTATCACTTGAGGATGTTGAGGTTGTCCATGTCTTTCACTTAAGTCCTTATTTAACTTGCACGAATGGTTCATTAGGCTAGGTGTGTGGACTAATACCTATATAGAGTCGGCCCGTAGGATTACCGTGTCCAATGATCGACAACATATGTCCAACGAGTCGAGTGTCTAGATTGAATAATGCATCTATGTTCGGATTTTGTCAGTATATCCGCTGAAAACCCTCAGGAGAGAACACTCCTCCATGGCTACAATGAGGTTGAACGGCTTGTTGCACGTGCTAAGTGCAACCGTGATTCCTACGAAAGTGAGTTAGGATTTCCATGTTTTCCGTGTGTGTTTTCCTTTCTTTGTTTTGCTCGAGACTAGCAAAAGTTAGGTGTGGGGGTATTTGATTGACATCATATCATGCATATATTTGTGTCTTATATCCATTATCTTGAACCTAAACAATGCTACGTAACGAGTTTTATGTTTGTCTTTTAGGAATAAACAGGATTGAGGAGAATAGGCATAAAAGGACCTAGAAGCAAGGAAAAAGACTGAGTTACAATACTTGGGGACTGAGATTCAAGAGGGAAGGACCCGGATGTAAGCCCAAAGGACCAATGAGCAAATCAAGAAACTCCACAACATCATGAGGAGTAATTTGGTAATTCGATTAGGTCCTGAGCTCCAACAACCTACTCGGATGCATCAAACATGAAGACATGAAGGCAGACAACCACACACCAAAACTAGGCCGGATCCAGACAATATAGACCGCTGATTGGCGGTCGTTTTGGTCCGGATCCGCTAAGACATTGGCGGGTCATGTATTAGGTTGTGTTTAGTCTATTTTTGGTATACATTTAGTCCCATACCGGAGGATCGTCCCGGATTAGCTTTTTCCATGCCTATAAATAAAACTCTTCACCTTCCTTTGTATTCACACATTGCTTGGTGGCATTGTCTCTACTTGGAGTAAAAGCCTTGAAGCAAAAACTCAAGGTGGAGAAGAATGTCACTTGTAATGTGTGTCATGTAAATAAAATAATTATTCTTAGTTCCTTCTAATCTTGTCTTTTAATTCTTGAATGCTTCTTTAGTTTTACTTTCCTTTCAATTAGCTTCTTTAATATTCCTTTCTTGCTTAGTTTAATTTCCTTTCATTAGAATGTTGAATTTTGTTAATGTAGGTTGTTGTGTAATGATTAGTGAGTAGTTTCATCCCCAATTGCGGGGTGGAGAAATATGTGATATGATTATGAGATGTATTAGGTATGTGTTATCTTAATCTTTTGAGCCTTATAGGATTTCCATAACCATCTAATGGGATTTCACTCTTGTCTTTGATATCGTAATGCTCTTGAATGAAGCTTAGCTTATGCTTAGATTAGTGGACCTATTTTATGGGGAGTGATGAGGTAAGGATAAGGCTGAAATTAATATTGGAAACATGACTTGTAGTTGCATGTACTCTTGTCGCCTTTACCTTGGTTAATGCCTTTTATGTTTTAATGATAATCTGTTATCCTATTTCATGTGGAGGCATAGTAGGGTCTAGTCTTTATACATGAGTTCATTTAGCTTCATTCCAATTATTGTCTTGTATTTCTTAATGATATTGTGTTATCTTAATTCATGTGGAGGCAAAGTTGGATTTAATTTTATGATTTTCATGCACTACATATTGTGATGAGCATAATTGAACACACACACACATACACATATATTTGTATTCACAATCTTTCTCTACCCCCTATGGGGTTTCGTTTTAGTACGTATTTTTCATTCCTTTCACATTGTAGTGTAGTTTAGATCATAACTCCTTTCTCTCCTTTCTTTTCCACTCGCTTTCAAACAAACTAAAGTCGACACACCTCCCTGTGGATCGACCCGTATTTGCCACCGCTTCAACGCGGCCGTGCACTTGCGGTTAATTAAAACATATCGATCATCATCCCTATCTCTTCTTTTGTGCGTCTCTTCTTTTGTCTTCCTTGTCGATTAATGAATATCTTTCTTCTCTCCTTTCCTCCCTTTCCTTCATCTTGATTAATGAACAATCCTTTTTTCAAATGTCTGGTTTTTGTTACATTAATAGCACAAAGGACCTTTGGGTGATTCTCCTTTGTTTCTAGTGTATAAATCTTTCTTTAGAAACTTGTTGAAACGTCGGGTGTTAAACATTACACTATTAACCCCCACACCTAACTTTTTCTAGTCCCGAGCAAAACAAATAAATAGAAAATGAAAGAAAGGAAAAAGCATACGTAAAACAAGGAATAAAGTCCATTAAGGTTCTTATTTGCATTACCATTTCTTTTCTTCTTCTTTTTTCTTTTCTTTTTTTCCTTTTTCATTTTTAGTTGGTGTGTAATTCTCCTAGAGTCAGGTTTCGTGCATCATTGCCTATGAGGACATACATTATCACATACACCTTCCCCACATCTTCACATAGGGCGATCCCTACCACCCGTGTAACGGGAGTTCGGTCGGTGCATCCCTAGTCAGATGACTCGAAAGCAACAGGCACTAATTGCCCTTGGACCTAAGATCCCGAGTGAGGAGAGTCGTGTGAGTAGAGAGAACACCACTTATTTATTTCTTATCTACATGGGAACCAAAACCCCTACACCTAAAGTTTCACAACAAGATTTTAAGGGTCCCCGACTACGACAAACTTCCTTATACTAACAGACATGAATTGACTCGCTAGGTTCAAGGTGGACTTCTTTATTTGTTTGAGTACTAAAACTCTATGATTACTGATTGACATCATTTCATGCTCATATTTGTATCTTATATCCATTATCTTACACCTAAGCAATGCTACGTGATGAGTTTTATGTTTAGTTTTCAGGAATAAAGAGGTTTGAAGAGAAGAGCCATGAAAGGACCCAAAAGCTAGGAAAAAGGACTGAATGGTGAGATCTAGGGACCAAGATGCAAGGGAGAAGGACCTGAATGTAAGACAGAAGGACCTAAGAGCAAAACAGAATACTCCACACCATCATGGGGAGTATTTTACCAATTCTATTCGGGTCGGAGCTCCAACAAGTCGCGTAACCGCATCAAAGACCAACAATACCAGAAAGCAAAGCCCACAACAAATTCCAACACGATCCGACAATTTTGGACCGCCAATTGGCGGTCTTGGACCGCTAATTAGCGGTCCATATTGCTCAGGATCCGTCGAAATTTCTCCTGGACTAGTATTAATGTTCGTTTAGGCTATTTTTGGTATTGGTTTAGTCCCACATCGGGGGATTGTCCCCGATTAGCTTTTTCCATGCTTATAAATAGAACTCTTCACCTTCCATTGTAATTACCCATTGCTTGGTGGCATTCTCTCTACTAAGGAGTGAGCCTTGAAGCAAAAACTCAAGGTGGAGAAGAATGCTACCTTCAATGTGAGTCATTTTGTTAATAAAATAATTCTTCTAGTTTCTTTAAATCTTGTCTTTTAATTTGTGCATGTTTGTTTAGTCTTTCCTTTCCTTTTATGTTTCTTTAATGCTTCTTGCCTTCTTAGTTAACTTTCATTTCAGTATTATGCTTTCTTTGCTTAGTCTAATCAGTAGTGTAATGAGTAGTGAGTAGTTCCATCCCCATTTGGGGGGTGGAGAAATATGTGATATAATCATGTAGTGTATTAAGTGTGTGTTATTTTTATCCCTTGAGCTTTATATGATTTCCATAACCATCTAATGGGTCTCCACTCCTATCTTTGATAGGCTAATGCTCTTGAATGAAGCTTAGCTTATGCTTTGATTAGTGGACCTATTTTATGGGGAATGATAAGGTTAGGATAGGGATGAAGTTAATATTGGAAACACAAGTTGTAGTGTATGAGCTCTTGTTGCCTTTACCTTAGCTAATGTCTTGTATGTTTTAATGATGTAGTGAAATCTTAATTCATGTGGAGGCATAGTAGGGTATAGTCTTTATACTTGAGTTCATGTAGCTTCATTCCAATTATTGTCTTGTATGTTTTAATGATGTAGTCTTATCTTAATTCATGTAGAGGCAAAGTTGGATGTAGTTTTATGATTTCATGCACTACATGTTGTGACGAGCTTAATGAACACACACACACTTCTTTATGTTCACATTATTTCTGTACCCCCTTTGGGGTTTAGTTTTTCTTGCTTCTTTTCCATTTCCATTTGCATCTTAGTGTAGTTTAGTGTAACCAATCCTTTTCTCCTTTCTTTACCCCTTGCCTTCGCACAAACCAAGTGTCGACACACCTCCCAGTGGACGACCCGTATTTGCCACCGCTTCAACGCGGCCGTGCACTTGCGGTTAAATATAAAACGATCAATCAAGTTTTTGGCGCCGTTGCCGGGGAGGTGCTCTGTCCAGACGTTGGTTTGGACGATTCGAGGGGTTTTTAATTTTTTGTTTTAAGTTTTTCTTAGTGGCAGGGAACCTGAGGATCAAGGGGAAGTGACTGGAGTAATTGGAGAGCAAACGACCCCAAAGTGACCGCCAATCAGCGGTCTGGGACCGCCAATTGGCGGCCTGGTGAGCCTCAATTGCTCTCAAATTTGTTCCAGTTGTTATGTTGTTCACTTTAGTTATCTGGGAGCCCAATTTTGCATGTTGTGATCTTTAGTTTGCTCCCAGATTTAATTTCAATCCCCTTTAATCAACTTGGACCATAAAACTCAAAGCAAAAGATTAGACTTCTTGCCATCTAGGTCATGCATCATATGTAGACCTTGCATGCATCTTTCTTTTCTTTGCTTTACATTTTGTCGTTGATTGCTGGAGCGAGGTACGCATTCCTTATCACTCATTCACGCATTAGGACATTCATTAGTGAGTAAGGTTTGCATCGTAACAAGAGTGAGGTGAGTGCTTGTTTGGTGAGTTGCTTGCTAGCCTAAGATTTCAAAACATCTTTAAGGGGCATCACCTATAGACTTCAAAGATAAGGTGGGGTATTTCATCACCCCTCCCTTAGCCCCAAAAAGCACACTCAAGTAAAGCCTTAACTAAAAGCAAGTAGACATTGGCCCTAGGAATTCGGACGCACTAGGAGAGTAATCTAGTTGAGACCGCCATGACCTGATTGGCGTTGCCTACCTTGTCGATAGTAGGAGGTACTGGATCTCCGGATCTGGTATCACTTGCTGGGCATTGTGGTCCTCGTTGTAGGGAGGTGAGGCGTGTCGAGGCTAGTGACCTCGAAGTTAGGCGTCGTCTAGCCTAAGGACCCATTGCCTTACATTGTTTGAGCCATGCTTGCTAGTTAGGCTTCTACCTTCACCCTGTACCCTCGCTAGCTTTAGGGATTCTTCCATTCTCCTTTGAGTCATCTTCTTCTCACCTTCTTCTACGTTATAGTCTCCTCCCCTTTACACTCTCTGGTAGCGTTTTAGGGTCGAGTCGAGCACTTTTTGCGAGCTTAGTCTCGTGGTGGTGAGAGTGGTCGACTCGAGAGTTGTTTGTTGAGATGGATGGTTACATGGGCGACCATTCATATCATTGTTGGGACCAGGTTGATTCTCCCTGGTATTCCAGACCCATGCAACCTGGGGTGGCTCAGACGAGTACCCCGTGCGGTTGGGATGATCTTCATTATGTGACTGAGCAATCTTCATATAGGGGTGATATGAGAGAGGCACCGACGGCTAGATCTCCATCTAGTTATGTTGGATCATACTCTGGGCAACAAACTTTGGCCTCTTTCATGCATGCGGTAGACGACATGAGTGCACCAGTGGCTCCAGTAGCCATACCGTGCGACTGTTGTGGGTTGAGTGGTCATAATATCGGGGAATGTCCTTATGTTCCCCCAGAGCCTGAGTATGAGCATACATTTTCCCAAAATGCTCAATATGACCATTACGCATCCGCGTACATCCCGAGAGTGATGGATTCATGGGGAAACAATTCTTATTCAAATTCTTATACTTCATATTCACCCCAGTATCCTCCTCCCGAATACCCAGAATTCTACCAGCACCCCACTCCAAATCATTGGACTCATTCTCAGCCCATCAACACCCAACCCCAAAATTTCCCAAGCTCTGACTTGGACCCCATCGTTGACCGCATACCTGATTCCTTGAAACAAACTCTCCAAACATTCATGGAAACCACACAAAATTTATTGAAGTCCAACTTGAATTCCTTGCAAACCATGGAAATGCAAGTGAGCCAGATGACACAGCAATTCCATGAACGTGAGGAGGGTAACTTTTCTTGTCAACATGAGGATTCATCTTTTGATATCGAACCACCACCACATCCACAAATTCAAAGCACAACCTTTCAAAGTGAAACTCCTAGTCAGCCTGAGGGACTTGGGGTTTCAATTCACGATCACTTAGTGGAGGATTCGATTCAAATTGAGAATAACTTGGACCAGTTTCATTATGAGTTGGCACATGATTGTGCCTTATCTTTTTGTCCCGTGGCCCTTGAGCCACATGATCTTCATGTTGTGCCTCTTAAGGACTCACCTCTGGTGGAGCAAGAGCTCCCTAGTACCCTCAATTTCAAACAACCTGATGAGAGTTTGCCTCTCACTATTGTTCCTGATCATCTTGGAAATGATGGAACATCAAACAACTACATTGCTCATGAGGGTATTAGGAGTTCCTTGGAGGATACTTTGGGTATGAGACCCACTTCCTGTTCTCCTGGTGAGTTGGACATGCATAACGAGGTGCTTGACCTCGTTCCGACCCACCAGCCTGTTGGTTGGAGAGTTTGGATTGATGATCATAACTTCAGTTCCGCAACGGGAGATATTTTTCTTCCGTTGCCCCTTATTTCCCAAACTCTCGAGAGGTTCAAGCTCTTTCAGTTTGATCCTTTGAATGAGACGCCTTTGCGTCCGATTCACGAACCTCTCATTTCTTCTGGTGCTCTTTGTGAAGGGGGCCCACGCATGCGTATTCTGGCCCCGCGTGGTGTCATGTTCCCTTTCCAAGTGCATTGACCCACCCTTGAGGTTCCCATTTGATGTCTTTTGACAAATGAAGATGGGAACTTATGTTTGTACATAGTTATATAAAAAAAAAGAAAAAAAAGAGAAAAAAAAAGAAAAAAAAAGAAGTACAATAAAAGACTCCTTCAGTGAGCATTGATTGTTGTGAGCCCCAACCCTTGTGTATTTGGGCTCCATTTCTTTCACGTATTTGTATCCCTTCTTTAGCATCTCACAGGTTTTGAGGGAATTCGGGTTATGTCCATCAACATGACCTTGCACTTCCCTTTGTACTTCACGTTGGTGAGATCTCTTCTGTTTCATGCATACATCCATGTCGTATTTTGCTCACATTCATTGAGGACAATGCATGAAGTAGGTGTGGGGGGGTGTTTTACGTGTGTACATAGTCGAGTCTTTTCTTTTGATTTTGTTTTCTTTTGTTTGCATTGTTAGGGTCATGTTAGTGTGCTGCATTTAATATCGATATATCTGCTTGCCATGATCCTTGGGTGACTTGTCTTCTTTTGCTTGCCGAGTGCTTCAAAATTTTCTCATTTCTTTCAAAATCTTCATGTGTTTGCGAAAGAAAATGTTTTGTGGGTTTTGCGTGTGTTTAGCATGTGCAAAACCGTTGAGAGGCAAAGTAAAAAGAAAGCTCCCAAAATTGTCTTGAACTTGATGCATTAGGATATCTAGTACGTGGCTTTAGGATTTATCGAGTCGTTAGGATGCACCCCAGTTTTCCCTTGGGGGTGAGTAATCATAGGGTTTCAGTGCTCAAACATTTAATGAAGTCCACCCTGAACCTAGTGAGTCAATAATTCGTGTCTGTTAACTTAAGGAAGTTTGTTGTAGTCAAGGACCCTCTAAATCCTGTTGTGAGACATTAGTGTAGGGGTTTTGGTTCATGTGTAGATAAGAAATAAGTGAGTAGGTGTTCTCTCTTCTCGCACGGCTCCTATCACTCGGGAAAGTAGGTCTGAGGGGACTTTGTGCCTGGTGCTTTCGAGTCATCTGACTTGGGATGCGCCGACTGAACTCCCGTTACACGGGTGATAGGGATTGCCCTTTGTGGAGATGTGGGAAAAGGTGTACGTGATAGTGTAAGTCCTCATGGGCAATGATGCACGGAACCTGACCCTGGGAGAATGAAGCTCCAACTAATAAAAAGTAAAAGAAAAAGAAAAATGTGAAAAGAAACAAAAAGAAAAAAAAAATATGATAATGCAAATAAGAACCTTAATGGACTTTACACTTTGTAGCACTTGAGGATGTTGAGGTTGTCCATGTCTTTCACATAATTCCTTATTTAACTTGCACGAATGGTTCATTAGGGTAGAGGTGTGGACAGATCACCTATATAGAGTCGGCCCGTAGCATTACCGCGTCCATTGATCGACAAAATATTTCCAACGAGTCGAGGTCTAGATTGAATAATGCATCTTGTTCGGATTTTGTGGGTATATCCGCTGAAAACCCTCAGGAGACAACACTCCTCCTCCTTGGCAACAAAGAGGTTTAACGGCTTGTTGCACGTGCTAAGTGCAACCGTGATTCCTACGAAAGTGAGTTAGGATTTCTTGTTTCTCGTTTGTTTTTCTCTTTCTTTGTTTTGCTCGAGACTAGCAAAAACTTAGGTGGTGGGGTATTTGATTGACATCATTTCATGCTCATATTTGTATCTTATATCCATTATCTTACACCTAAGCAATGCTACGTGATGAGTTTTATGTTTAGTTTTCAGGAATAAAGAGGTTTGAAGAGAAGAGCCATGAAAGGACCCAAAAGCTAGGAAAAAGGACTGAATGGTGAGATCTAGGGACCAAGATGCAAGGGAGAAGGACCTGAATGTAAGACAGAAGGACCTAAGAGCAAAACAGAATACTCCACACCATCATGGGGAGTATTTTACCAATTCTATTCGGGTCGGAGCTCCAACAAGTCGCGTAACCGCATCAAAGACCAACAATACCAGAAAGCAAAGCCCACAACAAATTCCAACACGATCCGACAATTTTGGACCGCCAATTGGCAGTCTTGGACCGCTAATTAGCGGTCCATATTGCTCAGGATCCGTCGAAATTTCTCCTGGACTAGTATTAATGTTCGTTTAGGCTATTTTTGGTATTGGTTTAGTCCCACATCGGGGGATTGTCCCCGATTAGCTTTTTCCATGCTTATAAATAGAACTCTTCACCTTCCATTGTAATTACCCATTGCTTGGTGGCATTCTCTCTACTAAGGAGTGAGCCTTGAAGCAAAAACTCAAGGTGGAGAAGAATGCTACCTTCAATGTGAGTCATTTTGTTAATAAAATAATTCTTCTAGTTTCTTTAAATCTTGTCTTTTAATTTGTGCATGTTTGTTTAGTCTTTCCTTTCCTTTTATGTTTCTTTAATGCTTCTTGCCTTCTTAGTTAACTTTCATTTCAGTATTATGCTTTCTTTGCTTAGTCTAATCAGTAGTGTAATGAGTAGTGAGTAGTTCCATCCCCATTTGGGGGGTGGAGAAATATGTGATATAATCATGTAGTGTATTAAGTGTGTGTTATTTTTATCCCTTGAGCTTTATATGATTTCCATAACCATCTAATGGGTCTCCACTCCTATCTTTGATAGGCTAATGCTCTTGAATGAAGCTTAGCTTATGCTTTGATTAGTGGACCTATTTTATGGGGAATGATAAGGTTAGGATAGGGATGAAGTTAATATTGGAAACACAAGTTGTAGTGTATGAGCTCTTGTTGCCTTTACCTTAGCTAATGTCTTGTATGTTTTAATGATGTAGTGAAATCTTAATTCATGTGGAGGCATAGTAGGGTATAGTCTTTATACTTGAGTTCATGTAGCTTCATTCCAATTATTGTCTTGTATGTTTTAATGATGTAGTCTTATCTTAATTCATGTAGAGGCAAAGTTGGATGTAGTTTTATGATTTCATGCACTACATGTTGTGACGAGCTTAATGAACACACACACACTTCTTTATGTTCACATTATTTCTCTACCCCCTTTGGGGTTTAGTTTTTCTTGCTTCTTTTCCATTTCCATTTGCATCTTAGTGTAGTTTAGTGTAACCAATCCTTTTCTCCTTTCTTTACCCCTTGCCTTCGCACAAACCAAGTGTCGACACACCTCCCAGTGGACGACCCGTATTTGCCACCGCTTCAACGCGGCCGTGCACTTGCGGTTAAATATAAAACGATCAATCAATTACACACCCTACAAGGGAACATTGGGGTGCATCCTTTCGACTAGATAAGTCCTAAAGTCGGTATACTAGATATCCTAATGCATCATGTTCAAGTAAATTTTTGGGAGTTTCTCTTTTGATTGCCTCTAAACGGTTTGGCGCATACAAAACACAAGCAAAACCCACAAAACATTTTCTTTGCCAAAACATTTGGATTTTAAAAGAAATGTGAAAATTTAAAGCATTAGGCAAGGAAAAGAAGACAAGTCACCCAATGATCATGGCTGGGAGATATATCGATATTAAAAGCAGCACACTAACATGACTCTAACAATACAAACAAAAGAAAACAAAACAAAATGAGAAAGACTCGACCATGTACACACATAAAACACCCCCCCCCCTCCGCACTTACTTCATGCATTGTCCTCAATGAATGTGTGCATGATACTACATGGATTGATGCATGAAAAAGGAAACATCTCACCAACGTGAAGTGCAAAGGGAAGTTCATGGTTATGTTGATGGGCACTAATTGAATTCCCCTCAAAACCTGGGGCTCAAGGGTCACAGGACAAAAAGATAACGCACAATCTTGTGCCGACTCATAATGAAACTCGTCCATGTTATTCCCAATTGGAATCGAATCCCCCACCATGTGATCGTGAATGGAAACCCCAAGTCCCTCAGACTGACTAGTAGTTTGACATTGAAAGATTGTGCTTTGAATTTGTGGATGTGGTGGTGGTTCGATATCAGAAGATAAATCCTCATGTTGACAAGAAATGTCACCCTCCTCACGTTTACTTATTTCTTGTGTAATTTGATTCACATACATTTCCATAGTTTGCATGGAATTTTGAGTGCACTTCATTACATTTTGATTGGTTTACATGAACGTTTGGAGGGTTTGTTCTAAAGAATCAAGTCTGGGGTCAACTGTGAGGCTCAAGTCAGAATTTGGGAAATTATTGTGTTGGGTGTTGATAGGCTGAGAATGAGTCCAATGATTCGGAGTAGGGTGTTAGTGTTGAACGTTTTATATTTCTACCGCAAGTGCACGGCCACGATGAAGCGGTGGCAAGTACGGGTCGTCCTCAGGGAGGTGAGCAGCCTCTTGTTTATCAGAAATCAAGTGGCACAAAAAGATGGAAGAAAGTTGTTTATGCTAATCTAAACTATGCTAACACGAAGAAGCAAATGCGAAGGAAACAAAACAAACGAATACTTCAACTAAGCTAGAGAAACTTGATACTATGGAGAAATCAGTAAGAGAGAGAGACCCCTTAGGGGGTGGAGTGACTACACATACACAATAAGGAGGCAAGAATATCTTCCTATAGGCATAAGTGGAGGTAGTGTTTGCATGTATGGGAGGTGTCTACTTATCATTGCAAAACCCATCAATTAAATCACTAACCTACTTTGATTAACATTCATAAACACAAGTTGGTTATTTAAGAAACTAAACAAGCATGGGAGGTGCCTTAAAACTTGTGGCAAAACCCATCTAGTGAAGTGTTCTATTCTAACAAGCAAGCATGCATTCATATTAATCAACACATTTCAAAATAAACATCCCCATTTCCTTAATTGCATATATGGTAATCATCTCCACCCCCCAAAAGGGGAGTGGTTTTACTCACTACACATTACACTACACATTACACTAAGATAAGAAAACATATTAACTAAGCTAGATTTAATAAAAGACAATTAAACTAAAACATGCACCAACAATAAAAGAAGCACAAAACTAAGGAAATTTTATTGATTGAAGACTCACAATACCAGTAGCATCTCCCCCATTGAGTTTCTTGCTTCAAGGCTTTCACTTCAATTAGGGAGAATGGCCACAAGCATGGAGTGATTACAATGGAAGGTGAAGAGTTCTATTTATAGCCATGGAAAAAGCTAATCCGGGACAATCCCCCGATGTGGGACTAAACAAATACCATAAATAGCATAAGCACGCTCTAATACACACGCCAGAAAAAGCTAAGCGGATTCGGATCCACCTGGACCGCCAATTAGCGGTTCCAGACCGCCAATTGGCGGTCTACAGGGTCCGGATTCGCCTGGGCTTTCTTGGAGGCTTTCCTGGATGGTATTCTTGGTCTTGGATGCGGTTACTTGACTTGTTGGAGCTCCGACCCGAATCGAATTGGTAAAATACTCCCCATGATGGTGTGGAGTATTCTGTTTTGCTCTTAGGTCCTTCTGTCTTGCAATCAGGTCCTTCTTCCTTGCATCTTGGTCCCCAGATCTCACAATTCAGTCATTTTTCCCAGCTTTTGGGTCCTTTTATGCTTCATCTCTTCAAACCTATTTATTCCTGAAACTAAACATAAAACTCGTGACATAGCATTGTTTAGGTGAAAGATAATGGATATAAGATACAAATATAAGCATGAAATGATGTCAATCAAATACCCCCACACCTAACTTTTGCTAGTCCCGAGCAACACAAAGAAAAAGAAAAGCATACGAAAAAACAAGAAATCCTAACTCACTTTCGTAGGAATCACGGTTGCACTTAGCACGTGCAACAAGTCGTTAAACCTCCTTGTCGCCAAGGAGGAGGAGTGTTGTCTCCTGAGGGTTTTCAGCGGATATACCCACAAAATCTGAACAAGATGCATTAATCAATCTAGCTACACGACTCGTTGGACTCATATGTCGATCATGGGACGCGGTAATACTACGGGTCGACTCTATAAATGTAATCGATCCACACACCTAGCCTAATGAGTTATTCGTGAGAGTTAGTTAAGGACTTAAGTGAACGACATGGGCAACCTTAACTTCTGAAAGTGATACAATGTGTAAAGTCCATTTTGGTTCTTATTTGACTTTTTTTTTATTTTTTTTTCTTTGGAGCATTTTATTGGTTGGTGTTTGTTTCTCCGAGGGTCAGGTTTCGTGCATCATTGCCTATGAGTACTTACACTATCACGTACACCTTCCCCCAAATCTCCACATAGGGCGATCCCTACCACCCGTGTAACGGGAGTTCGGTCGATGCATCCCAAGTCAGATGACTCGAAAGCACCAGGCACAAAGTCCCCTCAGACCTACTTTCCCGAGTGATAGGAGCGGTGCGAGAAGAGAGAACACCACTTATTTACTTATCTACATGGGAACCAAAACCCCTACACTTAAGTTTCACAAAAAGAGATTAAGGGCCCGTGACTACGACAAACTTCCTTATACTAACAGACACGAATTATTTGACTCACTAGGTTCAGGGTGGACTTCTTTAAATGTTTGAGTGCTGAAACCTTATGATTACACGCCCCCCGAGGGAAAACCGGGGTGCATCCTAACGACTGGATAAGACCTAAAGCCAGTAAACTAGAAATCCTAATGCATCAAGTTCAAGACAATTTTGGGAGCTTTCTTCTTACTTTGCCTCTCAACGGTTTTGCACATGATAAACACACGCAAAACCCACAAAAAAAACATTTTCTTTCGTAAACACATGAAGATTTTTAAAGAAATGTGAAAATTTTAAAGCATTAGGCAAGCAAAAGAAGACAAGTCACCCAAGGATCATGGCAAGCAGATATATCAATGTTAAATGCGGCACACTAACATGACCTTAGCAATACAACCAAAAGAACACGAAAAACAAATAAAAAACAAAAGGACTCACAAACTATGTACAAACGTGAAAACACCCCCCCCCCCCACACCTAATCCATGCATTGTCCTCAATGTATGGCAAAATGGTGCCAATGCATGGATAGGGTGTACCGGACTAATGACGACGGCCAGAAGTGCCTGAAGAGGCACCTCTCTCAAGAGCCGACAACTTCCTATAGATCTTCCGGTTTTGCTTGGCTAAGATGACGTTCTGCTGCTCGACCGCCATCTCAGAAATGTCGGTGTTAAAGAGCATTCCTGAGCTCACAGACGAGCTTGAGGAACTGGCTCTAACATCCTCCTCCATTGAGTCAGGCACCCATGCCTCAGGAAGGCAATGGCGAAATGACGGGGTCATCTTCGCTACCTCGAGGTCGGTGCCTTGGCGACTCAGCATGCGCTCAAATCGTGGGATGTCCAACATGCCACACAATTTGGTAACCAGAGTCGGCAAACAATGTATATCTTTCAGACTGGCGTTCACTAAAACGTCGAACAATGTTCGACAAATGCAGTGTGGTGAACCGTCCATCAGACTATACACGATTCGCAAACTAGGTGTAAAAAATGTGGAGGTCCGCTCTTGGCCCAACACATTTCTACAGACCCACCTGGCTACAATGTGCACATTGGAGTAAATGTGCGCATTCGGTACTCCCACATGTGATGATACAGGCTGCCCACGCCCAAGCATAGATCGATAAAAATTGATATCGTGGGTAGGCGCGAGCTCATCAACCAAGGGGATCCCAGTCGCGTCGGAGATCAGCTGGAGTGTCACGGTGTGTTTCACCCCTCTGAGAGTGATACTAAACTCGAGTGGACCGGTCTGGTCACACTCGAGTTTAGTAAAGAATTCATGTACAAAGGCTCTACGTACATGGACTCATCGCCCTCATACAATAAATGGTGTCACCCCTTAGCTACGATTCGATCGTAGAAGGGCTCTCCGAATGCACGAATCAGGGAGGCAAAATTAAGTTCTGGAATTAAATGATGGCTGGCCATACCTGAACCTACCTGGGCGAGCTTTAGCGGCAAAGCACACTACGGCGAAGACGAACACGGCGCGAGAGGAGAAGAGACCACCGCACGCCATTTCCCGCAGAAACACAGACGCCCAACCACGAAACCAACAGAAAATACCAAATCCAACACCCAGACGAAGAGAATCTGGAAACAAAGACCAAACGACCGCTGATTGGCGGTTCTAAATCGCTAATTAGCGGTCGGTTCAGGGGATCAGGTGAAAGAATTTGGGTGGAGGCGCTATCTGAAGAAGATACGCGTTTTTATCTGCTGTAATAATGCGTAGGGCAAGGGGAACACACGTTATTAACAAGGGAAAGGGAAAATATCACATAGGCCTTCCAATTTTTTGCTTTTTTTCTTTTTTTTCTTTTCTTTTCTCTTTTCTCTTTTTTTTCAACAAAACACTGATATGTACAAACAAATGGATGGATGGATCACATCAAGTGACCACATCCAGGGGGAGTTCGTGCAAAGGCACGACTTCCACCTCGACCTCTGCCGTGGTCCCTTCCAAGTATGGTTTGAGGCGTTGTCCATTAACCTTGAACACGTCCCCATTCCTAGGATTTTGAATCTCAACCGCCCCATGAGGGGAGATGGTTAAAACAATGAAGGGACCTGACCAACGGCTCCGAAGTTTCCCCGGAAACAAGTGGAGGCAAGAATTATACAACAAGACCTTTTGTCCCACCTCAAAGGTTTTGATTCGCACCAAGCGATCGTGGAAAATTTTAGTGCGGGACTTGCAGATCTTGGCATTCTCATAAGATTCATTTCTCAACTCCTCCAACTCGTTGAGATCTAACTTGCGATTGGCACCGGAAACATCAAGACTCATGTTAAGATGTTTGATTGCCCACAACGCCCGGTGCTCAAGTTCTACCGGAAGATGGCAAGCTTTGCGATAAACTAGCCGGTAGGGGGACATGCCAAGGTCGGTTTTAAATGCAGTGCGGAAAGCCCACAATGCATCATTAAGCTTGACCGACCAATCTTTCCTTGAAGCATTAACCGTTTTCTCAAGAATTTGCTTGAGTTGACGGTTGGAAATTTCCACCTGGCCACAGGTTTGAGGATGATAAGGTGTGGCCAACTTGTGTGTGATGGAGTATTTCCTCAGCACTGCCTCAAGGGATCGGTTCACAAAGTGTGTCCCCCGATCACTTATGATACAACGAGGTGTCCCAAAACTCGCGAAGATGTGCTCTTTAAGAAATTTGATCACAACCTTGCGATCGTTAGTGCGAGTGGGGATTGATTCAACCCACTTTGACACATAATCGACCGCCACCAGGATGTAAGTGTGACCATGGGACACGGGGAAGGGACCCATGAAGTCAATTCCCCAAACATCAAAGATGTTAACCACTAAGATAGGATTGAGTGGCATCATATCACGTCTACCATTGCGGCCCACACGTTGTCACCTATCGCATGCTTTGCAAAATGCAAAAGCGTCTTGGAACAACGTGGGCCAGTAAAAACCGCATTGGAGTACTTTGGCAGCGGTTTTCTTGGCACCGAAGTGCCCACCACATGCCTCCTTATGGCAAAAGGACAAGACACTCTGAATCTCGTCATCAGGAATGCACCTCCTTATGATTTGATCAGCACAATACTTAAATAAGTATGGATCATCCCAATAGAAGTGCTTGACTAACGACTTGAATTTCGTTGTCTCACTGTGTCTCCAATGAGCCGGCACCTCCCCGGTTGCTAAATAGTTCACAATGTCAGCGAACCAGGGAGGTGAGGCTATTGCCATAAGGTTCTCATCAAGAAAAAACTCGTTCACCGGTGGATCCGGTGAAAGATCAATGGGGATGCGAGATAGGTGATCAGCCACGACATTCTCGCATCCCTTCTTGTCCCGTATTTTGAGGTCGAATTCCTGTAACAACAAGATCCAACGCAGGAGACGGGGCTTCGCATCCTTTTTAGACAAAAGGTAGCGAAGAGCTGAGTGATCAGTGTAGATGATGACATGCGACCCTATGAGGTACTGGCGAAATTTTTCCAACGCAAATATGATCGCGAGGAACTCTTTCTCAGTAACGGAGTAGTTGAGTTGGGTGTCATTGAGAGTACGACTTGCATAATAGATCACATGAGGCAATTTGTCGACTTTCTGACCCAAAACCGCTCCTATCGCGTAATCAGAAGCATCACACATCAGCTCGAAAGGTAGAGTCCACACCGGTGCCTTAATAATAGGAGCGGAGGTCAACTCACGCTTTAGAAACTCAAAAGCAGTCAGGCACTCTGGTGTGAACTCAAAGGAGGTTCCTTTAGCAAGCAAGCTCGTCAAAGGACGAGCTATCTTGCTGAAATCCTTAATAAATCGCCGGTAAAAACCGGCGTGTCCAAGGAATGAACGGATTTCTTTTACCGAGCTGGGTGGCGGAAGCTTAGAAATAAGCTCAATCTTTGCCCTATCCACCTCGATACCATCACAAGATACCACGTGACCCAACACGATGACTTTTGTGACCACGAAATGACACTTTTCCCAATTAAAGGCTAAGTTCGTTTCCGAACACCTTTTGAGAACAAGGCTCAAGTGGTGCAAGAACTCATCAAAGGAGGTGCCATGAACCGAGAAATCATCCATGAAGATCTCAAGGAAGTTCTCGACCATATCGGAAAAGATACTTAACATGCAACGTTGGAATGTTGCAGGTGCATTGCATAGCCCAAAAGGCATCCGTCTATAGGCAAACGTCCCAAAAGGACAAGTGAACGTGGTTTTCTCCTGGTCTTCGGGGGCGACTGGGATTTGATTGTACCCCGAATAACCATCAAGGAAACAGTAATAGGCGTGCCCGGCGAGTCTCTCCAACATCTGGTCGATGAAAGGTAGAGGGAAGTGGTCCTTACGCGTGACCGCGTTCAACTTCCTATAGTCAATACAAACTCGCCACCCAGTTTCAAGTCGTGTGGGCACAAGCTCATTGTTGTCATTCTGGACAACAGTGATACCCGACTTCTTGGGCACAACCTGGACAGGACTTACCCAAGTACTGTCCGAAATGGGGAAAACAATGTCATGATCTAAACACTTGATAATCTCTTTCTTAACTACTTCTGTCATGGCTGGATTTAAACGCCTCTGTGGGTCGCGACGTGGTCGTGCCTCATCCTCCATAAAGATGTGGTGCTGCACGACGTCGGGACTTATCCCTTTGATGTCCCTCAAGGACCACCCAATGGCTGATTTGTGCTCCTTTAGGACTTGAATCAGGCGCTCTTCCTGATCACCAGTCAACGTCGATGAAATAATCACCGGAAATGACCTATTGGGGCCAAGAAAAACGTGTTTCAATTCCTTGGGGAGTTCTTTTAGCTCAGGCGTGGGTGGCTCCTCAAGGCGAGGCGTGATATCTAGCTCGAGATGTAAGATAGGAGGAGCTCGCATGTACTTAATAGCATGCACACCATTGCTCAACTCACCCCCGTCCTCTTCATGATCGAAGTCATCCATCAAGTGATCATTTAAATTCTCATGAATCAGGGGGTACTCTTCTTCCAATTCTTCTTCCAAATCCCGGATAAGATTGACTTCCATGGGGTCTTCGAAAGATGTCGGCTGTCTAGCCATATTGAACACATGGAATGTCGCGGTCAAATTCCCGAACGACAATTTCATGAGTCCCGTATGACAATTGATCAAGGCATTTGACGTCGCCAAAAAGGGTCTACCCAAAATCAATGGAATCTGAGAGTGGGTTGTCTTAATTGGTTCGGTCTCAAGGACGACGAAGTCAACAGGAAATATGAAATCGCCGACCTTGATTAGGACATCTTCAATGACCCCCAACGGGACTTTGATCGAACAATCAGCCAACTGTAAAGTTGTTTTCGTAGGCTTGAGAGTGCCTAGGCTTAATCGTTGATACACAGAAGCAGGTAAGAGGTTAACCGCCGACCCTAGATCTAGCAAAACATTGTTAAAGCGAGAGTCCCCAATGATACATGAAATTGTTGGACTGCCCGTGTCCTTCAATTTTATGTATGTTGGGTTCGAGATGATCGAACTCACATTAGCCGCCGAAAAGGCTTTGCTAGGGACATTGGTTTTCCTCTTAGTTGTACAGAGATCCTTCAGGAATTTTGCATATGGAGGTATTTGTTGAATCATGTCTAACAAAGGAATGTTGACATTCACTTTCTTAAATATCTCCATCATCTTATCCACACTGTCACTCTGTTTCTTAGACAACCTACTAGGATAAGGAGCTCTTGGTAGGTATGTCTTGGGCAGAGCCGGAGAAGGAGGCTTTGGTGTATTACTCTCACCCTCGGCCTCTTCCTCACCATCATTCCCACAAGGGGGTGGCACAGATGGATTTTCTGGCAATGATACGTGGTTGTTGACCTGCTTCCCATTTCTCAGGGTCACAATGGCATTAACATGGTCCACAGGTTCTTCCACGTAGTTCACTTGCCCCCCCTGTGGTCTTGAACATGCATTTTGCATGTTCGAGTGCTGTTGAGCACGGGGGTTAGCCACAGGTTGGCTAGGCAGGCTCCCTCTCTCTCTCTCTCATGTACAGACTGAGCCAACTGACCCATCTGAAGCTCGAGAGATTTAATGGTCTGCTGATTCGAAGTGAGAACTTGACTTGTGGATGACATAAAGTTTTTTACAGAGTTCTCAAGTCCACGAGTTATGTTCTCAAGCGAATTAAACCGGGTTTCCAAGTTGTTTGAATTTGGGAAACCCGGTGGGTTGGTGTTCTGACTTTGGGGTGGATGATGAGACTGCGAATGCATGGGAGGCTAGTGTGGTCGGTTGGGTGGTCGAGAAAAGTTTGACGGACCACCTGGGGTATTGTTATTGTTCCATGAAAAATTAGGGTGGTTCCTCCATCCAGGGTTATATCATGATGAGTATGGGTCATTCCTAGCTCTGTCATAGATGGCGTTGACACGCTCCATCTCAGGAGGAATAGACACACACTCGCTCTCTACATGACCTATCCTACCACATAAATGACATGGTGGTGAACCAGATGCAGACACATGAGAAACATCGTGCTAGTTTTGGAGCTCAATCGAATCCATACGGCGCATTAAGGCCGCCATGCGCGCCTCGGTGGCCGTGGTGGTATCGATAGCAAATGCGGAACCCGATCTAGTTGAGTTTGCATTCGCGATCCTCGCTCCTATACTAGATGATGCAGGTGGTTCCCTCACACTCTCCCATTGCATGGTTTTCTCAGCGAGGTCTTCTAGGAAGGCCCATGCCTCTCTTTCATCCTTTCCCAAGAACTCTCCTTGACACATGGACTCAAGGAGCGTTCTAGATGGAATGTGAAGACCCTCGTAGATAATCTGACACAGGCGCCACAACTCAATGCCATGGTGAGGGCATGAGGATAGTAGCTCCTTGAACCTCTCTAAGTATGCATGAAATGATTTGGTCTCATGTTGATAGAACGAATTGATTTCGTTCCTCAATTTTTGAGTCCGATGATTTGGAAAATACTTTTTGAGGAATGCAGACTGAAACGCATCCCAAGTCCTGAAGGCATTCGCCTGGTTGCTGTACAACCACTTCTTGGCGTCATCCTTAAGCGCAAAGGGGACAAGCCTAAGATGAATGGAGTCTGTGCTAAGTTGTTGCAGTTTGAACATAGCACAGACCTCCTCAAATTCCATGAGAAAGATATAGGGGTCACCTTTCCCAGTGAAATGAGGGAGCATGGAAATAAACTGAGGCTTGACCTCAAAATGGTTCCCATTTATCTCTGGCAATACGATGCATGAGGGAAGAGCTGTACGGCTCGAGTAGCATCGATCGCGTAGAGGTATGGGAACGACAACTGGAAGCACTGGTGGAGCAGGTGGGTCCAGCAACTGCTCCTCCTCACGGAAATTAGCAGCCATTGAACCCGGACTGCGTGCGACACGAGAGGAGGAAGGTGTCGAGAAATCGATGACCGAAGCCAGATTGACAACGCTCCTCGTCAAACGACCACTCTCGTCTCGTGTCCACGAAAGCATGCACAAAGGTGCACACACACCAAAACTTTTTTTTAACAAAGAATGTGCGTAGAGGAGAAGACGAGGGAACACAGGAGAGAAAGAATGACTCAGGAGAGAAGGGAAGATGTCCTTATGCTACGGCGGATGGGTACAGGTAGAAGCACACAAGCAAACAAGGCTCAAGCAATCCTAAGGTCGCTATAGGTCCTTACAGCTAGACAACGCCTAACTGCGAGGTCACACGGCCTCAACACGCCTCACCTCCCTACAACGAGGACCACAAAGCCCAGCAAGTGAGCCAAGATCCGGGGATCTCGTCTCTCCTACTATCGACAAAGTGGGCAACGCCGATCAGGTCATGACGGTCGGGACCGGATCACTCTCCTAATGCGCCCGAAATCCTTAGGGCCAATGTCTACTTGATTTTAAAAATTAGGCTCTTTATTAGTGTGGTTTGTGGGGCGAAGGAAAGGGTGATGAAATCCCCCACCTTATCTTTTAAGGGACAACCCCTCCTTAGTAGCGTTTTGGAGTCCTAAATCTAGCAATCAACACTCCAAACAACGCTCAACTCACACTTGTTGCAATGCACTTCGTACTAACTAATGCATGTTCATACGAAATGCATGAATGAGAGTAGAAGGTGCGTACCTCACGCCAGCTCTCAGCAACAGAAAATAAAGCTAAGATAAAAGACAATCTAAATGCCTAAGTCATATACATGATGCATGACCTAAACAACAAGAATGCCTAATCTTTTGCTTTGAGTTTTAGGGTCCAAGTTGCTTAAAGGAGGTTGATTATGGATCTGGGAACAAACTATAATTCAAAACATGCCAAATTAAATCCCAGATCACTACATCAATTATGAAAACGACCCAAAGAAATACGAGACAAAAACGAGCTTACCAGACCGCCAATTGGCGGTCTCAGGCCGCTGATTGGCGGTCTTAAATGCTCAGATTCACTCAAAACTTCTCCAGGAGTTCCTCCTGATGACTCCAAGTCTCCTGAAACAAGGAAAAACTACACAACACAAATTAAATCCACTCGAATCGGCCAAACAAGAGTCTGGACTGGCACCTCCCCGGCAACGGCGCCAAAAACTTGTTGAACGTTTTATATTTCTACCGCAAGTGCGCGGCCGCGATGAAGCGGTGGCAAGTACGGGTCGTCCTCAGGGAGGTGAGAAGCCTCTTGTTTATCAGAAATCAAGTGGCACAAAAAGATGGAAGAAAGTTGTTTATGCTAATCTAAACTATGCTAACACGAAGAAGCAAATGCGAAGGAAACAAAACAAGTGAATACTTCAACTAAGCTAGAGAAACTTGATACTATGGAGAAATCAGTAAGAGAGAGAGACCCCTTAGGGGGTGGAGTGACTACACATACACAATAAGGAGGAAAGAATATCTTCCTATAGGCATAAGTGGAGGTAGTGTTTGCATGTATGGGAGGTGTCTACTTATCATGGCAAAACCCATCAATTAAATCACTAACCTACTTTGATTAACATTCATAAACACAAGCTGGTTATTTAAGAAACTAAACAAGCATGGGAGGTGTCTTAAAACTTGTGGCAAAACCCATCTAGTGAAGTGTTCTATTCTAACAAGCAAGCATGCATTCATATTAATCAACACATTTCAAAATAAACATCCCCATTTCCTTAATTGCATATATGGTAATCATCTCCACCCCCCAAAAGGGGAGTGGTTTTACTCACTACACATTACACTACACATTACACTAAGATAAGAAAACATATTAACTAAGCTAGATTTAATAAAAGACAATTAAACTAAAACATGCACCAACAATAAAAGAAGCACAAAACTAAGGAAATTTTATTGATTGAAGACTCAAAATACCAGTAGCATCTCCCCCATTGAGTTTCTTGTTTCAAGGCTTTCACTTCAATTAGGGAGAATGGCCACAAGCATGGAGTGATTACAATGGAAGGTGAAGAGTTCTATTTATAGCCATGGAAAAAGCTAATCCGGGACAATCCCCCGATGTGGGACTAAAAAAATACCATAAATAGCATAAGCACGCTCTAATACACACGCCAGAAAAAGCTAAGCGGATTCGGATCCACCTGGACCGCCAATTAGCGGTTCCAGACCGCCAATTGGCGGTCTACAGGGTCCGGATTCGCCTGGGCTTTCTTGGAGGCTTTCCTGGATGGTATTCTTGGTGTTGGATGTGGTTACTTGACTTGTTGGAGCTCCGACCCGAATCGAATTGGTAAAATACTCCCCATGATGGTGTGGAGTATTCTATTTTTCTCTTAGGTCCTTCTGTCTTGCAATCAGGTCCTTCTTCCTTGCATCTTGGTCCCCAGATCTCACAATTCAGTCTTTTTCCCAGCTTTTGGGTCCTTTTATGCTTCATCTCTTCAAACCTATTTATTCCTGAAAACTAAACATAAAACTCGTGACATAGCATTGTTTAGGTGAACGATAATGGATATAAGATACAAATATAAGCATGAAATGATGTCAATCAGTGAGTAGAATTCTTGGTATTCGAGAGGAGGATACAGGGGTGGAAATGATGAATACGAATTTGAATAAGAATTGTCTCCCCCACAAAAACCATCCCTCTCGAGTTCTACGCGGATGCGTAAAGGTCATGTTGAGCATTTTGGGAAAATGTGTGGTCGTACTCAGGCTTTGGGAACATAAGGACATTCCCCGAAAACATGATCACTCAACCTACAATAGTTACACGGTACTGCTACAGGGGCTACCGGTGCACTCATGTCATCTACCACATGCATGAAAGAGGCCAAAGGTTCTTGTAATGTCTCAGTTTGTTGACCAACATATGATCCGACGTAACTAGATGGTGGTCTAGCAGTCGATGTCTCTCTCATATTACCCCCAATTTGAAGACTGCTTAGTCACAAATTCAAGATTGTCCCAACCATACAAGGTGTCTATCTAAGGAACCCCAGGATGCATGGATCTGGAGTACCAGGGAGAATAGTCTTTGTCCCAACAATGATATGGATGGTAGCCCATGTAACCATCCATCTCGCCAAAGAACTCTTTGTTGGCATTTTGGCCTTAATCTGTGTTTTGATGATTTAATCAACCTAATCTTAATTATAATTAATGTAGACTATAACACATATTGCATTGCATATATATTGCTTTGTGCTAACTTCTACAGGTGATCAAGACTCAAGGAAGAAAGGAAATCAAGTCAAGACATGTATTAAAGCTATATTGAAGACATGTAATATTGTTTCCTTTGAGTCTTAGGAACATTGTGTAATTGAGCATACATTAGCCAAAAACTACTCAAACACACACTAGGTTCCTTATAGAAGTCACACAAAATTTCATATGATTTGGACTTCAATAGATCACCCAAACTTCGACCGGAAAACACTAAACACTTAACCTGAACTGTCTGCCCACATTCGGTTGACCGAAACAAACCATTCGGTTGACCGAGTTATCAATTACCCAGTTTGTATTTTACTGCCCGGTTTTGGTCGACCGAGTTAACACAATTTTCCGACCGTTTGTTTTGTCGTGTTATACCCAGCGGTCGTATTCGAATTTTTCCAAATACCCCAAAAATACATTTTCCTATCGGTCGACCGAGGACATTGTTCGGTCGACGAACTTAAGATGTCTCGACAAACCCAAACTGCCTGTTGGTTTTTGGTCGGCCGTGGACCTTGTTTCGGTCGACCGAATTCGATCTTGTTTGTCAACCCCGTAGAGCCTGTTATAACTCGGTCCAATCTAATTCGAATCTAATTGCCAGAATACCCCTCATGATTGTTATTTTATCCTAATTTGCTATTTTATCCTTCCATCTTACATCTAGGTCCTTTGCTCTTGCAGATAGGTCCATACTTCTCAGAGATCAGTCCTTTTTCTCGTGTTTTAGTCCTTTTGTGTCTTCTTCTCTTTAACATCTTTATTTCTGAAACGAAAACATAAAACGCGTTACATAGCATTGCTCAGGCTCAAAATGGACGATATATGACCTGGATATATACTTGATATAATATTAATCAAATACCCCTACACCTAGTTTTTGCAAGTCCCAAGTAAAACAACGAAAAGAAAACCTAAGAAAGGAAAAACAAACGGAAAACAAGATAAGTCCTAACTCACTTTCCTAGAAATCATTGTTACACTTAGCACGTGCAACAAGCCAAAAAATTCGAAAATTGAGGAGTGTTGTGTCCAGAGGGTTTTCAGCGGATATACCCACAAAATCCGAACATTGACGCATTATTCAACCTAGCAACATGACTTGGTGGATGATGAGAATTTAATTTATACCACAAGTGCACGGCGTCAATGAAGACGTGGCACGTACTGGTCGAACACAAGGAGGGAGAGATATTGTTATTTGTGTGATTTTCAACTTAAGGGAAGAAATAGAGAGAAAACATAATTTTGGTTTGAGATTTTTGGTTTTTGATTTCTAAGGCAAGAACAAAAAAACAAATTAAGAATAAAGCAAAGAAGGGTGAGAGTCCAGCGGGTGGAGGTTTAGATGTCGGGTTTTGTTTAGACAAATCAGAAACTTATAATAAATCATATTAGTTATAAAGCATTACATGATAAATGATTTAACACAAACTCAAGTAATCAAAATATCCTTGCACGAATTTAGAATAATAACCTCATTCTTCTTCTCATCACCCTAAATCTGTCACCCCCACCCTTTGGAGAGAGTTAGAAACTCATGGATGGAGGGAAGGAGAAGGGTCCTAGAGAAATTACAAAAGAAACTAAAAACACAAGATAAAACAACAAAACTTTATTACTAAATTATGGAATAAAAATAAGAACATCCTCTACAACATCGTTTCGGGGCTATTTATAGCCGATACAAGGGACCTAGGTATAAAATAGGAAAGTACACGTGGCGAGACACGACTGGGGAAAATCCAAAGCCACGGATCCACAAAGGGGGCGACGTTTCTGCCGCACATTACATGTGATGTGCGGCGGATTCGCCTCAAGAATGTGTCTGATTCGATCCGGATTTTTCCTGCGTGTTTATGGTATGATTTAAATGTCCTTTTCGCATCCAGATGATTTCTTTCCTTTCTTTCGAGCTCCGAATTAATTCTTTGTATCTTTGGAGATCCAAATTGATTTTTTTAGAACTTATCCAAAATAATATTTTGGTCCTTACAGTCGGGTCCTTGGCTTTTTGCAATTAAGTTCCTGGCTACTTTTGTGCTTAAGTCCTTGGACTTTTTGTAATTAGGTCTTTGAATGCTTTTATGCTTGGATGGACTTCCATTTGACTCCCGATAATCTTGAACTTGGTCTTTATGACAGGAATGAGTCTCTTGCACGCATTTATGCTCGGGATATGGGTAATTTGCATTCAGGTCCCTGTATTCTATAAATAAGACTAAACACATACCTTAGTAACATTTATTGATATAAAATTAATCTAAATGAAAGACATATGATGCAATGTATGCAATGCATCAAATACCCCCACACCTAGATTTTGCTAGTCCCTAGCAAAACAGAATATAAGGAAAATGAAAACAGGGAAATCCTAACTCACTTTCATAGGAATCACGGTTGCACTTAGCCTGTGCAACAAGCTTTTAAACCCCCAAGTTTCCTTAGAGGATGAGTTGTGTCTCGTGGGGGTTTTCAGTTGACACACCCACAAAGTCTTAATTCAACATTTCATTAATAACTCTCAATATCTCCACTCAACCTTGTACATCTCACTTAGAATTCTTGCATGCTCATTATATAAATCTAACTCATAAAGAATCTGACTTCGTCTTTGTTCCTCCCACATTCACACCACTAACCCTTCTACACATGTTATCACTTAAGTTATTTTGCACGCCTCCTCTGGTGGTGAAGTATCATTCGGATCAACCATGACATGGATCATTCTTTTAGCTTTGGGCCTTGAGTATTTTTTTTCCGTGATTCAACACATTTGCTTTTTCTCACACTTTTACCATTTTTTGCATTCGTGTAGCGAGTTTGGTCGATAATCCCGAGCTGGCAGACTCAAGTTACTGGGTTTCAAGATACCCCTACGGACCAGTGACTCGAAGGCTTGGGCTTTTGTAATCAGTTTGCAAAATGTGTTTTCCTCACTTTATTCCTTTATTTTTACTTTTATTTTCCTCAAGGCTTAATTGCTATTAGAAGTCCACACTTCCCGGTATATTTTCCTCAACCTCTGCTTTTTATCAACCACTTCAAAGATTTGATTCATCCAATTTAAGTGCATACATGTCTTAAAGGGTAATGGGTTATTTGTTTGGAACTTAGATTTATGTCATAATTTCTACAAGTAGAACTATAAGAACACAAACTCAATGCAATTTGTACACGGGTTTTGGTAGTTCAATCTTAAGCTATTTCGTGAAACATTAATTTTTTTAAAACAACAAAACCAATAGAATATATAAATATATAGATAAACACCCCCCCCCCACACACCTACATCATGCATTGTCCTCAATGTATGCAAATATAAAGCAAATGCACTTATTACCTGGGTGAACTGCGGTGGAGGGATGGAATTTGTTCAGAGTCAACCATAATCAGAACTGGATTGAATGTCACCATGTTGGTGCATGTATCCAGTTGAATTGTTCCCCATGTTTCCCTGAGGTAAAGGTTCCACACCTCTTACATGTATTGATTCTCTTGTTTGTTCGAGTGATGGTGGTTGGGTAGATGATTTACTCCCCTTTTTCGCACTTTCTTTTTGATTTTGCGATGATTTATTTGATTCAGAAATCTTATAGATACGTGCTCTCATCACAACATCACTTTGATTGCATATTATTTCGGGCTCACTATCAACATGAAAGATATTAAATTCATCTTTTAAGTTCCCAAAAGATAATTACATGAGCCCATTTCGACAGTTTATCAATGCTTCAGAAGTGGCTAAAAAGGGTCTGCCTAGTATTACAGGGATTTGTCTATTAGGATTTACAACAGGTGCAGTATCTAGTACGACAAAATCCACTGGGTAAATGAAGTCACCCACCTTGATCAAAACGTCCTCGACTACACCTCTTGGTTTCTTAATAGAGCAGTCAGCAAATTGAAGAGTTGTCTTAGAGGGTTTTAGTGGACCAAGGTTGAGTTGCTCGTAGACAGAGAACGGGAGTAGGTTAACACTAGCACCAAGGTCTAGAAGGGCTTTGTTGATAAAAGTATCTCCTATTGCACATGAAATTGTGGGACACCCAGGGTCCTTATATTTTATAGGAGATGAGTTAGACAAAATAGAACTTATGTTTGCAGTTAAGAAAGCTTTCTTTGGTACGTTTGTTTTTCTCTTTTTAGTGCACAGATCTTTTAAGAATTTAGCATAAACAGGTATTTGTTGAATCATATCCAGGAGTGTAATATTCACCTTAACTTGCTTAAATACTTCCAGGATTTTCTCCATTTGTGCACTTGAGTTCTTCTTCAGTCTATTGGGGAATGGAGCTTTACGAACATAGACTCGCTCAGGTTGAGCTATGGGTTCAGGTTGAGTAGGTGGGTTGGGCGTTTCAGATTGGACGTCAGGTTCAATGGTTAGGTCATATGTGGTTGCTTGATGGCTAGATTGATTAGACGTTCTAGGATTTACCACATTGTTATCAACTTGTCTTCCAGACCCTAATGATACTACTGCATTTATTTGTTGGAACGGTCCTTCCTCATTAACCATTTGAACTGGTCTCGAGTTGTTACTTCCTAGAGGTGGTTGATAGGGCTGATATTGATTATTAGATCTAGGATTCACCTCAGGTTGACTTGGAAACTGACCCTTTTCTTTTGCACCTACAATTTGTGCGAGTTGGCTGACTTGTGTCTCTAGCCTTTGGAAGGACTGGTTGTTTGTTTGTATAAAAGTCTTCATCAAATTTTCCAAGCTTGTCAACCTAACATCATAATCTCCATTGTTACTAAACCCAGATGATGTATTATTTTGGTTATACGGGTTTGGTTGTTGTCTAGGAGGTTGACCTTGTTGGCTTGATGAGAAATTGGAATTATTACGCCAACCTGAGTTATAGGTTGATGCGTATGGGTCATTTCTAGCATGGTTAAACGTGTCATTAACTTGTTCCCAGTCCGCACAATCCTCCATTAAATGACCAGTCTGACCACATCTAGAGCAAGGGATAGACGAGGCTTGATTCACTCGGGGTCGGGTTTGTTGCTCTAGACTTTCCATTCTGCGCATAAGGGTAGCTAGTTTTGCTTCAGCCGCTACATTGGCATCTACAGCTAAGACACCTTGTTTGGGTTGACTTGCTATTCTAGATCCAATACTTGGGTTAAGCGGTGCTCTAGCATTGTCCCATTGCATACTGTTTTCAGCTAAATCCTCAAGAAAAGTCCAGGCATCATTTTCATTTTTTGACATGAAGTTCCCTTGGCTTACGGATTCTACCATAACCCTAGATGTGGGTGTCAATCCCTCATAAATAATTTGGCATAGTAGCCATCTTGGAATTCCGTGATGAGGGCATTGGGTCAGCACACTTTTAAATCTTTCTAGATAGGAATAGAACGGCTCGCTCTCAGATTGAACGAATGCAACAATTTCATTCCTAATCCTCATAGTCTTTTGGTTGGGGAAATATTTTTTTATGAATACTTGAACAAACTCAGCCCAACTTTTAATGGATTTTTCGGCTAGACTATATAGTCATATCTTAACGTCATCCTTCAGTGCTAGAGGCACGAATTTCAGACGCACAGCCTCCTCAGAGATATGCTGGTATTGCATAAGAGAGCAGATTTCCTCAAATTCTCTAAGGAAGAGATATGGGTCTTCCTTAGAGGTGAACTTAGGCAACATACTCATGTATTGTGCCTTAAGTTCTAAGTCGCGACCCTGTATGGTGGGCATAACGATGCACGATGGCTGAGCAGCTATCGCTGGGTAGCATCGATCCCTCAGAGTTATGGGCGGGTTCACAACATTCTCACCCATTGGATCCGGGTGAGGTGGTGCAGCAGATGGATTGGGGCTAAGCTCTAGACTGGAATCTAGATGAACTCGTGAGAGTCGATTGCTCAAGTCCCAAACCCAAATATGAGTGCACCTGTTTGAATTAATTTTTGAATTCAAATTCAAAATTTAAATTCCAAAGTCAAATTCAAGAATCAATTGATATTTTATTTTTTTATTTTTTTAATAAATTTTTTTTTGAAAAATGAAAACAAACAATAGAATGAGGAAAGATGAGAAAGGAATCCTAATCTAGAGAATTGAGGTGAGAAGAGAAAGAAGACTCAGATGAGAAGGGAAACTTAACTCTAAAGATAGAAAAGAGGGTCGGTCAGAAATTCCCTAAACAAGCACGGTTCAAACAATCCTAGACTTAGTGTCGCTTAGATCTAAACGACTCTTAACTGGTTGAGTCAAATTGATTTGCTTGATTCACCTCCCTCACTAATCAAACCAAATTGGCCAGGCAGTGTATAGCTAGTGGGGGCGCTTCCGACAGAGTCGGTGCCAATTAGACAACCATTTCGCTTGGAAGACTTACGTAAACACAAAAACACTTTCTAGACACCAAATTGAATTCAATCAACTTCAGGTCATAGCAAGTCAAACCAATCTTGTCCTTAATTGAGTCCGAGTCCTTAGGGGCCAATGTCTAATTGATTTTAATTTTAAAGCTTGGGTGACACTTTCTAGACACCAAAGGTGATGAAATCCCCACCGTATCTTTTCCTACGGAGTTTCCCTTAAGATAGTTTAACTTAAATCTAGCAAAGATAGTCAAACAATGGTCTTTAGTGGGGGGGCAATTGCAAGGTTGTATGCAAATTAGATTATATGCTTAAATGCAATCGATAAAAACCGTGATATGTACCTTGCCTCCAGCACTCTTCAACAAGAATTAATTTGCAAGAATTTAGCAAGAATAATGCAAACAAAACATTATATGATGCATGCACTAAGTTCTTCTAGTTTTGCCAATTTTTAGGTTAGAGTTGAATTATTGCCAATTTTGGAATTTAAGCTTAACACGTGCAGTTCTACAAAAGGAAATTTTCCGAAACTAGAAATTACGAGGAAAGAGGCAACAAAGATTACCTATGCAATGCTCAGTCGGGTTCACCGCCCGCTCTCGAAATTTCAGTAGCTCCACGCGTCCACCCAGAGATGGCGCTAACCCCAGAAAAATTTGAAGCCCAGAAGCCTCTGTTGTGCGGCGGATCCGCTGCAACTTGTGCTTGATATGTGGCGATTTCGCCGCCCTGCTTGCTCTAGCTGCGTTCAGATTTCACCGCGCACTCTGTTGTCTCCTGAAACACAAATCCAAATACTTAGATCACGCACAAGATAAACAGAATAGAATCGAGAACACAACAATAAACAAAATCTGCGTCACCTCCCCGGCAACGACGCCAAAAACTTGATGAGAATTTAATTTATACCGCAAGTGCACGACGTCAATGAAGACGTGGCAAGTACGGGTCGAACACAATGAGGGAGAGATATTGTTATTTGTGTGATTTTCGAGTTAAGGGAAGAAATAGAGAGAAAACATAATTTTGGTTTGAGATTTTTGGTTTTTGATTTCTAAGGCAAGAACAACAAAAACAAATTAAGAATAAAGCAAAGAAGGGTGAGAGTCCAGCGGGTGGAGGTTTAGATGTCGGGTTTTGTTTAGAGAAATCAGAATCTTATAATAAATCATATTAGTTATAAAGCATTACATGATAAATGATTTAACACAAACTCAAGTAATCAAAATATCCTAGCACGAAATTAGAATAATAACCTCATTCTTCTTCTCATCACCCTAAATCTGTCACCCCCACCCTTTGGAGAGAGTTAGAAACTCATGGATGGAGGGAAGGAGAAGGGGTCCTAGAGAAATTACAAAAAGAAACTAAAAACACAAAATAAAACAACAAAACTTTATTACTAAATTATTGAATAAAAATAAGAACATCCTCTACAACATCGTTTCGGGGCTATTTATAGCCGATACAAGGGACCTAGGTATAAAATAGGAAAGTACACGTGGCGAGACACGACTGGGAAAAATCCAAAGCCACTGATCCACAAAGGGGGCGGCGTTTCCGCCGCACATTACATGTGATGTGCGGCGGATTCGCCTCAAGAATGTGTCTGATTCGATCCGGATTTTTCCTGCGTGTTTATGGTATGATTTAAATGTCCTTTGCGCATCCAGATGATTTTTTTCCTTTCTTTTGAGCTCCGAATTAATTCTTTGTATATTTGGAGATCCAAATTGATTTTTTTAGAACTTCTCCAAAATAATATTTTGGTCCTTGCAATTGGGTCCTTGGCTTTTTGCAATTAAGTCCCTGGCTAGTTTTGTGCTTAAGTCCTTGGCCTTTTTGTAATTAGGTCTTTGAATGCTTTTATGCTTGGATGGACTTCCATTTGAATCCCGATAATCTTGAACTTGGTCTTTATGACAGGAATGAGTCTCTTGCACGCATTTATGCTCGGGATATGGGTAATTTGCATTCAGGTCCCTGTATTCTGTAAATAAGACTAAACACATACCTTAGTAGCATTTATTGATATAAAATTAATCTAAATGATAGACATATGATGAAACATATGCAATGCATCAGTGGACCAACTTTTAATGATCATTGGACATAGTAAGACTGCAAGCTGACTCTATATAAATGTATTCAGTCCACACACCTAGCCTAGGGAACCATTCGTGCAAGTTAATTAAGAAATTAAGTGAAAGACATGGGCAACCTTAACATCCTCAGGTGATACAACGTGTCAAGTCCATTAAGGTTTTTATTTGTATTACCTTCTTTTTTTTCTTTTATACTTTTTTTCTTTTTTACTAATTCGTGTTTAATTCTCCCAGGGTTAGGTTTCGTGCATCATTGTCTGTGAGGACATACACTATCACTTACACCTTCCCCAAAATCTCCACATAGAGCGATCCCTACCACCCGTGTAATAGGAGTTCGGTCGGTGTATCCCAAGTCAGATGACTCGAGAGCACTAGGTACTAAGTCCCCTAAGTTCTAATTTCCCGAACGATGGGAGTCGTGCGAGAACAGAGAATGCCATACTTAATTCTTATCTATATGGGAACCAAAGCCCCTACACTTAAGGTTTTACAACAGGAGTTTAAGGGTCCCTGACTACGGCAAACTTCCTTATACTAACATACACGAATTATTTGACTCACTAGGTTCGTGGTGGACTTCTTTATTTATTTGAGTACTGAAACCATATGATTACTCTCCCCCCAACGGAAAACTATGATGCATCCTTACAACTAGATAAGACCTAAAGCCAATATACTAGATATCCTAATGCATCATGTTCAAGTCAATTCTGGAAGCTTCTTTTTTATTTCGCCTCTCAATGGTTTTGCACAAGCTAAACACACGCAAAATCCAGAAAACATTTTCTTTCACAAACACATGAATATTTTGAAAGAAATGGAAATTTTAAAGCACTAGACAAGCAAAAGAAGACAACTCACCTAAGGATCATGGTAGACAAAGATATATCAAGGTAAAATGCAACAAACCATCATGACCCTAACAATAAAAACAAAAGAAAACAGAAGAAAAGGAAAAGACTCGACTATATACACACGTAAAGCGCCCCCATACTTAATTCATGCATTGTCCTCAATGAATGTGAGTATAATACTATAAGGATTTATGCATGAAAAAGATAAGATCTCACCAACGTGAAGCGCAACCGATAGTTCGTGGTTATGTTGATGAACATAAACCCGAATTTTCCAAAACCCATGAGATACTTAAGAAGGGAATACAAATCCGTGAAACAAATGGGGCCCAAATTTACTAGGGTTGGGGCCCACAACAACCAATGCTCCCTTATGGAGGAGTTTTTTTGTTTTATTTTGTTTTCCAACAAGAATTATGTACATTAATGGGCTCCAACCTTCATTTGTCATGGACATCAAAAGGGAACCCACTATCTCTCAAGCCAGAAATGCATATGTATGGGCTTGTAATATGAGAAATAGGAGAATTGTTGAGCGGTTTATGAACCAACGATGATGGTTCATACCTCTCAAAACCAGGGTCTATGAAAGGAAATGGAAACAAATATGTTTCCATTCCACGGCAAAGTTGAGGGTCATCAATATATACCCTCCAACTGACATTTGGGTGCACAGGGATCATTTCGTCCACACAAAGTGATACCCTAGACTTGTTACCCTAATGGCGAAGTCAATAAATAGAATTGCTTGACCACTTGACACCCTTATAAGCATTGTGGTCTTTTGATGCCACTTGATAAGGTGAATCTTTGTCTGGTTGTTTGAATTGTAGGGTATTAGGTGGTTGATTCTTAACCTACATTGGGTCCTCAATAGATATAGAGTGAAGAGCAGGTGGTCCAGGGGCCACAAAAATGGTATCTTGTGTCTCCAGAGCCACATGATCAAAAAGATGTGGCTCAAAGGTCATATGATCACAAGATTAGGCACCTTCTTGTGCCAGCGCTATTGAAACATCACAACCATCAGGATCTCCATCAAACATCTCTCTGAAATACTTAAAGGTGCCTTCGACTTCATTCTCATCCATGCCCTAGTTAAGATTGACCTCTACAGGGTCATCCAAGACACCTGGCTTTTTCTCAATGGTGATGATGTTGAAATCATTGCACTGACTACCAGACGTGAAGCACATCAAACTATTACGAAAGTTGATCAAGGCATTGGAGGTCGCTAGAAATGGTCGCCCCAAAATAACAGGAATTTGTCCAAATGGGTTTGGAACAAGTAGTATCCAAAACAAAGAAATCGGCTGGATAAATGAACTCACCCACTTTGATAAGAACATCTTCCACCACGCCCCTCGGTTTCTTCATTAACCTATCAACCAGCTAAATAGTGGATTTTGTATATTTGAGGACTTCAAGACCAAGGTGGATGTAGATAGAATATGGAAAAATATTGACAGATACACCTACGTCCCATAAAGATTGATGTATAGACACATCATTAATCACACAAGAAATTGTAAGACAGTCGGGGTCCTTGTCTTTGACTTGCATGAGTTGTGCCAACAATGAACTCACGTTTTCAGCATGAAAAGCTTTCTTGACAATAGTGGTTTTTCTCGTGACGGTGCATAAATCTTTGAGAAACCTGACATAAGGTGGCATCTGCTGAATCTCCTTCAACAACAGAATGCTCACCTTAAACATTGATGAATATTTTGATGAATTAAACATTTGTAGTTACTGTCTTCTAATAGTTGGTTATCACCAAATTGGGTTAGTTGAATAAGGATATCTTTTATCTTATTATTATATGATCTCACATCGAATATCAGTAGTGTCGTTCTAATGCTCGTACTTATAGGGAGCTCGAGGCGGAGAGGGACGATCACCTAGACCATCCATCGCAACAGTAGGAAACATTGATGTGCATAGGAGTAGACATCAAATTTGATGAATCCTTAAATCTAGCATGGGTAAGGGTAAGGGTAGGGGTAAGGGTTGAAGGCTAAACTAGCAAACATGCTTCATAAACTCAGGTTGGTTATGGGTCCTTAGACTAGACGACACCTAACTGCGACTCCTCACACACTCGAATACTTCATCTCCGTCGGTCAAAGGTCGCAAAGCTGAATGACAACGTCAAGACCCAGAGGTAACAAAAGTTGTTCAAGCCATGACGTCGAGAATGGGATTGTCTCCTAAGTTTGCCCGAATCCTTAGGGCCAATGTCTTTTTTATTTTAGAGGAAGTCTTTTGATTAAGGGTGATTTTTGGAGCAAATGACGAGGTGAAGAAATCCTGTACTTTATCTTGTGTGGGACAACCCCTCTTTAGTAGCATTTTAAGTCTTAATCTAGCAATCAACAATCCAAACAAACGCTCACCTCACTCTTGTTCCAATGCAACAATACTAACTAATGCATGCAAACTAATACAAGATTGAGTGAACAAGGTGTCGTACCTCACACCGGCAAACGAAAACAATAAAAGTAAAGTGAAGGAAAGACAATATGCGAGGAATGCCTATGTATGGTGCATGACCTAGATGGCATTTATCTACTCTTTTGCTTTGAGTTTTAATGTCCAAGTTGTCTTAAACAAGGGAATATGCATGTTAGATTAATTTTTGGCATCAACACATAGCATATATGAAGTTCACAATAATAAATATTAACTAAGCATAGCAAAAAGTAGTTAGCATAGAAACAAAAAATGCAAACTCCTCACCCAATCCGCCACTGGCAGATGGTTTGGGAATTCTAGTCCCCTAACTTCCCCTAGATGCTCCTTTGCTATAGTGTAGGTTCCTGTCCACTTTGTCCCATGTCCAGTAACTAAACTAACAATAAAATGTAAGGAAAGACCCCCGAAATGGTGGAATTAACAACGACTATGACCAACTCCCCGACAACGGTGCCAAAAACTTATTTCAATTAAGCTTCAACCACAAGTGCACGATCGTGATGAAGCGGTGGCACCTACGGGTCGGATCCACAAAGAGGTATGTCAACTCTGGTTCTTTAGAAATCAAGTGGCAAAAAAAGAGAGAAGAGTTTTGATTACACTAAAGTAGCAACTAAAATGAGAAAGATCACAACTCAAGATTAACTAAAATTGAACTAAGCAACTAAGAAAGCAAAATGAAATTCAGTAAGGACAACCCCCTAAGGGGTGGAGTGTGTGTACACATGTAATAAGGTGGTGAAGAATGCATTCGATATGGCATGAGTATAGATTGTGTTTTCATGCATAGAAAGTGTCTAATTGTTGTGGCAAAACATATCATTCAAATCACTAATCTTGTTGATTAACATGAGCATAAACAAGTTGGTTAATAAGAACCTAAACAAGTATGAGAAGTGTCTAAAAGTTATGGCAAAGCCCATCAAGTCAAGTATTCTCATTTAAACTAACAAGCATACATTCACATTCATCACATATTGCATAAGATAGCTTTCATCCCCATTCGTTATTACATGTATAAACATTATCTCCACCCACAAAGGTGGGTGGAACTAGTCACTACACATTAAACTAACAATTATATTAAGAAAGAAAAACATTCTAACTAATTATACTACAATTAAGGAAACAAAACTAAGCTAAATATGCAAGTATTAAAAGAGAATTTGATTTATATTATTCATGACTCACATTACAAGTAGTATCTTTCCACTTGAGTTTTGCTCGAAAGGCTTACTCCAAGTAGACAAATTGACCACCAAGCAATACGTTTGGTTTACAAAAGAAAGAAGAGGATTTTATTTATAGACATGAAAAAGGCAACAGGGGACTACTGATACATGCCTAAAATGGACATAAACAACATATTACACAAGCACGAGAAGTCGGGTTAGAACTTCACCAAAATGGACCACCAATTGGAGATCTAAGGCCACCAATTGGCGGTCCAAAATGGTCTAACTCGACCATGTTTTGGATGCCTTCTTAATTGCTTCAATTATTCATTTGGGGTGCACCCTGATAGGTAGTTTGAGTCCAGGCCAATTCTAGTTGTAGAATAGTCCTCATGATGGTGTGGAGTTTCTCAGTTTGCTATTTGGTCCTTCTGGCTTACATCCAGGGCCTTCCCTCTTGCAAATTGGTCCATAACTCTCACAAATTAGTCCTTTTTCTCGTGTTTTAGCCTTTTTGTGACCTTCTTCTTAAACCTATTTATTCCTAAAACTTAAAAATAAAACTCATTACATAGCCTTTCTTAGGCTCACAATGGAGGATTTCTGACCTGGATATATGCATAATATGATATTAATCAGTCATTATTGGTGCTACGACACAATTTTTTTGTTGCAATCACGGTAATCACACATATTGAGCCTTCACTGCATCCTCGTCAACTTGTCCCAATAGAATTATGCAAACCTTAGACCAACCGTGATGTGGAGTGGCGTAAAGTGCATGTACATCGAAGGAAGACCCGTAAGAATACCAACATCTTGTTTCTTTAATAAATGTATGGGTCTCTGATCTCATCTCTATATTTTGCATCTGGGAGCTAAGATCGTCCATGTCCTCGGGTGTAGTCAGATATGTTATGTACATCCGGTGGCAATAGGAGGGATCATAATTTTCCCAAGTTGGAGAATTCCAAGCTTGCTTAGGTTCCCATCTCCATCCATCATTGGTGGATCGAGTTGAACCTTACTGGAATGATAGTTGCCTATATAGTAGTGTTGACCATGATAGATGTTGTAGTAGGCTTTCTCCCAAGGTGAGATGAAAGATTCTAGAGTGTAGAACCAATCCATAGAAGCAACCACTAGTTATTCTTCTTCGCCATCTTAACAACCTTCGCCTTCATCTTCGACTTCACTTACTTTACACTTCTTCTTTTAGGACATTTCCTTTCTATCTTTGATGAATCCCCTCAAGGTGATAGTCTTGTAGTAAAGTGGTTGATGCTTGCTTTGTAATCTAAATCCCTCCATCTTAATTTGAAGAGCATCAACAAGTGTGGTGATTGTTGTACAATAGGAATGGGAGGAGTTGATCGAGACCGAAAGCATGTGTCCAACTAAAAACTGTGGCCAATTCACTTGAATCTTCTCAATATGGTGAAGAAGAATCCGTTGAAGTTTCTTGTTGAGGTACTCCCAGTGACCGTGGGTGGGTAATAAGTTGCAGCGGGAGATGGTGTTGAGTATCCATTATTGCGGCTTTAAATCCATGTAATTGAAAGCAGATTCTTCGATAATAGAGGGTGTATCTGGGTTGCGCACCCTCTTTGCAAATGTCGCATAACTGACTGAAGGTGGTGAAGATGTCCTTGCTGTCGTCAGGAAAGCAAAGAGTGTTACAGAGAAGGATGGTGGTGAATGGATTGGATTCGAGCTCCAAGTTGGTTTTGTCTTTAGGAGACGTGTCGAATGTTGCTTATAAGTTAGAATATAAGACATTGATGTGGTCTGGGTACCACTTTAGAGTTGGAAACTCGAAGAGGGACTCCTTAATGCCAAATGCTTAAAAATCCTGTATCTCCACTGTCAGCTTCTCATTGTAGTTGGATGCACTGAAGGAGTCACACTTCTTTTGGCATTTGATGTCCACGAACTCTTCATCCAACACCATAAGATCTTTCTCATCCACACGAGCTTTCTTTATGTGGAAACTGCAAAATTCTTCTTAACGGAAATTTGGTGAACCAGTTGATTGAAAGGAGTTGGGGTAGAAGTTTTGCGAGTCTAACGAGGAGTCATTGAGAACACGAAATATGGAACTGGTTTGGTGGTGAGATGGAGAATTCGTCTGAGAGAGGTGAAGTCTGAGAAGAATTTCGTGTAAAAGAAATGGATGGTGTGAAAAAAGAGAGGTTTCGGACAACTTTTTTTTTGCAAAGCAAAAGGGAGGCTTAGCCTCTAAGATTTTATTACTAAAGAACTGTTTACATCTACAAAACGTTTCGTTGAGTCCACGGGTATATGCCACATGCATAACAGGCTTCTCCCTACCACCTATTGAAATCACGTTAAGGACAAGTAGTTTAAGGAACAATTACATCTCATCAAACTTCAGAAGTTGGAGTTAGTTCCAAGTGTCCTGAAAATGTCGCGCTTCTCCTTCATCTTTCGCGAGTTTGGTAGCTTGATCACCCATGCACCGGATTATGTCTTTGACTACAGCAATGGTAGCTTTCGGTTGCTGACTCTCGCCCTCGAAAATCCTACGGTTCCGCTTGTGCCAGCATTCGTGTATCGTAGCACTTAACACCCACCTTCGGACCACTCTGTCAAGTCGGCTTCCACTCACATGTGATAGTCGCAATACCTCACTCTCTAGATTGCTTGCGATAGTTTGGTTGAGCTGCATGAGGTTGAGGAGGCACCTCCACACCTCCTTTGTGTATTGACAATTCCAGAAAAGGTGCTCCATGTCTTCCCCTTGGTCATCACATAGCTCGCATGTTGGGTCGAGATTTACCCGTTGCTTTATCATTCGGGCTTTTTGTGAGCAAACGCCCCTTCAATGCTCCCCAAGCTGTTAGTGTGTGCTTCGAGACAGTAAATTTGTGCCATACCATCCCCGCCCAAGGGACTTTCCTGCCCGGTTGCCTCACCCAACTCCATACTTCTTTCATCCCAAGTGTTGCACCCGTCCCATTGGGTCGAAACGGTCTATCCATTCCTCCATGTATGCGCAGTTGGTTTATCCTTGAACAAACTTCTTCGATCTTGCTGGATCGTGGGGGAGGGAGGTTCCACATCCCTTCTCTAATGAAGTACGATACCTTAATGTCCCAAGGAACCCCCATCTCGTAGTGAAGCTGGTCACGCCAGCTTGTGCATTGAAACGGTTCACCACACCATGGAAATTGGACGAACCGAATTGCTTCCCAATTTCCCACCTCATATTGGATGTATCTTCTAGCAATATCTTGGACTCGCAGCAGTCCACGCCACGCCCATGAGGAGGTAGGTGGTGGTCTTGCATGCCAAATGGAATGGTTCCTTAGGTATTTTGCGTGACACACTTTGCCCAAAGTGAAGTACTGTCCGCCACCACAAGCCAAAACAGCCGGAGAAGGCCCGCCATATTCCATTCCGTTAGCCTCCTTAATCCGAGGCCTCTTTCGTCTTTTGGAGTACATACATCCTTCCATGCCACCGCAACCCACTTCTTCTCCCCTCCCCAAATAAAATGGCACATGATGCTATCCAATAAATGCAAAACGTTTCTTGCTAGAAGAAACGCTGAAGTCCAATAAATGCTGAAAGAAGTAAGAACAATCCATACTAGATCCACTCGCCCGGCCACAGAAAGGAGCTTTTGTTGCCATGTTGAGAGGCAAGACTTGAGGTTGATTATCAGTGGTACACAATGGGATCTCCCCATCCTTCCGGAAAATAATGGCAGCCCAAGATACATGATTGATCTCGTTTTATATTTCTACCGCAAGTGCACGGCCGCGTTGAAGCGGTGGCAAATACGGGTCGTCCACTGGGAGGTGTGTCGACACTTGGTTTGTTCGAAGGCGAGAGGTAAAAGAAAGAGAGAAAGGATGGTTACACTAAACTACACTAAGATGCAAATGGAAATGGAGATAAGCAATAAACTAAGCCCCAAAGGGGTAGAGAAATAATGTGAACATAAAGAAGTGTGTGTGTTCATTAAGCTCCTCACAACATGTAGTGCATGAAATCATAAAACTACATCCAATCTTGCCTCTACATGAATTAAGATAAGACTACATCATTAAAACATACAAGACAATGATTGGAATGAAGCTACATGAACTCAAGTATAAAGACTAGACCCTACTATGCCTCCACATGAATTAAGATGACTACATCATTAAAACATACAAGACATTAGCTAAGGAAAAGGCAACAAGAGTACATACACTACAAATTGTGTTTCCAACATTAACTTCATCCATATCCTAACCTTATCATTCCCCATAAAATAGGTCCACTAATCAAAGCATAAGCTAAGCTTCATTCAAGAGCATTAGCATATCAAAGATAAGAGTGGAGACCCATTAGATGGTTATGGAAATCATTTAAAGCTCAAGGGATAAAAATAACACACACTTAATACACTACATGATTATATCACATATTTCTCCACCCCCCAAATGGGGATGGAACTACTCACTACTCATTACACTAACTAAATTAGCAAAGGAAAGCATAATACTGAAATGAAATTTATACTACTCAAGCAAGAAACATTAAAGAAGTATAAAACTAAACAAACAAACAAGCATGCATATGAAAGGAAATTAAACTAAGAGAGAAACAACATCATTAAAAGAAAACTTCTATTATTAACTCACTCAATTACAAGTAGCTCTTCCTCCACTAGAGTTTTGCTTCAAGGCTTCACTCTTAGTAGGGAAGATGGCCACCAAGAGAGAGATGGATACAAAGGGAGGTGAAGAGTTCTATTTATAAGCATGGAAAAAGCTAATCCGGGACAATCCCCCGATGTGGGACTAAACCAATACCAAAAATAGCCTAAACGAACACTAATACAAGTCCCAGAGAAGTTGGGGCGTATCCTGAGCAATATGGACCGCCAATTAGCGGTCCAAAATTGTCGGATCGTGTTGGAATTTGTTGTGGGCTTTGCTTTCTGGTATTGTTGGTCTTTGATGCGGTTACTCGACTTGTTGGAGCTCCGACCCGAATAGAATTGGTAAAATACTCCCCATGATGGTGTGGAGTATTCTGTTTTGCTCTTAGGTCCTTCTGTCTTACGATCAGGTCCTTCCCCCTTGCATCTTAGTCCCCAGGTCTCACAATTAGGTCCTTTTTCCTGCTTTTGGGTCCTTTCATGGCTCTTCTCTTCAAACCTCTTTATTTCTGAAAACTAAACATAAAACTCGTCACGTAGCATTGCTTAGGTGTAAGATAATGGATATAAGGTACAAATATAAGCATGAAATGATGTCAATCAATACACCGCCGGAGAATCCTTGCGTTCCATCCCAAGGTGTGCTTGAATCCATGCTCCATGCATCACAGCTCCTTCCATGAAGACCTGACCCTCCGAAGTGTTAAATTTCAGACCCGAGCTTGCTGTGAATTCCTCGAGAATAATTCTAATGGCCCGAGCATTTGCTTTGGTAGCCCTTGCGAAGAGTAGGACGTCGTCTGCAAACAAGAGGTGTGACATGATGGCATCTCCACAAGATAAAGGCTCGAGTTTCTATTCCATGACCGCCATTTTCACCATTTCAGTCAACACCTCCATGCACATCACAAACAAGTAGGGGGCTAGGGGATCACCTTGTCGTAGACCATTTCTGGCTCGAAACGGCTTGGAGTTAGCCCCATTCACTGTCACCACAAACGATGCCTCCACACAAGCCAAGATCAGCCATCTCCACTTATCCGGGAAGCCTAATCTCTTCAGCACATGATCGAGGAACTCCCAAGAGATTGAGTCATAGGCTTTCCTGGTATCAAGCTTTATGCACATGTGTCCTTTCCCCTTCTCAAGGTGTAGGTTGTGGCAAAGCTCGTGTGCAAGAAGAATGTTATCACTAATTCTTCGTCCTTGAACGAATGTGCTCTGATTTTCCCCTACCAGCCGTGCTAATATCCTCTTCAAGCGGTTGGCAAGGACTTTGGATGTGAACCTATACGTCATATTGCATAAAGCAATGGGTCGGAAGTCCTCCACCACCGTCGGTGCCTTTTTCTTCCGGAGAATCGTGATTGAAGTATTGTTCCATTTCTTGAGGACCCTTCCACTATCCAAACAAGACGTGACAGCCTTTACCATGTGCCTCTTAATTATACCCCATGCTGCCTTAAAAAACTTTGCATTGAAACCATCGGATCCCAGCGCTTTATCAATATTGGCGTTCAACATGACATCTTGTAGTTCTTTTGGGTCCAACTTCCGTATTAAATCAGCCCCCTCCTCCGCTGTAATTTGTGGTAGAATAATGGAATGTTTAAGGGGTTGCACCTGAAAACCATGAGCAAACAAGTTAGCATAAAAAGACCGGAACGCTTCCCGGATGTCGTTCTCATCCTCCACTAGACTATCCCCCTCTCCCACTCGCCTCACTTGATTGGTGGCTCTCCTCACTCTAAGATGCGCATGGAAGAATCTAGTTTTTTGGTCCCCCTCTTTCAACCACTTTACTCTGGATTTTTGTCGTATAATGGACTCCTCCCAAGCAAGGACCCGGGCAAGTATCCTTTGCTGCATTTTCAGCTTGAGCTAGCTCCCCACTACTAGGGTGATTTAGCATTTGCCTCCTCACTTGCTCAACTTAATAAGCATTCAGAAGCCAACTAGCCATTAGAGGCTTTCATTCAGACAATTGTAACAAGGAAAGCAACGGTTGTCCAAATGACTACTTTTTTTAATTTGAAAACTGGATAAGATCTCGACAATAATGCTCAGAGAGAGATATGAGATTTAAGAAGACTATAGCAGATATTGTCATCCAAAAGAAATGGTCAAACATTAATTCAAAAATCAGAAAAAAAATTGGATGACTTGATTGAGTCATGGTTGTCTGAAAAAGAGAGATCAAAGAATAAAGAAGATTGACCTAGATTTGGTTATTCAAAAGAAGGTTGTAGTCGACCAAAAAATGGATCTAAAATGCCAAAGAGAATCGAAGGAACATTGGTATGACCAGCCAGAGTGTTAATCATCCATTGAGAGTATCAAACCTCCAATCAAAATTCAGTCATCCGAATTTTCGTCAACGAGAACATTTCCGTGAAAATTGAGATGTTCTTCGGCAGACTAACTCAAATCAGTTGTCGAATGAGAACAAGTGAGAAATATGAGAGGAATGAAGTGGAATATATTTTGAATGACTACTCATGATATTAGTCATCCAAATTTTGGAGATCAAAATGTTCTCAATGTTTTAGTCATCAAAAAATTTATTCGGTCGTCCGAAATAGGCAACAGAGAGGAGTCAAGGATCTAGACAACTAAATTGGGTTCCATTGGGATTTTCAGATGCCTAAAGTTGTGTTTACAAAGTGTTGACCCAAAATTCGGACGACTGCCAAGAAATTTGGTGGTCCGAATTTAGATAGTTCAAGGTTTTGAAAATTTTAGGCAATTTTACATGAAATATAACAAAAACAAAGTGCACGACTCAATTTGCAAACATAAAATATTATCTATGGAAGTTCATTATCACTCATCATACCAAGTTCTTTCTTATATTGTTAAATTGATCAACATCAAGAAATTTGGTAAAGATATCCGCCAATTGATCACTAGTTTGAACAAATTGAAGTGTAATGTCACCGTAGTAGCATGATCTCTAAGAATATGGTGTCTAACTTCTATGTGTTGTGTAGTTGAATGAAAACTTAAGTTTTTAGTAAGATTTATAGTACTAGTATTATCAAAGCAAGTTGGAAAATTTTGAAACTCAAGACCCAAATCCTTGAGAGTTTGTCTTATCGATAGGACTTGTGCAAAAGCACATTCAACTTCTATATACTCGGCCTCGGTTATGGACAGTGCAATGCTATTTTTCCCAAGAATTGACAAGTGCACTTGTACTTTTTCCATCACACATACATCTGGAAAATTTGGCACTACTACAAACAACAAAATCAACGGTTCTTGTCTTGGGATAAAACAAACCATAATATGGAGTGCTTTTGAGATAATTACAAACCCTTTTAAAAGCATTCAAATGAGATTCTTTTGGACATGCTTGAAATGGAGTGCAAAGTCAAACACAAAATGTGATATTAGGTCTACTAGTAGTCAAGTAGAGTGGTGATCGAATCATACTTCGATATTAGTTAATGTCCACACCTTTGGGGTTTTTTTTATATTTTTATAGCTTTAGCTTCTTCTCATTGGAATCTGTTGGGGCTTACTTTCTTGAAAACCAAATCTCTTGATTAGATCTTTTGTATACTTAGCTTGGTTTATGAAGTTGCCCCTCTCTTTTTCTTGATTTGGAGTCCTAGAAAGAAATTGAGTTCTCCTATTAAGCTCATCTCAAACTCACCTTGCATAGATTTAGAGAAATCCTTGCAAAGTAGATCATTTGTAGCACTGAATAACTTATCATCAACATCGATTTGAACCACTAATAGATCATTACCTTTAGATTTCACAAAAATAGTTGTTTCGACTTGCCCTAGTGTGAAATTATTCCCAAGCAAAAAGTTTTTCAACATCTCATACCAAGCTCTAGGAGCTTGTTTGAGAACATAAAGAGCATTTTTTTTATCTTGCACACATGGTCTCAATGAGTCTCAGTCACACACCTAGGACGTCAGGAACATAAACTTCTTCCATAATATAACCATTTAAAAATTTACTTTTCACAGCCCTTCGAAAATGCCTAGTGTCCATGTATGAGGCCTACATTCTAATTGCTTCAAAATGAGCTATGGGAGCATAAATCTCATCAAAATCTTTACATTGCCTTTTGAGGTAGCCTTGTGCAGCAAGTGTAGATTTGTTTCAAACTACGTTTCTCTCTTCAACAAATTTGTTTTGAAAAACCCACTTGCTGCCTATTCCAATTGGATCTTTGTGTCTTGGGACAAGTTCCCAAACATCATTGCATACAAATTGGTTTAGCTCTTCATGCATAACCATTAGCTAAAATTCATCTTCACATGCTTGTTCAACCTTCTTAAGTTCAAGTTGAGAGATAAAGAAATGAATCACTTAACAAGAGCCATATATCGTGTCACCATCCCATAAGAAACATCCCCTATTACTAGGTCTAAAGGATGATCGTTTTTATAGTTCCAATCCTTTGAAAGTTCATCAATATCCTCGTTTCGAGGTAATTGATGTGGCACAAGAGGTGGCTCTTGTGACGATACATTTCGGATAACCTCCATGTAATCATCATCATGAGGAGAGTTGTCCTACGCCAACTCATCAATGTTTACATGAAGAGACTCCTCCACCCAATGAGTACCTTCGATATAAACCCTATATGCTTTACTTCTACTTGAATTGCATAGTAATATAGCCTCATCGGATTTGGGAGCAAATTTGAATAACGTGTCATTAGTGTGGATGACAAAGCATTTTGATCCAAATCCTTAAAATAAGAAATCTTATGAATTTTTCCATGCCATAATTCAAAAGAAGTTTTCTTTAAAATTGGTTGACTAAGAACACGACATAAAACATAGGAAGCGGTGTTCACCACTTCATACCAAAAAAAAATTGAAAGCCGCTTTTCAAAAAGTATAGCTCTTGCCATCTCTTGGGTACCTCTACTTTTCCTCTCAACAACCCTTTTTTGTTGAGGATTGTGACGAAAAGAGAAGTTATGATCAATGCCATGTTTTTCACAAAACTTTTGGACAAGCTCATTTTTTCACAATTCTCCTCCAGGATCACTTATAATCTTGAAAATGTTAGAATCCTTTTCTCTTGGAGCACGTTTACGAAAGATTTTAAAACTTTCAAAGGCATCAATTTTTTCACAAGAAAGAGAACCCAAGTAAAACTTGTGAAATCATTAACAATTACAAAAACATACCTTTGCCACACAAATTAACGGCCCTTGATAGATGAAGAAGGTCTAAATTCAAGAGTTCAAGAGGTTTTTAAGTATTTATAACATTTAAAGATTTGAAATAACTTCTGATGTCTTTTCCAAATTCACAAGCACCATAAAGATTGTATTTCTTGAAATCAAATTTTGGAAGTCCTCTTACTAAGTCATATTCTGACAATTTGTGTAATTTTGTCATACTTACACTCAAAAGACAATAATTTAACCCATCTACTAAGAAAACATTTTCAATATGAGGAGTAGAAGTGTTAGTGATATTACCGATGCCAACAATAAACCTTTTTGTGTCACCTCCGAACATGATGGTGCCACCTTTTCTTGTTGATTCCAAGCTTGAGAATACCGAGGTGTCTCCTTTCATGTGCCTTGTGCATCCACTTCCGCATTCTCATTGCCTTGATCTATAAACCAAGAGGGAAATGATGACTTTTGTACCCAAATTTAGTGGATTCCTTATGGGGTAATCTTTTGGTACCAAAACTTTCTAGTCTCAGGCACCCAAACATTTTAGGAAAACTTCTTCACATACGAATCATTGGATGCATGAACAAAGTATGATTTGGGCTTCTTTTATGATAAGTGCTCATAACATAATCCATATTTTTGCAATGATTTGATTTGTCTACCTAATAGCATGCCAAGCATCTTTGTAATGAATTTCTCAAAATCTCTAGTAACATGTGCATTTTGTGCTTTAAGATATATGAGTTCATTATCATGTCATGTACCCTTAATTTCTTTTAGGCTATCAATCTCCTTAACAAGTTGTTCATTTTCCTTAGTCAATGTGTCATTCTTGCATGCAAGATCTTGATTCACATTCCTAGCTTGCTTGTTTTTATGACATATAAGCTCATAATTTTCCGCTAATTCATGGAAGGCATCAAGCAACTTATCATAAGTGAAAGTTTGAACTTTCAGAGAGGATACCTCAACTTCTTCTCCTTGGACTATGTGCCAAGACTTAAATCCACTACTTGATGAAGATGTGACACTATTAATAGCTACATCTTGCTCCTCTTGAGCCATTAAGCAAATGTTGGCCTCTTCCTTCTCCGATTTACTTGGAGAAGTAGACTTGGATGAGGTCATCCCAAGTGGCTTTAAGAGCCTTCTTGTAATCCTTCTCCCTACTTTCTCTCCTTCTGTACATATTTTCCTTGTCATCCCTATCTCTTCTTTTGTGCCTCTCTTCTTTTGTCTTCCTTGTCTATTAATGAGTATCTTTCTTCTCTCCTTTCCTCCCTTTCATTCATCTTGATTAATGAAGAACCCTTTTTTGAAATGTCTGGTTTTTGTTACATTCATAGCACAAAGGACCTTTGGGTGATTCTCCTTTGTTTCTATTGTATAGATCTTTCTTTAGAAACTTCTTGAAACGTCAGGTGTTAAACATTTCACTATTAACCCCCACACCTAACTTTTGTTAGTCCCGAGCAAAACAAAGAAATAGAAAATGAAAGAAAGGAAAAAGCATATGTAAAATAAGGAATAAAGTCCATTAAGGTTCTTATTTGCATTACCATTTCTTTTCTTCTTCTTTTTTTTTTTTTTTTTCATTTTTAATTGGTGTGTAATTCTCCCAGAGTCAGGTTTCGTGCATCATTGCCTATGACGACTTACACTATCACATACACCTTCCCCCACATCTCCACATAGGGTGATCCCTACCACCCGTGTAACGGGAGTTCGGTCGGTGCATCCCAAGCCAGATGACTCGAAAGTGTCAGGCACTAAGTCCCCTTGGACCTAAGATCCCGAGTGATGAGAGCCGTGTGAGTAGAGAGAACACCACTTATTTATTTCTTATCTACATGGGAACCAAAACCCCTACACCTAAAGTTTCACAGCAATATTTTAAGGGTCCCTGACTACGACAAACTTCCTTATACTAACAGACATGAATTATTTGACTCACTAGGTTCAAGGTAGACTTCTTTATTTGTTTGAGTACTGAAACCCTATGATTACACGCCCTCCAAGGGAAGACTGGGGTGCATCCTTACGACTAGATAAGTCCTAAAGTCGGTATACTAGATATCCTAATGCATCATCTTCAAGTAAATTTTTGGGAGTTTCTCTTTTGATTGCCTCTAAACGGTTTTTCATATGCTAAACACACGCAAAACCCACAAAACATTTTCTTTCGCAAAAACAAGACGATTTTGAAAGAAATGTGAAAATTTAAAGCACTAGGCAAGGAAAAGAAGACAAGTCACCCAAAGATCATGGTAGGGAGATATATTGATATTAAATGCAGCACACTAACATGACCCTAACAATACAAACAAAATAAAATGAGAAAGACTGGACCATGTACACACGTGAAACACCCCCCTCGTACTTACTTCATGCATTGTCCTCAATGAATGTGTGCATGATACTACATGGATTGAAGCATGAAAAAGGAAAGATCTCACCAACGTGAAGTGCAAACGGAAGTTCATGGTTATCTTACAGCTAACTGCCAGGTCACAAGGCCTCAACACGCCTCACCTCCCTACGACGAAGACCACAGAGCCCAGCAAGTGAGCCAAGATTCGAAGATCTCTCTCTCCTACTATCGACAAAGTGGGCGACGCCGATCAGGCCATGACGGTCGTCACCGGATCACTCTCTTAATGCGTCCGAGTCCTAAGGCCAATGTCTACTTGCTTTTACATTATGGCTTTACTTGAATGTGCTTTCTGGGGATAAGGAGGGGTGATGAAATCCTCCACCTTATCTTTGAAGACTATAGGTGATGCCCCTTAAAGATATTTTGAAATCTTAGGCTAGCAAGCAACTCACGAAACAAGCACTCCTCACTCTTGTTACAATGCACCTTACTAACGAATGCATGCTCTAACCATGCATGAATGAGGGAATGGGTGCACTTACCTCACTCCAGCAATCGAGAACAGGAATTTAAAGCAAATGAAAGACAATGTGCATGCGAGGTCTACATGTGATGAATAACCTATATGGCAATTAGTCTAATCTTTTGCTTTGAGTTTTATGGTCCAAGTTGTCTTAAAATAGGGATTGATTATTGATCTAGGGGCAAAATACATGTCACATCATGCCAAATTGAGCCCCAGACCTCTACATTAGAACCAGCAAAAACCAGAAGAAAGGAGAGAGCAAGCTGAGCTCACCAGGCCGCCAGTTGGCGGTCCACCACCGCTGATTGGCGGTCTGTTTATCTCTGTTTTCCTACAAACATCTCCTATTGCCTCCCCTTGATGCTGCCAAGTCCCTGCTACAACCAAACACTAAATACAAAAGATTAAACCTACTCGAATTGTCCAAACCAAAGTCTGGACAGAGCACCTCCCCGGCAACGGTGCAAAAAAACACTTGTTTAATCGTTTATATTTACCGCAATTGCATGACGCCAGTGAAGACGTGACAAATTTGGGTCGATCCACATGGAGGTGTGTCGACTATGGTTCTTTCGAAGGCAACTTGGAAAAGAGGGGAGAAGAGATTTGAGTATGCTAATCTAAGCTACACTAAACTAGTAAGAAGAAATGCGAAAGAAAGCAATTAACGATTGATTCAAACTAAACTAAGAGAACTTAATGCAAAGATGCAAATCAGGAAGAGAGACCCCTAAGGGGTGGAGTGAGTACACACATGCATTAAGATGGTGAAGAATGCATTCAATAGTCACAAATGTAGGTAGTGTTTTCCTGTATAGGAAGTGTGTAATGGTTATGGCAAAACCTATCAATCCAATCACTAACCTAGTTGATTAACATTCACATACACAAGTTGGTTAATTCAGAACCTAACAAGAATGGGAGGTGTATAATAGTTGTGCCAAAACTCATCAACTGAAGTGTTCTACTCTAAACAAGCAAGCATACATTCCCATTTATCAACACATTTTAAAATAAAGCATTCATTTCCATTCTTTAATGCATGTATGAACATCTTGTCCACCCCTAAAGGGGGATAGAACTACTCACTACTCATTAAAAGAAGACAAAACGAAATTAAGTTAATTAAGATAGGAAGGGGAGGCATCCTAATTACTTCTACTAAGATTAAGACAAACAAAACAAGCTAAACAAGCAAGCATTAAAACAAAGACAACATTAAAAGAAACTATGAAGAATTTTTTATTTACATGACTCACATTAAAAGTAGCATTCTTCTCTACCTTGACTTTTGATCCAAGGCTTACTCCAAGTAGAGAGAATGCCACCAAACAATGGTAAATACAAATGAGGAGGAAGAGTTCTATTTATAGTCATTGAAAAATGCAATCGGGGACAATCCCGTGGTATGGTACTAAACGCATACCATAAATGGACTAAATACATATCAATACAACACCCGACGAAGTCTTATCAGGTTTGGATCCAAATGGACCGCCAACTGGCTGTCTGGGACATGCCAATTATTAACTAGAATGTTAAATTCTATGTCACTTACAGCTGACATGCCTTCCTCTTAACAAGGAGTAGTTCGTTACAAAATAATTGATTGACATCATTTCATGCTCATATTTGTATCTTATATCCATTATCTTACACCTAAGCAATGCTACGTGACGAGTTTTATGTTTAGTTTTCAGGAATAAAGAGGTTTGAAGAGAAGAGCCATGAAAGGACCCAAAAGCTGGGAAAAAGGACTGAATGGTGAGATCTAGGGAGCAAGATGCAAGGGAGAAGGACCTGAATGTAAGACAGAAGGACCTAAGAGCAAAACAGAATACTCCACACCATCATGGGGAGTATTTTACCAATTCTATTCGGGTCGGAGCTCCAACAAGTCGAGTAACCGCATCAAAGACCAACAATACCAGAAAGCAAAGCCCACAACAAATTCCAACACGATCCGACAATGTTGGACCGCCAATTGGCGGTCTTGGACCGCTAATTGGCGGTCCATATTGCTCAGGATCCGTCGAAATTTCTTCTGGACTTGTATTAATGTTCGTTTAGGCTATTTTTGGTATTGGTTTAGTCCCACATCGGGGGATTGTCCCCGATTAGCTTTTTCCATGCTTATAAATAGAACTCTACATCTTCCATTGTAATTACCCATTGCTTGGTGGCATTCTCTCTACTAAGGAGTGAGCCTTGAAGCAATAACTCAAGGTGTAGAAGAATGCTACCTTCAATGTGAGTCATTGTTAATAAAAGTTTATTTGTTTCTTTTAATCTTGTTTTGTTATGTTGCTTGTTTTGTGTGGGTTGCTTTACTTTGTTTAATCTCTGGTTTAGTAATTTTAGTATCTTAGTTAAATGTTTTCTTTACTTAGTCTAATCAGTAGTGTAATGAGTAGTGAGTAGTTCCATCCCCATTTGGGGGGTGGAGAAATATGTGATATAATCATGTAGTGTATTAAGTGTGTGTTATTTTTATCCCTTGAGCTTTATATGATTTCCATAACCATCTAATGGGTTTTCACTCTTATCTTTGATATGCTAATGCTCTTGAATGAAGCTTAGCTTATGCTTTGATTAGTGGACCTATTTTATGGGGAATGATATGGTTAGGATATGAATGAAGTTAATATTGGAAACACAATTTGTAGTGTATGTACTCTTGTTGCCTTTACCTTAGCTAATGTCTTGTATGTTTTAATGATGTAGTGAAATCTTAATTCATGTAGAGGCATAGTAGGGTATAGTCTTTATACTTGAGTTCATGTAGCTTCATTCCAATTATTGTCTTGTATGTTTTAATGATGTAGTCTTATCTTAATTCATGTAGAGGCAAAGTTGGATGTAGTTTTATGATTTCATGCACTACATGTTGTGAGGAGCTAAATGAACACACACACTTCTTTATGTTCACATTATTTCTCTACCCCCTTTGGGGCTTAGTTTATTGCTTTTCTTCCATTTCCATTTGCACATTAGTGTAGTTTAGTGTAACCAACCTTTCTTCCCTTTCTTTACCTCTCGCCTTCGCACAAACCAAGTGTCGACACACCTCCCAGTGGACGACCCGTATTTGCCACCGCTTCAACGCGGCCGTGCACTTGCGGTTAAATATAAAACGATCAATCAAGTTTTTGGCGCCGTTGCCGGGGAGGTGCTCTGTCCAGACCCTTGTTTGGACGATTCAAGGGGTTTTTAATTTTTTGTTTCCAGTGTTTCTTAGTTTCAGGGAACCAGCACATCAAGGGGAGGCTACTGAAGAAGTTTGAGGAAGAGAAACCACAAAAGGACCGCTAATCAGCGGTTGGAGCCCGCCGGCCTGGTAAGGGTTTCCTGCTTCCAAATTTTTTGTGGTAGTTAGTTCTGTAATTGGTGTTATCTGGGAGTCCAATTTTGCATGTTGTGACTTCGTGTTTGCTCCCAGATCATTAATCACTCCCCCTTTAATCAACTTGGACCGTAAAACTCAAAGCAAAAGATTAGACTCTTTGCCATCTAGGTCATGCATCATATGTAGACCTTGCATGCATCTTTCTTTTCTTTGCTTTACATTTTGTCGTTGATTGTTGGAGCGAGGTACGCATTCCTTATCACTCATTCACGCATTAGGACATTCATTAGTGAGTAAGGTTTGCATCGAAACAAGAGTGAGGTAAGTGCTTGTTTGGTGAGTTGCTTGCTAGCCTAAGATTTCAAAACATCTTTAAGGGGCATCACCTATAGTCTTCAAAGATAAGGTGGGGGATTTCATCACCCCTCCCTTAGCCCCAAAAACCACACTCAAGTAAAGCCTTAACTAAAAGCAAGTAGACATTGGCCCTAGGATTTTGGACGCACTAGGAGAGTAATCTAGTTGAGACCGCCATGACCTGATCGGCGTTGCCTACCTTGTCGATAGTAGGAGGTACTGGATCTCCGGATCTGGTATCACTTGCTGGGCATTGTGGTCCTCGTTGTAGGGAGGTGAGGCGTGTCGAGGCTAGTGACCTCGAAGTTAGGCGTCGTCTAGCCTAAGGACCCATTGCCTTACATTGTTTGAGCCATGCTTGCTAGTTAGGCTTCTACCTTCACCCTGTACCCTCGCTAGCTCTAGGGATTCTTCCCTTCTCCTCTGAGTCATCTTCTTCTCACCTTCTTCTACGTTATAGTCTCCTCCCCTTTACACTCTCTGGTAGCGTTTTAGGGTCGAGTCGAGCACTTTTTGCGAGCTTAGTCTCGTGGTGGTGAGAGTGGTCGACTCAAGAGTTGTTTGTTGAGATGGATGGTTACATGGGCGACCATTCATATCATTGTTGGGACCAGGATGATTCTCCCTGGTATTCCGGACCCATGCAACCTGGGGTGGCTCAGACGAACACCCCGTACGGTTGGGATGATCTTCATTATGTGACTGAGCAATCTTCATATAGGGGTGATATGAGAGAGGCACCAACGGCTAGATCTCCATCTAGTTATGTTGGATCATACTCTGGGCAACAAACTTTGGCCTCTTTCATGCATGTGGTAGATGACATGGGTGCACCGGTGGCTCCAGTAGCCGTACCGTGTCACTATTGTGGGTTGAGTGGTCATGATTTCGGGGAATGTCCTTATGTTCCCCCAGAGCCTGAGTATGAGCATACATTTTCCCAAAATGCTCATTATGACCATTACGCATCCGTGTACAATCCGAGAGTGATGGATTCATGGGGAGACAATTCATATCCAAATTCTTATACTTCATTTCCACCACAGTATCCTCCTCCCGAATACCCAGAATTCTACCAACACCCCACTCCAAATCATTGGACTTATTCTCAGGACATCAACACCCAACCCCAAAATTTCCCAAGATCTGACTTGGACCTCCTCGTTGACCGCATACAAAATCTGACACTTCAAGTGAGTCAACTGACGCAACAATTAAGTGAGGAGAGTAACCTTTCTTGTCAACATGAGGATTTATCTTCTGAAATCGAACCACCACCACATCCACAAATTCAAAGCACAATCTTTCAAAGTCAAACTCCTAGTCAGTCTGAGGGACTTGGGGTTTCAATTCACGATCACTTAGTGGAGGATTCGATTCAAATTGAGAATAACTTGGACCAGCTTCATTATGAGTCGGCACAAGATTGTGCCTTATCTTTTTGTCCCGTGGCCCTTGAGCCACATGATCTTCATGTTGTGCCTCTTAAGGACTCACCTCTGGTGGAGCAAGAGCTCCCTAGTACCCTCAATTTGAAACAACCTGATGAGAGTTTACCTCTCACTATTGTTCCTGATCATCTTGGAAATGATGGAACATCAAACAACTACATTGCTCATGAGGGTATTAGGAGTTCCTTGGAGGATACTTTGGGTATGAGACCCACTTCCTGTTCTCCTGGTGAGTTGGACATGCATAACGAGGTGCTTGACCTCGTTCCGACCCACCAGCCTATTGGTTGGAGAGTTTGGATTGACGATCATAACTTCAGCAGCGCAACGGGAGAAACTCTTCTTCCGTTGCCCCTCATTTCCCAAACTCTTGAGAGGTTCAAGCTCTTTCAGTTTGATCCTTTGAATGAGACGCCTTTGCGTCCAATTCACGAACCTCTCATTTCATCTGGTGCTCTTTGTGAAGGTGGCCCACGCATGCGTATTCTGGCCCCGCGTGGTGTCATGTTCCCTTTCCAAGTGTATTGACCCACTCTTGAGGTTCCCATTTGATGTCTTTTGACAAATAAAGATGGGAACTTATGTTTGTACATAGTTATATAAAAAAAGAAAAAAAAGAAAAGAAAAAAAAGAAAAGAAAAAAAAAGAGTTCAATAAAAGACTCCTTCAGTGAGCATCGATTGTTGTGAGCCCCAACCCTTGTGTATTTGGGCTTCATTTCTTTCATGTATTTGTACCCTTTCTTTAGCATCTCACAGGTTTTGAGGGAATTTGGGTTGTGTCCATCAACATAGCCATACACTTCCCTTTGTACTTCACGTTGGTGAGATCTCTCCTTTTTCATGCATAAATCCATGTAGTATCTTGCTTGCATTCATTGAGGACAATGCATGAAGTAGGTGTGGGGGGGTGTTTTACGTGTGTACATAGTTGAGTCTTTTTCCTTTGATTTTGTTTTCTTTTGTTTGCATTGTTAGGGTCATGATAGTGTGCTACATTTAATATCGATATATCTGCTTGCCATGATCCTTGGGTGACTTGTCTTCTTTTGCTTGCCTAGTGCTTCCAAATTTTCACATTTCTTTCAAAATCTTCAGGTGTTTTCGAAAGAAAATGTTTTGTGGGTTTTGCGTGTGTTTAGCATGTGCAAAAACGTTGAGAGGCAAAGTAAAAAGAAAGCTCCCAAAATTGTCATGAACTTGATGCATTAGGATATCTAGTACGTGGCTTTAGGATTTATCGAGTCGTTAGGATGCACCCCAGTTTTCCCTTGGGGTGAGTAATCATAGGGTTTCAGTGCTCAAACATTTAATGAACTCCACCCTGAACCTAGTGAGTCAATAATTCGTGTCTGTTAACTTAAGGAAGTTTGTTGTAGTCAAGGACCCTCTAAATCCTGTTGTGAGACATTAGTGTAGGGGTTTTGGTTCATGTGTAGATAAGAAATAAGTGAGTAGGTGTTCTCTCTTCTCGCACGGCTCCTATCACTCGGGAAAGTAGGTCTGAGGGGACTTTGTGCCTGGTGCTTTCGAGTCATCTGACTTGGGATGCGCCGACTGAACTCCCGTTACACGGGTGGTAGGGATTGCCCTATGTGGAGATGTGGGGAAAGGTGTACGTGATAGTGTAAGTCCTCATGGGCAATGATGCACGGAACCTGACCCTGGGAGAATGAAGCTCCAACTAATAAAAAGTAAAAGAAAAAAAATGTGAAAAGAAACAAAAAGAAAAAAAATATGATAATGCAAATAAGAACCTTAATGGACTTTACACTTTGTAGCACTTGAGGATGTTGAGGTTGTCCATGTCTTTCACATAATTCCTTATTTAACTTGCACGAATGGTTCATTAGGGTAGAGGTGTGGACTGATCACCTATATAGAGTCGGCCCGTAGCATTACCGCGTCCATTGATCGACAAAATATTTCCAACGAGTCGAGGTCTAGATTGAATAATGCATCTTGTTCGGATTTTGTGGGTATATCCGCTGAAAACCCTCAGGAGACAACACTCCTCCTCCTTGGCAACAAGGAGGTTTAACGGCTTGTTGCACGTGCTAAGTGCAACCGTGATTCCTACGAAAGTGAGTTAGGATTTCTTGTTTCTCGTTTGTTTTTCTCTTTCTTTGTTTTGCTCGAGACTAGCAAAAACTTAGGTGTGGGGGTATTTGATTGACATCATTTCATGCTCATATTTGTATCTTATATCCATTATCTTACACCTAAGCAATGCTACGTGACGAGTTTTATGTTTAGTTTTCAGGAATAAAGAGGTTTGAAGAGAAGAGCCATGAAAGGACCCAAAAGCTGGGAAAAAGGACTGAATGGTGAGATCTAGGGAGCAAGATGCAAGGGAGAAGGACCTGAATGTAAGACAGAAGGACCTAAGAGCAAAACAGAATACTCCACACCATCATGGGGAGTATTTTACCAATTCTATTCGGGTCGGAGCTCCAACAAGTCGAGTAACCGCATCAAAGACCAACAATACCAGAAAGCAAAGCCCACAACAAATTCCAACACGATCCGACAATGTTGGACCGCCAATTGGCGGTCTTGGACCGCTAATTGGCGGTCCATATTGCTCAGGATCCGTCGAAATTTCTTCTGGACTTGTATTAATGTTCGTTTAGGCTATTTTTGGTATTGGTTTAGTCCCACATCGGGGGATTGTCCCCGATTAGCTTTTTCCATGCTTATAAATAGAACTCTACGCCTTCCATTGTAATTACCCATTGCTTGGTGGCATTCTCTCTACTAAGGAGTGAGCCTTGAAGCAATAACTCAAGGTGGAGAAGAATGCTACCTTCAATGTGAGTCATTGTTAATAAAAGTTTATTTGTTTCTTTTAATCTTGTTTTGTTATGTTGCTTGTTTTGTGTGGGTTGCTTTACTTTGTTTAATCTCTGGTTTAGTAATTTTAGTATCTTAGTTAAATGTTTTCTTTACTTAGTCTAATCAGTAGTGTAATGAGTAGTGAGTAGTTCCATCCCCATTTGGGGGGTGGAGAAATATGTGATATAATCATGTAGTGTATTAAGTGTGTGTTATTTTTATCCCTTGAGCTTTATATGATTTCCATAACCATCTAATGGGTTTTCACTCTTATCTTTGATATGCTAATGCTCTTGAATGAAGCTTAGCTTATGCTTTGATTAGTGGACCTATTTTATGGGGAATGATATGGTTAGGATATGAATGAAGTTAATATTGGAAACACAATTTGTAGTGTATGTACTCTTGTTGCCTTTACCTTAGCTAATGTCTTGTATGTTTTAATGATGTAGTGAAATCTTAATTCATGTAGAGGCATAGTAGGGTATAGTCTTTATACTTGAGTTCATGTAGCTTCATTCCAATTATTGTCTTGTATGTTTTAATGATGTAGTCTTATCTTAATTCATGTAGAGGCAAAGTTGGATGTAGTTTTATGATTTCATGCACTACATGTTGTGAGGAGCTAAATGAACACACACACTTCTTTATGTTCACATTATTTCTCTACCCCCTTTGGGGCTTAGTTTATTGCTTTTCTTCCATTTCCATTTGCACATTAGTGTAGTTTAGTGTAACCAACCTTTCTTCCCTTTCTTTACCTCTCGCCTTCGCACAAACCAAGTGTCGACACACCTCCCAGTGGACGACCCGTATTTGCCACCGCTTCAACGCGGCCGTGCACTTGCGGTTAAATATAAAACGATCAATCAATAATGAACAGAATCGGACGGTGCGGGTTCTAACCAATCGTGTCTAATGCCCTATGAGTCTACCTAAATTGGATTGATTTTTACCAAAATCGGATGACTCAAGCTCAAGCCAGTCATTTGATTTTGTGATAGGAAGCTTTGGAGTATACTATTCGGATCTGACGGCTAGGGAAGGTTGGAGTCATGCTAATGAGGGTGGTTCAAGTCGTTCCAAAGGTGTAAATCGTCCTATATATAGGTGATTAGTATAGGACAAAATTGCATATAACTGTTGGAATACATGTGTATTTGATTCAGGTAACACTTATATTTGGTATAAACATTTGCTAAAGCAAGTGGAATTGGATATTTTGTATAAACACTTATTTAGTATGGGTGGATCTACCTCTACCTTTAATTATTTATACCTTAACTGCTAATGAACATAGGAATGAAAACACAGAAAACAAATATCATAACTTACCAAAAGTCTATAGAGGAAGATTGACCGTCGACTTTAAGAAGGCTACTGACTCAAAAAGGGAGAGGGAGAAAGAGAGAGACTGGGCTAGAGAGGGAACGTCAAAGAAGCAATGATGGAAACACCAAAATGTTGATTTTGGAACAATTTCTTAACCGTCGTTGTTAACAATAGAGATTGATTAAACGGATAGTTGCATGGATGCGAAAATGAAAGAAACAAAGTTCAATAGAAATGGGGTAGTTTTGATTGATCTAAGAAGTCAGTTATTAGAAAAACAAATAAGAAACTAATGAGAACAAAATAAAACATGCAAAAAAGTGATTTGGAATGTTTCTCACTTGCATGGAAAACCATTTATAATGCACGTAGAAACCCACCGGTATAATTGCATAGGTGACCAGGATGCTAAAAATAATGGCCTACTAGTAGAAAATGATTAGATCTAATAATACATGACAAATATAGACTACGTATTGTGGTGGTGACATGATTTTTACATTTGGGTTTTATTTTAATTGATTTTTTCTAAAGAAAGTTTGAAATCTTTCGGGGAAAGAAGAATTTTTAAGCATTAAGTGGATTCGTAATTTCGATTATGTTATTGCTAAATACCCAAATTTCCCCATCCCCGAATACCTAAACCCAAATCCATCTCTCTTCCTCACTTTGACTCTCTTCTCCTTCATAGCTCCAGCTCCGGCCAGGAGCTCCGACCAGGGGAAGACGTAGGTACGGAGGGGAAGACATCCCCTTCTCTGGTGTTCTCCAGCGAAAGGGTCGTGGGGTTGGAGGAGAGTTGGGGTGCTTCGGGGAGAGGATGCAGTTGCCGGCCGACCGCAGGAGGGCTGGTGCCACGGTGGTGGCTGGCCAGCGGTGGAGGTGACATGACCGCCCAACGGTTGTGCCTGCGGCAGTTGGCTAGCGGTGGCTCGCTGGAGGTGGTGGCAGCTAGGGTTTTGGTTTTCGTGTTGGTTAGGTCTTTTGCGATAAGGGCCCTGCACTTTAATGGTTTTTGGTTAAACAATTTAACTGGATTAATTTCTTTAAAAACCTTGGACTTTTGTTCTTTGTATAAAGAATGAATAATTGGAATAATTTCATAATGACCCTGGACTTCACATAATTGTAGGAAATAACTTAATTTAGGGAAATTGTCATCTTTCCTTGAATTTCCAGATTTTATAGTAAACAATAATTAATTGGAAAAAGTTATTATTTTTCTACTGAACTTATGATGTTATGAGATATGTTTTGCTGTCGTCGCATGACCCATACTTTCGGGGTAAATTGCGTTTACCCTTGCCTTATGTGATCATGTGAGAGGTTCGTGGAACCAGTTTACCACCCACATCGTGATGAGTGGCCGTTAGATCTTGGTTCGCGGGCTCGGGCGTGTGATGATAGTGGGACGACGTGTGAGGCACGTATGACTAGATGCTAGGGTTTGCCCCCTGTATTGTGGCGGTTCGGGAAGGTTCACCTACGTTGTGATGAGTGACCGTTAGGGAGCGTTGCTCACAAGCTCGGGCGTGTGGTCAGCTCTAGAAGTCAGGTGCGGAACTAGTCAACTCACCAGCGTTGTGACGAGTGGTCGTTAGGGAGCGTTGGTCACGGGCTCGGGCGTGTTGTTGGAGTAAGGCATTTGCTTTCTGGATCGGATGCGCGGTCTTGTCGAGGGTCCACACTTGGCTTGGCTAGGACACGTGGTTGCCTTGGGACGTGTGATAGTTCTACCATTAGAACGGGTTGAGTGTTGCCTTCTGGATTGAATGCGCGGTGATGCATTGCATACATTGCATCATATGTCTTTCATTTAGATTAATTTTATATCCATAAATGCTACTAAGGTATGTGTTTAGTCTTATTTACAGAATATAGGGACCTGAATGCAAATTACCCACATCCCGAGCATAAATGCGTGCAAGAGACTCATTCCTGTCATAAAGACTAAGTTCAAGATTATCGGGATTCAAATGGAAGTTCATCCAAGCATAAAAGCATTCAAGACCTAATTACAAAAAGGACAAGGACTTAAGCACAAAAGGAGCCAGGGACGTAATTGCAAAAAGCCAAGGACCTAATTACAAATTACGAGTACCTTTTATTATTATGGAGAAAGTCTAAAGAAAAATCAATGTGGATCTCCAAATATATAAAGAAATAAAGTCGGAGCTCAAAAGAAAGGAAAGAATCAATCCAGACGCGCAAAGGAGGATTAAATCATACCATAAACACACAGTAAAAATCCAGATCCAATCCGAGCATATTGTGCGGCGATTTAGCCGCAAGTTACATGTATTGTGCGGCGATTCCGCCGCACCCCTGTCGATCCGCGCCTCTGAATTTTGTCCAGTCGTGGTGTGACGCGTGTACTTTCCAATTTTATACTTAGGTCCCTTGTATCAGCTATACATAGCCCGGAGAACGATGTTGTGAGGAGTTCTTGTTTTTGATCCATTATTTTAGCAATAAATTTCTGTTGGTTTATTTTGTGTTTTTACTTTTCTTTCTTAGTTTCTCTAGGACCCCTTCTCCTCCTCTCCATCCATGAGTTTCTAACTCTCTCCAAAGGGTGGGGGTGACGGATTTAGGGTGATGAGAAGAAGAATTAGGTTATTATTTTAAGTTCGTGTTAGTATATTTTGATTACTTGAGTTTATGTTAAATCATTTATCATGTAATGCTTCATAACTAATGTGATTTATTATAAGTTTCAGAATTCTCTAATCAAAACCCGACATCTAAACCTCCACCCACTGGACTCCCATTCATAGTTGTTTTCTTCTTAGTTTGTTTTGTTGTTCTTGCTTTAGATAATTAAAAAAGACGAAAAAGCTCAAACCAAACATATTTCTCTCTCTTTCTTCCCTTAACTCGAAAATCACAAAAATAACATTATCTCTCCCTCCTTGTGTTTGACCCGTACTTGCCACGTCTTCATTGACGTCGTGCACTTGCGGTATAAATTTAATTCACATCAAGTTTTTGGCGCCGTTGCCGGGGAGGCGACGCAGATTTTGTTTATTGTTGTGTTCTCGATTCTATTCTATTTATCCTGTGCGCGATCTAAGTATTTGGATTTGTGTTTCAGGAGACAACAGAGTGCGCGGTGAAATCTGAACGCAGCCGGAGAAAGCAGGGCGGCGAAATCGCCGCATATCAAGTACAAGCTGCAACGGATCCGCCGCACAACAGAGGCTTCTGGGCTTCAAATTTTTCTGCGGTTAGCGCCATCTCTGGGTGGACGCGTGGAGCTACTGAAATTTCGAGAGCGGGCGGTGAACCCGACTGAGCATTGCATAGGTAACCTTTGTTGCCTCTTTCCTCGTAATTTCTAGTTTCGGAAAATTTCCTTTTGTAGAACTGCACGTGTTAAACTTAAATTCCATAATTGGCAATAATTCAACTCTGACCTAAAAATTGGCAAAACTAGAAGAACTTAGTGCATGCATCATATAATGTTTTGTTTGCATTATTCTTGCTAAATTCTTGCAAATTAATTCTTGTTGAAGAGTGACGGAGGCAAGGTCGGTATCGCGGTTTTTATCGATTGCATTTTAGCATATAATCTAATTTGCATACAACCTTGCAATTGCCCCCCACTAAAGACCATTGTTTGACTATCTTTGCTAGATTTAAGTTAAACTATCTTAAGGGCAACTACGTAGGAAAAGATACGGTGGGGATTTCATCACCTTTCCGTGGCCCACAAATCACAATCCTAAAGTGTCACCCAAGCTTTAAAATTAAAATCAATTAGACATTGGCCCCTAAGGACTGGGACTCAATTAAGGAGGAGATTGGTTTGACTTGCTATGACTTGAAGCTGATCGAATTTAATTTGGTGTCTAGAAAGTGTTTTTGTGTTGACGTAAGTCTTCCAAGCGAAGTGGTTGTCTAATTGGCACCGACTCTGTCGGAAGCGCCCCCACTAGCTATACACTGCCTTGCCAAGTTGGTTTGATTAGTGAGGGAGGTGAATCAAGCAAATCAATTCGACTCAACCAGTGAGGAGTCGTCTAGATCTAAGCGACACTAGGTCTAGGATTGTTTGAACCGTGCTTGCTTAGGAAATTTCTGACCGACCCTCTTTTCTATCTTTAGAGTTAAGTTGCCCTTCTTATCTAGGTCTTCTTTCTCTTCTCACCTCAATTCTGTAGATTAGGATTCCTTTCTCATCTTTCCCCCCTTCTATTGTTTGTTTCCATTTTTTTAAAAGAAAAAAAATAAAAAATAAAAAATAAATTCAAACCGGTGCACTCATATTTGGGTTCGGGACTTGAGCAATCGACTCTCACGAGTTCATCTAGATTCCAGTCTAGAGCTTAGCCCCAATCCATCTGCTGCACTACCTCACCCGGATCAAATGGGTGAGAATGTTGTGAACCCGCCCATAACTCTGAGGGATCGATGCTACCCAGCGATGGCTGCTCAGCCATCATGCATCGTTATGCCCACCATACAGGATCCCGACTTCGAACTTAAGGCACAATACATGAGTATGTTGCCTAAGTTCACCTCTAGGGAAGACCCATATCTCTTCCTTAGACAATTTGAGGAAATCTGCTATCTTATGCAATACCAGCATATCTCTGAGGAGGCAGTGCGTCTGAAATTCGTGCCTCTAGCACTGAAGGACGACACTAAGAAATGGCTATATAGTCTACCCGAAAAATCCATTAAAAGTTGGGCTGAGTTTGTTCAAGTATTCCTAAAAAAATATTTCCCCAACCATAAGACTATGAGGATTAGGAATGAAATTGTTGCATTCGTTCAATCTGAGAGCGACTCGTTCTATTCCTATCTAGAAAGATTTAAAAGTGTGCTGACCCAATGCCCTCATCACGGAATTCCAAGATGGCAACTGTGCCAAATTATTTATGAGGGATTGACACCCACATCTAGGGTTATGGTAGAATCCGTAAGCCAAGGGAACTTCATGTCAAAAAATGAAAATGATGCCTGGACTTTTCTTGAGGATTTAGCTGAAAACAGTATGCAATGGGACAATGCTAGAGCACCGCTTAACCCGAGTATTGGATCTAGAATATCAACTCAACCCAAACCAGGTGTCTTAGCTGTAGATGCCAATGTAGCGGCTCAAGCAAAATTAGCTACCCTTATGCGCCGAATGGAAAGTCTAGAGCTACAAACCCGACCCTGAGTGAATCAAGCCTCGTCTATCCCTTGCTCTAGCTGTGGTCAGACTGGTCATTTAATGGAGGATTGTGCGGACTGGGAACAAGTTAATGCAACGTTTAACCATGCTAGAAATGACCCATACGCATCAACCCATAACTCGGGTTGGCGTAATAATTCCAATTTCTCATCAAGCCAACAAGGTCAACCTCCTGGACAACAACCAAACCCGTATAACCAAAATAATACATCATCTGGGTTTAGTAACAATGGAGATTATGAGGTTAGGTTGACAAGCTTGGAAAATTTGATGAAGACTTTTATACAAACAACCAACCAGTCCTTCCAAAGGCTAGAGACACAAGTCAGCCAACTCGCACAAATTGTAGGTGCAAGAGAAAAGGGTCAGTTTCCAAGTCAACCTGAGGTGAATCCTAGATCTAATAATCAATATCAGCCCTATCAACCACCTCTAGGAAGTAACAACTCGAGACCAGTTCAAATGGTTTATGAGGAAGGACCGTTCCAACAAATAAATGTGGTAGTATCATTACGGTCCGGAAGACAAGTTGATAACAATGTGGTAAATCCTAGAACGTCTAATCAATCTAGCCATCAAGTAACCACATATGACCTAACCATTGAACCTGACGTCCAATCTGGAACGCCCAACCCACCTACTCAACCTGAACCCATAGCTCAACCTGAGCGAGTCTATGTTCCTAAAGCCCCATTCCCCAATAGACTTAAGAAGAACTCAAGTGCACAAATGGAGAAAATCCTGGAAGTATTTAAGCAAGTTAAGGTGAATATTCCACTCCTGGATATGATTCAACAAATACCTGCTTATGCTAAATTCTTAAAAGATCTGTGCAGTAAAAAGAGAAAAACAAACGTACCAAAGAAGGCTTTCTTAACTGCAAACATAAGCTCTATTCTGTCCAACTCATCTCCTATAAAATATAAGGACCCTGGGTGTCCCACAATTTCATGTGCAATAGGAGATACTTTTATCAACAAAGCCCTTCTAGACCTTGGTGCTAGTGTTAACCTACTCCCGTTCTCTGTATACGAGCAACTCAACCTTGGTCCACTAAAACCCTCTAAGACAACTCTTCAATTTGCTGACTGCTCTATTAAGAAACCAAGAGGTGTAGTCGAGGACGTTTTGATCAAGGTGGGTGACCTCATTTACCCAGTGGATTTTGTTGTACTAGATACTGCACCTTGTAATACTAGGCAGACCCTTTTTAGCCACTTCTGAATCATTGATAAACTGTCGAAATGGGCTCATGCAATTATCTTTTGGTAACTTAAAAGCTGAATTTAATATCTTTCATGTTGATAGTGAGCCAGAAATAATATGCAATCAAAGTGATGTTGTGATGAGAGCACGTATCTATAAGATTTCTGAATCAAATAAATCATCACAAAATCAAAAAGAAAGTACGAAAAAGGGGAGTAAGTCATCTACCCAACCACCATCACTCGAACAAACAAGAGAATCAATACATGTGAGGGGTGTGGAACCTTTACCTCAGGGCAACATGGCGAACAATTCAACTGGATACATGCACCAACATGGTGACATTCAATCCAGTTCTGATTATGGTTGACTCTGAACAAATTCCATCCCTCCACCGCAGTTCACCCAGGTAATAAGTGCATTTGCTTTATATTTGCATACATTGAGGACAATGCATGATGTAGGTGTGGGGGGGTGTTTATCTATATATTTATATATTCTATTAGTTTTGTTGTTTAAAAAAAATCAATATTCCATGACATAGCTTAAGATTGAACTGCCAAAACCCGTGTACAAAATGCATTGAGTTTTTGTTCCTTATTATATAGTTCTGCTTGTAGAAATTATGACATAAATATAAGTTCCAAAGAAATAACCCGTTACCCTTTAAGACATGTATGCACTTAAATTGGATGAATCAAATCTTTGAAGTGGTTGATAAAAAGCAGAGGTTGAGGAAAATATACCGGGAAGTGTGGACTTCTAATAGCAATTAAGCCTTGAGGAAAATAAAAGTAAAAAAATAATAAAGGAATAAAGTGAGGAAAGCACATTTTGCAAAATGATTACAAAAGCCCAAGTATTCGAGTCACTGGTCCGTAGGGGTATCTTAAAACCCGGTAACTTGAGTCTGCCGGCTCGGGATTATCAACCAAACTCGCTACACGAATGCAAAAAGGGTAAAAGTGTCAAAAAAAGCAAATGTGTTGAATCACGAAAAAAAATACTTTAAGATACTCAAGGCCCAAAGCTAAAAGAATGATCCATGTCATGGTTGATCCGAATGATACTTCACCACATGAGGAGGCGTGCAAAATAATTTAAGTGATAACATGTGTAGAAAGGTTAGTGGTGTGAATATTGGAGGAATGAAGACCAAGTCAGATTTTTTATGGGTTAGACTTATATAATAAGCATGCAAGAATTCTAAGTAAGATGTATAAGGTTGAGGTGGAGATATCGAGAGCTATTAATGAAATGTTAAATTAAGACTTTGTGGGTGTGTCAACTGAAAACCCTCACGAGACAAAACTCGTCCTCTAAGGAAACTTAGTGGCTTAAAGGCTTGTTGCACAGGCTAAGTGCAACCGTGATTCCTACGAAAGTGAGTTAGGATTTCCCTGTTTTCATTTTCCTTATATTCTGTTTTGCTAGGGACTAGCAAAATCTAGTTGTGGGGGTATTTGATGCATTGCATACATTGCATCATATGTCTTTCATTTAGATTAATTTTATATCAATAAATGCTACTAAGGTATGTGTTTAGTCTTATTTACAGAATATAGGGACCTGAATGCAAATTACCCACATCCCGAGCATAAATGCGTGCAAGAGACTCATTCCTGTTATAAAGACCAAGTTCAAGATTATCGGGATTCAAATGGAAGTTCATCCAGGCATAAAAGCATTCAAGACCTAATTACAAAAAGGACAAGGACTTAAGCACAAAAGGAGCCAGGGACTTAATTGCAAAAAGCCAAGGACCTAATTACAAATTATGAGTAGCTTTTATTATTATGGAGAAAGTCTAAAGAAAAATCAATGTGGATCTCCAAATATATAAAGAAATAAAGTCGGAGCTCAAAAGAAAGGAAAGAATCAATCCAGACGCGCAAAGGAGGATTAAATCATACCATAAACACACAGCAAAAATCCAGATCCAATCAGAGCATATTGTGCGGCGATTTGGCCGCAAGTTACATGTATTGTGCGGTGATTCCGCCGCACCCCTGTCGATCCGCACCTCCGAATTTTGTCCAGTCGTGGTGTGATGCGTGTACTTTCCAATTTTATACTTAGGTCCCTTGTATCAGCTATAAATAGCCCGGAGAACGATGTTGTGAGGAGTTCTTGTTTTTGATCCATTATTTTAGCAATAAATTTCTGTTGGTTTATTTTCTGTTTTTACTTTTCTTTCTTAGTTTCTCTAGGACCCCTTCTCCTCCTCTCCATCCATGAGTTTCTAACTCTCTCCAAAGGGTGGGGGTGACGGATTTAGGGTGATGAGAAGAAGAATTAGGTAATTATTTTAAGTTCGTGTTAGTATATTTTGATTACTTGAGTTTATGTTAAATCATTTATCATGTAATGCTTCATAACTAATGTGATTTATTATAAGTTTCAGAATTCTCTAATCAAAACCCGACATCTAAACCTCCACCCGCTGGACTCCCATTCATAGTTGTTTTCTTCTTAGTTTGTTTTGTTGTTCTTGCTTTAGATAATTAAAAAAGACCATAAATCTCAAACCAAACATATTTCTCTGTCTTTCTTCCTTTAACTCGAAAATCAAAAAAATAACATTATCTCTCCCTACTTGTGTTCGACCCGTACTTGCCACGTCTTCGTTTACGCCGTGCACTTGCGGTATAAATTTAATTCACATCACGCGGTTTGGTGTAGGTGAACACTCGGCCTTGCTTGGATGCGTGGTCGGGTTGGGACACGAGACAAGTGTGAGGTGTATGGTTTGGTGTGGCCTTGTATAGATTCGAGTTGGGGTGGTGTACAAAGTCTTGATTTGAGGCTCAGGCGTGGCTTGTGCGTGTGCAGGTGGGACACGATAGGCAGCTTGGGCTTGGAACGCGAGGACTGGATCTATGAGCTCATTTGATGTATCCCTTTCATATGTTAGTATTGATGTAGTTGGATTCATCTCATGTTGTATTCCCTTCCTTTTGGATTCAGATCTTATGCTATAATGCATACATGGTTTGGACCTAAACCAATTGCATTGGCTAACTTGATTCCAAAGTAGGTCTCTAGGGTTGGATTAGCATGACCCATTGATTAAATGGTAAATTGCACTTTGGAAGCATGAACTTTAGAAATTGGCACCTTGCACCCCTCAACTTTGATACTTTGGAAAAATATACCCCTGTAAAAACATTATTCTAAATTTCCCTTGACTTCCACAACACATGAACCTGGCTATTATTCTTGATTTTCTTTATACATAAAATGTAGAAATTTTGGTTCGGGTTTAGACCGAAAAAGGGAAAAAGAAGAAGAAGAAATGTATCCTCGTGTTGTATTAGTGAAGGACAATATTGTCAAAAAAATTGATTAGTAGCATATCATACATTCCATTCATGCAACATATCCTTAATTTTACCCCAATTTTGTGCTACTTTAATGTTTATTAGTGAAATTTCTGGTATAAGGTAATAAAGAAGAGAAAGGAAGAGAAAAAAACCAAAATGTAAGAAGAAATGACTCAATTGAAGCCATATAGACCAGTTTGTCATGCACAAGGACCTATCTCCAAATCACTAAGGACCGAGATGTAATCCAGAGGTACCTGAACGCACGAAACACATTATGGGCGCAAAAATCCTTCAATACCATGATCTTGAGGAGTATTTGGGCAATTAAAGCAAAACGGGTTCAAACCAGCAGACCAGGCATGCACCGCACGTGCACAATATGAAATTTAAGTTATGGAAGAAAATTGGGGCCAATCAGACCCAATTGATCGGCCAGTGGTGGATTCAATCGGCCCAATTGGACCCCAATTTCCCTGTTTATTAGAGTTGGTTTTATTGGACCCTAATAGTAGAGTAGCTTTTATTTTTTGTTTATTAGAGTAGGTTTTTGTTTCGTAATTAGTAGTGTAGAGGAGGAGGAGAACATGTGATTGACATCATATCATGCATATATTCGTGTCTTATATCCTCTAATTTGAATCTAAGCAATGCTATGTAACGAGTTTTACGTTTAAGTTTCAGGAATAAAGTTGTTTGAGTAGAAGAGACACAAAAAAGACATGAATGCAAGAAAAAAGACTTATCAGTGAGACTTATGGACTAATATGCAAGAGGGAAGGACGCGAATGTAAGCCAAAAGGACCAATTACCAAATCGAGAAACTCCACACCATCATGTGAGGTATTTTGGCAATTAGATTCGGGCCTAAACTCTAGCAACCAATTAGGATGCACTCCACGTAAAGAAATCAAGAAATTAAAGAGTCATCAGAAAATGGGTCGGATTAGAGAAATCCAGACCACCAATTCGTGACTCCAGACCGCTGATTGGCGGTTGGTTCTGCTCCGGATCTGATACGGTTTAGCACGGTTGTGTATTAGTGTGTTATGTTTATTTTTAGTAGGTCCATCAGTCCTACATCGGGGGATTATCCCCGATTACCTTTTTTCGTGCCTATAAATAGAACTCATCTTCCTCCTTTGTAATTACTACTTACTTGGTGGCCAATCCCTATACTTAGAGTAAAGCGTTGGAGCAAAAACTCAAGTGGAGATATGCTACTTGCAATGTGAGTCTTGTAAATGAAATAATTATTTCTTAGTTACATTTTGCCTCTTTTACTTCTTCCATGGTTAGCTTAATCTTGTTTTCTTAATCTTAGTAGAAGTAGTGAGCATGTTTTCTCTTCTTAACATAATTGGTAGCTTGATGATTAGTGAGTAGTTCCACTCCCCTTTGGGTGTGGAGATGATGTTATACATGTAATGAAGAATGGGAATGAATATTATGTTATGAAATGTGTTGGTGAATGTGAATGTATATATGTTTGTTTAGATTAGAACACTTAACTTTATGGGTTTTGCCACAACTATTAGACACCTCCCATGCATGTTTAGGTTCTTAATAACCAACTTGTGTTTACTAATGTTAGTCAACTAGGTTAGTGACTGGATTGATAGGTTTTGCCACAATCATTAGACACTTCCTATGCATGAAAACACAACCTACACTTGTTGTCTTATTGAATACATTCTTCACCACCATATTACATGTGTACACATACTCCACCCCTAAGGGGTTTTCCTTGCTGAATTCCATCTTCCCTTTGTTAGTTGTTTATCTTGGTTTTAGTAGTCTTGTGCTTTCATCTTTCTCATTTGTTAGTTTCTAGTTTAGTGTACTTTAGTTTAGTGTAACCAAACTTCGTCTCACCTTTTTCGCTACTTGATTTCCGAAGAACCAAAGTTGACACACCTCCCTATGGACTCGACTCGTACTTGCCACTGCTTCATCATGGCTGTGCACTTGCGGTTTAAACTTAATCTCAAACAATAGGAGCAACCTTGTAATCTTTCATTTCAATCTAGTTTAATTCTTGTTCTTTACATTGATGTCTTTCCTTTGATGCAATTGCTTTGTGGTTGATGCTTGCTTAATTTAGTCTTGTACATTTCTTTCATTGGTTGGTGTTGTTTTTATGTTTTCTTTAGTTTAGTGATGAGTATGGAGTAGTCCATCCCCACTGAGGGTGGAGAAGAAGGTGATGTGATTATGTGATGTATTAAGTGTGTGTTAATCCTAACATTTGAACCTCACATGAGTTCCATAACCATCTAATGGAATTTTCACTCTTATGTTTGATGTACTAATGCTCTTGAGTGATGCTTAGCACATGCTTAGATTGGTGGGCCTATATTATAGTGAATGATGAGGTGAGGATAAGAATGGAGTGTATAAGGAGGAAACAAGACATGTGCATGCATGTAATCATGTTGGCATCATCCTAATTAATGTCTTGTAGGTTTTAATGATTGTGTTAAATCTTATTTCATGTGGAGAGATAGTGGGGTTTCGTCATTATGCATGTGCTCATATTAGCCGCATTTCAATTATTGTCTTGTATGTTTTAAGGATAATGTTTTATCTTATTTCATTTGGAGACAAAGTTGGATTTGGTTTTTATGGATTTCATGTATTACATGTTGTGATGAGCACCAACGAACACACACATGTACACCTATTCTCATTTCCGCATTCTTTATTTACCCTGTAAGGGATTTATTTTTATCGTTTGTATTCTAATTTCATTTGCATCGTAGTTTAATTCCGATCGCATATCTCTCTTTTCTTTTCCCTCACTCGAGTATTGTGGACTGTCACTCGTACGCGCTCCTCGTGGACTCGACTCGTACTTGCCATATCTTCACTGACGTCGTGCACTTGCGGTAGTATAACTGAATCATTCATGTTTTTGGCACCGTTGTCGGGGAGTGCCGTTTTTGTAGTCGAGTTCACCATTTCGGTGGGTTTTTTTTGTTTTTACATTTTCTTTTCTCTATTGGTTACTGAAAGGGGTTACAAGTGCACAGGGGACCCCAAGGAGTGTTGGAGCATGCTAGTAAAGTCTGGGGACCAGAATCCCCAGACAATCCGTCAGTAGCGGATTTGAATCCGCCACTGGCAGCTCTGGTAAGCTGTTTGTTATTTCTAATTTTACAGTAGCTTCCTTTTCTTATTTCTAGTTGTTTCCTGCCACTGCTTCTACCATGCATGCTTTGTTTAAATGTCAATAATTAATTTGGCTTGCATGACCCATTTTTTTAAGACAACTTGGACCCTAAAACTCAAAGTAAAAGATTAGATAAATTGCCATCTAGGTCATGCATTATATGTAGACCTTGCAAGCATATTGTCTTTCCCTTGCTTTATTTTCTAATTCTCGATTGTTTTCGTAATGTACGTGCACTCATTCTCTCATTCATCCATGGTTAAGGCATGTATTAGTTAGTAAGGTGCATCAAGACAAGAGTGAGATGAGTGCTTGTTTGGTGAGTTGCTTGTTAATTTAAGAATAATTGATCTTAAGGGGCACCACCTATAACCTTCAAGATAAGGTGGGGGATTTCACCACCCTTTCCTTAGCCCCGAAAATCACTCTTGATGAAGAGGCTTAATCTAAAATGAAGTAGACATTGACCCCTAAGGATTTCGGACGAATTAGGAGAGTGATCTGGTCACGACCGTCATAGCCTGATCGACGTTGCCAACTTTGTTGATAGTAGGAGAGACGAGATCTCTGGACCTTGGCTCAATTGCTGGGCTTTGTGGTCTTCGTCGTAGGGAGATGAGACATGTTGAGGGCACGTGACCTCGCAGTTAGGCATCGTCTGGCTATAAGTACCTATAGTGATTAGGTTGTTTGAGCCGTGTTCGCTAGATTAGGCTTCTACTATCACCTTTACCCATGCTAGCTCTAGGGATTCTTCACTTTTCCTCTGAGTCATCTTCTTCTCACCTACTTCTACATTCTAGTCTCCTCCCCTTCACACTTTCTATAAGCGTTTTATGGTCGAGTTGACCCCAAACTTGATTCCTTAAAACAAACCCTCTAAACGTTCATGGAAGCCACTCAAAATTTATTGATGTCCAACTTGAATTCCTTGCAAACTACGGAATTTCAAGTGAGTCAAATGACACAATAATTAAGTGAATGTGAGGAGGGTGACCTTTCTTGTTAACATGAGGATTCATCTTTTCATATCGAACCACCACCACATCCACTTCAAACACGATTTTTCAAACTCAAACTCCTAGTCAGTTTGAGGACTTGGGTTTCAATTCACGATCGCTTAGTAGGGGATTCGATTCAAATTGAGAATAGCATGGACCACCTTCATTATGAGTCGGCACAAGATTGTGCCATATGTTTTTGTCCAGTGGCCCTTGAGACATGTGGTCTTAATGTTGTGTCATTTAAGGACTCACCTGTGGTGGAGCAAGATCTCCTTAATACCCCTAATTTTAGACAACCTGGTGAGAGTTTACCTCTCACTATTGTTCCGGCTTATCTTGAAAATGAAGGGACACCAAACAACTACATTTCCAATAAGGGTATTGGGGTTTCCTTAGAGGATACCTTGGGTAAGAGACCTACTTTCTGTCCACTTGGTGCGTCAAGCACGGATAATGAGGTTGTTGGCCTCATTCCGGCACACCAGCATCTTGGTTGGAGAGTTTGAATTGACGATCATAACTTCAATACCACAACGGGAGAAACTCTTCTTACATTGTTCAATTAAGATCAAACACTTGAGAGGTTCGAGCTCTTTAAGTTTGATCCTTTGAATCAGACGTGTTTGCGTCTTAACCCTGAATCTCTCCTTGCATCTTGTGCACTTTGTGAGGGGAGCCCAAACATGTGTATTTTGGTCCCGTGTGGTGTCATGTTCCCATTCCAAGTGCATTGACCCACTTTTAAGGTTCCAATTTGATGTCCTTTGACAAATGACGATGAAAACTTATTTTTATACATTGTTATATTTGAAAGAAAGGAAAAAAGACTCCAAGAGTGAGCATTGATTGTTTTGCGCCCCAACCCAAGAGTATTTGGGCCCCATTTGTTTAACGTATTTGTCTCCCTTCTTAAGTATCTCATAGGTTTTCGGGAATTCGGTTATATGTCTATCCACATAACCATGAACTTCCTTTTTCGCTTCACGTAAGTGAGATCTTTTATTTTCATGCATAAATACATGTAGTATTATGCTTAAATACATTGAGGACAATGCATGAAGTAAGTGTAAGGGGGGGTTTTTCATTTGTACATATCCTGAGTTAAAGTCTTTTTCACTTTGTTTTTGTTTTCTTTTGTGTGTATTATTAGGGTCATGTTAGTGTGCTGCAATTTACATTGATTTTTTTCTATACCATGATCCTTGGGTGATTTGCCTTGTTTTTCTTGCCTAGTGCTTTAAATTTCTATTTCCTTCAAAATCTTCATGTGTTTGCGAAAGAAAATGTCTTGTGGGTTTTAGGTGTGTTTAACATGTGCAAAATTGTTGAGAGGCAAAGTAAAAAGTGTAGGTTTTCTAGTTTAATTGCACATATATATTTTCGAAATTTTTATGCACAATAAGGATCAATTACAATTTTCTATGATTTGTTTCATGCATGCATCAGTTTGTTTCAATAACTAGTTTCAAAACTTTATTAAACAAACATGGGCCCTGAATTTCATACACTAGAAGTTCTCTAAAACTTCTTGATGATCCGGAGACATTGAGGATGCTTGTCGCTGCGCCGGATGGCTCCGAGTATTCACCAAACCCTAAACAAGGTTGGAGAGAAAGGAGCTAGCCAATCAATCTCCAAACTAGCTTAGAATCTAACTACAAATCCCTTCCTTAGTCTCTGAGATTTCTCCTTCCAAAGACTTAGAAACTTAATAGAATTTTCGTGGCTTTTGTGGTGAAATAGGAGAGAAAAGAATTACCAAAAACATCTAACATAATTAAGGAGAATAAGGACCTATTTATAGGCTCCAAACTTACTCTCAATCATGGCTATTCTTAAGTCATGTTTTCTTGACATTTTCTCTCACAAACTAATTCCATAATGTATTACATGCATCCACAAAACGTTTGACCAAGTTTGGAGCTAATCCAACCATTGATCAAATTAATCTCTTAATTATCAAAGGCAGAAAATCAATCGGGTTTCGGTTTACCGAGAGATACTCGGTTAACCGAATATGACACGTTTGGCTTACCGTGCATTAGACGGACAACCGATTCTTAAGGAGAAAAATTCTACTTGACCGATCGGACGAACCCTCGTCTAAAACCGAATGCCATTCGGTTAACCGAAAATATCGGAACTGGACATTTTTCAGTCGACTGTTCCTAGTTTGGTATACCGAACCAGAATTCTAGAAACTTTGGTCAAGTTCGGTCAATCAACTCTGACCATCCGTTCCATGTTCGGTTGACCAATCCACAGAATCTTCGGTCGACCGAACCATAAACGGATTACCAAACTTTTACCCGATTTTGCCTTCCCAAATTTTGGATTTATTTCCAACAAAATTTGAACTTTAGAGGTGTTTTACCAAATTCACAACTTATGCAATATATTATCCTATGCAACAATAAATTATTGCACCCCATAATATATGCATCTCATATGAATTTATCATGATTCTAATTATGTTATATATCACAACATAATTGATTTTACTTGTTCACCACATGTGTCATATTTTCTATAAGAAACCCGACACATCATATGAACCAAAAATCAAGCTTCTTGTTTCCTGGTTTTTGCGGTGTGACCTATGGGAGGATCTAAACTAAGTTGGCAGTGATATTAAGAGCTTAATATCACAAGCTATAAACGGTATCTAGCTACACATTATAGCTCCCAATTAGTTAGATGTCTTAATTCCACTCGAACCAAATCCCGATCCACTTAGTGATGGGGTGTACCACTTGTGTCCGTCCCTTGCCTCATGATATTAAGAATAAACACAAAGTAGTATTGCGTCATCTTTGTATTAGTATTCATTTCTTGATCTCTTTAAGCTAGTTATAAATATGTGATTTAACTCAAATCACATTGTGCACATTATAACTTTGCTTTATCAAGGGACCCACTAATATCATCACTCAATTAAGAGGGGCAATGATAATCTTTTGACTAACTATCTTCTCCAACGAAATGTTGGATTTCGTGCCCTATTACATGTATATATTTTTCGAAATTTTATAAACATATAGGATCGAAACATTCACATTTTCTTTGATTTTCATACAGACATGCATTTGTTTGTCCTAATTATTTAACATGCATTAGAACAAACAATTGTAAAGAGGATCATACCTAGAGGTTCTCTAAAACCTCTTGAAGATCCGGAGTCGCGTTGACGGTCGAATCGCCCGGTGGATTGCCTCCGAGTATTCACCAAACTCTAAACGAGATTGGAGAGAGAAGAGCTAGCCTCTCAATCTCCAATAGGGTTTAGAATCCAATTACTAACCCCTCTTTAGTTCCCTTGAGAAGGAGATCTCTGAAAACTAAAACTAATCTTAAGAATTAAGGAAATTTCGTGGAGAATTATGGAGACAGATTTTTGCATGAGAAAATAATGAATTAATTAATGAGGTAATGAGATAAATTTGTATTTATAAGTTCTCTCCAAATTACCTATTCATGTGCAACCTCTTGCCCATGATTTCATGCAAACTTCTGTCTAACCATCCATTATTTACTAACAAATAATCTTAGCCATGAATTAAATCAATTGTGGACCAATTCCTTGCATGATCTAATTAATTCTTAAATTAATTCTGCATAAAACCGTCTGGACCGGTCGACCGTTTGGAGGTTCGGTCGACCGCTCGAACCAAGTTTCGGTCGACCGTTCGTAACAATAAAATATTTCATCGCAATGTTCAGTCGACCGACCGATAGATTCGGTCGACCGTTCCGAACAGAAGAAAATTCCCTGTTATCGGTCGAGGCGTGTCCGGTCGACCGTGCACCGATCGGTCGACCGTTTACTGTTAACCGGTCGACCGTTTGTGCGCAGTACTGCAGACTTGTCAAATTTCGGTTTAACCCCTACAAAATTTGACATTTCGGGATTAGTAGTAAATTCACAATATGTAACATATTATCCTATGTAATGATAAATCATTACACCCCATAATATTTACATCACATATGAATTTAATTTAGATTCTAATTATAACATAATTTTGATTTTCCTTGTTCACCCCATGTGTCATATTTTCTACATGAAACCCGACACATCTTATGAACTTAATATCCCCATTTCCCGTTTCCCAGTTTTGTGGTGTGACCTATGGGAGGATCTAAACTAAGTTGGCAGTGATATTAAGAGCTTAATACCACAAACTATAAGCGATATCTAGCTACACATTATAGCTTAATTCCACTTGAATCAAAACTCGATCCATTTAGTGATGGAGTGCACCACTTGTGTCCGTCCCTTGCCTCATGATATTAAGAATACACACAAAGTAGTATTGTGTCATCTTTGTATTAGTATTCATTTCTTGATCTCTTTAAGCTAGTTATAAATATGTGACTTAACTCAAATCACATTGTGCACATTATAACTTTGCGTTATCAAGGCGCCCACTAATATCATCACTCAATTAAGAGGGGCAATGATAATCTTTTGACTAACTATCTTCTTCAACGAAAGTCATACTTAACCAACCAATGCCTTTACACTAGACTTATCGATAGCTTAAGACACTAGTCTAATCAAGCGTTTCTTTAGTGATCGGATATAAGTCTCATATCAAAGGACTAAGGACACAGTAAAATATTAATGACACAGAAACACATTTCTATAATATTTTACTTATTAGGTCTATTCAGTATACAAAAGTAATATCTTCCTCTTTTGTGTACCTGTGTTGTCACTCACTTGTAGAGTTACAATGATCTATGACAAACACAGCAATCTTAACTCGGTAATTAATGTCCCATGTTAATTACCATGATTGCGAATATCTTTTGTTTTATGTAAACCAATATCTTTTAGAGCTCTACGGTTAAGGACCAAGAGCCTCTTCCTTAACACTTCTAAAAGATGAATAACATAAACAAGGAACAAAATGATTTCTCATTCAATTCATAACAATTGACATTTAAAAGTAAAACTTTTAGAACACATTCCCTTCAAGTCCCCACTTGTTATTAAAGTTTTTTCCACATACATACTCAATGTATAAACAATAATAGCTAGGGTAAACCCCATTACATATCAATCATCAAGCCAATCTACATGGTTCCTCAATCCCATGGACTCGAAATGCATTTTGCCCTTGGCTTGGGATAAGGGTTTTGTGAATGGATCAGCTGTGTTGCTGGTTGTGTCCACCCATAAAAGATTTATTTTGCCTTCGTCGATGAGGTCACGCGTCACGAAGTACTTACGATCCATGTACTTCACTTTGTGGTGTGATTTGGGATCCTTGATTTGCGAGATAGATGCACTATTGTCGCGAAATAGCTCTATTGGTCCCTCGCTCGAGGGAACTACTCCAAGCTCTTCAAGGAACTTCTTAATCCACACTCCTTCCTTGCTCGCTTCAGCGACAGCCATTACTTCGGAAGCAGTGGTTGAGCCGGTCGTAGTGCTTTGCTTCCAACTACGCCAACTCACAGCTCCACCATTCAGAAGGAAGACGTATCCTGATTGCGACCTTCTATCGTCTGGATCACTCATGAAACTTGCATCCGAGTAACCCTCGGCTATCAATTCCCTTTGTCTTCCACAAACAAGAATCTTATCCTTAGTCCGGTTAAGGTACTTTAGGAAATTCTTGACCGCAGTCCAATGCTCAGGACCTGCGTTGGATTGGTGACGACTTGTCACGCTTAGAGCATACGAGACATCAGGTCTTGTGCAAGTCATCGCGTACATGATCGACCCAATTGCCGAAGCATAAGGGACATCCTTCATGTACTCTAAGTCCTTACGTGATTGCGCACGTTGAGACTTCTTGAGTTGCACACCCATACTCATTGGCACACTGCCCTTTTTGGAGTTGTTCATCTTGAACCTTTTCAAGACCTTGTCCATGTATGTGCGTTGACTTAGGCCAATGAGTCTACGGATCTATCTTGGTATATCTTGATTCCCAAGATGTATTGAGCCTCACCCATATCTTTCATTGAAAATGCAGATTTCAATGAACTTCTCGTTTGCTCAAGCCATAGTTTGGAGTCTTCACTTTCCATTGCTTCTTGGAAGGTAAAGGGATCATTGGTATCTAGTACCATGATTTCATGAAGTCCCAGATACAAGTCGGGTTTCTTCCTTTCCCTTGTTGACCTTCTTAGTTATTTTGGTTCTTCTCGTGTCTCTCGAACTTCTTCCTCAATTTCTTGAGGAGTGGGTTCACGTTCAACTCTTGAACGTACACTTGGTGGGGAAGATTGAGTTTCTCGCACAATTTCTTGCGAGGGTCTCTCACTCATGCTCCCACTAACCAAAGGAATCTCGGTTGGGCCTTCATGCTCTTGAATGTCATCATTCATGTCATGATCTTGTAGAGTATCTTGAGTTTCCTCAAGCACAACCCTACTCCCACTACTTTTTACTCTTTCCAGAAATTCCTTTTCTAGAAATGTGGCATCCCTCTCTACAATCACTCGATTGGAGGTGATATTCCAAAAGTAGTATCCTCTTGTTTCACGAGGATAACCAATAAAGAAGGACTTATCCGCTTTTGGTTGAAGTTTGGTCGACATAAATTTCTTGGCGTAAGCCTCACAACCCCAAATCTTGAGAAAATTGAGCTTAGGTGTTTTACCACTCCATAGCTCATAAGGAGTTTTGTCTACGGATTTTGATGGAACATTATTTAGTGTCTAAGCCGCAGTTTGTAGTGCATAACTCCAAAAGTAAAGAGGTAATTCCCCATGACTCATCATTGACCGAACCATGTCAAGCAATGTCCTATTCCTCCTTTCGAATACCCCATTCCACTAAGGTGTACCGGGAGGGGTGAGTTGAGGTACAATACCAAACTCCTTTAGGTATGAGTCAAATTCAGCACTTAAGTACTCACCTCCACGATCCGTTCGTAGAGACCTCATTTTCTTGTCGAGTTGGTTCTCTACTTCATTCTTGAATTGTTTGAACTTGTCAAAGGATTCACTTTTGTTTCTCATTAGATAAACATAGCCATAACGACTATAATCATCCGTGAACATAATGAAGTATCTGAAACCATCTCGTGCACTAGTACTCATTGGACGACATACATCAGAATGTATCAAATCCAACAAGCCACTCGCCCTTGGGCCTTTCTTCTTGAAAGGCTTTTTGGTCATTTTTCCCATTAAACATGGTTGGAACGTCTCCAATGATTTAAAATCAAGTACACCAAGAAGGTTAGCTTCTTGCAATTTCTTGATGCGCTTTTCATTTATGTGACCAAGACGATAGTGCCACAAGAGAGTATCATTCTCGTGAGTGGTCTTAAGTCTTTTGTTATTGATATTAAAGATTTGTTTATTATTCAATTCAAGCAAATAGAGACCATTCCTTATGAATGCATTTGCAGAGAAAACACCATTCTTCGATATAGACAAACAAGAATTTGAAATATTTATATTAAAATTATCCATATCCAAACATGATACAGAAATAATATTCTTGCTAATCGAATGCACATAATAAACATTCTTTAGACATAAATTTAAATCACTACATAATTGAAGCACCACAGAACCTTGTGCAACCGCAGAAACGTTCGCACCATTTCCGAACTTCAATTCTATCTCGTTCCGTACGAGTTCCTTCCTATCCTTCAATAGCTGCACATTAGAAACTATGTGAGTACAAGATCCGGTATCAATTACCCAATCCTGGACAAATGTGGCTAAATTTATTTCAATAAGAAATATACCTTTGGCCTTTTTGGGGCGACGACGTTCAATCACTCTGTTGTCAATGTCTTCCTTGTACTTTGGGCAATTTGGCCGGATGTGTCCTTTTTCACCGCAGTGAAAGCACTCCGTATTGGGAGTTGGAGATTTCTGAGATTTCCCCCTCGAGGCACTCTTATAAGCACCTCCTACTCCCTTGCTCTTGATTGAACCACTTTTGGTAGATTTGCCCTTTCCTTTACCAATCTTTTGGCTCCTCCCATGGACGGCAAGGACTTGCGTGTCCCTACCCTTGGCCATGTCAACTTTAGCAGTTTTGAGAGCGTTGTGTAACTCCTCAAGACTCACCCATTTTTCACGCACGTGATAGTGCATCACAAAGTCGTTAAAGGACGAGGCTAGAGAGTCAAGAATCATATCTTCAGCAAATGTCCTCGGGCATTGGTGAAGAGAGCTTTGCCAACTTCTCAAGGTATCCTTGCATCGTGAGAAAATGCATAGATACCGATGTTCCCTCCATCATATGGCACCTTGTGAGAGCGATGGTGGTCTTATAGCGCTCCTTTCCGGCACTATCCATGAACATCTTAGACAAAGCTTCCATGGTCTTCTTGGGTTTTGAATCCAAGGATTTCGCTTGAAGCGAGTCACCAATGGATGCTAGCATAAGACCGTGAACTTGGTTCTCTTGGTCTTCCTACTTGGTTTTAGCCTCTTTCTCTTCATCGGTTAAGCTCTCATTCCATTTTGGGATTGGACCTTCCGAAATGTGAGACAGTTTCTCAAACTTTAACACAATGTTGAGTTTGAGTTGCCAACTAATGAAGTTTGAGCCATCATTTGCTAAAGGGTGTTTTTCTATCATGGATCGTACAATAGGTTGGATGTTCGACATTTTTCTACAAAATAAATCATACAGAATTTTAATGCCAATTTTATGTCTATTATACATACATACAAACGTAAATGCTGCAAATAAAAAAAAATTGCCCATAAATGCAACATTCCAAGATCCCATTAATTGTAATATAGCCTAGCTAAGGGCTATCGAATACATTACAATATCAAGGTAAGAAAAACATTTTCTAATCACAACTTTTTTGAACTTTAGCAACATTAGCATCTTCAAACTCTTGTAATTCTTGTCGTTTTAATTATGAGGGAATACGACCTATCCTCGTAAGAAAAACTTTTTCCCAAAACCGAGCGAGGGCTCTAGGTGATGTTAAGAAAACTTATTTTCATTTGATACCAGATACGTTTATCCATTGTATTCACAACTAAACATACTTGGGGTTCACTATGGTGAAACGCACCTCATACATTTAATCGTGGCACAACAATAGACAACCATTATATCGCCCACTATTCCCAAAGATGGAGGGAGCTATCTCCCGCTAAGGGCGAGCAGAGTATCCCTCAATCAATGGCTGCTAGTGGATGAAATAAGAAGGAAAATTACTCTCAATTTTTGTTGGACAATTTCATATATTAACATGTGATTCAGAATTTTAGGTTATCATTCATATTATCATTCATACACATTCTAACATTCAACACATTCATCACATGCATAACAAGATTATTAAAACAGAAATTAAACCATTCACACAATCCACATCGTGTGAGTTTATATGTTCCATTCAATCCTTGATCCTCGATCCTCGATCGATGCGCTACAGCGGCGACTTCCTCTTGCACCGGAGATGTAAATTTTACAGAAAATAAACATGCTCCTCACATTCGATAAAAACCGACTAGTGCAAGTCCTATGTCAAACGTCTCAAATGCAATGCAATTATCTAAAAGATAGAAAGAGAGAATTTGGCTTTTACATACAAATAAGCCCCTGTATAATAATAATTACATACATTCATAGTTGCTGATTTGGAACATATAAACTCACAATTCCTGCAAAAACAACTTGAGCAATGCATACACGCATGTCCAATCTAAACTATTTAATCTAGATTATCAAGCATCTAAAATAAAACAATTCTAGAAAAATCATTTGAAATCCATTAAAATGATTTTCATGCATCCATAGTTCAAAATTAATTATTTTGAACCGCCGTTCATCCAATTTCCAAAAGGAAAGATGAACATTACTCCTTTTCGGTTTTGTTGATTCCTTTATAAAATAATCATTTAAAATAAAACGAAAATTCTATAAATTAGAGAAATGTCTAAATTTCAATTATAACAATCATGTGTGATGTTTTAAAACATATAAAACCATCAAAACGAATTTATTACAATTTTATCAACAAAATATCGAAAAACTCGAAAAAGACATAAAACCGAATTGTTTTGATTCTAGATGGTAGCCTAAATTGATTGTATAGTTTAAATCAAAGCAAATATGAATCAAAAGCTCTGATACCACTGTTGGATTTCGTGCCCTATTACATGTATATATTTTTCGAAATTTTATAAACATATAGGATCGAAACATTCACATTTTCTTAGATTTTCATACAGACATGCATTTGTTTGTTCTAATTATTTAACATGCATTAGAACAAACAATTGTATAGAGGATCATACCTAGAGGTTCTCTAAAACCTCTTGAAGATCCGGAGTCGCGTTGACGGTCGAATCGCCCGGTGGATTGCCTCCGAGTATTCACCAAACTCTAAACGAGATTGGAGAGAAAAGAGCTAGCCTCTCAATCTCCAATAGGGTTTAGAATCCAATTACTAACCCCTCTTTAGTTCCCTTGAGAAGGAGATCTCTGAAAACTAAAACTAATCTTAAGAATTAAGGAAATTTCGTGGAGAATTATGGAGAGAGATTTTTGCATGAGAAAATAATGAATTAATTAATGAGGTAAGGAGATAAACTTGTATTTATAAGTTCTCTCCAAATTAACTATACATGTGCAACCTCTTGCCCATGATTTCATGCAAACTTCTATCTAACCATCCATTATTTACTAACAAATAATCATAGCCACGAATTAAATCAATTGTGGACCAATTCCATGCATGATCTAATTAATTCTTAAATTAATTCTGCATAAAACCGTCTGGACCGGTCGACCGTTTGGAGGTTCGATCGACCGCTCGAACCAAGTTTCGGTCGACCGTTCGCAACAATAAAATATTTCATCGCAATGTTCCGTCGACCGACCGATAGATTCGGTCGACCGTTCCGAACAGACGAAAATTCCCTGTTATCGGTCGAGACGTGTCCGGTCGACCGTGCACCGATCGGTCGACCGAGTGATGTTCGGTCGACCGTTTGTGCACAGTACTGCAGACTTATCAAATTTCGGTTTAACCCCTACAAAATTTGACATTTCGGGATTAGTAGTAAATTCACAACTTATGTAACATATTATCCAATGTAATGATAAATCATTACACCCCATAATATTTACATCACATATGAATTTAATTTAGATTCTAATTATAACATAATTTTGATTTTGCTTGTTCACCCCATGTGTCATATTTTCTACATGAAACCCGACACATCTTATGAACTCAAAATCCCCATTTCCCGTTTCCCAGTTTTGTGGTGTGACCTATGGGAGGATCTAAACTAAGTTGGCAGTGATATTAAGAGCTTAATACCACAAGCTATAAGCAGTATCTAGCTACACATTATAACTCCCAATTAGTTAGATGTCTTAATTCCACTCGAACCAAAACCCGGTCCATTTAGTGATGAGGTGTACCACTTGTGTCCGTCCCTTGCATCATGATATTAAGAATACACACAAAGTAGTATTGTGTCATCTTTGTATTAGTATTCATTTCTTGATCTCTTTAAGCTAGTTATAAATATGTGACTTAACTCAAATCACATTGTGCACATTATAACTTTGCTTTATCAAGGGGCCCACTAATATCATCACTCAATTAAGAGGGGCAATGATAATCTTTTGACTAACTATCTTCTTCAACGAAAGTCATACTTAACCAACCAATGCATTTACACTACACTTATCGATAGCTTAAGACACTAGTCTAATCAAGTGTTTCTTAAGTGATCGGATATAAGTCTCATATCAAAGGACCAAGGACACAATAAAATATTAATGACACAGAAACACATTTCTATAATATTTTACTTATTAAGTCTATTCAGTATACAAAAGTAATATCTTCCACTTTTGTGTACCTGTGTTTCACTCACTTGTAGAGCTACAATGATTTTTGACCAACACGACAATCTTAACTCGGTAATTAATGTCCCATGTTAATTACAATGATTGCGAATATCTTTTGTTTTATGTAAACCAATATCTTTTAGAGCTCTACGGTTAAGGACCAAGAGCATCTTCCTTAACACTTCTAAAAGTCGAATAACATAAACAAGGAACAAAATGATTTATCATTCAATTCATAACAATTGACATTTAAAAGTAAAACTTTTAGAACACATTCCCTTCACGAAAGTCATACTTAACCAACTAATGTTTTTACACAACACTCATCGATAACTCAAGACACTAGTCTAATTAAGCAATTCTTAAGTGATCGGATATAAGTCTTATATCAAAGGACCAAAGACACAATAAAACATTAATGACACAGAAAATACAATTCTATAATGTTTTACTTATTAGGTCTATTCAGTATACAAAAGTAATATTTTCCTCTTTTGTGTACCCGTGTTGTCACTCACTTGTAGAGCTACAATGATCTATGACCAACATGACAATCTTAACTCAGTAATTAATGTCCCATGTTAATTACCATGATTGCGAATATTTTTGTTTTATGTAAACCAATATCTTTTAGAGCTCTATGGTTAAGGACCAAGAGCCTCTTCCTTAACACTTCTAAAAGACGAATAACATAAACAAGAACAAAATGATTTCTCATTCAATTCATAATAATTGACATTTAAAAGTAAAACTTTTAGAAAACATTCCCCTTCAATCTTCCACTTGTTATCAAAGATTTCTTTCACATACATTCCCAATGTATAAAACATTAATAACTAGGGTAACCTTCTCAAATCACCTATCAAGCCAATCCACATGGATCCTCGGATCCATAGACTCGAAATATATTTCGCCTCTTAGCTTGGTATGAAGGTTTCTTGAATGGATCAGTTGTGTCACTGTTGGGTCCACCCATTTATTTATTTTGTCTTTCGTTGGTGGTTGAGTTAGCCGTAGTGATATTACTCCTAACTACATTAGCTCATACCTCCACCTTTGATAATGATGACCCATCATCATTCCAACCTCCTATTGTCAAGAATCCCTATGAGAATTGCATCAAAATAGCCCTCGGCTGTTTTCTCCTTTGTCTTTTGCATAAACAAGAACATTATCCTTAGTCTGGTTAAAGTACTTCAGAATATTCTTGACCGCAATCCTACAAGTAGGACCTGCGTTTGATTGGTGACTACCTATCACACTTAGAGCATAAGAGATATCGAGTCTTGTGCAAGTCATTGTGTACATGGTCCTTCCTTTTGCTGAAGCATAAGGGATACCTTCATGTACTCCAAGTCTTTACGTAATTGGGCACGTTTGAGACTTCTTGAGTTGCACACCTATACTCGCACTTATTGGCACATTGTCCATATCGGAATTGTTCACCCTGAACATTTACAAGACCTTGTCAATGTATGCATGTATCATATCCAATTAGTCATTCGTTTTCGTTCCTTTCTTCTTGAAAGGTCTCTTGGTCATTTGCTTCACCAATCCGATTAGTGTTACAAGAGTGTATCATTCACGTGAGTTATCTTAGTTCCTTTTGTTATTGTTTGTTTGAGTTTGTTTATTATTCATTTCAAGCAAATAGAAACCATTCTATACGAATGTATTTGCATAGAAAATTCCATTCTTCGATATAGACAAGCAAGAATTAAAATATTTATTAAAATTTATCCATATCTAAAACTTGATACATAAATGTTCTTGCTAATCGAAGGCACATAATAAACATTCTTCAAAGCATAAATTTAAATCACTAGACTATTGAAGTTCCATAGAATCTTGTACAATCGCAGCGATGCTTGTACTATTTCCAATCTTCAATATCATCTCGTTCTCCACGAGTTCCTTCCTATTCTTTAATAGCTGCACATCAAAATTATGTGAGCACAAGATCTGGTAACCATTACCAAATCAAGGACAGAGGTGATTAAATTTATCTCAATAACAAACATACCTATGGCGTTTCTCGGGCGCCTACGTTCAATCATCCCATTTTCAAAGTCTTCCTTGTACTTGGGGTAATTAGGTCGGATGTGTCCCTTTTCACCGCAGTGAAAGCACTCCATGTTGGGAGTTGGAGATTTGAAAGATTTCCACCTTGAGGCACTCCCATGAGCACCTCCTACTCCCTTACTCTTGATTGACGTATCTTTGGTAAATTTGGCTTTACCTTTGTTGATCTTTTTGTTACTCTCATGGACGACTAGGACGTGATTGTTCCAACCCTTGCCCATGTCAACTTCTGCCGTTTTGTGAGCGTTGTGAAGCTCCTCAAGACTCACCCATTTTTCACGCACATGATAGTGCATCACAAAGTCCTTAAAGGACGGGGCTAGGGAGTCAAAAATCAGATCTTCGGCAATGTCCTCGGGCATTGGAGAAGAGAGCTTCGACAACTTCTCAAGGTATCCTTGCATCGTGAGGAAATGCATGGATACCGATGTTCCCTCCGCCATGTGACACCTTGTGAGTGCGATGGTGGTCTTATAGCGCTTCTTTTGGGCACTATCCATGAACATCTTTGTTAAAGCTTCCATTAGGGCAGAGCATCGGTCCGGTCCGGTCCGGACCGGACCGGAAAAAAAAATTAGGTCCGGACCGGAAACCGGACTGGACCGGAAAAAATTCGGATAGGCGGACCGAAGACCAGTTCGGTCCGGTCCAAAAACCCGATTTTTTACCTTAAATTTAAAAAAAAATTGGACCAGACCGGACCGGATCCAAAAAAAAATTTGGTCCGGACCGGAACCCGGACCGGTTGGTTCCGGTCCGGACCGAACCCGGACCGATCGGACCGGGTTTTGCTCACCCCTAGCTTCCATGGTCTTCTTGGGTTTTGAATCCAAGTATTTCGCTTGAAGCGAGTCACCCTTGGATGCCAACATTAGTCGTGAACTTGGTTCTCTTGGTCTTCCCACTTGGCTTTAGCCTCTTTCTCATTACCGGTTGCCTTCTCATTCAATTTTGGGATTTCACCATCCAAAATATGATATACTTTTTCAAACCTCAACACGATATTAAGATTGAGTTGCCATTTCATGAAGTTTGAGCCATCATTTTACAAAGGATTCTTTTCGATCATAGATCGCACAATTGGTTGGATATTAGACATTTCTACAAAATAAATTATACAGGATTTTAATGTCAATTTTATGTTTTAAAATACATACATATATATCGAATATAAATGTAAATACTGCAAATAAAATTTTGCCCGTAAATGCAGTAATCCCAGATCCTATCAATTGCAATATAGACTAGCTAAGGGCTATCGAATATATCACAATACCAAGGTAAGAAAATCTCTTTCTAATCACAACCTTTTTGAATTTTAGCAACATTAGCATCTTCAAACTCTTGTGATTCTTGTCGTTTTAATTATGAGGGAATGTGACCTGTCCTCGTAAGAAAAACTTTTCCCAAAACCGAGCGAGGGCTCTAGGTAATGGTAAGAAAACTTATTTTCATTTGATACGAGATACGTTTATCTATTGTATTCACAACTAGACATACTTGGGGTTCACTAGGGTGAAACTCACCTCATATATCTAATCGTGGCACAACAATAGACAACCATTATATCTCCCACTATTCCCAAAGATGGTGGGAGTTATCTCCAGCTAAGGGCGAGCAGAGTATCCCCTGATCGATGGCTGCTAGTGGATGAAATAAGAAGGAAAATTACTCTTAATTTTGTTGGACAATTTCATATATTAACATGTGATTCAGAATTTTAGGTTATCATGCATATTATCATTCATACACATCCTAACATTCAACACATTCATCACATGCATAGCAAGATTATAAAAACAGAAATTAAACCATTCACACAATCCACATCGTGTGAGTTTATATGTTCCCTTTGATCATTGATCCTCGATCCCTGATCCTTGATCGATGCGCTACAGCGGCGACTTCCTCTTGCACCGGAGATGTAGATTTTTACAGAAAATAAACATGCTCCTCACATTCGATAAAAACCGACTAGTGCAAGTCCTATGTAAAAGCTCTCAAATGCAATGCAATTATCTAAAGATAGAAAGAGAGAATTTGGCTTTTACATATAAATAAGCCCCTGTATAATAATAATCACATACATTCATAGTTGCTGATTTGGAACATATAAACTCACAATTCCTGCAAAGACAACTCGAGCATCCATGCACGCAATATTGCTTTAAACTATGCAACCTAGTTTATTGATCATCTAGAATCCCAAACAATTCTTTGAAAAACATTTTGAAATCTATTAAAAACGTTTTTCATCCATCCAAAGTTCAAAAATAATTTTGAACCGCTGTCCATCCAATTTCCAATGGAAAGATGAACCGCAATTTTTCGGTTTTGTTGATTCTCTTACAAAATAATCATTTCTTCATAAAACGAAATTATTGCAAGTTAGACTAATGTTTAAATCATAATTCAAATAATTACATGGCATGTTTTAAAACACCTAAAACATTCAAAACGAATTATTATAGAGAATTATAACAACAAAACATTCAAAGACTGAAAAACCGATAAACCAAATTGTTTAAATCCTATATGGTAAGCTAAATTCGTTTACAGCCTCAAATCATTAGAAAATTGAACCCTAAGCTCTGATACCACTGTAGGATTTCTAGTTTAATTGCACATATATATTTTCGATATTTTTATGCACAATAAGGATCAATTACAATTTTCTATGATTTGTTTCATGCATGCATCGGTTTGTTTCAATAACTAATTTCAAAACTTTATTAAAACAAATATGGGCTCCCAATTTCATACCTAGAAGTTCTCTAAAACTTCTTGATGATCCGGAGAAATTGAGGATGCTTGTCGCTGCTCTGGATGCCTCCGAGTATTCACCAAACCCTAAACAAGGTTGGAGAGAAAGGAGATAGCCAATCAATCTCCAAACTAGCTTAGAATCTAGCAACAAACCCCTTCCTTAGTCTGTGAGATTTCTCCTTCCAAAGACTTAGAAACTTAAGAGAATTTCCGTGGCTTTTGTGGTGAATTAGGAGAGAAAAGAATTAGCAAAAATATCTAACATAATTAAGGAGAATAAGGACTTATTTATAGGCTCCAATCTTACTCTCAATCATGGCTATTCTTAAGCCATGTTTTCTTCACATTTTCTCTCACAAACTAATTCCATAATGTATTCCATGCATCCACAAAACGTTTGACCAAGTTTGGAGCTAATCCAACCATTGATCAAATTAATCTCCTAATTATCAAAGGCAGAAAATCAATCGGGTTTCGGTTTACCGAGACATACTCGGTTAACCGAATATGACACGTTTGGCTTACCGTGCATTAGACGGACGACCGATTCTTAAGGAGAAAAATTCTCCTTGACCGATCGGACGAACTCTCGTCTAAAACCGATGCCATTCGGTTAACCAAAAATATCAGAACTGGACATTTTCGGTCGACCGTTCCTTGTTTGGTATACCGAACCAGAATTCCATGCACTTTGGTCAAGTTCGGTCAATCAACTCTAACCATCCGTTCCATGTTCAGTTGACCGATCCACAGAATCTTCGGTCGACCGAACCATAAACGGATTACCAAACTTTTACCCGATTTTGCCTTTTCAAATTTTGGATTTATTTCCAACAAAATTTGAACTTTTGGGGGTTTTGGCAAATTCACAACTTATGCAATATATTATCCTATGCAATAATAAATTATTGCACCCCATAATATATGCATCTCATATGAATTTATCATGATTCTAATTATGTTATATACAACATAATTGATTTTACTTGTTCACCACATGTGTCATATTTTCTATAAGAAACCCGACACATCATATGAACCAAAAATCAAGCTTCTTGTTTCCCGGTTTTTGCGGTGTGACCTATGGGAGGATCTATACTAAGTTGGCAGTGATATTAAGAGCTTAATATCACAAGCTATAAGCGGTATCTAGCTACACATTATAGCTCCCAATTAGTTAGATGTCTTAATTCCACTCGAACCAAAACCCGGTCCATTTAGTGATGGGGTGTACCACTTGTGTCCGTCCCTTGCCTCATGATATTAAGAATACACACAAAGTAGTATTGTGTCATCTTTCTATTAGTGTTCATTTCTTGATCTCTTTAAGCTAGTTATAAATATTGTATTTAACTCAAATCACATTGTGCACATTATAACTTTGCTTTATCAAGCGACCCACTAATATCATCACTCAATTAAGAGGGGCAATGATAATCTTTTGACTAACTATCTTCTCCAACGAAAGTCATACTTAACCAACTAATGCCTTTACACTACACTCATCGATAGCTCAAGACACTAGTCTAATTAAGCAATTCGTAAGTGATCGGATATAAGTCTCATATCAAAGGACCAAAGACACAGTAAAACATTAATGACACAGAAAACACAATTCTATAATGTTTTACTTATTAGGTCTATTCAGTATACAAAAGTAATATTTTCCTCTTTTCTATACCCGTGTTGTCACTCACTTGTAGAGCTACAATGATCTTTGACCAACATGACAATCTTAACTCGGTAATTAATGTCTCATGTTAATTACCATGATTGCGAATATTTTTGTTTTATGTAAACCAATATCTTTTAGAGCTCTACGGTTAAGGACCAAGAGGCTCTTCCTTAACACTTCTAAAAGATGAATAACATAAACAAGGAACAAAATGATTTCTCATTCAATTCATAATAATTGACATTTAAAACCTTGTGTTCCTATTGCTTGAGAGAAAACTGATGAGGATTTTATTTATACCGCAAGTGCACGGCGTCGATGAAGACGCGGCAAGTACGGGTCGAACACAAGGAGGGAGATATATTTATATTTTTTTATTTTCGATTAAGGAAAGAAAGAGAGAGAAATAAGGTTGGTTTGAGATTTTTTGGATTTTCAATTTTCTAAAGCAAGAACAACAAAAAAAACTAAGAAGAAAGCAAATATGGATGAGAGTCCAGCGGGTGGGGTTTAGATATCGGATTTTGTTTAGAAGTCTGAAACTTATAATAAATCACATTAGTTATAAAGCATTACATGATAAATGACTCAACATAAACTCAAGTAATCAAAATATACTAACACGAAATTAAAATAATAACATAATTCTTCTTCTCATCACCCTAAATCCATCACCCCCACCCTTTGGAGAGAGTTAGAAACTCATGGATGGAGGGAATGAGAAGGGTCCTAGAGAAACTACGAAAGAAAACTAAAAACATGAAATAAACGAACAGAATTTTATTGCTAAAGAAATAAAAACAAGTTCTCCCGAACAACAAAATTTCGGGGCTATTCATAGCCGATAGAAGGTACCCAAGTATGAATAAGGCAAGGACACGTGTTATGACACGACTGGAAGAAATCCGGGGGCACGGATCGATGACCATGCGGCGTTTCCGCCGCACATTGACCGTCAGATGCTGCGGATTCGCCGCCTGGATGGCTAAGATTCGATCCAGATTTTTCCTGTGTGTTTATGGTATGTTTTAGCTGCCCTTTGCGTGTCCAGATTGATTTCTTTCCTTTCTTTTGAGCTCCGAATTAATTTCTTCATATATTTGGATATCCAAATTGATTTTTCTTTAGAACTTCTCCAAAATAATATTTTGGTACTCGTAATTTGCAGTCGGGTCCTCGACTTTTTGCAATTAAGTCCCTGGCCTTTTTGTAATTAGGTCTTTGAATGCTTTTATGCTTGGATGAACTTCAATTTGAACCCTGATAATCTTGAACTTGGTCTTTATGATAGAAATGAGTCTCTTGCACGCGTTTATGCTCGGGATATGGGTAATTTGCATTCAGGTCCCTGTATTCTGTAAATAAGACTAAACACATACCTTAGTAGCATTTATTGATATAAAATTAATCTAAATGAAAGACATATGATGCAATGTATGCAATGCATCAAATACCCCCACACCTAGATTTTGCTAGTCCCTAGAAAAACAGAATATAAGGAAAATGAAAACAGGGAAATCCTAACTCACTTTCATAGGAATCACGGTTGCACTTAGCATGTGCAAGAAACCTTTAAACCCCTAAGTTTCCTTAGAGGACGAGTTTTGTCTCGTGAGGGTTTTTAGTTGACACACCCACAAAGTCTTAATTCAACATTTGAATAATAACTCTCAATATCTCCACCTCAACCTTATACATCTCACTTAGAATTCTTGCATGCTCATTTCTATAAATCTAACTCATAAAATCTGACTTGGTCTTCATTCCTCCAATATTCACACCACTAACCATTCTACACATGTTATCACTTAAATTATTTTGCACGCCTCCTCTGGTGGTGAAGTATCATTCGGATCAACCATGGCATGGATCATTTTTTTAACTTTGGGTCTTGAGTATCTTAAAGTATTTCTTTTCCGTGATTCAACACATTTGCTTTTTTGGACAGTTTTACCCTTTTTGCATTCGTGTAGCGAGTTTGGTCGACAATCCCGAGCTGGCAGACTCAAGTTACCGGGTTTTAAGATACCCCTACGGACCAGTGACTCGAAGGCTTGGGTTTTTGTAATCATTTTGCAAAATGTGTTTTCCTCACTTTATTCCTTTATTTTTTATTTTTTTTATTTTTTTTATTTTCCTCAAGGCTTGATTGATATTAGAAGTCCACACTTCCTGGTATATTTTCCTCAACCTCTGCTTTTTATCAACCACTTGAAAGATTTGATTCATCTAATTTAAGTGCATACATGTCTTAAAGGGTAATGGGTTATTTCTTTGGAACTTAGATCTATGTCATAGTTTCTACAAGCAGAACTATATAATAAGGAACAAAAACTCAATAAAATTTGTACACGGGTTTTGGCAGTTCAATCTTAAGCTATGTCATGGAGCATTGAATATATATATATATATATATATATATATATATTTGAAGAATATATAGATAGATAGATAGATAAACACCCCCCCACACCTAAATCATGCATTGTCCTCAATGTATGCAAAGATAAAGCAAATGCACTTATTACCTGAGTCAACTTGCGGTAGAGGGATTGAATTTGCTCAGAGTCAACCATAGTCAGAACTGGATTGAATGACACCAGTTGGTGCATGTATCCAGTTGAATTGTTCCCCATGTTGCCCTGAGAGTCCTGAGGTAAAGATTTCACACCCCTCAACATTGATTGCATACTATTTCTGGTTCACTATCGACATGAAAGATATTAAATTAAGGTTTTAAGTTTCCAAAAGATAGTTGCATGAGCCCATTTTGACAATTTATCAAAGCTTCAGAAGTGGCTAAAAAGAGTCTGCCTAGTATTACAGGGATTTGTCTCTTAGGATTGACAACAGGTTCCGTGTCTAGAACGACAAAATCCACTGGGTAAATGAAGTCACCAACCTTAATCAAAACATCCTCTACTATACCTCTTGGTTTCTTAACAGAGCAATCAACAAATTGAATGGTTGTCTTAGAGGGTTTTAGTGGACCAAGGTTTAGTGGCTCATAGACAGAGAACGGGAGTAAGTTAACACTAGCACCAAGGTCTAGAAGGGCTTTGTTGATAAAAGTATCTCCTATCGCACATGAAATTGTGGGACAGCCAGGGTCCTTATACTTTATAGGAGATGAGTTGGACAGAATAGAGCTTATGTTTGCAGTCAAGAATGTCTTCTTTGGTACGTTCGTTTTTCTCTTCTTAGTGCACAGATCCTTTAAGAATTTAGCATAAGCAGGTATTTGTTGAATCATATCTAGGAGTGGAATATTCACTTTAACTTTCTTAAATACTTCCAAGATTTTCTCCATTTGTGCACTTGAGCTCTTATTGAGTCTATTGGGGAATGGGGCTTTAGGAACATAGACTCGCTCAGGTTGAGCTATAGGGTCAGGTTGACTAGGTGGGTTGGGCTTTTCAAATTGGACTTCAGGTTCAATGGTCAGGTCACATGTGGGTGCTTGACTGCTAGATTGATTAGGAGCCCTAGGATTTACCACATTGTTATCAACTTGTTTTCCAGACCGTAATGATACAACTGCATTTATTTGTTGGAACGGTCCCTCATCATGAACCATTTGAACCGGTTTAGGGTTGTTACTTCCTAGAGGTGGTTGATAGGGCTGATATTGATTATTAGGTCTTGGATTAACCTCAGGTTGACTTGGAAACTGACACTTTTCTCTTTCACCTACAATTTGTGCTAGTTGGCTGACTTGTGTTTCTAGCTTTTGGAAGGATTGGGTGGTTGTTTGCATAAAAGTCTTAACCAAATTTTCCAAGCTTGTCAATCTAACATCATAGTCTACATTGTTACTAAACCCAGATGATGTATTATTTTGGTTATACGGGTTTGGTTGTTGTCTAGGAGGTTGACCTTGTTGGTTCCATGAAAGATTGGGATGATTACGCCAACCCGGGTTATAGGTTGATGCGTATGGGTCATTTCTAGAATGGTTAAATGCGGCATTAACTTGTTCCAAGTCCACAGAAATATGTGCACAATCCTCCATTATATGACCAATTTGACCACATTTAGAGCAAGGGATAGAAGATGCTTGATTCACTAGGGGTCGGCTTTTTAGCTCTAGACTTTCCATTCTACGCATAAGGGTAGCTAGTTTTGCTTCAGCAACTACAGTAGCATCTACAACTAAGACCCCTGATTTGGGTTGACTTGCTATTCTAGATCCAATACTCGGGTTAATCAGTGCTCTAGCATTGTCCCATTGCATACTATTTTCGGCTAAATCCCCAAGAAAAGTCCAAACATCATTCTCATTTTTGGACATAAAGTTTCCTTGGCTTACAGATTCTAACATAACCCTAGATGTAGGTGTCAATCCCTCATAAATAATTTGGCACAATTGTCATCTTGGAATTCCATGATGAGAGCATTGTGTCAACAGGTTCTTAAATCTTTCCAAATAGGAATAGAACGGCTCGCTCTCAGATCGAACGAATGCAACAATTTCATTCCTAATCCTAATAGTCTTATGGTTGGGGAAATATTTCTTTAAGAACACTTGAACAAACTCGGCCCAACTCCTAATAGATCTTTCGGCTAGACTATATAGCCATTTCTTAGCGTCGTCCTTCAGTGCTAGAGGCACGAATTTAAGACGCACTGCCTCCTCAGAGATATGCTGGTATGGCACAAGGGAGCAGATTTCCTCAAATTCTCTAAGGAAGAGATATGAGTCTTCCTTAGAGGTGAACTTGGGCAACATACTCATGTATTGTGCCGTTAGTTCGAAGTCGCGACCCGTTATGATGGGCATAACGATGCACGATGGCTAAGCAGCCATCGTTGGGTAGCACCGATCCCTCAGAGTCCTAGGCAGGTCCACTACATTCTCACCCATTGGATCCGGGTGAGGTGGTGCAACAGGTGGATTAGGGCTAAGCTCTAGACTGGAATCTAGATGAACTCGTGAGAGTCGATTGCTCAAGTCCCGAACCTAAATCTGAGTGCACCGGTTTGAATCAATTTTTGAATTCAAATTTGAAATTCAAATTCCAAATTCAATTTCAAGAATCAATTACTTATTTAATTTTTTTATAATTTTTTTTTTCAAAAATGGAAACAAACAATAGAAGGGGGAAAGATGAGAAAGGAATCCTAATCTAGAGAATTGAGGTGAGAAGAGAAAGAAGACTCAGATGAGAAGGGAAATTTAACTCTAAAAGATAGATGAGAGGGTTGGTCTGAAGTTTCCTAAACAAGCACGGTTCAAACAATCCTAGATCTAATGTAGCTTAAATCTAGACGACTCCTAACTGGTTGAGTCGAATTGGTTCGCTTGATTCACCTCCCTCACTAATCAAACCAAATTGGTCAGGCAGTGTATAGCTAGTGGGGGCGCTTCTGACAGAGTCGGTGCCAATTAGACAACCACTTCGCTTGGAAGACTTACGTCAACACAAAAACACTTTCTAGACACCAAATTAAATTCGATCAGCTTCAAGTTATAGCAAGTCAAACCGATCTTCTCCTTAATTGATTCTGAATCCTTAGGGGTCAATGTCTAATTGATTTTAATTTTAAGGCTTGGGTGACACTTTAGGATTGTGATTTGTGGGCCACGGAAGGGTGATGAAATCCCCACCGTATCTTTTCCTACGGAGTTGCCCTTAAGATAGTTTAACTTAAATCTAACAAAGATAGTCAAACATTGGTCTTTAGTGGGGGACAATTGCAAGGTTGTATGCAAACTAAATTATATGCTTAAATGCAATCGATAAAAACAGCGCACGTACCTTTCCTCCAGCACTCTTCAACAAAAAATAATTTGCAAGAATTTAGCAAGAATAATGCAAACAAAACATTATATGATGCATACACTAAGTCCTTCTAATTTTGCCAATTTTTAGGTCAGAGTTGAATTATTGCAAATTATGGAATTTGAGCCTAACACGTGCAGTTCTACAAAACGGAAACTTTCCAAAAATCGAAAATTGCGCAAAAGGAAACAAAGGTTACCTACGCAATGCTAAGACGGGTTCGCCGCCCGCTCTCGAAAATTTCCAGTTGCTCTACGCGTCCACCCAGAGATGGAGACGACCCCAGAAAATTTTGAAGCCCAGATGCTCCAGACGTGCGGCGGATCCGCCGCAGGTTGTTCTTTGGGTGCGGCGATTTCGCCGCCCTTCTTGCTCCAATGTGCCCGGATTTCGCCACGCACTCCGTTGTCTCCTGAAAGGCAAACCCAAATAGTTAGAACGCGCACACGATAAACAGAATAGAGTCGAAATCACCAAAAATAAACAAAATCTTCGTCGCCTCCCCGGCAACGGTGCCAAAAACTTGATGAGAATTTTATTTATACCGCAAGTGCACGACGTCGATGAAAACGCCGCAAGTACGGGTCGAACACAAGGAGGGAGAGATATTTATATTTTTGTGATTTTCGATTAAGGAAAGAAAGAGAGAGAAATAACGTTGGTTTGAGATTTTTTGGATTTTCAATTTTCTAAAGAAAGAACAACAAAAAAAACTAAGAAGAAAGCAAATATGGATGAGAGTCCAGCGGATGGGGTTTAGATATCGGGTTTTGTTTAGAAAAGTATAAAACTTATAATAAATCACATTAGTTATAAAGCATTACATGATAAATGACTCAACAAAAACTCAAGTAATCAAAATATACTAACACGAAATTAAAATAATAACATAATTCTTTTTCTCATCACCCTAAATCCATCACCCCCACCCTTTGGAGAGAGTTAGAAACTCATGGATGGAGGAAAGGCGAAGGGGTCCTAGAGAAACTACGAAAGAAAACTAAAAACATGAAATAAACGAACAGAATTTGTTTGCTAAAGAATGGAATGAAAACAAATTCTCCCATACAACAAAATTTGGGGGCTATTTATAGTCGATACAAGGGACCCAAGTATGAATAAGGCAAGGACACGTGTTATGACACGACTGGAAGAAATCCGGGGGCACGGATCGATGACCATGCGGCGTTTCCGTCGCACATGGATCGTCAGATGCGGCGGATTCGCCGCCTGGATGGCTCAGATTCGATCCGGATTTTTCCTGTGTGTTTATGGTATCTTTTAGCTGCCCTTTGCGTGTCCAGATTGATTTCTTTCATTTCTTTTAAGCTCCGAATTAATTTCTTCATATATTTGGAGATCCAAATTGATTTTTCTTTAGAACTTCTCCAAAATAATATTTTGGTATTCGTAATTTGCAGTCGGGTCCTCGGTTTTTTGCAATTAAGTCCCTAACTACTTTTGTGCTTAAGTCCCTGGCCTTTTTGTAATTAGGTCTTTGAATGCTTTTATGCTTGGATGGACTTCAATTTGAACCCCGATAATCTTGAACTTGGTCTTTATGAAAGAAATGAGTCTCTTGCACGCGTTTATGCTCGGGATATGGGTAATTTGCATTCAGGTACCTGCATTCTGTAAATAAGACTAAACACATACCTTAGTAGCATTTATTGATATAAAATTAATCTAAATGAAAGACATATGATGCAATGTATGCCATGCATCAAAAACCTTCCTCATCCTACTGTCATGTTTAAATCATCAAAATAAACATGATTAACACATCTCTTACACCTCTCTTAACAACTTAGGCCTCTTAACACATCTCTTACACCTCCTACTAAATGGGAGAAAACTTCCGCATCCTATAAACACGATTAACATATCTTTTACACCTCCTACCATAATAGATCCATCCGTTGAGAGAAACCTTCCCCATCTTCAAACACCAACTACACACTCTCAAGCCTAAACTTCACATGTGTTCCTTATCCTATCCTACTCAAGTGTTAGAGTATTTTGTGATTTCACTCCTATTCTTGTTGAATCTTAAAAGTTGTAAGGCTTCGGGAGGAAGCCACCCCTCTCGGGTTGTGAGAGGAAAACCAAGTTTGGCGAGAATGTTCGTTAGCTTGCTTTGTAAAGACTTGATCTTGGCCAGGAATGGAGATCAGATTAGTGAAGTCATGAGCGAGACTCGTGCTGATTGAGCAGGGCTTGTAAGAGAGGATTAGGACGCAAGTGGGGTGCCGAATCTTTACAAAAAATCTCTGATCTTTTTGTCGTTTGTTAATCTCTACTTGTTTGATTTTATTTCCGCTGCATCATCATTAGTAGAACTATTTAGATTAGATTAAGGGTAATAGATCCAACATATTTCTCAACCTCACATGTTTCAGAGGTGTAAACAATATCAGAATGACGAATTATATTTAGGCAGAATTGCGGTGGACGGCAAATGACTGCACAATTCACTTTCGTGGCCGCCAATGGACCAAACTCTTCTTGGGCCTCGGTTTGGCACGTTAGAGTATTGAAAGATTGATTAGCGGGAAATATGAATAACTACACGATGGAATACTATCTTTAGGTGATCATGTAAAAACATAAATAACCAGGGATGTATTGACTAACATTTCAACTTTTTCATGTGATTATTTTACGTCTGAAGAATTTCAACAAATTCTGACATGCAATGCTCACGGAGAGTGATATTAGGTTCATAACCATATACAAAATTGAGACATGAGTTCTAAGTGCGCGCTGCCAGGCGAAAGGTGGGCATATCTCATTATATGTTACTTTCTCCAATACACAAAATTGCCTTGATGATACGGATATATTTTATATTCAACAATTCAAAATTGGATCTCAGACATTTTTAATCAATTAATATTTACTGTTGGTAAATCAATTTTATCCATATTCATTTGTGGAAGAGAAGAATTAGAGAGGATGGCGAGTATATTTACCACGTAGTTAACTCTGTTTGCACCACCGTAACAAAAAGTGGGATCAATGGACCAAGAAATTCGAAGTCCCAAAATTTTAAGATTAATTCTGAAGGGTATAACAACGGAACTAACAAAATAAATTATTAAATTGATACTTGTTTACGATTCTTTCTTTAAATTTTTACACAAATCGGGAAAATATTAATATAAAATATAGTATAAGAAACAAAAAATGTTATATTATACTCATAGTTCACTCTTGAAGTGAAATTCAATTAGCTGAGGGTGCGTTTGGATCCGGTATTTACAAGTTCCGTGAAATTTGCAATTGATGCAATTTACAAATCCAAGGATAAATGACATGATTTGTAATTACAATGTTTGAAAAGCATGCTAATTTAAAATGACACTAAAAAAATTATATGATTTTTTATTAGTTTTCTAATTTGGAATTTTATCCAAAACATACAAGACACATACCATTGTGCATAAAATCATATTCCAGGCATAACATTCATATTTTGTACTAATTGGATTGACTAAAGTTAAAAGAACTTGCGTGGAATTCTGAAATTTCACCTCTCATAATGGGAGTTAGTGTTGGCAAAGTTTGTATATAGGTGGAATTTCAAAACGTCACGAAGGATTTACAAATTCTAACACAATTTCGTCCAACCATGGCAGTTGCAAATGTGACACTTCAAACTTCTACGTTCAAGTGAAATTCCTGTTGAAGTGAAGCAACGAAACACAACCTGGATTTAATATAATTTTTTAACTAAAATCATTCAAATTAATACAAAATATTTATGTTGTGTTTCGAATATGATCTTATGTATAGTCATATGTATTTTTTTATGGTTTAGATACACCTATTTGAAAAACTAAAATATCAAATAATTTTTCATTGTCATTTAAAACATGTTTGTCCAGATATAGTAAATATAAATGACGTTATTTATAAATAATGTGATTTGAAATTCCATCGGGTGGCGTTTGGTTGCATCAATTCAACCAGAAATTTAACTTGAACATTAAATTTTAGGTGTTATATTTGCAAGTACCATGAGTTTATGCTGAAATTATTAAATCCTTCGTGGATTTTCGAAATTCAACCTCTATACAAAATTTGTCGAAACCAAATTTCATGTTGACATGTGAAAATTAAAAAATCCACGTAACTCTACCTGACTTTAGTCACTGAAATTAATGCAAAATATTAATGTTATGGTCCAAATATGATTTTTATGCACATTAGTATGTGGTTTTTCTATTGTCCGGATATAATTCCAAATTAGGAAATCAATAAAATATCTTATAAAAAAAATTGTTGTCATTTTAAAGTAACATGCTTGCCGAAATATAGTAAATACAATTCATGTCATTTATAAATTGAGTGATTTGTAAATTCCCTTAAATGTAATTCCATAGGACTTGCAAGTATTACATCCAAACGCGACCTAATTTGGTGAAGCAGAACTGCAGAAACATATGCAACATATATATATATTGAATTTTAAATAGGTGCACTAAGAAGATGGCATGATTAGGAATTAAATACGTCAAAGCAATGGAAAAGTTAAGGCGTGTGAGTGGGAATCCATCACCACACAACCTGTATATAATTTTTGTAGTGGATCGTAACTGGTCTCCCACAAAGTGGTCATCACCTTGGGAAAGGCAGGCATCATAAATCCCTAAGCGTGGTGATAAATCCGTATTCTAACATTTGTTGTCTGATATGTTACCACGCATAAGATAATACACCCCTGTCAAAGTGTAGTTTTCAGTAATCATGCATTGAGTGTTTCTATATAGCTGTCGTACACTTCTATTATTTTGATTTAAAATTGGGAGACTATTGGATTGAATTGAAGAAATTCCATTAATGATTGTTCAATTCGTCAGCTTATAACTTCTATTTGTAAATCTTGTTCGGTGGGAGATTATTTTTCTTATTTATGTGCTCTACCTAAATTTCCATTTTAAATCTGAATCTTCTAAACATTAGAATAAGAATGTTGTGATTGGTCTTTGGTATTGACTATCTCAAGATAATGAATCATCTAACTGAACTAACTCCAGTTTATTAGAATGGGAGTATGCAAATATGTTCGATCGGTGAGGTTTGCCTTACAATATTTATTAAAATATGAACACAAGCTGCTCTTTTTATTTTATTAAACTGTTGTCCTTATAGATTAACTAATGCTTTTCTACAGGACATGTAATGTTTGTGTATTATAATAACTATTTATACCATGTATCTTAGTCAAGACCGTTAAACTTATGCCTTTTACTCAAAAAGGTAGAAAATTACTTCAAGATCTTTGTACGATAATAAATTATATGGTAAAATAAAAGTTAAGAATATTCATATAGCAAAATGAGAGTCGAGATAGATATAGCAAGGTCATTGAAGTGCATGCACCATCTATAAAATTCAGATATGTATTGAGCTTTCCTGTGGGATAGTTATGTGCCTTATGTCATGGATTTTACCATTGTTGCTGAGTTACATATTTCGTAGTGGATCGATTTGTTAATTAGTTATTATGTCTATTCTAAACATGTAAATTTTGTATACGGCAAAAATAATTAGTACTGCTATACGTACGACGAGCAGAGAAAAGGTTAGATAAAAATTAACAAATACAAATAAAAATGCAAATTATGTAAAAATATAAAATAATATCTTAGAAAAAGGTGCAGATAAACTTTGGTTGTTCTTATTGACCATAGCTAGATAACTAATTATTATATAAGTGAAATAATATTATAAGCATATGCAATGGGTGTCGTAAGACTTGAAGTAAAAAGTTCAAATATGCAGAAAATTGATAGAAATTAGAGGATGTTTGTATCGATATCTGCTCAAAAATTGCATTCCACATCCTAATTATAATCACCAAAATTTGAAAAATCAACTTGATCAGTTTTTGGCAATAATTTGTAAATTTTAAAAGTTTTTTTAATCTACTTAACTAAGAAAACGAGATATCCATATTCTTGAGGGAAATGGTAAAAATAGCAATGGATAATTAACTTGTCATGCAACAAATAGCTAAACAAGCGATAATAATACGACGTGTACTATTATTTTCTAACATCCACGCAAGCATGTTATTTTGGTGCTACGCATTAGGGGAAAAAAGATGTATATTTTACACACTGTGTTTTTAAATACTAATATTTGATGAAGAAATGAATGAAAGACCGGAATTTAAACTACGGAAAAAATAAGTCAAGTGACGTAATCATATTAGATATTCATTACAGGAGTGATTTGTGATAAGAAAAAAAAGACCAATGCTACAAATCAGGCCTTTGTCGACGGACGATTCCTTCAGCTATAGTAAATATATTCGGAATTTCTGTCGGCATTTGCCCATTGGTAATGCTATTGTCGATGTAATTTTTGTACACAATGGGTCTACTGCCAACAAAAATTTCTTCGGCAATAGAACATTTGTCAGGTCGAAATGCTTCGATTTTCGACTTAGAATTACTTCTATTGCCGACGAAAAATTTCTTCTTAACGACAACTTTTTCCACATACATTCACAATAGATTTGACATCCAAGTCATACTAAAGTCCATTTGTTAAGGAAAATTTAACTTTCTATGCTCTAAGTGACCGAAAATTGAAAACGAAGCCCCCACATTGATATCCTTTGAAAAATATGCTTATATTTCTATTTCTCTCCAAAATACCTCTGCACAAACCGTGAGACAATTCTCTTACAATCCTTCTATTTCTCCCTTTTTCTCTCTCTCTTTTAGTCGCATCGAGCTCCGATCTTTCAATCGGGAGTGAAGACCAGATCGAGCCACAATAGCTAATATCGAGCTCACATCGTCCCCTTCGGACTCCCATCGGACCTTCACTAGAATGCACAAATTGTTTTAGTATTTTTGGAGGAAAAATCGGTCAACAAAGAGAATGGGTAAGTAAAATTGTAAAAAAATTGATGTGGGTGTTACTTTCTTATATTTTCTTTCCATTTACGAATAGATATGTCAATGTCTTGATGTGTTTTGTTGGTTTATTCAAGTTCTATTTGATTTTGCATGTCGTGGGGGTAGTTGTGCTCGATGGAGCTCGACGAATGACCATTTCCAATGGTTGAAGATGATCGCAGATGGTACTCATGGATACTCGATAGTGAGGCTCGATGGGTATACTCGATAGTTAAAATTGTTTCAGAGTTCGAGTGGTATACTTTATTAAAGTGCGGCTCGATGTGTATGGTCGATACTTATACTTCATTAGAGTTGAATTGAACTCAATTGTGCTCTTGATGACATAAAGAATATACAAGTGAAAGTGCTTGTTGAGAAGAATCTAGTTGGTCATCCGAAGAAGAAAGAAGTAGGAAGGATAAAGAGGAAATGTCTACCATCTCTAGGGGATGTTGTGGTGAAATCTTGCAAGTGCAGTAGATGCGGTGGAAGTCGACACAATAAGAGGGGATGTAAAGTTAGACTGTAAAGCTATTGTTTTACTTCAAATTTTATTAAATTATCTTATTCTGAACATGTACACGATAGACCTCGCTACGAGCTCGATATAGCTCGATGGTTGTTGTTTCAATCAAAGTTTAAACCGCGAGTCAACGGCCGTGATGAAGCAGTTGCAAGTACGGGTCAAATCCACAAGGAAGTGTGTCAACTCTGGTTCTTCAGAAATCAAGTGGCAAATAAGGGGAGAAGATGTTTGATTACACAAAACATGACTACACTAACTAGCAACTAACAAACGAGAAAGATAACAACTCAAGATTAACTAAAACCAAACTAAGCAACTAACAAAGTGAGATTAAATTCAGTAAGGAAAACCCCTAAGGGGTCGAGTGTGTGTACACATGTAATAAGGTGGTGAAGAATGCATTTGGTATGGCACATGTATAGATTGTGTTTTCATGCATAAGACGTGTCTAATGTTTGTGGCAAAACCTATCAATCCAATCACTAACCTAGTTGACTAACATGAGCATAAACAAGTTTGTTATTAAGAACCTAAACAAGCATGGGAAGTGTCTAAAAGTTGTTTCCAAACCAATCAAGTTAAGTAATCTAATTGAAACAAACAAGCATACATCCACATTCATCACATATTGCATAAGATAGCATTTATTCTCATTCTTCATACATGTATAAACATTATCTCCAACCCCAAAGGGTGATGGAACTACTCACTACACATTAAGCTAACATTTATATTAAGAAAGAAACACATTCTAACTAATTATACTAAGATTAAAAAAAAGACAACATGAAGCTAACAAGAAATTCTTTTATTAATGAGTCACATTACAAGTAGCATTCTCTCCACTTGAATTTTGCTCCAAAGGCTTACTCCATGTAAACAGAATGACCACTAAGCAATGAGTATTTTTACAAAGGAAGACGACGAGTTCTATTTATAGACATGAAAAAGGAAACTATGGACAATCCTCCGGTGTGGGACTACTAAAATATTCCTACAATGGACATAAACAACATAATACACAACCACGAGAAGTCGGGTTGGATTTTGAACATAATGGACTGCCAGTTGGCAGTCGAAAATGGCCTGATTCGACCCGATTTCGGATTCTTCTTAATTGCTTCAATTATTCATGTGGAGTGCACCCTTATTGGTTGTTTGAGTCTGGGCCCAAATCTAATTGCCAGAATACTCCTCATGATGGTGTGGAGCTTTTTAGTTTGTTATTTGGTCCTTCCGTCTTACATCTAGGTCCTTCCCTGTTGCAGATAGGTCCATAAGTCTCATAGATCAGTCATTTTTCTCATGTTTTAGTCATTTTTGTATCTTTTTGTTCTTAAACCGGTTTATTCCCGAAACTTAAATATAAAACTCATTATATGGCATTGCTTAGGCTTAAAATAGACAATATATGACATGGATATATGCATGATATGATATTAATCAAATACCCCACACCTAATGTTTGCTAGTCCCGCGCAAAACAACGAAAAGAAAAAACTATGAAAGGAAAACCAAACGGAAAACAGGATAAGTCATTACTCACTTTCGTAGGAATCACGGTTACACTTAATACATGTCACATGCCATTAAACCTTCTTACCGCCAAGGAGGATGAGTGTTGTCTCCTGAGGGTTTTTCAACGGATATACCCACAAAATCCGAACATTGATGTATTATTCATATCGCCAAGGAGGATGAGTGTTGCCGGACTTACTTTTGTCGATTATTGTACACGATAATCCTATGGGACGACATTATATATGTATCCGGTCCACACACCTAGCTTAGGGAACCATTCGTGCAAGTTACTTAAGGACTTAAATGAAAGACATGAGCAACCTTAACAAGATCCTCAAGTGATACAATTGTAAAGTCCATTAAGGTTCTTATTTGTATTCCTTTTTTTCTTTTTTAGACTAGTCGGTGTTTAATTCTCCCAGGGTTGAATTTTGTGCATCATTGCCTGAGGACTTATACTATCACGTACACCTTTCCCCAAATCTCCACATAGGGCGATCCTTACCACTAGTGTAATGGGAGTTCGGTCGGTGCATCCCAAGTCAGATGACTCGAAAGCACCAAGTACTAAGTCCCACAAACAACACAAAACATTTTTCTTTTGCAAACGCATCAAGTTTTTGAATGAAATGGGAAATGAAAGCACTATGACAAACAAAAGAAGACAAGTCACCCAAGGATCATGACATAACAAATGTATCAATATTAAATGCAGCACACTAACATGAACTTAGCAAAGTAAGCAAAAGAAAGTGAAAAACACAAGAGAAATAAAACTATGTACACACGTGAAAATACCCCCCCCCCCCACACACTTACTTCATTCATTGTCCTCAATGAATGTGAATATGATACTACATGGATTTAGGCATGAACAAGAAAAGATCTCACCAACGTGAAGCGTAAACGGTAGTTCATGGTTATGTTGACGGACACAAACCTGAATTCTCCTCAAAACCTATGAGATACTTAAGAAGGGATACAAATACATAAACCAAAGCCCCATATACTCACAGGTTAGGGCCCACAACAATCAATGCTCACTTGTGGAGGATTTTTTTTGCATAAGAACTATGTACATCAGTGGACTCTCACCCTCATTTGTCAAGGAACATCAAATGGGAAACTGCCATCTCTCGAGCCAGAAATGCACGTGCATTGGCTTGCAATATGAGAAATAGGAGAATTGTTGAGAGGTTTGTGAACCAACGATGATGGTTCATGCCTCTCGAAACCAAGGTCTATGAAAGTAAGTGGAAACAAATATGTTTCCATTCCACGACAAAGCTATGGGTCTTCAATATATACCATCCAACTGACATTTGGGTGCACAAGGGTCATTTCGTCCACACTATGGCACCCAAGACTTATTACCCATATGGGAAAAGATTGATAGATGCACCTAAGTCCAATAAAGCTCGATGTAGTAACACATCACCAATCACACAAGAAATAGTAGGAAAACAATGAACTCACGTGTGCCATAAGAAACGTTTTCATGAGAACATTGGTTTTTCTCTTGTTGGTGCATAAATCCTTGAGAACCTTAGCATAAGGTGACATCTGCAGAATCACCTCCAACAACATAATGTTCACCTTAACTTGCCGAAAGATTTCAAACATCTTGTCATGTTTATCCGAAGTTTTCCTTTTTAGGTGCTAGGGAATGGTGCCTTTGGGCCATACGGGTTTTTTCGATGGAACCTCAGCCTTCGGTTCCGTAGAAACATGAGTGGGGGGACCTTAGATGGAGCCATGGATGTGGACTTTTGCGAAGGAACATCAGGCTCAGATTCCTTCGACACATGATAAGACAAGGGAACCTCATGGTTTGGCCCCATTGTCGATATAAAAGTAGAAGGAACCTCAGGAACGAGCTCCTTCCTTGAAGTATTCATTGAAGGAACCTCTGGTTTCGGGTCCCTCATAGATGTAGGTGTCACAACAGATTTGGTGACACCAATAGATGGTGATTGCAAGGAAGACAACCTAATTTGCTTGTCCACCTCCTTACTAGACCTCAAAGTATGAATCACAGGTACGCACACTGGGGAATCAAATAGAAGTGTCGTGATCAGAGACCTCCGCGACGACCGAAAGAGTTACAATAAGAGAACTAAATTACTCGACCATACATAAAAGAAACATATATAGATAGACTAAAATATAATATGACGGAAACAAGAGATTATCTATATATGGAAATAATTCAAATACAACACATCGAGTTTGGAAAGGAAATACATCAATAATAATGTGAAACTAAAAGATAACTAGAAGACTATGGTCGACGTGTCTCTCGTGTACGGAATCCTCCGAAACTCATCCAGTCCACCCGTGAAGGAAACCTAAGTACATGAGGCAATAACATCAACAAATACGTATGAGTTTTCAATAAAGAAAACCCCGTATGCGCCTATTGGCTGCTGACGTGGTGGTGCAACAATTGCACCACCAGCCACTCAGGTGACGACCAGCCCTCCAACCATCACCCCCCACCTCTCATCTCATCCTAGGGCCTAAAGCATACTTGAGAGGGAGGTTGCTGCTGCTAGAAGATCACTAGAGAGGAGCTGTTGCAGCCTTCTACAAGCCCGACCTCCTTGCACGCTGCACTCTTGGCTGCCCAGAGTTGCTACTGGTCAGAACATTGGGGAGGAGAAGAAGGTTGGATTCGTGTGTGAGAAGGTGGAAAGCTGAGAAAGACGGCTACGGTTGGGTGGGTTTTTGTCTCAAGCAAACACCAAAAAGGGAACTCATGAAGGCATGATTATTTCCTTCAATACTTGCCAAAACCTTGATATTTCAAATGTCTGTACAAAGATGACTAGGCACCACCTCCTTTTGGGTCAGCCTTGCTCTCCACGCACACAACACAAATGCCTAAGAGAGTTTCACTCTTAAGTCACACACTCTACCAACCAAAGAGATCGAGTCGAATGGTGCACCCGCCCAATGAGTCACACCCGACTGATGAGTCGCATTCGCTCGCCCAAAAAGGGAACACCACACCTACCACCAGATAACACACAAACAAGTATGAGGACGAAAAGAGCTCAATTAAAAAAAGGAGGATAGTGGGTACCCTAGGGATTCACCTCGGGTTGACTAGAGAATTAACCATTCTCACGTTTATTGAGCAGATGAGCCAACTGGCTAACATGCCCTTCCAATGGCTTGATCGAACTGTTGTTGGCCGCAAGCATGTTTTGTTTGCTCTACATGAGCATTTGAAGGGTTTGCTTTATAGTAGAGACCTTTGGATCAACCTGTTGGGGTAAAGTATGACTAGAATAACCCGAAGATGAGGATTGAGGAGGTTGGTAAGTATGGGGCTGAGACCTTTGATGTGGTGGTACGTGTTGGATTTTTGGCCTTAATATATATTTTGATGATTTAACTAACCTAATATTAATCACAATCAAATGTAGTATAGCACACATCATGCATAAAATATATATTCTAACGCCCCAGATCTCGCGGGCACACACTGGGAAAACAATACGAGTGTCGTGATCAGAGACCTCCGTGCCAACCGAAGGAGTTACAAAAGATAGACCCGACTAGACAACTCGACAATACATAAAAGACATACATGGATAGACAAAATATTAAAGAACTGAGACAATAGATTATCCATATATAAAAAAGATTCGAGTACAATACATCGAGTTCAAATGGGAAATACAACAACATAAAAGAGAAACTAAAGATAATAAGAAAGACTCTGGTCAACGTATCCCTCGTGTACAGAATCCTCTGAAACTCATCCAGTCCATCCCTAAAGGAACCTAAGTACCTAAGGCAAAAACATCAACATATATGCGTGAGTTTTCAATAAAGAAAACCTCGTATGCTCCGGGTCCAAACCAAGTATACAGAGTTATGTGTGAGGCCTAACTACCACAAATGCAACATAAACCAATAGAGTGCAACAGAATGGCCACAACTCTACACAGTTGCGCCACTCGGGTTAAACATGAAGGGATCCCTCTACATAGGAATTGCCCCACTAGCCGTGCTGGTCAGATACAGAAGCGGGTCACTCGACAGTGATCCACTACTTGGCACAAAGCGGTACACCAGATAGAGGCCCCAATTTACGGTAAAAACCTACGTGATGTCATCGTGAAATTGGGAACGCCTAACCTAAGACATAATAACAATGTGCCGGTCCAGGACTTATCTTATGCTTGGCCTCACTACATAAAGGTCTTGTGCGAATGGCCTCTCCACAGAGAGGACCCACTTGTGAACCATCGGCCCAGAAACAGATGTGCCCAGTATTAAGTTATTATTAATGCAATGCAAGATATTTATTGGTCCACTAATCTATATAGCTACATTAACCAGAATTAGCCCAACACGAGGGGTATACAATCATCCTCCTCTCGGCTCCAGAACAAACAGAAATATCATAATCAATTCAACCACCAAAAAGCCACCCATAATAACAAGCAACCATAACAGAATAGGTCAAACAACATGACAACAATATAAGTCATCTACGGGTCATGAATATAGGATATGGAGTCAAATAAACATACAACACAGCAAGAGGTATCAACGATTCAAGCATTAAGAGAGTCCTATGACATGAGCACCTAATTTCATAGCATAGATTCAATAATTGGTGCAATTCAGAGCATGATCAGACGTGACAATGAGCATGCATCAATGTTTATCAATATATATCTTGATACAACATATGGTTGAGATCTGACATCTAATTACCTCCACGAGTCATCATGCATGCACATGTATTGAAATACATAAGACTAGATGGCATAATGGGTTGTGAATATAATTTCAGAGCATACATGCATGCACGCATATGAATGGATACATGAACCTTAGAATTTCAGTAACATGTGAGATGCAATTATGACAATTAGATTAAGGTTGCATACAAGAAGTCATAGTCAAAATGTACACATGAACAATACGGGTCACAATTGCAACATATACATGTATTGCATGATAGTATAATGAATACATTATTTTAAATGCTCAATTAACTCAGACATGCACGTATAATATCACGAGATACATTCCAGCATATAACAGAGCTCGTGCATATGCAATTCAGAGTAGCACATACATACCTACGACTAGTACAATTATCACAATCGAGATCACATACATACATGAACCCGACAACCCTAGCCTTAGCTCGAGCATGCTACCAATTGCCAGGTGCATCCCCACCCTTCTAAACGTCCTTTTAGACGTCTAAAAGGGTGGTGGTCGTGGCTGAGGTGGTGCAATAAGGTCCTGACAGGCGCAAGACTCCACAGGACAGCCGAGGGACCAATCAAACACTAGGATGGTCACACATGTCTCTCCCTAGCCTTGGTCACCCCTGTCCAATTCACCACAACTCCACCCGGCCTCCCCCTTCCCATGAGTCACTTTTCATGTGTATAGTGGCCAGCCAGCACTGGATTCTAGCTGCACCAGCCGACAGTCTTGGAGCTACGTGATTGACATCATTTCATGCTTACATTTGTATCTTATATCCATTATATTTCACCTAAACAATGCTACGTGACGAGTTTTATGTTTGAATTTCAGAAATAAATAGGTTTGAAGAGAAGAGGAATAAAAGGACCTAAAAGAATGAAAAAGGACTGAGTTGAGAGACTCAAGTACTAAGATGCAAGATCGAAGGACCTGAATGTAAGATCGAAGGACCAATGAGCAAACAAGAATACTTCACACCATCATAGAGAGTATTTTGGCAATTCTATTCGGGTCGGAGCTCCAGCAAGCGAAGTATATGCATCAAAGACAAGCAAGGCCATCCAGAAAAGCCCAGAAGAAAATCCATCGTGATCCGAACCATATAAACCACCAATAGGCGGTCCAAGACCGCTAATTGGCGGTCTGTTTTGCTGCAAATCCGCTAAGCTTTCTGTGGGACGTGTGTTAGTGTGTATTTAGTCTATTTCTGGTATTTGTTTAGTCCCATACCAGGAGATTGTCCCGGATTACTTTTTCTATGGCTATGAATAGAACTCTTCACCTTCTATTGTATTCACCCATTGCTTGGTGGCATTCTCTATACTTGGAGTAAGCCTTGGAGCAAAATCTCAAGGTGGAGAAGAATGTTGCTAGTGATGTGAGTCATTTAATAAAATAATTTTTCCATTATTTTGTTCTTATGTTGTTTCTTTATGCATGCTTAGCTTAGTTTTATTTCTTTGATTGTAGGCTAAAGTAGTTAGAATATTTCCTTTCTTCTCTAGTTTAATTGTTAGAATAATGTGTAGTGAGTGGATCCATCCCCCTTTGGGGGTGGAGATGATGTTCATACACGCATTAAAGAATGGATATGAAAGTTTTATATTTTGATTGTGTTGATAAATGTGAATGTATGCTTACTTGTTAGAGTAGAATACTACACTTGATGGGTTTTGCCACATGTCTTAGACACCTCCCATGCTTGTTTAGGTTCTGAAATAACCAGCTTGTGTATATGAATGTTAATCAACTAGGTTAGTGAATGGATTGATAGGTTTTTCCATAACCTTTAGACACTTCTTATGCATGAAAACACTACCTACATTTGTGCCTATAGAATGCATTCGTCACCATCTTTTTACATGTGTGCACACACTCCACCCCTAGGGGTCTTTCTCTTCTTGATTCCAGCTTAGTTTTACATTCTTTTAGTTTTGATTCGAAGTAATCGTTAGTTGCTTCACTTTGCATTTTTCTTCTTAATAGTTTAGTGTAGCGTAGATTAGCATAGACAAACTCTTCTCCCTTTTTGTTGCCACTTGATTTCTGAAAAACCAGATGCTCCTCATCTCCATGAGGATCGACCCGTACTTGCCACCGCTTCAACGCGGCCGTGCACTTGCTTTATTTAAAACGTTTAAACACTACGCCCACACAAGCAAAGAAACCCTAAGGAAGATATCGAGTGCACTAGCCATCCTAGCCTCCAACTGGAGTCACCACAGCCCCCTGAGACGCATGATCGAAGGTGGTCAGACCTTACCGGAACTCGCCGGAGCTCTGACTCCCCCTGGCTTCCCACAGCCCGTCACCTGCGCGCACAACCCTAGTTAGCGTGCTACGTGTTGATCGGTTGATGGTGCAACCAATTGCACATCCAGCCAGCATGGTTATGGCCAACCCTCCAGCCACCACCCCCACTCAGAAAACTTGCAAAGGGTCCAGGACATACATGAGATGCTTTGAAGTTCACCATAGATCGCCGGAGAACAGTCCACCAAAGCCTCCTCCTAGCCATACCAAAAGAATCGCACTTGGAGTTGCACCATGCCAGAGTTCCCTCGCCGAAGCTGTTGCCACCAGAACACCAGAAAAGGAGAGGGAGAGGGAGGGGGTCTGAGATTTCATTGGTGAGGGAGAGAATAGGGTTAGGGATGGCTAAGGTGAGTTGGGTTTTTGTTTCAAGAAACAAAAAAACAAGGCAACAAATGAATGGGAATAAATCTCCATTAACACTTGCCTAAATCAAGCATATTCGAAATTTGCATATAAAATCAAATATTCTCTTGCTGACTAGGATGTCACGTCATCCCCTTAGCTTAGGCAGCCCCACACGTCCCCAAGCGCAAGCACAAGCCAGGACGAATTTCTCAAGGCACTCACACCCGATTGTCCCGATTGAAATAATTTGTTGCAAAACTACCTGCTAAGTCACACCTTCTTGCGAGTCAATTTGCTTGCCCAAAAAGGAAACCTTTCCCCGAAAGGAAACTTTCTCGAGTCGGAACAAAGTCACACAAAACATACAACATGCATACATATAACATATTAATAAGCACCAGGATGAAATAGGACTTATTAGAGTAGTAGGAGAGGGGGGCTTACATATATTGTATTGGGCTAATATCTACAGGTGATCAATACTCGAGGAAGAATGGAATGAAGTCAACACATGTAATAAAGCTATTTGAAGCCATGTAATTTTGCCTTTATTTGAGTCTTAGGAATCTATGTGAACTTGAGCATACAAGAGTTGTAACTATTCACAAATACACTAGGTTCGTTGTAGAAGTCACATACCAAATTTCACATCATTGGGACTTCAATAGATCACCCAAACATAAGTCGAAAATCACTCAAACTAAATCTTAACATGTCTGTGCAGAACGGTCGACCGAAACAAATTTTTCATTCGATCATTTATATCAGTTAACCGGTACACGAAAGTAATTTTTCTCAGATCTATCGGTTGACCAGATCACTCGTTTTCTTCCAGATGCCCATTATGCTTGTCGTATTCTTCAATGGTCGCATTCGTATATATTTTACATAACCCCAATTCGATCTTTGGCCACTGGTCGAGCGATACGTTAAAGACGGTCGACCGGATGTAGACAATTTTTAATGTCCAAAGTCTCCGTTATTTTTGTTCAGATGAACTTCCTTGTTGCGTTCGACCACTAATCTTTTACCCTGGCCAAGACCCTCACAACGGTTGACCACCCCTAGATTTTGTTCGACCGTTAATCTAAGTTACAGTTGTTTGGTTCGAGCGTGTCTTTAGTTTGTTCGAACATTTCCTTATTTTCATGGAAACAGTCGACCATTCATCCCGTGTCAGTCGATCGATATTGGACAGATTTTCTGAACTTAGTTTTCTATTTTGTGTGCCTCACACAATTCTTTACCAAATATTCACCAACTATATCTCTCTACGAGCTAATAAATAGAGGTTCATACAACTTATTTAGATAACTCTCCTACTCAAATCACAAACATACATTAGAGAGATTCCTCCCACTCAAGAAATCCAAATCCTATACACTCACAAGCTTAAACTTCACCACTTGAACAAATCCATATCATACTCAAGTGTGCACAAGTTAGAGTGTTTTGTTACACATTTCCTTTTGTTGTCAAGATTGTAAACACTTCGGTGAAAGCTTCCCTCTCGGGTTGTGAGAGGAGGATCCGAGCTCGGCGAGGGTTGTTCGCAAGTTCGTAGTGTAAAGGCTTGATGTCGACTTGGAACGAGATCGGATTAGTGAAGACGTAGGTGGAGCTCGTGAGATCGAGTGAAGCTTGCAGGAGAGGACTAGGGCCCGTGTGGGGTGCCGAACCTCTATAAAATTGTTGTCTTCTATGTCGTTTGATTGTTTATCTACATTTTTATTGTTAATGTCCACTGCATAATTTTGTACAGATTAAGAAAATGATTAAATTAACTAGAGGTCGTCGATCCTATAGTTAGTAGTTCGTTGATGGGTGTAGAAGGTGATAAGGTGGAGGTTGAGTGTGAGCGTGCGAGCTCTGACTGTGGCCCCCACTAGGCCCCCAAGAGAAGTTCAAGTTGTTTCGCCATCCTTGGTTGTAGGAGTGACTGTACGGGTCGTTATGGGGTCGTTGTTGATACATCGCATTTGCCTGCTCAGTATCTCTTGGAGCACAAGCACATTCCAAGTCACTATGTCCCGTAAATCCACACCTATAACAAGCGGGAGTAGCGACCTGAGCTTCAGGAGCTCGTTCCAACTCTAAACTCTCTATCCCACGCATGAGAACAGTCATTTTTGCCTCAGACGTGATAGTTGACTCGACTTGGTATTATCGAGCTCGACCAAAATACCTGGTGGCTGATGGCTCTCTCATGGTGTCGTACTCAAGGGTATGTTAAGCCATTTACTTAAAAGTATCCCATGCCTCGTCAATGGGTTTCATTTGGAAATCACCCTGACACATCGACTCCAACAAAGTACGGGTGCTATAGTTGAGGCCCTCATAAAAAATCTGGCACAGTTGCTACAACTCAAGTCCATGATGAGGGCACTGCAGGGGAAAGTCCTTGAACCTCTCAAAGAAAGCAAGATACATTTGATGTATATGGTGCCATATCTGTTGAGTTTTCCTTTGTGGGGAAAATCTCTTTAGAAAGACAGTCACAAAGTCATCCCAAGACCAAATAGAGCTCGCAAGGAGGTTGTACATCCATTTTTCACGTTATCCATCAACGCAAAAGAAATCATCCTCAACCGGACAGAATCCTTGTCAAGTTGTTGAAGCTTGAACATGGAGCATACCTCCTCGAATTTACGTATAAAAATATACAGATCCTCCTTATTAGCAGTGAAGGTAGGAAGCATGCTCACATATTGAGGTTTTAATTCATAGTTGTTCCCGCGAGCAGGCTGGAGAACTATGCAAGACGGTTGCGCACCCCGGACATGATAGGTTCGCTCCCACAAAGTCAACGGTCGATCCTATCGAGCTAAGGGTGGTGGTACTCCCATAACTCGATCCCAACTGGGACCCTCTTCCTCCCAAATTGGAGGAGATGGTCTACGTAGTGGTGGAAGTGGACTGAGGAACTACATGTATGCAACTCGATCTCCCCCACCTCTAAGAGACGATGAAGCCTCTTGCTCCAAAGGAGCTCAAGGTGGAGAGGGATGATCACCTAGACCATCCATCTCAACAAAAGGATCAACACTCTCAAGCCAAGCACCCTCAACAAGGCGACTCCAACCTCGCCTAAAAGTGCTCAACTGGACCCTAAAACACTACGAGAAGGTGTAGTAGAGGAGTAGACAAAACGATAGAATGTAGATGAGGAGAAGACTCAGAAGAGACAGGAAGAATCCTTAGAGCTTGCATGGGTGACGGTGAGGGAAGAAGCATACAACCAAACACGACTCAAAAGGTCTATGGTCACTATAGATACTTACAACTAGACGACACCAAACTTCGAGGTCACATGGTCTCACCACGCCTCACCTCCCTATGATGAAGACCCCAAAGCATAGCAAGTGAGTCAGGATGTGGAGATGTCATCTCTCCTACTATCGACAGAGTGGGTGACGCCGATGAGGCTATGACGGTCGCGACTGTATCACTCTCCTAATGCGCCCAAGATCCTTAGGTGTCAATGTCCACTTGAGTGTGGTTTGGGGGCTAAGGGAGGGGTGATGAAATCCCCCACCTTACCTCCGAAACTATAGGTAGTGCCCCTTTAAATTTCTTTGAAACCTTAGGCTAGCAAGCAACTCACCATACAAACACTCACCTCACACTTATTCCAATGCAAGTCGTACTACCTAATGCATGAGAGTAGGAGATGTGATTAGTAGCATATAATGCATCATATTCATGTTATATATCTTTTATTTTTCCCCAATATGGTGCTACTTGAGTTGTTGTTTGTAGTGTTTCTGGAGTTAGGTAATAAAGAAGAGGAAAGGAGCAAAAATGACCTAAATGTAACAAGTATGGACTGATTTGGAAGGTTCTGGACCTATTTGTAATGCACAAGGACTGGATCGCAAATCAGGAAGGACCCAAGTGCAAACCCGAATGGACTTGATTGTGAAGTGCAAAACATGGTGACGCATGACTTGAATTAGATCAGTATTTCACCAATTAAACTCAAAATGATTCGAACCAGCAGACCAAGGGCTTCACCCCATGTGCAAAATGAAGATATCAAGTGGGACGCAAAATGTCAACCAGATCGGACGTATTTGAGCTTCCCGTAGCGGATTTGGATCCGCCACTGGCAGATCAAAATGGTCCAAATGGTCTCCAATTTCGGTTGCGGTTCAGGTTGTCAGTTCAGAGCATTCCTGGAATATCAGATGTGATTTAGAGCCGTCCGATTATTCCCAAATTAATCCTAACCATGTATTAGTCTATAAATACCATTGTAATCCCTTCTATCCACCTTCTTCCTCCTTCCACCATTAGAGTAGGTTTTAGTTTCCTGTTTTAGTAGTGTAATAAGGGGGTTGGAAAGGAGAAAACTTTGTTTTTTTGTTTCTTAATCTAGTTTTGTTCTTGTTCTTTACTTTAATGTCTTTACTTTCACTACTACAGAAAAGGGAATATACGTCGGATGTAAGGGGTTATACACGTCGGATATCAGCACACCCCAATCCGACGTATATGTGTGCGTCGTCTATACATAGACGTCGGTAATAGTATAGCCGACGTCTATACCTAACGGATATACGTCCGCTTTAATTAGACTCCGACGTGTATTCTTTAATGTATACACGTCGGTTAACTAACATACGACGCCTATACTTTAGGTATACACGTCGGTTAACTAACATACGACGCCTATACTTTAGGCATACACGTCGTTTACCTAACATACGACGCCTATACGTTAGGGATAGACGTCGGATTAAATAGAAAGCCGACGTCTATTCCTTTCTTCAGAGGAATAGACGTCGGCTTATAGAGACAGCCGACGTCTATTCCCAAACCTGGACAAAAAAAATAAATAGGATCCGACGAAATTGTTTTTAGTCATCGTCGTCGTGTACATACAACTGCACCAAATTCGTTCACCTATAAATTTCATCCACATACATCCATATACATCCCACATACATCCATACAATTGACATTCACAAGCATACATCCACATACATCCACAAGCATACATGCACAAACACAAACACAAAAATACAACCACAATTGACATTCAACACACTTGCAATTAATTCATTCTAAAATTAAGGCGATTATATTAAGGCATAAAGTGTAGGTTTGTAATACAAGTGCACTTGTTAACTAAATTACAAAAAATACAATTGGCAGTAGAACCTCTTAGTTCGTCAGCATGTTTCTGATGAAATAGCGAGCCCATCGGTCGTGAGTTTCATCGAGCTCTTGTTGCGAGAATGGATCACTACTTTTCGGGAAAACCTATCAAAAAATTACAAGTGTGTTGAATATTAATAACTAAATATTGAAACTACAATTGAATATACAATTGAATAACGATCTACATTACCTCGGTTAGACATACGTCTTGAGTTGCCACATCGAGGATTTCCTCCATGTATCTCATCACGTAGTAACCGCATTCCGTATTTCCAACCTGCTTCCGGTACTACAAACATAGGAATTCGCTAAATATTTGTTCCTAACTTAATTAACAAAAATGGGATAGAACGTACTCTCATTCCATGCCATGTTATTCCTGATTTTGTGGTTGTTCTCCTACCACCTAAAGCTCTGTAAACCTTAATTGCCCTGAGTAGCACAAGTTAAAATATCAATCAATAATACTAATAAAAATCCACGAATTACTTTATTCACGACTAAACGAACTTACATATTTAGAAGTTTCTTTATTGAGTCCCTTGGTTTATTCGACCCCAACGGATCAAACCAATATGCCGAATTAGTCGTTGGGCATACAACGACAAGCATCGAATGAGCCCTGTGTTATATATATAATTAGAAGTTTATTACAAAATAAAATTTCACTTTGAATTACAAAGTTTACCTCTCATGATAAGGGAGCAGATAATATTTCTTGTCTTCTTCTTTAAAGAATGTCCCTAGTTGACCGGATTTATCGTCATTCCCGTATATATATGTAGATGGACTGATAAATCCAAATACTTGATCCTCGGGAAAGATTGACCTTCTGGCGTCGTAAAGATGTCTACAAGTATAAAAATTATAATTTATTACAGTTTTGATAAAATTATTCAATACTTTTCATTGTATACAAAAGAACACTTACTTCACTTGCACGTCGATAATCATGATACACAACGAATCCATCGCCATGAACTGCATGATATCCTCTTTGGTGACGTACAAAGCCGGAGGCAACCCTTTATCCCCCTCCAACTCCAAGGTACTTAACGATTGTGCCTCCCTACCTACCATACATTGATACAACATTTTGCACCTACTTGGAAGCGAATTAATGTTGATCGGAGATTGGTTGTTTGACCCTTTGCTCCGGGGGCTTGACACCTTACAAAGATGTATAGAACCGTTAAAATACAATTGTTAACAAATTTGAAGTTTAAAGTCTTTCAAAGTTAAACTATACCTCATGTTTGTCGTTTAGCTCTACTAAATAACTAGGCCAACGCACGAACCCACCGATAGCATCGCCGAGAGTAACAATCTCTTCTTCCGGAAATGGCACAAAAACACCAGGATCTAAGCAACTCTCAACTGTAACCTTCAATTCTCCCTCTCCTACCTCTGTGAAGTGGTGTCTGGAGATGTTATAAACTTTCCCGTGTCCCACCAATCTTCGATCAGGGTCTTCGACAAATAAAGCACATCTAGATCCATCCACGAACTTTCCAAACGAGGGACCGTCGACGAGGGCCAATTCTCGAGAATGAGACACGAAATCATCATGTCGATGATGGTGGAACACTGCCGGAACTGGAGTAGTCTCCGTGGAAGAACCGGTCTTACGACGGGTAGGAGAAGTAGGCAAAGCACGATCCAATCTCTCCGAAAGAAGCTGCAAAGACTTCTTCAAATCTGCAATCTCATGCTGGCATTTGGTATGACCAGTCGTCGAAGTAGACCGTTGAGTCTTCCCAAAATATTGTCGAAGTCCAACTCTACTCCCTACCCCTCGCACACGACCGGGGTGTTCGTCGTTTCCCAAGGCCTCGCGTAGAATATCATTCCGACCATCGGAAGCAAATTCGCCTTGAGATTCTCTCAACTTCAGAGAGTCCTAAGTTTAAAATAATAATTACTATCATTTGAGCAATATAAAATTAATGATTATGAATTAATAACATATATATAAGTGATGCAACTTACTATCTTCGAGCCGATAGCTTGCGACTCGTCTGTGACGTACTCCCCTCTGGAGTTTACTCTCGCTCTCTTCCAAGAATCACAACGAGCTATGGGAGAAGGAGGAGATAGGTTACTTGCTTGCTCCTCACTCATACCGGAGTCAATTGCCTCCTGTCTCTTCTGAGCAATTTTTTCAGCCATCATTTGTGCTTCTAACTTGTGGTACCCCGCTCGAGACATACGATGGGTATACTTGTTAGAAGATCTAATCTTTTGGTTTTTTGCTCGGATGGCCTAAAATCAAGTTTATTAGATTGTCACTAAAATCAATAACTAACAAGTTTGTTTTGAAACTCAGTTACTATATTATAAATTAAACTCAGTATACCTCAAACTCCGGGCTATCTCTGGATTTTCTGAATAGCTCCCATTGATTCGGAGTGATAAAGTTATAGACATCGCATGGATTTCTATCCTGGTAGTCTCCGAATATGTACTTGTTCGTTAAATTTGTTTTGAAATCCCTCCAACGAACTGACATGTATGTCATCCACTTCTTCTTCAACTTGTCAGTGGATTGGAACTCAAAAGATTCCTACAACACGTTAACTTTATATATATCAAAAGTTCAACTAAAACTATAGAAATCTATAATGGAACCATTACCTGCACATTATCCCATATTGTGTCCTTCAACTTCTCATCTACATCAGCCCAACTGGATAAACAAATGTCAACTTTGGCCCTCGCTAAGCTACCCAGAAAACTTTTCCAATTATCAGACAGCATGCCTAAGGGCTCAAGACGGTCATCAAACTGGATTGGAATTCTACCGTCTCTAGTTCTTCTGCCCACGAATTCTTTCATGAGACAAGGACCTCGTGTACTGTATGTCTTCGAACCTTCAGACTCGGAGGAAGTGGGTTTCTTTTTCGGAGCCATTATACTATAAAAGATAAATTCAAGTAATTAAATAAGGTAAAGACATGGATTAAATGTCTATTACAATGTGTTACAACAGAAAATTTGCACCTTTACTATTTTTTTTCCTTGATGGATTTTCAATCCATATACCTTCACCGTGGTCATCTCTAAACATACAAGTCTCAACATTTATTTCTTCATCTACTGAGTTCAACTCAGGTGCTTGCTTAGAGAAAGGTGGTGTTTCTTCATACTCGATCAGACTATCATCTGATACAATTTTTTTCTTCCCTTCCAAAATTACTGCCCATTTCTTATCACACGAATCAGCCACATAGAAGACTTGTTTCGCTTGGGAAGCTAGAATAAAAGGTTCTCCTTTATACCCTTGTTTTGAAAAATCAATTAAAGTGAAGCCATAGTCATCCACTCGAACTCCTGTTTTATTATCAGCCCACTTGCATCTAAATATAGGTACTTTGAATTTAACAAAGTCTAGCTCCCATATATCTTCAATTACACAGTAATAGGACATGTCGGCGTATACAGGATTCTTGTCTTTAGAACTAGACACATGCAAAGACTCTGCTATTAAGGTGACGCCACTGTTCTGAACAGCACTTTTCGCATCTTCACAAACTGTGTAGAAAGAATATCCATTGATATCATAACCACTGTAACTTATAACAACAGAATGCGGACCGTAAGCCAACCACTGTATTGTCTCAGAAACATCACGCTTGTATGCTAGATTTTTGAACCAAGAGATGAAATTCTTATTGTGACTATTAATTACTTGTTGATCACTCCACAAAGGATTTCTTTCCTTTAGAAACTTCATGTGTTCATTTAGGTATGGTTGAACTTCATTCGAATTGCACAACACATAAAAATATGCTGTCATTAAGTCATCACCATTTGGATTTAACATTTTCATCCCACGTGTCCCTTTACCATCGACACGATTATCATGACGATTCTTCGGAAGTCCAACAGTTTTGGTGTTTGCTAGGTATCCAGTGCAAAACTCGATAACCTCCTCAGCTATGTATCCTTCAACAATACTAGCATCTGGTCTTTGACGATTTTTGCAATAACCTTTCAACACTTTCATATAACGCTCGAAAGGATACATCCACCTTGAGAAAACTGGTCCGCACAATTTAACTTCTCTAACCAAATGAATAACAAGATGAATCATAATGTCGAAAAAAGCCGGGGGGAAGAACATCTCCAACTGACATAATGTGACCACAATTTCATTCTGTAACTTGTCTAACTGCACAGGATCGACCACCTTACTGCAAATCTTGTTGAAAAAGGAACACAACTTTATTATTGCTTGTCTAACATCTTTCGGTAATATGGATCTCAGTGCTACAGGTAACAACTGCTGCATTAAAGTGTGACAATCGTGAGACTTCATCCCCACAAGTTTCAAATCCTTCATAACAACAAGATTACTGATATTTGAAGAATAACCTTGTGGAACCCTTACATCGTGCAAACACTGACAGAGAATTCTTTTCTCCTTTCTAGACAATGTATAACTAGCTGGAGGTAAGTAATTCCGATCTCCTTTCTTCTCTGGTGCCAACATTGCTCGTATACCAATATCAACAAGATCAAGTCTTGCATTATATCCATCTTTGGTTTTACCAGGTATGTTCAACAGAGTGCCAACAAGACTATCACAAACATTTTTCTCTACGTGCATCACATCAATACAATGTCTAACTTCTAAAGTTTTCCAGTAAGGGAGATCAAAAAATATTGATCTTTTTTTCCAACTACTTTTGTCGTTTGCTCGTTTGTACGGTTTTCCAAATTCACATTCAATGTTCCTTACACGTTCATACACCTTTTCGACGCTGATTTCAACTGGCGGATTCTGAAACTCCTGTTTTCCGTTAAATGCCTTCTTCAACCTACGATAAGGATGAGAGTTCGGCAAAAATCTCCGATGACCGAGATAGACAGTCTTAGAACCATTAACTAGTTGCAAAAAACATGTATTTTCCTCGCAAATTGGACAAGCTTTATGACCTTTAACTGAATATCCAGACAGATTACCATAAGCTGGAAAGTCATTAATCGTGCAAAATATCATTGCCCGCATTACGAACGACTCCTGACGATAAGAATCAAAAACTGACTCTCCGTCACCCCACCATTTCTTTAGGTCATCAATTAAAGGTCTTAAATACACATCGATGTCGTTTCCAGGTTGTTTCGGACCAGAAATCATTAAGGACAACATGATATATTTGCGTTTCATGCATAACCACGGGGGCAGATTGTAAATTACAAGCAGAACGGGCCAAGAACTGTGAATGCTACTCAAACTACCAAAAGGATTTATTCCGTCAGTACAGAGCCCAAGTCGTACATTCCTCGATTCTTCACCAAACACAGGAAAGTCGACATTTATTTTTTTCCACTGAGGTGAATCTGCAGGGTGACGTAGCAACTGATCATTTGGTTTCTCACGATCAGCATGCCATGTCATGTTCTTGGAATCCTCTTTACCCGCAAACAAACGTTTAAGCCTTGGTATTATCGGAAGATACCACAAAATCTTAGCAGGAAGTCCTTTGATTTTCATCTCATCAGCCTCTTCATTGTGGTTTGGTCCACTACGTTTCATTTTGTATCTTGAAACATTACACCTGGGACAGGAATGTAAGTTTTCAAACTCACCCCTATACAATATACAATCGTTCGGGCATGCGTGTATCTTTCTATATTCCATTCCCATAGGGCACAACACTTTCTTTGCATCATAAGTTCTATCTGGAAACTCATTGTCATCTGGAAGCATCTCTTTCACTAACTTCAACATTGATGTGAAACTCACATCGGACCAACCATTTCTAGCTTTTAAATTGTACAACTTCAACACCGCTGACAATCTAGTGAATTTGGTACAATTCTTATACAACGGCTTCTCATTGTCACTCAACAAATTACCAAGTAAATCGGGGTTGGACGAAAACTTTTCAGCCATATCCTGAACCATTTCCTCTAAGTGATCTTCCACACTAACATCTTCTCCATCATTCTTGGAACGACTACATGATTCATTTTCGCCGTGCCATATCCACCGTCTGTAATTTGGGTCGAAACCTTTCTCAAACAAATGATCTTTCATTTTCCGAAAAGTCAACACTGACATATTATGACACTTATTGCACGGACAATACGCCATGTCGCTGTCTTTCATTTTCTTAGAATGTTTTTTGGCAACCTCTAAGAACATATTCACTCCGTTCTCATACTCATCACTCAATCTGTTTGAAACTATCCACTCTCGATCCATTTCAATCTAAACAGAGGCAAAAATGATAGCTATTATTGCAGAACATAAATAAAATTTCAATTTAAAAGAATGTGTACGTAGATGAGAAGATTCGGAGACATTAAGATGAGAAAAGAATGACTCAGAGGAGAAGAGATGAAGTCCTTAATCTAGCGTGGAATAAGGAAGGTTAGAAATCTAACTAAACAATCAAGGCCAAAACAAACCTAAAGTCCACTATAGGTCCTTAGTAATAGACGACGCCTAACTTCGAGGTCCCACCGAGGACCACTAGTCTGTAGGAAATCAAGAACCCGGAGGTCCCTAATATCTCAGGGAGACTAGATGGGCAACGACGTTCAGGCCGAAAGGGTCTTAAACATCGAGGACCACTAATCTATAGGAAATCAAGAACCCGGAGGTTCCTAAAATCTCAGGGAGACTAGATGGGCAACGACATTCAGGCCATAACGGTCTTAAATGGTTTCCTCTCCTTAATGCGTCCGAAAATCCTAGGGGTCAACGTCTAATTGATTTTATTAAGGCTCTTTTATTAAGTGGTTTTTGGGCCAAGGAAAGGGTGATGAAATCCCCCACCTCATCTCCTATAGGTGACTGCCCCCTAAGTGTTTTTCATACCTTAATCTAACAAACAACACACCAAACAAACACTCACCTCACTCTTGTTCCAATGCAAGTCCTACTAACTAATGCGTGCTTTCTAATGAATGATGAGTGAAAGATAGTACGTACCTTACGCCAGCAATCTACGACAGAAATCGTAAATAATAGAAAAATACAATGCATGCAAATCCTATATGATGAATGACTTAACAAATATTGTCTAATCTTTTGCTTTGGGTTATTAAAGGCCAAGTTGTTTAAGGGGGGCAATGAGTTATTATCATAATATTAAAAATTCAATAAATTAAGGCAATAAACATTTAAAATATTAAAATCAAGTATTAAAACTAATTACTTGAACTGACAGAAAAACATTTTAAACACAAACTATCATGTTATTAATAATAATTGGGAATAAAATTTTATTGAAATTTTGGCAGAACCTCCACTTAAAATTTGATATGTAAAATTCTTCAAATCCTGAAATCAACAAGAAAATGTATATCTAGTTATCTAATCACATTCACATTATGTATTTCTCTACTCAATCCAAACCAAATTCTTAACATAATCCAAACCAAATCAATCCAATGAAAACAAAGTTTGATTAAATCATCCAACCAACCCAACTCAATCCAAACTAAATCAATCCAATGAATATGTTTATCAAATATCAACACATAACACACATGCAAAAAAACTACGAGAAGAAGTTGCTTATCACGTCTACATGTCAAGAGTGTACATCCACATCAAGACCATACAACTCATGCCATTACACATCATCAATCCATAATTTTGATTTCTTTTTTTCTACTTTGGAAACCATTTGCTACACACCAACAAATTGAATCATTAATTAACTTGGAAAATAAAAGGAATTCTAAATGTTGATATTTGCATCAATACACTTAGATTATCACATTAACCAATATTTGCATCAATACGTTATTATTGTGAACTAATCCTAATTTGGCGTTGGATTCTTGGTCTAAACTAATCCTAAATTAAGGACCTAAAATTGAGCACGAACCAGAGGAGGGAAAAGTTGTGATGCCGGAGGAGCTCTTTGTGGTTCCCGAAGACGTCGCGGAGGAGACGACTGTAAACAACACGAGGAAGCTACATGCGGAGGAGGCTAAGTTAGAGAGAATATGTGGAGAAAGACGAACTTAAAACAAGCAAAAACGAACTTAAAACCTACATGTGGAGAGAGACGGAGGAAGACGGAGGAAGAAGGAGAAGAGGGCCGGAGAAGTGGAGGAGCGCTTGGGAGCTCGCTGCGGTGCCGGAGACGGTGCGGATCGGTCGGAGGATGGTCGCGGAGGAGAGTTCGGTCGCGGGACGGCTAGGGTTTGGGTGGGTTTCGACTGACATGAATGAAAGAAAGCGCGTCTGTCTGATTTCTTTAAGACATATATACGTCGGATATTCCATAACGCTAACGTCTATACCTCGACGTCTATATGGATGGAGTATAGACGTCGGCCTTAAATTACGTCCGACGTCTATAGGCCGACGTCTATACCCTATATACGTCGGATTCACAAGGTACTAAAACACCGACGTCTATACACTATAGACGTCGGTTAAATGTGTTATTCCTACACCCGACGTCTATAGTGTCACATAGACGTCGGCTTCCATTCCAGCCGACGTCTATTCTGTCCTCTCCACACTAGACGTCGGTTGTTATAACGGCCGACGTCTATTTGGCGATGAGTAAAGCCAATTCTGCACTATTGTTTGATGCAATTTCTTTTATATTGTTGTTTGCTTAATATTGTTTTTCTTCATTTCTATTTTGGGTTTATGTTGTTTTTATGCTTTTTAAGTGTAGAGATGAGTAGAGAGTAGTCCATCCCAATTTGGGGGTGGAGAAGAAGGTGATTTGGTCATTTGATGGATGAGTGTGTGTTAATCTAAATCCTTTGACCTTTACATGATTTGCATAACCATCTAGTGGAATGTCACTCTTATCTTTGATGTGCTAATTCTCTTGAATGAAGCTTAGCACATTCTTAGATTAGTGGGCCTATTTTATGGGGAATGATGATGTTAGGATAAGCATGGAGTGGAAGAGGGGAACAAGGCATGTGCTCATGTTCGCTTTATCCAAATTATCGTCTTGTATGTTTTAATGATTGTGATACATCTTATTTCATGTGGAGACATAGTTGGATTTGAGTCATTATGCATGTGAACATATTTGCTTCATTTGAAATATTGTCTTGTATGTTTAATGATAAGGTTTTATCTTATTTCATGTGGAGGCAAAGTTGGAGTTGAAATTTATGGATTCCATGTATGACATGTTTTGATGAGCACATTTGAACACACACTACACTACACATTTTCATTTCCATGTTCTTTCTCTACACCCTAAGGGGTTTAGTTTTCATTGATAGTTTTTTTTCTGATTTCCCACGCATTGTAGTTTAATTTGGATCACATATCTCTCTTCTTTTCCCCCACTCAAGTATCGCGCTCCCTGTGGATCGACCTGTGCTTGCCACCGCTTCAACACGGTTGTGCACTTGCGGTAATTAAATTGATTCAATCAAGTTTTTGGCACCGTTGTCGGGGAGCGTCGTTTTCGTAGTCGAGTTCGCCATTTCGGTGGGGGTTTTCCTTTGTTTTTTCGTTTTATTTTCTCTTTATTTACTAGAAGGGAAACCAAGTGGACAGGGGAACCTAAAGAGTCAAAGAAGAGCGTTGGTGAACTTGGGAGACCAGAATCTCTAGAACATCCACCAGTAGCGGATTTGGATCCACCACTGGCGGATTGGGTGAGCCAATTTCAAGTTTTGTTTTTACAGTAGCTTGTTTTTCATATCTCTAGTTGTTTCCTTCCACTGTTGATGTCATGCATGCTCTGTTTTAGTGTTAAAAATTAATTTGGGCTGCATGACCTTTGTTAAGACAACTTGGACCACAAAACTCAAAGCAAAAGATTAGAGTTATTGCCATCTAGGTCATGCATCATTTGTAGACCTTGCACGCATTTGTCTTTTCTTTTTCTTTACATTCTTGTTGTCGGTTACTGGCGTGAGGTACGTGCACCCGATCTCTCATTCACGCATGTTTATATCATGCATTAGTAAGTAAGGTGCATTGTAACAAGAGTGAGGTGAGTGCTTGTTTGGTAAGTTTCTTGCTAGCTTAAGCTTTCAAAACATCCATAAGGGCCCACCTATAGTCTTCAAGATAAGGTGGGAGATTTCATCACCCCTTCCTTAGCCCCAAAAGCCACACTCAAGGGAATCCTTAATCTAAAATCAAGTAGACATTGGCCAATAGGACTTGGGCGCATTAGGAGAGTGATCTGGTCATGACCGTCATGGCCTGATCGGCGTTGCCCACTTTGTCGATAGTAGGAGAGACGAGATCTCCGGATCTTGGCTCACTTGCTGGGCTTTGTGGTCTTCATCTTTGGGAGGTGAGGCGTGTTCAGGCCGCATGACCTCGCAATTAGGCGTCGCCTAGCTGTAAGTACCCATAGGCAGCCTAAGCTTGTTTGAGTCGTGTTTGCTAGACTAGGCTTCTACCCTCACCCACTACCCACACTAGCTCTAGGGATTCTTTACTTCTCCTCTGAGTCATCTTCTTCTCACCTACTTCTATGTTCTAGTCTCCTCCCCTTTACACTCTCTGTTAGCCTTTTAGGGTCGAGTCGAGCACTTTTTGCGAGCTTGGCCTCGTGGTGGTGAGAGTGGTTGACTCAAGAGTTCTTTGTCGAGATGGGTGGTTATATGGGCGACCATCCATATAATTGTTGGGACCAGGACAACCCATGCATCCTAGGGTGCCTTAGACAGACACCCTGTATGGTTGGGACAATCTTGATTGTGTGACTGAGCAATCTTCATGTTGGGCTAATATGAGAGAGGCACCGACTACTAGACCACAATGTAGTTATGTCAGATCATATGTTGGTCAACAAACTGAGACATTATAAGAACATTTGGCCTCTTTCATGCATGTTGTAGATAGAATGAGTGCACCGGTACCTCCTGTAGTTGTACCGTGTGATTATTGGAGGTTGAGTGGTCATGTTTTCGGGGAATGTCCTTATGTTCCCCATAGCCGGAGTATGAGCACACATTTTCCTAAAATGCTCAATGTGACCCTTACGCATCCACGTACAACCCGAGAGGGATGGATTCGTGGGGAGACAATTCTTATTCAAATTCTTATACATCATTTCCACCCCAGTATCCTCCTCCCGAATACCCAGAATTTTACCAACACCTCTAAATCATTGGACTCATTCTCAGCCCATCAACACCAAACCCCAAATTTTCCCAAGCTCTGACTTGTGCCTCACAATTGACTACGTACCTGATTCCTTGAAAAAAAAATTACTTACGTTCATGGAAACCACTAAACAGTCCATACAAAATATGGCAATGCAAGTGAGTCAAATGACGCAGCAATTTCGTGAACGTGAGGAGGGTAACTTTTCTTGTCAACATGGGGATTTATCTTCTGATATCGAACCACCACCACATCCACAAATTCAAAGCACAATCCTTTAAAGTCAAACTCCTAGTCAGTCTAAGGGACTTGGGGTTTCAATCACATGGTGGGGGATTCGATTCAAATTGAGAATAACCTGGACAAGCTTCATTATGAGTCGGTACAGGAGTGTACCTTGTCTTTTTGTCCCGTGGCCCTTGAGCCACATTATCTTTATGTTTTGCCTCTTAAGGACTCACCTTTGGTGGAGCTAGAGCTCCCTAGTCCCCTTAATTTCAAATGACCTTATGAGAGTTTGCGTCTCACTATTGTTCCTGATCATCTTCAAAATGATGGGACATCAAACAACTACATTGCCAGTGAGGGCATTTGGAGTTCCTTAGAGGATACTGATTGGCATCATATCATGCATACATTTGTGTCTTATATCCGTTATCTTTCACATAAACAGTGGTGCGTAACGAGTTTTATGTTTGAGTTTCAGGAATAAAAAGGATTGAGGAGAAAAGGCATAAAAGGACCTAAGAGCAGGAAAAAAGACTGAGTTGACAGACTTTGGGACTACGATGCAAGGGAGTAGGACCTCAATGTAAGCCCAAAGGACCAATGAACAAATCAAGAAACTCCACACCATCATGGGGAGTATTTTGGCAATTCGATTCAGGTCGGAGCTCCAGCAACCAACTTGGATACATCACACATGAAGAAAGACATCCAGAAAATCCCACAAGAAATCCAGACCGGATCCAAACCCTGTAGACCGCCAATTAGCATTCTGTGACCGTTGATTGGCGGTTCGGGTTGCTCCGGATCCAATGTGGTTTAGTCGGGTCTTGTATAATGTGTGTTATGTCTATTTTTTGTTTTGTATTAGTCCTATACCGGGGGATTGTCCTGGATTACCTTTTTCTATGGCTATAAATAGAACTCTTCCTCCTCCTTTGTATCCCATCTCTCTCTTGGTGGCCATCCTCTCTACTAGGAGTAAAAGCCTTGAAGCAAAAACCCTGATGGAGAAAGGCTACTTGTAATTGAGTGAGTAATAATAGATGTTTTGTTAAGTTTTCTTCATATTGCCTCTTTTCAATTCTTGCATACTTAGTTAACTTTTTTGTTTTAGTCTTCTTATTATTAGTTTAAGCATGTTTTCTTTCCTTAGTATGAATGTTAGTTTAAATATATGTGAGTAGTTTAATCCCCCTTTGGGGGTGGAGTAGATGTCTATACATGTTCTGTAGATCGTATGAATGCTAAACATTGTTGTATGTGAGAAATGTTAGTATGCTTGTTTGAATTAATCAGAACTCTTACTTGATGGTTTCTGCCATAGTGTTTAGGTACATTCCATGGTTGTTTGTGTTCTTAATAAAAAACTTGCCATGCTCATAATAATCACGTAGGTTAGTGCTTTAAATGATAGGTCTTACCATTAGGTACTTCTTATGCATTAACAAACACGAACTACACTTGAGCTTATTGTATGCATTCACCAAACTTATTTCATGTGTACACACACACTCCAACCATTAGGTGTTTTCCATTCCTGATTTCTATCTTCTTTTATTAGTCGCTTAGTTTTAGTTCGTTTGTGCTTTCATTTCCTTCCTTGTTGCTACTAGTTTAGTGTAGTTTAGTTTAATCAATCTTTCTCTCCTTTGTTTCCCACTCGTGTTCAAACTAACCAAAGTCGACACACCTTCCTTTGGATCGACCCGTATTTGCCACCGCTTCAACGCGGCCATGCAGTTGCGGTTAATTAAAACGTTCAATCAAGTTTTTGGTACCATTGTCGGGGAGGTGTTCTGTCCAGACTTTGATTTGAACGATTGGAGTAGTTTTAATTTTTCTTTTTTAGTTTTGGATTGTTTCATGGATCCTCAGGATCAAGGGGAGGCAACTGGAGTAATTGGAGAATGAAGGACACAACAGTGACCGCTAATAAGCGGTCTGGGACCACCAATTGGCGGCCAGGTGAGCTTCATTTGCTTCCATTTTTGTTCAGGTTGTTCTGTGGTTCAGTGTAGTTGTCTGGGAGTGCAATCTTGCATGTTGTGACTTTTAGTTTGCTCCAATATTAAAAATCAATCCCCTTTAATCAACTTGGCCACTAAAATCCAAAGCAAAAGATTAGGCATTCTTACTTGTTTAGGTCATGCATCACATACTTGACTTAGGCACGTAGTTGTCTTTTATTTTAACTTACTTTCAGTTGATGAGTGCTGGCTTGAGGTACACATCTCCTACTCTCATTCATGCATTTTGTATGACCATGCATTAGTTAGTAGGAATTGCAACGGGACAAGAGTGAGGTGAGTGTTTGATTGGAGAGTTGATTGCTAGATTTAGGATCAAAACGCTACTAAGAAGGGGTTGTGCCATACAAGATAAGGTAGGGGATTTCATTTCCCTTTCCTTAGCCCCAAAAATCACTATTAATAAAAGCCTTAATTCTAAAATCAAGTAGACATTGGCCTAAGGAATTCAAACGCACTAGGAGAGTGATCTAGTTGAAACCGTCATGACCTGATCGACGTCGCCTGCCTTGTCGATAGTAGGAGGTACTGGATCTCCAAATTTGGTATCACTTGCTGGGCATTGTGGTCTTCGTTGTAGGGAGGTGAGGCGTGTCGAGACTAGTGATCTCGAAGTTAGGTGGCGTCTAGCCTAAGGATCCATAGACATAAGTTGTTTGAGCCATGCTTGCTAGATTAGGCTTCTACCTTCTCCCTTTACCCACGCTAGTTCAAAGGATTCTTCCTTCCACATCTGAGTCCTCTCCTCATCTATATTCTACGAGTAGTCTCCTCCTCTGACTGTTGTGTGTTATTTTAGAGTCGAGTGGAGCATTTTATGCAAGGTTGGGCTCGTTCTGGTGAGAGCGCTCGACTTGAGAGAGTGCATTGCTCTGAGATAGACGGTCATGGTGATCGGCCATCTCCGCCTCGTGCTCCTTTGGAGCATGAGGCCGAGTTGTGTCGTGGGTATGGGGGAGACGGGGTTCCATACATGAATTACCTCGGTCTACTCCCGCCACCACGTAGACCTCCTTTTCCTCCTCTGACTCGAGAGGACGAGGGATTCGGTCAGGATCGAGTTCTTGGTGCACCACCACCTTTAGCTCGACTAGGTAGGACAATTACTTTGTGGGAGTAGACCCATCCTGTTCGGGCCGCGCAACCTTCTTGCATAGTTCTTCCCTCAAAGAACCTTTGTGATCGTCTTTCTGAAGAGATTTTTCCCTCAAAGGAAAACTCAACAGATACGGCACCAGATACATCAAATATATGAGACTGAGACCGAATCTTTTCATGCTTTCTTTGAGAGGTTCAAGGACCTTCTCCAGCAGTGCCCTCATCATGAACTTGAGTTATGGCAGTTGTGCCATATTGTTTATGAGGGCCTCAACTACGACACCCGCACATTGTTGGAGTCGATGTGTCAGGGTGATTTCCAAATGAAACCCATTGATGAGGCATGGGACACTTTTGAGTTAATGGCTAAATGTACCTTTGAGTGGAACACCATGAGAGAGACACCAGCCGCCAGGTCTTCTGGTTGAGCTGGATCATATCAAATTGAGTCAACTATTGCGTCTGAGGTGAAATTGGTTGCTCTCATGCGTAGGATTCAGAGTTTAGAGTTGGACCGAGCTCCTGTAGCTCAGGTCGCTACTCCCGGGTGTATAGGTGTGGACTTACGGGACATGATGACTTGGAATGCGTTTACGCTCCAAGGGATACTGAGCATGCAAATGCGATGTATCAACAGAGGCCCCGTAACGACCCGTATAGTCACTCCTACAACCCGAGATGGCGTAACCATCCTAACTTCTCTTGGGGGCCTAGTGGGGGTCACGGTCAGAGCTCGCACACTCAACCTCAACAGCCACCTTATCAACCTCCACGCCCATCGGCGACCTACCAATCCCTACATCAAAGGTCTCAACACCATAATTACCAACCTACTCATGCCTCATCGTCGGGTTATTCTAACCAAACTCCACTACCCCAGCGAGTTGACCCCCAATGACCCTTCTAGTGATCCGACCCTTCAAGCGTTCATGCAAAGCATGCAAAGTACAGTCAAAGCTTTCGAAATGCAAGTTAGCCAGTTGCCTCATCAGTTCCATGAACGCGAGAAGGGTCAGTTACCAAGCCAACTTATGGTAAATCCCAGGGGTCAACCTGCTCAAGTTAGACAGAATGTGCACAATGTTGAAAGTGACCCTTCCCAACTTGCAAATGTTGTCTATACCTTAAGATCGGGAAGGGTTGTTCACAATAATGTGGAAATGCCTGAAACCAACCATGTTGGTGACTCTTTCGAGGAGGGTCGTGAGTCTTACAAGGAACCTAATTCTGATACTCCTCCTCGTGATAGTTATGTCCCCAAGGCACCATTCCCTCATAGGTTGACTTAAAAACGTGATGAGCATTGGGACAAAATCGTTGAGGTACTTAGGCAGGTCAAGGTGAACATCCCTATGTTGGACGTTGTTCAGCAAATGCCACCATATGCCAAGTTCCTTAAGGACCTTTGTACCATTAAAAGAATAACAAATGTTCCCAAAAATGCATTTTTGGCCGCCAATGTGAGCTTGATACTGACACAACCCATGCAAGTCAAATACAAGGACCCCGGTTGTCTTACAGTCTCTGGCATGATCGGTAATGTGACAATTCCTCAAGCTCTATTGGATTTGGGAGCATCTGTGAACCTCCTACCCTACTCTGTCTATGTAAACCTTAGAATAGGCGATCTTAAACCAACGAGAACAACCCTCTAGTTGGCTAACATATCCGTCAAGATTCCACAAGGGAGTGTGGAGGATGTCCTTCTTAAAATGGGTGAGTTCGTATTTCTAGTTGATTTCATCATCTTGGATATTGAACCTGTGTCCAACCCACAAGGACAAATTCCAGTGATCCTTGGGAGGCCATTTCTTGCAACATCTAATGCTATGATCAATTGTCGCAATGGCTTGATGAGGTTGTCTTTTGGAAACCTCACGGCGGATTTCAACATCTTTACTCTTGGTAAGCAACCCGGGCTCTTCGACGATGATGCCAGAGGCAATTTCATTCAGGGCACAGATGAGCCCGAGTCATTAGGCATGTTCGACTTACATCGACATTATTGAGGTGCCTAATGACCAGGTTGCGAGTGAAGACGATCTTGAGGAATCTGCCTGTGAACCTTTGGATGAGGCGGCACATTTGGGTGCTTGCTCCTATTACCCTATGGCCCATGAGCCACTCGAAATCAACTCTGAATCCAACAAGGACCCACCTCTGGTCGAGCTTAAATGCTCCCCGATAACCTCAAATACATCTTTTTAGGGGATAATGACACCTTGCAACTCATTATAGCTTCTGATCTTGCAAAAGATCAAGAGGTTGCCCTCAAAAAAAGTGATCTTTGAAAACAAAGAGGCTATCAGGTGGTCCTTGAAGGACATCAAGGGAATTAGCCCTGGTATTATTCAGCATCAGATCCACGTGGAAGAAGATTCTAGGTCCCGCTAGGACCCACAACGAAGGTTGAATCCTGTATTGAAAGAAGTCGTTCGAAAGGAGGTTCTTAAGTGCTTGGATCATGGTATATTTTATCATATCTCTGATAGTTCATGGGTGAGTCCTGTCCATGTGGTTCCCAAGAAGTCAGGCGTGACAGTTGTTGAGAATGAGCATAATGAGCTTATCCCGACACGCCTGCAAACTGTCTAGCGAGTTTAAGTTGATTATCACAAGCTCAATGCGGCAATGCGGAAATATCATTTCCCATTGCCATTCATTGATCAGATCTTGGAAAGGTTGGCCGGACATGAGTATTATTGTTTTCTTGATGGATACTCCGGTTACAAATAAATTCCCATCGCCCCCGAGGATCAAGAGAAAACCACCTTTACTTGTCCCTTTGGCACGTTTGCTTACCGTCGCATGCCCTTTGGGTTATGTAATGTGCCTTTGAGAAGAACCTCACTCTCAATTGGGAGAAATGTCACTTCATGGTGAAGCAAGGGATTATACTTGGACATGTGGTCTCAAGTAGGGGAATTGAGGTCGATCCCGCCAAGTGGGTCTTATTGCTAATCTCCCACCGCCACGTAATGTGAAGGATATCCGTACCTTTTTGGGGCATGCTGGATTCTATCGGCGGTTCATTCAGGATATTAGCAAAATTGTTCGACCTCTCACCACCTTGTTGGCGAAGGATGCCATTTTTGAGTTCACACCGGATTGCCACCATGCTTTTTTGACATTGAAGAAAGATATGACTTTATCTCCCATAATTATGGCACCGGTGTGGACTGAACCCTTCGAGTTAATGTGTGATGCATCTGACTTTGCTGTGGTAGTATGCTTGGGCAACAATTGGACAAATTGCCTTATGTGATCTATTATGCCAGTAGAACACTCAATGACGCCCAATTGAACTACACTGTGACCCAGAAGGAATTCTTAGCGATCATATTTGCTTTGGAGAAATTCCGGTCGTACTTGATTGGCTCCCACGTGATTATCTATCCTGATCACACAACCATCAAGCACCTCATGGCGAAGAAAGATGCAAAATTCCGACTCTTGAGATTGATCTTGTTGTTACAAGAATTCGATCTCGAGATTCGGGACAAAAAAGGTGTGAAAATGTTGTAGCAGATCACCTGTCTCGTCTTGAGACGACCAACCCACAGGACCAAATTATTAATGACAAATTTCCTAACGAGCAGTTGTTCACGATCGAAGATAACCCTTGGTTTGCCGAAATCGTGAACTACCTCATGACCGAGCAACTTTCTGTGGGTTGGTCAAAATCTGACCAAACCAAATTTAAATCTTTTGTCAGATTCTTTCATTGGGACGACCCCTACCTATTCAAATACTGCTCTGACCAAATTTTCAGGCGGTGCGTCCCAGATAACGAGTTCCAAAGTGTGCTCCATTTCTGCCACATTAAGGCATGTGGAGGACACTTTGGAGCAAAGAAAACTGCTGCCAAAGGTGCCACAATATGGATTCTACTGGCCTTCTCTTTTCAAAGCTGCTCACGACTTTTGTAAGCAATGTGATAAGTGCCAGCGCCTTGGCAGGATTAGTCGACGTAACATGATGCCTTTGCAAAATGTCCTTGTTGTCGACAACTTCGATGTGTGGGGCATCGACTTTATGGGTCCCTTCCCGAATTCGTTCGGGAATGTTTACATTCTGGTAGCCGTTGACTATGTGTCTAAGTGGGTTGAGACTATCCCCACAAAGACCAATGACAACAAGGTGGTCACCAAATTCTTAAGGGACATTTTTGCACGATTTGGTACTCGTCGTACCGTAATCAGCGATAGGGGTATCCACTTCTATAATCGCTCCTTTCAAGCGCTTATGAGGAAATATTCGATCACCCACAAGCTTGCGACCCCATATCATCCGCAAACTAGTGGGCAGGTCGAAGACTCTAACCGTCAATTAAAGCAAATCCTTGAGAAGATCGTTAATTCCTCGAGGAAGGATTGGTCAACTAAGTTGAATGACGCATTGTGGGACTTCCGCACCATGTATAAGACCAATTTGGGTATGTCCCCATATCGGGTAGTGTACGGCAAGGCTTGCCACCTACCCGTTGAGCTTGGGCATCGTGCTTTCTGGGCGATTAAGAACCTGAATATGGATCTTGATCATGCAGAGGTGCAGCGTAAACTCGACATTGTGGAGTTGGAAGAGCTACGTAATGATGCGTATGAAAATGCCAAAATTCATAAGTCCCGAGCCAAGTTGTTTCACGATCGCATGATTATGCGAAAGGTGTTTACGGCCGGGAAGAAGGTGTTGCTCTACAATTCCCAACTTCATCTCTTTGCGGGTAAGCTCCACAGTCACTGGTCTGACCCTTTTATATTCAAAACCGTATTTCCGCATGGAGTGGTTGATATCCTGAACCCAGGGAATGGGGACATGTTCAAAGTTAATTGACAATGCCTCAAACCCTACTTGGAGGGGACACCAACTGAAGTCGAGGAGGTCATGTTCCTTCAAGAACCTCTCTCGCACTCAACCATTCATGTTCCTGCATGAATGGTTGAGCTTTCATGTTTGTATAAATTTAAATTTGACACAAAAAGAAAAAAAAAGAAACAAAGGATTCCATGATTGAGCATTGATTGTTGTGGGCTCCAACCCTTGAGTATTTGGGGCCCATTTCTTTCACGTATTTGTATCCCTTCTTTAGCATGAAGTAGGTGTGGGGGGGGTCTTTTACATGTGTACATAGTTGAGTCTTTTCCTTTGATTTTGTTTTCTTTTGTGTGCATTTATAGGGTCATGTTAGTGTACTGCATTTAATATCGATATATCTGCTTGCCATGATCCTTGGGTGACTTGTCTTCTTTTGCTTGCCTAGTGCTTTAAAATTTTCACATTTCTTTCAAAATCTTCATGTGTTTGCGAAAGAAAATATTTTGTGGGTTTTGCGTGTGTTTAGCATGTGCAAAACCGTTATGAGGCAAAGTAAAAAGAAAGCTCCCAAAATTGTCTTGAACTTGATGCATTAGGATATCTAGTACAGTGGCTTTAGGATTAACTTGGAAAATAAAAGGAATTCTAAATGTTGATATTTGCATCAATACACTTAGATTATCACATTAACCAATATTTGCATCAATACGTTATTATTGTGAACTAATCCTAATTTGGCGTTGGATTCTTGGTCTAAACTAATCCTAAATTAAGGACCTAAAATTGAGCACGAACCAGAGGAGGGAAAAGTTGTGATGCCGGAGGAGCTCTTTGTGGTTCCCGAAGACGTCGCGGAGGAGACGACTGTAAACAACACGAGGAAGCTACATGCGGAGGAGGCTAAGTTAGAGAGAATATGTGGAGAAAGACGAACTTAAAACAAGCAAAAACGAACTTAAAACCTACATGTGGAGAGAGACGGAGGAAGACGGAGGAAGAAGGAGAAGAGGGCCGGAGAAGTGGAGGAGCGCTTGGGAGCTCGCTGCGGTGCCGGAGACGGTGCGGATCGGTCGGAGGATGGTCGCGGAGGAGAGTTCGGTCGCGGGACGGCTAGGGTTTGGGTGGGTTTCGACTGACATGAATGAAAGAAAGCGCGTCTGTCTGATTTCTTTAAGACATATATACGTCGGATATTCCATAACGCTAACGTCTATACCTCGACGTCTATATGGATGGAGTATAGACGTCGGCCTTAAATTACGTCCGACGTCTATAGGCCGACGTCTATACCCTATATACGTCGGATTCACAAGGTACTAAAACACCGACGTCTATACACTATAGACGTCGGTTAAATGTGTTATTCCTACACCCGACGTCTATAGTGTCACATAGACGTCGGCTTCCATTCCAGCCGACGTCTATTCTGTCCTCTCCACACTAGACGTCGGTTGTTATAACGGCCGACGTCTATTTGGCGATGAGTAAAGCCAATTCTGCACTATTGTTTGATGCAATTTCTTTTATATTGTTGTTTGCTTAATATTGTTTTTCTTCATTTCTATTTTGGGTTTATGTTGTTTTTATGCTTTTTAAGTGTAGAGATGAGTAGAGAGTAGTCCATCCCAATTTGGGGGTGGAGAAGAAGGTGATTTGGTCATTTGATGGATGAGTGTGTGTTAATCTAAATCCTTTGACCTTTACATGATTTGCATAACCATCTAGTGGAATGTCACTCTTATCTTTGATGTGCTAATTCTCTTGAATGAAGCTTAGCACATTCTTAGATTAGTGGGCCTATTTTATGGGGAATGATGATGTTAGGATAAGCATGGAGTGGAAGAGGGGAACAAGGCATGTGCTCATGTTCGCTTTATCCAAATTATCGTCTTGTATGTTTTAATGATTGTGATACATCTTATTTCATGTGGAGACATAGTTGGATTTGAGTCATTATGCATGTGAACATATTTGCTTCATTTGAAATATTGTCTTGTATGTTTAATGATAAGGTTTTATCTTATTTCATGTGGAGGCAAAGTTGGAGTTGAAATTTATGGATTCCATGTATGACATGTTTTGATGAGCACATTTGAACACACACTACACTACACATTTTCATTTCCATGTTCTTTCTCTACACCCTAAGGGGTTTAGTTTTCATTGATAGTTTTTTTTCTGATTTCCCACGCATTGTAGTTTAATTTGGATCACATATCTCTCTTCTTTTCCCCCACTCAAGTATCGCGCTCCCTGTGGATCGACCTGTGCTTGCCACCGCTTCAACACGGTTGTGCACTTGCGGTAATTAAATTGATTCAATCAAGTTTTTGGCACCGTTGTCGGGGAGCGTCGTTTTCGTAGTCGAGTTCGCCATTTCGGTGGGGGTTTTCCTTTGTTTTTTCGTTTTATTTTCTCTTTATTTACTAGAAGGGAAACCAAGTGGACAGGGGAACCTAAAGAGTCAAAGAAGAGCGTTGGTGAACTTGGGAGACCAGAATCTCTAGAACATCCACCAGTAGCGGATTTGGATCCACCACTGGCGGATTGGGTGAGCCAATTTCAAGTTTTGTTTTTACAGTAGCTTGTTTTTCATATCTCTAGTTGTTTCCTTCCACTGTTGATGTCATGCATGCTCTGTTTTAGTGTTAAAAATTAATTTGGGCTGCATGACCTTTGTTAAGACAACTTGGACCACAAAACTCAAAGCAAAAGATTAGAGTTATTGCCATCTAGGTCATGCATCATTTGTAGACCTTGCACGCATTTGTCTTTTCTTTTTCTTTACATTCTTGTTGTCGGTTACTGGCGTGAGGTACGTGCACCCGATCTCTCATTCACGCATGTTTATATCATGCATTAGTAAGTAAGGTGCATTGTAACAAGAGTGAGGTGAGTGCTTGTTTGGTAAGTTTCTTGCTAGCTTAAGCTTTCAAAACATCCATAAGGGCCCACCTATAGTCTTCAAGATAAGGTGGGAGATTTCATCACCCCTTCCTTAGCCCCAAAAGCCACACTCAAGGGAATCCTTAATCTAAAATCAAGTAGACATTGGCCAATAGGACTTGGGCGCATTAGGAGAGTGATCTGGTCATGACCGTCATGGCCTGATCGGCGTTGCCCACTTTGTCGATAGTAGGAGAGACGAGATCTCCGGATCTTGGCTCACTTGCTGGGCTTTGTGGTCTTCATCTTTGGGAGGTGAGGCGTGTTCAGGCCGCATGACCTCGCAATTAGGCGTCGCCTAGCTGTAAGTACCCATAGGCAGCCTAAGCTTGTTTGAGTCGTGTTTGCTAGACTAGGCTTCTACCCTCACCCACTACCCACACTAGCTCTAGGGATTCTTTACTTCTCCTCTGAGTCATCTTCTTCTCACCTACTTCTATGTTCTAGTCTCCTCCCCTTTACACTCTCTGTTAGCCTTTTAGGGTCGAGTCGAGCACTTTTTGCGAGCTTGGCCTCGTGGTGGTGAGAGTGGTTGACTCAAGAGTTCTTTGTCGAGATGGGTGGTTATATGGGCGACCATCCATATAATTGTTGGGACCAGGACAACCCATGCATCCTAGGGTGCCTTAGACAGACACCCTGTATGGTTGGGACAATCTTGATTGTGTGACTGAGCAATCTTCATGTTGGGCTAATATGAGAGAGGCACCGACTACTAGACCACAATGTAGTTATGTCAGATCATATGTTGGTCAACAAACTGAGACATTATAAGAACATTTGGCCTCTTTCATGCATGTTGTAGATAGAATGAGTGCACCGGTACCTCCTGTAGTTGTACCGTGTGATTATTGGAGGTTGAGTGGTCATGTTTTCGGGGAATGTCCTTATGTTCCCCATAGCCGGAGTATGAGCACACATTTTCCTAAAATGCTCAATGTGACCCTTACGCATCCACGTACAACCCGAGAGGGATGGATTCGTGGGGAGACAATTCTTATTCAAATTCTTATACATCATTTCCACCCCAGTATCCTCCTCCCGAATACCCAGAATTTTACCAACACCTCTAAATCATTGGACTCATTCTCAGCCCATCAACACCAAACCCCAAATTTTCCCAAGCTCTGACTTGTGCCTCACAATTGACTACGTACCTGATTCCTTGAAAAAAAAATTACTTACGTTCATGGAAACCACTAAACAGTCCATACAAAATATGGCAATGCAAGTGAGTCAAATGACGCAGCAATTTCGTGAACGTGAGGAGGGTAACTTTTCTTGTCAACATGGGGATTTATCTTCTGATATCGAACCACCACCACATCCACAAATTCAAAGCACAATCCTTTAAAGTCAAACTCCTAGTCAGTCTAAGGGACTTGGGGTTTCAATCACATGGTGGGGGATTCGATTCAAATTGAGAATAACCTGGACAAGCTTCATTATGAGTCGGTACAGGAGTGTACCTTGTCTTTTTGTCCCGTGGCCCTTGAGCCACATTATCTTTATGTTTTGCCTCTTAAGGACTCACCTTTGGTGGAGCTAGAGCTCCCTAGTCCCCTTAATTTCAAATGACCTTATGAGAGTTTGCGTCTCACTATTGTTCCTGATCATCTTCAAAATGATGGGACATCAAACAACTACATTGCCAGTGAGGGCATTTGGAGTTCCTTAGAGGATACTGATTGGCATCATATCATGCATACATTTGTGTCTTATATCCGTTATCTTTCACATAAACAGTGGTGCGTAACGAGTTTTATGTTTGAGTTTCAGGAATAAAAAGGATTGAGGAGAAAAGGCATAAAAGGACCTAAGAGCAGGAAAAAAGACTGAGTTGACAGACTTTGGGACTACGATGCAAGGGAGTAGGACCTCAATGTAAGCCCAAAGGACCAATGAACAAATCAAGAAACTCCACACCATCATGGGGAGTATTTTGGCAATTCGATTCAGGTCGGAGCTCCAGCAACCAACTTGGATACATCACACATGAAGAAAGACATCCAGAAAATCCCACAAGAAATCCAGACCGGATCCAAACCCTGTAGACCGCCAATTAGCATTCTGTGACCGTTGATTGGCGGTTCGGGTTGCTCCGGATCCAATGTGGTTTAGTCGGGTCTTGTATAATGTGTGTTATGTCTATTTTTTGTTTTGTATTAGTCCTATACCGGGGGATTGTCCTGGATTACCTTTTTCTATGGCTATAAATAGAACTCTTCCTCCTCCTTTGTATCCCATCTCTCTCTTGGTGGCCATCCTCTCTACTAGGAGTAAAAGCCTTGAAGCAAAAACCCTGATGGAGAAAGGCTACTTGTAATTGAGTGAGTAATAATAGATGTTTTGTTAAGTTTTCTTCATATTGCCTCTTTTCAATTCTTGCATACTTAGTTAACTTTTTTGTTTTAGTCTTCTTATTATTAGTTTAAGCATGTTTTCTTTCCTTAGTATGAATGTTAGTTTAAATATATGTGAGTAGTTTAATCCCCCTTTGGGGGTGGAGTAGATGTCTATACATGTTCTGTAGATCGTATGAATGCTAAACATTGTTGTATGTGAGAAATGTTAGTATGCTTGTTTGAATTAATCAGAACTCTTACTTGATGGTTTCTGCCATAGTGTTTAGGTACATTCCATGGTTGTTTGTGTTCTTAATAAAAAACTTGCCATGCTCATAATAATCACGTAGGTTAGTGCTTTAAATGATAGGTCTTACCATTAGGTACTTCTTATGCATTAACAAACACGAACTACACTTGAGCTTATTGTATGCATTCACCAAACTTATTTCATGTGTACACACACACTCCAACCATTAGGTGTTTTCCATTCCTGATTTCTATCTTCTTTTATTAGTCGCTTAGTTTTAGTTCGTTTGTGCTTTCATTTCCTTCCTTGTTGCTACTAGTTTAGTGTAGTTTAGTTTAATCAATCTTTCTCTCCTTTGTTTCCCACTCGTGTTCAAACTAACCAAAGTCGACACACCTTCCTTTGGATCGACCCGTATTTGCCACCGCTTCAACGCGGCCATGCAGTTGCGGTTAATTAAAACGTTCAATCAAGTTTTTGGTACCATTGTCGGGGAGGTGTTCTGTCCAGACTTTGATTTGAACGATTGGAGTAGTTTTAATTTTTCTTTTTTAGTTTTGGATTGTTTCATGGATCCTCAGGATCAAGGGGAGGCAACTGGAGTAATTGGAGAATGAAGGACACAACAGTGACCGCTAATAAGCGGTCTGGGACCACCAATTGGCGGCCAGGTGAGCTTCATTTGCTTCCATTTTTGTTCAGGTTGTTCTGTGGTTCAGTGTAGTTGTCTGGGAGTGCAATCTTGCATGTTGTGACTTTTAGTTTGCTCCAATATTAAAAATCAATCCCCTTTAATCAACTTGGCCACTAAAATCCAAAGCCAAAGATTAGGCATTCTTACTTGTTTAGGTCATGCATCACATACTTGACTTAGGCACGTAGTTGTCTTTTATTTTAACTTACTTTCAGTTGATGAGTGCTGGCTTGAGGTACACATCTCCTACTCTCATTCATGCATTTTGTATGACCATGCATTAGTTAGTAGGAATTGCAACGGGACAAGAGTGAGGTGAGTGTTTGATTGGAGAGTTGATTGCTAGATTTAGGATCAAAACGCTACTAAGAAGGGGTTGTGCCATACAAGATAAGGTAGGGGATTTCATCTCCCTTTCCTTAGCCCCAAAAATCACTATTAATAAAAGCCTTAATTCTAAAATCAAGTAGACATTGGCCTAAGGAATTCAAACGCACTAGGAGAGTGATCTAGTTGAAACCGTCATGACCTGATCGACGTCGCCTGCCTTGTCGATAGTAGGAGGTACTGGATCTCCAAATTTGGTATCACTTGCTGGGCATTGTGGTCTTCGTTGTAGGGAGGTGAGGCGTGTCGAGACTAGTGATCTCGAAGTTAGGTGGCGTCTAGCCTAAGGATCCATAGACATAAGTTGTTTGAGCCATGCTTGCTAGATTAGGCTTCTACCTTCTCCCTTTACCCACGCTAGTTCAAAGGATTCTTCCTTCCACATCTGAGTCCTCTCCTCATCTATATTCTACGAGTAGTCTCCTCCTCTGACTGTTGTGTGTTATTTTAGAGTCGAGTGGAGCATTTTATGCAAGGTTGGGCTCGTTCTGGTGAGAGCGCTCGACTTGAGAGAGTGCATTGCTCTGAGATAGACGGTCATGGTGATCGGCCATCTCCGCCTCGTGCTCCTTTGGAGCATGAGGCCGAGTTGTGTCGTGGGTATGGGGGAGACGGGGTTCCATACATGAATTACCTCGGTCTACTCCCGCCACCACGTAGACCTCCTTTTCCTCCTCTGACTCGAGAGGACGAGGGATTCGGTCAGGATCGAGTTCTTGGTGCACCACCACCTTTAGCTCGACTAGGTAGGACAATTACTTTGTGGGAGTAGACCCATCCTGTTCGGGCCGCGCAACCTTCTTGCATAGTTCTTCCCTCAAAGAACCTTTGTGATCGTCTTTCTGAAGAGATTTTTCCCTCAAAGGAAAACTCAACAGATACGGCACCAGATACATCAAATATATGAGACTGAGACCGAATCTTTTCATGCTTTCTTTGAGAGGTTCAAGGACCTTCTCCAGCAGTGCCCTCATCATGAACTTGAGTTATGGCAGTTGTGCCATATTGTTTATGAGGGCCTCAACTACGACACCCGCACATTGTTGGAGTCGATGTGTCAGGGTGATTTCCAAATGAAACCCATTGATGAGGCATGGGACACTTTTGAGTTAATGGCTAAATGTACCTTTGAGTGGAACACCATGAGAGAGACACCAGCCGCCAGGTCTTCTGGTTGAGCTGGATCATATCAAATTGAGTCAACTATTGCGTCTGAGGTGAAATTGGTTGCTCTCATGCGTAGGATTCAGAGTTTAGAGTTGGACCGAGCTCCTGTAGCTCAGGTCGCTACTCCCGGGTGTATAGGTGTGGACTTACGGGACATGATGACTTGGAATGCGTTTACGCTCCAAGGGATACTGAGCATGCAAATGCGATGTATCAACAGAGGCCCCGTAACGACCCGTATAGTCACTCCTACAACCCGAGATGGCGTAACCATCCTAACTTCTCTTGGGGGCCTAGTGGGGGTCACGGTCAGAGCTCGCACACTCAACCTCAACAGCCACCTTATCAACCTCCACGCCCATCGGCGACCTACCAATCCCTACATCAAAGGTCTCAACACCATAATTACCAACCTACTCATGCCTCATCGTCGGGTTATTCTAACCAAACTCCACTACCCCAGCGAGTTGACCCCCAATGACCCTTCTAGTGATCCGACCCTTCAAGCGTTCATGCAAAGCATGCAAAGTACAGTCAAAGCTTTCGAAATGCAAGTTAGCCAGTTGCCTCATCAGTTCCATGAACGCGAGAAGGGTCAGTTACCAAGCCAACTTATGGTAAATCCCAGGGGTCAACCTGCTCAAGTTAGACAGAATGTGCACAATGTTGAAAGTGACCCTTCCCAACTTGCAAATGTTGTCTATACCTTAAGATCGGGAAGGGTTGTTCACAATAATGTGGAAATGCCTGAAACCAACCATGTTGGTGACTCTTTCGAGGAGGGTCGTGAGTCTTACAAGGAACCTAATTCTGATACTCCTCCTCGTGATAGTTATGTCCCCAAGGCACCATTCCCTCATAGGTTGACTTAAAAACGTGATGAGCATTGGGACAAAATCGTTGAGGTACTTAGGCAGGTCAAGGTGAACATCCCTATGTTGGACGTTGTTCAGCAAATGCCACCATATGCCAAGTTCCTTAAGGACCTTTGTACCATTAAAAGAATAACAAATGTTCCCAAAAATGCATTTTTGGCCGCCAATGTGAGCTTGATACTGACACAACCCATGCAAGTCAAATACAAGGACCCCGGTTGTCTTACAGTCTCTGGCATGATCGGTAATGTGACAATTCCTCAAGCTCTATTGGATTTGGGAGCATCTGTGAACCTCCTACCCTACTCTGTCTATGTAAACCTTAGAATAGGCGATCTTAAACCAACGAGAACAACCCTCTAGTTGGCTAACATATCCGTCAAGATTCCACAAGGGAGTGTGGAGGATGTCCTTCTTAAAATGGGTGAGTTCGTATTTCTAGTTGATTTCATCATCTTGGATATTGAACCTGTGTCCAACCCACAAGGACAAATTCCAGTGATCCTTGGGAGGCCATTTCTTGCAACATCTAATGCTATGATCAATTGTCGCAATGGCTTGATGAGGTTGTCTTTTGGAAACCTCACGGCGGATTTCAACATCTTTACTCTTGGTAAGCAACCCGGGCTCTTCGACGATGATGCCAGAGGCAATTTCATTCAGGGCACAGATGAGCCCGAGTCATTAGGCATGTTCGACTTACATCGACATTATTGAGGTGCCTAATGACCAGGTTGCGAGTGAAGACGATCTTGAGGAATCTGCCTGTGAACCTTTGGATGAGGCGGCACATTTGGGTGCTTGCTCCTATTACCCTATGGCCCATGAGCCACTCGAAATCAACTCTGAATCCAACAAGGACCCACCTCTGGTCGAGCTTAAATGCTCCCCGATAACCTCAAATACATCTTTTTAGGGGATAATGACACCTTGCAACTCATTATAGCTTCTGATCTTGCAAAAGATCAAGAGGTTGCCCTCAAAAAAAGTGATCTTTGAAAACAAAGAGGCTATCAGGTGGTCCTTGAAGGACATCAAGGGAATTAGCCCTGGTATTATTCAGCATCAGATCCACGTGGAAGAAGATTCTAGGTCCCGCTAGGACCCACAACGAAGGTTGAATCCTGTATTGAAAGAAGTCGTTCGAAAGGAGGTTCTTAAGTGCTTGGATCATGGTATATTTTATCATATCTCTGATAGTTCATGGGTGAGTCCTGTCCATGTGGTTCCCAAGAAGTCAGGCGTGACAGTTGTTGAGAATGAGCATAATGAGCTTATCCCGACACGCCTGCAAACTGTCTAGCGAGTTTAAGTTGATTATCACAAGCTCAATGCGGCAATGCGGAAATATCATTTCCCATTGCCATTCATTGATCAGATCTTGGAAAGGTTGGCCGGACATGAGTATTATTGTTTTCTTGATGGATACTCCGGTTACAAATAAATTCCCATCGCCCCCGAGGATCAAGAGAAAACCACCTTTACTTGTCCCTTTGGCACGTTTGCTTACCGTCGCATGCCCTTTGGGTTATGTAATGTGCCTTTGAGAAGAACCTCACTCTCAATTGGGAGAAATGTCACTTCATGGTGAAGCAAGGGATTATACTTGGACATGTGGTCTCAAGTAGGGGAATTGAGGTCGATCCCGCCAAGTGGGTCTTATTGCTAATCTCCCACCGCCACGTAATGTGAAGGATATCCGTACCTTTTTGGGGCATGCTGGATTCTATCGGCGGTTCATTCAGGATATTAGCAAAATTGTTCGACCTCTCACCACCTTGTTGGCGAAGGATGCCATTTTTGAGTTCACACCGGATTGCCACCATGCTTTTTTGACATTGAAGAAAGATATGACTTTATCTCCCATAATTATGGCACCGGTGTGGACTGAACCCTTCGAGTTAATGTGTGATGCATCTGACTTTGCTGTGGTAGTATGCTTGGGCAACAATTGGACAAATTGCCTTATGTGATCTATTATGCCAGTAGAACACTCAATGACGCCCAATTGAATTACACTGTGACCCAGAAGGAATTCTTAGCGATCATATTTGCTTTGGAGAAATTCCGGTCGTACTTGATTGGCTCCCACGTGATTATCTATCCTGATCACACAACCATCAAGCACCTCATGGCGAAGAAAGATGCAAAATTCCGACTCTTGAGATTGATCTTGTTGTTACAAGAATTCGATCTCGAGATTCGGGACAAAAAAGGTGTGAAAATGTTGTAGCAGATCACCTGTCTCGTCTTGAGACGACCAACCCACAGGACCAAATTATTAATGACAAATTTCCTAACGAGCAGTTGTTCACGATCGAAGATAACCCTTGGTTTGCCGAAATCGTGAACTACCTCATGACCGAGCAACTTTCTGTGGGTTGGTCAAAATCTGACCAAACCAAATTTAAATCTTTTGTCAGATTCTTTCATTGGGACGACCCCTACCTA